>BNCR01000001.1:54188161-55519896 GCA_014656515.1 Oryzias celebensis
AACATGCAGTTGTGTCATTGTTCTCATAATGGAGGACATGTTATAAAATGTACGCTTAAAATTGCATTTCTGAGAATTTCTTTACTCAAATTGTTGTAAAGCAGGAGCAGACGGAAAAATGTCGTTTGAAAAAGAGCCTATTGTGTTGTAGAAAATACACTGGGCCGGGCACAAGCTCCCTGCTAGCTTAAGCAAATTCATGGCACTTCACGAATCAAATAGAGCCATTTATGCATTTGACCAATCGAATGGACCCCTCACCAATCAAATGAAGCCTTTTTATGTTAGATTCATGCCTCTCATGTAGACATGAGTGTTTTGGAGTTTAACTGACCTTTGATTGACTAGACAAAACTGTTGCAGTTGAAGTTGTTACTGGTTTTGCTATGTGTTTATGTGTAGCAATTCCTATCGTCATTGTGATATTGATCACTAATATCGCACATCGCAACTTTTCTACATATTGTGCAAGTCTAGTTGTGATGGGGTGTGAGTCAGCGGGGGAGCGTGAAAATAGAGAGCTCTCAGTAACAAGAAGGAAGGGCAGAGTTGCTACAACTCATACGCAAATTTCTAATGAACTCCTGCCGCTCTACGGAAACTGTCACAGAAAAGCTTAAAAAGACATGATCATAATGAAAAGACCAGTGGGAACACTTTGAAAATAGATCAAAAGATGATCGGAGTGGATCTTTAGAGGGGTTACACTAATTTAAGCTATGATGTCTTTCATTCTTTATTTATAAAAGACAAGGAAAGTTGTTCTTTTCTTGTTTTTGTTGGCTTTTTTTTTTTAGTTCTCTTTGTTGATCTCTCCTCTCACTTTTCCTAATCTGAGCCTCTCAGTTTTACCACACTTGTGCTGAACCAGCTCTTCCTCTATTCATCAAAATATCCACGTTATATTAGCCTTCATCCACCTTCTCTGAGTTTTTTGTGTTTTTTTCCCGTCACTGTCTTCAATATTTCGTGTTATTTTTTTCTTCCTTCTTATTTTTCTTCATATTTTCTCTTCTCACCAATCTTTCATCTCTGCCCTACTAGCGCTAATGAGCGTTGCCATGGTTAGATCGATACAGGATGGAGTGTTTGTTCTCAGCGCTGAGAGGAAAATGAATGTGGCTGCCATGCATCATTCCCCTTCGTCTGTGTGAGCGCGTGCGTCATCAGTGTGGCATGTGTGCTTGTTTACACCTCGCAATGTCCTCATTTGAGTGGACTTAGCTCTTAAATAAAGACCCTACTTGTAGGAATGACTATATCTTTATATCAGGATGTGCTAAACATCTACATATATGCAAACTAATGTACTCTCATTTTCCTGCTTAGTTCCTAGAAGGCGCCACCATTGAGGTAGACCAGATCCACACTCATATGCGTCCGCTGCTGATGATGCTGGGAGACTATCGCAGTCTGACACTCAACGTTGTGAATCGCCTCACCTCTGTCACCCGGCTATTCCCCAACTCCTTCAATGACAAGTTCTGTGATCAGATGATGGTGAGAAACTTCTGCATCTGTCACATACATTTATTTACAAAGGTTTTTTTCCTCTATTGCTATAGGTTTATAAATCATCCCCCCATTAGAAGATGTTTGGCTTCAACGTGATGCAATCTTTTTTCAAAGTGTCCTCAGTGTTTTTTTTTTTTTATTATGATTATGACGTTTTTATCAAAATTTTAGAAACTGTCATTTTTTTAGGACATAGTTTCTGCAGAGCAGCAGCAGTTCATTAGAAATTTGCCTCTAAGTTGTGTGCAGAACTGTTGGCGCAGAGCAATCCCGCTTCCCATCCCCTCCCTGTTGCTGAGAGCTTGTGGCTCGCTAATTTCTAATTTCTTTTTTAAACAGAATTGTTTCTTTCCGCTTCTGATACAAGACAGTTTGAAAAAAGAAACAATAAGAAATGCAACTTTGAGATTAATGTTATTGTAATATATCCTCCATCATCAGAAAAATGCCACAAGAGCATGTTAAATAATGAGAACTGAATGATCGCGTTCCAAACAGGAAGTGCCTGCTGGCTCCAAGAAGCCAAAATAACTTTTATATTTGTCAGAATGAACATGCTTGCTCTGTACGTTCTTTATAATCCTCTTTATTATTATGACAGAATAATTAACACGTTATTTATTCGAACAAAAACCATTTAATAGAGAAGCCCTGCTGCTATTGTCACAGCATTTTAAAATTCTGCCCAAGTTCATTGTTGAAGGAAATTTCTGTATCTTATTATTGAGTATTTTTGTTTTCTTCCACTATACTACTCATAAATTAACACTTTTATCACATAATGGAGCATTTTAATTAATGACTAACCTTTTTTTCAGATTAAAAAAGTCTCAAAATTAAGTTTTTTAGTACAAGTTGAAAAAAAGAAAATGCTTTTTATCCAAAGCAACTTTGAAATATCTTTAGGATCCTGAATTTTTAAAATTTTCCCTTTTTTTTAAAATAAAATAGTGATTATCCCTGAAGGAAAATATCCAACTGTCATGCTAGTATTTACCATTTCTCACTAAATATACTTCTTATTAAATTATCTAGTTTCTGCTTTTTTTCTTTATGCTTTTATTGATTACTTTGGAATTTTTTACCAGTTTCTTTTACATTGATACATTGATACATTTAGTATCAAGAATTTCTTTAAAAATGAACTTAAATTTTCCAGTTTTCATTTTAAGCTTTTTTTTTAATATTCGCTCATTTTCTGAAATTCTTTGCCTATCTTTACTGCTCTTGTGTACATCTGCTTTCCACAGATTATTTAATCTTCTTTTACCAGTTTTTTGAAAACAAAAAAGTAGTTCAACTCTATGTGACAAATCATAGCGTTTTTGAGTATTTTCAAACTTTTCTGACACTGGTTGAAGTCCTAGAATTTAAAATATAACCTTTATCTGAAGTGTTTTTAAAAGAATCTCTGTGAGTCTTCTTTTATTTTATTATTTTTTTTGTTTTGTGTTGAAATATTCTCACACTAACCACCTCAACTGGCTCTGACATTTTCATTCTTGCTGTTCTGTGTTTTTGTTCTACAGCAACATCTGCGGAAATGGATGGAGGTAGTTGTAATAACGCATAAAGGAGGCCAGCGTAGCGATGGCAGTGTAAGTAAACCCATTTTATTCAATTGCAACCTTTTACCGCTGTGGAAAAAAAATGATTGCAAATCTTAAGCTTTCATCGCTCACCTCTATCCGGCAGAGGAAGCATCTTCTGTTTTATCTCTTTGTTTCCCAAAGGTTACCGTAACTGTCTGCTGCTAAATTTATTTTTATTTTTTTCATGGCTGATTTGTCGTTCAAAGACTTGCTGCAGAGCAACTGACATTTTTCTTAATACTCACAAGGAGCCATAGTTGTAGTCCAGGCCCACGCTGTGTGGCCTCCTCCCAGATGAGTTGTGAGTGCCTATATTTCAATCAATGATTAATTAGGCGCCAGGCAGGCGGCGGTGGGCCCAGCACTGCGCCTCCTCATTATCTCCTCGACAGATAACCTTGTAGCAGCAGAGAAAAGGTGACAGAGGCGGAAATTCTGGTGCTTCTCGTGTCTTTTCATGCGAGTTGGCCCTGACTCATCTTAAGAGGGAGGGTTTAATTGGATGCAAATTGGCCTTTTGTCTTTCCTGCCCTCCAAATTGTGTTCTTTGTGATTGTTGACAGCATGGCTGGCAGTGACACTAGAACCAGGGTCAACTTAGCTTGATGACCACCGGGGGGGGGGGCAAAACAATGGCAATGAAGTCACAATGGAGATATTTTGAACAAACTTTATTAACCCTGTTTTATATTTTAGTCCCTCACATTCTCTAAGTTGGATTTAACCATTGACTGTATGTTAGAACTGGACTGAGCGAGTGTGACATCACCTTTAGAAAATGCCTCACCTCCGCCTCCAGTGAAATGAAGCAAATTAAATCGACATTTTTTCGCGATACGTGTGCCGCCATTTGGAGCTAGTCGACAGAGATTGGTCCAAGGTTGTCTGAGTCAACACTTCAATGGCAACTACTGTTGTTGGGGGCCAGTAGGCACCATGTGCTTTTACTGAGGCATCTGATTGGCCAGTTTATTACTTGAAGAATTTACAATAAGGAAATTACAAACTGTTACTCTGTTACCTTTTTTTTTTAAACATGTTATTTCTTTATTCATATTTTTTTGTTGTTAAAGTCATTCAAGCTGTAAACTGACCAATTAGATTCCTCAATAATGTAGGTGGTGTCTGCTGGCCCTCAGATTCAACACTCAAAATGTTTGATTGGCAGATTTTGTGTAGCCCGCTTTCAAGTGGTAGGGGTGTGGCCTTTTAACAAACTTACTTCTTGCGAAGAGTAGTTGCCATAGAAATGATGACTCAGACCAACTTGGACTAATTACTACTTAATTATGTCGTCTGGCTCCAAACACGGCAACTGGTATTGTGAAAAAATACAGACTGAGTTGACCTAATTTCCTTGGAGTTAAAAGTTAGTTTTACTCTGTGAGTGACGTCAAACTCACTCACTCGAATTCTCAAATACAGTCAAAGGTCTGAGTTAATGTATCTATGGTAACCACTTTCGCCAATTAGGAGTGAGCTTGTTGGAAGTTCATGCCTATACCAAATGTGTTTCATGTAATCTGTCAAAGTCTTTGAACATTTGATGTGGGTGAGACCACCTATTTTTATTGAGGCTTCTGATTGGTTAGTTTATAACTTGAACATCAGAAAAATTATCGTGTAAAAAAGAGTAACAAAGAACATACAGAGCAAGAATGGTTATTCTGACAAGTATAAGAGTTGATGGGATTTTGGCTTCTTGGAGCCAACAGGCACTTCCTGTTTAGAACGCGATCATTCCAGTTCTCATATTCAGTTACTCGTAGCTCGTCCACTTGCCCTCTGTGTGGGTCAGAGTGGGACAGTGCACACACAAACACACACATGCTGTTGTGCTGACTCTGATCACTGTCTCCCGTTCTGGTGCAGCCTGCGATGGAGGGTGTCGAGGTGAGATGTGACCCGGTGTTGCGTCCTCTGTTAGTGGCTCTCTGTTAGTGGTTTGGACCAGTGTGGTGGTAGAAGTGGACTGTATTTCTGTGTCCATGTGTCTGTAGTCCTGTTCAGGAATGTTGCCGTCATCCCAGGTTTAAACTAACTTCACATTCTGACTTTTTTAGAAATCCCGCTGTTTTCTTTCCAGATCAGGGGTTATAAACAACAATCATTCATTTTCTCTCCTACATTTGTTTGTGCCAAGTTTAACTCATTTGACTGACTCATAGTCATCTTTCTACAGTGGCTGTCCTTTCAAGAAATGATAATTCTCTCCAACTAATCTAAGAACTTCATCCATTCCACCCCTTGTTTTAATGATCAAAATGATCATATAGGAGATGAAGATCTGCTCTGCCATCATCAACCTCTTCCACCTGATCCCAGCTGCTCCTCAGACTTTAGTCAAACCTCTCCTGGAGGTGGTCATGAAGACGGAGCGAGCTATGCTGATTGAGGTAAGACAGCAGCTGCTAGAATGGATTTGAAGGGATGAAGGTTGCAAGATTTTTAAAGACTTCCAGACTAAAGACCAAATCCTTGTAAATGTTTTCTTTGTGTTTGTTCTGTAAGTATTTACCAAAAGAAATGTGAAGGTTTCAAACTGAAATAAACTCATGAATCATTAGTTCTACTCATTTACCGTTCAAATGGGAATTTTTTATGAACAGTTTTACATTTTGTGGGGAAAAAAACCTTCAGAGTTTGATTATTTTATGTCTGTTTGAAATATAAACAGGTTTTTTTTAGCAAATATATTAATGCTACGTGTACAATAAATGACTTAACCATGAAAAGACATCATTTAATAGTAAACCAAATACCAACATGATATAAACTTTTCATGAAAGAAAAAAAACATTCCACATTTTGATTTTATTTTTGTTGTATTTTTTAGACACTGTCTTCATTAATTTTCGTTCTCCTCAGGCTGGTAGTCCTTTCAGGGAGCCGCTGATCAAGTTTCTGACTCGTCACCCATCTCAGACGGTGGAGCTGTTCATGATGGAGGCTACACTCAATGATCCCCAATGGAGCCGAATGTTCATGGTCAGAAAATTGCACCTCTGGCACATACTGATGCCCTTTTTATGTATTTATTGAGAAAGAGGTTGGGTTTTTATATGGTGACTTATCATAAAATTCATGCAGTTTGCTCTTATCATGTAGATTGCTCTGATGTTTTTAGTCTAGTCCAACTTCTTTTATGTTAAGTTTAAATGCATTTATTGATTAAGTTAATGTAAAATATCAGCTTTTTGCAGTTTCAGAATTTTTGGTTATACTTGCAGAGTTTCTTGAAACACAAAGATGCCAAGCCACTCAGAGACGTGCTGGCTGCCAATCCCAACCGCTTCGTCCCGCTGCTCGTCCCCGCTGGCACCGCAGCAGCCGTCCGGCCTGGATCTCCCTCCACCACCACAGCCAGACTGGATCTGCAGTTCCAAGCCATCAAGGTGAGCGTGGACACACGAGAAACCCTGTCTAACACATGGCGATTCGACCCCACAAGACCAAACCTCCTTTTCTCTGCCCGTCTGTGCAGATCATCAGCATCATTGTGAAGAATGACGAGGGTTGGCTGGCAGGGCAGCACTCTCTGGTCAGCCAGCTCAGACGAGTGTGGGTCAGCGAGGCCTTCCAGGAAAGACATCGCAAAGACAACATGTCTGCCACCAACTGGAAGGAGCCCAAGCTACTAGCTTATTGTTTGCTGAGCTACTGCAAGTACGTGGATTCCTTCAAAATAAAATAGTTTTAAGTTGAAAGATTTGTGAAAATTAGATTTAAAGACACTTAAGTAAGAAAATAAATTCTTAATTTTGATTAATTTCTTTACTTTTAAGGAATTATAACAGCCTTTTACATCAGCTTCTTTCTAACTATTTAATTCCATCATTTTTTTAAATTGATTTTCAAAGTGGTCCCAGTGGTCTTTTAATTATGATTATGCTGCTTTTAGCCAAAATAAAAGGGAAAGCCTATCTTGTTTTCTGGGACATAGTTTCTTCAGTTGGCAGCAGTTCATTAGAAATTTGCTTCTGATTTGTGGGCGGGACCACTGCCGCAAAGTAAGCGTTCCCGTCATGTATTTGTTTACACGCTCTCCTACAAGCTCACAGACCCTGACAACCCGAGTACAACCTTATGGATACTGTTGTCATGTGATACCTTTTTTGTGCGATTAATTAATTGTGACCTGTAAGTAATTAATCCAATTAATAAATCTTTCACCACATCTATTTTTAACCCGGTAATGTAGAAAAAACCTAATTTTGTTTTTTTTTTTATTTGAACTCATTACGTTGTGGCGCAGTAAAAGATCAAATTACAACTAAAAACTGGCTTTATTAAGTTTTCTCAATATTCCAAACTTCCCAACTTTACTTTCAAGGTTGAAAAATACATGTGGTATCTTTTTCAATTTCAAAACTTTGTCTGTAATTAATTAATTGCAATTAACACAATAACTTGACACCCCTAAATAAATGTGCAACAAAAATGGCGAGCAATATTGGCGCTATTCAGCCGTACAGTTTTAAGCCAGATGCCAGTTTGGATGAGGAAAACGAAGATGTACATGGATCTATTTTGTCAACAAGTGGATGAATCGGAATAGAACGAGACAGAGAGCTCTTGCCCTGGTCAGCGTACTTTCTACATCACAATCTTTTTCAACCTGCATTTTTTCATCTGCTCCTGTTTTAAAGCAATTTGAAAAAATCAATACTCAGAAATTCTATTTCAGACTTAATTATCTTTATACGTGTCCTCCATCATCAGAGATCATGTTAATAACAACATCATTTTCATCAGGAGGGGGTCTTTAAAAGATTCTAAAACTTATTCCAGATGTTTTGTGCTTCTGACTATGATTTTACTCTGTCACAACTTTTGATTGTAGAGTATGTTGCACCTCTGTGTCAAATGTTTTGACCCTCTTGTCAACAGGCGTAACTACTCAGAGATCGAGCTGCTCTTCCAGCTGCTGCGCGCCTTCACGGGTCGCTTCCTTTGCAACATGACCTTCCTGAAGGCATATATGGAAGAGGAAATACCCAGGAATTACTCCATCGCCCAGAAACGCGCCCTCTTCTTCCGCTTTGTAGAGTTTAACGATCCCCACTTCAACGATGAGCTGAAGGCAAAGGTATGTACAGAGCTGATCTCAGCAGGGAAGCTGCTTTGAACTCACGGAAACTTTATTGTTCCCTCAGTGAAATGCAGATTTGGAAATCATCACTGAAGTTTTGGTTGTGTTTGAGCAAAATAACTCAAAGAAATAAGTGGGATAATGGATGGGGCTTTGTAGAAATTTGCTTTTATTTTTAATTCATGATGAAAGCCTCCTTAAATGCTGTCCTGTATAGAAGCAGTTAACAAAACGCTGATACATCATTAGGAATCATCTTTGTGAGACCCCATATATTGCTTACTTTTCCGCCCCGGTGTGGACTGCGTACGAGGACCTGATCTGTGTGACTTTTACGGTTGGTGTGTTTTGCACCAGAAGTGCTTCGGCAAAACCGGGAAGGTCGTCGTGTCTGCTTTGACCCTCGGAGGCTCACAGATGAATGCCTCCCTCCCCTCTACCGAACCTGCTGCTGCAAGCGCTCTAGCCATCAGGGTTGCTTTTTAATTAAACCCCCACACACACGGACGCGGGCTCTCCAGCAAATGCTGATGCAGGGGTGCATGCACACACGCTCTGCACAGCTGGAACCCGCACATAACTGGACTCTGAGGAGCAACAGCGGTGCTGTTAAATACAAAATGGATCAGTGGGGAAAGCTTGGCTAACAAAAGTATGTAACCAAATGGCTGTGTGGCAAAACACCCTTCTGCAAAAAGCTACTGAGGGCACAATAAGTGCTTAATACTTGGGTTGTGTATTGGCGGGAGTCTGGCGATGAGATACATTTTATGATACTCATGATGTCATGATATGATATGTCCCTAGACTTTAGTACTATGTTAACAATAGGCATGTGATGAGCGTTCAAGAATGCACTAAACGCGTGCTCTTGAATGCGCGTTAAGCGTATGGTGTTCACACTGGTCTGTCGCCACCTGATACTAGTGTATGTACTTGCTCTTGGAAGACTTGATGTGAAAGTACGAAGCAGTGCAAATCTGGAGAATCTTGCTCCAGACTTTTTCTTTCTTAGCTCTATTCTGAAATATGAAAGACTTGGTGTCATATGCTTATGGCCGTGCACAAACGGCAATTATTCATTTCTCTTTTCACATGGTTGGCCCTTCTCTAAGTTAAAAGGGACGCCATTCATATGTCACCATTCATATCCGACTCCCTGATTGGTCAAAGTTCATTCAATTGGTTTAACTTTCAACGCAAGTTCAATGGCACATTTCATACTTAGAGCTCGAAAATGGTCTTAAAAACTGTGCGTAACTATGTGCGAACGCAAGAGTTTTAAATGTAGAAGCCCAAAATGTGCACGTACAAGCATTTACATAGGCTTGTCATTGAAAGTGGCGGCTTGAACGCTCGTTGCTGAGACTAATAGGTCCTGTACATGAAAAAAATTCTTGAATTCCAACTCTCGAAAGTGTTGCATAACAGCACAAATCTGCTTATCTCCGCTTCAAAATTAATTGGAATCAAGTCATTTCGTAAACTGTAGAAGATAGTTATAAGCTTTGATAATTCAAAGAACGCAAATGCTGGGTCAAAACCACTCACTGAATAAGAGTACAGGACTGAGCCAGATGTCACTAATAGGAAATGCATTACATCTGGCTCAGGTGAAACAAAGCCAATCCATTTACTGTTGGAGCCAGACGATAATGATTGGTCCAAGTTTGTCTGATTCAACATTTCTAAAGCAACTCCTTTTGCCTATCATGAGTGAACTTGAAAGTCCACACCCTTCCACTAAAAGCGGGCTCAAGAGAATCTGTCAATCAAGCATATGATGAGAGATCAGCGTGCACCGCATGCTTTTAAGGTGGCGTTAGATTGGTCAGTTTATAACTTGGATACATTTTAACAAAGAAAGAATATCATGAAAAAAAATAGGATGAGTTGAAAGATGCTAAGCAAAGGTATCAGAGCAAGAATGGTTATTCTGACAAAAACAAATAATATAAGCTTATTTCTCAATAGAAGTCTATGGGATTTTCGGCATCTTGGAGCCAACTGGTATTTTGGGGAGGGGTCACTTAGTCCAATTCTTTATATGCATTCAAAGGCCCAAACTCCAGTATTAAAGGGTTAAAACCACAACTGTATCACACACGCAAGTTGCTTTTACCAAAGCAAGTACATATTGCTATTATTTTTGATAAGTTATGAGACATTTTTTCAACGCTCAGTGTTGTCTGGTTTCCGAAAACAAAATATTTTTCTGTATGAAAAAATGCTTAAATGATCCTTAACCAATAAAAGGTTCTTTAAGGACTCATCCATCCATCTTCAAAACCTGCGGAATCCCCTTTGGGGTCGCCTTGTTGCTGGAGCCAACTCAGCTAATGTTGGGGAAAGGCGGGGTTCACCCTGAACAGGTTGCTAGTCTGTAACAGGGCCACAAACACACACTTTAACACACCTAGAGACAATTTAGAGACACCAATTAGCCTATGAAGCATGGTTTTGGACTGTGTGAGGTAGTCAGAGTTCCCAGAGAAAATTCACCTGAGATTTGGGCTCACAGAATCTCTTTCTATTTGTTCCTTCAGCCATACTAAATAGTGTGCCGGCCCTTTTCTTTCCCCGTTTTTTTGTCCTGTAGTTATGTTTGTTGCTGAACGGACTGCAAACATTAAGCTACAATAGAGAGTTCAACTCACAGCTTTCTTGGCAGAAATGCTGAAATTGATTCTTTTTAAAAACAAAACTGAGAGCTCAAACACTCCCACTGCAAACCTCTATTGTGCCTCCACTGTTTTCCTCTCCTCTTAATTATTGCCTGCCGCTGTGCAGCAGATGCGTGCTGTGACTGGACCTATAGAGAAAAGATGTATTTCTGTGACAATAAGTTTGTTGATTGGTGTATGAGTCATAAGCATGAGAACATATGTGGGTGGGATCTCCATTGACATTTAAATAATTGCCTTCAGCATTTTCCCCACAGGGAGAATATCACAGACATGCCTGTGTGTGTTTGCACATTCTTTGTTTGGTGTTCACCTGTTGAAAATGAGGTTTTTATACAAATATTTGAAAGAAACAGCAAGAATCAGTGTTAAGCTGCTGCTGAGTTTTCTTTTATCAGCTCTTGATGGAAAAAGTGTTGACGTGTTTTTTCACTTTAGAAAGTTGAAGCATACAGAAACATATACTTACATCTGTTGGTTCCTATAAACAATGCTAATGCATTTGCAGTCTGTGACCAAATATTTTATTTACTATTTTTTTAAAACCTGAATATTCAGACCAATTAACTCCTTAAAGAAAAACTATTTTAACAGTTCAATCTGGTATTACCAGATTACCAGATATCCAAAAATTTAATCAAAAATCAAGGTTCAAGATCGCTGTTTTGCGATCTTTATAAATATAGGAAAATTGGGCTGGGTGAAACAATGATAGCTATCAATATCATGATAGTACTTTTTCTCGATAGTAAAATGAGCCTATATTGATAGACTTTTATTTTGAAGGGTCCGAAATTCACGCCTGCCAGTTGCTAGCATTTTCTCCTCTTTGGTTAGTAAAAAAAAAAAAAGAAATGTTTGAAGGTTTTTTTTTTCATCAACCGGCCAACTTGACCCTCTCTAAAATTTCTGCCCGTGTGGAGGTGTTTTAGTTATTTAAAGTCCCACAAAAAACAGGAATGTGCACTGCAAATTGTGCAGAAGGCATGTTCCTATTAAAACTGGAAATTGCATCAATTTTTTATCTAAAGGTGTAACTGATGGCATTTAAATACATTTTAATATTTTAATTTATTATTAGTATTTTAATTTTTATACATCCAATAAGAGGACATACATATAGCAACCATTGATACATAAGAGACTACATAGAAAGAATTGCAGTTTGATATGCGAGTCTCTGATGCTGATTTGTGAATTGAATCGCCTAACAGGCAATGATCCACAGCCTTAGTGTTATCTCCTGTGTTTTCCTTTCCATTGCAGCTATTTTTTCTCCTGGTTTTTTTCGGATACATATGAAAATAAAATGCTTATTCCTCCTTTTTCTATTTGTTTAAACTCACGGTGGATGCTGAAGCAGCTCGCTGATGATAGGCTCTTAAAAGTCATCATTAAAGGGATTTGCTGTTACAGTGATGGATGCGAGAGAGGCTGAGTGTGTGTATAAACAGGCCAGAGCGAAGAACAAAGTGCTGCTCGCCGCTTCTGTGCATGCTTTTCTGTCCGTCAGCCATGTCTGCTCATTCAGCAGAGCGTGCGTGGATGTCCTTCTAATGAAGAAGTTGGAGCATCTTATTCCTCACTGAGCACTGCCCCCCCAATAATGATAGATTGAATGGGGGTGGTTCATTAATAGATAGCAGCTTCTTTAATAAATGCAGTCATTAGCAGTATTGTGGTGGAGTCTTTCTGCATTTTAAAAGCTAATCAAGCCTTCTTTCACATCCCTGTAGGTTTCAGCATGTTAGTAAATTGAATTTTTTTATCTGCCTTTGGAGATAGCATGGATTTCTGTTTTTCCCCTTTAAATGTTTTCAGATAAATTAAAAAGATATATTGTTTCCACTTTTATAATTTACCTTATTAATCCTATAAACTAAAGTAGTTTGTTTTTCTGTTTATAAATGTCCAAAAAAGCTAAATTCATCATTAGTTTGTGTTTTTGTGAAGCTGAGCCGCACTATAAGCATTATTCGCAGAACTGGGAGAGAAGGAAATAAGTAAACATCGGAACATTTAAGAGTTTTTCCCTTACTTTTCAGGTGCTGCAGCACATCCTGAATCCTGCTTTCCTCTACAGCTTTGAGAAGGGAGAAGGTGAGCAGCTACTGGGACCTCCCAACCCTGAAGGGGACAATCCTGAGAGCATTACCAGCGTTTTCATCACAAAGGTATAGATGTGTGTTCGTCTTTACAGTTAACCTCTTTCTCCTGCAGTATCTTCTTTAAACTTTGTGCTACATACATACCAGGCATGTCATGCACGTTTAAGCATATCATGTTCACACTGGACTGTCACTACCCAATACTAGCGCATGAACCTACATTTGGGAAAGGCTTGGTGCGAAATGTGCAGGCGGTGCAAATCTCATGAATCTTGCTCCAGGCTTTTTCTTTCACAACTCTACTCCGGCATATAAAAGACTCTGTGTCATATATTCCAGCTGGGCACAATCCAAATTTATTAATTTCTCTCCTTCATGGTCAATTTTCAAACAGTTGATACTTCCATGTTTTGAAAAAGACGCTACCCATACAATACTATCAAATCCAAGTTGATCAAAAGTCAACTGGTATTATTTTTAACACACGTTCAGTGGACACGAGTTTTGTACGTAGAGCTCAAAAACAAACGTAATAACTTGCATATCTATGCATGAACGCGAGAGTTTGGAACGGGTAAGCCTAAAACACACGTGTGTATACATAGACTTTTCATTGGAAGTGATCTCTAGAAAGCATGTTTCCATGCCCGTGTGAACATGAGATTTGTCACAACTTGCCCTTATGTGGTGATATGGGCAGATGTGGGTGAAAATTGGGCTTACCCATATGAGGCACGCAGGTGGGTCATATGAAATATCAAGGTAGTGAAAAATTTTGATGCTTCATTTTGATAAGTTTCAGACATGTCAATCACTAATATTCCATTCATTTTGGTGTACAATTCTAGCCAATCATTTTATCTTTTCTGTGATTGTGGTCAGGTTCATATAGGAATGGGCAAAGCCCTGAGGTTGGGTGAAACTTCAGTCAAAATGCCATATGCAAAGTAAGCAAAAGTTTGGCTGTACTTCACAGAAAAAGATTCTAATTGAGTGACCTTTGATCTGTACAATGCCACGAAAAAAGACTGTCATCATGGCGATGAACGGTGAAATAAGTGTTCGCTTCATCATGTGTGAAAACGGTGATGTAGCGTTGCAGTGCAGACTATCGGAACAAATGAAATAAAGCATCGTAGGTTGATTCATATGCTCTCCTTCACCTTATGATTCTTCTTCATCCCACTTAAATGTTTATGGAAAACATTCACAAAGTTTGTCATTTTTCAAGCACCGGTTCAAACACCGTTTAAATACTGGAGCAGTTTCAAAAGTATTGGTTTGGCACTGAAACGGACAAAATTCAAACCTTAAACAGTATTCATAAATAAACGGTATACCTATAATTCTGCATATTCACACGCTGTGTGGTGTAAATGTACTGTACAACAGCATCACTCATACGTAACATTGCATGCAACTTCCATTATTCTTACAAATGCACACCCACTAGAATGGTACGTTCCATTTTTATGGCATTGTACAGGACCTGCAAGACATACTTCACCTTAAGATGCAGCCACTCCTCTTTCAGAGCCTCCACAGACCAGAACAACCCAAAAACCTGTGCAAGTGATTGTCACGGCGGCTTAACTTCAGTCCCATTTTGCATCTTTAGTATTGCTTGGATTTAAACATGAAACCAGCACGATAAAAACAGAGCTTAAAAATTCTCTCAAACACTCGGTCTACCCGCAAAAAGGAGTTCGATTGAAATGAATGTTTGCATTCAGAAATCCTTCCATTTTCTGTTTCCATGCAGACATCGTTCTAACATCTATGAAAATGATTTGACTTTCCTCCTGATCAATGATTTCACCCTTGGCTTGAATGTGGATAAGCAGAAATTAAAATGTAATGATCCATGAAATCTGATTCGGGTCTTCACACTTCTGCGATGCAACCAAAAATCAAGATCTGACAGCGAGCAAACTCCTTTATGAGAAAGCACATCACAGATCTAGTTACGTCGCGCGGATTGGCGTTACCGGGGCCTCACCCCGGAGCCAGGCCTGGGGTTGGGGCTCGCAGGCGAGCGCCTGGTGGCCGGGGCTGCTCCCACGGGCCCCGGTAAAACCCGAACGGTTGACGTTGTATCACTCCCCAGTGGGCCCACCACCTGCAGGAGAGCTCAGAAGGGGTCGGTGCAATGTGGTTTGGGTGGCAGTCGAGGGCGAGTGCCTAGGCGGCCTAAACCCCGGTCATGGAACTTGGCTTTTGGAACATGGAACGTCACCTCTCTGGGAGGGAAGGAGCCGGAGCTTGTGCGAGAGGTTGAGAGGTACCGGCTAGTTGGGCTCACCTTTACGCACAGTCTGGGCTCTGAAACTCAGTCACTCGAGAGGGGTTGGACTCACTACCATTCTGGAGTTGCACGTGGTGAGAGGCGGCGGGCTTACTCGTGAGCCCCCAGCTTAGCTGGCAAGTGTTGGAGTTCACCCCGGTGGACGAGAGAGTTGCGTCCCTCCGCCTTTGGGTGGGGGGCAGGTCTCTGACTGGTTTCAGCTTACAGCAGTTCGGAGTACCCAGCTTTCTTGGTGTCTCTCGGAGGGGTACTGGAAAGCGCCCTGACGGGGGACTCCATTGTCCTCCTGGGCGAGTTCAATGCCCACGTGGGCAATGACAGTAGCACTTGGAGGGGCGTGATTGGTAGGAACGGCTTACCTGATCTGAACCCGAGCAGTGTTTTGTTGTTGGACTTATGTGCTAGTCATATTTTGTCCATAACAAACACCATGTTCCAGCACAAGGGTGTCCATCAATACACGTGACATCAGGACACCCTCGGCAGGAGATCAATGATCGACTTTGTAGTCGTTTCAGGCGACCTTCGGCCGTGTGTTTTGGACACTCTGGTAAAGAGAGGGGCAGGGCTGTCCACTGATCACTACCTGGTGGTGAGTTGGATTCGTTGGCGGGGAAGGAGGCTGGAAAGACTTGGTGGACCCAAACGTACTGTGTGGGTCTGCTGAGAATGTTTGGCTGAGCCCTCCGTCAGGGAAGTCTTTAACTCCCACATCTGGGAGAGCTTCAAACAGGTACCGAGGGAGGCTGGTAACATTGAGTCTGAATGGACCATGTTCTCCACCTCCATTGTCTCTGCTGCTGTTCGGAGCTGTGGTCGCAAGGTCTCTGGTGCCTGTCGTGGCGGCAACCCCCGAACCCGTTGGTGGACATCGGAAGTAAGGGATGCTGTCAAGCTGAAGGAGTCCTATCAGGTCTGGTTGGCTTGTGGGACTCCAGAGGCAGCTTACAGGTATCGGCAGTCTAAGCAGTCTTTGGGGTGGGGCTGTCCATTATCCAAGCAGAAGTCACCGAGGTAGTCAGCAAGCTCCTCGGTGGCAAGGCACCGGGGGTGGACGAGGTCCGCCCTGAGTACCTCAAGTCTCTGTATGCTGTGGGAGTGTCTTGGCTGACACGTCTCTGCAGCATTGCGTGGCAGTCGGGAACAGTACCACTGGACTGGGAGACAGGGGTGGTGTGTTCCAATTACCGGGGAATCACACTCCTCAGACTCTCTGGGAAAGTCTATACCAGGGTACTGGAGAGGAGAGTCCGGCCAATAGTCGAACCTCAGATTCAAGAACAGCAATGCGGTTTCCGTCCTGGCCGTGGAACTGTGGATCAGCTCTACACCCTGTCTAGGGTACTGGAGGGTTTGTGGGAGTTCGCTAATCCTGTCCATATGTGTTTTGTGGATTTGGAGAAGGCGTTCGACTGTGTGCCCCGAGGTGTCCTTTGGAGGGTACTTTGGGAGTATGGGGTCCGGGGAGCCTTACTCAGGGCTGTCCGGTCTCTGTATGACCAGAGCAGGAGCTTGGTCGCATAGCTGGCACTAAGTGAGACCTGTTCCCGGTGCATGTTGGACTCCGGCAGGGCTGCCCTTTGTCACCGGTTCTGTTCATAGTCTTTATGGACAGAATTTCTAGGTGCAGCCAAGGTCCGGAGGGGGTCTGGTTTGGGAACCACAGGATTTCCTCTCTGCTCTTTGCAGATGATGTTGTCCTGTTGGCTTCATCAAGCCAGGACCTCCAGCAGGCATTGGAACGGTTTGCAGCCAAGTGTGAAGCGGCTGTGATGAGGGTCAGCACCGCTAAGTCTGAGGCCATGGTTCTCGACCGGAGAAAGGTGGTTTGCCCTCTTTGGGTGGGTGGAGTGCTCCTTCCCCAGGTGGAGGAGTTTAAGTATCTTGGGGTCTTGTTCACGAGTGAGGGAAGATCGGAGCGTGAGATCGACAGACGGATTGGTGCTGCGTCCACCGTCATGCGGTCGCTGTACCGGTCCGTCGTGGTGAAGAGAGAGCTAAGCCAGAAAGCAAGGCTCTCAATTTACCGGTCGATCTACGCCCCAATACTCACCTATGGTCATGAGCTCTGGGTTATGACCGAAAGAACAAGGTCCCGGATCCAAGCGGCTGAAATGAGCTTCCTCCGTAGGGTGGCTGGGCGCTCACTTAAAGATAGAGTGAGAAGCTCGGTCACCCGGGAGGAGCTCGGAGTAGAGCCGCTTCTCCTGCACATCGAGAGGAGCCAGTTGAGGTGGCTTGGGCATTTGGTTCGGGTGCCCCCTGGACGCCTCCCTAGGGAGGTGTTCCGGGCATGTCCCACTGGGAGGAGGCCCCAGGGAAGACCCAGGACACGCTGGAGAGACTATGTCTCTCGGCTGGCCTGGGAACGACTCTGGGTCCCCCCAGAGGAGCTGGAGGACCGTCACCGTGTGACTGTACCAAAAGGTCAGCATGTTTGTTTGTGCCGTGGCGGCCTTGATCACTAACAGCAGCTCTAATGGCTACTAATGGCCCCTCATTTCTCTCCTTTTCCACTCTGTATGTGAATGAAGCCTTCCTTTCTGTGCTATTTAGCTTTCTAATGGATATAGCATATATACCTTGAGTTTTGAATTACTTCTTAGTAAAATTCCAGTGATTTAAGCAACCTATGCAAATGTAAAGTCACTTAAATCTGGGCTCTGTAGGAAATGATTGAGTTCAGCTGTTCAGCAGATTTTATGTCAAGTAAAGGGTTATTGATCTGCTCTTGTGCTGAAAGGATGTTCATGGAGTGAAGCTTCAAACTGTACGAACCTCTTTCCTGCTAATTGTTAGCAGAATTTCAGCTGCAGCTTCTGGATATGCCTCACAAAGCATTTTCTGCGCACCTCAATGAAAAAAGTCTTCATGTAAAAAGACAGTTTGTCTTTTTTTACATCAGATCGTGACAACAAATTTAAACAAATTTACAAATGTTTGTAAATTAGTGACACTTTCACTAATAAAAAAGGCTGATACAGACACTTATTTAATGGGACAGATCAAAAAACATATTATATAACATACATAAACAAAGACTTGTTATCAAAGTTATCAGTGTCATCTGGATCCATTAACTGATTTTAGGGAGTATTATTTGCAAAATAAGGATAATTTGGGATAATTTACCCATAATTAAGGTAAGTTTTTTTTAAATAAAACCTAAAAATAAATTTAAAAAAATAATAAATGAAAATGTGATTAACTGATGTGTTGGTTAAGCAGCCAGATAGTAACGACAAAAAGCCCAAATCATTTATTTAAATTGATCATGAACACGTCACTGAAGTATAATGTCTCTTTGGGATTTATTAAGATCAGGTCCAACACTATAGGTACTGCAGATCCTATTCTTCCTTTAAGATTGAATCAATTTTTAATTCACAAGTTAAAAATAACATTTTTATTTCAACTTGGTTCAAAAATATATAGATTTATTCATCACATATATATATTCTAAAGGTTTTTTTCAGTTATGAAAACCTGTTCTTCTGAACTGAACAGAGGAGAACGTTTTTTTTATTAAATTGATTAATATTTTATTAAAAATGAATAAGAAAAGCTGTATTTTTGGACAGAGTATTTTTACCATCATGAAAAGAAAAAAAAGTTAATATACAATAATAAAGTCATAAAAGTACAGCAAATGAGGCAAAAATTTATGAGAATAGTTGTAAAAAAAGATGGAATAAAACAAGAAAAGTAAAAGTAGTATTTCCTTACTATTTTTGTGAAACCTATGATGATGCAACCTCTTACAACACATCTCTAATACTAAAACACGGTTCTGTTTTTTTGTTGTTTGTATGTTTCTACGTAAAGAAATACATTTATGACTCTATTCTCATAAATGTTTATTTTACTACTTTTTTAAAGGATAACTTCATTTTTATAAAATATTGACTTGTTTTTCATAATTTTTCAACTTTCTTCTCATTTTGCAACTTTTTTTTTAGTAAAATGTTTTTTCTCCTAGTTTTCCCATGTCTTTATTCTTTAATGATTATGAACTATTTTCTCAGTATTTTTTTATTTTATTATGTATAATATATTATATTTTATTATTTCAAAATGACAATTTTCATTAGTAATTTTACGACGTTATTCCTGTAAAGGTTTGTCTTTTTTTCCTATAATGTTATGCTATAATGCTATAAAGGCCTTTCCCTTTGCTTTTAGGTGCTGGACCCTGAAAAACAGGGCGAGCTGTTGGACTCGCTGCGGATCTGCCTGCTGCAGTTCTCCACCCTGTTGGTGGAACACGCGCCCCACCACATTCATGACAACAACAAATCTCGCAACAGCAAGCTGCGACGCCTCATGACCTTCGCCTGGCCCTGCCTGCTGCCCAAAGCCTGCGTGGATCCTGCCTGCAAATACAGCGGGCACTTACTTCTAGCACACATCATTGCAAAATTCGCCATCCACAAGAAGATTGTCTTACAGGTGAGCTGTGGAAAATACGGAAATGAGAAGAAAAGTTTCAGAGAAGAGGAACTAAGTGCTACTTGCTTTTCTGTTCTATTCAGGTTTTCCACAGCCTGCTGAAAGCTCACACAATGGAAGCCAGGGCTATTGTCCGTCAGGCCATGGCCATCCTGACTCCAGCTGTGCCGGCCCGAATGGAAGACGGGCACCAGATGCTGACCCACTGGACTCGAAAAATTATAGTGGAGGAAGGACACACCGTCCCACAGCTGGTTCACATTCTGCATCTTATTGTGCAGCACTTCAGGGTAAGCACACACAAGAAAACTACGCTGTTTAGAAAAAAATAGAGTCCCAGTAAACTCTTGTAGGTTGGGACATAAGGCAGCTTAAGTTATGTTTGGGTATTGATATTGTATTATGGTATTGATATATATTTGGGTAATATTGATATTAAAATAAAGATAATATTTCCTAATCAACTTCAATCTATTTAATAATGTGATTCCTTTCTGGATGAATGGTGGTTATCAAATATTACCCTCTGATGTATGGTTTTTTGTGATCCTTTTATTTTTGTTGCGCCAACAAAACAAATACGTTATAGGCACCAGCCTGGGTAGTAAAGGTTAGAATACAGTGTTTATAGAGAAACGTTTTTGTTATGATTCTGTCAAGGTATCATCATTGTTGTTAGGGGTGCTTAACCCCATTAATACTAGCTACATCTTAATAACACACACAATTTGACATACGGTAAATTTTGACTATTTACTCGATCACTGTAAATCAGCTGATGCTGTCCCAGAAAAAAGTGACTTTTCAAATTGGCTTTAGCTGAAAAGCTGCTGCACTCCAAATCAGCTGATTTATGTGGTTTGGCCTAGTGCTCATTTAAAAAGTGTTACATTTCAGCTCCAGGGTCCTTTTTCACTTCAAAATCTGATGAAATTATGCTAATTGTGTCAATGGTCTAAGAGTTACTGTAGTTGAAAGAATGTCAAACATTAACTGCTCGCAGAAATGTGTTTATAATATGATGCCCCAGAGACATGTTGGAGGAGCTACTGTTTAAAGTTTTTAGCCCCATTTCTACAGGGAAGCATTGACTGAATAACTAATTTACAATTCACAGAAGAGTGGTCCTCAGTGTGCTTAGGGAGCTTGTGTGTAGGCACAGACACATGAAAGAGAGGGAAGGATGACCCGGGGATTGCAGTATTGTCATCCAGTCATTGCTGGACCCTCATCGAGTTCCTGCGCCGCTACCGTATGATTTCTAACAATTGGAGGGTGGCGATAGGACAGCAGCATGGATGCAGGGGTGTGTGTGGAAGGGAGTAATTTGAAATCAGCTGATCATCGGACAGTCAATTATCGTGCTACCCCCTTGCTGCCACCCCGTGACCTTCAAATGTGCCCAGGTGGTCACTCCCCGATGCCAAAAATGTTTTTTTTAACTTTCTCTTGACTGCTGCCGCGTAGCGTGCTGAAATGTGACTGCCGCGGGTCGATTACAAACACCACCGTGTGGCCACTGGCTAATTTTGGCATGTGTGACCGTAGTCTAATGGGTTCCGCACCTGACACTCAAACCACACTGCAAGACCTTTGAATGCTTCTGTACATTGACTTAACGTTGAAACTGGACGCCCCTGACATGGTCATCACATAAGGTGTGAATGCAGCTTTGAAAAAGAGGAAACTGGACAAGCAGAGAGTAGTTTGTGTGGGCATTCTGAAGCCGTCGCATGAACACTTGCGTATCATGTGCACACCCCGTGCGTGCACATTTGTGCACAGTCAATAAGACCCCACCTTACCTAAGACTAGACTGTGACTTATGCACACCATACGACAGCATCACCCATACGTATACATGCATGCAACTCATATTAGCTTTTTGAATACTTCTCGATACACTAAAGCGTTTCCACTGACTGGTCCGCTCTTGTTTAGAATTGTCCAGGCAATTCAGGTGAGCGTTTCCACTAAAAGTTGGACCGTCACGACCCAATGGACAGTGAAGCTAACCACAACAATGGGGTCATCCAGCAGTTCATTTTTTCTGCTTGGTTTTTGGTATTTTGTTTATATAAAGCATGTAATGGAGTTTGAGAGAAGATTGTGGGGAGTGAAGCAGAATACATCGGCTTTCTTGGCGCTTTTTTTTTTTTTCGTAATGACCTTCTACCAATTAACTGGTTTTAACAGTGGCTCCGCGCTAACCTGCAGCCAACGGGGGTCCAAAAATGGTACGGTTCAGTCTGATTTATTGGGTTAATCATGAAAATGCTCAAAAGGACCCCATCATATCATACCACTCAGTAGAAATGAGGCTCAACTACATGCCGTACATGAGGTGGCCCTACGAGCCTCAAGGGAGCTGCCAGACACACCCGTCGCCCCCCTAAAGATCTAGTCGTTCCTCTCTACAACCCTACAACCGTACAACCCAAAAACCTGCAACCGCCGTATGGGTGCATCTGACTAAGGCTTAAAGGACAGCTTCCAGCAGAAACATTGAAAGGGCAGTTGCTGCTTTTGTGTTAACAGACAAGGATTTGTGTCTGCTGGCAGCTCGCTGCTGACTAACACTGAAAGAGAACAACAGTGAGCCTCATTTCACTGATTACCTGAGTGCCTCTTAACAAGGCCTTGTTGGAAAAGTTTCTCTATGAGCTGTAGTCACCATTGTTACTGTGCTGTGTTGTCTCCTAATTACTGTCTTGTATTTGCATTAAAGCAAATCCCTTCTAATTGGCACAGCCTTCATATTTGTGAACCCGTTAACAGCCGGGCATCATTTTCCTTTATTTTTTACCCTTTAACTTCAAAGAGCCTATTTAGCCCCTCACAGTCTTTTAGTGCAAGACTGACATTTCCCTCAGCTTCCCTCTCTGTCTCTCTGACAGGCCGCTCTCACTGGGCCAGATGACTAATCTAATGTAATCACATCTGCATAATTACACTGGGGAGGAGATAATGACAGACAGATGAGACGGATGAGAGTGTGTTTTTGATGAAGTAATAGAGAGACGGGGTGCATGTTTGTCTGCGTGCACACGTGATGGACAGGGCTTAGCCGTGCCGTCATTAAAAGGCTGCAAAATCCTGCTCCGTCGACTATAATTACCCCCAGTGTGAGAAGCTTTAATATTCTTCCACACTGAAGGAAGACTTCAGATAGACATCTAATCTTTGGTGCGTCCGAGAGTCCGAGTTGAGTTTTAAGTGACTCTTGAGTGTGACGCTTGAGAATGCAAGTGTTCAGGACAAAGTTTGAATCATGTCCTTGAGACTAATTGAGAATATGATTTCCTAGTTTGAATGTTCAGACTTAAAAGTGTTGGTGCAGAGTCCCAGAGGAATGGTGGAACCCATTTCCTCTCGTATTTTTACCCCAAATTTGAAGTAGATACCTGGTTTGAAAGGAAATAACTGCTTTGTGATTAATCACCTTGTTTAAGAATAAGATAAACAAAACAAAAAAGTTTTTTTATTTCATTTTTCATAAGAAACATGCACAGTTCCAGAAGACAAATAATAATATTCCAAAAGCTAAATTTAAGCATGTAAATATGCCTTAGTGGTTGCTAAGGCGATGGAAGCAGTTCTATTTTGAGAAGACTTAATTTAAGGTGGAATAAAACAAAGCAGAAAAGTTTGGATTTTATTAAACCAATTTACGATCAAAAAAATGGGTTTGGTGAAGTCCAAGAAACCCTGAATACTTTTACATTTTTTTAAAAAGAAAAAAAAAAACATAAAACACACAAACACACAACAGCCTTTCCTAAAAAAGCCTTTAGTCTCTTTTCAGTTGTTCTTTTAGTTTTACAAGATATAGGTATTTTTAATGGTTAAACTAAAATCAGGGACTATAAATAGTGTATTTGTTTACAACAGTTCTGTCTTGGCTGTACTTTGCTTTTTGTATTTATATGTATATGTAATATGAACCTTTTTAAATGCATAATGTTTTTTTTAGGCAAATGCTTTCAAAAGTCTTCTTCGTCATAAAGGTTTACCGTTTCATTTGAACCCAAACCTCTGTCTTGAAGGTGTACTACCCCGTCCGCCATCATTTGGTGCAGCACATGATCAGCGCCATGCAACGGCTGGGCTTCACTCCCAGCGTGACAATCGAGCAGCGGAAGCTGGCTGTGGACCTGGCTGAGGTGGTTATAAAGTGGGAGTTACAGAGGATCAAGGACCAACAGGTGAATGCAACTCCTCCTCCAGAGTCTAAAACGTTAGATTTCTTAAATGTGTAGTTATGAATGATAATGAGTTCTCATGACTAATTAAATTCTTGTAATAATCAATAATCAATCAAAATGTCTTGGTGGCACGTTCGTATTCTTTCCACACGTCATAGTGATGGATTTTCAGGTGACTTGTAAGATTTGCTGTGTTAAAGCGTGACTTCTTTTTACCAGTGTGGAGTCATGATTGTTCATTATCAACTAATTATCAGTAATCAGTGCTATTGTCGTGTCCCTATTTTAATCCCTTTTAACTACTTGACACCTGAACTTATTTCCAGTTATGAAAATATACATTCACCAATGTTTTTCCCCTTTAAAGTCAGTTTGGAGCAGAAGTGGTTTGATGCATATTTGCTTGGCGTAAAGGGGTTAAGGCGTGTATTTAATTTTCTTTGACAAAAACGTACAGTTTTAAAGTCCAGAAAGACTTGAGTCACTGATTTAATCCTCATAAAATGTAAAATAGCTGTTTAATTTACGTGAACAAATGTTATTTCTGTTAAAAGTTCTGAATGTGGGTCAAGTTAGACATAAAAAGCCCAACCTCCAAACTAAAGTTTAGTTCAGTAAACTGTCTTTCAGTTCTTTATGTTCAGAAACTTTTGTTCACAGGATTTCTCATGTTGACTTTTATCATGATTTCGACTTTGGCTCAGGAATCGGTTGCAGTTTTCTTTAACACCATCCTTACTAATTTTAAAATATTTGTACATAGATGCGTGAAAAACTGACTTCTGTTCATTCAGATGAATGTCTGCCATTGATCTCTCATTCATCTTCCTGTGGTTTTGCAGCCGGAGTCAGAGGGGGAGGCAGTGGCGGGTGAAGGGACCAGCGGGGGAGCCGTGAAAAGGGGGCTGTCCCTCGATGCAGCCGCTGCCGCCGCCGCCGGTCAGGATGTTAAGAGATTCCGCACTGCGGCTGGCACAGCCTCCACAGTAAGCTCAACCAGAAATTAATTAATTAAGATGACATATAAGTGTTGTTGTAACAAACAAATCTCTTAGCCCTCAATGTCTTTACTTTCCTGTGTTGAAAACGGTTCGGAAAACAGCAAAAAAAAAAAAAAAAGCACATTTTTCTGCCTGAGTTATTTTGTGTCCTTTGTAGTTCATGTTGAGGCTTTTATCGCCACTTTGCCCTTCTTAAGCTGTATTCCCATCTGGCGGGATTTAAGTGGCATTGGTGTCGAGTTTCATTGTTAATTCAATGTACAGACGTGGTCTGAGGTCCTGCAGCGCGATTTCAGTATTGGGTCGGGTGCGCCGCGTCAGTCCAGCAGCAGCGCAATTTGAGTGGCGCAGTGCGTCAAGACTTTGAAAATCGGAATTTTGGCAAGGCGGAGCATCAACCAACCAGGGAGTCAGCTTTAGGCACATGATGTTTGCACTGACTCGATCAGCAGGAAGAAAACAAATCCAAAATGGCTGCTCAATGCGAGAGTTTTTGCCCTGAACTTCCATCCATTTTCTTAACCCTCCGGTTTGTGCAAGGTTGCCGGAGACTGTCCCGGCAACTACACCCTGGACAAGTCGGCAGCCTGTTATAGAGCCCATGGAGCTGAAGTGATAGAGATTGCTACGCTAGCCAGCCACCCGGTGGACAGTGTAGCAATCAGTTCTCATGTTAAAAACAACATCTCCTCTATCCTTAGTGAAAACCACTGAAAACCATCTTCCTGCTTAAGCTGTTAAGTCTGGAGGTTCTGCCTTTTTTAAGCTCTCCCATATTTCTGTTTCTAGGTGTTTGGTCGCAGTCAGTCCATGCCAGGAGCTGAGAACTTGCTCAACAAGCCAGTTGAGAAGCAACACACTGACACTGTTGTCAACTTCCTCATCAGGATTGCTTGCCAGGTGAGATTTCCACAATGTCTGCCACATGTTTGCACTCTTCATTATCCAAGTATTTCTGTTCAAAAGATAATTAAAAAAAAACATTATTGTAATTTCACATCGGCAAAAACTTTGTAAAAAAGGGAAAATGTTAGTATCTCTGAGATTTTCTGGATAATTTCAGATTTTGTTTTGTGCTGTCCATCGATTAAAGAAAAAATAATCGGATTAATCACACTTTTAGATTGTGATGATCACGATTAATCGCTATGTTTTACGAGTTAAATTGTATACAACAATATGCAGCTTTCAAACAAAACAAAAAAGACCAGAGAGAAAATATTTCCTTCATTTTTGGTGCCTGAAGTGTTTACATGTATTAAGTGTTAACTCAGAAGTGTAATTAGTGTTCACAAAACACATCAACAATAAGATAAGCAGAACTGTAAAGACTGTCATGTCTGCAGCATTACTCCAAGAAAATAAAGATGCTGATACAAAGCTATAAGAAACAAATGTTGTGTTTCTGCACTTCAACTGTTCTGGGTGAATACTCTATTCTGATTGGCTGCTGGGTGTTCTGGAAGAAGTTCCGGTCACAATGATCCATATGCGCAGGCTTTCTTCAACAAATTTTCCTTCATGATGTGGACAAAAGCAAGCAGTAAAATGTGAACTTTCTCTCTTAACTGATGCTTTATTGAACCTATCGTGATGATCAACACTTATACAGCTTTCCTCTGCCGCTGCAGTCGAGGTCTGCTGGCTCAGCGATACATTGTATTACCATGACAACAGACTGCCTTTCTTATCAAATAGTCTGCCTTTTGTGAAAAAAGTGATCTCAACCTAAAAAATTAAAAGAAAAAAGTACTAAAAATCAATTGAATATTTATTTATTTTGTAAGTGACCATGTTAAAAGTGGGATTGTGCTTGAGGAAGTGTGTTTTCAGAAATTGATACACGCCGCCATGTTAGCCTGAACCTGTGGAAGACAATTGTTTCACGGAGTGTAATTAATCAGTTTTCATATATATATCAATGTGTTATATTTTAAAATGAGTCGTGTGCATTAATGCGTTAATGTAGACAGCTCTAATTGCATTACAATAAATTGGCTACAAAGAAGTGAATATGATTTAAATTAGCCTTTTATTTTAAGTATTCCTAAGCTCGCTGTGGTTTAAAATTCAAACTTACCCTTAAAAAAATCATCTCAGTAAATAAGCACTCAAACCTCAAAGTTTCCCCTTACACAGCTGTCTATCTGTTAAAGCTGCACCCTTGACCTTGGTTAGATGCCTGCAGGGAAGCTGATGACGGGGAACCCCCCGCCCGTACATTTATTTTTGGGTGGCTTCACTTTTATTGTTCATCCAACCATCTCTGTATTTTTCTCTAACAGTTTGCTGCCGTCTTTTGTGACACCAAACTAGTTTCATCAGAGGAATAAAAAAAAATGCTGCCCTCCCTGGGATAAAGATCAGTCAATAACCAAACCTGGCATCAGTTTTCAGACACCCATTGATTATGCCAAGAATGTGTTCACAGTCTGGATGATCTGAAGGATGCTGCATCAGCTGCTGATGGAGGATTCTCCTTCCACACTCCAAAGCTGCCTTCTGTTATAAGATAAAAGCCTGTTGCCATAGATACCAGCTTTCTTTCTCCTTTGACCAGGTGAACGACAGCACCAACGTTGCTGGCTCTCCCGGGGAGCTGCTGTCCCGTCGCTGCGTTAACCTGATGAAGACCGCCCTCCGGCCTGACATGTGGCCCCGCGCTGAGCTCAAGCTCCAGTGGTTTGACAAGCTGCTAATGACTGTGGTAAGATGACATCTGGCCTCAGCATGATTGAAAAAACACCAATATGGCAAAATATGTTATAATTATGTTGTCACACCTCTTTTGTGCAATGCCAGAACTGATGCGGTGGTGTTACATGTTGATGAGAAGTAGATTTAGCTCCTCTGAATAAATCTATTTGATCCTGAGGTTTACAGGAAATAATCAGCATTGTCTGATTCTGATCTCCTGTTCTAAATAAAAGTATAAGCGATGGTGATTTAATACATATCATTTTAATTTAATGCAGCCAGTAAAAATACATGGCCAATTAGGACTTTTTTGTGCTAGCATATAGCTCACCTGGGACCAGTGTTGGGTAAGTTACTTCTAAAAAGTAATTGATTACTTTACATAGCGACTGGATCAAA
The DNA here is from genome assembly GCA_014656515.1 of Oryzias celebensis. Taxonomy (NCBI): domain Eukaryota; kingdom Metazoa; phylum Chordata; class Actinopteri; order Beloniformes; family Adrianichthyidae; genus Oryzias; species Oryzias celebensis. Next base: position 54,216,209 of record BNCR01000001.1, read on the forward strand.
ATTGTATGTAAAATTATTTTACTCATTACCTATTTGAAAAAGTAATTCACGACTCGTTATTTTGCTTTACTTTTTCTCCACTCATATACAAATTCAAAGGGAAAAACAGCTTGCACCAACAAGATCCTCTTGTCTTTCATTTAACAGCATTCCTTTGAAAAGTAGATTTTTAATCTAAGTAGGACTTCTTTAGTTAAATAAAGGTAAATAAATAACATTTATTTTTAAAGCAATAACCTTGTGCAAGGTATGAACATGGTTCAGAACATAACCTCCCTTGATTTGAATTCAGACAACAGTGTGAAAAATGATACAAAAATAAGTTACAAACTATGTGGTCTTTGCCATTGCTCAAAGTCAGATATGGATAAAAACTGTTGCGTCATATTCATCTCTATATTCATTTCTATCAAATTTGACACTAAGCCAGTCTTTTGAAAACACAAAGAACTATTAAATGCTTCCATGTTTATTCTGGCTGACTTTATGTATTCCATAACAATGAGTTGCACCAGTCAGTCTGTCTGTCTTTCTACGCCTGTCCTTTTGTGCACAGTTCTGCGCTGCTGCGAGTCTACCCAATTATGCACCCCCCACCCTGCTCCTGCAGAGGCATTGAGAGCAAACTCATATTGACCACTAGTCACGTGCAGCTTAGAGAAAAGATCACGTAAGACAGGGGGAATTAATTAAAGTTAAGTAAAGAAAATATGGATGGGTTTTTAAAAAATGTGTTCATTTTTAATATTTGTTACAAAACTATTGGATTGGGACTCTGCAAATTCTCAAAATCAAATTACTCTGAATTAGATTGGGGTCAAAACTGACCATAACTGCAGTTTACAAATGAGTAAATAGTTGTTTTGATGCTGAATCTTCTTTTTGTTGTGTTTGAAGTTCACTGTTACAGTAGTATCATTGGTGTCTGTTACCACAGAAATACTGTGTAAAAGTTTAAGTTTGTGCCATCATGTTGCTTGTTAATAATAATTCAATTCCCACAATGCCCTTAGTTTTTAACCATTGATAAGGAATTATAATTGAATCTGATAAAGGGAATGATTAAAGGCAAAGTTTGAAGGAAACTCCTGATGTCTTTTGAAGCCATAACCAGCAAACTAAAGTTCCCTGGAAAGTTTTGTGCTTAAGCTCCGCCTGAGTGCCTGTTTTATCTCCTCTGAGTCCTTTGTCCATTATCTGTAATACACAAAGTGAGGCACCAACAGCAATAATGGCAAAATAATGACAGTGGAGAGATAACAAGGGTCGGTCCGTGTTGGTTTGTGCCGTCTCATTCAAACTCCATGCCTCGTTCACCCACTGCCACTGTGCCTCTCTGCATATCTCTTTGCCTTTGTGGTGTCTAACCACTTCCCTTCTTCATCTTTCCTTCTTTGAATCCATCTTTTGCTCTGGCGCTCGTCCCTCTGGTTTTTCTGTGGCGTCTTTGTTCAGACAAGGTTATCGGCATGAGCTGGTTGTTTTCTTGCACGTTTCTTGTTCTCTGTCGGGAATCGCTTCATCGGCCGGGGCTTTCTCTCCCTGCTTTCACGTCCCACTGGGGATGGTCTGACTAAAAAAGCCTTTCCGTGGGTCTTATGCAGATGCACGCTCTTTTAGCCCCTTGGGAATTCGCTCTACCTGCTCAGCCGTCTTACTCAGACTAATGAACAATGCTCTAAATCGGATTACCTTTTATTATCTCATTGTACTGGCATGGCAGTGATTAAGAGTCGGGGAGAGTGGCTGACGGGGGTCGGATGAGGAGCGTAAGAGGAGATGCGCACAAACATGCAGAAAATCCCAAACTTAATCACATTGTGTGTTTGTGCTCCATCCGAAGAGCTCCAGAGCAAGCTCCGGTTCTGCTCATACAAATCAATACAACCCTAATGTTGAGCAGGAACCTTATCACAAGAGCTACCTTGTTCATTAGATAAGGTTAGAGACATGGATCTGTTGGAGATGATCCTTTTGGCCTTATCATTGTAAACCTTGATTACAATTTAGACAAATTAGGCTATTGATTTCTAATTAAGCTTCAGTCACAACGTTTTGTTTTACATGTAAAAAAAACACTCCACATTAAAAATCCACTACAATGAATACTTTGTTTTTGGTGTTTTTAACAGTTCTTGTTTCTGATGATGGAGGGCATATCTAAAGGAAATTAGGCTAAAATTGCATTTCTGAGTATTTCTTTATTCCAATTGTTGCTTACTCGTAACCCATAGTCCTGCCCATAACTTAGAGGTGAATTTCTAATTTTCTAACCCATTGCTGCCTGAATGTTCTTCCAATTCAGGAAAAAAAAATGTTTTTGTATTCATGCAACTGCTAAATCAAGTTAAAAAAATGTGACTGTAGCACCTAATATAGATATAATTTTAGAAATGCTGCAAATTTGCCACAATAGGCATCTATGGGAAAAAAACCCCAGTTCCCATCTCCAGCATGAAGAGACTTTTATTCTTACATCACAGTTATTTCCAGTTTTTTCACTCTTTTATTTCTGAGAAAACTAATAAACCACTACTATGAATGTAAAATAAAAGATTATAAACACAAAACTCTGTGTGTGCTGGCGTTTCATAGAAGAATGTCACATTCATTTTTAGCTCTACGGATCTTAAGAAAAATAATGGACAGAAATTACATTTCTATCTGACACAATATTTCTGAAATGATTATAAATAATGGCAGTCTCTAAAGAAAATATGTGAGTGTTGATTGCCATTTAGATAAGGCACCTTATTTGCAGGTGTTATGGTGGAGAGTAACCATTGTCGCTGAATGAGACGTTTACCATCAAACCAAACTTCTTCCAAACTATGAATTATAGGTACTCTAATGCTTTATGGTAGTCATAAAAGTACACAATAGGCACATTTTCCTTGTACAACTTACCTTAGAGTGGACACTTTCAAGGATTGCCATGCAAAAATGCAGATGCTTCACAAGGCGATCTTGGCAAAAATGAACCAGATGGTGTTCTGTCTCTGACTTTTCCTACGATAAACCAGTGCTTAAAAAATATTCCTAGCTATATGGTGGAAGTGAATTAACCGGTAGTGGAGGAATACAGATGACACTTTAAGTGCATTTGGAGAAGAAGCGGTTTGGTGGTTAACTGCTGCATCTCTTTTTACTGTCTTAGGAACAGCCAGCACAAGCTAACATCTCCAACATCTGCACCGGACTGGAGATCCTCTCCTTCCTGCTGACGGTGCTGCAGTCCCCCGCCATACTGGCACACTTCAAGCCGCTGCAGCGAGGCATTGCTGCATGCATGACCTGCGGGAATACCAAAGTTCTGCGGGCTGTCCACTCCCTCCTCTCTCGCCTCATGAGCATCTTTCCCACTGAACCAAGTAAGTTATCAACCCAAAAAAACCCAGAAATACTCTCCCCTCTGTTCAAGACATCATTCGTGCTCTGCTTTGTTGGTGAAATTCATCCACAGTCTCAGCTGTCAAAGCAAAACAAAAAGGTCATTTTCTAAAAGTAAAGATCGGGATTCTTCTGATTTATTTGTCTGCAAACATTCTCAGACTTTAGCTCCTGAATCTTTATGAAAAAGCAACTGGTTCTGCACACACCTTGGCCTAAGGAAAATGGAAAAAAAATGAAAAGGGACTTTTCTCCTTATCAGAATCAGCTGATTCACTTTGATCATAAAGTTACAAAAGGTTTGTCACATTGAACCTCAAATCAGTGATGAATAGTGGTGATCTAGACTTGATTTCAGTGTCCCAACAAAAGCACATCTAATGCTTGAAGCTTTGCACATTTTTTCCAGATGGACTGCCTTCATAAGTTTTGTAATTTGAAGCTAAAAGGAAAAGCTAAACTACCTAAAGCATTTGTATTGATGGGATGAGTTCCCCTGTGGTGACTTGTCAAAGATGATTGTTGCAGTTAAAATAGAAACTCCTTTAACACAGAGAAATGTTGTCCTGAAGTTCATGCCTAACCTACGCTGAATGCACATTTCTGCGTGTGGTAGAAGGTTTACATACCATACATATGCAAGAAATCTTTATCATGAAAGACGAGTTTTGGTACCACAGATCTGATGCTTTTGAAGCTGTCATGTGTTTGCTCAGTGGGTTCAGAAACCATCTGCTAGTCGGCTAGTTAGTTGGTTTGGGGTTTATTTTTCCCAGACTTAATGATCCTTAACGACTGCAGCGATTCATCGTCGTAATGCACAACGTTGACAAAAGGCGGAAAAAAAGACATAGGAGATAATTCAGTTCATGTTCTAAATTTAAATCGTGGAATATGAAGTATATACGTTCCTCGTTAAATTGTAAAACTTTGTTTACAAAACTCTTTTTTGTTGCATTATTGAAACTTTCCCTCTTAATACTACAGTCAGAAATATAACTGTCACTGCGTGATGGGGAGGCATCGGAGGAATCTTCGAGATTTCATGCTGCCGCCCGATTTTTTTGAAAATCGTTGGCACGTTCATCAATGTAGACAGCGGCTGTCAGGCGTGTGGAATGACCCAATTTTTGTTTTTATCTTAACCCCTCTTCTCATGGAGATTTCAAACTGTTGCACCAAAAAAAATGACTAGCAGATAAAGAAAGCAGATAAAATTGCAATTTAAATCTTTGTGATTTCTTATTTTTTCTTTGCCTTTATGGTTTTTGATCCCCATTTCAAATGAGGTTTTCTCATTTGTATTGCTCTTTTATTAAGAAAATGTTGTTTTGTTTGTCTAGGCTCATCTAACGTGGCATCCAAGTATGAGGAGCTGGAGTCTCTGTATGCAGCTGTGGGTAAAGTCATCTACGAGGGGCTCACCAACTATGAAAAAGCCACAAGCAGCACCAACCCCACACAGCTTTTCGGTAAGACCAAGAGTCCAGCGTTCCCAGTTTTATTTCATTTATGTTTTATGCACCTTGTCACTGGAGGAAACTCACATCCCGTCCTATCTTCAATGTCACGTTCCCTTTTAGTGCCTTTAAGCCATTAAACCTGTGAGCAGGGAGCTAACATCTGGTTTGTTTAAACTGAAGACCAGCAGAGTAGAAAAAATTGTCTGTAAAAGCCTGCTGCAGTCCATCCTCCATAATCAAATGTTACTAATTTCCCAAAGAGCTGTAATAAAAGCTTAAGTTTGCTTAAAATAGGAGGAAAAATGTGTGTCAAACTGCACTTTTTTTTAATAAAATCATTTCTATGAGGTCTCACTGATGTGATACATCCTAATGCCAGAGGTTTACATTTTAACATCAGTTTCCCACCTAAACAGCAGCAACTAAGTACACCATCACTCATTCTACCTCCTGTCCCTGCTGCAGTAAAGAAATTGACTCCAAATACTTTGTCGAGTGTTAAAAGTGAGCAGCAGCTGTATGCCTGCTAACGTCCCCTGAAGAAAGAGTGCGCGTTCTTCCACACAGCCGTGCTGACATGTTTTTTGTTGCATTCACCCTCCTTTTCCCTTTTCCCTTCATTTATCTCAAAGGAACTCTGATGATCCTGAAGTCAGCCTGCAGTTATAACGCCAGCTACATCGATCGCCTCATCTCTGTGTTCATGCGCTCACTACAGAAGATGGTTCGGGAACACCTGAGCCCGCAGCAGGCCAATCCGGGGGTGACAGAGACCAGCACGGGTACGTCTGTGGATAGATTTGAGAGAAAAACACTGATCAAAATCCTAACATCTGCTGAGATTTTAAACATATAAATGATTAAATAACGTTTAGTTTTGTTTTCCTCACAGAAAAAGCACAAATATTCTTTACTCCATCGCCATCCTTCTGACATTAAAATCTATTGCCTGAGCGACTGATTGTCATCCTGCTAGCAGATTTATGATTATTATTGTTGGGTATCATGACTGCAAGGGACTTGAGATGCTATCAGTCGTTCAAATGGGTCCATAATGGCTGTATCGGTAAACGCTGACATTAGCCTCTTCTGTGGACAGTTAGAGTCACTAAGACCAGCAAGGCTTTTACCTCTAAAGACTCTTTAGCTTTCAGTAATTCAATAACTCCATCAGTTCCACTCTCACTCCTGTTTTGAAGCTTTATATTTGATCAAAATTGTGTTTTTAACATGTTCTTGTAGCATTTTTCTGATCATGGAGAACATATTTAAGCATATAACATATTTAAGTTACGCTTATAATGTATTTCCGAGTATTTCTTTAATAAAATTATTCTGAATCAGGAAAAGACAAAAAATACCATTTGAAAAAGATCATAGTCAAATACACTGGGCGGGCCACTGGCTGCGCCACTCCATTCTGATTTATCCATGTATAGATGACTAAATTCCCTATAAGGCACACTTAAAAACCTATGCAAAAAAATCATTCTGGTGGTGTTTTTTTCAAGATTTTGAAGAAATTTTAAGAGGTACACAGCACTCTGTCTGTTTTTATTTTTGTTTTTTTTTTTGTTCTAAACACATTTCGGTGTTATAGTGAATACCATAGCACAGCTATCATGTAGCGGTGTCTGGACATTTTTTGCCATGCCATCTTACTAGCATTGGCTCTATATAGAGAACTGAACAAAGCGAAAGAGATGTCACTGATGGACACTCCTGTTTCTGACCAAATAACGTCAATCTGGTCGCCATTTTTCTATAATTAGTCCATCGCCATGTTGGAATCAGATGTCCGACGTCAGTAAGCTGTGAATGGTCTGTGTTGGTCTTAGTCTATATTTCTATGGCAACCATGCTCCAATCAGTAGCGAGCATGTTAGAAGGCAATAGCCCTTCCACTGAAAGCAGGGCTCAGGAGATTCCGACTGGGGCTGCTGGGAGGTGTAGTGCGTTTTTTACTCATAAAAAGTAATACAATCTTAGTAACACGCTTTAATATCTTATTGAGATAACAGAGTACCATAATTCTTAAAATAAGGGAAATTCTCTGGCATGAAAGCTACTAAGTTATTATCTTGCCATTAAAAATTAAGCTTATGCTTGTATATGCAAGTTTACAAGATTATTTTTTTCAAATTTACAATTTTATTTTCAAAAATTCCTTTAAGATTACAATGTGTACTTTCGAGTTTAAAATTGTTGTCAAATAAAAAAAAAAATTTAACTGATAATGTCTTGTTTTCAAATTCTGAGGTTTTTTTTTAAATTGACGATCTGATTTTTCATTCACTTTAAGCTGATCCTAAATTGACTCAATAAGTCTGTGTCTGTTTCCACAGTGACCAGCGAGCTGATAATGCTGAGTCTGGACCTGGTGAAGACACGGTTGTCCATCATGAGCATGGAGATGAGAAAGAACTTCATCCAGGTCATTCTCACCTCTCTGATTGAGAAGTCCCCTGACCCCAAAATTCTGCGTGCCGTCGTGAAGATCGTGGAGGAGTGGGTGAAAAACAATTCTCCTATGGCTGCCAACCAGGTGAGAAAATTCTTGAAGCCGAGTCGACTCTTAAGGTCGGGAACAGATGAAGCTTCTTTCTGCAGACCAATGTGAAATGCTCGATTCAGCAGATTATGTCTCTGATAACCGGAGTAGGTGTGAATTGATGACTGACTCAGCATTGTTTTTTTCTTTTTAAAGTTAAACATTTTTAGAAATACAACAACCAAAGCACTTTTTTTTGGTGCAGGCAGGTTTATATTAGCATAAAACCCATAGAGATTTTCTTTCTTATAAGCTGTAGGAAAACAGGCGTTGCAGAATGTAAAAAAACTCAGATTTAGATTTGTTTCCTCTTCTCACATCATGTTTCTTTTCCCTCCTTAGATGCCAAATTTGCGCGAGAAATCCATCTTGCTGGTGAAAATGATGACCTACATTGAGAAGCGTTTTCCTGATGAACTTGAGTTAAATGCCCAGTTCCTAGACCTGGTTAATTACGTCTACAGGTAATTACTGCCATTCATCACATGGTCAAATGGCCAAGGCGCTTGACGGCAGGCTGCCCTTGAATCCGCTTTAGCAGGAGGAAGGAAGGTCAGGAGGTCGAGCTAGGGAAAACGGGTGTGGGAGAGATGGAAAAATATAAAAATTCAGAGAGAAAAACAGACTCCAACATAGTAAATTGAACTTATCACCTGCGCAAGAACCACAACAGAGAAAGTTGATGAAGAAAAGGCACAAAAACAGCATAGTGATGACAAAAGCGCTCCCAAAAAACTCCAGATGCTGTCACAAGTGGAATTTGGCTTCTAGTAATGCTTTAAATTGCATTTCAACTTAGCACCTTTATATTTGCTATTTATAAATTGAATTTATAAACACATTTTCTATATTTTCATGTATGTCATTATCAGAATTCAAAATTTTGGTTATACTGCACAGCCAACTGTCTTTTTTTTTTTTTTTTTTTTTTTTTAAAAAGGTGGACAGTTTTGTTCTAATTTGAGGTTTTACTTCATTTACTTTTAATTTTTTACACAATAAACCGTTTATGTTAACATTAATTTTAGCAGAACTGGCCCCAAAATCCAGTTTAATGATCTTGACCAAAATAAGTAATGCTAGTTTTTATTCTATCTTATAATATCAAACTTAATAATTTATATATATATATATATATATATATATATATATATATATATATATATATATATATATATATATATATATATTTAAAGCTGTATCGTTTAAACACTGTTAATTCACAAAGTTTACTTGTATAAATATTTTGATATTAATAAACTTTTCATTTGTCTTATTTTATAAAAATATTATATTCTAAAATATTAATAAATTCCTTTTTTTGTTTTGGTTATCTAATTAATTTTGATTTTTTAGGTAAGAGTCAAATAACATAACTCAAGTTGTCATTTTTGTGATAAAAGCAGATGAAGCTTGTTTTCTTGGTCTGATCCATAAGATGAATTTTCTAGTTAATATTTTCAGATTACATTTTATACTTTATGAGCAGATAGAAAAACAAGTTTATGTTGAAATGAACACCAGTTGTAATCTAACTTTTATTGTTTTTATGTGAAATGTTCAGGGATGAAAGCCTCTCAGGAAGTGACATCACATCCAAACTGGAGCCCGCCTTCCTGTCTGGCCTTCGGTGCACTCAGCCTTTAATCAGGGCCAAGTTTTTTGAGGTGTTTGACGCCTCCATGAAGCGCCGCGTCTACGAGAGGCTGCTTTACATTTGCTGTTCTCAGAACTGGGAGGCGATGGGTAACCACTTCTGGATCAAACAGTGCATAGAGGTAAAGAGTGTTTGCTATTTTAGAATAAGTTTAACTTCTAAATGAACTTTGTTACGGGTATGTTTTGTGCTTATTTATTGTGTTCTTAATTTTGTAGTTATTGCTTGGCGTGTGTGAGCGAAACACCATCATTAGCACCAGCTGTCAAGGATCCATGCTGCCTTCCATCACCAACGTCATCAACCTCGCCGACAGCCATGACCGCGCTGCCTTTGCCATGGCAACACACGTGAAGCAAGAGCTTCGTGAGAGGGAAAACAGTGAGACGAAAGAGGAGGTGGGTCACTTTCTCTGCAGTGTCCTTTCTTTTTTTAATGATCCCATTGGAAAAGTGTTTTATACTTCAATCTGTGGATGGATTAGAGGATTTATCCATGGAATCTGCATGCGTTACCATTAATCTTCAATTACCAAAAGGCAGCACTCTCTTAATGTCATGCAAATCTCCTTTTTAAACAGCAATTAGTCCATTAAGTGAGCTAAACGCCAATGCTTTACAAATGGACTATAGGTTTCTTCCTTTTTTTCCCATTGCAGGATGTGGAGATTGATATAGAATTAGCACCAGGGGACCAGACTGCCATTCCCAAGACTAAAGAGCAAGCTGAGAGAGACACGGGGAACCAGCTGCACATGCTCACCAACCGCCACGACAAGTTCCTTGACTCGTTACGGGAGATCAAGGTAAAGTTCTGCAACTGTTAAGGTGAAATTATTCAATAATAATTTTGAAAATTAGATCACTGCTCTGTAAAACCATTGTTTAATCTACAGACTTCACATGTACTACCTGACTTTATTAAAGACCTACTCCGGTCATCTTCTGAGTTGTATATCTTTCCTATATCATGTATATCTTTCCTCTGTATATCTTTCATCATCTCTCATTCACAACGGTTTGAATAAAGAGATGCTCAGAAATGCAATTTAAGCTGAATTTTCTTGATATATGAAAAATGCTACTTGAAAATGTTAAAAAACCCATTATCATCAGATGGGTGTTTAACTAAAACATTTTTAACTGTAGAATCACTTAAAAAGGGAGAATTAACCGCAACTTTCCCATAGACTGGGGCTCTCCTGAACGCCTTGGTTCAGCTCTGCCACATTTCCACACCTTTGGCTGAGAGGACGTGGGTGCAGCTGTTCCCCCGCCTGTGGAAGATCCTGTCTGACAGACAACAGCATGTGAGAAACAAAAAGCTCCCTTTTGTCTGCCTTTATGTATGCTTTTTTCTTCTTTTTCACATAAACCCAATATTTTTCCTAGTTTTTGTCTTTTTTGAGGTTGACAGATTGCAGTTACACTGCAAAAAGAGATAGAATAGGAAGAGCACTAATCATAAGAAGAAAAGCATTAGAAAGTAGAAAAATTATCTGTCCAAACAGCAAGTACTTTTTATTTAAGAAACGTTAGAAGACGTCAAACAAGTTAAACACAAAGCATTCAAAAACCCAAAAAAAGGCAAAAAAAATCTAAGTGTTTGATAGAATAACTTTAATTTGAATGCTATACAGTCCAATAATAAGTATTTTTCTTTCTAATGCTAAGCAAATAGTTTGTAATTTTTGAGTTGTATGTACCTAAATAGAAGTGAAAATTACTCATTTCTGAACAAAACTTAAACAAAATGAGAATATCATCTTAGTACAAGTTGGCCGTTCTTAATAAATTAGCCAATGTGTAAAAACAAGTGAAGTTAAAACAACCTTAAAAACTGGTAAAATATCTTGAATGCCTAAAAAACGTTAAATATCTTTGCAAGGATCAAAAAGTTTGCAGTGTCAAAGAAGCAAATGTGGCTCTGCAAAAGCATAAATTAATTAGATTAATTTATGCAAAAAACCGTGTTAAAAGCTGAAAAAGAAGCTGTGTGAGGAGTTTCAGGTGCTGCTAAGGATTTTGCAGCTCTAGTGGTCTTGAATTTAAATGATCGAAATGATTGAACTCTTAAACATCTGATGCAGCCATCTGAAAAACCCAAGTCTTTTCTTCCTCAAAGAGGGATTGAAATCACTCCTTTTTTAAAAAAAAACAACTTGAATTATGTGTTACACATGTATGACAGAAAATCAGATTCTTTAAGGACAATTTTCTTACGTTTTATCCTTCAATGCAATTAAAGTGACCATCCAGGCACAAATTACTCACTTCTGATCAGTTTAAATTCTATTCATTACGAAAACTTCCATGTGTGTGTGTGTCATGATTTTCAGAGAGCTGAACTGCGATCTGCCTTTTAATCCATTCTGTCTGCTTAACCCCTGTAATAACAAGAGTCCACCTAAACCTTTTTTCTTTATTCATCCAAAATACTCTCATAATATGCTAAATTAGAGAAATCGTTTGCCTTTTATTTCAGAGTAAGTTAAACTTCTATCATCACTCTAGATGAACTGATCCGAAGATTTTGAGATGACAAAAATGTACTTTATTTATAATAAACTAGCACAAGAAGTTTTGTTTGTCTGGTTGGTTTAATTTATTTCCGGCAGCTTCTTGAAGTACAAAATTAAAAGGAGACTGCTGCTGATTTGCAGTGTCCTGTTTTTAGGACATCTTTGTAAAATGATTGGGATTGGGCCCACAGGAAGACTGCAGACAATTTTTCATTTGTCTGTTTCCAGCCGTCTTCTTTGTCGTCACACGCTTCTCTTTTACTGTTTCACCGCTGTCTTTACCGGAAGATGGCGTCATGTTGCATGGAACAAAATGCCTTTATCAATACCACATATCATTGTACTGCTGCTAAAGTAAAATGTTGATCTGCGTCTCCGTTCCAGGCTCTGTCCGGTGAGATGAGTCCTTTCCTGTGCAGCGGCAGTCACCAGGCTCAGAGGGACTGCCAGCCCAGCGCCCTGAACTGCTTCGTGGAGGCCATGTCCCAGTGCGTGCCCCCCATCCCCATCCGGCCCTGCGTGCTGAAGTATCTGGGCAAGACGCACAACCTGTGGCTGCGCTCCACCCTCATGCTTGAGCAGCAGGCCTTCGAGAAGGGTCTGAGCCTGCACAGCAAGCCCAAGCCCAGCACGGAGTTCTACGAGCAGGAGAGCATCACGCCGCCGCAGCAGGCACGACTACTCCCGCCACAAAAAAAACTCGCTTTGCAGCATGTTTTCCAGATTCTTCTGCTATCTTCATTCTGTCTTCTTTCATCAGGAGATTTTAGACTCCCTGGCAGAGCTGTATTCCCTTCTCCAGGAGGAGGACATGTGGGCGGGTTTATGGCAGAAGAGGTGCAAATTCCCTGAGACCGCTACAGCCATTGCCTACGAGCAACATGGCTTCTTTGAACAGGTACATTGTCTTTCCCACAAGTCATTTTCAAAACTGGTTATTTTATACAATAACAGCATTTTTTGTAAATAGCGTTTATATTTTTTTGACACTTGTAGATGATTTAGTATATCTAAATCTCTCATTTCTATGAGCACATTGAATACGTTTCGCATTTTTTGTCCTTTTAGGCCCAAGAAAGCTATGAGAAAGCGATGGAAAAGGCAAGAAAGGAGCACGAAAAAAGCAACATCTCCCCTGCCATTTTTACAGAGTACCAGCTGTGGGAGGACCACTGGATACGGTACAACATCTGGAATACGCGCAAATATGTTGCAACAGCTGAAGCCCTGTTAAATTCCTGAGAACCCGGACGCTCTCTTATTTATCTTCCTCCCCAGCTGTTCCAAGGAACTGAATCAGTGGGAGCCGCTGACTGAATACGGCCAGTCGAAAGGACACTCAAACCCTTATCTGGTGCTTGAGTGTGCTTGGAGGGTTTCCAATTGGGGTGCCATGAAGGAGGCTCTGGTGCAGGTGAGGAGAAAACCATTGCATTTGTAACGCAGTCACTGAAATTTTCCAAACCCCAATTTTTGAATGTTTTTTTTTGTAGTTCTGTTCTGCATTAGTCCTGGACTGCAAGGATCAGATTGTTTTAACAATTCTTCTTTCTTACTGTGTCTTTGGGTGAAAATTTGACCTCCTCTACACGCTCCAAAACTCACCAAAATTTGCACGCATCCAGTACCTGGTGAAAATCAATTATTGACATTGTGAATGACCCCACCCAAAAATGATGACATCACAGTGGACAAAACGAGCAAAAAAGGGAATGGGGCAAAATCCCTGATGGAGCTAAAAAAGAACAGTTCAAAATCCACTAGGGAAACCAATACAAATGTAAAGGAATTTCTGAAATTGTTATGGGATGGCCACAGGACCTACGACTTGGTGACCATTTTGAGTGTTTGAGTGGCCATTTTCACACTTTTGCACAACATGGCAAAAGAAAACTTTTGTTTGAGTAATCTTCACAAAATTTCACGCACAGGTCAAATCTACAACCATAACGGAGGTTTCACTGACCTTAGACCTCCAGAGGAGACAGCCATCTTGATCAGGATCATCTGATTCACGTTGATCACATACATGGTTAAAGAGTTATGTGTTATTTAGGTGTTGCCGGCCACACCTATGCCATTAAAGGGTTAAACATTTGCTCCATAACCATAGTCTCTTTTTATTGAAATTGAACTAAACTCAATATTACTTAATTACTCAATATTGCTGCCTGTCAGCCCCCCCCATAACCTCCCACCTCCTGGGAGGATGTAGTAAAGCCATGGAAATGCAGTTCAGCTGTTTTCTCTTTGAATTTAGGAGCCTTGTGTTTTCTGAAGTGTGGCTAGGTGGTGAGCAGGTGATAGCACCTGACGTATAACAAATACTCCTGCTTTGCTCTTTCAAGGAGACTTGGAACCAATCTATCCAGCTGCTCTGTCCTGAGGTGACATCTAATTAAATTGTCTGGACGGCAACACCAAATTCGCTATATCCCTTCTTCTTCTTCGTTTCAGTCCCTCCTTCTAGTTTGTATTCAGTCGTGTGCCACCAAAGCTTCCCTTTTTTTTGTTCTTTCTGGTATTATTGCTTCCTCTTCTTTCATGTCACCCTCCCCTCCATCCCTCGCTCCACCGTTCAGGCAGTAATATTTATGACAGCTGCTTGGGAGAATAATTACCTCCGCATCTGCTGGGGGGGTGATTTGTTTTATGGCAGGGAAGAGGAGCAGGGCTTTTACTTCCCTCCTGCGCCCCGCGCACCGGCGCAGAGGCCAAGTCCAAATGTCCCTGCTTTCAATTAAAGCTGGCTCTTGATAAGGGCGGCCCTGTCTCCAGGATATTCATCAGGCGTCACCTCTGATAACTGCGCATTGACCGATCACTGCAATTTTCCTGGCACAGAAGGAGCTAATCCAGCTAGACACCTCGGCCTTGTCTCTTTCCTGCTCTTTTCACTGGTCTTCCTTTTGGCCTTCTCTGCCCTGGCGCTCCTCTAAACACTCAACAGCAAACCGCAGGTGCGACGTAGGAGGCTCCCCACGGCTATTATTTGTTTAGCGTTAATGCACTCAACATTTTAATCAATAGCAGGACCTTTTCCACCCCTCCGCCTCTGTGCCAGACTCTTCAGGTTTATTAGTCATTTGTGCAAAAGTCAAACTGAAGCCTTTCAGAGAGAAAAGAAAAAAAACAACCCGCACTTGAGCATTGTTGTGTGTTTGTCTGAGTATTAAATTATGCACAGAGAGTGACACAGGCCTCTTCCCCTCAGATGTGTTCATTTAATTAAAGCTGCCACATCACAGCGCTGGGAGGAAAGTGGGCAATTCAGAGAAGGAAAAAAGAAAAACACCCAGAATGTCTGTGGACAATATGCAACCAAATGTATTTTTGCCTGTGAGAAACATCTGTCACGCGGCTCATTTAAAGCTTTTCAAACAATTTCTTTTGTGACTAGGCGCTTAATGAATATGTCATTTAAAACTTAACTTTCTTAAAGGTACGACAGGTACAAAAAGAAGAAGAAAAAATGCTTTTCAATTAAAGGTCTACGCCAATAAAAATTGTGTTTTTAACATGTTCTTGTAGCGTTTTCTCATAGCGGACATCTATAAAACAATTTCAGATTAAAACTGCGTTTCTGAATATTTCTTTGTTGAAATCATGTTGGATCAGGAGCAGATGAAAACCAGATCTTTGAAAAAGCTCGGGCCTAAGTCTTCCTACTCCGCTCCAATAGATTCTTTTCACGGTGACATCAAACAAAATGGCGACATAGCCACTACTGTGTAAAGTGACACCCGGTTTACGGGTTTGGACCGGCAAAGCTGACAGCTGAACATTGTTTGACACAATTTTACTTTAATAATAAAAGGTAATTTTACCAACTGTAACTGTAATTTGTGTACTATTTAGTTTACAAATGTCAAATTTAAATAATCATTTAATATTTGTTCTATTGAAAATATCAATCTTTTGGTTGAACAGATATTATTCTCACACTTTATATTTTGCCTGATGTTATTCACACGTATTTTAAATGTACAAGAACAAAAACTGATGGAAAGTCATGTTGACTACAGAGATGAACATTGCTGTATGTACGCATGTATTTTAAGGGATAATTGTAAAAACAAGAATGTTATCAAGCAGCACAGTGAATATTTTAAGTGCGGCTTTTAAGCCACATATTTAATAAGTGCCAAGAAAAAGTTCAGCAGTGACCGCACATACTTTAGAAATGACGTCCAAACCAAAGCTCCGGTGTTAAAGAGTTTAAGCTCATTAGTTTTTTTAATTTAATTTAATAAACTGAAAGTCAATCTCAGTTTTTTTCAACTACAACAAAATAACACTCTATAGTTTTACTTTAAACATGTGATGCTTCACTGACATTTTACTTTGAAAATTTGTTCCAGTGACAGTAGGGCTGCTCATTTTTGTTTTTTTTTTTTGTTTTTTTGTTTCTCTTTAGTGATAAACCTAAAATCCAACATTATTCTGCATTTTAGAGCAATAAACAACTCATTCCTGAATTGTATTATTACTACACGCTACTAAAATCCCGTGTCAACTTTCTTGGACATCGCAAATTTCCGTACTCAAAGATCGCAAATATCCAAGTACTCGAGTACTTGTTGTAGCCCTAATGGCTGATTCACATTTTTACATTTTCTCTGAGAAAATCTGCATAATTTACCCTTAAAAAATTATTTGCAGCATTTTTGTCCCTAGTTTGCCCATGGGGTGTTTCTTGTGGGGTTTAACATCACAGAAAACATGCATAAAATCTAAACCTGTAAACTATTTCATAGCATGAACATTAAATACATTTTTGCTGAACAGAAAAAGCTTGTAGTTGGAAAACACACAAATAGTGATTTTTAGGGAATAAGCTCACATTAAATTATGCTTCACTGAACTAACATGATAAAATAATAATTGTTTTATATTCCACTGCTTTATATGTTATTTAAAACTGTATGATATACATTTTTTTTGTAAATGATGAACCTAAATGCCTTTATGCACCAATCAAACTCCAGGTGGAGCTCAGCTGCCCTAAGGAAATGGCGTGGAAGGTGAACATGCACCGCGGCTACCTGGCCATATGCAACCCAGAGGAGCAGCAGCTGAACTTCATCGAGCGGCTGGTGGAGATGGCTTCCAGCCTGGCCATCCGAGAGTGGAGGAGGCTGCCGCACATCGTGTCCCACGTGCACACCCCGCTGCTGCAGGTCGGCCACTGGGGTTTCCGTGTTGAAAAAGCTGATTTCCAGTTTATTGTTGCGGCCAATAAGATAGCGAAGAGAAAATTGGTTTATTATGATAAGCCCTCGAGGAGACGAATGTCAAGAAGATCAGTAGATGTTGCTCGGCTCCGATAACGGCCTCCATCTCCTGCTCTCACCACGTTCTCTAGAACTGAGAGCCGGCAGGACATGTCGGGAGAGGAAGAAAGAGAGGTAGTTTAGAATTTTGGTAATTACTTCCCTGCCATCAGATAGTGTTTGATTAAATACCCGCAGCTGAATCACATTTACATGATGAATGGGACGGTCTGAATGAAGGTTAGAAATGGACCATCAGCTGATATTAACAGATAATTGTGAAAAATATTGTCCTGTTTAATTGATTTTGTTTTTTGGGGGGGATGTTTCCTGCCTGCTGGGGTCAGGTCTTCAGCAGGGCAATGATTCACTGCGTATAACTTGTCATAACGGCCACTTGAAGCCTTTGCTCTTCGTTATTGTCTGAATGAGTGTGCGTGACGTCCAATTATGTACCACGGCGGGGGAAGACTCGCCACTCCTTCCATCTTTCTCCCAGCCCAGGGACCTGTAGTAAATCTGCATTCATGGCTCCATATCTCAGCTGGAGGACCACATGAGTCACGAAGCGAGGCTCTGCAAATCCTGAAGGCTTCAAACGCCATTTGAATCAAGTTATCATGGAATCCCAACTCTCAGCAGTAACTGACGATCAATGGATTATCACCCACACGATCGATTATGAGGGCTGGCATTAATATTGACTGATGAGTAGTTCTAATAGAATGATTGATTATGTGTTCACAAAGCTGCTGTGGGGCAATCAATGAGGCTTCTTTTCAAGGAATGAAATAGAATCTCAGGCTTATCATTTTCACATTTTCCCATCTCTATCATACTTTTTTTTTCTCTCTCCGCGTCACATCACAGAAGATTAGCTATTGAAGTAAAAGAGGAGGACATAACGATTTGCCCAACCAGAATATTACGGCAGAAAAAAAATGTTGCTGCACTATGTTTTTCAGTACAAAAGTCGACTTTTTTTCTTGCTTGGAGTTTTTTTTTCTCATAAAAGTTTGTAATAATGAGTCAGATTAGCTTGAAGCAGATATTTGCAGATCAGATTTTAGGCAAAAATTCATAATCCCAGAGCAATATTTGTTTTTTGGGGGGAGGTTCACACAACTGTATTTTTCCTTCTTCCTAAAAATGTGTGTTACTATCATCTTCTATACTCTTGAAAACCATTTTAGAATAATTTTTTCAGTGTAGAGAAGAGTTGAGCTTTTTTGTGCGACTTAATGTTTTAGTTCCAAAAGGGGGTCAAAAAGTACACATTTTACTGTCTCAGATTTTAAAAAAGAGAAGGTGCTTCAACAAAACCTCAGAAAATGTTTAATGAGTGACATCGAGAACAGAAAGCCCCAGTTTTATCACTGGACCTGCAGATTGTATAATAGAATATAGGCCACAGAGTTAAATAGTGAGGGCAGGCCTTGAAAGCTCAATGATGACAAGTGATGGAGGTTACAATATGTTGGAAATCGTTTTTAATAAGAATACAGAGCTATTTAAGTCTCAGTCAGATGCACTCATACATGCATGTGCAGGTTTTTGGGTTGACTGGGCCCTTGGAGGTTCGTAGAGCTGCATGTTAAGGGAAGCGCAGGTGTGTCTTGCAGTTTCCTTAAGGCTCGCATAGCTTTCATTGTCCATTGTCCCAGCTCCTCTAATGAGTGGATATGGGGTGTCTTTGGGTGAAAAATAGGCAAATCTCAACATTTTCTCACCTACTTCCCCCTTACTTAACCATAAGTGTTGTATGATTGTTCATTACGACCTGTCGCCAACAGGATGCCTGTTAAAGAAAATGCTCAAACATTTTCTCTCTATGGGCTCACAGAGCAGTCTACTACCTTGGTATTTTGTGCAACCTGCGTGCCTGGTACAGGTTATCCCATTGTTTTTCTGTATCTAGCCTTAAGGGAAGTTTGAACTAAGACCTTTGTCTTAGTCTGAACCATCACACCTAATTGAGAGTTTAGAATGTATTTAACATGTTCAGCTTATGCTCCTGGTGGAAGAGACTCACTATCTATAAGGCCAACAAAAGACTCTGCAGATATAACGTCTGCTCTTTATGATGGAGAGGTTTGGTCATTGCTTCTTGAATGTTGCACAACGCAATGAAACAGAACACCAGAAAGATCTAAATATGTATTTACAGGAATTTCATCGATTATCACAAGTTCAATAGAAAGCAAAGGTTGCTTTTATCTACACACGTGTTAACAGAAAGTGAGTAAGGTACCTACACCAGCTTTTATTGCTTGGAACATAAAGTAGATGCAGATGTTGGTACACACAATTACTGAAGATTTGATCGGCATTAGGAAAGTTTTTTTTTTTTTTTAATAATGTCGCGGCCCCTATTGAGCTCCAGGAGGAGAAACAACAGATGAATCTACAAACAAACCATCCCGTGTCTTTGTGTAGATGCTGTCACTGACATGAAACCCACTGAGAATCATTTACACGTGGCTGGTAAATAATTTAAAGCCACTTTTTAAGGTTTAATGCACAGGACTTATTAGCTGAAAGTGTCTCAGAAAAGCATTTCCTGCTATGGTTGATGTGGTTTTAATTTACTCCAAAGAGGTGAAGATTGTTATATAAACACGTCACTGTTAGTAAGGAGGCTGGAACAGATGGTGCTGCTGCATTTCTTCTGAAAAACTCACAAAAGTTCTGTTCCGGCTGACTCTGTTTGCCAGAACAGTCACATGCCTAGTGCTGCTTGGATGAGGGTCGGGCCCCGAAAGTCAATGCCAAGTTGGTACCTGTACTGATGTATATGGTACCGTATAAAAATGTGTCCTTCATTTTGGTGCTTTGCTTTGGACATGTCAATCGCTTTCAATTGTCAATTTACCTTTCCAGCGATTGTAGGTGGGCTCATATAAGAGTGGCT
The DNA here is from genome assembly GCA_014656515.1 of Oryzias celebensis. Taxonomy (NCBI): domain Eukaryota; kingdom Metazoa; phylum Chordata; class Actinopteri; order Beloniformes; family Adrianichthyidae; genus Oryzias; species Oryzias celebensis. Next base: position 54,235,975 of record BNCR01000001.1, read on the forward strand.
GAGGCCATGAGGCTGGGCAGAGCTTCAGTCAAAGGGCCAAAAGCAAAGTGAGCGAAAGTTTGTCTATACTACACAGCAAAATATCTAATTTAGCGTCCTGATGGACAAGAGCGACGTGTACATGATTTTGTCATGCCAATGAGCTGTGCAATACATGTTTACTTCAGCATGTATGAAAACAGCAATGCAGGCTGTCAAAAAGATTGTCATGCCTCATGCTGCTTCGTCACACTTAAAAGTTTTTGAAGAATTGCTTTTTTTCTTTTTTTCATTTTTGAGGCACCCGTTTGAGCCCTGCTTAGGCACCAGTCATTTTAAAAGTAGCTGTTTGGCACCAGATAAAATCCCAAATCCTTAGTTTGGATTAGGAAACACCCAGCTTGGTTTTAGGAGATTCGGCGTGTGTTTCAGAGACGTTTGCAGATCACAGATGATGTAACATCTTAATCAAGATTAGGATTCACTCTCCAGTTACAAATGGCTCCTCACCATTCATAGCAGGCATGAGAGATTTTACAAAATATTCAAATGTATTAGCTTAAATTTTCTCTTTACTCCCTGCAAAAATAAACACTGCTCTTTATTGACATGCAAACAAAATTATAACAGGATTAAATTCACTTTATTTTCTTGACATTTTTGTGACAAATTTTTTCATCCATCCATAGTAACCATAATTAGGATTTTTTTTTATATCGGGGTGACTCGTGAGGTTCGTTGTTACAGTTTGACTGTGTTTCCCATCCTGACAGCTCTCCCCAAATTAAACTTCCACAGTCACGCTAAGCTGAAAAGCCTCGACTGACAGTTTTATTTTCAGAAACTCACAGCTTTAAACACAAGATATTCTTATTTAGTCTATATAAAAAGTACTCAAGATGCCCATAAAAAGTGCATTCTGGTCAGTGGCATCTAAAAAAAAAAAAGCAAAAACAACTTTTTAAAAAAACAATAAGAGAAATAGGGGATGTGAGAATTTACACCTTTAACTTCTTTTACTGCTGTTATGAACTGCTTGCTCCACCCCATTCTGATGCATCCATTTGTAGACTAACAGATCAATGTATGTCGTTTTCCTGGGCTGAGCTCGAATCTGGATTGAAACTAAACAGCTGGATAGCTCCAATATTGCTCGCCATTTTAGTTGCACCGCTATTGTTCGGTTGTCAGCGGGTGTGGGAAAGGGTATGAACAGATGGATGATGGGAAATGGAGGCGGGCTTACCATGCACCAACACTTCACCCCTAACTAGGAGGGAAATTTGTAAGGAACTACAGCTGCTCAGCAGAAACCATGTCCTAGAAAATGACGTATGTTTTTTTTTAAATTTATTTTGGCTAAAAACTGAATAATCATAATTGCTAAAGACCACCGGAAGCACTGAAATAGATCAAAAGATGACCTGAGTGGCTTTTTGAAAGGTTTATGTGTTTTTTAGTGAGTTCAGACAGAAATGTACAGTTTTGTGCTTTAAACAAAAATGTATGTATGGTTTTCCTCCATAAAGTGTGTGCTTGAACTCAGTAATACTGAGTTTGACAAGTGTTTTACATAAGTCTGATTCCTTAAATTGGCTGCAATGCATGTGCAAAAAGGCGAGAGAAAATATTTCAAGTGGAAGTTGGATTCACTTGAAGAAAATCTTTAATGCTTATGAACTATTAAAAACTCCAAAAGCGTGAACTGAATTCTAAACAATCTTTTTTCAACAGGCAGCACAGCAGATCATTGAGCTGCAGGAAGCAGCACAGATAAACGCAGGACTTCAACCAGCAAACCTGGGCCGCAACACCAGCCTCCATGACATGAAGACTGTGGTGAAGACCTGGAGGAATCGACTGCCCATCGTTTCTGATGACCTCTCCCACTGGAGCAGCATTTTCATGTGGCGCCAGCACCACTATCAGGGTATGGCTTTCTGCACTAATACCGGTAAACGCTCAGTTCAGGTTTTGCAGGGTGGCAGACTCCTGCGGAAAAACATGCTCGGGTTGCTGCTTTCCGCGAGTTTTAGGAAGGTGTCTTCTTCAAAAGGCCACGTTGTGCAGAACCTCCTCAGGGTGTCTGCATTTGCAAATGTCAGCCGGCTAAAACACACCTCCGTCTCCACGGGAGACGATGCACACACAGGCGCACTTCCCTTCTCCAGTGGTGACTTTGAAACCATTCAAAGAGGCAGCCACTGCAAAATGTGATGTCTCAAGCAACTTGAGCACCGACTGGCTCTGTGAAATACTGTTCAGCAGCAGCGTGCCAATAAAAACCTCTTCATTTAAACTCGACAGCCTTCAAATTTAAAGTGAAATGGAATTTTTCTCGATGAAATTCATCGCCATGGCTCATTTACTGTTCAGTATGTTTAATGTCCCCTGTGGCCTCCTCTGCGCTATGCCAGCACAGCTCAGACTGCTAAAAGATTCTCACTCATCCCACCGTCACCTTTACCTCCTGTATCAGGGGTGTCCAAACTTTTGTGCAAAGAGGGCCAGATTTGGAGGTGGAAAGATGAGGGCCAACAAACCAGCCTGACATTCCTTTACCTACTTTAATAACATTATATTTAATTGAAGTATTTGGCGAACATTTTTTTTTTTTTGCAATGACACCTTTTTGATTTCTTCCGATTAAAAAAAGACCAAACATCTAAATACATGTAACCAAAATCACTGTCTGTATGGCAATTTTTTGCACTGTTCATTACCAGTGAGCATGTCTTGTCTGGTAGTGCTTCTAAAGTAGCAGTACGGCCAACCACAATGCAGAAATCATACACACCGTTTTTAGAAAGCGCTAGGGGCTGCATACTATTGATTTTATGCTTGAATCCGAATTGCTTCCTTACCCCTCTGGCTACTTCCATTTGCTCTAGTTGTAGGGACATTTAAAGCTGTAGTGGCCCAAAAGTGTGTGTGGTTTTTTTTTAAGGAGGAGCTGTAAACTACTGTCACATATCCCAAAATTCCACTACACGGCGACCTAAATGCATATTTTTCAGCAAATGCCGTGAAGGTTTTAAGAAAATGCTACAATTTTACAGCAACTAGGCGATTTTTCTCTAAAAATTGACATAGATCAGTGGTCACCGGCCACATTTCAAGGGGTCCCTCTGCTGGTAGGTTGTTCTGAAGCACAGAAGTTTACACTTAAATGTAAGTATTGAGTTTTTGCAAGACTTTTTAATGTTACAAAACCAATGTTATGTATTTTCCGAGCACTGGCAGCAACGTGATGTCCATTGACACCACAAAGCTGTAGTAACGTTTGAATTTGGACAGTATTTTTTTCTGTATCTCTCCGCTTGGAGTTCTAAATGTAGGCATAGGGAGAAGCCGTAGGGGTAGGGAAGCAATTCGGGTTCAGCTTATGAAAGGATCCTTTGAGCCATTGGAAATTTGAATTTGGCCCACTGGCCGTGCTTTGGACATGCCTGTCTTACGTCAAGGAAAATGTCGTTTTCTCTGTCTGCAGCCATAGTGACAGCATACGAGACAAACACCCAACATGATCCCAACAACAACAACGCCATGCTGGGAGTCCACGCCTCCGCTTCTGCTATTATTCAGTATGGAAAAATAGCTCGCAAGCAGGTACAGAATCAATCATAATGTGAAAAAAAAGGATATTTGCTGTTGTGTTTAAGCGAAACTTTGGTTTTGTATCTCCAGGGGTTGGTGAACGTGGCTCTGGACATTCTGAGTCGCATCCACACAATTCCGACTGTGCCCATTGTGGACTGCTTCCAGAAGATTAGACAGCAAGTCAAGTGTTACCTGCAGCTGGCCGGGATCATGGGCAAGAACGAGTGTATGCAGGTGAGTTCAACCCACGTCTACTCATAAGCTCTTGCCCGTCAGCAGCAGCTAGAGGTGTTTCTAGTGTTACTTTGTCTCAAAAAGAAGGAATAGATGTTTGGACTGCTTCTAGATGACAAGTTACAATAGTGAAGGGAGCAAACCCATGGAGTCCTCTGATTAATAGAAGCTGCTCAGCACACCACAAGTCATTAAAAGTGCAAAGAGACACCTTTCCTCCTCTCTTTTCTATCTCATCTCAGCTTCTCTCCATCTTCTTCTCCCACTGCACGTCGTTTGTCACGGCAGTCCATGAGAGACACCTCATCAGAGGCTGGCTGTAATGGAAGTTTAGAATGCCTTTTTTCTTCTTAATGAACAGCGAGCAGTTTGCTATTCGCTTGTTATTACTGGTCCTTCTGATCCAGAACCCTGCTGCGTCTTCATGCTTTGTCTCTGTTGCTTCATTTCTTTTTTGCAGGGTTTGGAGGTGATCGAGTCAACCAACCTGAAGTACTTCACCAAAGAGATGACAGCCGAGTTCTATGCTCTGAAGGGCATGTTCTTGGCTCAAATTAACAAGTACGTCCTCTCTGGTATTTCTTTGACATCTTTTGTGGAAATCTGTCAGCTTAAACCTTCCTTTATTTGTTCCGGCTAACCTTTTTAGCATTTATTAATCTTTCTGTCAGTCATTTTTTGTGTGAAATTGCCTCTCTCTGTAGCCTTGTTAAGCTCAGATTTGTACATTGGCATTTGTTGCTAAATTATGTTTTTTTTTTTTTAATACAGTACTCTGAATTCTAGCTTAAAATGTGTTCTAGAATTCTCCTAAAGTTTTCTAAAGTCAAAGTACCTGATGGGACTTACAGCAGCAGTGTCTACTCACTTTTTAATCAAATACCTATTTGTTTCTCCTTAAAACCATTTTCTAAAATGTTTTGTTAAACATTTCTTGCAAAAAAATTACAAAAAAGTTTGAGGCTGTTTTCTTTAACCTTTTGAAATAATAGTAAATTATTCATTAAGTTTGTAATAGTCTGTAAATTGTTTTTTTGTTGTAGCTGAAGCTAACTTATTGTGGTACCGTTAATGTAAAGAAAATACCTTTCAAGAATGTGTAATTTTATTGTAAATATTACAATTTAAAATGAAATTACACCCCGAGCACTTTGCACATTGACTGCATGTGTTTTTGTAGCGCCATCCATGCCTATCTGGGGTGTGAAAACAATTCACAGCTGCATTCAGGAAGTGTTTGAAGGTAGCTGGCCTCATGTGTCCACTATAAAGCTGACGTTTAATGAGGATCGAGGGAGCGGAAAATCTGAACACGGCAATGGAAACCGAGCAGAATGCGTTAGCACTGATGCTAACGAGCTGTCTTTGCGACACATGGCTGCGTTTCAATACAGAGCTGCGCTAAATTTCAGCACACAACCGTGAATTTGTTGTTTGTGGTTTCTTCCTGTGGAACGGCTTTCAGACACGCCGACCCAAGTGTGGTAAACGACACTTCATCTGTATCCTCTGGTTATTAAAGTGTCAGTAATTAGCTTTTAGTGGCGTGGTTTGCTTTTGAAGCTTGCAGCTGCCCTCTTCATGCTCCGCTGGGTTTCCCAAAGTCACTCTCTTTCACCCCCTTTTCCCCCAAGCACCACCTTCAAGCCCATCACGCTTGACGTTACACGGTGTCCTGAGGGGTGAAAGACAAATTGTGAAAGGCTTATTAAATGTATATGCAGCTCAATAATTAACTCGGGGCAATTTGCAGAAATCTCTGGGATCAGCAGAACTTGCCTCCACCTCAGCAGGGTTTATTACAATCATTAAGTTTCCCATACACCAGGGGAGAATTAACAGCAGAGTGGAGGTTAGGGGTTCGGAGTTCCCCGCGCTTTATCGCGCACGCATGCAACCACATGTACTGTGGTTTTTGGGATCATTCAATTAAACGGGTGTCAGAGATTTGAAAGCCTGTTGGGTGCCTGTGCGCCTGTTGAGCCAGGTAGCAGAAACTCTTAATGTACTTTAACACTGCAAAGTGACGAAGGAAAACCCCATTAAAAATTTCTGGAGGCTCTTTGGCTCTGACTCCCATAGCAATCAAGCTCCAATTTTTTTAATCACATGCCAAAATGCCTTCCATAATAACACATTTTAATTGATTGGTTTGGGAGACATTTTAGTGTTAGTAAGTAGTTTGGAAGCGCTCCTAAAGTGGAAGGCCATTTACCATCCTCAGCTTAGAAACATTTTCCTTCTGTCTCCTTGTTTTGATTGAAAGCAGTAAAGCTCACAACTCTTTCAGAGTTTTGATTAACAAGAAGCTAAAAAATGAGTCTGACTGTATGCTAATACTGGCTAAGAAGCATCTTTAGATTATAAGGTAGATGGAAATTTAGCTTTTTTATTTTTCATTTGAGTGGAATAAGGATAGTATGACAACTAGGCTGCTTATACTTATTTTTGAAAAAAAAATAGCACCCATTGACACATATACACTTTATGGTTTCATACTTTTACTAAATAGATGTAATTATAGTGAAATTGTTTAGTTTTTCGTTTGGACCTTGTAGTAGATTTTCATTGTCTGTAAGGACAACAATATACAATTATATAGCGTTGCATTTGGGCAATGTTTTTGTTTTACAGAGCTGTAATTCAGTCGGGGAAGCTCTCTGTTGTTGAGAAAAACATAAATTTGTGTGATTGCAAACTTATCTCCTGTTTAAATGGTTCGGACAGTTGTAAAGAGGCAGACCTGTCGGGATATACTACTGGTAGCTGATCTTTTTAAAAAATATATATATATTTTTTTGTTTAATGAATTACAAGGTTTGCAATCAAACAACAAACGTACAAAAATATACAAGTTACGCGAGTAAATATGAGTCAGATTTTTTAAGTTTCTTAAAATTACCACAAACAAGGATGGTGGGGTCTCTCCTGCGGCTTGTAAAGTGTTGCACGTTTTTGGACATTTCAATTTGAAGTACCTTGTCAATTATGTGTCATAATTTTTGTTATGTTTCATTTTAAACTAAAAGTTTTAAATCTAAGGACCTTTTTGACACATTCACGTTATTTTTTTGAATGAAGACAAAATCAATGGTATGTCTGCGTCATTCCTACAGGACTGAAAACAGGTGAAAGGGTTGACAGACACACTGATGCGTTAAGAGTCTTCTAAAAAATGTACAGATGAATGATTTAAAGTGAAACATGTAGTCCCTGTTGATGTTTTTGTACCTGAATTATGATGAAATGTGCTTTGGAAGTGAGGAACAGGTGCAGGCTTTTGTACATTTTGGTGCTGATTACAACCTTCATGGAGATTAACTCTCCATTGATAAGACTGGATCACCTGTTGCTATTTTTGCGGCTTTTGCTTGTCTTTAAGTTCTCTAACGCTCGTCTTTTTTTTCACTGCAGGTCAGAAGAGGCCAACAAGGCCTTCTCAGCTGCAGTACAGATGCATGATGTGCTGGTGAAAGCCTGGGCCATGTGGGGAGACTATCTGGAGAACATCTTTGTCAAAGATCGGCAGTCCCACCTGGGCGTCTCGGCCATTACATGCTACCTTCACGCGTGCCGCCACCAAAATGAGAGCAAGTCCCGCAAATACCTTGCAAAAGTACGAGGGAAATCTTTGCTTTCCGTGACATTTTTCTCGTGAATGTCTTTCACCAGTTTCCATGACACCTGTCACCTCCAGCAGGCTTTCTCATCGTCTTTTTTTATTTGTCTGTTTTCCTGGCCTCCTGTAAGTCTCATGCATTATTGATACTGATGTTTGTCCAAAGTAGAAACCTAATAATTGGCTCAATTACAGGCTTCCGATACACAGAGAGGATGGGTTTTTTAATAGATCAGTTGTTGTGTGAAGTGCATCCTGTGTCACCAAGAGCTCACACAATAATGACCTCCCCTGACGTTCCAAACGCATCAATCCTGACATTGACTTTTCTCGCGGTTTCTAATAATTCTGCTTTGCTCTCCCGTTCAGTGAGTGTGGGTGGGAGGTAAAGAGATGGACTTATGCTAACAAGAATTCAGCTCTCATCAGGAAAACACTCTGACTGTCGTTGCAGACACTGGTAAACATTGAACACACCTAAATAACAATTCTATTTCACAGCCTTTAAGTTGCCCTGGTAACTGTTTTCACATTCATGACAGATTTTTTTTTTCCCTGGTGAGTCCACTCCCAGTTTTTGTGCTGCCAAACTGGGCTGGCAGTGCTTAAGCCTGATGGATGAAGCGGGATGACCAGTCATTATCAGTAATTATACCCATTCTGCAGCCTCAGGTTGGCTTGCTTTAAAGAGTGTGGTGGGAGTCGAGTTGCGGTCGATGTCTTCATCATCATGTAGATGCATACACAACGGGGGAGGAGAAAGACCTTCCACGTGGCTCAGATGTGATAATAATAGGAACTGCCAAGATGTACTCGTATTCCTGCTCTGCAGCTCCTCTCCTGCTGGGAGCGGAGCCAGTGGAGCAGCAGCCCTCTGAATAATGTTTGAGGGCTTACCTCCTTTCAACTTCTACCTCTAGTTACAGTCTTTGACCTATGTGGAGTATTCTAATCTGACTGGAAGATTAAAGTAATCGACTCATCTTCTGTTTTTGCCTTTGCACCCATTTCATTTTTCATTTTTTTTATCTCATTGTTTTTTTGCACATTTAGGTGTTGTGGCTGCTCAGCTTTGATGACAAGAACACCCTGGCAGACGCTGTAGACAAATACTGCATTGGAGTTCCGCCCATCCAATGGCTGGCATGGATACCTCAGCTTCTAACCTGTTTGGTTGGGTCAGAAGGCAAACCTTTGCTAAACCTAATCAGTCAGGTGAGGCCTATTGATTCTTCTGTGACAAAGCTGTTCTGGTTTATGCCAAAAAGGGGGGGGGGAGGAAAAATATCATTATGCTTTTTTTAGGGAGAAAAAAACAATAGTTTTTATAGGCCACAATTTCTGCAGAGCGGCAGGATGGGACCAGTAGGGCTAAGCAACCCAAAGACATACCTGGATCTAATTACCTCTGGGACGCATCAGAATGGAGCGGAACAGGGAGCTTGCTGCTCGCCCATTTTATTTTTAAGTCACAAGTACGCTCTTTTTCAAACTGGATTTACTTGTCTGCTTCTGGTTTACGAAAGTGGGAATAAAGCAATACTCCGAAATGCAATTTAAAGCGTAATTTTCTTTATACATGTCCTCTATCGGCACAAAAAAAGCCACAAGAACGTGTTAAAACCACCAAAAACATAATTTTCATCTCAGAGTGGGTCTTTAAAACTTATGCATCCGCAGGTTCCAGTTCATCCATTAATCATTCTTTAGCTTCTTTCATCCATTTGGAGCGGCACATCTGGCTGGTGTGTCAGCATTAGTCCTGCTGCACGTTCTTCTAATCAAGATAAATTAACTGCATTTACGCCAAAGTGGTCTCTCCTGCATTCTATTTAGCAAATTACACATTCACATTTTTGTACCATCCCCTTTTTTTATGCCAATTTATGGGATTTCAATAGTGCCTGCCAAATTGGTTTTCAAATTATTTGTTCAAGAAATTATTATAAAGTTAATATTGTACGCATCCGCACTGCAGGAGCAGAGCTTGTAATTAAACCAAGGGCTAATTTGCTTTGCTTAATGGGCTATTATTTCTGCACAATTTGAAGAGGGTGATATTCAAAGAGTAGTGCACTATAGCAAACAGCCATCCTGCATGGAGAGCAGGAATAATCCTAAAAGATATTAAAGGAAGTGTGAAGGGGGGAGATCAATAGAAAAGAATGAAATGACAAGGAGAGGGTCTGATAGATATGCTGAGTGCTGTCAGAGAGCAGCTGAGTGCGAGTAAGCTGGTAATTATAACGCCTCATTCTAGTTAATACTAAACTTCAATCTGACTCAAAACTTTATGCAACTTTTCTTGTTAAGTTTTCAGAAATTTTATTTTAAAAGTATTTGCATAAAGAAGAAATGGTAGTAGATTTACATGTATGTTCTTTTATGATTTTAGCACAAACAGGACTAAAATTGCATTAGAGCATTCCTCACGCTGCGTTTTATTGTACAAAATGCAATGTTTTTGAAGTCAGGGTTCAAAAAAAGTTTACAGTGCTTCCTCATTCTGGAAAAAACCTGTAATAGGCAAAAATGTGAAATAGTTATAATTTTTTTTACAGTTATTATAGATTTATCTGATTTTAGATGATCTATTTTATCTATTTTAGATTTATCTGATTTATGGACTATCTGGAGAAGCAGCGGATTTAGGTTTATGTCTCAAGCACTACTACTGTAAAGTGTTGCATATAAATGCAAAGCTGCTTCTCTATACTTCAGAATCCGTTAATTACGTAGTAGTCAAAAGAATGTCAACACTGGAGCTAAAGCTCTGATGGTAAAAGATTTTATCTTTGTAGAAAAATAGTTCATTTAAATTACTGAACAAAGCCAAAGGTGATGTGTGCAAGCTGAACCCATTCAGAACTGCACATGAGAGACAGCATGGAGAAGACTGATTGACAAGTCCATAGCTATTTAAGATGCAGAATGCAATGCTCTGTAAAGTGAAAAATTTACCAAGGCATGCAAAATTGCACAGAAATCATCGGCAAAAATGAAAAGTGAACCACATTATAGTGAAGGACCATTGTATACGATGAACTGTTTTCCCTCCGGATGATTGTTTTGAGAGGTTTTCATACAGCATTGCATTTTGGATAAGCATCATCATGTTGGTGATACAAACTAGCACTTATGGACCATGATAAACCTAAAGCATTGCAACAAAATAGCAGCTAACTAAAATAGAACTTGTTTTTGTGGATGTTTCTGCCCTTTCAGTTGTCCCTTAACATACTACAGGGCTTCCTCACTATATCCTGGTTCACAGTAAGCAATCTTGTTGCTCTGTAAATTAAGTTTTTCGTGCAATTTTGCTATTCTGTTTTTTTTTTTTTTCCAAAATATTACATTTTTTTCTGCATCCCAACTGGTTGTAGACCATTGTTTAATCAATTTGTGCTGTCTCCTGTACAGAATGTGTTCAGTTTGCCAAATCAATATAAATCTCCAATTGCAAGCAATTCTTAATTTTTATTCTAAAATCTTGGAAAAATATTTTCAATGAAGGCTTGAATTTTGATAATTTAAAAATATGAAAAAAAGTCTGTCTGAGAAAGGTGTAAAAAGTGATAAAGTGTCTGTCTAGTGAGAAGTTTTACAACCTTAAAACATCTGGAATTGTACATTCACCCAACTTGGGTTATTTTTAGAATGTAACTCTTGACATAAACAAAGGAACACTGTATTTGAGTTTAAATCAAATCTTTTGTCTTTTGGGACTACTTAAGTGCTACATTAATACAAACATTTTATTGACAACTTCATTGTTATTAATGAACATATCCCGAAGTCTCCCTGAAATGGAGGTTTGGCAGTGTTCCTGCCATAAAGCAGTTCAGCAGTAGTCGTTTATCTCGCCATTACATAGGAAACGTGCACTCTATCTCCTTTTGCCGCTTTGCATTTGTCAGAAATGTGGGCAGCGAGCGGATATCCTAGGAGGAAGTCCTCATTCAGTAGAACCTGAGTTCCCCCTAGCTGATTAAAATCAACGGAAACGTCAGTCAAACAGCTTCAGTTAAAGGCTGTAGGTAAAATGTTTGCAGCGATGCTCTAAAGATGACACCTTTGAAGTTTTACACTCTTTGTAATTTCTTAGCCCTATAAATAATCATCAATTTTGTTATTGATTAATAAGTATTCTCCTATCAATTACTTAGAATTAATTAACACAGTCTTAATCGCTGGTTACTAAAATGAGCAGTGTTGTTGAGTAAAAAACTGTCACCTGCCAATGGAAGTTCATTTTAATTTTAGATAGGACCTAAATGTTTCACTGTTTTGTCTCAAATTATTTCAAATTTGACTTTGAAATATTTTTTATATTGTTAAAAGATGCCTAAAGTAACATATTTTTAATATATATATAATTTGTCAGACATCGACACATTTTACAAACCTGTTGTTTTGAAGAGACAACAAACATCTGTAGACTCATGTAAACATAAAGACTCCTTATTCTTCAGTTCAAATGAAACGCGTCTTCTGGTTTTCTCTCTGACTTAGATGATCAAAGGTGTCACCTCTTTTTTTCTCACCCTTTTCTATGTAAAGAATGAAACATTCAAATGCATGACATTCCCTCTCCCGCCTGCCTGAATTATTTAGAGTTTCTCTGCTGCGGCGGGATGTTTAAAAAAGCGTATGCTGAAATATTGATGAAGGTGAGGAGAGGAGGGCCTGGGGGCAGATGCGGGAAGATGAATCAGAAGTTTGACGAGAATCCGCGGCACCTCTTCACACAAACTCCCCCGCCCTTTCCTCCTCACATTCACCTTGTGCTCCGTGTGGCCTCCTCCCCTTAGCCCACCCCAGCTTTGGCAAAATGAGACGTTTCTTATCTTACCATTAATGCAGGCGTCTCTGGTGCTCCTCCTCCTCCGTGCATTCCCTCCTCTTTCATCATTAATGCAGCTGTTAGCTGTCTGCTGGAACTCCCCCTTGCTCCTTCTTTGCTCTTTGATTTGATCTCTCAAACAGGGAATCATCCGTTTGCTACAACTGCATAATTTTACGAACCGCTTTAAAATTTTGCTATTCTTTTTAAACAATGATGTCTTCAACGTTTCAAATGAATTGACTTGTATTTAGGATTTGTGGCCTTTCAAATGTAATAAACAGATTTTTTTTTCAAGAATTAAATCAATGTAATGATTTACTTGATTAACTGCAGGCATTGTTGGGGTAACAAATTGCAAAGTAACAAATTACTTTACTCTAGTAAAAAAGTGCTCTAGTAAAAAAAAGTCCCTTTACACCTTAGTAGTTTTGTGGCAGTGCGTAAGGTCCTTCTTTTTTGTACAATACCAGCTTCTTCCATCTTTTTACAAACATTTTTTACTATATTATACATTAATGAAACTAAAACTATCCAAAAAAACTAAATTTCTTTACATTTTACTGAAAAAAACAACAAAAATTGTTTTTTTTTTTTTAAATACAAAGCTTTCAATTCAAAAATAGGCCCAAGACAAACTAAAAAATATTGTGAAAATGTCTAATGAAACCATTTTCACTAAATAATGTTTCGATTTATTCCAAGGCTATGTGTCATACGTCTAGTTTTGTTTGTTTTGAACTACAATAACTCATTTGAACCTTCATGCTTAATTCTCTAATAAGGGTTAGGGTTAGGGTCATTTTGTCTATATCTTTTTACAAAATGATGTTAACTTAATTCAAAAATGGTTCAATTGTCCCGAAAGGACTTTTTTACTTAATGCTGTATTTTGGCAAAGTGAGTTTTCTCCAGTGTTGTAGAGTTAGTTGATCTTTTTGCTGCCCGAGTCACAAAGTGGGAATTATGAAAATATTCAGCCTTTTCTCCATAATTAACTGCAGCAGAGATGTCACATTTTTTTGTGTTTAGTAAACAAAAGTAAGATAGACTGTATTCAAATCTCCTGTTTAAAGCACATATGTTTCCAGCAGCTAGATTTAAATCTGATTAGAACACAAAATTGCAACAATTCTTTTCCCAGTTTTTCTTATGTGCATGTTTTGGAACTTCAGACCTTCAGTATCAGTGACTTTTCTGTAGCCTTGAAAAGAATTTCATCATCAGTCACTGTGAGTTTGCTGATGATCCAGGGCATGTTTCTGACTCCAAGCTTCAAACGGTTCCATCAGCTTTATCAGTGTGATCTCCCACTGACACATAGAGGTGTACAGTAGCCTTTATCTAAATGGCTTAGCTCTCCCCTCGTCTTGCTTTGAGATTCTGTGGAGGGAGATCCTTTGAAATGTAATCTGTGACCCTCTTTTATCTGTAGGTGGGACGAGTGTACCCCCAGGCTGTCTACTTCCCAATCCGCACCCTTTACTTAACTCTCAAGATTGAGCAGAGAGAGCGCTACAAAAGTGGTGAGTAGACATGGCTGATTTAGCTTTAACAGCATTTTTGAGAAATCACCTAAAAAAATCAATAAGGCGAAATCTCAAAAAGAAAATAAACAAACTACAAAATCCACAAATGAAACCAAATGATATCAAAGAGAAGTTACGACGTTATTATTACTACGGCTTGATGGCCATTTTGTGGCAAACACATTTTTGCACACCATAGAAAAGTAAACTTTTGTACAAGCGATCTTCACAAAATTTTACTCACATGGCGCCAGGTTAGGTCTACAATCACACCTCAGGAAGAGGCCATTGTTTTAAATTTTCCAATTTAATCCCCTTTAGTACTAGTCACAAATTGAAACTCCTATGGATTTCCATCCATTGCCTCCTATCTCCTTGAGCGTCATTGAAAAGCTACTTGGTAAATATGCCGGATTTAGAATTTGTAGATTTTGAAAGACGTTAGTGTGGCGAGCTCACAAAAGTGGTGTTTCCCTTGGTGCTTCCTTTTTTTTTTTTTTTTACCAGAATATTGTAAAAACATAATCCATGAATCCCTAGCATAAGCTGAATGAAACAATATAACATACAATATGAACATTTTGTGGACATGGTTAACAAAAAACCTTGTTGCCTAGAGAATCCAAAATTTTACTTTTTTTCCAATTCTTCTAAAAAGACCTGTTTTTCACTCCCAGATGACCAAAAATAAAATGGTTGCTATGGAGAAAAAGCCAACAGAAAAGCTGACTTTAAAAAAAATGGTGGTTATTTTTATGAATTTGTCACGTGCAGCTCAAACCATGGTGACTGGGGGTAGAGGGGGGAGATTAAGGCATGGGCACCAGGTGCTCAACCACTGACCCTAGTTCAAAGGGTAGGGGGCAGGTAGCGCCTACATTTGAGCTTTTGAAAATACTTATATTTTTCTCCAAGTAAGACATGCTCAGATCTAAAAATGTAGTGTTTAAGGTCTAATTTAAATTTTTTAGTTGTATGTTTCACTGTTTGCAGTTCTATTTTCCATTGTTTCTCTTTTTTGTTGTTCGTTCCTCCCATTAACTTTGACACCTCCACAGATGCATCTGGGCAGCAGCAGCCCAGCTCAGTGGGGGCTCAGCCCCATTCCGGAGCTTCTGACCCCGGTCCCATTCGGGCCACGGCTCCTATGTGGCGCTGCAGCAGGATCATGCACATGCAGCGGGAGCTGCATCCCACCCTGCTCTCCTCCCTCGAAGGCATTGTGGACCAGATGGTGTGGTTCAGAGAGAACTGGCACGAGGAGGTGAGAGGAAATGGCTCGAATGGGTCTAAATTCGTGGCTTTGTGTGAGCTTGTGGTGGATCAGATGGTGGGAAAGCGGCACAGCTGGTGGTGGGAATTTTCCCATATAAAAGCAAGTCTGAATGGACAGCTTGTGGATTTGTGTGTCTTACATCAAACAAAGGAGATTTTTGTTTGTTTTTGAGCATCACAATGAAGATGGGCTGCGAGTCTAGGGGGTATTAACGTTTGAAGAAAGAAATGCACGCGTACAGCATATTTCCTTGTGATTTTCATCACATCCTGAGTGATTGTTAAGCCCCTCTTTCATCAGTCTCCCAGCATCCCATTTTTGTTAAGCTGCTTGTGCGTTCGTCAGTCCAGGAATTGAGCCGTAGACAATTGTCCAAACTGAATTTTACAAAACGGTTTAGCCGTGCTGGGCAGCCTCCATGCACAGTATCTAATCTGTGCTTTAAAAGGAGTTTGCGACAGGGGGAGAGGAGACTGGGATAAGTGATGGATGGGTGCAGGGAGTGTGTGGGATGGGACAGGGGATTTAGGGCCTGTGATTCGTTGAGGTGTGTATCTGTGTGATTACCTGTGATGATTTGGGGGCACTCAGCAGCAGCTGCAGGGTCTGTGCTTCATTCCATTGGGCTTGAAGCAGAAAACATAGGGTACCTCCTCTGGTGTGAACATATTTCTGCATTTTTGTGTGGGTTTTTTTTTTATTGTCGTGGGTGTTAAGTAAAAGTCAAATTTTGCAGTTTTTTGAGGCATTTTAAAAATGTGCTCATCTTAAAAAAAACATAACCGTATCCTTCTTCCTGCAGGTCTTGAGGCAGCTCCAGCAGGGTCTGGCTAAGTGCTACTCTGTGGCCTTTGAGAAGAGCGGCGCCGTGTCGGATGCCAAAATAACGCCACACACACTCAACTTTGTCAAGAAGCTGGTCAGCACCTTTGGTGTTGGATTGGAGAATGTTTCCAACGTTTCCACCATGTTCTCCAGCGCTGCTTCGGAGTCGCTGGCCCGCCGGGCCCAGGCCACAGCTCAGGACCCCGTCTTCCAGAAAATGAAGGGACAGTTCACCACAGGTCAGCTGGCTTAATATTTAATCCTTAATCATCTTAAGCAAAGGCCACAAGCACTATTTTTTTGGCAGGGGCATCCGGTTTCAATGTTGAAGACCCATTCTAATAATTTTTTTGTTAGTTTTCAAAGTGTTCCCAGTGGTCTTTTAATTATGATTATGTGGTTTCTTTGCTGAAATATATATAAATATATAATAATAAATATCATTATATAACATTTAATCTTAATTTTCTTAATACATGTCTTATATCATCAGAAAAATTCCTCAAGAACTTTTTAAAAACACCCGAAATAGGTCTTTAAGTCAATGTACAGATGTGATCAGAGGTCCAGCTGTGGACCTCTGATCCACATCTGTAGTTGCTGCACATTTTCCACAGTGCATTTTTGTTTTCAGAGCTCAAACATTTGAAATTTGGCAAAGAATTTGCATTGGGTCAACCAGTTAGGAACTCAGCTTTGGCCCGTTGATGTGTTGATGATGTGGAGTCCAAAAACAACATGGAGAAGAATCAGCTTCTCATGAACTTCATAATATTTTTCTTTATTATATTACATTTTTCTTTACTACATCTTGGCAAACAGTGTGAGAAACAGACAGACCTAAATACTGTGACTCACAGGTGGGATGAATGACAGTTACTAGACACAAGGTGGAGACTTGGAGAATAAAGTTCACAATAGATCATGACACTGAGTTCTGTGCCTTTGAGCCATCCAAATGTTCACAGTCACAAGTTTTCCATTTTACAGTTTAACCTGCACAGTTTCCAAACTGAAGTAACAGAAAGTTTGAGTTCACAGGCTGGTGTGAAAACAGCCCACATAACAGAATCTGTGTCACCGGCTGAACACTTCTCTTTAAAGCCGCGCAGCAAACACCAGTCGCCGCCGTGTCGGTGCTTGTTTACATCCTCATGGTCATCTCTTTTTTAGACTCAACAGCCACAGGTCTGAACCCTGCAAGTGTGATGTGTCCACACCAGCTTAGCCAAAAGACTAAAAGTGTGGGAGCATTTCCTGTCCAAAATCCAAACCATTTGACATAAATATTTTTTTTTCCTTATGTTTGCACTGATTTTTACATAACTTAACTGATTTTATTTCATTCTGATTCAGATTTGAACAAGTTTCTGACGGTTCTAGATCAATTTTATCACCCAAAACATGAGAAAAGCACTTTAGAAATCTTTCTAGAAATGTTGTTTTATTTTGCAAATCTAGAGTCACCTTTCTTTTATATTTTAGTGTTGGCTTTAAATAGTTGATTTTGTTCTATTAGCCTGCATGTTGAGAGTAAAATACAAGCTGCACAGACCAACAGGACAGGTGCGGTTTTAGTGAAGCCAAAGCCCCCACAGAGATGCTTCTCTCAAAATAATCACCCCTCTGTTGGAGGAGACCATGTGTCTGTTATTGTACATTACATAAGGGAGTTGAAGCACAGTTCATTGGACAAAGAGTAAACAAGATCCGTCTGCAGCACATCTCATCTTCCAACACTTTGAGCCGACTCTTTCTGCCATACTTTCCCATGATCTCGTTTCCTGAACTTGATTCATTTTCATTCCAACGTTGTGTTTTTGTTCTTTTAAAACCCGATTTGAAAATGAGTGTGAGACTAAAGGTTTCCAGCCCTGAGAGAAGCAAAAACACAAAAGAGACCAAAAAAGAGGTTTACTGTGGGTGAGCCAGAACTAATAATCATAGAAAGTGCCTAAAGAGGAGAACGTTTAAAAACAAGAATGAGATCCTGGGAAACCCCTAAAGTCAAGTGGAAAGGCATTAGCATCTCACGGTTGATTTAGACTCTAAAAGTGAGCGTGCCGCCACCGACTCTTTCCAGATGTTTCGGTGCCAGCTGCATCCACGCAGCCGGGCGTCGACCGGGGCTTCTGACCGGGTGCCTGCCGACCATGGCGGCACAGCTGTCCCCACAGTGAGGCGGAATATGGGCCGACCGAGACGGAAACCACACAAGCTTCCCAGAGCGGAACAAACAGGGTTTACAGACCTGCAGAGCAGCCAAGCTATCATTCCCGGCACCGCGTTAGTGGCTCATTCGCCTTTCCGGGGATTGTGGGCTGGAAAATATGGGGTTGTATGTTCACATATAACATTTGGCAGCTGAGAAGCATTCAAATCCAATTACGAAGAATGTTGTTGGTATGAGTTACTGTTTTTAATCTGTTTCAAAGACTTCTTTATAAAGAAAAGACACTTTCTGACCTTTTTTTAATCTAAGGTAATTTTATTCAGATCACCTTCAGTTTGTGGTCTTTTGGAAACTTTTACAGCCAGAAATCCCACTATCCCCATCCAGGCTGCAGTGAGTCCCATGACTTCAGCTCACCAATCAGCCATAATAAAGTTAAATTGACTCCACCACACCACTCGAATTCAGACAATCCCACAGCGAGGCAAGACCAGGGCAGCACACGAGAGAATTACAGTTCTATATAGAGAGGTGGCCCACCTTCTAAGTGTGGAGCCAGTAATTTGGTGCAGCAGTGCAGATCTTCTGCTGTCTGTCACGCAGGTCAGGTCGGGTAAAACAGCAGCCTTGGTTTCTATGCGCAGGTCAGAGAGCAGCCCGGCTACATTCCACAGAGCAGTCCACCTCTCCGCATTCTGGTCCCCCCTGAGCCGGGTCAGAGAGGAGTTCAGGGAAACTGAAATTACTCTCATCGGCTCCATTGCACTCGTCCTGAAGCAAAACTCTTCCCACTTTTAAAGTTCCATCTATCCTACATTTATGAAGCAAGAAAAAAGAAGGTGGGAGATAATCGTATTCAAAGATTCCTAATTCATCTCCAAACTATGTTGACCTCCTCTAACTCGTAAAAATTCGCACACACTTCAAAACTGAGCCTTTTCTTTTTCAAAGATCATTGACACTGGCTATTGCATAATGTTGTCATGACAACTGTGCAAATTCCAGTCAGAAAAACTGGGCAAAGTGGCAAAAATCCTTCCACACAACACAGTCATTGTAGAATCAAGTGCGTGCTGTGTAGAGGGCGCCACCTTGGGTCAAAGTTTGCCATCAAAGTCAAACATTTTTACTTTCCTGAAACTTTTTCCATCTACGATGTAAAAAACATCAACTACGTTTAGAGATACAGTGTTCCCTTGCGAGATCACAGTCTCTGTTCTGCAGGTTTTTTTCATCGCAACTTTGCATACTTTTAATTTTTTTAAACCGTGCATTGTGTTCTGCGTGTTGATTGGCCGTTTCGTGCCGTGTCTTCTGTACAGATACCCTGCACCTGCAACTTGCCAGAGTTGCATGAATCTTCATCGCAATCAGATTTTTGATTTTATTCTATAATACTGGACTTATTTTTCAATGAAGGTTTGACCTTTGATACATTAAAGAACAGAGAAAAGTTGGAAATGTTCATTTCTTTCTGAGAAGAGTGTAAAAATTGTATACGGAGGGGTTTTACAGCCTCACACATCTGTATTTCTTCTTTGCGAATTTCACCTATCGCAGGTTATTTATGGAATGGATCTCCCAGGATAAACGAGGGAAGAGTGTACTGTATTTTTGTGTTTGTCCACTCACTCACTCAAGCCTGTCCCAAACTGAGAACATAAATGTGATATTTACTGTCACCATGTTAACACCTTAACACCAGAGTTTCACCAGAGCTTCAGTGTTTACATTCGTTTGACTACCGTGACCCTTCAACTGTTTATGCAATGAACATAGTTCTAGCAGAGAAATTCTGAAGCGGATAAGTAACACTTTATGTTAGTAATGGGTTGCGTATCAGTGCAAAATCTCTTTTCTCCTCATCAGAATCACAGATTCATATCGATCGTGTAAATGGTCAAAGAGTTACTGCCAAAGGCCGTGTGTTTTTAGGTGTTGTCGGCGACATCTTCAGTGTTAAAGGGTTTACTGTTAGTAGGGATGGAAGATTTTATAGATACTACTCCTTTTATTGATACTGCTTATTGATCCGGTATTTTATTCTGTGTTAAAAAACAAGGAGGGAAAAGACGAATAAACTATGTACATGAAAACCTTTTATTTTAGAACACCATCTATTAATTTAGCATCGTTAGCAACATTAAAATAAAATTATCAATAAATATGAATGTGCATCAATTTAATTCTAATATTACTACTACTAATTGTAAATATCCTTTTCCCTTTTCTTCTGTGTGCCCCCCTCCCCGACAACTCTCTTTTTCCCCCTTGAAATGTAATTTATGCTCTAGAAAAGTTTCATAACTTTGGGTACTGTACTGTTTGTGACGGGAATCTGAATCGCCAGCAGATGTTTTCATTTCCAAAAGAATTAACATATAAACTTTGGTCTCTGCTTTAAAGTGTGGAGTATTTTCAGAGTATTTTCTCAAGCCAAGGGTCTTAAATATTTTTACCATTATATCGGTTTCATAGGACTTTTTCAATTTGGAGGCAGGTGAATTGCAAGCTGTCGGACAGCAAAATAGAGGCACTCAGAAAAGAACATTGGCTGTTTTTAAAGGGCTTATTTCAAGTATTAAGAAGTGTGACTGTAGCAGAGATTGCAGGCGGTTTGAAATGGCAAAGCCATGCTGTTTCATGGGTTCATTATAACTAGCAACACCAACATGTTGTTCTGAAACGGGGACACAGAATGGAAAGACCTGCATGGTTGACTTCCTCTTACTTTCAGTCATTGCTCACGTTCATCGCGGCTTGTTTGGTGCAAAATGAGTTGCGCACGAAAAAGATAATTTAATATGCAGGTTTTTATAGTTTTAATTATCTCAGCACCGGCCACCACCGGGAAGTTTTTAGTGGAAAAAGCAAATGGTCTCGCTTGAATTCACTAATTTGTCTTCGAAGCCTCTCCATAAGCA
Source organism: Oryzias celebensis (assembly GCA_014656515.1). Classification (NCBI taxonomy): domain Eukaryota; kingdom Metazoa; phylum Chordata; class Actinopteri; order Beloniformes; family Adrianichthyidae; genus Oryzias; species Oryzias celebensis. Next base: position 54,256,977 of record BNCR01000001.1, read on the forward strand.
TGGCGCTGCAGAGGTCAGTGCAGGTGAACTCTTCCAACCATTGATTGTAGACGAGAGCTGGACCGAGTGAGTGTGTCGTCATCCATAGAAAATGGTTTGCTTCCGGATCCAACCAAATTAAGTCAATACAGTCGCCATTTTTGTGCAAAACGAACGCCACCATGTTGGAGCCAGATGTTGTCAATAAGTAGCCATTGGTCATAATCAGTTAGTCGTTGTTTGTAGGCAATCGCTCTCTCTAGTCAGGAGTGAGCTTGATGGAAGTCCACACCCCTACCACATTTAAGCAGGCTATACAAAATCTGTCAATCAGATGTTTTAAATGATGGACATGGGGGGGCCATAAGGCTTCACTTTAATTGGGGGATTAATTACTTTAACTTTAATTACTTTAATTCACTTTCATTGGGGGATCTGATTGGCTAGTTTATAACTTTATTTAAAAATAAAAACTGAGTAATAGCTGTTTATTTTGCTTTAAAAGTTTATGGGATTTGAAGTTCAGTTCTCGTATACTGTCAATGGTTCCAACACACTTTTCATAAATGTAACTGAGCTTTTATTGTGAAAAAACAAGAGTATTTCTAAGAACGAGGCATTCCCAGGTCTCTCCAAATTGAATTTGTGCTGTAGAAGGGGCATTAAAAGTGTTTTTCATTTGACTATATTTCCCAGTGTACAGGCTGCCTGTGTTTGCTTTAATCCCACAAGTTATTTTCTCCTTAGTAAAAGTAAATTAGCATAAATAAGCTTGAAAGGCTACTGTGGGATTTGCGGCTGGATTTTAAGTCATTAGGAAGTAGAGTTTGTTTGCTGTAAATATCAAAATTATTTGTCATGGTTGCAAGATTATTAAAATGCTAAACAGCAAAGGTATTTATAAAATATTTCATGCACCAGTTCTTTTTACTCTTTGTAAAGAAAAACAAAGAGGACAGTCAGAAAATAAGGAGAAATAAGCAAAAGAAATCCAGTGCTCAAAGGAGATTCTTCATCTTCCTTTTTTCTTCCTAACAGACTTTGACTTCAGTGTGCCAGGCTCCATGAAGCTCCACAATCTGATCTCCAAGCTGAAGAAGTGGATCAAGATCTTGGAGGCAAAGACAAAGCAGCTGCCCAAGTTTTTCCTGATTGAGGAGAAATGTCGCTTTCTCAGCAATTTCTCTGCGCAAACTGCTGAAGTAGAGATCCCAGGGGAGTTCCTGATGCCCAAACCTACACACTACTACATCAAGATTGCCAGGTAGAGGCCTTTGGTTATAATAGGATGCTTTTACAGTAAGCAAAGCAAAGAGTTGTTGTGGTTGTCATTTGAACTGTTTGAAATTGCTGATGAATTTAGCATTAACTTCCTGCTTTGGGATGTCCAGATTTTGTCAAAGGATTTAAACAGGACAACTTCCAATAAGGTGTTTTTGAAAGAGCAGAAACAACCCCCTCCTTGATGAATATGCTGCATCACTACTCTGCAAAGATGTCTGTGCAGTTGTTCTTGGAGAACAAAAAAACGCTGATAAGTCACCATGCTTCAATCACTGAAGCTCAAACATCAAAGCATCGCATTTCGTCAACCACTAACATCTGATGCATGGGCTATTAGAAAAAGACAAAGACGATCCGTTTTGTTTGAGTTTAGTACAATTTATATGGGGTAAGATAAATGCATATAGAAAAAGTCTTTGCAAAAATAAGGGAATACAACCTTTACATTTAACACATCTCTTGTGAATGCAATTTGATTTTCTTTTGAATACAACTTTTTTTTTTGTTGTTGTCGTGAATAAGGAACTTCTCTATGTAAATTACTGTCAAAAACGGGTGACAGAGTTAGAAGTATACATTGAGTCATCAAACACTGATTCAACAAAGTGTGCATATGTACTGAAGCTTATTAAACTAAAATAGAATAGAAACTTTATTGATCCCACAATAGCAAAATACAATAAAAATAAAGCTGCTAAAATTGTTTATAAAACATATAGACTATTCTTCAGTGTCTGATTGTTGTTTACTGCAGAAGTGTCTTCGATCCCTGATGTTCTCTCTAGTAGTAGTCAAAGCGCATTCACACTTTTTAAAATCATTGTTTTGGGACTTGTTATACAGTATCTGCCTGTGACCCTGTGACATATTTTTGACAGTAATCTCAAAGAGAAAATTTTGTATTCGAAATAAAAACATGTAATAGTAAAAACAATGACAAGTAGCTAAAGCAAAGAAAAAATCCAAAACAAAGAAAAGTCTTAGTCGTAATTACAAAAAAATCTAATTTAGAATCAAGAAAAATCAAGAAATGTCAAATTCAAACCAAAAAAGCGGTAGTCAAAAAAAGAAAAATCAAATTTAAAGCAAAAGGAGTCAGAGGTGTAAAACAAAGAAAAATCTAATTCTGAAAAAACAAATGTAAAATTCAAAACAACAGAAGTCAAAGTCTAAGCAAGAAAAGTCAGTCAAAACAAATAAATGTCAAATTCACAAGATAGAAAAATTAAATGCAAAACACAGAAAAGATACATAAAAAAGAACTGTTTTATTTAATCAAAGTTGTTTTTAAAACAATGAGCAGTCGTTCACAACAGACATGTCAAATGATGATGTGAATGATTTTGTCTGAGTATACGTTACATTTTGACAGTGACTTTGTATAAATCTATAGATTTAGTTTCTTTTCTCACTTTATGTTGTGAAATGTAATTGTCAGGATTAGCAGAATTATCTTCCATCATGTTGTTTGAAAGTGAATAAGAATTTCAAGCATCATTCAAATATACTCAGAATATTTTAAATGTTACATTTTTTAAATCATTTTTATTGGTAATCAAATGATTTATAAATTAATAAAGAAAGTAAAGTATTGGTATTTTAAGATGCAACTCCGTGTTATAAATGGTTTTAATTGGAAACTATCAACTTAAAAGCTCTAATCATACTGCACTAAGCCCAAAAGTTTATATCAATGGATTTATTATCAATCTATTTATTAAGTTTTGTCCTCGCTTGTGACCAGGTTCATGCCCAGGGTGGAAATAGTTCAGAAACACAACACAGCTGCTCGCCGCCTCTACATACGTGGCCACAATGGGAAGATCTACCCCTACTTGGTGATGAACGACGCCTGCTTGACCGAGTCTCGCCGGGAGGAGAGGGTCCTGCAGCTTCTTCGTCTCCTCAACCCCTGTCTGGAGAAGAGGAAGGAGACAACCAAGAGGCATCTTTTTTTTACTGGTATGACTGGAATCAAAAAACAAACAAAGGGAATTTATCAGAACTACATGAATTATTTTCCCACCAAAAAAAGCGTTTTTGATCTTTTTCAATCTCCTAGAACAGCAGATATTGATTTATTCTAAGCTCAGCCTTTTACTGTCTTTGACCTCACTCAGTGTTGATCTCTGGATCGCCTTCAGCGCAGCTTTTCCCAAAGGAGTATTTTTGTTTGGGTCTATGGTAAACATGATTTGTTTGTTAGCAACCTTAGATGAATGTTTCCTATGTTTTTCTTCATCAGCTTGGATGTTCTCTGTCATTTCTCCTCTTGGGCTGGCTTTGTTATTTCCTTCAAACGTTCTCCTCTTCCCTTCAACCCTGCAGTGCCCCGAGTGGTGGCAGTGTCCCCTCAGATGCGGCTGGTAGAGGACAACCCCTCGTCTCTGTCTCTGGTGGAAATCTACAAGCAGCGCTGCGCAAAGAAGGGCATCGAGCATGACAACCCCATCTCGCGATACTATGATCGTCTGGCTACCGTGCAAGCTCGAGGAACGCAGGCCAGCCACCAGGTATGGAGACAATCAGTTTGGCTTCTCTTGCTCTGAGGCCTTTACAGTTCTAGCAGATAATCCAAGTCCTGCCAAAACCCTGACATTGTATTCTTTCAAAGTCAGATTTGATTAGATTTTAGTTATAGCTATGTTTTTTTTTCAAGACTTAAGATTAGGATTTGTGAAAAGAGAAAAAAAAAAAAAGGTTTTAATCTAAATTTTGGGATGTTTGTGTCCATAAATACTGCTTTGGTTTAGATTTTTTTTCAGTTGATAATGGCTTTTTTACAAGTCTCATTAACACAGTTAGAGGTAAAACTTTAAAATATCTCATGACCCATTTTCTGTACCAAAACACAAACTTCGTAAACAAAAACGATCATTTTGTGATTTCTAAAAGGACAAAATGCAAAATTACTAACGTTTTGTTGACCTTTAACCTTGGTAAGAGACTGCCATCTTGAATTATCTTCAGCTACAAATTTAAACTCCTTGGGATTTTGATTTATCTCCTCCTAACTTCAAAAGCATCATTTGGGTAAAAAATTTTGGATTTAGAACATCGTTGATGTGACAAGCTTGCAAAAGTTGTTGCCCTCTTGGTTGTTCTTTTTTGTCAGAATGTTGGGAAAATGTAATGCATAAATTGCTGGCTCAAATGGAATGAAAATGATATGACATAGAATACGAACATATTATCCTCCGTTCCCAAAAAAATGTACTTTTGCTGATTCTTCTAAAATATACATAGATCTGTTCATCCCCAATTTACCCATAATCACAATGGTTGCTATGGAGATAAAACAAACAGAAAAATTGCCATCTATTAAAAAAAAAAAAAAAAGGTGTTTTTTTTTTGATGATGTCACAAATAGCTCTCACCAGGGTGGCAGGGGCAGATGGAGGGGCATTTAGCAGCCGGCCATGAGAAAGCGCCACTTGTAGCCTTAATTCTCAAATTCCTTTGTGTCTGTATGAATGATTACTAGTTGTATAATATGTAAAATGTATTTAGACAATATCGTAAGATTAGGGGCGTGAATTATTGAGACTTTCTTTCCACCCAGTCCTTTTTCAAGCACTGTATTAATAAATATTAACTAAAAAAAACAAAACCTTGCTTTAAAAGTGGTTTTAAATACATTATTGGATCCACAAGGTTTATATGCAAATAAATAAAATATTAATAATAAATTCTCCTCTTTCGTCTTTAATGGCAGGTACTCAGAGATATCTTGAAGGAGGTTCAGGGCAACATGGTTCCTCGCAGCATGCTGAAGGAGTGGGCTCTCCACACGTTCCCCAACGCCACAGATTACTGGACCTTCCGCAAGATGTTCACCATCCAGCTGGCCCTCATCGGCCTGGCAGAGTTCATGCTCCATCTCAACAGGCTCAACCCTGAGATGCTACAGATAGCTCAGGTAGGAGGCACAAATATGTCCTCTGCTTGTTGAACCTCCTGTCAAGGACAAGAAGGATCTATTTGACGGGCTAATTTAATAGGTATACACACTCAGAGATGCATTAAGAGATCACTATTACCCTCTTCTTATCATATTCTCCCCAGTGACATTCACGCTGAACCCATGAGTCAGTCATCCGCCGTCACTGCAAAGGCTGTTTTGACAGAACTTATATTCAGTCTCTCAGCTCGGTTATCAAAGCCGTTCCAATTTGAAGGGCCCGTGTTTGTGTGTGCATGCGTGTCCCTTTCAGCAGACACACATTGCTGTGCTGTTCAGGGATGGCCTTCTCAAAGTCATTATTAAACATGATTGTGCAAGTTGGCCACCTCTCCCCTCTGATCCTAATCGGCCTTTGCTGACGGGCCTTCCTTTGGGCAGCTAAGCGCTGGTATTAAGCCCCCTCTCTGCCTGTTCCACTCCACAGATCCCATTAGACACAGAGTTACTGTGTGTAGAGCAAGCGCACATACAAACACGCACACGCAAATAGAGACAGGGCAAGGACAAGACATCACAGCCAAAAAATGGAGGCCAACACGGCTCAAACAGAGACGTGCTGAGAAGGATCTACAAAAAAATGTAGACAGCCACAACTGACTTAAAAGCTTAACAACAAATAGAAATATAGACCGAATGAGTTTGGAAGACAGAGTGTAACAGAAAATTAATTTTGCTTTTGACCAAGCCTTGATACGTTTGTTCAAATACGTTTGTAAAAGACAGAGAGTTAGGTTGTAACAGAGACCTGATGAGGTTGTAACAGAGATTTAGTGAGATTTTAACAGAGACCTCATGGGGTCGTAACAGAGACCTTATAGGGTTGTAACAGAGACCTGGTAAGGTAACAGAGATTTAGTGAGATTTTAACAGAGACCTGAAGAGGTCGTAACAGAGACCTGAAGAGGTCGTAACAGAGACCTCATGGGGTCGTAACAGAGACCTGGTAAGGTCAGAGATTTAATGTGTTTGTGAGATTTTAACTGAGACCTGTTAGGGTTGGAACAAAGACAATGTGGTTGTAACAAAGACTTAATGTTGTTGTATCAGAGACCTATGAGGTTGTAGTAAAGGCTTGATGAGGTGGTAACAGAGACCTGATGAGGTTGTAACAGAGACCTGATGAGGTTGTAACAGAGATTTAGTGAGATTTTAACAGAGACCTGAAGAGGTCGTAACAGATACCTCATGGGGTTGTAACAGAGACCTGGTAAGGTTGTAACAGAGATTTAATGTGTTTGTAACTAAGATTTTGTGAGATTTTAACTGAGACCTCTTAGGGTTGGAACAAACCTTAATGTTGTTGTATCAGAGACCTATGAGGTTGTAATAAAGGCTTGATGAGGTGGTAACAGAGACCTGATGAGGTTTTAGAAGATATTTAGTGAGGCTGTAACAGAGATTTAGTGAGGTTTTAACATAGACTTAGTGAGGTTGCTAAAGTGACTTATTATGGTTGTAACAGATACCTGATGAGGTTGTATAAGAGACTGGATAAGCTTTTAAAAGGGCTGGATGAGGGTGCAAAAGAGACTTGGCGGTAGAAACCCTGCTTTGATTGTCTTGGCATCATGGCTATCTTCAATCGTTATGTCAGCAGCTGCTTTGACTGCCGGGCAGGTCAGTGACCCACATGTGAATTTTATTGACTTTTTAAACTACTGACAACCACACGTGAGGTTAAATGCCAGTAGCATCTCACCAACCAGAGGTCAAGAGGGCATTCAGCTAGGCCTAAAACAATAATAACAATAAATAAAAAAGAAGTTGAAAAATCTTAGTGCAACACTTAACTCTTAGAATGGGCTGCATGTTTCAACGTTAGCTTGGTTACTTAACAAATAAGTGTAATTCTTCTTAAATCTGTGCATTCAAAAAATTCTAATTTTCTTTAAAAAAAAAAAAAGTCTGCTTGAGTTTTGGATAAAGTACTTACCTTTTTGAATAATCAAAAGATGACAGTTAATCCTTCGGTGGCTTTTTTCAAGCTTTATTCAAAACTAACTCTTATCCTTTTCAACTGAACAGCTTTTTTAAGTGAAATTTGCAAGAAAACCTTGAAAAGTTTTGAAAGTGTTTTGACCCTCAGATGTTTCATATTTTATATTTCAAAGCGTAATAATGAGCAGCGTTTTCTTTTTTGTTTGTTTTTGAACGGTGTCAACCCCACATTTCTGCCTCAGGCATATTTTTAATGTTTGTTAAAACAAATCTCGTTGCGCAAATAAAGAGAAAGAAAGCTGTTTATATTCCAAACATTGACTCGTTTATATGAATAATTCTGTTAGCTTTGCTGCTGAAATTCACACCCTCAATGATAGAGTAAATGCAAATTGAAAAATGTCAGGTCACTTTCATTAGTTTGCACGGAGAAAAGGGACCACATAATATTCTTTTTCTACCTCAGACACTTGTCTAAAGTTCTCGGTCGCGGCTCTTCCCTGGGGTTCATAACTCTGACTCGCCGCGTGTCGACTCCAACGCGGCATCACTCATTCACAGCCGACTACAAATGAAGCTAATCACCGGCCTCTCATTCTGAGTGCTGCACAGAACCCTCTGCAGGGCTTATCTGAGCCTCCTGGGAGCTGCTGCTGTCTCTGCCCGCTGCCTTTAGGCCCTCCACGGGAGCAAATGACAGTAGGTGAGGAAGAGGGGAGTCGAGGATGAAAGGAACGAGAAGGAGGAGTGCGAGCAGGAGCTGGAATGAAATGCTTTCCTATAAAGCTGTCAAAGCGACTCACTCCTTCATATGAGAGAGCTTATCTTCTCGGAATGGCAGCTTGTGTAGCGACCCTCTTGCACATAAATGCAGGCTTAAAAGATGAAAACCAGCCTGTATATATTGAAGTCACGAGGGAGCAACCAAAGAGTGGGAGTGAATGGAGGAGTATTGATGCTCTGCTGCACATAGTTTGACATGGAATTCGTCTGGGTCACAGAGATCAATAACGGCAGCCATTTTGAAGAGCCTCATGAGGGAGTCATTGTCCTTTAAAACATAAAAGAAAGAAATCCAACTCACCTCTGTTTCTTCTTATTTTCAGGACACTGGCAAGCTGAACGTCTCGTACTTCCGCTTTGACATCAACGACGCCACAGGCGACCTGGACGCCAACCGTCCTGTCCCATTTCGCCTGACACCGAACATCTCAGAGTTCCTGACCACCATCGGAGTCTCGGGTCCGCTCACCGCATCCATGATTGCTGTTGCGCGATGCTTCGCACAGCCCAACTTCAAGGTAGATGTTAATCAAACCCTGGAAAAGAGGAATTTTGAATTTAACCCTTTAATTTTGGGGATGTTAGCGGTGACGCCTAAACAACACATACGGTAACTCCTTGACCGATTACGTAAATTAGCTGATGATCGCACAAACACTACTGTAAAGTGGAATTGCGTTAATTGCAACAACAGAGTTACGGTGGTCGAAAGAATGTGAACACTGGAGCATTTAAGAGGTTAAAGGGGAAAATATCTTATTTTTTTTCAAATTTACAACTTTTACTGTGAAGGCTGCAGTTTTTGATCATTTAAACCTTAATGTTTCTAATACAAAAAGTTTCCAATATTCATATATATCAATTAGATAGCAACATTTTTTTTTAAATATGCTTTTTTTGCTAGTTTTTAGCGTATTTAATTTTTTTTTTTCAATATTGGGTTTTAATTTATATCTTCGTGCATTTAAATGAAAAGTAAAAAGTAAAGTAAAAGTTAAAAAAAACTGTCAAAGTATTAAAAAATGACTAAGCTCGCAGCTAAAATATAGTTTTAGTGCAGGTTTGCACTTAGAAAATAAAAGTGATTTTTATTACTGTAAGTTTTAGAGGAAAACATAAGTAAATAGAATATTTTTTGCATTTTTGTTGCCTGGAAAAAAAACACAGCATCTGTTTTCATCGTCATTTTTGCTTGAAGAAATACAGCAGCCAGTAAACTTGATTAACACTCCTAGATAGTTTAGAGATGGAGCATCCGTCACTGTCGGCCGCCTCGTCTCTCGGTCTGCAGCAGAAACAGGAGTTTCTGTTCATTTGTGTGTGTTTGTGGGGAGGGGTATGTTTATGAGCTTTTAGTTTCAGTGCTGTAAAACCAGCAGCTGTGCATCAGGCAAAAAAAAAAAAAAAAAAAACCTTCTTTTGAGGATGTTGGACCTAAACTGTCGACTGTGTTCATACAGTTTTTGTTGTCTCTTGAATATTTCATAGAGACGTCACGGCTCATGTTTGTAAAAACTTTATTGCTCGATGATTTTAGACAGAGGATTAGCATGACACCATGACACAGATTAAACCTTCTCCTTCCTGATTTTTTTTTTTGACAGTTTGTACAGAAGAGAAAATTTCCACTTTTAACTGAAATAAACTTCTTAGTTAAAGCCTCATAAAGACTCGATCACGTGTCGAAAAACAATCCACTACTTCCTCAAAGTGGCTGCTCCAACCACTACATTGAAGCTAGCAAAGTTAACAAAAATAAACGTATTTGGAAAGTTTATTTTTGCAGAAAAGATCCAAAGAGGAATAAAATATATAAATAAAGCAAATCTGCATTTAAAAGACAAAAACCAGGAGTCTTTACTCCAAATATGGATTTATTGTGACAGTTGTTCCCACAGACTATAATATTAATGCATAATATTCAACCCCCGGCTGTCAGAATGTTATCAAATGCTGCTAATAAAGTTCAAACGGTGGAGATGTTTCTGATTATATATAGAAAATACCAGTTTTAGTGACCTTTTTTTTCATCCCATCATACTTTAAAAGTCAGATTTTTTTTTTTTTTGGTGACAGTTGTGGATTAAGAGAAAATCTACATCACATTTCATTGGTTCCTACAATAAAATCTAGTTTACTGAAAAAAAAGTTGAAAGCAGCTGCAGATATATTGGATGAAGGATGAAGATAAACTTTGCCCTCAAAAGTAAAATAAAGCTGTTTTAAATCTAAAATTTTGAAAAAATGGCTCCCTTCAGCCTCGTACAGGTCGATCTGTGGCCTGAAAAAGTTGGAGACTGCGGCTCTAAACGTCTTCACTGGGCGTGTTTTAGCAACCCACAGACTCTTTATTCTACAAATGTACCCGTTTAACGAAAGGATGGGATTTGATCAGTCAAAATGACAAAAAGAAATTGGTTTGGTTTCAAGCAATTTCAAAAACCAAGATAAAAAGACAATAAAAATGAATAGATATATCAAATCAATTTGAGTTTTTAATTTATACATTGATTTAAAAAATGATGCTATTATCTTGACATTATATTTGATCCTAACTATTAATAAACATATTAAAGAGACTAATGAAACTGAAGTAAAGAGATTGTTTTCCCAAACCACCATCATAAATAAGACACAACTGTCTTTTTCTGGATATTTTGGAGCAGCTTTTTTAAATTTAAAATACAGTTGAAACTGATCTTTATTTTGGTCGGTTCAAAGCTTTTCTATTTACATGGTTATTTTTAATGAAAATGTTTCTGTTTTCTTTCAAATTAAGTTTATTTGAATCAGGTTAAATTCCATCTTGTGATCTGTTTTTAATTTGTTCCCAGTAGTCTTTTTATCATGATTAGGCCGTTTTTAGCCCAAATCTAAAAACTTGTAGTTTTTTAGGACATAATTTCTGCAGAGCAGCAGGTGTTTATAAGAAGCAATTCCAACCCCCTTTTCCCATCACCCATAGCATTATCCAGCCGTACAGTTTTGAGCCGGATACCGGCTCAAATGAGGAAAATGAAAACGTACACGGATCTTTTTCAAACAACATTTTCTTGTCTGCTCCTGATTCACGATTTGAATAAAGAAACACTCAAAAATGCAGTCTTGATTTTCTTTCTATCTCCTCTATCTTCAGAAAAAGGCTTTAAGAACACGTTAAAAACACCATCAACGCCATTTATACCTGAGTGGGTCTTTACAGCCTAAAGATCCTAACTATACTTTAAATAAAAGCGTAAATTGGATTATTTTGAACTCTTTTTGCTGGTGTTTCCATACTGAAGGGCGACTGGAGAAGAACAAGTCCCTATTTGTTTAATTGGTGTTTAAACACTTGGCTTTTTCAATACTGCAGTTTGTATATTAGTGTGTGAAAAGATGTGACACTTGAATGCAATGGGAGGATTTTTTTCTTCATATTCTTTATTTCTCTGGAATAAATTCATTCAGAAATGATCCTTTCATGAGCTCCACCAGGGGCAGCTCCCTGGTGCCTTGCTCAAGGGATTGACAGCATTTGTAGACTGCCCAAATTCTGCTGCCTCTGCTCATTCAAACCCAGAATGACAGCAGAGCTGCATGCTCGATTGGGAGACTGGATGAGCCTGCAGGGTCTATGAGGATGACGCTGCGGTTCGCTGCAAACTGGAGCTTCCTGCTCAGCTCCCAGACTCGGTCAGAGGACGTTCTTTTGAGACTCAAAACAATGCTGAGATGGGGGGAAAAAAAGAAAAAGCGGTGAGACATTTGTATAAAGTGTGTGCAGCAGAGTAGTAATTTCCGATGAGCGGCGTCTACGTTTAGGTCCGATTCATGCTTGAGCTGACTGATGTGGAGGAAGCAGTAGTGCGTGAGATGGAAACAAACAAAAGCGCAGTCACGGGCGCCGCTCCAGTTATTGCCACAAGTCTGCGCTTCTTGTGGTCAAAAGAAAAGGATGTTTCCCTGGAAAGCAGCAGAAAACAAACACTTAACATTCAGCCACTTAAATATAGTGGAGCCTTAAACGTGTAAGCAAGGTTGTGCTTCTGGAAGTCATCAAAACAGCACAGGCAAACAGGCGTGCGTCCAGGCAGGCAGTGATTGGCAGCCTGAGTTGCGGCTTGGAAGTATTTATATTTTATGTCACCATAACAGTCTGCCGACACCACAGAGGTTTCCATGACGATGCCCGGTGCTCCTGAACCTGGAATCAAAAGCTTCATTTATCTGTATGTTTAAACATTTGTCCAAACTGAGGTTTCGGATGTTTCGCTGCTTTCATTCCGAGCGAGTCATCAGAACGCCAAATATCTAGGATGGAGACAACGTTTTAAGAACCACCAATGTTAAAAATAAATAAATAGTTCTCAAAGGAAGTAAATGTTTGCATGAAAAGCACAGTAGTGCACACAATTGCTTGAAATTCTTGAGAAAAAATAACAAAGAATGTTTATTTTTAGAGCATAAAAACCGGACTAATTTAGGAAAAAGTGTTTAAAACTAAACCAACTATTTGAATAAATGTGGATATGAGGTGTGCAAACTGACACTATGTTTTAAAATAAATCAAGAAAGTTTTTTGTCAAATAAAATTATGTGCAGTAATGTTTGGTTTGATTATAAAAAGGAAGATTTATTTTTTCTAGTTTCAAAGCTAAGTTAGTGGAAAGTCAAGTTTCTTCTGGCTTTTAAAGTTAATTATGCTAGTTTTATAGTTAATTAATGCAGCCAAAAAATACAATTTTACAAAAATTTAAAATAGAAAAAAAAAATATTCAAAATGAAAATCTAAAAATACATACACATGAAAAAGAAGAAAATGTTGTATATATTAGTTTTATTCATATATATGAAATGCAAAAATAAAAATGTCAGCCAAAATATTATAAATCAAAACAAAAAATGGGTAAATAAAGAAAAAGAAACTGACTGAAAAAGAAAAGAAATTGAAGAATACTAACAGCAGCCAAATTTGACCTCTTGGCCTTTCCATAGTTAACTTGTGCTGTTTTTTTTCCCCATTGTTCCTGTCCTCTCAGGTGGATGGCATCCTGAAGGCCGTCCTTCGCGATGAGATCATCGCATGGCACAAGAAGACCCAGGAGGACACCTCCATACCTCTGTCTCCAGCTGGCCAGCCGGAGAACATGGACTCTCAGCAGCTGGTCTTGCTGGTCCAGAAGGCGGTCACCGCCATCATGACCCGCCTCCACAATCTAGCCCAGTTTGAGGGAGGAGAGAGTAAGGTGAACACCCTGGTGGCTGCAGCCAACAGCCTGGACAACCTGTGCCGCATGGATCCGGCCTGGCACCCCTGGCTCTGAGAGCAGCAGCTGCTGCAGCAGCGACCATGAGAAACTGAAACCCCATGAAATGTTTTGTAGGTTTTGCGTTACACTGAATTAGTTCAAGGGACAATATTCAGGTTTTAACTGTTGATGAGAACTCAAGTTATCTTGTATTTATTTTTATAAAGTTTGATGTTGCCTTTAAACAACATGGGGGCGTTGGATTTGAGCCAGTTTATTTCTATCATTTACATCAAAAACTTTCTCTTTTTACTTCTTTAAATAGTTTTTTATGTTAAGTTTTTACTTGAATGTAGTTTCTGTTTCTGGTCCTTGTCAAATGAGGAATATTTTTGTATCCATTCATTTTTCTGAATCCACATGGGGGTCACATGGCTGCCAGAGCCTAACCCAGCCACTCAAAAATACCTTTTTTTTTTGTAAATAGCTTTAGTTTTTTTGCCACCGGCCCTTTATTAACTCTAAAACTGGCTATGTTCTGCATTTTATCCCCTCTGAGTTAAAGACATTCATGTCTTATCTAACAGATGGATTGTTTCCCCCCTTGTAAATAAGCATTTTGTTCTAATAAAATGCTTTTTTATGATACAGAGCCTGTGTTTAGTCTTTCCTCTCACTGCCTTCAGCAGACTCGTCTTTCACTTCAAAAACAAAGATCAAATCACGAGTTTCAATCACAATTACCACCGAACTGAAGGCACGCCGTTTTATTTCATTTTTTTCCCCTTTCTTTAAAAGTTGTAAAACAGCGGTCTCCATCTGCGGCTCACATCTACTGCATCACTGTCACTGCGATAATTACCCTAAAGGACGCGCTCTGGGATATTGTTGAGGTGATAACTCATGCTGGGAAATGAACTGATCTGATGTTAAAAATCCGTCCTCGCCAGTCGCAGCCGTTTTTCCTTTCCCGACTGGTTTTGGGAGAAAACAACCTTGTGGTCTATCCTTCCTCTTGGTTGAAAGTCCTACAATGGCAGCGTGGCGTGTCGAACTTCTCAGCGTCTGATTTATGCGTGCCAGCGGACCTCTGAGTGGCCTCGCTTGACTTACGCGCGGTGTCAGGCAGCTTGCCTTCACCCGTAAACAAAGGTTGCATCTGTGTTTGCTCCTGTCCCGTCCACAGACTCGCCATGTTCACATTCTTAAAGACCTACTGCGAGAAAAACATGTGTTTCTAATATGTTCTTGTGCCATTTTGCTGATGATGGAGGACATGTCTAAGGAAGATCAGGCTAAAAATTTTTGAGTATTTCTTTACTCAAACTGCTGTGAATCAGGAGCAGATAAAAAAATGCTCCGATTCATTTTGATGCATCCACTTTTAGACAAATAGATCCATCTTTGTTTTCCTTGTCCGAGCTGGAATCTGGATCCAAACTGTACAGCTGGATAACTGATGTCGCTTAAGAGGACCTGGCTGCAGACATTAACGGCCAGAACCGGAAGTCCCCCCATATTGCTTGAAAATACTTTAACAGGCATTACAACATATTATGCTTCTCCCCATTTTAAACTCACTAAAGGTTTCTTTTACAAACCTGAACACTTTTAGAAAGGAAAAACTTTTGGACCCCACTGGTGGAAATTGGTCCCTATAGGTGAAACATTTTTACTGGTTCAGCTTCCTTTACTTCCATTTATTTATGCATTTATTGTGAGGGGTTGGGGTTCCGTGCCAGATTTGGACTGCGGACCAGGCCGGTGGTCTGGTTGGTATTGGGGCTGCTCTCCAAGAGTTAGGGTCAGGATTTGCACAGATTAGGATTACAGTTCTAAACACTTTAGGGTTAGGGTTACGATCAGGGTTAGTGTTTGGGTAAGTTAAATAATTTCAGCTGATGATGTCAGGTGCCACATTGTCTGCAGAAAAGTCCCTCATATTGCTCGCCATTTTTGTTGCACCGGTAATGTTAGGTTGGGAGTGTAAGTTTGTGGAAGATGCATGATGGGGAAGGGGACGGACTTGCACTGCACCAACAGTCCCAGCCACAACTGAGAGGTGAATTTCTAATCAACCGAAAGCTGATCTGTAGTTTTTTTACAGTTTGGGTTTGTTGGTTTTGCCCAACAAAAAGCTATAAAATGTTCTTTATCTGTCCTGCTTCCGTAGCCATCAGCGAATCAAACGCCACCACGTCGTGGTGTTTTCAGCACTGCAGGGGAGACGGCGCGCAGTGTCTTCCTGTAAACAAACAGCATTAATCAAAAAAACAATTGTGTGTTGATGTTGAGCCAGGGAAGCGGCGCAGCTCATATCCAACAGCTGAGAATTTGTTTTGTTACTCAGGAAATGAGTCCCATTAGGACCCCTTAATGGCATTTTCACTCAGAGGAGTTGAGCTCATTAGCTTTGTGTCTAAAATCTGCCATAATGGTTTTAATTGCTTGAGCCGTACACACGGCTGAAGAGTCACTGTCTCGGTGATGGTGACACCAACCTTGTGGATCCGCAGTGGTTTTCTTGATGGTTTAGTCCAGGGATTTACTTCGGTTAGGGGAGGGATGAGGAATACGAGTAAAGGGTTTCTTTATGTTACAGAAAAATGTGAATGAATTAAGGCCTTAATCTTTGGCGATGACATAGTGATTGGGATGAGCTCTTGACTGTAGAATAATAAACCCCAGAGTCTAGACCAGACTAAACCAACGCATCGCTCCAGGGGGAGATTCTGTTTAGAATACAGAGAGAGAGACGACCATTGATGAATTTAAAGACAAACCAAGTCCCTGGCTGAGTCATAGAAAAGACTAAAAATGGATCCCAGTTCCTCCCTGTTTGACACATCATTGACTGATTGGATTTCAAGATCTCTCCTTATTAAAATAGTTTTGGTAGGAACTCCTACCTTCCTAAAGGCTTTGCTGTTACATTCAACTAGATGGAGGCCCGACAACAGAAGGGGGGTGTTAGGCTGTTAGGCCACATTTTAGACCCTGATTGTAGGTTCTGTAAATGGATGGCAAAAGATTTTAGAATATGTAAAGTCAACTCTAACAAGGTGTTTTAGCTTTCAACCATCCTGAGAATTTCTCCCAAAAGAGGCAGTTGAGGAAAAAGGAGGTCTGAGCAACACAAACCTCAAATAGTCTTGGGATAATGAACGGTATTCCAGCTGCTTACCAATTACAAATGCTGTAAGACTCACTCAAATGAAAATTGTGTTTTCAACTTGTTCTTGTGCCGTTTTTTTGGATGATGAAGGACATATGAGGAAGTTAAACTCAAAATTGCATTTTTGGGTATTTCTTTATACAAACCATTGTGAATCAGGAACAGACAAAAGAGCTTATTTATGACAGAAAAAAATGCTAGGGTGTTTTTCAGTTCTGGGGAAAGGGGGCGGGGTTGTTCCAAGTCAGCAGTCCAAAACTCAGAGGTGAATTTCTAATGAACTCCTGCCGCTCTGCAGAAACTACGTCCTAGACAACACAGGTTTTCAGATTTTGGGTAATCTTCATCTTCTTCAAAATATAGAACTTCTGCATCCATCCTCTTCAAGAGGAGCCTGATTTTCTTCCACCCCTTGCCTCCCCTTCTCCTTCTTGTGTACTGTTTTCCGTTCTGTGTTTATGAGCCTCCCCTGAGCGTCTCTGTCTCGATTTCTCTGAGTTTTTTTCCATTCACAAACTGTTCTCCACAGATCTCAATAAACATTTAAACTTGCGTCCTCCAAGGAGATATTTTCTGACTCTGACAAAAGGTGAATTGGGTTAAAAGGGCCTCTCCACCTTCAACTGGCACTCCTTTAATTTCCATGATTAGAAGGCTCTTTTGCTGCTTCAATCAAGCACTGCTCTAATCACATGAGTGGCTGGCTGAGTGTTGTTCACACCATCCCTGATGTCAAGCGCTGTTTAGCCCATCACGCGGACTCTGAAATCAATTTGTGTGCTGTAGGGCACGCTTCTCTGCCCGCATTGATTCAGAGCCACGGAGCTCAAATTTTAGCAGAAAAGTGCATGAAAAGTGTAGCAGAGTCTGTTTCTGAAGTTTTTGTTTCACCCCTTGAAGGTTTTTCTCCATCACTCACCGTGACATGAGTAACATTTGTCATACCATGTCCAAACTGAAAGCATTTTAGGACTAAATTTAAACATGATTCCTTCACATCCTCACCGAGAAGGAGGGTGTAAGGACAGAGACGTTTGTTCAGCTTAGTCTGTTTAACAATCTGCTATTGTTTACTTTTTCATGTTTGACTTTTTGTTCTTGCAATATACTGATGTTAGTCCAATGAAATGACTATAGCTGTGATATTGGGCTATATGAATAAAATTGAATTGAATAGATAAAATTCCCCAAAACATAACTAAAGGATCAGAAAGAAGGACGTATTGTTGTGAACGCTTGACACATGAGGGAAAGGGAAAAGTGGGTGAGATGCAGACACAATGTACCAAGTTTTTTTTTCTTTTTTTCAAATCCCTGTGCAAAGAGCCCATTAATGCTGTTCACATAATAAGAGCATATGTCTGATCTGACTGTTAGAAATGAGAAAATTAGACACTCAGAGTGCAGTTTTGTGTGGTTGTCCTATCGGCGTCCAACAGGGACAAGCGTATCACCTACACACTCTGTGCATGTAGTATTCACGTGCGACAGATAGGAGCCAGTACATGCACCTCACTTATGACTGGAGTGTGGCATGGAGCCACCGCAGCATCACCACATCATAAGTGTGTACAACTTACAGTATCCTTACAACTACTTCATGACACACTTAACACACGTACAACAACGGTAAGTTCCATTTTCATGACATTCATTGAGGTAGCCGTACACTCAAGTCTCAAGGGAACTGCAAGACACACCATTAAGATGCAGTTGCTTCTGTCTACGACTCTCAAGCTGCGTTCACATCGTCCTTAACAACTCATGTTCATGTGAACACTTCCAATGAAAAGTCTATGTAGATACACGTTTTGGGCATATGTGTTAAAAACCCCTGTGTTCATGTGTCATTAGGTCTCTACATAAGTTTCTATGACCGTTTTTGTGCTCTACTGTACATATAAAACACTTTCATTGAACGCATGTTGCAAGTTAAAGCAGGTCAAACTTTGCCCAATCAGGGACTTGGATTTGGTAGTGATGGATGGATGGTGTCCCGTTTAATTCACGGAAGTGCCAACCATTTCAAAATCAATCATGGAGGAGAGATTAATAATTGCAGTTTGTGCTTGGCCAGAATTAAATGACAACAAGTCTTTCATACATCGAAATAGAGCTGTGAAAGAAAAAGCCTGGAACAAGATTCACCAGATTTGAACTTTTCCCACCAAGTGGCAAGCATGCGCTAGTAAATAATAGAAAAAGAAAAGAATCCCCTCTCGGCTTGTTCAGTGTGACCGTTGGTCAAACCCGCGTTTTGCAGGTTCGATAAGGCGTTGCATGTCTTGTGTGAACATAATTTTAACGGCACCTGAATGAGTCAACCCCCATTTAGGTGAATGTGATCAAGGCTTTAGCTATTCATTTTTTAAATTAAGCTTTGAAATATTTACTATATTTGAGCTATAAAGGTGTAAGATTTATATAATATAAATATTTTCTGTTATTTTACTTTTGACCATACAAAATGTCAGTTCCTTTCCCCATTTTCATTGGGTTCCTTTCACCAAACCCAATGAAAATGGGTTAATGCGGGACAGAGAGCTGTAAAACTCAGTACAGAGAGACGGAAACACAGAGACGGAATGTCACCTCAAAATGAACCCATTAACCAGTACCATTCTGCCTGTGTTGGAATAAACGCAGGTCTCCTATAGATGCTGGTCTCCATTAAATGCCGGGTCTGCTGACAATTTTTTTTTTAATTCCCAGGCTACTATTGGAAGATATATGGTAGTCAATCAATTTAAGGTTTGAATTTTTGTCCTTTGAAGAATTGAGGACCCCAACAAGGTTGGTGGTTAAACCAGGAAGGTCCTGTCAAAGTAACAAGTACGAACTCACACACACACACACACACACACACACACACACACACACACACTCTTCTTTCCTGCCCTGGGCTCACTCATCCTTGCATCCTCAGCACTCTTTCTCCCCTCTGCACCAAACTGCATGATTTAATTTGTTTTGTAATATCAGGATTGGCATGTTCAGCCCACCTTCATTCTAAAGTGAAATTGGACAAGGGCATTGGAGCCTCACCATGTAAAACCTGCCTCACCTTGACAGCTGCTTGAGTGGGCAACGGACAGCAAGAGAGTGGGGAGGAGAGATCCTGGGGTGGGGGGGTACCTGGGAGGAAGAGAGACACAAATTCACTTCTCTCTGTTCTGCAGGGGCAGTTCTGTGTTTGGAAGTGCGTCAGCTACAAGGACGGAAGATGCTCAAAGTGGAGACGAGGCGTCAGGTGCTGCTGGGGACTAAACGGCTTCACAGAAAAGCTCTGAAGCTCATCCAATCAGTCCAATCAGCTTCCAAGAACACTCCAGTGAGACAGCTCATGTGATCGATCCCTCTGTGGGACGTCACATGCACTCAGTCAGGTCAGATCTTCCAAGGCTGTTTTGGATGGTGGAGATCACAGGTGTGTTCAGATTTTGCTAATCCTCTTTTAGTTCACTCAAACAGAACTGATGTTTGCAGCATTTTCTTTGCTCTCCTCTCTTTAATAGATTTTTTCACCACCATGTGAATAATGAGCGAATGCTGGATAAGATAAGATTCTGAATGACCAGGGGCGGCCGTGGCGCAGAGGTACAGCGTTTAACCTCTGATCAGAGGCTCCTGCCTTGTCCGCCCACATGTTGAAGTGTCCTTGCGCAAGGCAGTGAACCCTAATAGGGATTGAGGTTGGCACCAGCATGAGGCAGTGGAGCTACCATCAGTGTGTGTGAATGGGAATGTGACTTTAGACCTTACAGCAAGCTAAAAAAGTGCTACAAAAGAATATGCTGTTTACCGTTTGTTTATATTTAGATCAAATGTTATTTTAGCCATTTTATAAGTTGAACCTGGAATCCTGTTTGCCTCCATTTTCCTGTCTAAATCACCCAGGAGTACTGGGATAGATGTTGTAGGTGCAACGGATAAGAAGTAACTCAGAGTATTAGGCTCTGTCCAAAGTTCCTCACCTCTCCCTCGCCCCAAAAAGAATATACAGTATACTCAGACCAATCACTGCCTAACTTGCAATGTCTGGCTCCAACATGGCTCTAAAAATTGTTGACTGAATTGACTTTATTTTGTTGGAGCCGAAAGTAAGCCCTTTTCTATGAGTGATGTCACACTCACTCAGTCCATGTCACATATACAGTCAGTGGTTTGGATCCAACCTTAGTTTGCATTCACACTGACTTATTCTGCTCCAGAATTCAGTTCATGATTTAAAAAAAAAGGAAAATCTGCATTCAGCAAAAAATTCAACTAAATGAGTCTAAATAATGTGGTAAATGCTTCATGATGGGTTGAGCAACACTAATACAAATACATTCTTTTCCTATTCGCCTGAGAACAGTCGTGTGAGTTCAAACAAGTGTCTCCATGCTTGTAACAGGCATCACAGGTACTGTGCTATTCTCACCTATGAATCAGCCTGAACTTTAACTGCTGTCCAGTGATCCTGAAGTGAACTTGTTGGAAGTGTGAACTCGTTGAGTGCCAACAATACTGGCAGCATTTCATAGCCACGAGCAGCAGTGACTAAAACCGAAAGGTTTTACTTCTTGCACCTCCAGTTGTTTCCCTTTGTGAGTCACAAAGTCTTCTGGTATGAAATGCTCTTTTTTTGTTGTTCAGATTAGACAAATAAGCAATGAAATGTTTGTGTGAGTTGAAACAAACTGAGCAAAGCCAGACTTGCTGCTTTTGACATTTCCTGAGCGGAGCTGAAGACAACAGCGGCTGATAAATATGGATGATCTGCGGGTCGTATCAAATTGTCCGATTCTCAGTGGAATCTGATAGAACCCAAGTCAAAGTAACTCCTTTTTTTTCCTCTTCTGAATTTGAATATGGCTAAGGTTTAATTATGCCTGCAAACTGAGGAAAGGTACGTTTATGGAAATGCATACTTGACTGGCAGCATTTAATTTGTGTCTATTTTCTGGGTAATTCTCATTTTGGCTATTCTTTCAAAGGCAGGCATTGCTCACTGCTCTGACATCTGCATTATTGTGAGCCGCTCCCTGTGAGCTGAATTAACATAATTATCTTCACAGGAGGCTATAATGAAGGAGTGTGTGAGGAGTGACAGCTTTGTCTGTGCTCCGGCAGAAGGTCCAGAAACTCCAAAAGTAAGAAATCTCTTGAACCAGAAACATGCTGAGGAGGCGAGGAGAAATGGTAATAAGATTACTATTCTCACAAGTTTCATGCAAGACAGACTGCGGCTATCATTTGTGACTCTGTCACCCTGTCAAGGCCTCTGTTGATCCTGATAAGTAAAGGCAGCTTGATGGACAGTGATGAAGAGTGGGAAATGTGCGAGCCCCTGAATATTCAGCTGACTCTGCCGCTTCGGCACATCAGATGAACCCAAGAAAGTACACCATTTAATAGGATTCAGTAAAATCGCATTGCAGTTGATCATTCAGAAGTTTCCAAAAGTATCTCAAACACACATGCAGATGCACACTTCGCAGTGGCTACGTCAGTCAGATGGCCTAGATAGGTAGACGAGGAGACAAGCCGGGTGTTGGAGGGAGCAGGGAGGCCTGGAGAGCTGAGGCCAGATTCATTTCCACCTCCAGTGGAGGGAGACCACCTATTTAGCCCGTCTGTAAGAGGCCAGGCTTCAGGAACGATAACAGATCACAGCCCACCGACATCCATCTGAGCTCCCGACTAATGAACGGCCGTGAGAAGAGAACTCGCGACTGCGTTTCAGGAACTTACGACTTCAATTTCCATATCATTAAGCTTGTCCGTGTACAAGCATTTTGGGGTAAGTTCCCATAAATCCGGAGGAAAGTACGAGCCTTTGTTTTTTTTGTTTTTTTTTATCTGTTTACATCCAAACTTCATGTCAATTCGCAGTTTAACCGAACATTTGAACCTGCTGCCACAAAAGATTTTTTTTTAATTGTTTGGGGTGTGAAAGAGGTGGAGGAGGGGCGCCGATCTCTTGTCTTCCCACCTCATTACCCACACCTGGATTGGACTGCGGGGGATCCTAATTTAAGTCACTCGTTAGCAACATCCTAATGCATTCTGACAGCAACAAGACAGTGAGATGGAGGGAGGGGGTGAGGAAAGAACAGAACTGTCATGACAAGAGACAACCAAGGGACCAGCAGGAGGGGAGGCATCTGTGCGTTGCAAGAACTATTCTTATTTTTTGCTTTGATTTCCATAAAACAAGCATTACCCTAAATCATGGGAGCTCTCAGCTGTTAGCCTGGCACTCGTAAACCATTAGATTCCTTTGCTAATGTACATAAACTAATGAACACAATATTGTTTTGCCCAACTGTGGGCTTCGACACAACGGGAAATCAAATAAAAGCCTCCGTGGCAAATAATTTCTACTGTGTCGGTGAAATCTGCTTCTGCTTTCTGCCACAGCAGCTACAAACATCCGCAGCCCGGGTAATGGATCAGAAGAAATTATCCAGGGAGCAGGGGGGAAATTTGACTTCTAAGAGTGAAGCTCAGGGAATTTACGCCTCCAAATGGGTTTGGAACAAGGTCGGAAAGATTTTCCACAAAAGCAAATCCCCGCGTCACTCGAAGATGTGGAAGGATATATCCTCCATTACCTTACATTTGCTAGAACCAGTGTTTGCATCAAGCACAAATCACATTTCTCCGTCCCAGCGCTGCGAGATGTTTCACACAGTTTTTCCATACGAGGCCAGTTAAAGTCATTATCTAGTGACTGAAAGTCAATGCTGCCTTTTCCATGAGGCTGACGGTAAAAGAGAATTGGGGTTCATTAGACGAAAGACGAAAAAGATCAGGACAGGCTGAGAAGTCTGACCTTTTTCCCCGATTGTTATCTATTTCACCACTTTTATTTTGCCTTTTAAACTAATTAATCCTAATTCTTCACATAAGACTAAGATTCAACAAACAATTGTTACCTTTAATTCACAGCTTTATTAAACATACAGACACACTGGTTGATGCTGCAATAATTCAAAACTTCACAAATAAAATCAGAAAAATGATCCCATCCCTCACCTGATTTTTTTAAGTACTTCCTGTGAGGACGCGGTCCTGAGCATCATGAACTGCTTCCTTGAATAAAAGAAATTATCCTGAAAAGTGTAGGTATTGTTACAGATTTTCTATTTGTAAATCTCACTCTGTTTCTTTAAACATATCAATATTTTGCAACAAGAAGAATGTAATATTTGAAGGTTTTGAACATATGTTTTTAATACAACAGGAACACAGGACAGCAAGTCTGAGGAACATATTCTGAAATAGTTTTTGTGAAAAAAAAAAAAAAGCTTTTACCACTCATATCCAGATCATCCACTAAATATGAGGTTCCTTCGTCGTGTTCTTTTTACAGTGTGCTAACATGCAAGAATATTTCGAAGACAATCAGAAAAGGATGTTTGCATAAAAACACGCCACTTAGGGGGCAAGTTTATTTTTTCTCTGCAGTAGCTTAGAGGAGTTGCTAATTCATTTTTATGTAGGAATATTCATACAATGCTAATTAATACCAGATTTCCATGTATTATCTTGTAAATACATTGCCCTGTTTCACTGTGTTAACTGTCAGAGTCAGAGGAAAGAGATGTTGAAGAATGGTAGAAAAACAAACAGCAATTTACTTAAGAGAAGCTGTTGAGAGTCAATGCGTCGGCCGCCCCTCCTTCGCCGCACGGCATATTTGCTCCTCAATTCCTGTCCAAAAATGTGTTCATAAGCTTGAGAGTACACTGCTGATGCAGGAGCTGCATCCTATGGAGGGATTTTTGTGCCATTATTTCAAGCACAACACTCACTGTTTTGAGCGTAAAACTTTAAAAGGTTTTTAAATTTTACATTAATTTTGCACTTGAAACAGAAAAATGCACTTGAACCTCAAAGTATGTGCAAACAAGACAATTTGAAGCCTGTTTTTTGCATTTTCGCTTCTCTTTCTTCGGCGCCCAAAACACACTGTGCTACAAATGTACCACAAAAACCAACCAATCACAGACAGAAAGCCCATCAGTCGACAAGCTTATTGGAAGAATTTTTGACCAATTTGCATTAACCTTCATGTCTGTGACTGACTGGCTTTGAAGGTTGATGCTGATTGGTCGATTGCAGAAGAGAAAGAATTTCTCTGGAGTTGAATTTGCTTTGATTGCAAATATTTTTTAGTTTCAAGATTACAGTTGTTTTGTTTGCATACTTTTGAGGTTCAAGTGAAGTTTTCTGTTTCAAGAGCAAAATTATTTTATGATCACTCAAAATGTTTAAAGTTTTATGCTCCAAACAGTGAATGTTGCGCTTGGAGTAATGACACATAGATCACTTTATTGATATGTGAATGACGTCCACCTCCACCATGTGACCCGCTTGAAGACTTACTGTCCTGCATTAATCAGAGAGGGAAAAAAAATAAAAACAAGAATAAAATTAGAAGACATTCTTTTATTATTGTCTCGGTAAAAATAAGAGAAATATAGTAAAGTTCAGGAGATTCGTGCAGGCTGCCTCCCCAATGCCACAGCAGCTACCCTGTCTCTGCTCACCAGTCACCCTCGGCGTCTCTAAGAGTTGATCGAATCTCTGACTACATCACATTTTCAAAGATGAGATCCTGATTGGTAGATGCCATGCAGTGACCTTGCCAAAGTTTAGATTTTTTAACTCTGGCCACGCCGCTCAAACCTTGCTGTTGATGGACCAACATGCAGCGCCTGTGGCTCAAATCTCGCTGCAGGACCTCAGATCGCGTCTGATCATTGATTTAACATTTAAAATGGCCGCCCCTGATGGGCAAATCGCATTCAGTGTGAACGCAGCTTTAGGCTTTTAAATATTTAGGGTTGCTTTGCCAAAATGTGCTTGTGATTGACAATTTTGAAAGATTCTCAAAGGAATCTATGATTAAACCTCTAATTATTTTGAAATTGTATATTTTGTGCTTTTTGTATCAAGAAGTATTTTTTTTACAACATTTTATTTTTTCAACTAGCCTTTTGATACATTTTTAAAGCACAAAAATACATATTTATTTGACAGCATGTTGTTTCATCCCAATAGGTTCTTGAAAAGGGTTGTTTTGTTCTTAACCAGGTCATGGCACCTTTACCGGTCAGTGGTTGATTTGAGGTATTTTTCTAAAACGTTTTCAGGCGGGAAGGTCAAGATGAACCGAACCTATAACAAAAAAAGAAAAGTCAAGGAGAAATGATCTTATCTTGAGAGCTGAGTTAAAGACAAAGGAGAAATGCTGATGGAAGAATCAGGCTGTATCTATTTTTATGTTTCATTCAAAGTGTCCGAAAGCAAAGAGGCACTCAGACAATAAAACAGTTTAATTGTTTAATTAACTGTTTTCATCTAGTCAGAAAGAATCAAGGAATTTAAGTAAAATAAATGAAAACAAAAAAGAATAAATTAATATTTTCCACTTTTTGGTGTTTTAATCTTTCTTTTTAAGGTGACTTCAATCTGACAATCACGCACCTGTCTCTAAAACATCACACACAGCATCGCTCAGTGCAAAGTATTGTTTATTGCCACCCTGCCTACATTACCGAGGGTTTCAATCTGGACCAGATCTTCTGTTTTTGACCCTGCTTATTCTCTGATTGCTTGCTGTCTGCCCTAACATCTGCCTGTCTGACTCTGATTTAGCTTTGTGGACTTTTTGCTGTACTTGATTCCTGTCTGAACTAATAAATCTGCTGCAAGTGGAAGCAGCTGTCTGCCCGTTTGTGACACCTGATAGCCTAATGCTTTTTTTTTCTTAAGTTTTAGCCTGTTCTTCTGTCTGTTCCTGCACTTATTCCATTTGCAAAGAAAGGTTCCACATACAACTTTTCTTCAGATTGTTCAGACGTAGTCATTTTGCTCGCAACCAAACTTCACAGCTCAGGTATTTGCAGGTGTAGCTGAGAGAATCCGGTTATTTTTCAAAATAAAACATTTTCTGGATAATATATATATATATATATATATATATATATAGACACCTTCCACTGATCGGTAGCAATTGATCAACAAACCGGAACCAGTCCACGGCCCGGTGGTTGGGGACCACTACTTTAAGAGATGCAGACTAGTAAACAAAAAATTGATAAAAAAATTGATTTTGGTTTAGCGTTGCTAAAGTTTTTCTGGCATTTTCAACATTTCAGACACACAAGCACATTCAGCTTGAGCTTTAATCGTTTTAAGATGATTGGAAAACTTTGGAAAACTTTAATAACTTTCAATTTTACCAAGAACTTTTTTCACAGAAGAAAAAAAAAAGTCAGCTTTATTTACCTGATACAAGAACAGAAAATGAGGACTTTTGCACAAACCGTATACATTTCTGCCGGTGAGAAACATATGAATATGCAGTATAAATAACTGCTCAATTAATAGTTAATCTCATTCCCACTCTGTCCTCTCGTGCTGGTGATGCAGCCTCAGCAATTACAAATATTACAAATCGCTGCTCACACATAGCTAAATAATTCTGCGTCTGATTGGAAATATTATTGGGAAGCCTGGAGCACGGAGATATGAGCTTTAATTTGCTTTTGCTGATGCATTTTGAGGAATAAACAAACAGATAGTGGCATGATCTTAGACAGGCAGAGCAGAGATGGATTTACTGATTAGGTTTTTTCAGGGTTGACGTTGTTTGTGTGGCGTGCAGGAACATGTTCATAATGAGATTTTTAAGCTAGAAAGCATTCAAACTTTGCGTGTTTAGATGTACAGGGCAAGTGAGTGTGAAGAAATGAAAAAGCTATCCACTACTGAGCTGTTCTCACTAACATTTTGTA
The DNA here is from genome assembly GCA_014656515.1 of Oryzias celebensis. Classification (NCBI taxonomy): domain Eukaryota; kingdom Metazoa; phylum Chordata; class Actinopteri; order Beloniformes; family Adrianichthyidae; genus Oryzias; species Oryzias celebensis. The sequence continues at coordinate 54,284,124 of BNCR01000001.1, forward strand.
ATTTAACCTAAATATATTCAGGATTTTTTTTATCTAAATGATCATTAATGCCGTCTTTCTGTTTGACTCGTTTTTGTTTAAATCAGAGCCAGAGGATTCACTGAAGACTTTTTGAACATCACCAGTGGTGACCTTACCAAAACTTACCAAAGCACAACTTTAGTTACCTACACCGTACTCGTTGGTGCATTTGAGCTCCACAGGGACAAATACTTTCCACCTTTACATCTTTCTGTCTTCTCTAACTCTTTCAGATTTTCGAATTCCACCATTAAATACCACCTGTTCTCTTGGATTAAAGACTCTTTCTTAGCTAAGAGGTAAAATATTTTTTAGTTTATTCAAAATAATCCCCATTTATTATATTTCCAAAAGACCTATGCAAGTCTTTTGTTCTAAATTTAGACTTTTGTAGCTTTGAGGCTAATTTTGTCGAATCTTGGTTTGTTTCCATGGTTGGCATCACTGGTATCATGATTTAATCACATGTATCCGTTCAGGGGCTTGAACCGTACAAGTGCTGCAGGTTTTTTGGGTTGTCCGATCCCCCGAAGGGTCGTTGAGAGGAACAACTGCATCTCAAGGGAAGCACAGGTATGTCTTGCAGATACCTTAAGGCTCACACAACCACCTTATTGTTTTGTGTGCATTTTCAGTGTATCGTGAAGTATTTGAAGTGATATATATAAGTTGGATGCACTTATGACCTACTAGTGATGCTGTTGCATGGTCCCTTTGTGCCGCGCTGGCACTGGCGCCTTACAGACTACGTATAAATCCAGTAATGCACAGGGTGTGCAGGTGATATGTAAGTGCTCATATAGGACGGCCATACCAACTAAACTCTAATTGTCTAATTTCCTAAAATCAAATGAAATTAAATTCAAAGGCTGTGCACAGCCACCAAAGGTCTCTCCAAAGCCACCCTTACTTACCTTTACGTGTTAAGTGTTTGCTACAACCTGTCACCCACAGCAAAATGTACATGAAGATTTTGGCTTAATGTGCTCACTGAGTTGTCTGCGATCTTAAACTATTGTGCGTGCCACCTACGTGTCCTGAACAAGTTTGTCCATTTTTTTTCTTACCAGCAGATGGATCCTATCCACCTTTAAGGGCCATTGTGACAAAGGCGTTAAGTAAACCCACTGTACTTTTTCAAATCCAACTGAAAAGCGTCTCAGACATATTTTACTTTCAGAAAGTATCAAAACAGAATTTTCCAATTTAAAGATAAAGCCAGAACTCAACGGGTGTCGAGTCTGTGCTTGTCCTCCGCTCAGAAATCCACAGTGGTGGTTAAAATCGCAGAAACGCGAGTCGAGCAGGACCAGCTTTGCCTTTGTTTAGCACAGCCAAAAACAGTTCCAGCTAGTTGACCTCTACTGTTGCTTTGAAGCCACCCTTCAGCTATTAGACTAATTTGTTCTGTTCATGAGTTGCAATTATTGCAGATTGAAACAGGCTTTACCTACCTCTGTGCGGCAAAGCAGATGCTTTGAATGATAAACACAGTGTGCAGTCATGCACACTTGCTTTTACAATTGTAAATCATGTTGACTTTGAAACTCAGTTATGCTGAAGTTCACTTCCAGTATGACCTCTTAATATGTTTTCATACAGTTCAAAGAAAGTTTAGTGGGGGGGTCACAGGCTGACGGCCAGCGCCTGCTGTAGTGTCAATAGCTCAAAAAGGAGGACTTGTAACACTGCATGTAACAGTGTTAAATCAGTCTAAATGAGGATGCGTGTGCACTTCCCTGTATGACAGGTCAATGTCACCGGATCAGCAAGAGCGGCGCCCTTATCTGTGTGCTGCTGTTGTTCCCCTCGACACAAGGGACTGTTGTCAAATGAATCAAACTATAAGGGCCTTCACACAACAAATAACCCCATTACCTGTGTGGGAGGATTGAGAGATGACTCTTCTGTACTCGTCTCGATTAATAATTAAAAACGCTGATGCTGTTGTCACTTCTCATAAATCATATTTAATGTTGTGATGATGTAGGGTTTGCAAGCAGCTAAGTATGCGCGATGTAAACCGCACGACTTACACCGTGACCTTTCCTGCTGTGTGATGGATTGCTAGATAGTTTGAAACCGGTAACAGAAGACACGAGCGTCTGCGACGGTAAAAATAATCTTTGTGCTTCACTTTGACTATATAGTTTCATTATGAACCAATGGAGGCAACTTACAGCTGTTTTAATTGGTTTTTATGTTAATGTTGCATAGCAGCAGAAGTGAGAGGTTTGCAAAATGTCTGGAAAAATGGAAACTAACAGCGAAGGAAAAAGCAGGATATTTATAGAAACCAATTTGCTGGCCAGTCCATAAACAGTTGCGTAAATGAATTTGTGTTTTTGTGTCGAACAGAAGGGCTTTCTCACAAAGGACAGAAGGGTAATGTACTGTCACACTCACGACGATGCCTTTTTTTGAGGCTGCTTTTGTGCGTGTAATGTGTTTTGTGTCTTTAGGTGCGTCTGTGATGCAGAACTCTGTGATAAATTGTTGAAAACTTGCAGTAATTACTGATCGGTGCTGCGATAGCTTCAGCCACCGAGTCCGAGCAGAAACCAGGAAATAGTTTTCTGTCAGTTTGTCATTTTTAATAAACTGTCAGAGAAATCAACTCAAACTAATGAATATTAGACTCATTATTGTTCCGGAGATCATAACCAAACTCTCGGCTGCGCCTTTTAACTCCGCTTTTCCAGTTTCTCATCTTCTGTGACTCATTTGACAAAGATGTAATGGTGCAAAGATGAAAATATCTGAAAATAAACTCATTGTGCTCGTCCCGGCATGAGGCCCCCTCGGCTCTGCTGCGCCTGATGGCATTTAGATAGTATTTGTTTCTCTGTGGGTGACCTGTGTCAAAGAGCAAACACTTCTTTTCATTGAACTCAATCTCTAATTACAGTGCTCTGAATCGTGGTATTTCGTCCTATTGATATCTTCTCACTGACTCATTTGCAGAATCACTTAGTTGCAGGAAATCAAGTAAATTGTGTCTAACTGATGTTTGGGATATGAAACCTTTCTTGCAGCATCTGTTTGCATTATCAGACGGCATGTTTTTCTTCTTCCACAGCTGTTTTGTCCGGGAGTTCTAGCTTGCAAGCCTGTGAGCTACCATAATAGAAAATTATCCCATCAAAGGCCGGAAAGAAAAACACTTTGATGAAACTCTTTCACTGGAGCTCAGACATAAATGGGCTAATTGGGATGATTTCTGACTGTGCATTCACACATTTCTTTGATGTGGTTCTATTATGCAGTGCTGGGTTTGGGGATGTTGAAGGAGATTGCATCAATGCCCATCAGATGTGAACATTTTTATTTTTCTGCAGCTCTTTGAATTTTCTTCTTTATATTATTATCTTATGACACTCCGATCAACCCTTTTCAGAATATTTCAGAGATCTCGTCTCATCTGCTTGCTCTGCATGAAGACTGGAGGTAAAAAGGCAAGCTGGTTTTAATGGTTCTGCCTCCAGTGGTGTTTGGAGAAACTGCAATATCTGGTCCTTCCTGGTTTGTGAAAGTTTTGGAGCAGAACTTGTGAGGTGACCCACAAAACTGAGTTCTGACTATTGACTGCATATAAGAACTGGACTGAGTGAGTGTAAAGTTCCCTTATTGAAAATGGCTTACTTCCAGGTCCAAAGAAATGACTGTTGGAACCAGATAATCGTCAGTAAGAGGTGATCTGTCAGAGTTGGTCTGGGTCAGAGTTTCTATGGCAACCACTCTCGGTAATCAAGAGTGATCTTTGAACTGAAGGCCACACCCCTACCACTTAAAAGCGGTTTACCAAATTCTGTCAACCGTTTCAAACGTTGGAACATTGACGTGGGCTCCACCTACTTTTACTGAGGCGTTTGATTGGCCAGTTTAGAAATGAAAAAACTGGAACTACAGAAAAAATATACAAAAATCATAGGTAAGCAAGAATAGTTATTCTGACAAATAAAATGATTAAGTAACAGCTGTTTATTCCTCAATAACAGTCTATGGGATTTGGGCTTCTTGGGAAAAGCAGGTATTTAGCAGAGTTACTCATATGCTGCCAATTGTTTTGACACTGACACTGACATTGTTTTGTTTTCTGGGAACCAAGTGTCGCTCAAAATGAACAAAAGTGCAATCAAACGGAAATTTTCCCAGTGGGGTTTTAAAGTATTCATGTTCACCAATTTGATGTAAAAATTGTCACTAATTTGATGGTTTTTTTTAATTCTGTGATTCCTGTCATCACATTATCCAGCAGTCCAGTTCAAAGCAAACCTGTATGCACTTTTACTCCTAACACATGTCATGTGGCGTAACCATCCTTTTTCCATTGCCACCCCCACTTGTGAAATAATATATCTCCTGAGCTGTGCATGGTATCAGTCCTTAACAGCTTTAAACGTCAACTAAAGACTTACCTTTCTTTCAAGTGGCTTTTAACACTCAGTAGTTGGTGGCATCTTAAATTCTTTTACTAGTATTATTCAATTCTTGTCTATTTTGTATTTATTGCCTTTTGCAATTTTATTCTGTTGTTGATTTTTTTAATTTTTGTTTTTAATTTGCTCAATTTGAAAACTTCATTTTGTTTCTTTTTAAGTACTTCGGTTTTAAGATCTGTAGAAATAAAGATTCATTAATTCTTTCTTATTATCAACATGTTTTAATTACTAAAGCCACTTTCAACACAAAATAGAGATCTTACAGGTTAATTAAAGTGTAATCAAGCAGAATATTTTACATTTTCAGAAGTTAATTAGGGCTTGCATCCCTTATGACAGAATTAACATAAAGAGGCAAATGTTTTCCATCTTTTGTTTCCTTTCTGTCTTAACTTATGTTCATCTTTGCTACAGTCTATTTTTGGCTGAGCGGTCTGCTGTGTGAAATCCAGTCGGGGGAGTTTTCACCTTCTCTGTGCTCTGCAGGAAGCAAATGTGGCTTCTTCACAGTGGGAATGTGTGGTAAAAACATGGATTAACATAATCAGATTGCTAAAGGTCACTGTGTTTTTCAGCTTCACAGATTTGTGAGAGATATTTCTGCAGCCAATGAGGGAAAGGAAAAAACTGAATTCTATTTTTTTCTTTGTTATAAAGTGAGGAGGAGATTAAGATGTCTTACAACACACCCGGATTAGGTGTGATGAGTAGTCAAAAGGTCATGTCAGGTTTGTTTCACTAAGCCTGGAGCCAAAAACAATGCTGAGTTTGCTAAAATAATTTCTGATGATTGGTTCTAGTTTTTTTTTTTTTTTTTTTTTTTTTTTACACTTTTCTTAACACCTATAGGAGTCTGATGCTCTACAGTATCTAAATCACATGACAACATTTAAAGGGCAATTCTGGACATTAGAAGAGCCACTGACTGTCCATTTCAACTGGTAGGGGCTTCAAGCTATAAACTAGCTGTGGCTTTACTTGATATGTTTTGTTTTAGTACACGACTTGTGAAAAATCCTGCCCATTTTAGTATTTACCTATGCACTCGTGTGCGCGCACGTGAGAGAGAAAGATAGCTATTTGAGGTCCAGTGTGTTTGTGGAATATGTAAAAATGATTTTAAAAAAGTTTTGTAAAAGGCATAAGTGAATAGATGGAGTTGATACCAAACAAGACAAAGTAAACTGTTTTTAAGGACAGAATATCAGGGTAAACTCAAAAATAGACAAAACAATCAAATACACCTGTAGGATGCTTAAGCATTCACATAGCTGCAGTCTCTTTTCTTTTTCCATCCAGGAAAAATCCAGGATGCTGTTCAAATGTACCCGTACAATTTGAGTTTTCCAACATTCTTACTGGAAGAAAGATGGAGATATTTTTTGACAGCCATGCTGAATCTTACTTATGCAGTCTTTTTCTGATCACGCTATCATGATCTTTGACATTTAATCCGCTAACTGAGGCTTGTATTTTATGTATATTAACATCATTTTTAACCTCAAAAACTTCTCTCCCTGAAGCAAAGAAAGGTTAATGTTGAATCTGCCCTCCATTTGACATCCTGAACGTGCAGCTCCTGCTGTTCCCTGATGCTGCATGGACAAACTGCTTGCAGAACACTTTTACGGTTGCAGGAGAAGTGTGAATTGAACTGACCTTTACCCTCAGCTGAGGATTACATCCAAAAATAAAGAGAAAATGTTTTGGTTCAAAATACTTCTGCAAAGCTTGAAAGAAGAATGTGTCAGGAGTCAGTCCTGTCAGAGCAGTCCCCGGATGCCGCTCACTTGACTGCAATCTGACAATTACCCACCTGTCTCTTAGGCATCACACACAGCCTCGCTCAGTGCAGTTTGTGCCACCCTGCCTGCATTACCAAGCATTTCAATCCTTACCCGATCTTCTGTTCTCTGACTCTGCTTGTTTTCTGATTGCCTGTCTCCTGCCCTGACCCTTACCTGGACTCTGACTACTCTTCTCATGCTCATTATCTCATGCTCGTGATTGACCCCAGCCTGTCTGACTCTGATGTAGCTTTGTGGACTTTTGGCTGAGCTTGGTTCCTGTCTCAATAAGTATACCTGCTGCAAGACATGCAGGTGGCCTGCACAAAATCTGTAAGTCAATACCTGTAGAGCAAAAATGTTTGTGCACATTTTGTCTACGGGCATGCTTCAAGTAACAGGTCGTGGCAAACACTTGCAAAAGATTCAAAGGTAAGTAAGACTACAGTCACATGCCAAAATGCCACCTCACGGCGCCATAAATGCAGGTTTTTTTAGCAAATTTGGCAGGTGACTGGATGGCAGCATATATAATCGGGAGGCAGAAGTTGCATTTTTTCATGGCGTGTAGTATCTGCCAAAGCTTAATTTTTTTTCTTTTTAAATTAGAATGGCAACCATCGTTGCCTCAAAGCTGCTGCTCCTCTCTATGACCCTCCATGGGTCCAGACAACCCAAAAACCTGCAGCACCCATATGGGTGGATGTGACCACGGCTTAAGGTGATGTTGGTGACTTTATGGGAACTAACAACTACTCAGCATTTGTTCAGTTTAATTTAAAGCATTTATGGTGAGTCTCTGAGTTGGCCTTTTTTATACAGTTGAAAGAATTACGTTATTAGTTGTACTCAATGTCTTAATGTAGCTGACATGGCCCAAGCTGACAGGAATAAATGCCACATTTCCAGGTTTAGTAAGCTGTCACTCTTTCAGAGGCTATAATTTTCTTTTCTGGGTGACAGATTGGGAGGTAGCCTTGCCGAGAACATTTGTATTTATGGGGGGGGCAGCAAATCTAACCCTTGTCATTTAGACATGTTGTCAGCAGACATCTTGAGTGAATTATGAATCAGTTGTTTTATTACTAAGTACACAAGTATTTTCAGTCCATAGTGAGTTTATTGTCTCCTTGGGCTGCCTATGGAGATATTGTTTACCCAAGGAGCTTTTTTTTTTGTCATCAAAATGTTTTTTTTCTCGCTCACAGCTTCCAATTTATCAATATTTATCATGTTCTTTGTTTACATGATCAATGTGAATGATTAACACACCCCCAGGGGTTCAAAATGTTAAATTACCACTTATATCATTTTTCTCCTAAAACAAGTTTCTCACAAGCCCTAATTAGCTTTGTTTGCATGAATTCAATAAGCTTATCGATTTTCATTTTTGTTCTTTTTATTCTGCATCAAAGCTGGAAAAACTATAGATACAAACTCAGGGGACGACTTTCACCCTAATCTGTTTTCGATAATTTTCCTGAAGGAATTATAAGTGTTTATCAGGCAGAAATGCACACTCGGGGGTGGGGTGTTGAGATCGCGTTTCACTGTCGCCTCTTCCTTCGCTTATGTCAATTCTATGGCTCTACGCTCAGATAGAGGACATTTCAGCGTTCCCTCCCTGAAGTTACAGGAGGTCTGGACGTATCAGTTGTTCAGTCTCTAATTAAGCCTGATGGTTTGATCAGCCTAATGAGGCAATCTGGACGTTTGTTCAGCAGGTTTCTAATGATCAACGATGGGCTTGTAGTGCAAATAATGCTATATGAAGTGTCTTTTGTTGTAGGAATAAAAGAAAAAGATAAGTTTTTATAACCAAAAGCAGCTTTTTCTGCAAATCTTTAGCAAGATGGGGAAAAGTGATAAGATAGAAGAAACAAAACAAAATGAAAAGCATTTGATTTTGGGGTGTGCTGATGCTTTAGAGAAAATTCAACTACATGATTTAATAATATAACTGCATATGTCATATTCAATGTCCTCCGCTTTAAGAAGGGCTATTTAAATAAATCCCATTATAGATATGCTGAGGCGGTTTTTCACATCATAACTGAAGGAAAGAGTGAATGACAAAGAGGAGATAGACGGACGCAGAGACGGGGAGAGATGTAAAATTGCGTCCAACAGAGGCAAGAAACAAAGACCGGGGGGTGAATGAGGTTCCGAGATATGATAATAGATTCACTACAGAGGCAAACCAATTTCCATTCTTAACCTCATCCAGACCAGCTGATGATTAGGAGTCCAGCAGGGGTCACCTTGCAGCCGCTCTCCTTCCTCCACTCCAAATTAAAGACACTTATAGATTCATGACATGCACGGAGGGAAGAAACCTCTCACAATTGTTGGTCCGTATATAAAACCAGATGCTCTTAGTTAACAATGGAGACCTAATGAGGGCAAGTTAGGCATAAGGGATGGCCTACTTTTTCATTGTTTGCTAGAGGTCAAAGGTTACAAATTATGACACTTAAACTGGGATAAGGAAAAGCTGAAGTTTACCTAATTTTGAACTTCTTTCTGCATTTATACAGACTTTTTTTCACTTTTTGGTGTTAAAACCAGCAAAGGAGAATAAAGAGCTGTTTTTTTAAAGGGTTGAATTAAATACATAATGTGTATAGAGGAGTCAACGACCCTGATATTTGGGGTAATGAATTCCAAAGTTTTGGGCCAATGCAGCTGAAGGCTCTGCATCCTCCATGGTGCCGAGGTTAGAGGAACAGTCAGATGACAGGAGGATGAGGATCTGAGAGAGTGGGAGGGAGACGCTATGTGGAGGACACTGGAGGTTGCGGATGACCTTGAAAGTGAACAGCAGGAGTTTGGAGTCAATACTGAATTTAGCAGGGAGCCAGTAGAGCTGCTGAAGAACAGGTGTGATGTGGTGAAACGGGGGATTTTTTTGCAATTATCTGAGCAACTGAGTTTCAGGACCAGTTGAAGCTTGTTGAGGGATTTGTGGGGAAGCTGTAGAAGAGAGAATTACAGTAGTGACAAGTCTGTGGACCAGGGGTGTGGATGAGAGCGTGAGGAAGAGTTGGAGTCAATTGATATCATGCAGATGGACAAATGTAGACCAGGTGATATTGTGGATAAGATTATTTAATTACATTGTTTTGTCCACAAAGACACCCAGACTCTTTACTTGTGGTTACTGCAAAGTTATCGATACAGAGGGAAATTTGGTTTACCTTGGAGAGGGTGGAGTTGGTACCAAAAAGAAAAAAAAGTTCTGTTCTGTGGCTGATTAGCTGAAGGAAGTTGGGGGGAAAACAGATTCTGACTTTTGAATGGCAACTAGTGAGGAAGAGAGGGGGCGGAAAGAATTGTGTTGGGTTGTTAGATAGAAGCAGGGTGTCGTCGGCGTAGCAACGGAAGTGGATTTTTAATTTACGGAAAATATATCCAAGAGAAAGTAGATAGAAGGAAGGGTGGGGCTTCACCTATGACTGGTGGGAATGGAATGTATACACTTGAATGATTTGAGTACGGCTTGAGACAAATAAGTGGAACCAGTTCAGAGGGATGTGGGTGATAATGATGGAGAGTCTGTTCAGGAAGATTGCATAGGAGATCCTGTTGAAGGTATAAACAGATCAAGGAAGACGAGGATGGAGAAGTTCCAGAGTCTGCAGCAGGAGGATGTCATTAGTGGTTTTAACGAGGGAAAACTGGAGTGGAATGGTTCATGGAGAGATTTCTGGGTTAGATGGGAATCAAGTTAGATGGTACTACTGTTTCAAGGATCTTTGAGATAACAGCAGATTGGAGACAGAAGTTATTGAAGTTGATCAGATCTAGCCTTTTTAATTTTGGGTGGACAGCAAATGTTTTAAAAACCGATGAATGAATGAGGGCACAAATGAGGAAGAGCAGAGATGAAAGGCATGATTTGACAGAAGCTATAACTCTAGCAGGTTTGGGTGAAGCCAACCAAGAAGTAACAAATCAATGCAGTACCGCAAGTGACCAGAGAGGCTGGTGCTTAGAGTGAGCATTTTCCATTGACTCCCATGTTAAACCCATCATATTCACCCCTCAAATAAACCCCTTTAATACCTGGTTCTCAAACTTTTTAGTTAATCAATTACTGCATATTTGACTCATGACAACTCTGAAAGGAGTGATTTTTTTTCTAAATGTATATATTTTTTTAAACTGCTTTTATTTTCGCTTAATGAGGGCGCATGGTGTTATCATTGACAGATGATAATCGTAATGGATTCTGGGAACAGAACAGATAAACTTGTTTAATCCGTTTTAACTTAAACATCAGCGCTATGTTTTAGTTTGTGTTCTTTTGTAAACTGTTCTAACACGATTTCTGGGAGTTCTCTGTTAATTTTTCCAAAGTAAATACTAAAAAAAAAAAAAAAAAATACATGAACCATCACCAATAATCCAATCTTTAATTGTTTGTTTTAGATTTTACTCAAAAAAAGGTGCTGTTTTTGCAAAGAAGTGTTAAAAGTACACAATGAAAAACATTTAATCTTGTTTATGCTATAGATAAATATATAAACATATTTTAAGAATATGACTTTGTCTTGGAAAAAAAACACAGTTAATAACGTTTCTTTGGATCGTCAGCCGCAGAGCAGCATCAGTCGTATTTCCCTTCTTCCGACCTGGCGTCCACATGGCTATCTCATGTTATAGGACAGGCCTGTTTTGTCATTTGCAGCCATGATGAAGCTGAAAAACTGGTTATAAGAGAAAATTTAGCAAAAAGTTAGCTTCACCACACCCACAGGTCATATTTTACAGACCCTGTTTAACCCGAGTTAAGTTAAGCATTAGTCAAAACTGCTCTTATGAGTGGAACCAAGCTGACTGAGGTTAACAATGGTCAAATCTGTACGGGGTATGCAGGCGACCCGCTCCAAATATCAGTCGTAGATCGCTTGGAGTATTTTGTGTGGGTATCCTATGGGCACTTACATACCACTTGCACACCCCATGGGTGCAGCATTTGTGCATGGTCAGTAAGGGGCCAGCACTCACACCTTACTAACAGCTAGAGTGTTGTGGAGGGGCACCGCACAACAGCATGACTGGATGTCTTAAGTGTGTGCAACTTACATTAGCCTTATTTTGCAATACCCTTACTGCCTATTCTGAATCGTCCATTCCATTTTCATGACGTCCCTGAAGGTGGCTGCACAAGCCTCAGGGAGACTACACACCTTTAAGATGCTGCTGCACTCTTGTCTACAACTCTCAACAGCCTGGACAACCCAAAAAGCTGTATGGGTCAACCCCCATACAGGTGCATGTGAATAAAGCTTTAGCTTCTGGACGTCTCCAGACACAGCAGACTTTCATTAGAAAACAATCTCTTGTCTGCAACAAACAATCCCTGTCTGAATGCACTACCAACACTAGAGTTAGTAGGTTAAAACTCAAAGCCAAGTTTGATTTCTTTTGTTGTTAATCTGAGTGGAATGCCTTAATAACCCATAATTTTCATTAAGGAAAAGCAAGACCATCTGCATTGTTCAGACCTTCTTCTACCAGAATAAGTGAAATGTAAATTGAATCATTTATGCCGTAAAGTGACTCATGCATTAATGTATCATGTTAACGTTACACAGTGACTTTCAGTATAAAACACCACCTTAAATTTTCTTTTAGCATCTAGGCGAACAAGCCCCCTTTCTTTTCAGCTGCACTAAATTGGTGGCTCTGCAGCGGTTAAGGGAGTGATCAGAGCGTCTGATTGCAGACCACTCACCTTTTCTCATCCCAGAGGTCGGCATCATCAGGCTGCTTGGACAAACGGCTGCTGTCGGTCGTGCTACCAGATGGCTAATTGAACGCCCTGTGGCTTTCAGCGAGGAGATAGACGAGATGAATAAAGTGAGTGATGACAAGCTAAAGGAATAGACAGGGGAGGGGTGAAAAAGGAACAGAAGAATAAAGAGATTTTAAAAAATCAACAGTGTGATATGTAGCTGGAACACAACTTCTCATTCCAGCTTCATCCATCATAACCTGTCACATCCATAAAGCCCCTCATGAGGGGGAAGAGAGATACATTAGAACAGTCCTGGAGGAGAAATGCAGGTAATTAGGAGACTAGGAAAAAGAATAAAGACAGAAAATAAAACAAGCACAGAATGGAGGTTAAACAGAGTGCTGTGTGTAGAGGAAATGAGAAAGGCCTCAAGGTCATTCAATCAACATGACCTCTGTCAATCTGTTGCACAACACCAAGAAAAACGCTGTTTGAATAACCACCGCTGTGCTCTTCTGCCCAGCAAAACCCCACGTCCAAGCTTCTGAATATTCAAAGGATGGAGAAAGAGACTCTTACACAAATTATCCCAGCGGCAAACTCATCATTTCCCCATCACTTAGACAGTTTTATCATCAAAAATAATACAAAAGAATTATAATAATGGGACACCATGTGCAATTTTTTTGCCAGGATCGCTTTCAGCTCCATAGGAAACTGAGACTTCCTCCTGCTCTGATTATCTCAGCAGCACTAAGCTCTAACCTTGAATGTCCAGTTATATGTGCAGAAAACCTAGAGTAATTACCGGATTTCCACACTACAAGGTGCACCTAAAAACCTTATTTTTTTCAGAAAAAACAACAATGCACCTCATAATCCAGAGTGCCTTTTGTATGGATAAATTCAGTGTTTATTGATAACAAAGCGATTGTGAGACAGTGTTCTATCAAAATGTCAGTGTTTTAGAATAAGTTCAAATCCTGATTGGGAGTTGTTGTAAAAACGCTAATGTGGCTAACGTTTAACGTGTGTTGAACTGTGTGTGTTTTTTTTTAAGTGTAACTAAAAAGCTTGGGAGTTAGCATAGTCACATTGACGTTTGTTTTAGCAGTATCAGTCTGGCTCTTACAATTTGCAAACAAGTTTGGAAAGTAGCCTATACTGGTACCCTAGCCCTAGCCTGGTCCGTGTCTGGTACAGCATCCGGAACCGGCGCTGATCCCCGTCTGGTACCGGGTTAAGCTGAGGGTTAGGGTACCTGTGTGGTCTGCATCCCGATACCAGCTCGGTACCTGTTAGCAGTACGAAGGTTGGGAAGCCTTGGTTTAATTGGAGCAGCCAGCACGTCAAAAAATGACGAGTTAGAAACACTCAGAATTTCAATTTTTACGTGATCCTTAACCATGCATCAAAATGTGATGACTGTGGAATAAGAATGTGTTGAAAATACAGGATTGACTTTGCACCTAAAAGCATTCAGTTCAACTCAGTTTGTTAAAAAATGTTTTTCCGTAAATGAGGCTAAAACCTCTAAAAACTTGTAGTAGCCTTAAATGTAGTATGTATTTATGACCTGCAGCAGTCATTGTCCGCAAGTACCAGATTGTTTTCGCAATTCTTCTTTTTGCACTTTTAATAAGAAAGGACCCACCATAAGTTCAAAAACTCATCAAAATTACCCTAGCGTACCTAGTACCCGGTAAAAATGAATTTTTGACATCCACAACTAAAACAAAAACTTCACTTTTACAGAAGTTTTGAAATTATTATGGGATTGCCACAGGACCTACAATTGGTGGCCATTTTGTCGGAACGTGTGAAATTTTGCGATTTAGCACAATTTGTAGAGAAAAAAAGTTTTGTTTGAGCAATTTTTGCAGTTTCATTGACTTTTAACCTCTGGAAGTGGCCGGCCCCTTAAATCAAAAAAAGGAAAAAAAAAAAACCTTTAGTGCATTTTACATAGTTAATTCCTCCTATGGATTTCAATCTATCATCTAATAACTCCTCAAGCATCATTGGGAAGCTACTTGAAAAAAAAGAAAATTGTTTTGAAAGTTTGCAGATTTTGAACAGCATTAGCAATAAAATTGCTTTTTTTTTTAAATCAAAACAAAAATTTTATTAAAAAAATAAAAAAATTCAATTAACTTTATTTGTCGAATGAAAAACTAAATTTGAACAAAAGTTGTTTTAGAGTTAAAAAAAATATGCTTAACTACAACATTTGCAATATGGTAACCATGCAACTAGTCTACATTTTCAATTTGGATATGCAATAAAAAAAAAAAGCAATTTATTGTGCCATATGAATGTAATAAAGTTTAGACAACTTTAAAATGTTGTGACAATTTATTGTATTCAGCACAACAAAGCAGAATAACAACACTGAAGAATGTTTAGAGATATCAAAAATGTTGCATTTGAATAAATGTTTTTGAAGATTTTTGGACAAAAATCTCTTTTCAAGGTTTATAATTTGCTGTTTGTAATTAAATAAGGAGCTGTTTATTTTTTTAAACTTACCTTGCTTTTGTTTTATTTATTGAGAACATGGAATAAAAGTTCAATTTAGAACAAGGACAAAATTTACTATAGATACCAAAGTCCTCATATTACTATGATGTTACATGAAAAACATGCTGACACAGTGGTGTCATATATTACACCTCCGGCTGCAAAATACTGGGAGGATCTGTTTCTTGCCATAAAATATGATCACATTCAGGCAGATTTGCCTTCACGCAATTAAGTTTCTAGTCAGCAAGAAATTAAAACACAGCATTTAAGACGCAAAGTCAAATCTTTTAGAAATGTTGTAATAATTTAAAAGTCACCAGGTCATATCTGATTGACAATTTCATAGGCAGGTAGATTTGGAAAGAAATCCTCCAAATTTTGAATCAGCAGTGTTGGATCCTTTCTGACTCAGAAAAAAAGAAGAATGCAGACTTCTCACCAACTGAACCAGAGGCCTATTTTAATAATGTCACCATAAATAGAGAGTTCCTTTCACAAACAGGTCTTTTTTTCTAAAAGAGGTGGAGTTAGGGAAAGGCTGGAACCACTGAAGTGTGAACCAAAGAGGCAACTGTAAGCTCTGGAACGCCGAGCCGGGATCTTTACCACTATCCCCTTTTTTTCATTGGGCAGGAATCTCTACAAGAGCTACTCTGTAGTTTATATGATCAGAGAGGGAACAAAGCGCCAAAGGCTGGGTTAAATTGACTGGAATGGATTCAGTTTCAGCCTCATTACCCACTTGCTGCCCATTAGAACTGTTGTGAGTTTTTGGTGTGGACATTGTCCATGATATCAGTGATAGCATCACTAGTGGCGATGTTATCAGTAATTAATGCTTCACAAGTTTGGGTTAAAAAAAGGTCAAAACTGGGATGGCTCTTAGACTGAAAAGAACCTAAGTGTCAGACTGACTGTCATTTTCTTGTAACTGCCATAAAAATACTGTCTGTGGGAAACTGCTTTGTGAGCCAATGTGTGTTACATCGCACAAACTGAGGTTGCACTTGTTGTTATTTGTCCTGTACTTTCCAGTTGGGTCTTGTTGATTATGAGGCTTCCCTAACATGTGGTGTAACACACAGATTTGTGCTTGGAATCATATAATTTAATCTCTTTTGATTGGTTTTAACAAATGGGGGTTAGATGAGTTAAATTATGCTGATTTTAAAGTATTGGGGGTTTGTTGGCTGACTCACCTGTCAATAAGTGCAATTGCTGGACAAATTAAAAACAGCTGATGGATTTGACTGAACAATGGAGAAGGTTATGACATGTTTGAGTTGAGACAGTTTTCTTGTGGATTGCTGCATATACTAAGACATATTTAAGTTGGAAATTTTGATTTCTTTGGTCACCAAATAGCCAAATTCAAAAGCAGCTGACCATTTTAGCCAAGGTAGCTTTTTTTAAATTTCCTTTAGGAATCTCTTCACAGGTATTGTAGAAGTTTGGCACAAATTGTTGGGTAGTGGTGTTAGCATCTTAACATTTAGGGGCTTGTCCGGGATTGAACATGGTGTGTGTTGTTAGAAGTTGTCTTTGTTTTGGTTTGTGTTGCTGTACTTGTGAAATTATTTGGTTGAACACATCATAATCATGATGTGGTTGATCTGGTAGAGCAAATATTGCTGTAGCAGCATTATAAGTGTGCTTTGTTTCAACAGAAACACAAACACTGTGTTAACCACAGAGGCAGGGCAAGTAGCCATAACTTGTACTCCAATAACGATAGCATTTCTTTAAAAATCTGTTACTCAAACAGAAGCAAACAGTTCTTATTGATGTATTTGGTCAAGTCAGAAAAAAAGAACATAAAAGAAAGAACAAAATCTGATTTATGGTCTCAAATCCATTCCATCTGTGAAGATTGGGTCCTTTTGTTGGGTTTGTTTGATCTCGGTTGTGTTTTCTTCATGTTCTATTTTCAGGCTTTGTGTTTTTCCTTCTGTCACAGTCTCACCTGGTTTCGTTTAATAATTATCCACAGCTGTCTTCTGTGAAGTCATTCATCCTCAGTATGTTCGAGTGTCTGATTTGTAGTTCATTCTTGACGGGTCAGCTGCTCCATTTATTTCATGGACTTGTGTTTCAGTGAAACATTTTTGTCAAGGTTAATGTATTAAACTTTTATGTTTCTGTTACCTAGCCTGGTCTCCTTCATTTTGGGGTTCTTCCAAATACTTTACATGAATGACAGAGTAAAATTGTTTAGGGTGTGTTTCATAACAATGTAACCCATTTTTATTCTATTATAGACATGGCATCATTTTCTTTCCATTTCTGAGCTAGTTATGACTTTTTGTGTTGAATACATTTTGTGTTAGCCCCCCAATGTGTAAAGTATTTGTTAACATATTCTTAACCTTGCAGTCTCTTTGAGGTCCTCCACCGTCTCCCCACTGGCCTTCATCTTTTAGGCAGTTTTTTGGGGCATGTTTTTACCGCTCACAGCTGTTAAATAATGTGCCTAGATTTATTCCAAGTTCTGCTCAGGTCAACAAACTGGTTGTGCTTCCGGGTGCAGCTTAATAATGCTTCTAACGAGGGCTGTCAGAAAATTAATCAGAATTAGAGCGAAGCACAGAGTGCACGGAAACTTGTCTTCATTAGCTCTCCTCTGTGCAGCTCGGCTTCCTTCATGGAGCTCTTTTTCAGTGCTACACCCAAAGTACTTTAGCAGAGCGAAATAAAAAGCATCAGTTAATGGGTGTATTAAGTGAGGCTTGTGACACTTCAGATTAAGTAACAATAGTTTTCACTTCAATGGGAGATAAAAGGTCATGTAAATATTTCAGTCTCCTTTTAGTCTTTCAGGATGTTTGAACTTGTGTATTTAATAAAAAAAACATTTGGAACGGGATCGTTTGGCAGGAAAGGAAGGGCGTGAGTGCTCTCTTTTGTGGTTTTCCCCACCAAACCATTTTTATGTTGGCGCTCCACTCTGTATCGATTAAGGTTCTTGAATTGTGAAAGAGTATATGGGCAATGGACAGGTCTAAAAGCTGCCCTAAATAGGTTAATGCTGGGCTGTAAAAGCCAGCCGGGGAGGAGAAAAGCAATGAGAGCCTCATCTCTGAGTGGCTTAGTGGAAGGCGTTGCTGAAACCATGTATAATCCTCTTCATGAAATTAACTAAATGTGTGAGGAGCTCTTGATCCATGTCTGCTTTTGTCTTAGAGTCTACACACTGATGCTGAGCATCTGCCATCGATTTATCTCCCATTTTCTGCAAACTTCCCCTATTAAAATCTTCATTTCTTATGAAAGATTCCACTTCTTTTGCAAAAAAATGGTAAAATATCAGAATATATTAGAAGTTCCACTTTTTAATTAGTCATATTTGAGAAATAGAATTTAGAGTGACCACTAACAAACTAAGCAGGAGGTACTCAACCACTGTTACTGATATATCCATCTGTCCGTCCATCCATCCATCCATCCATCCGTCCGTCTATCCATCCATCCATCGAGAAACATAGTCTCTCCAGCGTGTCCTGGGTCTTCCTGCCCAGTGGGACATGCCCGGACCACCTCCCCAGGGAGGCATCCAAACCAGATGCCCGAGCCACCTCAACTGCCTCCTCTTGATGTGGAGGAGCAGCAGCTCTACTCCAAGCAGTGACCAAGCTTCTCACCCTATCTCTAAGAGAGCGTCAAGCAACCTCATGGAAGAAACTCATTTTGTCCGCTTGTATTTTGGACCTTGTTCTCTGGGTCATGACCCAGAGCTCTTGACCACAGGTGAGTATTGGAGCAAAGATTAACCGGCAAATTGAGAGCTTTGCTTTCTGACTCAACTTTCTCGGATCAGCAGAATGACTGCAGAACAGTGGACGCAGCTCCAGTCCACCTGTCAATCTCACGCTTCAATCTTCCTTCACTTGTGAAAAGACCCCAAGATACTTCAACTCCTTCTCCTGCGGCAGGAGCACACTACCCACCCAGAGAGGACAAGCTACCTTTCTTTGTTCAAGAACCATCGCCTCAGACTTAGTGCTGACCCTCATCAAAGCTACTATGATATGGGATTAATACTGTAAAAACACTTCATTGAAAGTTTATTTTAAAGGTTTTTCTTTCCTTGTTGTTCTGAGGTTCATTTGCAAATGTAAAAGCTGGCCACTGTCACCTCTTTGTTAAAAAAATTCACTCATTACTGGAAAGCATGATGGTTTTGCTTTCCCGAGCTGTTTAAATTTAGTTAGAGTGGAAGAAAATGGGACTTTTAGGACATGTAGAAACTGTAGTTAAAGACAAATCAGATATATATTTCATTCTATTTTTTTCTCAAGAAAATCATGAAATGAGGCCACTGTTTTTACGTCAGGATGCCTGTACATGTATTAGTCCGATTAACACAAATATTAACAGAATTTGTTATAAAGCATATCTCAAAAAAGAGTCAAAAGAGACAAAAATTCTTCCCCAAGTTTCTTTCATTGTTCCAGCATTTACCAATTAACTGGCAAACTATATCAGGAAGCTGTCTACATAGCAAAAAATATGCATTGTTTGTCAGATTTGCATGACTTTTATTCTATTTAGTCAAAAACTATTAAGCACAAATCCTTCTCACTTAGATATTCAACTATGGGCTTTACTTGACCTCTAAAGACATTCTTAAATAGTGTTTATGAAACTGTCCCTATACAGGTCTCATCTTCAGAGTCAAAAAAGTTATTTTATGATTGGACATCTTTAAATCAACTTATTTCCTGTTCAAGACCCCCATACCTGCTCTGCATCAGGCAAATTTGGTTGTGGATGTGTAGCAGATCATACAGTATCAGACAATTCTCCGGGCTCAACAGACAGGAGGATCTGGGCTTTCTTTGAAAGATAAAACACTTTTTTTCTGTATAGTGTGTAAAAAAACTGTTGCAAGCTGATATACTTCATCCATGCATTTTAGTTTAATCAATTGTCCTCAGAAAACTGTACAACAGACCAGACATTTCCCCTGAAGCCCTGAAAGACGCGGCCTTCACCAGCAGCTAAGATGAGATCAGTCACGCGATTCCGTTTGCAGTAATGAAGTGTAGTGAAAAGGATCTCTGTGTTTCCCCAAAACTCTCCATGCCTGGTGGCTCACAGCATGTGGCAGTTTTGTCTTTTTGTTTTTATTTGAATTCTTACTCAGAGCTCAATGTGTAAACCAGGGATTCCCGGATCACAGCGAGGAGGCTGTTCTCGTGGGTCAGGGGAGATTATGTCACCGAGTGAGTCCAAAAAAACACGTTTTCAGCTGAGCTTACAGCTTATTTCAAGCTTCCTGGAACTTGCGTAGCAACTTTGGGACGACACGCTGGTCTGCTCAATCACCAAAATAACAGTTTTCACAAAAACAGAATATTAAAACCTTCATCAACGCAGCATAATAACAGGATTGTGTTCAACTCGAACACGAAACATTGTTTCTTCTACAACCCCTTACTGTTTTCACTGGAAAGCCTAGTGCAGTCAGGCCCACAAATACCTTTGGATGATGCAGCTTTAATCTGTTACCACTTCTACCACCATTACAAACAGTGCAAACTGCAGCAAAAGTGAGTGAACATCAGATCATACGCAATCATGGCCTGACTTCTGATTGGCAGATGGCCCCTGAAATCTCAGCTCCAGATCTGCCACCTCAACAACTATCAGGCTTGTTGGTCCCATTGACTGTATATAAAAACTGGACCAAGTAAGTGTGATGTCACCCATAGAGAAGTCAATTTAATTCCGTCAATTCAGTCGCCATTTTTTCAAAATATAGACCTTGTTGAAGCCAAATGTGTTTAAAAATGCCTTAGTCACAACTGCTCTTGGGTGGAAATGAGATGTATGTGGCAAAAGGGTAAAATTTGTATGGAGATACACTTGGCCCACACAAAATTATAGATCACTCGGTGAGCCACTAAAGCAAAAAGGTTCATGCAGATTTTTTTCTAGGAGCATACTAACTAACAACTGGAGTGTGGCTTTAGGGCACCGTATTACGACAGTGTGTGTAACTTCCATCATCCTCACAAATACTTCATGATACACTCACCACACAAATAAAATTGGTATGTTCCATTTTCATGATGCCCCTTGAGGTGGTTATACCAGCCCGGCCACAATTGGAGACTGGCATCTAACAGTAATGAACACCTGTTAGACCCGGTGTTTGTTGGAGACTGGTGTCAATCAGAGACGAGCCACAATTGGAAGATACACGTTACTGTGACAAATAGAATGACTCAGTAATAGCTGTTTATTTCTCAGCTGAAGTCTGTGGGATTTTGACTTCTTGGAGCCAGCAGGTACTTCCTGTTTGAAACACAAGGGCAGAGGGGTCACTCAGTCCAGTTCTTATATACAGTTAATGGTCACTCTGGATATTTTCTGATAGATTTTGGTGTTCTGTCTCGTGACAACTATATTCCATAGCAGAAGAGTTGAAAGGGAGGTTTTGGGTCATGTAACCTCATCTGATGTTCATTTCTCTTTAAAAGCAGTGATGAAAACACTTTCTCTTTGGTGCCATAGCATTTTCTCACACGAGCGACTCAAGCTTTGTTCTTGCTGCTGTCAGCGTTGCCCTCTTCCAACACAATATGCTTTGTCTAAACAGACAGACTCAGTATTTCTCACTATCAGACTCTGGTACTGAGTTGTGTTTGGAGCTTCAATGCTCCCAGAGACGTTGAATCATTTGCATGTTTTTTCCCCCCACATTTACTTTGCATCAGTCAAACGGTACGGACGTTTCTGTGTCAGCTGCTCAGATTAAAGCTCCATTCTTTGCCATCACAGCAGACTGCACGGCTGTCACTCCCACGCAAGTTTGGGAGATTAATGTCTGTGTTTATTTGTTACAGTACTGGCTATATTACAGTGTAAGCCTCATGTAATTCACCTGTTTTTGTGCAAAGGCGTGTACATCCTCCACGTCGCCCTTTGCATGGAAATAAGGGGAGCTGCAGAGGCATAAAGCCACAGTCATATGTCTTTGTTCGACACCGATGTCCTGTTATAGATCAGAGGCAGAGATGAATGCAGTTAATAGACTGTGACACAGCCATTAACTACAGGTGTAATAGAAGCATAATGGAATCAAACAGCCATTTCTCCCCTCAAAATAGGCAGGCACAGGTAAATGTTTAAAGAGCAGGCTATGTTAAAGCGCCTGTCTCTTCCATTGCTGCTTTCTTCTCTTTTATCTCGTCCACTCCATGGCCTTTTTTATTCAACCTCCCATCTTTCTTTGGATCTCTGGCCCCACAGTCGTCCTTGAACTCTGCCTCCTCACAAACATCAAAGCCAGCAGATAAAAGTGTCCAATTGTCCATTTCTTTGAACCGATACTTGTCGCCACCACACCCGCGTCTGCTTTTAGCCGGCGCATCCTGGGAATAAAAAGCGACTTTGCTCCCCGTGCACCACGCCTTCGTATAACCCCATTTGCAGCTCCTCATACATTCCTGTATGAAATTACCGTATTGATTGGTGAAATTGTCGTTTATGGTTAAGCTCTTGAGTTTCAGGAGCTAATGGAAGTTGTGTTATCCACCAAGCTGGACAGAAAATCGTTGGGAAACGGAGAGCAGTCATATCTTGCACTATGATATTATACCCGTTTGAACAGTGTTAAGAAGCATCAATATACACCATAATTGGTGTATACCATTAATCATCATTATATCTTAAGAAAAAAATACAAATATAATTAAACAGTTAGAATAATTTATTTAACATCCACTGTAATATAAATATATATATATATATATATACATATATTCTAAGGAATGACATTACAGAGATGAACAACAGCAACAAATAAATGAAAACAGTAATGGAACAATAAGATACTACATAAAGAAAACTAACTAAAAAAACCTCTTATTCTAGATATTCTTGATGGAAGTTTTAGAAGAGGGACAAA
This sequence comes from Oryzias celebensis, assembly GCA_014656515.1. NCBI lineage: Eukaryota > Metazoa > Chordata > Actinopteri > Beloniformes > Adrianichthyidae > Oryzias > Oryzias celebensis. Next base: position 54,306,552 of record BNCR01000001.1, read on the forward strand.
CAAAAATCAGTGGAAGGCCATTACAAATGAAAGTATTTAAAATACCTTTTTCAGTCAGTTTTATTTATTTATGCTTCTTTTAGCATTTACAATGCACAAAAAAGCTTGTATTGATGATTTCTTAATCTTTGTCAATAATGTTACTAATATTACCTCAAAAATGTCAAAATGTTTGTCATTTTTGTGAAAATGTGAAAATCACGGATATTTTACCCTTTGTAACAAAATAGCCGCCAAGCTGTAGATCCTTTGGTCATCTCACAATAATTTCAAAACTTCCTTTGGACATCCCCGGCTCATATGTTTTGGTGTCATTAGTGGATTTTGAAATATCCTTTCTTGAGCCCCATATGATATTTTGGTCCCTTTCATTTTTTAAATGGTTTCCCCTGAAGTGTTATCATTTTCTTTTGGGGGTGGGGTGGGGGGTGTTCACTGTTCAAAATTCAGTTTCTCCAGATATTGGGTGTGTGCAAATTTATGGAGTTTCTGAGTATTTCTGCTCAAAGGTGCAGTAAGAAAAGAACTGCAAAAGCAATCTGGTCCCTGGAGTCCAGGTCCACTGCAGGACATAACAAGCAACACTGAGGTTTTTCAATAATCAGAAAATACCTGAAATGTTCTCAGACGTTCAAAATTGAGCTTCAAACACAGAACCGGATCAAATTTCCCTCCACGGTCACAAACAAAGGTCCATGTTTGCATGCGAGCAGAGAATATTAGAAAATGATAAAGCCTGAATGAGCTCCTTCTTGTCCAGCTGAGAACAATCATTCTCTGATTTATGAATTGTGTCTGTTTGCTGTTTACCAGAATCCTCATTAATCAGACTCACCTGTTCTGGCCTCCCCCCCGAGACTGGACAAACTGTGCAAGCCATCATTTCTCGGTCTGATTAGACTTGGATGACTGAAGACGGCCACCACGGTGCTCTGCACCTGCTTCTTCTGCAGCTGAGGATGCTTCCCCGCTTCCTGCTGCGTCTTAATTTGCTTTATGGTAAGCTGATGCATTGTGACGGACTGCTGTCTCTGAACTGACCACAAACATATTTTTTGTCTTGACCTCACTCCCCTTTGCAGCATTTTTACATTTCTACACTTATTTTTTTCTTTTACAATTGCTCTTTACTGACAGTAAAATTACAGGCGTCTGAATGAAGCACAAGAGCAACCTATGAGAGATGGACGTTAGCATCCCAGCAGGCAGAGCGGCCCCACTGAGAGGTAAATCAAGCACAGCCTGTCCTTCCACCCCCTGTCCCCCTCATCGGTGTTACGAGTCATTGCTCTCCGATGCACAAAGCATTGCTCTGGCTGCTAATGCGGCTGCCTGCTTGCGATTTACTAGACTGGTAAACATTGTCATCCAAGGAGCACACAAACACACTCAAGGTCTCTGTTGTTCATCGCCTCAGAATGTCCCTTTAGCCAAACGGATGCAGAATTACAGCGAGGAAGATGAAGGTTTGCACAAGTCTTGCAAACTTCCTCCTGTGGATGAAGACACAACATGTCTCAATGCTGCTTGAGTTGGTAAAGACTTCTCTTATTAAGGTAGATTATGAGTGTTGCAATAAAAATAAACCTTTATTTATTTATTTACAAAATTGTTCAAATAGAATCAAAGATTTTAAAAACGTTTGGGTTAAAAGAAAAGTAACACTTTTTAAACACCCTTTTTTTATTATTATTTGAAGAGAACCTTTTATGGAACATCCTGATAGATTATTGATCAGCAGAAAACAAACTTCTGAAGAAGCCTGCACGCATAGAACATTGTGACCGGAACTTCTTCCAGAACACCCAGCAGCCAATCAGAATAGAGTATTCACCAGAACCATTTAAAGTGCAGAGACACATTGTTTGTTTCTTATGGCTATATCAGAATCTTTGTTTTCTTGGAGTAATCCTGCAGATTTTAAAGTCTGTACAGTTCTGCTAATCTTACTGTTGATGTGTTGTTGTTGTGCACACAAATTAAACATATATATATATATATATATATATATATGTGTGTGTGTGTGTGTGTGTGTGTAAAACATTAGGCACATTTTCCATTTACAGCTATGCTCACTGATAAAACAGTAAGTCCCAAAGGCTACACCTTAAAATAAGGGTTATAAACGCATCAAGATGTAAACTGAATTACAGAAACAGCTCTTTTCATCCTTTAAGCTAAAGATGATCTTGTTTGTTCTCTGAAACTTTTCCTCTGCAGTGCAAAGAGTCCTCTCAAGTGTTTGCTGCCTTAAATTCATGCAGCTCATGTGTGCAGGATGGAGCAAGAGAAGAACGACTGCAAAGAGACTAAAAAGCACAGAGAACCTGTGAGCAGAGGAGCATTAATGCAGACAGGCTCACCTTGCTCTGCACTTCAGAATGAGATGTAAATGTGCTCCTCACCCACAACCTGCTGTGATTAAAGCCCTTTAAGAAAACTGACTGTTCAAATACGCTCAGAAGAATATTACCGCAGGTGGAATCAGGCGGTTTTAATTATGCTGTTTGTGTGCACTCCACGACACAGGGGCGGATGTGAACGGCGTTTTTGTCCGTTACAAGTGTTTGTGCTTTGTGTCTTTGCGTTCCAGCAGCTCTGTGTGTCAGGAGTTTAAAGTGACTCCAGGCTTGCAGTGGTATCAGAAAGAAGCAGGTGGATCTCTTTGAAAAGAGAGCGCTCAGAGGCTCAGCCACCTGCAGTTTGTGTTACAAGCCTCCACGACTCAAAACACGTCAGAATCAGTATTCAGAACAATATTTTAGACCCCTCAAACACGATTCTTTCACCTTTTGCAATCATGAAGGGTGACTGAAAACGTGTCTAGCTGGTGGCGAATATTAGCAACCTCATAAATGGTTTATGGCAGCGGCTCAATGGCTGAAAGGGAAGGGGGCGGCGGCGGCAGCTCAGAGGAGGCCCATAGAGAGTAAGACTGTTGCCACACAAAATCACTGGTGTCTTGAAGGTGGTCAAACAATTTTCAAGACCAGCAACTTTCAAGTCCATAAAAATTGATCTGTTTGTCATGAGAGCAGACCCATTTGGGATTTCTCAAGTGTGAAATCTTTGTGAGAGGGCTGTATCAATCAGAAAAATAGAGACAGGGATTGAAAGATAATAGAGAGAAGGTGAGAAATAAGAAATAAGGATTTAACGGTAGATAAAAAAAGGTTCCCTAAATTAAACTTTTTTTTTGCGCTGCATTTCAAAAGCAATCTGCATCCCTAACCTGTCAAGTGTCAGATCTGCGTAGCTGCTGCCCACCACTAACCCCCTTTGCAAGCTTAGTGGGAAAAATACATCAGCACTTTTTCTTAGAACATAAATCTACATTTTTCCTTAATATTGCACCAAAAATTACAGTCAATTTTTGTTTTATTTTTTTTTGAAATCAAGTTTTCTATCGTCAAGAGTTTGGAGCATAATGATTTTGTCTCATTTTAATAATAAATCTTTTATTTCTAGCTCTTAAGTAGACAGAAAATATTGACTGTAGGGTATTGATTTTGAGAAAAGCTTGTTAAAGTTTAGATCAAAGACAAGTTAAAACAACTTAAAACCTGGTAAAATAACTTGAATGTCTAAAAACAAGGTTTTACTTTTTTGCAAGGAATAATTTGCAGTGACACAAAAACAGCTCAAATTCCTCTTTCAGATGCTGCCAGCAAACTTTGGAGAGCCGCTGCGGGACATTCAGTTTCTGAGCACAGCTGGAAGAAAAGTCATGAGGGGAAATTCCTGCAATCAAAACATGATTTTTTCTTTTTTTAAAGAAGATGAAATACAGACATATTGCTGAGAACGTGTTTGTTTGTTTTCAGCGCAGAAAGAAGAGCAGATCTCACACAATTTTTGGAAAACAACAGTGACAGAAGCCGTCATCTTTCCAGGAAGCCAACTGGAGGGCAAGCCATATCCAGTTAATCATGATGAGGTCCTGCTGGTTTTATTGGCATGGTAACTAAAAACTTCAGAGACCTGACTTTGAAAAAGTATGAAGAATAAAAATATTTTATATAAAGCATTTGATCCTGCATTTACGAGAAGCATTTGTGAATGTGATGTGAATGTTTCACCAACTATCAAATTTTGCTCCTGACCTGACTTTTTCCCTAGAAGCATTTCTAAACTGTAATTGTATGTTTGTTGTTCAGAGTAAATTTCTTCATAAAAAGTGTGATTCAAACAATAACTTTTTTACTTCAATGGAAAAAATATCCTTTTTAAAACCAATTGAAAATATGGATTACAAGCATGAACAGATGGACAAAGCACCTGTGACGTCACAGGGCGGGGAGAATCTGTCCAGTTCTAATAGACGGTCAATGATTACAAGATGTTTTTGTTAAAAGTGTCTGCCAATAAAAGTAGGAGGATTTGTCTTGGTAAGATTCCTAAATAAGTTATAAAGGGATAAAAATGTAATCTCGAAATGAGCTATAAACACTCATGACTCTGGTCATCAGAAACAACATTCCTTAAAATTGCTGTGTTACTCAAAGTAAGAGTTTTACATCTTTCAAATCTGTATATTTGTATTCTTTTTTGCCCAAATGTCTGTCCTATTTTAAGAGATACAACAGTCCATTTATCCTTATTTCTAAGCCATGATCACAGATTGACAAATTTTAAGATAAATTGTTCCTTAAATTATGTCATGTAAAACTTTACAATTTCTCTAAATCAAACAAGTAATTTTCTCGAAGCAAAACTGCTCACTAGCTGCGTGTGCATGTGCAAAAAGCAGAATGTGTATAATATGCATGTAAAAACTGTGTTTGGCATATGTTATACACAGTATTTCAGAGTGAAATGTTGTGCAATCCATACAATCTGCATTTGATTGAGACTGGGTTGGAACTGTGTACATGGGGCCTGAAAGACTTTATCTGATTATAACAAATATTTACATCCATCACACGTTCAATCAGAATAAATCATTTTGACATTCGCAGAACGATCTAAAATACCAGAACCGGCCGTGGAGTTGTGTTGTAAACAAGCCTGCATTGTGTGCTTTGGTTTTGTTAGTGGATTTTAAAATACTTTTTTTTTATAAGCCACATTTTAGGCCTCACAGTTCCAGTGATGTCATCATGTTTTTGGATGAGAGGTTGTTCACTATGTTCAAAATTCCTTTTCACCGGATTTTATGTAGGAACAAATTTTGAGTTTTTTGAGAAAGTGTGGAGGGGCCAAATATTCACTCAAAGGAGCAGGAAGAAAGAAAGAAACAATCAAGAACCACAATCTAACAACAGCCGATTTTCAACCGTCTTTGCATACATTTGAAAACTGCTGTTTCAGGAAATATTCTGAGTGGGAGGGGCTTAAACATGTTCTATTACATCAGCCAATGACACAGGAGAAGCTTGTGTTCATGGAACATCAGTCTCATGTACTGAGTCAGGCGACAGGAGTTTGTTTAAACCACACAGACCTGTCAAACAAGCTCAGCCTTTTACATCAACTAACACCTATTGTTGAATTCACTGGAAAAATGTAACCACAGCTCTGAAGAGAAGGAAACTAAAGCAAAAGGTTTCATGTTTCACCATCGTCTTCCTCTTAGAAAAGAATGTGAAGAGCCCTGTTTGACAGGAACAAGACTGCACACTCTGGCAGTTCACGTCACACAAAGAGGAGCAATGTTCACAGTGTTCTGCCATGAGTGATGGGAATGTGCAGGTCTCATCTGTCTGAGAACAAAATTCAAATGTAGTCTGTATGTTCCTTCCCTTCGTAAAGGATAATACTTCCTCATTGCTTTTGAAAGCAGAATCGTTTGTTCATTTTGTTGCAGTTCAACCACTGCAAAAAGAGGAAGAACAAAGAAAGCAAAATAACAACAATCTTATGAAGAAAATCACTAAGAAGTAGTCAAATCAACTGTCATTTTTACTCATATTGAGAAATAAAATCTAGAAACAAGAAGTTCTTCACAAACATTCAAAAAGGGAAAAATAAGATAAAAATCTATTTGATCGAATTACTTCAAAACGAATCTTATAGAGCCCATGAAATATGATTTGTTGCTAGTTCTCAGCAAATAGTTTGTATCTTTGAGTTCTTATGGACCCAACTGTAGTTCATTTTGATCACAGTGACAAACAACAGTGTAATGATTGAAAAAGACTCATCTTAGAACAAAATGAGAAGTTTTTAATAATTCCTCATAAAATCTAAAACTAGCTCTCATTCTTAGAACATAAACCTAAATGTTTGTTTCCAAAATAATGACAATTAATGCCAGTCTTACTTGTTAACATTTATGCTTGACATTAAACAGAACCTACAATGAAATTTGAGGGGTTATTTTTGTCAAAAATTACGTTTTTTTTTATGTCAAGAATATGGAGCAAAAGGATTTGTATTATTTGTAATTATAATTTCTAGTGGTCTCATGTGCTAATTTATTTTTGAGCAATTAATTCTGGCCTGTAATGAATTATATTCTAACCTAATATTTGCTGTGAAAAACTTAATATAAAGATATTTTTGTTTAAATTTGTGACATTTTGAAGACTTTGATGCAGCAGAAGAGAAAAAGAGACGAGAAAATAAGGAGATGAGACACAAAGAGGTGACCCTGGAGGAACTGAACTATTTCGACTTTGTTTCTTTGAATGAAACTTTTGTTTCATATTCTGTACAAAAACAAGTTGGAAGAGGTACATTTTCCCTCTGAAATGATACTTTGCTTCATGATATTCAGTATATACTACTTTCCTCCGCTGCTGCAAAGCGAGGTCGGTTCGTTCTATGTACCCGTTACCACAACAACAAGATGCACTGAGTGTCAAAAAATCAGGATTTTGTGAAAAATGATTAAAACCAAAAAAATATAAGAACTAATAATTGATTTAACACTTATTTCTTTCTTAAGTGACCATGGTATGATTGGGATAGTGCCCTTTGAGGTGTCAATCATCAGAAATTCACTGACTTTGCAGAAGAAACCGTCTAAAAAATATGTCTTTGCGTTATCATATTATTTCTAATAATGGACACACATTAAGCCATGTAACAGATAATAGTTATAGATTAAGAAGTGAGATTAAAAAATAAGGTATCTGTTATTATTTAATTGCAAATGACTCAATAATTTGATTACCCTAATAATGTCATAATGTGTCCTAACTCTCAACTAGTGCTGATTTGGAGACAATAAATTTGAGAAATTAAAACAACTTCAAACCTAGTAAAATATCTCAAACGTCTAAAACCAAAGTTTGAAATCTATGCTCAAATAGTTTTAGGATGGCTGTCACAATACCTAAAACGTCAGCATCAAACAGCAGATCTCAGAGGAGTGACGAGAAGCAGCAAAAAGCCGTGAGAAACCAGTCAGTGCCTGTGGTCAGCGCTGCTCCTCCACCATAACATGAGCTGAAATGAAGCATGATCCCCACAACACACCATCACACACACACCATCAGCACCTGCAGCTCACCTCCCCCTCCTCCATTTGTCATCAGCCTCGGAGAAAGGCGGGAGGCAGGGAGGGAGAGTACCTGAAAATGAGCATGGCGGCTGAGATATAATTGCTTTCTTGTCTTTTCAGTTCCTCTCCAAACGCAGGAGGCATAGCTGTGAGTGACTGAGGTTATCTTCACCCAGCCATCTGCTGAAGAAGCACATTAATGAAAAATGCATTAAAAAGTCTAAAACCCGATCTTGCAGCTGCTAATGTTTCAAACCAACAATGGCCATTATGCAGTGTTGGAAAAAAAAGGGAAAAAACAAAAATACGCCATTTTTTGGTCACTTCATTTTTTCAAATGCTTTTTTACTCTAATAATTTGTTTTGAGACACACAAACAGAACAAAATGATTAAAGTGAGGAAAAAAAATAACAAAAAGTGATGTACACCTTTATGCGTTTAGACAATCAGTAAAAGCTGATTGGATGCTTCTATGAACTAAAAATCCAATAACTGCAGTGTGAGTGCTTGCCTAATTAGGCTTGTATGATGAGCTGCCCATCAATTATGTGGCTAATTGCCATCCTATCAGACCAAATAAAATGCGCTATCACACTACAGTCTGCATCATTGCACACCATCACATAATTTCCCCGTGATTCTGGGAAACCAAGCCTGGCGTGAATGCCTCCATGTGTGTGTGTTCGTGTACAAGGACGCACACCACTGAGATGGATGGTGGTGCAAGAATTTCTTTTCATATTTCAATCCTTAAAGGTGATTTGACAAAGTCTCCATGGCAACAGCAAGCTAAAAGTGCTCAACTGTTTAACCAAGGATGAGGTCTGTTCTTTTTAAAGACCCACTCCAATGACAATGGTGTTTTTAGTGTTTTTAACATGTTCTTGTGGCCTTTTTCTCATCATGGAGGACATGTATAAAAGACTGTAGGATTAAAATTGTCTTTCTGAAAATGTCTTCAATCAAATTGCATAGGATCAGGAGAAGCTGAAAACCGGATGTTTGAAAAAGCTTGGGTTTACGATGCAGCCACTGGCATTTGCAGGAAAAAAGTCTTGCTTTCTCCATTCCAATTCTAAATCCTCCACTAGAGAACAAATAGATCCATGTACGTGTTCATTGCCCTCATCTGAGCTTCCATCTGACTCTAAACTGTCCAGCTGGATTCCTCCGATATTACTTGTGAGGAGGCGCTTGATGCTAGTGGGAGAGAGAGTAAACAAAGGCATGATGGGAAATTAGCTTAGCCAACTTCTGTGCCAACAGTCCACAACCACAAACTGAATTTCTCAGCAATGTGTTTTCAAAACAACAGAGACTTTTTAAAAAAAATTTTAGCTTAAAAGTGCATAATTATAATTTAGAAACCACTGGGAACGATTTTACAATAGAAAAAGATACAGTTGGAGTGGGACTTCAAGCTCCCAGCGGAGTACAGTGTTGCTCCTAAGCTCTTTCGCGTGACATCTTCTTACCCCATCACCTCTACCGTTCTTCTCAAGCACATTTTTCTGCTCATTGACGACCATGTAGATAAAAATCCAAGCAAATCTGCGGCTTGATTCTTATATTTAAGCAGAAGCACATCCATCTGTATGCCATGCAGACACTCCCAGCTATTTTTGCGCCTTTCTAGGCCATGCCACGGACTATGCTCTTGATGAAATTGAAGCAAAGAATGACCACGAGTAGATTTTCACATCAGCCTCCACATGTGAAGAAGAAGAGACTGTCATTTTGCTGTTCAGTGGAGCAGCAATATCTCTTGCTGCTTGGGGACATTGGGCACCTGAGCATAACCGTCCTGCCCTCCTACCTGTCCACCTGTTTTTCTCTGAGACCTGCATATCTGTCTTTTGCTCTCATTTGGTGAGTAGTTTGGGGGGTTTACTTGTTCCCCCGAAGAGATTGGGTGTACCCCAGGGATTGGGCTCTTGGCTCTGGGACAGCAGGAGATAATTGGAGCTCCTGTGGAAGATTTCAGGCCCTGTTCAGCTCGTGTATTAAACCTATCTGGCAAGCCTGTCACAGTAATTAAACTCACCCCCCCACCTTAGCTCCACCACTTTCTGAATTTCCATTTCTCCCCGTCATCTCTGGCTTTTCTCTCCGCTGTCCTCGGGCGTTTTATTTAGAAACCCGCGGTGACGCCTCGGTCCGTCTTCTTGTCTCCGCACACTTCCATATCGTCACTTCCTCAGTAACGCGTCTGGACAGCTATCCTCACAGAGACAGCTGCATGTCAGGGGGAGACAAATACAGATTCTGGTCACTTCCTTCGCACTTTTTTGAGATCTGCATTGTCAACTTGTCTTGCCGCAGCAGCAGTGGTTTAATGGCAAACTTTTTTGTTTGTACAGCAACAGATCAGGGATCCAAAGGCTCTGAAAGGTAATAGAATGAAAAATTGAACAAATAACCTCCAAAATCAACTTTCCAATGAAAAGTTTCTTCTTAATCAAGCAGGAGAACAGATTCTAGGTTTCATTAGACTATACAAGCAAAAGATGTACTGTGTGTTTCCAATTGGGGTGCAGATTTTCTGACTTTCTAAAATAAAAAAAGAAGGGGTAGAAAATAAAGCTGAAGATCAACCATGATGCTCAAAAGTCATTTGTTGTCTCCACCATATCTGATTGATTTTACTTTTAGTTGTTATTATTTTTACTCTGTTTTATTTATACAGTGTCTTGGTTGTCTCGGCAGGTGTTTTTTAAATAAAGAGTATCATTATGTCTAGAATAAAAATTGAAATGATGCTTTGTTCTTGTGCGTATCATGCTTCTGTGTTAAAATTGTGTATTTTTTTTTTTTTTTTAGTTGTGTTGAGATATGACTTTTTGTTTGTCACCAATAACATTATGCCTGAGTCCCAACTGCCCTTATTGGTGGATATGGGCTGTCTGTGGGCAAAAAATGGTCAAACTTGCACGGCCACACAAAACTTAAAGACTGTAGATGATGAACCCAGAGTGAAAATGCTCAAGCACAAATTTCCTCCTCTTTAATTGCATTCTGGCTGTTAGAAAGGAGGAAATTAGACAAATCAGAGTGTAGTTTGTATGATCATCCTATGGGCGTCCTTCAAGCACTTACGTTTCATGTGCACACCCCATGTGAAAAGGGCCAGTATGCGCACCTTACTAACGACGACAGCATCACACGTATGTAGGAAGTAGGTGTAACTTGCATCAGCTTTACGTATACTTCACGATACACTTACCACATGTACAACAATGGTACATTTCATTTTCATGATTCCCTTGACGTGGTCGTTCAAGACTCAACAAACGACAGGACACACCGGCGCTCCCCTTACAATGTAGTCACTCTTCTCTTCGACATTCCAGTGGGTCCAAGCAATCCGTATGCCCTGCAGCACCTATACAGGTCAACTTGGTCAAACCCTGTGTGGGTGCATGTGACCAAGGCGCCATCAGTACTCATGCTAAGCAAGGAGAGCTTTTTTTCATGACTCCTCCATAGTTAATTGTGTGTGTATTTCTGTTGTCTGTCTGATCTTGATTGAGTTGAACAGAAGCCACATTTAATATTGGGTGGTATTAAATACAATTCTGTTCTTCTACTCTTTTCTGTAATAACATTTAACAATTGCAACTCCACAAAAAGAGAAAAAAAACAGTTTTTGCACAAGTCTATATTTATCTAGTCTTCTGACTCTGCATTCTAATCTCTATAGGCTCATGAATGGGCCACTGTCCTACAGCACTCATCCATCCGTAAATGTTACCCACTCCGTCTACTACTGGGGTTGCTGGAGCCAATCAAAACCGTTTTTGTGCAAAGGTACCTAGGAAAGGGTTGCTGTAGGGCTTAGAACAGACGTGGTACCCTGTTCCAAGAGCTTTTTACGGGGGGCTGTGATGCAGAAGAAAAGTGATCAACCTTCGATTGCAGGTTCGATTCCCGCCCTGTCCGCCCGTGTGTCGATTTGTCCTTGGGGAAGACACTGAACCACACATTGCTGGCGTTGGCACCAGTGTTTGGCAGAGGAGCCGCCATCAGAGTGTGAATGTTAGTGTGCATGGGTGAATGGGACTGTGACTGTAAAGGGCATTCACAGTACAACGTTATCTAGACTGAGTGATCTTTTTCACTGTAATGTATTCTGCAAAAGATTGAAATCTTGAGAAATGTCAGTCACTTTTCTTGCTTTATACTATTCACAAGAATTGAATAGTTAAAAATGTGCGACATGACAGGTAATGTATGTTCTTAAAATGATGATAAAGGGATGAAAAAGCATAACCAGTCAGGTCTGGCCTCCTTCCCACAGTTTCCTTTGAGGAGCCACTAAAAGCAACAAGAAATCTCATTTTTCTTCTTCAGTTTGCCTGAAGATTTAAAAGAGTCAAACCCTGACTGTCTTAATTAGTAAGAAGAGTCTGTGAGCAAATGATTTTTAACCTCTGGACAGAGCTAAGCAGTCAGCGTCCCTCTGCAGCACCTCATTGTTCCTGCAAGTCCCGGTAAGCACATTTGGAGATACTAGATTATTGCCAATAATCTTCTCTTATAGTTCTCGTTGTGTTGCAGACTAATTTTACAAGAGATTACAAGAAAAAGATGATGGGATTTGCAAATGTAATTTACCAAATACTTTAGACCTCACAACCCAGTGACCTCACAGGAAATTTGTAGTTTTCACAACAGTTTTTAACAATTAAATGGATTTTAGTTGTGTGTTTAAGCATTTCCTGAAAGGAAGTCTCTTGTTTGGAATATGAATTTATTCAGGATGGAATGAGGTTTTTGCACATAGATTTCAGTTTTTTTTTTCTTTTTCCCAGATTTCCACAGAAAATGTGTATAAAATGTCATGCTGTAAACGTATGCAAAAAAACTCTAAATTGATGGAATAATGCATGAAAACTTCAAGTAAGAATTCCTGCTTCCTATCAAATTTGTTTTATCATTTGTATCATCTTATATCTAGTTTGGCTTACCAAAAATAAAAATCTGCCTTCTTAAGGAGTTTGCTCACTGACAAAACAGGCCAATTAGAAATAAGTCAAAACGTCTTACCCCATTGGGAGATTTTGCTAAATGTGCTCAAAAAAACTGTCAACAGGATAAGAAAAGTTGGTTGAGTCTGAATTCTTGCAATTCCAGTGAAATATACAATTCCAACCACTAGTGCCCGAGAAATTTCGAGAAAAGTCTGCAAAAAAAACAAATCACTCACTGGATTGCCAAATATAGACCACAATGCATTGTTTTTGAATAATTTCAGTGAAAAAAATATCTTTTTAATTTTTTTTTCAAGCCATCAACATTTTGAGCCTCAGAACACAATGGATTTATGAATAGTCTTTGTAAAATGCTCGTATTTTTTTCTTTTGCACAGAACATTTTGTTTTCTTTTAGTTAAGGGTAAATGATGGAGATAAAGCCTGGTTTTGTTGACATATTACAAGAATGTAATACATGTAATTACATGAAATGTAATATTCAAGAATTGTAATATCCAGACATATTACAGGAATGTAATATACATATTGCAAGAATGTAAAATGTAAACAGTACAGTTTATGTAAACCAATGCCTTTGGGAATTTTTTTAATCTTTCCTTGAGGTCTTTATGCACACCTCTTTATCCACCTTTTGTCAAAACGTGATCTAAACTCCAAAAATAACAAGAATAAAGTACTAAAAATCAACTGAATATTTATTTCTTTTGTAAGTGTAATTAATTAGCGTGTATTAACATTGACAGCCAAAAATATTTCTGTGTTTTTGTCTTTTTTTTGTAGTTTTTATTTATTTTGTTAGTTTTGGATTTGATGGGCCTTTGGCATTTGGGGGGGCACACCTTCCTTGCCCATGCTTATTGTATATCCGACCCTGCTTAGCATTTATCATTATTTCAAGAGAAAAATTTTAGTCATGTTTTCCTAAATTAAAATTATTTTGTTAGTGAAAAACGTTCTTGATAAGATTATTTTTCTTGCAAGTCAGAAATGAAGACAGTATTTCTTGAAACAAATGTATTTTTACTTTCTTAAAATTCACTTTTTGCTGAATTTGTAGGAAGAAGTGATTCATTGGATGAGGTGCATCAGTTGGTTGTCAGTTACGGCCACACTAGAAGAAACCTGGCGTTTAAAGATGTCTCAGCAGATTTTTGAGTATGCATAGCCTCCAGTATTGAGTTTTATCTGAGCTGCTGTTGGAATCTGAAGAGTCTGTCAGAGCAGAGAAGGAAATCAAACCTAACTTGGCAGTAGATTGAGGAGATGGTTGCATTTGAAGATGGTCTGTTTACAGAGAACACTCACAAAAAGGGACCATGCCATCCAAAGACTTCAAACTGTGCTGATAGATGCTTAAAGGCAACATGTTCGGGGATATAGTCTTTGGAAAATAAAGAACAGAGTGTCTGTAAACCACTTCTACGGAGGATAAACAAAGGCTTTGGATAGACTTTCTGCTGCAAATAGTTTGTTGTGTACGATAAATAAAAAGAAGCAGTTTGAGATTTGTTGCAAAGAACAAGCAAACAAGAAAAAAAGAGTCAAATCTGGACCAAACTCAGCAAAGTTTGTGGATGTTTTTTTCTTGTTCTGGAGTTGGACACTGCGCTGAAACAAATCAGTTCCCTCTATGGGACTCTGCTCTGCGGTGAAGGATTCACACACCAGAGAATAAAGAGCTCAAAGCTTGACAAGAACTACCTGAAGAGCAAAGAAGATCAATGCACGCTCACTTTAATGGGACCACGGTCTCCTGAACCCCCTGGAGATTTATGGGGGCATGTGGAGGTTGAGACGGTCAAGAATGTCAGACTTCAAAAGAAGCTCCTGTGAACAGCGTCAGAACATTTGAGAAGTGGGCACATTTGAAGGAACACAAATCGTTACAGAATATTTTTTTATTCAATTTTTTCAGTAAAGGTGTAGCCAAACAATTTTTTTGGTCATGATTCCCTTTTAATACATAAAAAATGGTCCTGAGTGCTACTCATTGTTTTTTATGAAAACATCCAATCTTCTCGGTGACCCAGTCATTCTCCAGCCAATAGAATGGAGCCTTAAAGTCCCACTGTGATTGTCATTTAATCTGAGTGATCATCTGGTCTTTTAATTATTATTTTAATGGGGTGGCCATGGTGCAGCGGTAGGGCGGTTGACCTCTGATCTGTAGTCTGGGTGTGACTGGGTGAATGGGACTGTAACTGTGAAGCACCTTGGGCCTTCAAGGAAGGTAGAAAAGCACTGAACAAGTATACACCATTCACCATGCTAATGCGGTTTTTTTTTCCAAAATAGAAAAATCTGTTATTTTCTAGGACATCATTTCTGCAAAGCGGCAGTTTTTATACAGATACTTGTCTCTGAGTTGTTGGCGGGATCATTGGTGCGGAGTAAGCCTGTCCTGACTTCCCATCATTCCTTTGTTTACACCCTCTACCGCTAACTTACAACCATCACACCCCCAGCCTAGCATTATTGGTGCGGCAAAAATGATGAGCAATATTGTAGCCTTACAGTTTGGAGACAGATGCCAACTCGGACAAGGAAAACAAAAACATACATGGATCTATTTGTCGCAAGTGGAGGAATCGGAAGGCAGCGACTGACTGTAGCATCTATGTAACAGCTACAGGCTTTTTCAAACAGCATTTTTTTTTGTCTGCTCCTGATTATTTCATGCAATTTAATGTAATTTTGAGTTGAATTTTCTCCATATATGCCTTCCATTGTCAGAAAAATGCCACAAGAACCTGTGAAAAAACAACAAAAACACAGTTTTAATTGCCTTTAAAGTTTTCCTAATGGCACAAACAAACACACAAAGAACTGAGTCTGTCTCCTATTAACTCAACACTCCAGGACAGCGGCTTTCCAGCCACACTGCGGCCGCATTGTGGAGGCGTTGGGCCCGCCTTAAAAACCCGTGTTGCAGACCAGATCTTCGAGCTAATTGCCACCATTAGCGCTGCAGAGACAGTTTGAGAGTCTAGCATGATAATGAGGAGTGCACAGTGAGATAAATGAGACACGGCACGTCTGATGTTAGAACAATGATCGAGTGATGCTTGATGAGGAACAGAGGAACTTTGAAGGAGTTGTGTCTTTTGTGACCCAGACAGTCTCAGAAAGTGGTTTTGAATCCCAGATACGGCATTTTAAAATTATTTTTAGCCCTGGGAAAGCTTTTGTTCCGGACTTCTTAGTGTTTGTGTGTATTTCTCTCAACCTTTTTCTCATGATAAAATCCAACATCGGCATTTCTTTGGCATTTAGACTTCTAAAGTCCTACTTCACCTTGTAGTTTATATGAAAATGTAACAATTCTTCAAAACTCACATGAATTAAATGCAAAAGTGCATCAGTAGGTGTTTACACAGACAACATTAAGGTCTTCATTTTCTTCTCATGAAAGTACATTTTGCTTTTGCATATTAGCACCCACATAGTTCACTTTGTCATCCTAGCTAAAAATCAAAAACAGATCACAAAAATAGGCAACTAGTTATCCAATTGCACCCTAAAGTCCAAGAAACACAGGCAGCTCTTTGAGAATCTTGACACACGAAATGCTAAACATGTACACTGTATTGTGTGCACCACCTACACACAAGGGGCTTATGCCTTAGCCACAACTGCCCATACAGGTGCATATGGGCTGTCTGGGTGGGAAAAATTGGCAAATCTGTATCAACCATGCAAGTAGGCTACACGAAATATCAAGATTACAGACCGCTCTGTGAGCCTGTGGAGTAAAAATCTTTCTGCCCATTTTTCCTATGGGTTTGGTGGTGACGACAGGTTTTAGTGAACATTTATGCAACGTGTAAGGGGAAGTAAGGAGGAAGAAGGTGAAACCCAGGTGTGTTGTACAGATTTTTCCACATTCCGTGCGTGCAACCTGACTGTTAGAAGAGAGGAAATTAGACAGAGTGTACTTTACGTGCACTTACATATCACGTGCACACTCCATGGGTGGAGCATTTGCGCACGTGTATAATAAGGAGCCAGTACTCACACTTTACTAATGACTAGAGTGTGGCATAAGGGCATCAGACGACAGCATCCCCTATACGTCATAAGTGCTTGGAACTTCCATTACTCTTACAATTACATGACAATACACTAACACCCATGACAATGGTACATTTCATTTTTATGACGTCCCTTGAGGTGTCTGCACAAGCCTCAAGGAAACTGCAAGACACACCTGCGCTCCCCTTAAAATGGAGCAGCTCCTCCCTGCGACTTTCCACAGGTTCGGACAACCCAAAAACCTGCAGTACTCGTGTTGGTCAACCCCCGATATGGGTGGATGGGACTAACCCAGAGTTTACAATGGTCCAGCTGCGCTGCATATCTGTTTGCGGGACGTCCATCTCACAGTTTACACTGTCTCCGTTGTCTCTGGTCTGTTCTTTTTTTGTGTCAATTAAGTCTGAATAGAGGCACATACAGTATAATGTGTAAACAATGCAGAAAGGCTATTTAATTTAAAAAATGTTTAGTGACAAAACATTCAATAGATATACTACAATAAATGAAGGAAGTTAAATGGAACACGAATTAGGAACAGGAATTGGGAACAGGATTAGGAATGGGGTATGATCAGTAGGATCAGTGATCAAGTGATCAGTAGGAAAAACTTGAATTACTTTGTCTTGTTTCTGGTTGGCCATTGCTAGTTTGTGACTGGTAGGAGCAGATATTATAAGACGAATTTCTTCTGCCTGACTCTGATTGTTCATGTCTTATTCTTTTTATGTATTTATTTTTTGACTGTTTTTAGGTGAGCTAGCACGATCAACGAACAACAACAAACTAAGTTAAACTAAATTAAAATAAAATAAAAACTTTCAAACTAAATGTCAAAGTGGTGCCAATCTTGCAAATGTTGCTCCAGGTTGTTTTATTTCACAGCTCTGTTCCGATATAAAAGACTTGGTGTCATTAAATTTCAGACGGGCACAGACTACAATTATGAATTTCTTCTCCGTGATCAATTATCAAATGGTTGGGACTTTCATGAATTAAAGGGGACCCCATCCATACCAGGGGTGTAGGACAGTATCGATTCACTGAAATATTGCAATATTTCACTAAATTGATACTTGGCGATACTTGTATTGATGTAAGACTGCCAAGACTATGTTTATTTATTTAAAAGCAAATCTGCTTCAGTGTCTGACTTTTGTTTTCCAGTAAAACTCTTGACCACTATTTGGCAGCAGATCACACTGTTTTGAACTGCTGTTTTTGAGCAGCTTTACACCAAAACAACAAGATCTCACAAGAACAAATTTGCTGTTTCAGAGCTCAATGAGACATGTACAACTTAGTTTTTACTTGGATTGGGTACTGAAACTCTGTGCCAGCTTGCTACTGGTACCATTTCAAACTTGGATTTTGGTGGCGGTGTGAGAATATAAGTTTTGAATGCAGGAGCTCGAAGCGTGTATTTACACTTTCCATTGAAGGTGGTGGCTTGAAAGCGTGTTGCTGCGGGCGGTGTGAACTTTGAAATGTCTCTGCTTTGTTCCATTTCAGCTTCAGTTTTTTTCCCTCTGTTCTAAATGTCCTGCTTTTCTTTCCTGGAGTTTCTCTTTCCATTCAGCTCCTGTTTTATTCTCTTTCCATTTGCTGATGCTGCTGTTCCCCTTAATCCCATCTCCATGTCTTGAAAAGAAATTTTGCTTTCTATCAAATTTCCCTTTCCCTCTACCGTCTTCCAGCTTCATTATCAAATCAATTTCTGGACCCAGAAGAAGGTGGGGAGCCAAACTTTCACAGCAACAGAAACAACTACTGGTATCTCTTGATTCTGTAAACAGAAGAGCAATGGGGGGTTGATCGTATTTCCTGTTCTTTTTAAATCTCCGGGCAACAAACTGATGACTTTAAAGGCTAAGTTGACAGACAGGTCTGCTGCTGATCAAAAGGCTTCATTACCATTTCAGTCTGCCGCCATACAGATAAGACAACAGCCTGTTTGGGACGGTTGCCATCTATCAGACGTGCTGTGTGGCCCACAAAAACGATGGTGATATTTTGCTTACATTATCTCAATCTTTATGCGCATATCTTTTAAATAACAGCTGCCATAAGGTTTAATGGGCCTACATTCCATTTTAGTGAAAGATGCTTGTGTGATTTGTAAACAGATATTTGAGGTTAACTTAGTAATCGCTCACTTTGAGAGTGAAAAACAAGATTAACCAGGTTTTGCCAACATTACCAGCAATAGAATCCAAATAAACGCTTGCTATCAATAATCTTTCCTTCAGTTGTTCTGAAGACTTCTTTTGGTTTAAGTTGATCATGAAAAAAAGAAACAAAATTTCTGCGTTTAACCCCAAATTAACTCAATCACCACCACTACCACGTGATCTTAGAAATGAGCGCAGATTAGCAGGTAAAATCTGCACTTTATGTATTAAATACAGAATCTGATTATTCTTGAACTCAAGATTTTTTTTTCCACTGATTTCATTAAATATACAGCACTTAATGTTGCTCACATGTTTTATTTAGGAGATAGCACTTTGCAATCTGGAGAAACAAAATGCAAGAATTTATCACTTTTTACCAGGAATTATTGGCAAAGTTTGGACAAAAACTGAAAAACAGATCTGGAGTATACATACAACTCAAAAAAGTTTTCCTTTTTTCTATTTTGCCTCACTGGTCACATGACAACCTGACATGACAACCTTTTTGAAAATCACAGACTAGATTGAGAAGTGTTAAAGACAAGGTCTGAACATTTTGGTGACCATTTTTCACTTTTTTGCACAATCATAGCTACACAAGACAATAAAAAACCTTAGAAAGTTCCTAAAAATCAAGTTTCAATTTTTGTTGAGCTGTTACAGCTGAAAATTCACTCAAAGAAAGAGATGTTTCTATGTGATGCAGCTCAATCAGGATTTCAGTGATTTATAATAATTCCTGCTGCTTTTTAAAAAAATCTAAACTACTTCTTAATTTCAGTTTCGCAGTCAGACATATCCCCATTTCTGATTTGTTTTGAGCTGTTCTTGCTAAACAACCTGTGACAGCTGGTTACACTCAGCGAGTCTGACCTGAGTATATCTGGCTTTGGCAGGTACATTCTGTATCCACACAGGGGAGGTCATTAACCATGACAAGCAGGTATGGCAAATAGTAAACAGAGCCCTGGCGAAAAAAAGAAAAGAAAAAAATCCCCAAAGAAATTAAACTACAAATTTTCTAAAAAGGGAGAACATTCAGGGTCAAGAAGCCAAACTAAAGCCTGTTTTATTCCTGGTTTTAACATTTTTACCACCATTTACTGGAGAGAAGTATTACCCTATATATCCAGTCCTAACATATTTCATACATGCATTTCTGAGGGCCCAATTTCATCAGCATGATCAAAACTTGTCTTAAAAACTCGTATATAATTGGATCAATGTTTTCTGCCCTGTAGTTCATCATCATGCAACTAGGGGCAGTAGAAGGGCTTTTCCTGCACATTTTTAAAATGGCTGCTTCCATGAAACCTCAAAAACACTTTTAGTGGGAAAAGTCTTGCTCATTTTAAAAACTTGCTCTCTCCTGGACCTTCAGCGAGGTGGGCAGGTGGTTGCCTAGAGCTTGGTGGGTCTCCCTTAAGGAGCCCCGGCTTATGCCTGTGGTAGGGCAGGAGAAATGCCCAGAACTCCCTGGTGGTGATGTGCTGCCACCCTCCCATAGACAGTTTCTCTCATCCCACTCTCCTCTTCGCTTCTCTTCCTTTCTGTCCGGTCCCACAAAAAAATATTTAAAAAGAAAGTATGGAAACATCATCAATGTAAATAAAGTTTAGCGTCAAATACAAAAGGGGTTTTACAAATATACACCTCGTGTGTCAGAAGATGAATAACCCCCTGTTGTAACAGTAAAATCACAAGAGGCTTGAGTGGGGCATAGCAGGAAGCTGGTGACCCACCTAGTATATTTTGTACATCACAAATACGATCTTTTTCAAACTGCATTTTTTTCATCTGCTCCTGACTCACAACAATTTGAATAAAGAAATACTCAGAAATGCATTTTTAGGCTTAAGTTTCTTTAGACATGTCCTCAATCATGAGAAAAATGCCACAAAAACATGTTAAAAACACATGTTATTTTTGCAGTGGGTTGTTCAGTTAATATTGTTGTAAGCAAATCCGTCCCAAATCACCCAACGTGTCATAATTACTATCTATATCGCATTAGATAAATTATATTACTTTTTTCTTTTTGAAGATTTCCTCATACGATTTAAAAAAACATCTTAATCCTAATATTTTGCAACTGGTCTTTACCAGGCTGTCTGAAAATTTGAGGTGATCTATACTTTGCTGTCAGGGAGCCGAGTAAAATAAAAATAAACTGAATAAACTGTCTTGTGTACCTATTTTCCCAATTAGTCTTACATCGGATACTGCAGTGGTCCTCTAGATATTTCCTCCACTGACGATCAATAGAAGGACTGAACAATCGAAGTCTGCTAATCCAATTGACTTTAGTAAGATCCATTCAGAGGTCTGGATTGTTTTCCTTTGCTTTCCTTAATTCAAAGTGGGCTAAATAACAGATAGAGATAGATGCTATTTGTGTGTTTGGGCTTGATTGTGATCACTAACCAGGAGGCATCTCGGTGCTCGCTTTGCATTTGTCATTGGACTCAGACTCGACTTTTTCCCAGTTGTTCCCATTTACGAGAAATGCTGCGACAGATCAGCTCTCTCCGCTGCATTTCCACCGGACTGAAATGCATGGGCTTTTGTAGGCCCTGCTTTGAATTCAAGCCTCCTTGAATGTCTGAGACGTGCGGCACAATGGAGCCCAGACTCTCCGGTGTGTAACAAAACAGCATATAGGAGTTTTGCTGAAAGAAAGCAATTTCACCCAGAGCCAGATCTGTGAGTAGTTGTTATTGTCCGTGTCTGTGGCTGTCATGTTGTGCACTCAATTGTTATCACTGATGCTTAGAAGGATATGCAATTATCTGGAAAAAAACCCCAAAACTAGAATATTTGTGGGCTCATTTTACATCCTGGATGCTTTGAACACATCTTTCTTTGTGCATTTAAAGACATGGCATGCCACAATGGCCTCTGTAAACCAGACAGCAGCCGATATCCCGCATTTATGCTCCGTCTTTTAGTGTTCAGGTTGCATCTTGTCTGCAGAGAAGGAAATGAAATGCAGCAGGAGGCCTATAAGAAAACCTTTTACTGGTTTAAGATCAGCCACAGGTATAAAGCTGCTCTCGGGGCCCAATAAAGCTGTAGGAAAAAAAACGCCCCAGCAAGTAGGTGGGGGCTCGAACAAAGACAGATCAGATAGAGGGAAATTATTGAGATACAAAGGGGGTTGTAATCGGAGGGAAACAGAACACTGAGGCTTTAATGCTTTATTTTTATTATTTTTTATTTCTTTTGGAGCATGTTTAGGGAAAATTAGTGTTGCTGTTTGATATTTGAACAAAGGAAACACTGATAATAAATTTGCATTTCATGAAAGTCTGCTTTTTTTTCTCCTGTCCTCCTCCTATCTGTGCAGCATCTAGCTCTTTGCATAGCGTTAATCCTGCCTCCATCTCTTTCATCCCTTTCCTCTATTTCAGTTTTTTTGTAGAAACCTATCCGCTAACTTTTTCTTCTCCTTTTGGCGTTCTCAGCACATCTAATGCAATCAAGTCCAACCACCTGTGCTGGCCACATCAGACCACCTCCTGTTACAACAGAGCTCTTGTCTTTACATACAAAGACCAAGAGCTTGTGTTTACCCGGCAACTGAGTTGAACAAATCAAATAACAGATAGCCAGAAGGACGAAAAACTGATTCTAGTGCAGCTTTGTGCGAGTTTTGTGTTAAATGAAATTGGATTAAGTGAAACAGCCGCAGCTAAATCACAAGAGTTTCATTTCAAAGCTTGATTAAGTTGGGTGTGAAAACTCCTCATACACTTTAAATCAGTTGAAGGTGACATGGTTCTTTAGGTTTAGCATTTTGAAAACCCTCCGGCTAATGAAATGAATTCAAAGGGAAAAGGCCGCTTATCCGGCTGCTAAATTAGTATTTTTTTTTTTGCAAAGTGTTCTGGGAGCTTTGGTTTTCAGACGAGGAAGCTTGAAGGTGAATTCTGCTCTTTTTAGCCGTAATATCCATATGTACAACCTGTGCACGAGGGGGTTTTATTCACTGCAGCCTTATGGGAAATAAGACAGGAATTGTTTTCTGTAAAGCTAAATCAATATGTCCTTTAAATGGCAAAAAAAAACAAAAAAAAAACAAAACACTGAGGTCCTGCAAGCACTTAGGGGATAAAGAATTTGATGCATACGATATTTTATGAAGATGTTATGCTCCAAGGTTTGTGGTATTTTTCTCCGTTTGATCATATCCTCCTCGGCTTTCACCATAGGAATCTTCAAGGCGCTTGTATAAATTGACCAGAATGATAAAATTATGGATGCACTGGTGCAGGCGTGAACTGGAGCATGTGTCCTGGCTCATATCTTTCAGTATTTTCTGGTGTAAGATCTCTGATTGGCCTGCTAGGTATCTTCTAAATCTGCATGGTGAGAACTAGTTCTGCTTTATCTGTTTGTTCTCCCAGACTGAAAAATGGTTGAGGGTCAAACTTAATCGCAATTTTGTCTGACATTCGATCAGGAAAGTCGAGGAGAAACAGATGCCCTTTTTTTCCCTCTTGCGTTCAATAAAGCTCCCATTGAGTGCAGGAAAAACAGCAGACGGACTTTTTTTTTTCTGTTTTACTCCGAGGGTAAAGTACCTCACATTAAGGCTATCGCTGAAAGGTCAAGCTGCCCTGAATCTCACGGACACTTCATTAAAAATACACACCGGCCGTGCTGTGCCGGCCCCCATCCAGCCATCATGCCAGTTGCAATAACATTTTCAGGACGTGGAGGAGGAATATGAGCTCCAGTGGTGTCGAGAATGTCAGGACACCACTTTGACCTTTTTGATCACCATGAATACAGATGGGCACCTAAGACTGTGGTTGGACCAGAAATGTAGCCTGCTTCTTTCGGATTTATTGTGCCCTTTACCTTTGTTATCGCTCCATGTGGGACCCTCAGATTCCATTTCTATTTAAATTTATGGGCCGCCTTTTTTCATGTGCTCTATAAAAATAATCAGGCACATTGTGCATGTTCAAGTGCTACTTTTCGAATCTGGGGATTTATTTTGTCTAATATAAATAAATGCTTAAACGACAAAATACGTTTGTGGTTTTGTAGGTTTGCCTACTTGAAAAGAAACTGAGTCTGTCATCCTAATAGTTGGTTCATTTTTAATTGATAGAAAATCATGCAGATAATCAAGAAATCCACTTTAAAGAATCTCTATACATTTATTTACATTTCATTGAACCAGAAAGACTTAGTACTTTGTGGCCAAACCCTCATTATTATTAAGCACAGAGGTCAGATGTTTCTTGAATTTCATGATATGATCAGGTTTCTGCACATATCAGGAGAGATTTTGGTTCACTCTTTACAAATAACTTCTAAAACATTTACATTTTGTGCCTGTTTTGGGTCATGATCCTGTTGGAAGACCATCCACCACCAATTTGAAGCCTCCTGGTGGAGGAAAAGAGGTTCTCGGGATTTGACAGTATATGTACATACGCCCATCCATACGGTGAAATAGCCCCTATTCAGAAAAACACCCCCAAAGCACCCACACCTCCATGCTTGATAGTGGGGATGTCGTTCTTGGGGTCAGAGGCAGCATTCCTCTTCCTCAGGACCTTCTCCCAATCACTCTCTAAATCATGAAGGTGTTCATTGGGAAACTTCAGGTGGGCCTGCACATGTGTCTTCTTAAGCAGGTCTACTTTGTGAGCACTGCGAGATGTTTAACCACTGTGGTGTAAAGTATTCCCAATGGTTTTCTTGGTGACTGTGATTCCAGCCGCTTTGAGATCATCAACCAACTCCTGCCGTGTTGTTTTAGGCCGATTTCTCACTGTTCTCCCGATCACAGAAACCCACCAGGTCAGATGTGGTTTGGAGGCCCAGACCTATATGTGGACTGATGGTCATGTTCTGGTATTTTGGCACTAACAGTTGTCACCTTTAACCCCTAGCTTGTTCCTGAGGGTTTTGTAGTCTGTTCTGGTTCTGTGCAGGTCTACAATCTTCTCCCTTAAATCCACTGAAAGCTCTTCAGTCTTTCTCTGTTGGAGCCTGACCAATTCTGTGGACAGGAGTTTTTTCTGCAGGTGATTGGTTCAAACAGGTGTCTTCAATTCAGGTGCCAGGTTGATTAGACAAATGTAACTGGTCTGTGGGAACCAGATTACTTGGTGGTCAGGCTACGGTCACATGTCCTAAAACCACCGCACTGTGATCTAAATGCAAGTTTTTCAGGAAATTCGGCAGGTGGCTGTGTGGCAGCATTTGTAATCAGGTGGTAGCAGTTGCATTTTTACAAGCTGCTCAGTGGCTGCGGAAGTTTAAAAAGAAAAAAGTGACTGAATGATTTTTTTTTGTCATCAGTCAGTTGCTGCCCGGGAAAATTTGAAGGTTGCGTGGTAGCAGTCCAGTGACACGCGGGTGGCAGCAAGGCAGCAGCATTACAATTTACTGATTGAAGGGTCACCAAGGTCCCCAAAATTGTCTGATGATCGGCCAATTTCAGACCGCCGGCCCTGTGCTGCCATCTCATTGCCACCCTCCGATTGTTAGAAATCGTTCGGTAGCAGCGTGGGAACTCGACAAGGGTTGTTGACATAGGCAGGGGGCCCGCGATGACCAAACATCAATCTGGTGATCCCAGCCACTGTGCGTCCAAATGGGGAGACGGCATTGGTGCTGCACACAACTCATCATGGCATTGACAGCAACTCAGAGACCTGAGCAATGCAGAATTGTGGTTCCAGTCTTATTAAACTCCCAATCAAGAAAACACATTTTTTCATAAGAAAATACAAAAAACGTGTTTTCTTCCCCAACGTGCCACAAAAGCACATAATTTTCTTCACAAATGGCAAAGTCAGAGAGTGATTTGTTGGTCAGTTGGTTCCCACTTTGGAATTAGGTTTCCGCTGCTCTTAAACTGTCCTAAAAGTAGGCCAGATGAAGTTTAACAGCAACTTTATACCTGGCTGTTGGACTGGGGTCAGACTTGTTGCTACATCACTCAGCACTGACTTCACACATCACTGGTCTTCTGGCTCTGAGATTACAACAAAGAAGGTTTATGTGCCTCACATGCTCACATACTAAAGTTTCCCTGGTCAGAGCCCTCACACAAAGTCTACCTTCACTTTGACTGAAAGCTGTGAAGCACCTGGAGGAACTAGTTGAAATAAACAAAGCTTTGTTAACCAATTCTAGATAGTGAATATTTGATTCTGCGCTACTTCGATAAAAATGGTCTTTTACTATGTTCTTGTGGCATTTTTCTGATGATGGAGGACATTTATAAATTTGTTTTTGAGTATTTCTTTTATTCAAATCATGAACATATTAAAAAAAAATGCTTTTGGAAAAAGATCGTATTTGTGATGTAGAAAATAAGCTGGGCGGGCCACAAGCTTCCTGCTCCGCCCCATTCTGATGCATCCACTTGCAGACAAATAGGTCCATGTACTTCTTTGTTTTCCTCATCTGAGCTGGAATCTTGATCAAAGTTGTAAGGCTGGATAGCTCGAATATTGGTTGCTATTTCTGTGCACTGGAAATTTTAGGTTGGAGTGTGAGGGGCTGAAAGCTAGCTGGAGAAAGTGTGGATTGTCAGTTATGGATGATGGGAAGAAGGAATGGGATTGCTTGATGCCAATAGTCCAGCCCACAACCCAATTTTCTGCTGCTCTGCAGAAACTATGTAATATAAAATGACTGATTTTTTTTTTTCTTTTGCCTTAAAATGACATATTTATAATTAAAAGACCATTGGGAACACTGAAAATAGTTCTAAGTATTGGTGCAATATTAATATAGGTTTTTGTGGATTTATATCAAAATTATCTTATCTAACTCTACAACTACATGTTTGAACAAACACGTTTGAATAACAACTAGATGTTTGAAATTCAAACATGTTTGAATAACAACTACATGTTTGAATAGTGTAGCAGATGGGCTTCATCCAGATGAAACTGTAGGGCAGCTGGGGCTGTGAGAGGTCCATGACCAAAAACAGGAGCAGAGACGCCAAACCTGAAATCTCTTCCGCTCCCCCTTAGGAGAGTGTGAAACAGGGACAACATATGAATTGCACTGCACCAAACAGAGGCATGACGAACTAAATAAAAAGTAGTACTGGATAAATGATAAAGAATAGATGAAAGAAGTAATAGAGGGCAGAACCCCAGTGCACCATACTTTCCCCAGCTTCTAACTTCTAGTAGCCTGCTATCAACTATTTAATCTTGAAATTTAATTCAACCATGTTAATGGTAAGTTGCATATAAAATGGCACAGATAGCAGACGGTAACCATAACAATAATAGAAAATCTGCAGTTTTAGCATGTCAATATAAATATTAATCTAATCTAAGACAGCATAAGCCCAATAAGAGAGGGAATGGCCCGGTTTATCAAAACATCTTCCCTTTGTTTAACTCAGCAGAGAAGTGTGTATAATGGATGTAATGAAAATTACAATTATTACCCTCAAACTTCATTACAGTAGGAGAATATCTGATCAGATAAAGCATCTCTTAGGTATTTAGGACCTAGTAATGACGTTTAATTGTCATCTGGTTCTTGATGTCTTTAATACAGGCATAAAGTTTTTCTATGTGGTTATTCTGGTCAGGTTTAATGGATAAATACAACTGTGTATAATCCACATAACATTGAAAATTAATACTGTATTTCCTGATTATGTTTTCTAAGGGCAGCTTAAACAGGATGGATCCTTGAACTTAGCCCTGTGGGACTCCGTAGCTAACTCGAGTGCAATGATAGGAATGTCTATTTACATTTATCAAATAAATAGGATTCAAACCACTGGAGGGCAGATCCTCTGATCCCTATGTAATAATCTAGTCTCTGGAGTAAGACGCTGTGGTCTATAGTGTCAAAGGCTACGCTGAGGTCTAACAGAACTAGAATAGAAATCAGTCTTTCTTTGAGGCCAATAACAAGTCATTAGTGACTCTAACTAATGCAGTTTCAGTGTTATGGTGTGGTTTGAACCCTGACTGAAAATCTTCATTTTGGCTATTGTGCTGAAGGTGGCGGCATAGCTGTTTAACCTCAACTCTTTCCAGAATTTTTGACATAAAGGGGAGATTTGATATTGGTCGATCGCTGGCCAGAATGCCAGGATCTAAACTGGGCTTTTTCAGAAGAGGCCTAACAACTGCATATTTAAAAGACTGTTTCTAGAGAGGTATTTATAATAATTAAAATTGATTCACTAATTAGGGGGAAGGTTTCTTTAAAAAACTTAGTGACTTACATGACTTTGTTTGCATCAAATTGAATCTTACACAGCTCAATAATATTGTTGTATTGTATATGTATGTAGTATATGTAGTATTTTTTTTTCCGGTTTTACAAACATTTTTTGGTAGTTTTTTAGTTTTTATTAACCTAAATTATAGTTTATTTTTATTTCAGTGAACAATACCAAGTTTAATAGGTAACTCATTTTTAGAAGAAAATCTTAACAAAATGAGAAAAATCTTTCAATGAGACAAAAAAAAAATGCTCATGTGCTGATTTTGAGAAAAGTTTAGAAAGTTGTAAAAGAAGTTAAAACAACTTAAAGTATGGTAAAATATCTCATAAAAACAAGTATAAAATAGTCTGCAGTGCACATTCATGAAAAAATACACAAAAAAGCCAGAACACCTCTTCAGAATCTTGCAAACTCGTTGTCAGTTTTAGGTTATTTGCTGTCTGAAACAGATGAACTAGTGATGGGCACTGTGGAGAAAAAGTGAAAGAAGAAAAAAAACTGATGGATTGATACCAGCTTGAAGCGAGGGGGACCATCACACTTCTACAGGAGAGGGTTGTAATGAGTAGAAGATGAAGAGGTACAGACAAATAAAGAGAAAAGCAGGAGTTGCATTGTCAGCATGGAGGTTTGAGACGGGAGCTGAGCTGCAGAGAGCTGCAGGAATACGTGTGTGTGTGGAAGAATAGGTCCTTGCATTATGCTGCTAATGGTGTTGGCCCTGACTCAAATCTTTGAGCTATCACTTTCGCTCTCATTTTGACTCAGAGACGACAGGATCCGTCTCTATTTAGCGCTATTTTAGCTCAGCTGTCATAACTGCTGAGAGGAGCTGCAGATATGCTGCAGAGCAAACCTTTACTGCGTTTTCTAACCCAAACAAGTCAGCGCCACAATCCTTAAATAATCTTATTTTGGTTTGTTCCAGCCACCATGTTTGCATCATTCTCAGAGTCCTGAAACAAAACTTTGGTTTGCAAAGAAAAATTCATAATTTATTGATTTTGTAAGGCGATAATTTCAAATGAAAAAGCTTAAAGGGTGAAAACTATTCACTTAGCAAAAGTGCAATGTATTAAAATAATAACTATTCCTGCTGGAGTCAACTCGTTATGCGAGTAAAATGAACTATGTGGTTGCATGGTTAATATTATTTTAATGAACTGTAAAGTTTAGGGAGGAGTTGAGCCTCTTTGAGTTTGAAAGAAATTCCGGTGAAATTGCTTAGTGCTGCAGAGTGTGGCAGCTGCTGAAACTTAAATTACATTTTTAATAGTTTGTTGAACTTGTGGAAACACAAATTTGTTTAAAATATATATATTTACTTTTTTTTTTTTTTTTGAAAAAAAGTTTAAAAATTGAATGGTGCATTTTTTTATTTTCTGAAGGAAAACTTTTCTGTCTAAAAAGATTGGATTTGGGATGTCAGCGAGTATATAAACAAACAATTAATAACTCTCAAAATCCATTTTTTAATGTTCTTTTTTTTCTAAGTTGTTTAATGCTTTTAGGCATTTTAATCAGGAGAGATTAAATTTGCAACTTGAGTACTTTGAGATTATGGATTGGATGAGGTGAGCCTGAAGAACGTTTTTTATTTAAATTGAGGAAAATCAGTCACACTTGGGGTCATGGAGGAGTTGAAACACCCAAAAAAGAAGTAGGAACTGGAGATTATGGTGTGGGAGCTAGGAGGAGGAAGAGGAGTGCCTCAGTGACCTGAATGCAAACAGGTTTTAAAACCTGCTGACTCACTGTTTGGCTAAGCCAAAAACAGAAGAGTCATGATGAAATAAAGGAAAGCTAATGATGACAAACAGGTAAAAACGATTGCTGATGTGACTCTCTCAAGGACTGACATTTGGCTCAGTTTTCCTTACCTTTCGATCAGGAGTCTGAGACCTGAGGCTCCACATGTGTTTCTTTTACCTCTCCATTGTGGCTCTTTGGCTAAGAAAAAAAATATATATATATCAGTCTTAAAAGTTTAAGTTTATCAGTTTAAGCACATCACTCCACAAGGTTCCTGACTACACTACCCAGAGTGCTTCAACAATCTATCAATCCTTGGTAACACTTTATAATAAGATTCCTTCACAAGCTTTTTTAACGCATTAACACATGTTATTAATGTGTTTATAGGGTGTTCGTAAGATATTTATCAGCACAATAAGGTGAATAAGGTCTATTAACCTACTTAATAAGATTCATTGACATCTAAAGTGAGACCATTGTCCACAAAGGCCATTTTAATAAACTGCTTTAGCTTAACAAATGTATTAACTATCTCTGTCAATCTTATTTTGAGTGTTTTGCAGCACCTCAACTAAAAGGATACTCCAGTGGTCGTTTATATTATGTTTTTGGAAAAAAAAAAAAAAAAAAATTAAAACCTGTGTTGTTTTCTAGCTAAAGTTCATCAGGAATTAGCCTCTGGCTAAATTCACATTAGTGTAACAAAAAGAAAAAAATGGTGAGCAACATCAGAACTACCCAGCCGTACATTTTTGAACCACATGTTAGCTCAGAAGAAGAAAATGAAAACCTCTTTGTATTCATTTGTCTACAAGTGGTATCAGAATTGGAGCAGAAAAGGGAGACTTTGGCCTGCCCATGGCAGTGGTTGGGTCGTAAACCTGAGCTTTTTCAAACCCTACATCTTCATCTGCTTCTGATGCATCACGATTCAAATAAAAATATTCTCAGAAACACATTTTCATATATATATGTTGTCTATCAAGAGAAAAGGGCTACAAGGACTTGTTAAAAACATGGTTTTCGATTGCAGTTTTATCACAGAAAATCAATGTGAGATCAGTAAAGCACAGCAAGAATTCATAGTTAAGACACATTTTCTATTTTTCAACAAATTCAAGGTTACAAAGTGTGCCTTGTGCTTCCAAAAAAACATTAAGGGTCATTTAATTAGCTCTGATTTAAATTGTATTTAGTTCGATTTTATGATTTTCTGTTTTATGCTCCACAAACGGTAAAATTATGGCATATGGTGTCTTTTTTTTTTAATGAAGTCGTGTGAAGCTCTATCAAAAGCTATAAACGGATTTATCATAACAGTAACATTAACACAAATACAAGTCAGTATCTTATTTTTTTCTTTAGAGATTCAGGTTGTTGGTGGCGAGAAAATAACCAGAAAAGCTCTTGTAGTTGTTAAGTGTTGAAGGCTGTAGACACCTGCTTTAGACCAATGAATACAAATTTGACTTTTTTACAGCTATGATGAAGCTATCGCACCAAACTGTGTAAATTATAAACAAGATTTGAAATGATACTCCAGAATTTCCCAAAAGATTTGCACTGAAATCTCAAATTGAAGATGAGATGAAGGGACTCGGTTTAAAATAGATTGAATTTGAATATGGTGAAGAATGTGAAAACCAGGTTCCTCAAACCTCTTTCAAACCAAAGAATATTCAACAAATAAGAATATTTTGGTTTCATTCATTCATCATTCATTCATTTTCCAAACCGCTTTATCCATTTCGGGGTTACAGGGTTGCCGGAGCCTAACCCGGCTACTCATGGGTGAAGGCATGAGACCCCACATATTTTATTAAGGCATCTGATTGGCCAGTTTGTGACTTGAAAAACGTACTCAACAGAAAATTATGAAAAAGAAGATTATCACTAACAAGTTTTTAAAAAACAGGTATCAGAGCAAGACTGGTTATTCTAACAAACACAATGACTGTGGGATGGCTGTTTGTTTTTCTATAGAAGTTTATGGGATTTAAGCAGGTACTTCCTGTTTGGAACACCAGGGTAGAGGGGTCACTCAGTCCAGTTTTCATATACAGTCAACAACTTAGAACCAATCTTTGCTTAATGACATCATCTGGTTCCAACGAGGCAGAATTGACTACATTTGGTTGGATGACGTTACACTCCCTCAGTCCAGTTCTCATACAGTTAATGATGAACAGCCAGGTTTTAAACTCTTTAAAGATGAACATTTGTATTTTCTCCGGTCATCTATTTCCTGTTTTCCTCTTTTACTATGAGTTTATGAGATAAACCCCCTATGGCTAAGAAGAAGAAGTGAACTATTTTTCAACTTCCGGCTCAAAGGATGAAGATCATGAATTTTTTTGCTTAGAATACCTTGAGACATGCAGTATCCAGATGGGAAAGAAACCCACCTGATGCTACATTATTTTATTCAGAACACATTATTCCATCATTTTTAAATGCTTTGCATCATTTATCTTATAAATCAAACTTAAAATCCCATTTTACGAGGCCTCAATGAAACACTTGTCGATTATCACTTTGTTTTCAAAGGGCTGTTGCTTGTTTACGGGATTTGCAACTGAAGTTATCAGGAGCTGCAACCAGAAAAACTAAGTAATGTGTGTATTAATAATAGTTAAGAAACAACAGACATAAACAAAAATGTAAAAAAGGTATTTCACCATTTGACAATAAATGGAAAGTTTCTTCTTTTGAAAATAATCTAGTACAATACATATTTAGCTTTTCCTTTTAAGTAATTATTTCCTTTGTTTTTACCATTTAAATAGCGTATTTTGATTTTGCAAACAGCTACATAAAAACACAGCCATTAAGCTTACACTCAGCAATCTTCTCATTTAACACTCAGCGAGGTAGCACACAAGCATCTTTCCCAGATGAGCAATTATTGCTGCAAGCAGGCAATCAGAGTAGAAGTGAGCCAACAAATGTACCAAAAGTGACTGTTGCTTGATGGGGGACAGTGGTGGGGAGAGCTGAGCGTCACAGCTATATCTGGACCGGAGCAGTGAAGCCATGCAGAGGGAGGAGAGGACATGGGAGTCAAAGAGCCACACTCTAAAATAAACACATGGCTGCGCTGAAATGATTCAAACAGGGACACTAATCCGTCCGAGCCAGCCTTCATTAAAGTGGCCCACCCAAGCTCTAATTATAGGATTAGAAGGCAGCCGGCGGGACACGGCCAAGCCCTCTGATTGGGTGCAGCAGCCCCAAAACACACCGCTCTCTGCACCTAGTGACACAGGTATCCACCCACAAGCACACACTGCTGCCCTGACCTCAAACACTCATTTACACAGAGCTCCTTTTTGTGCCTCACACACCTCACAGTCTGAACTCACAAACAAGACACACACCTGCGGAAGTGTAGCGCTGACTCTGCACCTCCTAAACATATAAAAATAGCCCTTTGGTGGCACAGCGGGGAAAGTCAGCCTCACTGTCTGATAGTAGAGCAAACTCGGGCTTGGAGAATTTTTCTCAATAACATCTTATTACATCTTCAGACAGTCTGGGCTTTTAAGATGTTTTAAGTGATGACCCTGGAGATTCGGCATCACCACTTAAGACGGAAGCTGCATCCTTCATTTCCATCTGCTGAGGTTCCTTCTACTTGTTTCTCTGGTTATCTTTTCATTCTTTAGTGGTCAGACGATGTCAGCGGTCAGGTCAAAATTAGAGTTAAGAAAAACCTTAGTCACAAGCACACATACAGGGGTTGACCCGTAAAAATGTTGTGGGTTTTTGGGTTGTCCGGGCCTGTGGGAGGTTGTAGAGTGGAGCGGTTGCCTCTTAAGGGAAGCACAGGTGTGTCTTGAGAATCCCACAGATACCTCAAAGGATGGCATGAAAATGGAACACACCATTGTTGTGTGCAGGGTAAGGGTATTGTGAAGTTTTCATAAGGCTAATATGTTGTACTTATGAAGTACCGATTATGCTGTCATACGCTGCCCTTACACCACACTATTCATTGGAAAAGTGCTCCTGGCTCCTTGCAGACAGAACAAGTGCTGTACATACAAGGTGTACAGGTGATGCTATTCCCACAGAACGTGTTATACACCGTGTCATGAACGTGCTTTTGGCATATGATGCTTACACCGAACAAGCAGTGAGCACCTGATGCTGCTGGCTGTCTAAGCTATGGGAAGGGGTGCAGGGTGTTGCTGCTGTTAGTATCAAGATCCCTTTTCGCCTAAGGCGCCACGCAGCTCACTGACAGCCCGTATCCACCCATACGGCCAAATCTGAATTCTTCCACGACACCTCCGGCTTCTCCCTACCCTTCCAATTGTAGGAGCATTGGAGGGGTAGGGCTGTCCGAAATATTTATTTTAAGGGGAAACCTTAAAATAAAGGTAGTGGCAGAGGGCTCTGTATCCCTCAGCTGCGAGGATGAGAGGAAACTCATTTCTTCATGTAGGTGTCCTCTGAAGAACAGAAGTTTACATATAAATGTAAGTCATGACTTTGTTTTAGCAGGACTTTTTTAAGGTATAAAATTGATGTTGTCATGTGTATAAAGCCAGTAATAAAATATCACAGTTATTAGTGAAAGAAGTAAACAAAAGGAACACTGTAAGAAATATAATAAAAAATATAAATAACACAAAAAAAGATTGGACACTTTCCCACACAAATCGGGCAGGTATTAACTCAATTTGAGCTGTTTTTTGTCTAATTTTGCAACACTGCAGACAGACAGAAATCTGCATGAAATCCGTAAGTTAATTTCGGCTCTTTACTGTATGAATTGAAAAAAGAAATGCGACAAAAGTATTGATCTCATCACGCTGAGATCAATCTTTCTCCTTGGTATCGATACTCAGAATGAAATGTCCACCCCTATCAGTCATCAGAAAAATACCACAAGAACTCAACTTTCGAGGAAATATTGCACATTTTTCTTTTGATTATTTAATCCTGAAGATGTTTTAAAAAAAATATGCTGTTGGTAAGGATATTAAATCATTTTCTGGACTGAAGGGGATTTATTTTATTCATGTAGTTAGTTTTTCTTTTTAAGTAACGGTCCAACCATCTTCTGCTTTTATTTTCTTCTGTGTACATAGAGATTAATTTGCCTCTTGAAGCTTTTTTTATTTTACTTATTAAGACAGTACAAAGAGCTCTGCAAAGACAGCTTAAGTTTACTGTTGACTTATTCTTGGCTATGAATTAATAAATTATTCTTCCTAAGATGTGTTTCTATACAGTCTGTGGACAAACAAAATATCCGTGTCACACTGCAGAAGGCAAAACAGACGAGCGATTCTCTCTGAAGTCCTGAGGCGTCATCTTAAAGAACAATAAATCCTCTTTGAATAATGTCTTTCTCTCAAATGAGATTGCAATTATTTTATTCAACAACTTCCATCCCTCTGCAAGGAAGAACAAAGTGATGATCACAAAGGAAACACACATCTCTCTCGTCTGCTAATAAACAATCAAGCAGAATGTCAGCCTTAATTTGTGTTTACATCTACAGATGATAAACAAAAGAAGCGTCTTTCATTCAAATGTTTTACCCAAACAGATGAAAGGGAACGACAAAAGAATTCATATAAAAAGTGAAACGGACAGAGCTGAGATGAGTCTGGTGAGACGATTTGAAGGATTTGTGGGGAAGTTTATACATGTGGTTCTGAAACTGCATTTATGAGGAGAGAAGGACCCAGCCTTCAGGAGACGGAGGAGCGGTGAGGCTTATTGGGGCCAACGGAGGGCATGGTTATCTGTAATATCCATTCAAATATGCCGTATCAGATGCAGTGAGCGCGGCGCTCTTCAGCAATGGAAATTAGTCTTGTTCTCCACTCGGCCCTGGTCACTCTGAGGGCAGATCCAGATAAATGAATTCAAGAAGACAGTACATGTGGTGTGGTGATGATACAGAGATCAGCGTGACTGCGCCTCTATGCTCACGCTCGCTTTTGTCCCGACGACGCTGAACAACCGTCAGCGTTTTATTTCCATGCAGCTTCAGGGTGACTTTCATTTGAACATGCTTCATTTGGTGTTTACAGTTTGTGTAAGGCTGCCGGGGCTACACCTGACATGAAAATAAGCACTAACAGTCTATTTAACACCTGAAACCAATGTGATGACACAGCTGACTGCCTGCAAACAGCTCTTTTAATACAGAAAACACAGCCAGCCTCTATTGGAGCATTGCCCTCAATTTGATACGCTTTATTTTGTCGCAGGAAGTCAGCTTGATGCATCATTGAGAATGGTTTATAGGCTAAAGAAACTTTTAAAAAAGCTCCCACACCAAATTAATATGTAGTAGTACGGCGTGAATATAAAGTTAGGTCCTTCAAATGAACATTTATTTACAGTAAAAACATAACAGAACATATCCTGTTTGCTCAGTTTTTATTGTTCTTTCCTGATGTTGTGTTCATTTATGGTAGAGCTAAAAAGTATGCAGGAGTTCCAGTAGGTTTTCCTGTCGTCCAGTATCCAAACGTAGAGTTTTGAGTGACAAGTTTGTTTTTTTTTCCTTTCCGAACCAATAGAAGTGTTTTTTTATTCTTAAGTTCAGAGCTTCTAGTAGCTCACCATCCCTGTTTGGGGGGGTATACAGAATCTCCAGGCAGGAGAAAGAGAGAACCGGGTCCATCCAAGCAAAACCCAAGTTCAGTTAATCATTGATTTTCTCATTTTTAACGAAACAACCATTTTTATTTTCAATTAATCAAATAAATATCATTCATAAAAAAAATCACCTGATTTCTATTCAAGTAAATTCAAGTTCTTCTCAGATGAAAACTGTGTTATTATCACGTCCTTTTTTCTGATGATGGAGGGCATATAAAAAGAAAGTTAAGCTAGAAATTGCATTTCTGAATATTTCTTGTGTAAACAGATGGAGGATAAGAGAGGGTGCAAGTTTGCCTGGTGCCAATGATCTCGCCCACAACTCTGAGGTGAATTTTGAATGAACTCCTGCCGCTCTGCAGAAACTATGTCATAGAAAACAGTTTTTTTTTCAATTTTGGCTTTAAGAAATTGCATAATCATAATTAAAAAGACCACTAGAAACACTTTTAAAAGAGATTTTTAAAAAATGATGGAAGTGGGTATTTCAAGTGGAATATGACAAAGAAATTGCATGACTATCACTATGATGTCAGGTTTACTGTCATTGAAGACAGCAATCATCTTGACTTCAGCAAAACTCGCGTGTTTTCAAAAACTTTTTTGAGAAGGAATATCAAAAGTTGAAACAGATTAAAACAAAATAAACACAGTAGTTCACAGATATACAGATTAAAGTTTCAAAACAATTCCGGCTGGTGTTCAGGCACTGTCCTGTAAGCTGTGATGCTGCTTTGTCATGTTTGGCCTTTATCCATAGCAGCTATTGGGCAATAAAGGGAAATAAGCAACTTTGGCATTCCTAATACAGCAGTTCTTTGGCCAAATAAAAGCAATTTGTGGATTCTGAATCTACAAGTCTCACAATACCAACTAAAAGCTAAGATGGTCCAAAGCTATTCATCCTTCATTGACTCCAGTGTAAACCAGCCCAACTTATGAGGCATTATTTTTACCGGTTACTTGACATCAAAATGGCCCCAAAACAGGGTCATGGACTTTTGATTTATGGGTGACCGTAAAACTTTTAGCTGCACAGCGGCTTTACCAAGCAGATTTCTGGAACTGGCCTCTTTTTTAACCTTTTTAGGCAATTTTTGGAAAAATCTAAGTTTGATTTAATCACATCCTGCCGAGAACCACTGAGCTGATAAAAAAGGACTTTAAACCGCCCCAATAAAAACTGTAACTCGTGTCATCACATCTGATGTCTTCGTTTTTGGAAACAAATCTATTTGTATGAAAGATCAAAGTTGTTTGTGCAGCACTACTTTAGACTAGACAAAAACAAGACAAAAGTTGGGTTTTAGAATGACCTCAACCCATTTTTTAAATCTATGACTGAGTCTTAAGGGAGCTGAGTGTGACCAAAGGTATGAAACTCACATGAAAACTCCTTCTGTGAATGAGAGCAGGGAATCTTGCTCCAGTTTACTGAAGGCCAAAAGAGAGGCTGAAAAGACCTCAGAGTTTAGTGGAAATCAAACATTTCTGGCACTGTTCTACGGTGGCCCTGAAGTCCAAACCACATCAACAAATCGTTTGACACAAATTGACATTTAAGACCACAATGAAAGCAAAGCAAACAATGAAAAAAAATACTACATTATGAAAATCAGTACAAAATTAAAGAAACAAAAATAAAAAAATAAAAAAAACAAAATAAAAATAACACTTTTTGGAAATCAAAAGGGATTTCCAGAAGGTGGCTTTGGAAGGGTGGCAATTGAGAACATGTTATTTTGCACAAATGTTTTCTTTCCAACTTAACTTTTTTTCTTTTGTTAAGTAAATGAAAACTATTTGTGTTGATTTTCCACAATAATAACATACTAGGTCTTTACATACAATAAAAAGACGTTGAATTAAAAAAAAGGAGTGAAAATGTTCCATAGGTTGAGTTTGACATTCAATTATCTGTAATAAATGGAGGTAATGTCACTGTATCAGCAGACGCAATCGAGTTTAATTTTGACTTGAAGCACCTCTCACCGACATCTCTTTAGCAGACTTTGCACAGCGGTTGAATCCACCTTTCACTGTCACGCCACAGATACGAGTTCATCTCCAGCTATCTGGCTATCATCTGTTCCATCTCCCTGTGAAACATGGAGGCCATAAATCTTATGGAGGAACGACTCGTGCTTAAAGCAGCTCTTTTAGGACACCCCCCCTCCACGCGCTCTCCCAGCACCTCCCTCGGTCTCTGTGCAAAGTCCAGATGCTTTTGTTGCTCTTGCTCAATGCGTCCACGGCTTGTTGGTTATAGAAGATATGAGAGCCCAAGACGAAACAGGAAATTCGACCCTGGAATTCCCAGAGCTCTATTGTTGCAGGATTTACTGTTCTTTTATGCTAGTTTACTCTGTAGTAAAGCAAATCTTTAGTTGCCATTTTCCCCAAAACAATCCATTTTCATAGCAGGTGCATTAACCTGATTTGACAGTAGATAAAATCAATGAATGGAAACGTCTGCTCCAAAAGGGAACGTTAGAGGATCCAGCGGCCCTCTGGATTTCTCCTGAAAGGCTAAGCTTCAATTCCACAAGACAGGCCTTGTGAGGAACCACTGACCCATCAACTCCTGTGATCCATGTCTGATGGACATCAATACACATTCATCTTTGCTTGTTTCACCTCAGGCCGGTAGGCCACGGGCCACAGCGGTTGGCATGAAATCCGGACCGACAGGGAGCATCACTTTGTCTTTCGGCCGCGCTCCGTCACTGATATCAAACGCCATAGGCTTGGATCCAGTTCACCTTTTGCTTTAGCTGCCAATTAGTCACAGTTAAAGAGGCGCTGAAATGTCAATGTTTGGTATCTGGTGTTTGAAGACTGTCTATACTGACTTGATTAGAAAAAACAGAACATTTTTTATCTAAATGAATAGAAATCATCAAAAAGCTCAGGTTTTATTGTCTCTCAAAAGATTTCAAAGAGTCATCAAGACCCACTCTGATGAAATTCATGTTTTTTGGCGCTTGAACGTGTTTTGTGACATTTTTCAGATGATGGTGGTCATATAAATATAAAATTAGGCTTAAATTTGCATTTCTGTGTATTTCTTTATTTACATCATTGTGAATCAGGAGCAGATGAAAGAAAATGCCTTTGAAAAAGATTGTCTTTGTGATGCTGGAGGTGAGCTGCTGCTGCTGAAGGCTTCGTTTCATGCAGACTTTAAACTTTTTTGGAGATGTGATTGCTTCTGATTGGCAGGAGCGCAGAATGGAACCTGCTCCTGAGACAGATGAGCCGTCTAATAGGCATGTCCAATGTATCATCGATGGATTGACTGCCAACTCCGAGAAGACATTTCAGAGGGATTCCAGCAGATGGATTTCAAGAAAAAAAACGCCTTTTTTTTCTGCGTGACTGGATCATAGCCAGGAGAAAGACGCCCTCTTCTTGTGCAGCCGGGATGTGCAGGACTCCAGCAAGAACAGACAGGAGGCTGTGTGCCTCACATGGACGCGGGCTCTCTCTATCCCCCTCTTTCTCCTTCGCTCCTTTCAGCCAATCTGCGCGCGATGACGCAGCGCAAAGGCAGGATCTAAGCTCGCCTTCATCATCTTATTTAACACACCCACCCTGATTCCCACATGCTACAAGGGACTCATTCTCCTGATCCAGCTGTAGTCCTGGAGGTGGCCCCGGCCCTGCTGCTACCTGCGCGGATCTCTGATTTTTTTTTGTCGGGCGCCTTTGGATCGCTGCGAGGGAAAGGAGAACTGACGCTTTCGCGGAGTTCCCCTTCAAACAGTGACATGTGAAGAGCTCTTCGTTACAGATTTCTCCCCCCCACCCCCTTCTCGTCCCGGTTAAAGCGCCCCCTCCCCACCTCTGGAGCACGCCGGAACGGTACAGAGCCGACGCGCGCTGTCAGATCTGTTGGGAACGCGCGCTCTGAGGATCTCCACTTCTCCGCTCCAGAATTATTTCACGCTCCAGCGGCGTGAAGAGAATGAGGCTTGCGCAGATCGGCCGAACCCACCCGACCTGTTCTACCTGCAGCCGTGCGGATGTTTTTGCGCCTCTGAGAGCTCCGACCCAGAAGCGCCGCGGATCACGCTGGATCACGGCTGAACGCTGACTCCTTTACGCAAGACGGCCAGTGAAGATGTCTCCTACTTGTTCAACGTGTATCTCATTAGATTGGCGTCCAGTCTGATCAACATCATCAGCGATGTAGTCAGCCTGTTCCTCTGCGTGCTGATCATTTGCAGTAAATACTCCAACCTGCTCAAACGGGAGACCATGAAAATGATCCTCCTGCGCAAATTCCGCGTCCTGATCCTCATGGTGTTCCTGGTGGCCTGCTCCATGCACATCATGATAGACTTGTTACCCAAACTGGAGCGGCAGGGCAGCGGCGGCTGCTCCTGCGCGCACACGCCGAGTGAGGAGCCTCAGAACTGGGGGAAGCAGGGCTGGCCTAACAAGCACACTCTGCGGATCCTGCAGGACTTCAGCAACGAGCCCAGCTCCAACGTGTCCTCCCACTCCCTGGAGAGGGTCCCGCTGGCCGTGGACAAAGCTCTGGAGAGGCTGGAGCACCCACGTGCGGACAGGAAGAACCAGTTCAAACAGAAGGCTGCAGTGGCCAAAAACGCGCCGGTCAAGGGGTCAAGGTTGTTGGCTCTCTTTGAGCATCCTTTATACAAGAGATCCCCGCCACCTCTGATGGAGGAGGACACGCTATTTAATGTCAACCAGGACATCAAGTTTGACCCCAAAGCAGCAGAGGATCACTCCTGGTAAGAACCAGCATCACAGCTGTTTTCGACTTTAACCCTTTAACACCCTGACTTCTGTAGAACTTCTTCAGTGTAGGTGACCAACATAATTCCAGTGGATTCTGCTTTTCTCTGGAATTATGGTTGAAAAGTTATACTATGTCAAAACCATCACCAGCGGCATCTCAGGTGTTGAAGGGTTAACTTCCATCTTCAATCCCTGAAAATTCTCCTCCCCTCGTCTTCATCCAGGGCTGGAGAGAGCAACCTGGATGAGTTTAGCCCAGCAGGAGAGTTGACAGCAGAGTCCTATCCTAACTGGCTCCGTTTCCACATTGGGATTAATCGATATGAGCTCTACTCCAGACACAACCCAGTCATCGATGCTCTCCTGAAAGACCTGGTCACTCAGAGGATCACCAGCGTGGGTGAGTAAACTGGAAGGATACAGCCGGAGCTTCATTCATGGGATGAAAACAAATATTTTGTAAAAGAAGTTCACAGGATTTGAACTCTGCTTCCATCCATGTTTATCTGAACTTTGTCCTGGCTGAGTAAAACGTCACAAATGTGAGGTTAAAATACGTTTCAGGCAGAGAAACTCCTTCATAGGATCAGCTTGTTAAAAAACCAGAGGGCTGAGAAGTTCTTCTACACACAGAAGCCATAAGCTTCAGGCTACATTAACAGGCATATGGTGTTCACACCAGACAAGCAGGGAGGGGCTTCTTCTTTTCATTCTTTTTCTACTGTTTATGTATGTTTACAGGTCGAAGAGACTTGGTGCATAATTTTAAAGTGATGTGAATCTTGCTCCAGGCATTTTCTTTCTTAGCTGTATTCCAATATATGACAGTCTGTGTCATATGATTCCCGCCGGTCACAAACCATGATTATTAATTTATCCTCCATAATCAATTTATAAATGGTTGGCACTTCATCCATACATCACGACCAAATCTGAGTCCCTGATTGGTCAAAGTTTGACCTGGTTGAACTTGCATTCAATTGTCGGTCATTTTGTACATAGAGCTTTAAAAACGGTTGAAAAAACTTGCATAATTAAATGTGAACGCACAAATTTTGAATGTGGAAACCCGAAATGCACATTTACCACTGACTGTATAAGAGAACCGGACCGAGTGAGTATGAGGTCACCCAGAGAAACCAACTGAACCAATTTAGCCATCTTTTCATGATACGGCCATTGCCAAATTGGAACCAGAAATTGCCAGTCAACAGTGATTGATCCGAGTTGGTCTGAGTCTACATTTCTTTGGCAACCAACCTTGGCAGTAAGGAGTGAGCTTGTTAGAAAATCACACCCCTTTAACTTAAAGCGAGAATCTGAATCTGTCAGTCAAAATCTTTTGATGTGAGACCGCCTACTTTCATTGAGGCATCTGATTGGCCAGTTTATAACTTGATAAACTTGCAATACAGCAAAAATATCACAAAAATGAATAGGATTAGCAAGAACGTGTTAAGAAAAGGTATCAGAGCAAGAACTGTTAATCTGACAAATAAAAATGACTGAGAAATACTGTTTATTTCTATAAGGAGCCTATGGGATTTTGGCTTCTTGGAGTCAGCAGGTACTTCCTGTTTGGAATGCCTTAGGGAGGGGTCATTCAGTTCAGTTCCCTAATACAGTCATTGGCGTTTACTGCACATCTACTTTTTATTGGAAGTGGTCACTTCAACGCACGTTATGGAGGGCGGCGTGAACGTACCTTCAGTTAGACCTGGCTGCACTGCTGCTCAATAATGAAACACCTCAACCCCCCCGGTTCACGAAGCGCCACTCAGAGATCCGTCAAACCAGAGACAACACTTGGTCTTCGTGAGAATTAAACACCCTCTTTTTGGATAAGATTGAAGTTTCTGGCTACTTGTTAGTTCCACCAGTGCTTTTAATCTGGGTTTCTCGCATAAAGAGAGACCTGTGCTGAGAATGTCTGTTCAGATCAGACTGAGTTGATAATCTGGAGCAGACACAGTGAATCCATACCTCCCTTTTTTATTTATTTTTCACGGGGATTGTCTTCCTTTCTTGGCTGCGTCCAGCTCACACATTCCAACGGCGCTGGTCCACTTTCAGTAGCCCATCTCATTCCTGCTGTGAGAGCAAATGTTCAAATTCAGGTTCACCTCTCCGTGACAAAAATGTGACCAGTCCAGAGCAGAGATTAAACGCTTATCTCTCAATCATGCTCGGTTACGAACAG
This sequence comes from Oryzias celebensis, assembly GCA_014656515.1. Classification (NCBI taxonomy): domain Eukaryota; kingdom Metazoa; phylum Chordata; class Actinopteri; order Beloniformes; family Adrianichthyidae; genus Oryzias; species Oryzias celebensis. Next base: position 54,349,787 of record BNCR01000001.1, read on the forward strand.
AGAAACACATTTCCTTTTTGTTTTTGTCTTTCTAGTCAGAAGGTTCCTCATTCCCCCGCCTCCTAGATCGCAGCCTTGGTGGATAAAGGAAGCAGTTTTCAGTATCTCTTGCCAGCTAAAATACATGGTGGCTGTGTAATTACAGAGTCTTAACACAGGCCCTGGGCACAATTGAAGCCAACAGCAGATGTGGATTATCTAAAGTTAAGGATAGGAATGTCTGAACGTATTAGAGTCTAGAAGTTCTCCAGAAAGCTTTATGAATGAAGGCAGAGGGTAAAAAAACGAGGAGATGGGCTGTTATCCACTGATGCAATGCTTTACACTGCATTCATTGGTCACATTGACATTAGCAGCAGTGGAGTCACTTCACAGATTACGAGGTCAAAATAATATTCAACAGAAATATCAAAACTTTTTTGCTTTTGTTTTTTTTCTGTCATCAACTGCAGAGAGAACACACTTAAATATTTTACAGTTTTTGGAGAATTGTCCAGACTCAGATGTGAAGCAGGTTTTGTTTTAATGTTTTATAAACAGTTGATCCTGCAGCTGGTGACTCTGCCCCTCCCACAGGCAGTTGAGTCAGGCTCACACGTTAATCTCTACAGTTGTGTTCCTTCAGTTTTCTGTTAAATTGGCTAATACATTTTAAATATATTTAAGCTATGCCTATTAACCAGTGACTGTATATAAGAACTGGACTTTGTGACCCCTGTCCTCTGGCATTCCAACAGGAAGTGCCCACTGGCTTCAAGAAGCCAAATTTCTGTAGACTTTTATTGAGTTATTGTCAGCATCACCATTCTTTTCTTGCCACCTGTTTGTATTGTACTCTTCCTACTCATGATTTTTTTCTAAATGTTTTGTAGTGCAAGTTATTCAGGTTATAAATGACCAATAATAGTAAAAGTTGGCCCCTGAAGGTCCCCCATCAGCCAAGATTCAAAACGTTTGACAGACGTTGTATAACCCACGGAAAGTATAAGTCATTTGTATTGTGACATCACACTCCCTTTCTCCAGTTCTCATATACAGTCAATAGTTGAACCTGTAGCTGGTGACTCTGCCCCTCCCACTGGCAGTTCAATCAGGCTCGTACATCAATCAATACAGTCGCGTGCGTTCCCTCTTATGTCATTCTGAATTTATTTACGGCAGTAACCCAATTTTTTCAAAACATGTACTGTTTTATTAATATTTTTAAGAAACAACAATCTAAAATGTTTATTGCTCTGCTTTAAATACACAACAATCACTTTCTGAGCTAATGCCGTCTGATGATTCGCATTAAATGAAGCACTCGAGTCCAGCGTGTGGAGGTTTTTTCTCTTTTTTTTGTGGTTTGTAGGACATTTCATTAAATGCAGATACTGTTGTGCTACTTTCAGGCAATATCATTTATGAGCTTTTAGTGAAGTTACATGAAACTTCTGGTGCATTTTTACTTTGTGAGGCAGAATGTTTCTCAGTTTAGGACAGGCTGATTGACCTGAACCTGAAGTTTCATCTTAGAAATTAAAAGTCTGAGCTCATCTCTTTATTGGTTTCTTTAACTGGAACAACTTTTTTGAGGAGAACCTTTCAGCTGCTGTCATGTCTTTGTAATCCTAAAACTGCACTGTAAGAAAACAGACGGTAAAATTAGGTTTCAGTGATAAATCTCATTTGATTTATCGTCCAGTCTTGTGCAAAAGATAAATATTGCATGCTTGATTGAAGCTGTGAATGAAGCATTATGGAAGCATGAATCACTTTTATGCTTCTGATAACGGAATGCCGCCATAACACACTGATGACACCCTTACTGTTAAGTTTACCATGTCAGAAAAGCGCTCCTGACGGCCTTAAAGCTTTCTGAGTTCTGGCTGTGAGTTCATTAAGTTAGTTAGCTTAATTTGAAAGCTCTTCTCATCTGTGTGAGTATATTTTACATGGACGGCAGCACGCGAGAGAAGAGAGGGAATTGATCTTTTCACTTTTAATTTGAGAGAGTTGACTTGTGTTCCTGGTTCTCATATGTAAAAGTAAATGAAAACATTGATTGAGAGCGTTGCTCTGTGGCAAAACGCCACTGAAACATCACTCCGGATCAATCAGGGTCCAAATAACAGGTGGAGCTGCTGCTTTGGTCTGTCTCTGTAATTGTAAGTGGTGCTCCTCACTGCGGCGCTGTGCTCTTTTGACGGCGGTACCGTGTTCAGAATGAGAAACACACAAAAAGCCCTGAGAAGGAATTTAAAAAAAAGCAAAATAGCAGGGAAGCAAAGATGGACAGGAGAGCCCTGTTTGTCCTTCACTGAAGTCTCACCATTGCAAACGAGTGCTGACAACAGATCTGTCGTCATCAGGCGTAAATGGCATCCATGCCTGTAAAGAAAATTCTCTTCAAATGAATCAAAATAATCTATCAATTTAGACAAACATTTCATCTACGATCTATTTAAGATTTATTTATATTTAAGATCTTTATGATCTTAAATATGAAATACATGCTGCCAGCCTAAATCTACAATCACAACCAAAGTTTTAATGACCTTTGACCTCAGGAAGAGGCTGCCATTTTTAATTTGATTTTTTATTGTCTAGTTTTTTTAAAGCATAAATTGTGGACAATACAAGGCAAAAAAAAAAAGATTCATCAAACTCTTTACAGAGATAATGAAAGGTATTGACTAAAAAAACTCAAAAACAAAGACACACTTAAGTCATTTGATTAATTAAATATAGGGATTAATAACTAGAGTTAAGTAGAGATTGATTTTTTGCTTGAAAAAGGAGTGGGACGGAGCAAACTTTTATAATCCCACCCCTACTTAGTTCATTTTATACATTTGCATAGTTTTCATAATCCGGTTCTGATCGGATCAAATGCAGATTTTTTTCAATTAACAACATTGGGTGCCTATTGATTATTGATTATTCTCAGAAAACATTCTTTCATGATTTCACTTAACAGTAAGATGAAGCACACATCATGTAACAGATATGTAATACTCACTGATCATAATCACAAAACAATTTCTTATTAATTGAGAAATCCTCCCTACATATTGCAGATCAAGTTTTCAAGTAACAACTTCTTGAAATAAATTATCACTTTTAGGCCCAACTACAAATTTAAGCTCCTCCTAAATCTAGCACCTCCTAACTCCACCAGCGTTATTGTAAAGCTACTTGGGGAAAAATGTTGAAAAGAAAATTTTAGATTTTGTACAGCGTTAGCGTGGTGAGCTAGCAAAAGTGGGGATCCACTTTTCTTTGCACGTTTCAAAAAATATAACACATGGCTCAAACTGAACAAAACGATATAACGAACAATATGCACATATTAGGAATGTGGGCATCATTGAAAAAACCTCAGTTGACAAGGAAATCCAAAAGTTTACTTTTGCCGAGTCCCTTAAAAATGACATAGACCTCTGTCACTCCCAGGATTTTAAAAAAATAAAATTGAAAAGCTGCCTCTTTGAAAAAAGTGTTTTTTTCATGAATTTGTCACATGGAATTCTGACCAGGATGGCAAAGGCAGACGGGGTGTGAGGGGCTTAAGCAGCCACTCAGCCAGCGGGGTCAACTAAAAAGGAGGTTGTGGGGGGGTGGGCAGGTTGCGCCTGGGGGGCATACAAGAGGCTCAGATGAGGCAACTAAATACAATTTTCAATTTTCCTAATTCACGCTGGTCATTTGCACCAAAGTTTGTTTTATTGTGCCTTTGTAAAATCGTTCCCAGCGGGCTTTTAATCATGATTATGCTTTTTTTTTTTCCCCCAAAATCTCAAATCCTGTGTCGTTTTTAAGACTTATTTTCTATAGAGCAGCAGTTAACTCATTGGAAATTTGAGTCTGGTTTGTAAGCGGAACTGTTGGCACGAAAGATAGCTGCGCTAATTTCCCAGCATTCTATTGTTTAAACTCTTTTCCGCTAGCTTACAGCACCTCACAAGACCAAGGTAATAGTAGCATAGCAAAAAATGTTGAGCGATATCGGAGCTATTGAGCCAGACGGCAGCTCAGATGAAGAAAATGAAGAGATTAATGGATTAATTTGTCTGCAAGAGGATTCTTCAGAATTGTAGCAGAGCAGGGAGACTTTAGCCTGCACATGGCAGTTGCTGCGTCACAAACCCAAGCTTTTTCAAATGGCGGGGTTTTATCTGCTCAGAACGCAGTTTTAATGTTACATTTGATTATCTGTTTCCTCCATAATAGTAAAAATGCCACAAGAACATGTTGAAAACACCAAAAAGATGATTTTCATTGGAGTGGGTCGTTAACATATCTACTGTCTCAAACAAAAGTCCCCAAAGTCCCAAAAACTTCAGCAGACTTTTTTGAGTTCAGATGAATGACAAATCTGTACCATGATCATATGAATTCCTTTTCCATATTTTTCTTTATGAATGAACTATTTGTGCTCTATACAGTCCCCTGAAATCTATTTCAAATGAAGTAACACCAGAGGAAGATATCAAGACCTTTTCATTCATGTTGTTTCAGTATTGTGTCGTATTCGGTTATGTTGATGGACAGTAAAGACCTATATAGAGGAAATTTTCTCGGCTGCAGTGTCAGAACAGGCAGCGATCTGGCCGACGAGGTATGTAGAGCGTTAGCAGGAAACCGTCAGCTGTGTGTTGACTATGTCAAATCGAAGGCTCATGTTGTGAGTATCTCTCACCTCGGTGTGAGAGCGCAGTTCTGCTGCTGCTGCTGCTGCCTCACGTTTGTGTCCTTCTGCTGCTGCTGCTTTCACTCCACGCCTCTGCTGCGACCCGCTGCGTCAGACCTGCTCGGCTTTGTTTGTCACGTGTTGTTTGTTGTGACATACGTGGCATGTGTCTCCTGGAAAAGACCCACCAAAGCAGAGAATGGACCACAACAGACAAAGAAAGACAGGAAGCTGTAACGCAGAGCATAACTATCTCTCTCTCTCTCTCTCTCTCTCTCTCTCTCTCTCTATATATATATATATATATATATATATATATATATATATATCTCAGTCATATATATACAAAATAGAACACTAAAATACCTCAAAATACATTTTTAAAGTAACAGGTCCAAAAAGGAGCAGCAAGAAGTAAAATGGTAAAACATAAGATCAAAGATGAAAACTGAGAATCCTAAATTAATTTAATGTAGAAACTAAGTCTAACATAGAATAAAATCATGAACAATATACGTAAGTATTTAATTTAGCCACAGACATAATAATGTTTTGTTTTTACAAAAAATATACACCATATAGTAAAATGTATTGTTTTAAGCAAAATACATTGCCAAAACAAAGAAGTCTATTAAAGAAACATAAAAGCTGATATAAATTGAAGGGCATTTCATTTTAGTAAATTAGTTGTCTTTCATCAAGGGCAGCTACTTTTGAGTAAATACTAGACAAATCTATATGGTCAGTTTGGGATTTTTTTTGGAGTAGCATAAAAAACAGATTTTTCATAATTCCGACTAGCCTAAAAACTTAAATATTTGCAAAAACTTTTTTTTGTCACTTTTACAGTATAAATACAGCCTGTACCTCAAATTATTTTGATCATTTGCTCCTTTTTTTAATGAAGTTACACACCAATATGTGTATATTTTCTGAGCTTATGTGACTTTTTTTCTGTTTGATTCCAACAGCAATGAAGTCTGGAGGCACTCAGCTGAAGCTCATCATGACCTTCCAAAACTATGGCCAGGCTCTGTTCAAACCCATGAAGTAAGTAACACTCTTTCATAAAGCTTCACGGCCCTTTGCTGATAAAAAAAACAGTTGCCACGACCCTCCTTTTCTTCCATTTAAATGTCCTCATGCGCCGCCATGCAGGAAGTTTAATGTCAAGCCTATTTTCTGTAAAAAAAAAAAAAAAAAAAAAATGAGTGCCATTTCAACATAAAACACCAATTCTGCAGCTTTCTGCCTTCACTGACTTCCTTTGTTGCATTCAACCACCCACTCATTTCTCCTTAGAGCATCAATCTCACTCACTCACTTCTTCGGCCATATCAAATGGCTTTCATTGCGGCTCAACCTTGATATTTGATTGAAGGCAGACACCATTCTGGTGTATCAAAGCCACATGTTCGAGTCTTTGTTTAGAGCTCCATCAGCTTGTGCTGATGGTGTTCTTCTGTGGTGATGCTCCTCTGCCTGTTGGCTTTGATGAATAAAGCTGCTCTGGACTACTGAGTCTGATACTGTACTTTGCTTTGTGGTTTGACCGCCAGTATAATCATCCGCTTGGTAGAAGGCTCTTTGTCTTTTGGGATGTTGTCATCGTTTAACATAATTTATCAATCTCCATGGGGAATTCAGTTGAACCATCAACCGAGTCTCATACCAAAACTGGGTTGCAACCATCTCAGTCATTCGCCAATGTGCTGTGTTTGGTTTATACCTTGTTGAGGTACATGAACATGCAACTTGCTGAAAACACAAATTGTAAGAACGTTTTAACATGTTTGAGATTTGATTTCAACGATTGTCGGCTTGGTTTTGACTCTTGATAAGCTTACCTGAATTCATGTGTTACAAAAAGCAAACTACTGTCCACCTGAAAACAAGGTTGTAAAACAAGGCTGTAAATTCACTTCCATGCGCAGGCTTCTTCAAAACAAACATTTTCTTCATGATTTGGACAAAAACATGCGGTAAGAGGTGATCTTTCTCTCTGAACTAATGGTTTATTGAACCTTTCATGACAATCATCACATATACAGCTTTCCTTTGTTGCTGCACTTGAGGTCTGCCGGGCTCAGCGACGCATTGTGTTACCGTGACAACGGGCCGCATTACGTATCAAATAGTCCGCCTTTTGTGAAAAAGCGATCTAAACCTAAAAAATCAAAAGAATAAAACACAAAAAAATCAAAAGAATATTTATTTATTTTATTAGTGACCATGTTAAAAGTGGGATTGTGCTCGAGGAAGTGTGCTTTCACAATTTTACATACGCCATGTAAGCCTGAACTGGCGGAAGACAGTTGTTTAATATTTATATTAATGCATTAATTTTTTTAATTAATCACATGCGTTAACGTTGACAGCTCTAATTACTAGGCTTAAGAAATCGATCAATAATTTTCTGTTACATTACAAAACTGGTATCTATTTGTCTAAAACATGAACCAACCTTCCATTGAAGTCATTCTTGTATTTTTAGGCAAAAGAAAACCCTTTCATTTAGTTTGTGATGTAAGAAATGAAGTTTTAAATAAATTACATTCCTATCTTTCATTTGTTTATATAGCAAATAATGTGAAAATGTATGTGACGCTTGAATCTAAAAAAAAAGGCCTCAACAAAAGTTGGTCTTCTTTATGTCTATGTTGTACCATAGATGTGCTTAAGACAACTGGCGTGACTGTTTTTTCTTTTTTGTTTTCTTCTTGTTTTTTTTGTTTTTTTTTTAGTTCATCAAAATAGGATTTACATCATTGTTTCTCAGAACTTTTACTTTTGAAAAGTACAGCCGATCAAATGGGATTAGAATCCTGGTCACTTTGACTCACAACACCCTTCTGTTTTGACAAAAGACGCTCTAACCTCCAATAGATCGTTTAATGCTTTTAACGTTTATGCTGAGGGGTTGGTCCAAACTTAAACTTTATAAACTTTATATATATAAGGCGTGCTTATACCTTGTGTACGGTGAATCAGTTTAATAGTTCAATGAATGTAAAAACTATTTCTATTCTTTCACTGAAGTAATGTAATGCCACAGGACCTCACTGGCTGGATGCTTCTCCTGAGCAAGCATCTCTAATAGTGGAGGACATAATTGCTGGGAGCTTTAGGATTTAACTACTAACTCCTCCCTGCTGTGAATCATCCAGCAGCACATCCTTGATGTCACAGCAGCTCTCAGAAACAGTGAGAGGAATGGGGGCGGGGTTTCACTGCACCAGTAGTTCTGCCCACAACTCAGAGGCTAATTTCTAATAAACTCCTGCCATTGTGGAGAGAATATGTCCTAGAAAATCACACAGGTTTCATGATTTTGTTTAAATCATAATTAAAAGAGCACTGGGAACGCTTTTAAAAAAAGATCAAAAAATGATCGGACTGGGACTTAAAGGATATATGTTTAATCACTGCAGAAAAAATCCTTATGTATTTATCATATTTACATAAAGTGACGTAATCCCTCTCCGTTTGGTTTTGCTGGTCTTAAATCTCACCCAGCTTTTGTAATGAAGATCATAATTGAATTGTGGGCTAATGGTTCTTAACACTGGCTGTTGTCTTGCCCCCTGCATGTCAGCAGTGAGAGTGGGGTTAAGCCTGTGGATGATAGGTAGGAAGGAGGGCGGGGAAGCTATTCAAAGACTTTGTAATTACGGTTTCCTTCGTACCACGCTAAGTCAGGCCAGACGCAACAAGCCTGAAATCATCCTGACAGGCTGGGAGGAGCTGAGACGAGAGCGAAGTGAAGAGACGCAAAAGAGCAGAGGCGCTTAGTGCTGGAGAAGAATGAGGGATGGTGACGGGGACGGACTGGGGGAAGACATGGTGGTGAGGAGCAGAGTAAGACGTGGGCAGAGAGGGTTGCAAATGCATGCTCAGTCACAAATCCATAGATTATCTCAGCGCTTTGCCTCAGATGTTGTAGCAAGGCGGATATGTGAAATGACATTTTCCAAGAAAAGCACAGGGCAGTGGTGTTGGATGTAAATCGGCTGTTTGACAGTTGCAGCTGTCAGAGTAGCTCTAATGTTTGATAATCCTCCAAAACAGCCAGAGCTTGAATGTGCACTTTCAAAACATGGGTGAAGCATGCTGATGTGTGTGTGTACTTTGGACCACAGTAAAGGTCTCACAGACTTCCTTATTAGTCCACCTGACATCATCTTTTTCCCAGCGCAGCCCACACGTGTCGGTTTTCATGCACATCCGTGCTCAACATCATTTGCTTGTTCCTGAAACTGCTGATGGAGCATCAAAGAGGCAGAGCGGGGAAGATCAAAGACGTCCCCGTCTGTGCTCATCCGTTCAGCTTCTTTCAACTCTTATTTTGCAAATGTGAGCCAGGCACAGGCCAGGAAAAGTGTGCCATCTCTGTTGAGATTTGACCCCACAACCCTCTTTACCCGAGGACACCTGCGCTTCTCTTGCTGCTTTGTTTGCTGTCCTTCCCATTCCTCGTCTGTTTTCTCACAAAATGTAATCAGATTGTGCCATCTTGACGCAGTAGAACCGGTACTGTTGCGAGGCACCACAGACCGACCTGCTGGGTCTGCCGCTGTGATGCAACAGAGATGAATCAGATCCAGCCAGCAGTCGTGGAATAAACCCAGACTTAACTTGTTTTCCTCTAAGCTTGCCGTGCGGTATTTGCTTAGACTGCAGGAGTCTGAGGATCGTAGAGGCTTTGCCGTCCAGACTGACGCCCAAAGTTGCTTCAATTTACACAGTTTCATCACAGACAGTAAACTGAAGTGATGACTACGCTCAGTCGTCTTTGTCATCCTGGTGATCCTGTTGTGTCTGTGGTTTGTGGACAAACCAGAGGCCCAAACAATAACTTTTGTTTTTGTAAAAAATGATTAAAAACACTACAAATGTGTTCTTTCTATAAAAACATTCAAATTTATTTTAGAAAAACAAAAACAATGAGCAACAATTAAACAAAAAGATTAGCCCAGATCTTAGCATTAACCTAATAATCACCAATTTGAACACTTTTAACACTAAAACTCAAACAAAAACTATTAGAAAAAAGGGATGCAATGATTTACTTTCCTCATGATATGGTTGGTTTGACTTTTGAGTCACATGTGATCTTTTTAGTACAAAATAACAACAAAAAAAAAAAACATTCAGAAAAATCATTTTTGACATGTGTTAATAAGCCAGAAAAACCCTTCAGGTGGTTCATATAAAGTCTGGTGTCATGAAATAAAACAATAACTCCTAAAATATAACATGTATCAATGTTCCTTGACACTTTCAAGGTAAACATGCTGGTATGCAGTAGGGATGCAACAATTCACCTTTTCACACAGTTCAGTTCAGTGGTGTAAAATGCAGTTCGGTTTTCAACTGAAAATTGAGTCATCAGTATTAGAAACCACGTCTTTTTACTTCTATAAACAGAAGAAACACATTTTTCATTTAGAATTGATGGAATCCCTTACTTTTATAAAGATTGTTTTAAGGAATCAACAGAGAAATAGACATTTGGATGGAATTGGCCTTCAATAAATACAGAATTCATAAAATTATTGGGGAAATATATAATATCTTATGAAAAAAATGAAGAATTCAAACAAACTTGAGGTGAATCTGTCAGTTTCAGTTGCCCTTGCCCATGTGTTGATTATTCTACCATGTGTTTGAAGTTTTCACAGTAGAGCAGATGTGAGGAGTCTGTGGTTTATGCCTTTGTTTCAGCTTCCTCTCCTGCTCAGATGCCCCTGTAGCTTCTATTTCTCACACATTACCAGCACGTGTTTTCCAGGACCGCCGACCATCTATCTGGACGCGCTAAGCGCTCGCACAAGGACACCTGAGCGATTATCTGCTTTTTGATGACCACTGGCTCCTGCTCAATCACTCGCAGACAGGGTCAAAAACAATTTTCCAACGGCATCCAGACTGAGATGGGTAATGTCATGCTACTTGATGAAGGTGTCTGTCTCAGAGAAGGCTCAGCGTGAGGAGGAGTTTTAGGTTAGAAGCTGCATGTGGAGGAGCTGCAGGTCCAACTACTAATCCTTAGTTTGTCAGAGCAATAGTCCATAAAAACCTCAGGCCTTTTTATTAAAACAATCTTCTAAAACCTAAGAAATGATCAATATTTAAAGAATGTGATAAATAAATTATCTTATCTGAAAAATGTTTGTGTGGCTTTACATCTGGTTATAATGAGTTTAAGGAACAGGAGCTTGCCCAACAGCACGTGGGTAACTTTTTGCTCCTAAAGATTGTAGGTTTGAATCTACAGTCATTGAACTCAAGCCTGATCTTCAACCATCAAATGTTTTGTCTCTCTGGCCAGTCATAGGTCACACAAGGTGTTAAGAAAAATTCACACATTACTTTGTTTGTAAAGCAATCAACTCTTTACGTGTGAAATTATCTGTAATGCATAAGAGACTGCTATGGATGGACATGAGTCGTAAGACTCCTTTAAAGGAGAGAAAAAACTCTTTTTAGAAAATCGAAATCTTTTTAAGAGTCGAGGATTGAAAAACAAACCAAAAAAAATATGTAAAACCAACAACTGCTCAGACTGTCAAAGGCATGATAGGAAAAGAGGGCAGAAAATTCTTACCTGCAATCATCTAGTATTTAATTATGAGAGATTTGGCACATGGGAAACGGTTTCATGCACTAACAAACAAATATTAACAAAGAGGTGAATTTTGAATGAACTCCTGCTGCTCTGCAGTAACTATGTCCTAGAAAACGATGCTTGTTTTTTTAATTTTGGCTGAAAACGGCTTAATGGAAACTCTTTGAAAATAGATCAAGAGATAACTGGACTTTAAAGACATTATCTTCCATACATAAACACATCTTGGAATCATGCACCTTTGCATCTTTCACTAAGCTCAGTGTTTTTCTTTTGGCTCACCTCAAACCTCCACTTCTCTTTTCTCTGACTCTGATTTGATTCATGTTCCATCTCCTCCAAATGATGCTGCTTCTCGTTTTATTCAAGCGTTTGATCAAAATTACATCCAGATATTTGAACGCCTCCTTTACCATGACCAACAGGATAAATTCAGTGCGGTAATGTAAAACCACTTTCAAGAACAAATAAACATTGTTGATTTAACATTTGTCATATCTTAATCTGGACAAAAATCTGAAGAATTTATTTGCAATATTTCAAAGACTTTGGTGCAAAAAAAAACCCCTACAGCTTTTAGAATCGACATGGTGTGTTTGGGTTCTAACTGTAGTGTTGTACTTTTCTAACGCTGCTCTCTCTGTCTTTGTCAGAACCTCTTTCTACTGTCGTCATTATGCTTTTGTGCTGCTGTGAACTGAATTGTAATATTTACTGAAAATTTTCAAGTGGGAGCACACAAAGCCTGTTAGATGATGAGCATGAATGAGCAGCGAAGGGAGGCGTGGGAAGGACTGATGAGCGATATAATGATGGTCTTCCGTTCCTTCAGCTTAATTTTATCTCTTGTCAATCAGTCGGCTGTCAGCTCAGTGGCACGCAAATCAATTTAAGACAGATATCTCTTCTAGATATCTGCTCTTTCCGCTGCTCGTCCTCTCTGCCAGAACTATATCTGCACCAAGTCCAATCCATAAGTAACTTTGATTGACGTGCCAGAGAGAGAAGAAACTAGAGCCGCATAATGTCACCTTGTTTGAGTCAATAAGGTATCGACAGTGGCACAAGCCACAGCCTGGAGGAAATGTCTGTGTTAAATGTGAAAAATTAGAAAGAAATTGGATGCATATGAGGGCTGATGCTGTATCATCGAGCTGCATAAACAGTGGGAGGTGGATGAACAAGATTGATGGAGTCTCGTCTGAAGATGGTGAGGGCATGTTTGAAATTAAAAACCTTTGTTATTCTTGCATGAAGCTGCCCGGATTTGTCATCCGGCAAAGCCAGAGACAGACGGAGAGAAAAAAAAGCGGGGATGTTGGATGATTCTTCTTTTGTATGCAGGCTGTCAAACAAATGTGATGTTTCTGCAGAATAAGTTCCAGCCTTGTGTTGAAATTTTTTAAAAAACATATCTGCATTTGGCTCGTTTGTTTGGCATGCGATCTTGTTTTGGTGTGTGACTCTGTATTCACAAGGTCCCCTGCGCCCCTGCTCTGACTTTGTGTCGGGAAATAAAAGGATGAAGCGCCTCAGGACAAGTCATTCAGAGCAGTCATGATGAGTGCCGCTCTCTTTGGAAAGAGAGGGAAATCATAGCGACGCAGCAGCAGTAGCAGAGCTGGGGGACAGAATATATCACGTTAACCCTCAAACCTCTCGGCCATTTATCTAAACCTAGTGCAAAAGAGACTTGGACTTGCAATGAACCATGAAGAAAAGCAGTTAAAGACCATCAACGTATTTTCTGGAGTATAAGTTGCAGCAGTTAAGAGAAAAAAAGAAAGTAAAGCACAATAAAGAAAAAAAACTTCTATAAGTCTCTCCAGAGTATAAGTCGGACTTGTGGAAGGAAAAATTCAATGCTTGTCCCAAACTGTGCTCATTAAAACCTAAAGCTTCGGTCACATGAGAGAGGAGCTTCAGTCAAGTTTTTAGCCTGATCATGGAGGCATTGACTGTATCTCATTTACAATGCATGGAAGACATGGATGATGTTGAGAGATCAGGTTTGATTTTTTTTTAGGCAATCTTTACCATCCACAGCCGGAGCTGTGTCTGAATGACGGCACTTTCAGCGAAACTTCTGTGTCTCTGTGACCCAGTTTGATGACTTTCTGTCCCGCGTTAGTCCAAGGAACTGTCAGAACTGGAATAGGAACTGCTTTATTTTTATTTTTATTCTGGCAAACATTTGGTATTTTAACCTTTGAGAAATTCCCTGTTTTCTTTAGGAATGATTAAGATCTGCCTGCTCCCTGAATCCGCCAGTGCTTAAGCACAGCAGGTATCTCACAAGGAATTGGAAATCACAATTGAACATACTTTACCTGCTCATTTCTGTTGTTCATTAACTTTCATTGACTTGCTGAAATTGAAGCCACATTTCGTTATTACTGTTTTTGCTCTCAAAGCTTTTGCACTTCTCTCCTTCTATCCTGGTTTAATTGTTTCTTAAAGATTTTACTGCACACTCAGCAGATATATTTGTTAACATTTTTGCAGAAATTGAAGTTTGCATTGCAAATATGTGCTGGAAAAAAAAAGCTTAAACCAGCTATAGAAGTGGTTTACAAAGCAGTTGCCATGTGGGCTGCAGTGGCTGAACCGGTTTTCTTGAGGGCTCTGGTGAGACATGATCAAATGGAGCCTTCCAGGCTTTGTAAGCTGATCCCTTTACTGACGGCCCTACAGGGATGGAGACATGCTCGGCCGATGCTGCATTCAGATTAAGCCGAGTGAAGCTTTACTGCATTATCTTCTGAGTGAAATGGCTACAAGAGCTGGTCAGCTCTCAGCTGATGCTCAGCCTGGTCAGGCAGAGGTGGAGGGCAGGAAAACTGAGACGAACAGACTGTATTATTTGTTTATTTATTGAAAAAAAGATATAATAAAAAATAAGCACAGTTAACAGAAGTACAACGATAAATGACAATAGTCAAAGTTCAAAAAAGGGTTTTGAGTCAACAACTAATCAAGTCCAACCCCTTTTTCTATTTAATCCAAAATGTATACAAACTGTATGTTTGTAGAATTTTACGAAATAAACACTGAAAACAATCTATTATAATAAAAACTTTTTAGAAAAAAGCACAGAAAAATGAATTTTGTTGAATCCCTTCTATCTATTTATTTTATTACCCTTTACAATAGAATGCTTTTCTGGATTGATTGTTTTTAATGTCTTCCCTGCAGTTATTCCAGACCTGAATCCCTCTTGTAGAGAAATGTTTAGCATTTGTTCTCACAGCTTCTTTTATAAACAGATGTGATCCTCTCAGACTAGATTTATTATCTCCTACATGCTGTAAAAACAGGAAATTGGGAAGTTTTCAGACTGGGAAAGTTTTCTGTTCTGAACCAAGTTTGCTTAATTTTTGCCCGGATCAAGTCAATGAACCTGCACTTGGTCTGTTTTCAGACTGTTGTCAAATGGACGCTTCTGTTCTGAACTAAAGTTTATAAAAAAACATGTGACTAAATATCTTGCCTGAAAAGTGTTCATGAGAGCAGCAACGTGTTTCACTTTAAAAGCTGAGTGCATTCAATTTCAAAGAGTTGCTGTATCTCAATGTTGCTCCGCTACTTTGTTTACAATCCGTAATGCCCGGCTATGGAGGTCGTTCGCACAGCGAACCAAAGCTCAGTCCGATTGGAAACGAACCACCTCAAAAGATGTGTCAGAAAGCGGCTCCTGAACCTGGACCAGGGTCCTCTTGGGTGTATTGAGACTGAAAATTTGTTCCAAATTATCGGGGGGAAACAAACTGGTTCCCTGTAGGCTAATCAAATGTGTCCAGTCTGAATACACCTTCAGATTCTAACAAAGTGATTTAAATACATTTTATAGCTATTTAAAAAAAAACCCTGGTGAAACTTTCATGGAATAATAAATCTTAGAGTTAAGAAAGATATAAGATTTTTTTTTGTTGGCTGCTCTGGTTTTGATTTTGATTGAAAAGTGATGTAAAAGTACTTTTTTTCTGATCACTTGAGACATCACAGTTCAATAAACTGGACTGAAGGCAAATACAATAGATTCTGAGATAATATGGGAGTTGTGGGATCTATAGCAAACAGTACAACATTCTTTTAAATAAGAAAAAATAAGTTTTTTGTTTTATGAGCACCCAAAAATCAAAGAAAACGTTCTTTTTTACCCGCACATCCTCCAGGAAAGATATTTGTTCATATCAGTGTTCTCACCGTAAGTCACATTAGCTAAGCTTGGTGCAATTGCTGTCATAAAACTACAAGCATTAAAAATATAAGGAAAAAAAACAGATTGTTAACATAAAGGGGCCCTAAGATGTTGGGAAGACTCCAGAAATCCTGTGACCCCAAAATGAAAAACACGTCTCTGCTTTATTGTTCTTCTTGTAGTTTGAGCCAGTTGATGCATAAAAGCTCCCATGTTTGGGCTTACCTCTAAGGGATCTTTAGTCTCTTACTGTGTTCTGCTTCAGAATTTAATTGAAGTTTATGATGTTTTATGTAGAAGAGCTTTGTTTTTAAATGCGCTTCTCCAACAATGCAAAATGGTTAAAACAGTTTTTAGACCTCAGTTTTTTCATTATGTCTTATCTGACCGCACTGTAGGGCAGTGATGCTTGCTGAAAAATCCATCCATCCATCCATCCATCCATCCATCCATGGGGCAGCAGTCTAAGCAAAGTTGCCCAGATTGTCCTCTCCCCGGCCACTTCCTCCACCATGTCTGGAAAAAATCAAAAACTCTTAAATAGTAAATCCTTGTTTTTTGTTTTTCTTTTCAACATTTGAGCAGTAAAGCTGTGGGCATTTTTCCTAATTTATATTTTTACTTTAATGCATACATTTCCTGCATTTTAAAATACAGCTTCTCTAATCTCTTGGAGATAACAACATAAAAAAGCATTTCATAACTCTCAAGTTTTGTTTTTCTATCTTTTTTTTTCAATTTAATTGTCATTAACCAAGGAGTGGAAAAAATGAAAATTGCCTCTTTCAAATTGGACAGGAATGGACTGTAATGCTGCAGACATTACAGATGTATGGTCTGCTACACTATAGAAAACCACACCATGAGCTCTCTGCAACAGAAGCTTATGCAACTAATCTATGGTCTGGTGGGGATGAGGGAAGCTGCCCACATCCCACTGTAATAATCTGTTAATGTACCACTGGCATCCTGCCACCTACTGTAATCAGCCATCCTGATTTATGTTGAATGTAGATATTAAAAAGCCAGCCATGTTTACATCTGTGGGATATTTAAGCGCTCAGTGCCACTTATAATTAGTGTGGCTGATTAGCGTAATCGTTGAGTTTTTCGTTTCTGGGAGATGTTTGCATCTTCCTCGACTTTAACAGTTTTCTCCACCTCCCACAGCCAAGAGTGTGAGATGAGTGTGAATGAGTTCCTACCACCTCTGATAACTTTGGGCATGTAGTGTCCTGTCTGGAGTCACACTCCAGTTGTCAAGGAGACCAGGATTAGAAAAAAGTGGGGATGTTTGATTGGCTTCCTGTGCCCATTTGCGTTTGTTTCCTCTCATCCAAATCAGCATCCACAGCATGAGCATCTCTGTGATGCGATACGGTTGCAGGAAACTCCACGCAGCTCTTGTTCATGCCTTGTGGGAGCAGGATTGTTTTGACGATACGATCAGTCATCTGCCCCCTGCAGGAAAATGTTATCATATCGAATGGTGCGCTGAGAGAATGATAACACGGTGTGGTGTCCGGATGAAATGACAGGGCCAAGCGGCCAATCTCCATATCAAAGCCAAGGCCAAATTCCTCTGCCTTCTGTGTGTGCGCATGTATGCATGTGTGTTCACAGAGCATGCACACCTGAGTGTTTGAACGCTCTGCCATTTCTCTGCAGTCTCAGGGGCTACTTCCTCACTGCCTGTCACAAGTTCATCCCTGACCAACCCATTGTTTCCAAAAAATCACATGTCTGAGTTTAATCACCCAAAAGCATTTAACAAAACCTCATTCAAGTCCGTGGAGCGGTGGGGGTGGAGACCCAAAGGAGACAATGTAAACTTCCCCAACGGCTGTAAGACAAACTCCCCACACAACGCAACCGAGACACACTGCAGATGGACCAGTGTAAATCTGGGATCAGTCACATGCACCCTTGTGGGCGTTGACCTGTACGGGTACTGCAGATTTTTGGGCTTCGGGACTGTGGAGGGTCGTAGAGAGGAGCAATCACACCTTAAGGGGAGCAAAGGTGGGTCTTGTGGTTCTCTTGAGACTCAAATGGCCACTTCAAAGGACGCCATGAAAATGGAATGTAGCATTGTCATGAGTGTGCTGAGTATTGTAAAGTAATTGATAGGCCAATGTAAGTGACAAGCACTTATGACCTAAGGGTGATGCTGTTGTTCGGTGCCCTTACGACACACTCTAGTCATTAGTGAGAAGTGTGCACTGATAATATGTAACTAAAATGTCCACACAAACTACACTGTGATTGTCTAATTAATCCTTTGTCCAACCCTTACCAACCAATACCAGTTTAAGTGTTTGCAAAGACCTGTTGACCGCAGTATGTCCAAAGAAAAAAAGGAATGTTTTATCTCACAGCCCGTATCCACCTGTAAGAGCAGTTGGGACTAAAACTTTAGAAGTGACAAAAGCAGCAAACGCTGGAACAGACCCTCCACAGAGACACATGCAGTCACTGAGGAGCAGATTCTGAAACAGATGCACAGAGGATGTTCTGTGGCTGGAAATCAGTTTCTCCACGACTTTCCGGAGTCAGGGAACAACAGGAAGAGGAAGTACGAGGGCATCGCGTGTCCTGAACTTAATGAACACCAGCACTCCTCCATGCGCAGGAATTCGACTAAAATGAGATTCAATGCGAAGTCAGAACCCGTTTGATTTCATTTAGTGTCAGACCCTGATAGCTGGGTTTTTTCATGTCTTTTAGTGCCAAATTAAAGCAAACCAGAACTTTAGTTTCAGTGGCTCAGCAAATATTTGTTTACTAGTTTTGGAAATTTTCCATCTTTGATGGTGAAATAAATCCAAATCTGACTAAATTAATCAAGAAACAGTTTACTGTCTGGATTGTATTTACTCAGAAAGCATCTGAAGACAATACTGACCATCTGCCCTGACTTTAGCTTGTTTTACTTTCTGCTAAAACCCTTATTCCACAGCTGCTGTTCAAAAGTTAACATGTGGGTTTCTTTCTCCCACTTTCTGGGGAAAAATACATTATTTTTTCCTCAGAAAGTAGAACCAAAACCAAGTGTTAAATACCTCCACTGCTTAAAGTGATGCAATACACAAGAACACATGCTTAAAAAACAGACCAAAATGCCAAAATATGATTTTAAAATCACAATTGGGAAAGTTTACAGAAACCAACTTTTCCTAAAATAATTTCTACATTTAACTTCAGACTATTAGATTAAAATAGAATGTAATAATACACTCACATATTGTTTTTCATGGATAAAAAAAAAAACAAAAAAAACATGAGATATTTTAAATGTAACTCCAGTGTTCTATGTTTTTCTTTCTTCTAAAATGTGTTTTTATTTTTTCTGTTGTAATTCAAAGTTATTTTATAAGCAATTAATTGATTGTTATGGACAATAAAAGTTAAAATCACTATTAGAATACGATGAACCAAAATCTGACCTGACTTTAAAACACTCAACAGAGGAAAAGAACTCCAAAAATGAGGAGCAACTCAATGACTTGAAAGTTTTTTCAAATTTAAAAAAAATATATATTTTGGTTTGTAACCCTTAAGATGAACAGGTCAAAGAGGTTAAAAGGTCAGTAATATTTGTGGGAGTTGGTGTTTGATACGTCCTAAAAACTGAAATTCTAATAAACAATTATCTCTAAATAATACATTTTATCATGGAAAGTATTTTTTAAAGAAGTCCCACACTGATAAACCACACCTAAAAAAGAGATTCCGTTCACATCACCTGTGTGTTCCATATCACTAATGCAATTTGGTAACTGGAGCAACAGACGCTCGGAACCTGGCCGTTACCCTGACAACGCATTTCACTGTGTAGCAAATACCCCCACTTTTTTTGAAAAGCAGTTCAAACAAATTACAAGAGCAAAGTAATTTAAAGCAAAAAAATATGTTGAATACTTATTTTTTTCATATGTGACCATTGTTTAGGCAGGATAATGCCCTTCAAAGTGAGCGTTATCTGGCGTCTCCACTTTGCGTCAGATGGTTCAGGCTACTGTATCATCTGTTGATTTCTGATGATGTTCATCTCGTCGGGCGTTATGCCTCACGTGTATGTGGATACGGATCTCTTTTCCTTTTAATTTTTTTATTTTTCCAGTTAAATCATGACTAATCCTCTCAAGTTTGAAATATCTATGGATAAATGTATTTTTCTTTGTTTTTTTAGTATTGCTGTCTGATTGCTTGAAGTAAACAAACTCCCAATTCAAAAAATGTGTGTAATTTTATGTTTTTTTTATTTCGTGTTTTATTTCATCTGCTCTGTCTGTTCTTTTATTGCACCTCATAGTAAACTACAGAATGAGAAGTTCTGACACTGATACCATTGTTTCATTCACACAAAGCGAGCAGACCTCTCAATGATCGGAGCCTGGTGTGGTTTGCTTCAGGTCTTCCTTGTGATCTTCCTTCTTTTTCTTCAGAATTCACCTTCATTAATCATCAAAGCCCCACGTCTCTTCATATTGTCCTGATGGCAGAAACTGATCTCTTTTACAAGTTGTGGTGAGTGTTAGGAAAAACAGCTGAGGGGGATCATTAGACTGTAATGAAGCAGGAGGTAAAATACCACGTTCAGCCGTCGTTCTCCAGCATTCCTGATTGTCAGGTTTAATTACAGCATTGCCACTTCTCTCACCGGTTTTTACTGCCGGTCTTTTATTCACCACCTTCCAGCTTTTTGCTCCACTTGGTGTAAATAATCTTACATTTTTGTCCCTTTCATGACATGTAATCAGCAAACAGCAGAGACTTAGCTAAGGTCAAAGTGTGAAAGGATGTGTGAACCACATCTGTTAAACCCCCCCCCACACACACACCACCACCACCACCACCACCACCACCACCAGTGCTACTGATGCAGATTAAACATCTGCTGCACGCATTTGCTGGATTAAAGATGGAAGTTGCGCTCCTACTGTTCCAGATTAGGATATTCACCCGTGCCCCTTCAAGCCTTGATGTGTTCTTTAAAGCAAAAATGAGTCAAAACAAGCGAGGCATGCATCCTCCGATGGCAAGATTACAAAAACAGGCTCCCAAGTCTCAACATGAATTTCTCCCAGATGAAACGTGCTGTGTGTTCTGCTGTGCATTTCTTCATTTAAAAGTCCTGACAGCGTGTAATTTGTTTCGGGCTGGATGTGCTGATGAAGTGGCAGGAAAAAAAAGCATCCCCAGACAGCTTTTAATTGCTGTGCTTTTTGCTGTAACTTTGTCAAACACTTACCGTATAGTTATTACAGTTTACTGATGCTCTATTTCGGAGCTACTCCCAGGAAAAATGAAAACATGGTATCATATCATTACGTTAAATCCAAATACCAAAAAAAAAGACAGTCACTGCATGAACATCCATGCAGTACATGCTAAAAATAGCAAAAATATTGTTTCACATAAGTGAAACTTTGCAGAAACTGATTTTTTACAAGAAAGAAGTGGAATGAGATTGAGTCCAATTTTATTTTGATTAAAAGGCTTTAATTGTAGCTGTTCTTAATTAAAGTATGTTTAATATTTATTTTAAACATCCACATTTTAGTTTTCCAAGACTTCAAAGATTTTTTGCAAAGATGACAGTTTTGAAGGACAAAGTCTTTCATGAAGATAGTCTCATTTACATAAAAAGATCTTTTTTCTTTGGAAATAACATAGAGACCATTTGTGGTGTTTTGTTTCGAAGTTGTGCTCCTTTTTGTAGAAGACTTCCTGTATTCTGAATTTCATGTCTGTGATTTGAAGCGTTTTTTTGTTGTTTTTTTTTTAGATAAATTGAACGTCAGTAGTATTGGAACAAAAAGCATTTACATTTTCTTTGAACAGGGAGATTAGATAATATTAGTTCAGAGTGGTGAGCACATCATCTTCTTCTCCGAAGTTATGCTTTTTATATTTTCCTAAAAAGACTGAGGAGCAACACACTGAAATTGTAAATGACACTAACACCCAGTGTGAAAAAAGAGACCAGAAATTTAACACAAATCGAAGCAAAACCAAGAAAAAAAAATACACTGAAAGGTGTAAAGGTGTAAAAATTTAAACATCAAAGTGTATTTTTTTTAGTATAAATAAATTTGAATGTTTAAAGACCCACTGCGATCACCTCTGAAGTTATTTTCTAGTGTGATCATTAGTGTCACAACAGAAATAGCCAGCAATACTCAAGTTAAATACCAGCTCGAATGAGAAGAACAAAGACATACATCGGTCTTGTTGCATACAAGCAGATACATCAGATGTATATTTTCTGCAAACCCACTTGTTTTTCATCTGCTCCTGATTCACTATGATCTGAGTAAGGAAATACTCAGAAATGCAGTTTTAATCTTAATATTCTTAATATATGTCCTCAATCATTAGAAAAATGTCTCAAGAACATGTTAAAAGCACCAGAAACACTATTTTCATTGAAGTGGGACTTTGTTTCCTTTGTAGAGTCATATGTATATTCTAGGCATTTTCATGTCTTAAAAAAAAAAAAAAAAAAGCTGACTTTATGAACTCCAGAAGAGTTTATGATATAAAGGATTAGGTTCATCAGCAACCTTTCTTAAATTTTCATTTGATGCGTTAATGCCACAATATGCATTCAGATGTTACCAAGTGAGTTATGTAAAATCCTGCAGCTTAACAAAACCTCCTCATTTCCACTGACACACCAGGTCATTGTTGGAATGTCAGCAGAAAAAGGAAAAAGTGACAGACTGTTATTTGAATGTTGGGAATGTTTTGGGCCTTTCCAAGCCGCCTAGCTCTGTAGATTATTAATGTCAGTCGAGTGTGGATAAAGAAAGGATAAAGGAGAGACCATATGCTTGAGTTCACCAAAGGATTATGATTTGTTGTTTGTTTGCAAAAAAAAAAAAAGTGAGTAAAAGTATTGCGGCATTGTTACGCCCTGAGAGGAGAAAGCAGCTTGGCAAAAAAAGCATGGATTAGTGTGCAGCGAAACAGTGTGCCTTCCTACCAACTGTGATGCTGTGGGCTCAGGCAACTTAGTGGAGGGCTTGGGAGGAGGGGTATAATCAAGAGGGGGGGCATTTATCATGTTTGCACAGCACTTACTCAAATATGAGCTTTGGAGTCTGGGTTCACGTCCAAGCACGAACTGACTGTTGAGGGGACGTGGCCGACTCATCATTCAGTGTAACGATCCGTTAAAATCGCCGCCTTGGGTAATCCAGGAGAGGACTTTCACCTTTTATTCCCCGTGGGCCTCACCGCTTCCCTGTCTTCGGATAACTCAATTTAGAGGCCAGCAAAAACTCTCGCTACAAGCTCAAATAAACAAATGTATGTTTGTCACTTTGGATGGATTTTTGCTGGCATAGACATGATTATATTTAAAGAAATCCCTACAGGACTCTATAGAGGGAACGCAGTCTGTGAATGTTGGGGCGCATTCATTGGTGGCTCTCTGAGGTTTGTTGTTATATCAGATGGTGAAGTGTAAAAATAAACCTAAACTTTCGTGTGGACTAAACAATCGAACTTTGGTCAACTTGAGAGCAAAAGTCTTGATTCACTAGAACCAAAGTGTGAAGGGGAGATTTAGATGTAAGCGACTTGTTTTCTTAGATCCAAAAAAGTAAATGCGTGAAACGGAAGAGACATCCATTCTATTCCGTCCATTTTTCAAACCTGTTCTATCCTTTTTGGGGTCACGTGGATGCTGGAGCCTAACCTAGCAACTTGTGAGCAAAGGCAGGGTATGCCCTGAACAGGTCTGTCTCGGGGCCACAATCACACACCCATACACACTCACATTCACCAATGAAGCATGTTTTTCTTGCTGTGAAAGAAGAGCGCTAACCACTGTGCCATCGTGCCTCCTGAAATGGAAGAAACAAGAACTGTAAAAAAGTTGGCACTTAAGGACTAGTTCTCAAATACGGTAGTGGGTGCTGAATTGTGGGAGCTCTGGGTCTGAGGTGAAGGCCTCATAAACCTGTGAAAGTCAGCAATGACAGAAGCCAAGTCTCATTTTCAGGACATTGCTGTGTCATCTTGTAGAATAGATGGGAAGGATTGCAATGTCCATTTAGGCGAAACTCATTACATTTGCAATGGAATAGAACCAACAAAGTGATTACTAGTAAAGAGCAGACAGATCAGTGACATTGTCAGCAAGCATTGAGACTTACCGTCAGTCAAGTTTAATCGACTTTAGTGTTTTTTTAGATAGTCATAGCAGTCTAGGCAAATTCTGGAAGTGGACAGTATACTACTCTCAATCAGATTAATGCTTGTAATCATGGCGGGCGGCCAAACTTCCTACCATTTGCCTGACTAACCCAACCGTCTGTTAAACCTGTGAGAGGATCGAGTAAGGCCTTAGTTACATGTACCCATACGAGGGGTTGACTGTACCGGTGCTGCGGGCTTGTGGAGGGTCGTAAATTGAGCAGTCATCTTGTAAAAATCAGAACTTATCATAAAAGCCATTGTAAAATGGCTATGTTTTGGGTTAGCAGCCATGTTTGTCCAATGAGGCGGCAACCTTTGACCCCACGCATGCGCCATCCTATTTTTGAACTGCTCTATTAGCTGGGCTAGCTGTTTGTCGTGCTTTTATTTTTGTTTTGGTCAAGTACTGGTAAAAGCGCTTCAGGTGAGCAGTCCTTAGAACTGCGTGTTTTTATGCAAACTGGCCACGAAAAAACAAAGTGAAATGACTTCTTTTCATGCCACTTTTACTTACTTTTCTCTTTCATTAAGTCTCTTTGTTGATAACAACACACATTGGGTTTGTTTGAGTTTTTACCCGTTTATTCAGCAGCACAGCCTAACAAAACTGCACTTAGATCCATGACTTAATAACTATGCTGCATATTACAGATGCAAATGAATGCAGACATTCTTTTTTTTCCATGAGTTTTTCTTTAATTCTCTGAATTAATTGTGCATATGTCTGTCATGGCTTGCATACCATTAGTTACTGCTGCATTCTGCATTACAAGACAGTTTTTTCTTTTAATGCAGCAGAACAGAAGTTGGCTTGTTCCATGAAGACACACTGCTGGGTTTTCTTGTTGGAAATTGAGTGACGGCACAGATGGAGCAAAGTGGCAGTTTGTGTCTCTATTTTTGCCAGTTGGCCGCTGCATTTTTTCCCTCCTTTACGAGCGCACCCTTTACCAACATTGGCAAACGAATGACTGATATTTGGTGTTTTTTCGACGCAAAAGTGCTTTTAAACATTTGTTCTGTCATGATTTCATGATCTTTCATCTTGTCCGTGCAAAAAAGAAAGAAAAAAAAAGGAGAAACATGATTTGTAAAACTCCCCCCTGTCCTTAAATTTTGTTTTATAATCTGATTGCCATGCTGTGGTACCATTCATTTTGTGACCTGTAAACCTCAGGAGTTTTCTGTTGCATTTTGACATTTTATGAAGTTGTTTATTTCAGAAGTTTTTTTCTCCAAATATGGATCCTTTTTACAAAACACACTAAAATTGACTATTAAGCATCACTTTTATCCGTCAGTATCCCTCAGACTGTTGTTTCAAGCTCTGCTGGACATTAGAATAAAGATATAAAACGCTTAAATGTAACAAACGTTCAGGTTCTGCCACCAAAACAAATGTTTTGACAGACATGGATTTGGCAGAAATCAAAGAAACTGAAAAGATAATAAAAGATGTTTAATGGCAGAAGTGAGTAAAATCAGCAGACCAAAACTGAAATGAGATTAACCCCTTCTGTCCCATGTTGAACTGGATTTGATTATTTGATGACAGTTTTGCCCAAAGCTACAGTATAATAACATATCACTAAATTTGCCGTTTTTGGTTGACAGCACTAGCTCTCATCTCTAAAATAACTTAATTTTTATCTAAAATAACCAAATTTATGTTAACTAATCAAAGTAATTGCCTTTAATTAACTTGTGAAATTGCTAAACTCTTTTATCTTACTAATTTGAATGAAGAATAAAGCTTTAATGATGGCTCCCAAACATATTTTAGTAATGAATTCAAAGAGTGTTGTAGACATGAAGAAAAATTACTCCATTTCATAAAACTCGCGTTTTTTTAGTCTGATCCTGATTCACATTGATTTGAATTTTAAAAAATACTCTTCTTTTCAGAAGAAAAGAAGAAACTTTTCAGTTTCCTTAAACTGAAATAGGCTCTGTGTTTGGAGTGGAACAACTGGAAAAAAACAGCCACCGTAACTGTGCCTTATGGGATTTAAACAGATTAGCGGAGCAACGATGAGACAGAAACTCATTGAAATTTGGTCGGATGAATACAGGCACATTAAAATAACTTTTAATGTGAAACACATTGCTTCTCTCACTGTTTTCCTGAAAATCTACTGTATATGTCTTTAACGCTTATCAGCATACCTTCTTCAGTAACCGCCTTAGGGCTCCACTGTAGCAAAGCAGCAGTAAAAAGTGTTGTATCTGCCGTTGATACAGACGTTCAAAATCGGTCAGCGAAATATAACGTTTGAAAAAGTGAACTATCCCACCAACGATTGCAAAGCACAGGACTTTCTTTAGTCTTTCTCTTGTTGCTTTGCCCCGCATTTGTAATTCCTGACCAATGACTGCAGAGTTCTTTAGTCACATGATTTTGTTTACAAGCTTTGGTTCAAATAGAAATGTCCGGTTGACAGCAGTCTGAAAACAGACCAAATGTAAGGTTCAGGGCTCGATTGGGACCAAAATTAAGCGGTCCAGACCAACAAACTTTTCCTGTCTGAATACACCCTTAGCTAAATAACTTTAATAGAGTGGATATCTTCTAGTTTTGTCTCCATCCAGTTGTGCGTTAAAGGACCTGTCCAAGTTTTACAAAAATCTCATCAACACATCTTTTGTAACCTTCACTATTTCCTGTTTTCCCCCCTCTACTCGTCCTGTAAATTCCTCTAACCATCACTTCGTTGTCATCAGACCACACCCTTCAATTTCTGGTCTTTGGAGAGCTGAAAGTGAGAGCAGAGTGCTGGTCTTTGTCCTTTCTACAAAACCGTCATCCTGTCATTTTCTTCGGATATGATATGATTGATTCAGCTATTGAAAGAGACACACATCTGCAGAGGCCTTTTCTTCTCCAGCTGCTTTGCTGGAAAATCAGATTTTTATTGTTAGGCTTCTCACAAAAACATTTCTTTTAGCCTCCCAGACACTTTCTGTGAACATGTAATGAGGTTAATTTTATATTCTTTCCATAGACTCCTATTCTTTAAGTCTGCTCTTTTAGTGTTATATTTGAAACTGTGGTAAAAAATAAAAATAAAAAAAATAATTAGATACTAAAATATTATAATATAATATATCTAATATTATAAAATATTAGATAATAAGATACTTTTTATAATGATTCTGAAGTTAAGATTTTCCACAATAAATATATTATGTCATTTGTTTTTTATAGAGATCTTAAAATGCCTCTCCTGCACCCTTTAAACCTCAATCTTTTGCATGTATTTTTTTATTTATAGGACTGTCTTTCCTCCACTGATCAGCAGCCACTGCATACTCCACCCACCATTTTACCAGAGACAGCTCTCAAATGTCACATCACCACAGGCCTTGATCTCAACGTTCCTCCGTCTCTCATTTGAGCTTATTTACAAAAGGCTTCCCTCGATTGGTGCCCTGATGATTTATATTTTTTCTCACCACCCAGCTTTTCATTCTGACCATCAGTCCAGCCAAGCCACTTATTAGCTTCCTCTCCCATTCATTCTTCTATCTCCTTTCTTCTGCTGCTTCTTATTAAACACCACTTTAGCGATAGTCTTCTATTTTCACATGTTGTGATCTGCTTTGCTTTTTTCGTTTTGGTATCGTAAGTTGCCAGGTGGCACTTAAATCCGAGTGCTTTTTAATCAAATTCGGGGAAACTAACAAACCCACACACGTCGGATCCTGACTGAGCGGCATGCCAGCACACTCCCAGGCAGGCAGCAAACAGTGTAATTAGACTAATTGTCTCTGCAACATATTTCAATCCAGACATGAAAGAATTTAAAAGGGTGGGGGGTTGGGGAGGGGTGCAATACTAATTGCTCGCGCAGTTTGCCGCCTGTATTCGAAACGGCGGGGCAGAGACATAGGTTTTAATGTTAGGGAGTGGCGCAGTGGTGGATGGTGGGTAATTTTAAGCTAAAATTGATTAAAGAAACTCCACAAGTTGTGGCTCAGCTAAATTGTATTGTGCTCAGCAGGCGGGAGGTAAAAACGAAGCTCCTGTTGTGAACTCTGTGAGTACCAAACAGCACAGAAAAGAGGCAGACGGGACAAACGCTTTGTCATAACTCCTCTTTGTCCTGCCTCTCACTCAGTTAGAATCAGGTGAGATGTTACAGGTAAGTATAGGGTCGCACCTATGGGCACCGACTGGGTTGTATTCGGTTCTGGTGCCAAAACGGTTCTTTTGTTTCCGTTCCGATTTCGGTACTTCAGTAATGAAAATAATACCTGCCTCTTCCCAAATCCAAAGCAGAACAGCGGCAAATGGGCACAGACTGCAGAATGCTGAGGCTTTTTTCTTTTCCCCTTTGTTTCCATCTTCTTTTAAGTCAGTGCACCGTGCCCGTTTACAAACACATCAGAGTAAAAATGTTGTGTAAACACTGTCATTTCAGGTAGACAAGTTTTGTTTACGTCGGAGCATATGGCATTTAACGTAACTTATTCCTGCTACACATAAATATATTTAAACATTTATGGACGATCTGATGACGTTTCACGAAAGTACGTTCTAACACATTGGAGTGACCGATCCAGTACATGCACTAAATTAGCAACATGTTTACTCGCCGTAAATGACAGAGTAGAAGTGACTGACATGTCCTGGCACCGAAATGAGGAATCGAACGCAAAAACTTCTTTTGGTTCCAGTAGAACCACGCAAGTCAAAACGGTGCCCAACCTTAGTCCCACCAGACCTGTTTGGTGTTTGTATCAAATACAGACTAAGTGAAAACTCCTGTCAAAACGCAGGAATTTACTTTACAGGACACTGTTTGATAAATAGCTCATTGTACCACCAAAAAGTGAAAAGTCTTCAACTGAAACTTGTTGAAAGATTAAATCTTCCCTCCTGATGGAGGAAATCGACATGGCGCAAAGTTTGAATAGAAACTAAATTACTAGAGAGTTAAAGAACAAAACAAAATGTAATAAATTGTGGCTTTGCTGTCAGTTTCATTGTGCAGCTGCTTCTGTATTTCCACAAATATAAACCAGCGGTTAACTAACACCCAGAAGTTGAGGGGTGTGGTTGGCTCAAGAGCAACAACAACAGAAAAGGTTCCTGTTTTAGCTCCTCTGAGGCTTATGTGTGACTGTTATGTTGCACAGAGCAAAAAACAAAGAATAAAACTGTTTTTAGACTGGGATGTGATTTTGTATGTCTAATACTTTTTATAACTGTCACTATTTTAGTTTATTTGTGGTTTAGTTGTTTTATGTCCACATTTTTGTCATGTCCTGCTGTGTTTATAAGTTTTGTTTTTTCTGGGGATTTCTGGTCAGATGGAGCTCTGCGCTGAAAAGGCTTTTGTTTGGTGGTTCAGGTGCGTTCACCAATCAACTGTGAAGCTACGGACATACAAGCATAAGACGCACATTCAAAAACACATGAACACGTCAAACGCAGAACACATGTATAGCCCATGGCGTTCACTTTGGACAAGCAGGGAGGGGCTTCTTTTTCTTTTTCTAAGGTTTACTGGTGCATGTCCACCACCAACGGTTGGAAGAGGCTTGGTGTGAAAATTCCAATATATGAAAGACTTAGTATTGATAGAGTTCTGGCCGTGCATAAATTATATATTTCTCCTCTTTCCTCAATTTTCAGACGATTAGCACTTCTGTGAATTGGAAAGGACACTACCCATACATCCCTGAAAATCGGAGTCCCTGATTGGTCAAAGTTAGACTTGGTTTAACTCTTAACGTGCTTTCAGTGGCGTTTTGTACAGAGAGCGTGAAAACGGTTCTAAAGTGTGTAGCTATATGAACGTGAGGCTTTTGAATGCGGAAGCGCGAAATGCGTGTTTACGCATGTCTACATGGATTTTTCCTTGGAAGTGGTTATGTGTTGCCGTGGATAGTGTGACCATAACCTTTAGGAGGTTTGTTCTGTTCTGTTCTCTTCATTTTAAAGAAAAGGTGAAATAAACAAACTCACCGCTTGAGTTCAAGCTCCTTAGAAATCATTCCTATCCATGCAGCATCACTTAATCCATGTCGAAAGTATTCCTATACATTCAATGAATCTCATCATTTGTTTCTGTCTGTACATTAACTTTCAGCTGCTAAAAAATCTGTTCTGTAACTTCAAGGTTCATTTAAACATTGACTGTATTTCAGAACTGAGGGAAGCGAGTGTGACATCACTCAGAGAAAATGCTTTACTTCCAACTCCAACCACATGTCAATTCAATCGTCATTTTTTTGCAATACAGACGCCACTATGTTGGAGCAGGATATCGTGAGTAAGCATTGATTGGTCCAAGGAGTTTCTATGGGAACACTCTCTCCAATCAGGAGTGAGCTTGTTGGAAGTCCACACCCCGACCTCTTGAAAGCCAGTTTGGGAGAATCTGTCTTTCAAACATTGAATATTACAATCAAGAAAAAAGGGGGATTACCAAGAATATATAAAAACAAAATTAGACCAAGAAAGATTATTGTTCAAATGGAATCTCTGAGTAATAGCTATTTCTCTATAGAAGTCAATGGGATTTTGGCTTCTTGGAGCAAGTGGGCACTTCCTGTTTGGAACGCCAGAGGAATAGGTTACTCAGTCCAATTTTCACATACAGTCAATGTTGGTATGTTTTTGGAAAGTTGAGTGACATCATCAATGACTAAGATGGTGACACCCTCTAAGCTGAAAGCTTGCCCTCATGTCTACTCTACGTCATCCATCGTCTCATTTACCATAAAACATAAAATGTTGGGATTTTTTTTTGCTTTTTTTAGAACCTCAGACAACCTCGATTATTATTGATTAGCAACTTAGCAACTTTTTATTTACAAAATGTGAAAATGAAAATTTTGTCAGACTTCTGTTGTCTTTGGAATTTATTAAAATTCTTCTGTCCGCCTTTTCTAATCTCATCCTTCTTTTATCTTTGGGCACTTGTTCATCATATTTTCATATTTTGAATATTTTACTGCTGCACGCCTGACTCCTTTAGTTTTTCTACACCTGAGCTTATTCTTGCTGCACCAAGACATGAGTTACACAACCAGCCTAGATGCTTTCAACCATTTTCTGACAATTTTTGGAGGAAAATTGCTTCAGGGAGTGGCATCCATCAGATGCGTTGCATTCCCGAGGCTACACTCAGCGCTACGCGCTTTCTGTCGCATTCTAACTGAGTGACAGAATCAATGTCATTTTTACCTTTTTATTGTTGGAACTCCTGCCCTTTACTTCATCTTTAACACAGATGCAATTCAAACCTGTCGAGGCAGGCAAGGATGTGTTGGTATGTGATTCAGTCTTATATCATGAAACCAGGTTTTTTTGGTCACTTTTAATGAATCTCTACTCTTCCCACCACTTTTCTTTTTCTTTCAAGTCCAAAGCCACAGGAAATGAGGAAAATCCATTAGCTGGGTGGTTTTAGCCCCCCCCCACCTCCTTTTTAGAGCACTGGAGGAGCAGTTTTGCCCTGTGGGCCTACATGACAAGGGCAGAGGAAATGGCCAAGCATTAATGGCAGCTTTGATTACTCTCCTGTCACTAATGTAGCCAACATGAAAGACAAGAAGAGAAGAAGAATGACTTCAGCTGCAATCAGAAGCAATCTGGTGGCATCTACATGCACCCAGGTCATACTTGTCGTGCCATTTGGAGCACAAGCAAAGACTCTGGGAGGCGGCATGCACACGACATTAGATCACCAAATACCTTCTAGCACACTGTTTCTAGTAATGACTGAATAAGTCTGGGAGGTTTCGTGATCTTTCTCGTCCTTCAGTGTCTGTTACCTTCTGTTGAGACTCACTGTTTGCTGCACAGACACATGTTGTAATGTTGACACTCTGGGTGTGCCAACTAGTTGCAGACTTGGATGTAAGACATGGTGTAATACTGTGTGTCAGAAGTAAATAATGCTCGTTTTTTTGAGTGTTCAGTTGTGAAAGAGTTTCCACAAGCTTTGTGAAGACAAGCTGGTTTCAACTGTTTCATCTATTTGGACTTCTTGTGATCAAAGTCACTTATCAACTTGATGAATGCAGAACTTTAATTTAGAGGCCAATTAAGTTATCTTCCCATTAACTCTAGCTCCTTGAAAAATGTGGCTAACCTAATTTCCAATTTGCCATATGCACATTCCTGAGGAAACTCAATCAAATGCACAAAAAACCCAAACTTTTTTGTCATCTGGTACAATGTTCATTTCAGTGTGTTTACTTTTAATGGGACGTTATTGTAGGAACTGCAGTAAAATAATTCATTTTACATTTTTTTTGGTCTGTTTTAAAGTAAAATATGTGTAAAAGTACCAACAAATCAATTCTTTCAGCAGGATAATGTTGGATGCAAACTTAACCACCTCAAAACCCTGCAGCAGCCAACACTCACTTCTAAAGCTAGCTTAGAAAGTAAGTCATTATTTAGTTATCCCCAGATAACTAATCAGACATAAATTTGAAGAAAACAGAAGAAGAAGCCAGAATATTATGAGAATCTGAGCTTGGATTAATGACCAGGATTGAGTAATTAAAGCCAGTTTTCAGTAGACTCTGCCATCTTGGCAGGAAATGATGTCATCAAATTCTAGTGCTTTTTAAAATCGTGGTAGGTGGTCTTAAGTTTGAACGTTCACACGTTGCGTCTAGCCTGCATTGAGGTGGTTGGGGTGGGGACTTCCAACAAGCTCACTTCTGATTGGTGAAAGTGGTTGCCATAGAAACAAGGACTCAGACCGACTCAAACTAATGAGTGACAATTTTTGGTTGCAATGATAATGTCAGACGTTTTTCTCAGAGGCAGCACAGCAAAGGTGACAGTGGTTGCAGTACAACTAATTAAACTTGTTACTGCTGAGGACACTATTTAAATTTACAAATTTCTAAATTTATATCAAAAGAGAGAGAGTTAAAAAACAGATTTTTCATTAAACTTTAACATATTTTTTTGGACCATAGTTAGCATGTTTTTTAAAAAACAAAAAACTTGAAAAACTGTTGTTTGAAAAAGATCTTATTTGTGATGCATCCACTTGTAGACGACAAAATCCATGTACGTCCAAACTGTAAGCTAGTGGGAGATTGTGGGAGTGTCTAATCAAATGGGTGATTGGGGGGGGGGGCATGTTATCATATGTTATATGGTATTTATATGTGGTTTGTGGTCAATATTTTTGGGATTTCTTAAAAAAAGTGTTCCTATTATTCAAGGCAAAAATCTCTCTTGTTGGTGTAAAAGTAAAGGTTAGAGGTTTATTATAATACAAATTCACAAAGCCACTTTTTGTTAAGTTGTATTTTGATCTTTTTCTGTGACACAATGTCAATAATTTAAATGAAAATACCTCAAAATTAGGTTTTTAATTAAAAATTAAACGCATGACAGCACTAGTGCTAGTACAACTTTAAATGTGATGTCCTGACAAGAGGTTAAGGTAAATTTCACAACTTTTATCATTACACATTTTTTGTTGAAAAAAAGAGACCTGACAACGCTTGTGTAAAAACTGCCAAATGGTTACTGTTTGAGCTCCTTATCTATGAGATAAGGAGCTTTAATCAGAAAGTGAAAGGGTTGCCACTCCATCAGAGCTCACCATTATACTACTGTTCAGCTGATTTCCTCCTGTCTTTAGGAAGAAATAACTGTATGGGGTTTTTTTTTTTGCTTGTAGCTTTCTGTCCCCTGTGATTGCGACACAGTAATTCGCCTTCTTTGCCTAAATCATTGATGCTTGACAGATGGTAAAAATAAACAAAATCACATTTTGTTTCAAGCAAGTTTTAGTTTTTAGGTACAAACGACTTTGCAAAGACTATCAGAAACTGTTTCTTTTTCTTCTTTGCTCTCATTTTCCTGCCAAAATGTGGGGGAACATTTTCAGATTATTTCCATTTTGCAAAGAAAAATTCTAAATCAGAGACTAAAATCCTTTATTAAGTTAAAACCTGCATAATTTGTCAGACATGGAGCAGCTTAAAGCAAATTTGGAGGAAAACGCTTGATGACTAGATGGGTTTTAAATGACTGCATGGAGTTTATGGCAAAGTTAATAACATAAGACGGGACTTTAGATGCATTAAGACCGGTTTGAGCTCATTGGGTCAGGCTGCCGCGCGGATTTGCTTCAATGTGAGGCTCTCTGCTGTGTTCTGGTGTCGATGTGCCGCATCCAGCTGTTTCCATGTTTTCAGGCGGCTCCGGCCTAAGCCTCCCTCCTGGAGATATTACAGTCTTCATTTGCATCATCAAGTTCTTCAGGAAGAAGAGGTTTACATGTGTGCGTGGAAGACAGCAGGTCGTCTGTGTGTGAGATGAAATTCCACTTTTCCACCTGCTCACCCAGCAGAGGACCTGCCTGGAAATAGCACTGCCTGCAGTTCCTGCCTTTCTTCCTCTCTGCTGCCGGCTGCTCAATTAGAGCTGTGGTTGTAACTCCTCTGGGTGCTTTAACTCCGAGCCTCAGAGTTTCTTCAGTGTCAGCCTTGGCCTTGTTGACTGCAGCCTGAACAATGGCTACAACACATGTCCACCAGAGTGTTTTTGCTTTCGGCCAAAGATCTGCTCCCTGCAGATTTTTTTTTTTTACTCTCCTAGCTCCCCCCTCGTAATTCCATTAGTGCATCCTATTCAGGCGAAGCCTGATAAGTCTGCAGGACAATGAGAAGCACCACTGAGAGGTTCTTCAGGGGTTTGATTGGCCCACGTGATGTACATGCTTTGTTCTGGATAGTGTGGTCTCCACCAGCAGAGGTTCTACTGGTACTGTCAGCTGTGGTCCATCAGTTTAGAAAGATGCTGGATGATTTTGAACGGCCTGGATCATAACTCTTCATTTCTGAGGTGTCCGTGCACTACAGTTTCACAAAATGTCCTGGATTTGCCAATTCAGAAGTACCCATATACTACAAACACACCTTGGCATGTATCGTATGTTCAAGAACACACTGACTGTGGGGTTTTTTTTACGTGCTTTTAGCATATAGACTGTGCTTCTTGACTGTTACTGTAATTTAACAATGTACATTACACGTACTGTCTTTCAACATCTTAAAGTCTTATTGCATTGTAATGTCTTATTCCATTGCAATGTCTTATTACATACATTTTGTCCTTGGAAGCAACAAGTAACAGAAGAGTGATATAGAATGTTATTGTTTCTTTTAAAATCAAATGCGTTTTGAGGGAATATCACTCTAAATATTCAATCTGCTCCTTTTTTCAGATTTTTTAAGTTCAGTTCTAATTTCACAGAAATATCGTACTGTTTTCCTCTACAATGGACACGCTGTGAAATTAAAAAAAAAAAAAAATAAAGTGAATTGAATCGATCCAGTCTCTGGTGCATCAAATCAAATCGATTCTAAAAATTATTGGAGATACCCAGCCCTAACGTAGAACCCAAAAAATGACCGCGTAGCTACGTGTGAACGCAAGAGTTTTGAAAGCAGAACCCGAAATGTTCATATGTGATTGCTTGAATGTGTGTATCCGAGACTGGTGTGAAAGTAGCATGAGATAACTAAAATGTATCTATTGTAGATGTCTGCTGGACATCAACATTTACACATTTAAAAGATGTCTGTATATTCTCCTACACATCTACTTGTAGCTATCTAATTTTGGGACATTTTTGACGTCGATTAGATTATATTTTAAACATAAATGCTACAATTTCACAAATAGCTTTATTTGTAATTTTGTTCTTAGACAGCTAGGAATCACAAACTTCTACATTCCAAGAAGTAGCAAACAGTTCTACTGAAATCTACCTGGGGTTAAAAGGTCTCAGAAACTTTCCTTTCTGAGCCCAGTGTGAATGTAGCATTACATGTTCGTACAATGACTTTTGAATTCAATTTGTCTCTTGATGCTTGCATGCGCTCCCTTTGACACGGGTGTGAGGGTTTGCCTTGTTAAGCTGGGCGAACATGAAGCAATACTGGCTCACTCAGTATTAATGTGTTTAAAGAGGCAGTTCACCAGCATATGCATAATGGGAGTGTGTGTGTTTGCGTTCCTGCGAGAAGTCAGGCAAAGTCAACAGTGGGAGACAGAAACAGGTGGGCTTTAAGTGTCCGAGGGAAGAAGGTGAACGAGTCACAAAGCTGTGAAAAGCTATCTGACAGCAAAGCAGGGCTCGAGTTAATGCAAAACAAAGCTTCTCTGCAGCCATGTTAACGTTATTGCCATCCATTTATGTCTTGTGTTGCAGGCGGAGATTATAATAACTGTTTGCCGTTTTGCCTTGGTGCTTTTTCTCTCTTGTTTCTGCCCAAGAGACTCCACAAATACTCATGTACCGCAACAGTCCAATTGTTTTTGCAATTCTTCTTTCTTATAGGGGCTTTGCATGAAAATTTGGCCCCCGCCACCAGTGTTGTGGGTAATGAATTACAAATTAAGAAATTGCTGTAATTTTATTACTTTCGTCAGTAACGGACTATCATAAAGTTCTACGTTCTGTAATTAAATTACAAATGCTAGACTACAGAAATCCATTACTCACATTTTGGTGCAGTAAAACCATAGGTGAGTAATAAAGCAAATTAGTTTATGTTAACACTTGGCTCTGATGTTGTCTCTTGTTTGAATGAAGCGAAATGGATACTAATCCTATTAAAAAAAAAAAAGCTGTTACTGATGCAACACATATTGCAGAGTTAGAGAGTGGTTAAGGTAAGATGAAAAGAGTGGACAAAATAGGAGCATTCAGTAACTGGAGATATTTCCTATTTAGCTAGCTAGCAGCTTTAGCTTTAGCTGCTAGCTTTATTACCTTAATAATTTGTACCCAAGTGGAAAAAAAGTAAAGTAAGAAATAATTAATTATTTTTAAATTAGAGAATGAGTAATTTAATTACAATCTCATCCAGTAAATAAAGTAAAGTATTAATCTACTCTTTAAAAGTAATTTATTTTAATAATGGCATCACAGCGAGAGAAACCGTCAAAAAAATAAACGGTGCCAAAATCTCTTATGGAGCTCAAAACATTTTCAAAATCCACCAATGAAACTAAAGCAGACGTGTCAGGGATATCCAAAGTGAGTTTGAAAAATATCATGGGGTGGCCACTGGACCTACTGCTTGGTGCCCATTTTGTGGCAAAGTATGAAATTTTGCGATTTTCACACCTTTGCACAATATGGGAAAAGAAAGCTTTTGTACAAGCAATCTTCATCAAAATTCACACTCGTTGCCAGGTTAAGTCTACACCAAAGCAGTTGTTTTGACCTTTGATATTAAGGGGAGGACGCCATCTTGAATTTTCAGAGAAGAATCGCCTTCTAATTTAAACTCCTCCTTGGGATTTCAGTCTATCTGAACAAAACCTTCCCAAAACCTTGGGAAGCTACTTGTGGAAAAAATGTTGTTTTTTGAAATTGAAGATTCTTAAGAAGTGACCCCTATTGCTCACACATTTTATATCAGAGGATTATACAAATTAAATACATGAATCTCTGGCTTCAGTTGAACAAAACAATGACATACAATATGAACATTTGAGTAATGTGGGTGTGGTTAACAAAAAACAAGGAAATCCCAAAATGTACTTTTGCTGATTCTTCTAAAAATTAAATAGACATATTTTGTCACCCCTAGGCAATCAAAACTTAAAATGGTTGCTATGGAGATTTGTCAAGTGCAGCTCTTACGAGGGTGGCTTGGTAGCAATATGGCCATACATTACCACTTATAAATGTAATCATCCCTTGTTTTTCCTCCTCGACGTTGTGAGCAAAACATGATGACACAGAGCCCACCTGATTATAACCTCTAATATAGCCAATAGTCAATGCATGCTGGGAAAGCAAAAGGGAGAATGAGCGAAATACAGGGGCAAAATGCAGAACTACTGTGAGAAAGAGGGAAGACATGAATAATGAAAGGCACTGATGCACACGCTGCTCCATCCAGCATGGCGGCACCTCGGCTTACCCCCGTGCTGTGATGGTCACGGGCAAAGTGAGACAGAATGGGAGATAAATGGCCCGAGAAGCGAAGGGATTGGATCTTCATGGATTTTTAAGCTGGTAGTTAGCAAGTTTTGCTTGGTTTTGAGAGGAGGAAACATGATTGGTTTCATCTGAAGACAAAAATTCCAATAAAATCTGAGCAGAAACATTATTTAGATCTAAAAACTAAAAGAGAAATCCTGGAAGTCTTTTTTTCAATTTGGTAGCACCTTGTAATCTTCTTCCAGCTGAACCTGTCAGCTCTTAGAAGCTTGTTCCTATACAATCCCAGATATCTTCACATGTAATTTCTAAAAAGTCAGTCTGTTTCCTCTTTACAAGGATAAAGTATTCAGTCGAATATCCTTCAAGCCACTAAGGTTTCTTGCAAATGTTGGTGTTGCATTTTTTTTTTTTTTTGCAAACTTTCCTTTCCCTTGGAGTCCAACTTTATTCAGATGGACAGTGAGTCCCGTTATATCTAGACTTCTTTCATTTCATTTTCTCCTCAGGAGTCCATGCTAGAAGAGTTCCTACAGTTTCAGGATTGTAGAACTTCTTTACAAACTGGTGAAAAGTTGATCTTTTGGTGGCTGCTTTGTACTCTCCACTGTAGAATTTTTTTTGTATAAAATTTGGATAAATTCTGTTGCTCCCTGACAGCTTATTTTACATCATCGCTTTGAAAAGGAAATTTTGCAGAAACATCCAGCCCTGTGTAACACGCTAAAGCAATCACTTTTATTCAGGTATAAATTAAAATAAAATAGGTTTATTTGCTTTGTTTGAGGAGTTGAATTGACTCTACAGTTTAATTTTTTTTTTGAAAATAAAAGATGAACCCAATTAGTTAGGCCAGATTTGGCCACATTCACATCAAATTCACTCAAACAAGTTGCTTTGTTTGTAGATGCAAATCCTTTAGAGCATAGCTTTGTATGAGTCAGGGTGTCTGTTGACTGTATATGAGAACTGGACCGAGTGAATGTGATGTCACCCATAAAAAATGTTTTACTTCAGGCGCCAACCAAATGAGGTCAATTCAGTTGCCTTTTTTTTTTTTCTTTTTTTTTTTGCGAAATGGATCCCGCCAAGTTGAAGCCAAAGAAGCAGTGATTGGTTCAAACTGTCAAATATTTTTGAATATTGTACATGGGGGGTCAGCAGACACTGCCTTCTTTTATTGAGGCATCTGATAGGCCACTTTTGCAAGAACATATAAAACAAAGTAGTAGATCAAGAATAGTTATTCTGTAAACAAAATGACTGAGTAATAGCTGTTTATTTCTCCATGGAAGTCAATGGGATTTTGGCTTCTTGGAACCAGCGCGTACTTCCTGTTTGGAATGCTTGTCCAGTTCTCATATACAGCCAATCTGTGATCCAAATTCCATTAGTACTCAGTGCACTGTATAGGGTGTTTGCCATTTTTTTTGTGGCATCCGAATCTACAAATCCATAATCCAGTGCCCAGGAAATGTCCCAGAAGTCTTTGCAAAAACTAGAGCACATTGATGCTCACTAGATTGGCAAATATAGACCACAATGTATTTCACCATGAGAACACTTTGCAATTATTAATAGTCTTTTCAATATGTTTGTATTTATGAGGTTACTTTGGCAAATAGGTGACATGATTATTTGGCATTTAAAAAGTTTAAAAAAGTAGTGAACATGTTTTCGAACGGCATTAAAGTCCAGGGCACTGGATAGTCCTGCACCATATACCGTATATAGTCCTTTAGAGGTTATAAAGTAGTGGGGGAATTCAGACATGAATATACTCGTGTATAGATAGCAAGAGAGAGATAGAGAGACAGACAAAAAGATAGATAGATACACACTCACATAGAGTATCGTTAACTTAAATCAATACAGCTGTGGACGACTGACAACCTAAACCTTCTGTGACTGACAACAGAACTTGACGAGAACCAAGAAAATATCTCTAAAAATCCAAACCACATTGCAACAATCCTCACATTCTGTGTTCAAAACCTTAAATGAAACAACATTGCCATAAGATTTCATCACCTTCAATAACTTGTAGAGAGAGATAATACAGTATTAGATCATTTCCACTGGTATGTCTGCGGTGCATTTCCATTGCGTTGACACAAAAAAATAAGACGTTCATTAATCAATCAGAATGTTTCCATCACCTCCATAGATCATCTCCGTCATATCTGATGTCCATCCCTCCGAAACACAAGCTTTACGCAGAAGTTCTATTTCCAGTCCGTTGACGCGTCGTCATGTTTTGTCCAAGGGGGTGAAGAGACAGTGAACTAAAAACAAGTGTGGGTTTGAAAATAATAAAAGTCTGGTTCATTCATTCATTTTCTGAACCGCTTTATCCCTATGAAGCATGTTTTTGGATGGTGGGAGGAAGCTGGAGTCCCCGAAGAAACCCCACACATGCACAAGGAGAACATGCAAACTCCACACAGAAAGGTCCCCCATTGGTGATATTGTTTCAAGTCCCCCAGCCAGGACTTGAACAGGGAACCTTCTTGCTGTGAGGCAAGAGTGCTAACCACTGATCCACCGTGCAGCCCAAAAAAAAAAAAAAAGTCTGGTGTATTTTCCAAATAAACTTTATAACATTTTATTTTATATTTAAGGTGACGTGTCCACGGGATAACGCACCTTAACACAGCAGAATATGTCAATTTTCATCATGGATGAATTGTGTGGTTTTTTTTTTTAAACATGTTCTTGTGGCATTTTTCTGGTAATAGAGGACACATATAAAGATAATTAAGCATAAAATTACATTTCTGCAGACAAAAAAAAAATGCTGTCTGAAAAGGAGACAGGTTTTTTGATTTAAGGACAAAAACTGCATAATCAGAATTGAAAGACCACTTTGAAAATAGATTAAAATGTGATCAGAGTGGATCTTTTAAGTGCTTTTTTCCCTACTAGATCAAAAACACATAATTAAAAACAAATATTGGTGACATGGCAGGATGGCTGAAAGAAGAGTGGTAGATCTGGATGTCCAGGGTTGGTTTAAGGGAAACCCCTTAAGCATGACTGTTGAATCTGATCATCTCAAAGCTGTCAGTCTGTTTTCATGATTGCCATAAAAGCAGTCAGAAACGACTCATGAGAAAATAATTCTGCGACACAACTCAGAGCTTTGATGTATAAACAGGGAGGTATAAACAGGGAGCAGGAAGAGCAGAGTTTTCCCTCCACACTTGACCGACTTGGACGAGGTGAAATATAGACGTGGAGTCAAAGGGAGAGCCTCCATGACGGAGCTGCGCATAGTCACATTGAGGTCAGCGCCGTAAGCATTGCTGCTGAGCGGAAAGCTGAGTGTAGGTGAGTGAGCTTAAAGAAAATTGCAGCTGAGCTTTGAGTGGAAAAGCAGTGAGTGCGGCTTGGAGGAACACTTGAAACTTAAGAAAACAGCTCCTCTTCTTTTGGGATTATACTCTCCTTAGATATTCATGACTATATTTGTCAGCCTGAGCAGCTGCTCTGTTCTGTGTGAATACTGAGACTTCCTGAATAACTATCTTTTAACCTCCAGGCATCAGCCTGCATCTTATTACAGCAGCCGGTAGCTGGGATTCTTTTTTTTTTTTATAACCCTCACCTGAGCTGCAGTTAAACAGACGAGCTGCTCAATTCCAATTACGCCGCCCGTGATTGCATCGCCGTCACAAAGGCCTGCAAACGCAGGGCAAGTCTGGCGCCAGCTATTGTTGATGCAAGGATAATTCAGAGTGGCTGCATCCATCTTGTCATCAAGAATAAACATGCTTGTTAGGCTGGGTGTTTGCGTGTGCGTGCATTCTGTGTGTGCGATTCACCTTTTGGTCCATGCAGGGTTTTACTGGACCGGGAGGTCGATAGATCAATTCTGAGTGGAAGGCACACTCAGCAAAGCCAGAATAGCTCTTGAAAGGCCACAGCAATCAGTCTCAGCCAGGCCTGTCCCCTAATCATCCAGTAGAGATTTTTATTGTGAATGGAAGTTTTTTTTTTTTTTTTTTTTTTTGCAAACTTGCACTTGAGGTTCTCCATTGAAGTCAAATGTGCAGCTAACCCAGATATGGATAATTGAAATTGATCCACAATCAGTCTTAAATGGGGACTGCTGCTTTTTGTGTGGCTGTTTAAAATTTGCCACTTTATAAAACTAGCAATATAGCAGTTGGCACGGCTTTGAGTTAATCTAACAATACACAGGAGCAGGAAAACAGCTGTCATGGTGCTTGAAATTCAGCTCCTTCTTCTCGTCCTCCATTGAGCTTTACCTTAATTAATTATATTGTTTCTCCCTCAGAGAAAAAGCTTGTTTTATTTTTTGTTTTACCAAAAATCTGCAGAGATTGTAGAAATCTCTTTTCTGCTCCTCAAATGCAATTAAAAAAAGTTTTCTACAATGAAGCAATTTTGATTGTTAGTTCATTTCATAAACTTTATGTGAAACTAAATGGTAATGTGGCTGCAGCCTCACAGGACTTGTTGCGGAAATGTTCCGGTTATATTGGTTTTGGACAAGGGAAAATTTTCCAGGGCACTGGATTATGAATTAGTAGATTCTGAAACCCCCCCAAAAATGACGAACTCCCATAGTAAACAAAGAGGTGAGTAGTGAAAGAATTCAGATATTACCTAGATCTTACTGTCTTGTCAAGGTTGTCCATTTGCCACCTTTGTGGTAAATATGCACACACATGCTACAGGTGTGAATCTGTTTATTTTTGTTGCTCTCATGAGAACTACAATATACTTAATACATCGATGCACACATCTTTAAAAAGTTTAAAATCTTGTTTCATCAAAGCTTAAAGTCCCATTCCAAATCAATTTCTCTGTTGTAAAATTGTTCCCAGTGGTCTTTCAGTGATGATTTTTAGTCAAATTAAAAATAACCTGTGTGGTTTTCTAAGACATATTTTCTGCAGCGCGGCAGGAATTCATCAGAAATTCACTTCTGGGTTGTGGGCAGGACTTTGGTAGGGAAGCAACTGTTATGGTTTGGTATCATTTTCCTTTCTTTTTTGTTGATTTGTGCCGGATGTTTCTCATCCTGGTGCTACCTCCTTGCACACCTGCTTCTCGTCATTAATTTCCACCTCTTCAAAAGCACCTTCCTGGCTCTTTCCCCCTCTGTCAGATTATTCCTTTTCGGTTGACCCGCTCCTAGATCTCTGTTGCTGTTGCTGTTGCTGTTGCTTTGGAGCAGGGAGCTTGTGGCCTGTGGCCT
Source organism: Oryzias celebensis (assembly GCA_014656515.1). Classification (NCBI taxonomy): domain Eukaryota; kingdom Metazoa; phylum Chordata; class Actinopteri; order Beloniformes; family Adrianichthyidae; genus Oryzias; species Oryzias celebensis. Next base: position 54,392,678 of record BNCR01000001.1, read on the forward strand.
GCCCAGCATGCTTTTTACATCACAAATATGATCTTTTTCAAACTGCATTTTTTGTTTGCTGCTGATTCACAGCAATTTAAATAAAAAAAAAAAATACTCAGAAATACAATTTCGAGCTTATTTTTCTTTGTATATGTCTTCCATCAAAACAAGTTTTCATTGGACTGGGTCTTTAAAGGAAAGACTATCACAGTTGGCCTTAACAACCTGCCAACACTAACCACATGTAATAAATCCCTTAAGTTTTCTTTTCTACAAATATTTTCTAACATTTAAGTTTTTTTCAAACAATTTTTTTTTGTTCAGAATTCCAAACTTTTACCTTGAATGTAGTAAAACATGTGTGCTTTCAAGTAGAAAATAATATCTTCTGAAGTAAAAACAATTCTTTCAACTTTTATAATCCTGTAAACTTTCCTTTATCTTTTTTTTTTATTTCAAATTTTAAAGAAACCTACATTTAACACAATTTCAAAGCTACAGAAGAGGGAAAGATAACTCATTTAGTTGCTGCTGGTGACAGTTAGTTTGCAGTATTTCTTTTTATTAAATAAATATCAATTTTTCTTGAACTAATTATTTTATTTTTTAATATATATATTTTTTTTACATTTTTTGAAAAAAAAAATTCAATAGATTTTCTAAAAAAATAACCTTTTTGGTGAATGAATTTATTATTTAGATATTTTCTACTTTTTTTCTGCATTTAGAAACTCCTTTTAATGCGTCCAGTAAAAGCAGAGGACATTGTACTGAGGAAACCCCACCACGCCCGTCTGAAACTGCTCAAGGGACGGAAAATCCTTTCAAAATAACGGTGAAATCTCATGTTTATACAAAGTGGGCACATCACGTACACTCTGCTATTTCGTTCCAGCCCCTCTGCTGTATAACAATATTACTTTAAAAGAGAAGTAATCAGTTTTGTGTACATTTATAGTCAGTGCGACTGAGCAGCATAATGTGATTATTTGATCAAAATGCAGCCCTGCATGCAGCTCAGAGAGCCAGCTGATGTTTGTTTGAACTGACTGAAGGGTGCAAATTAAGGATCATCTTTCCTGCCGTACGGAGAAATTCATCATCTGTCTTTCACAGAGACGCATTCACTGCTGCTTTAGTAACAGAGATTACTCGCCTTTTAGACGGCTCCTCTGGGAATTTTCTCATGCCTGTTTCACTTTAAATATTCCGGACTTCTGGACATGTCCCGGTCATCCTTTCTCTGCCTTTAAGTGGAGTTGTTCAGGGGGGGAGACTGGCATAAGGCATTTTAGAAAAACATAATTGCATTTCCAAGCTCCATTTTTTAATCAAAGGAAATTTAATTAAACTTGGAGCCTTTCCTGATTTCCTGTTGGCTTTGATGCATTTGAAATGAAATAGGAAACCGCCCGATGTTTCCCGGGAATATTACTGCGCTGCAGGGGTGACTCCTGTGGTGTCTCTGGCTGTTTTTCTCTCAAAACCTGCCTGGTCTGTGACCACTCATTCCGCAGACAGAAACTGCCTTTCTGCACGGTTTATGCTCTACCTGATAGACAGAGGTTGCAGTGTTGTAGGTAGGTCCCCCCCCTGAAAACACAATCTCAGTGGAAAGGAGCACTGAGATAAGAGGAGGTGCTGTATTGGGATATGTGCTGTTGGAAGGAGGCATCCCGCACAGATAAGGTCTTAAGGCTGGCTGTCAAAGGCAAAGGTATATCTGTCTCAGATTATGTCCACATGATGGCTCCATCTTTAGAGTCTGTTTTTCAAGTTATTTTCAGGATGACGTGACGAGAGTTTGCAGACTTTCTGAGTCAGAGGAGGCCCAGAAGCTGTGGGAACATCATGCGCTTGTTCTATATGCTCCTCGTAGAGAATGTATGCAAAAACAACCAGGCAAATTCTCAAAGTAGTTGCGGTGACTCTTGCCTCTCACAATGATCCAACAGCCTCTCAATGCTAATCTATTAGCAGTGGTGTCCTGACTCCAGCCAAAAATTTGACCTCAAAAGCCCACTACAAAGAAAACACGTTCTTGTGTCATTTTTCTGATGATGGAGGACATTTAAAAAAAAATTAGGCAAAAAAATAATTTAAGAGTATTACTTTATTCAAAGAAATACCATTTAAAGGAAATGCCATTTAAAAAAGATTGTATTTGTGATGTAGAAAATACACTGGGCGGGTCACTAGCTCCCTGCTCTTCTCAGTTCTGTTGCATCCACTTGTAGACAAATAGATGTACGTCTTTGTTTTCCTCGTCTGAGCTGGAATCTGGCTTAAAACTGTATAATGGATGGCTCCAACATTGTTCACCATTTTTGTTGCACCACTAATGTTAGGTTGGGATTGTGAGTGGCTGGAAGTTAGTGGGAGAGAGTGTAAACAAAGGAATTATGGGATATCAGTGGGGGCTTTCCTCCGCGCCTACGATCTCGCCCACAACTCAGAGGCAATGAAGTCCTGCTGCTCTTCAGAAACGACATCCTAGAAAACAGCACAAGTTTTTGATTTAGGCTGAAATCTGCATAGTCATAATTAAAAGACCACTGGGAAAGCTTTTAGAATCGATGAAAATATGGTTGGAGTGGGACTTTAAATAGATGGGTTTTTACTAAGTGATTTTCTTTTGAAATTGTTTTATAAACACCAGCATATTCAAAGTTGTTCCACATAGGAGAAAGAAACTACTTTTCATGTTAGTGAGGTATTGCATACTTATTCTCTCTATTCTAATACAAATTTATGTATATGTATTATTATAGTATTGAAGAGCTGAGGACACCAAACCACAGCACAAAACAAGACATCAAGTAGAAGCAATTAGATCTCATGTGCTTTCTAAGATTCATGCAAGTGTTGGCGATGAGTCACAGTTTGTCCCAATTAGGGCTGCTACTTATAATTATTTTGATTGCTGACTAATCTACCTATAAATGTTTTCTTTTAGTTAGTCACGATTGATTCATATCATTTATTTTTCATTGTGTTTTGTTAAATTATAATAAAATATTTTTTTTAACTTTTGGTGCTGTTTTTGAATAAAACTTTTAAAAAATAAATAAACCTGAAAACATTTTTTTTTAAATTAAATAGTGTTTAAAGAAATCTTGTGAAGGGCCACACACCTGATGCTGTGCAGACTTTCTAAAAATGGCAATAGTGTAGTTGTTCAGGAAGAAACAAACCAGCTTAATGAGGAGGTAAACTTCTCTTTGTCTCTCTGTAATTGTGAGCTTGATTCCAGGAATGTATTGTTAGTCAATTATATGAATACATCTCCTTCACTAGAGATGAAAAACACAATAATGTGGTGGCTGGAGTTTTAAAAATAAAGAAGTAATGCTTTAAGTTAATAGTATGATAATGGTTTAATTTAGATAGACGTCATGAGGTAATTAGATCCCTTCCTTAAAAATGATGTGCGAACGTCACATGTCACCTTATAAAATAATGACTGTTGTTGAACATTTATAGCCACTATATGGGTGTTTTTTTAAGTATTTGCATTAAGGAAGAAACAAACAGTAGATATTTTTGGCTGCAATTTCAATGCTTTCATGTGCTGACATATATAAAGAAAATTAGCTTAATTTCCGAGTACGTCTTCATTCAGTGTTGTGAATTAGGAGTGAACAAAAAAAAAATGTAGTTTGAAAAAGATTGTATAGTGATGTAGACAATATGCTGGCGGGCCACGAGCGCAAGTCTGACACAAGTCTGAAAGTAGACAATTTATTGAAACAATATGTTACAATCCAATGCGCCCATAGCATGAAAAATATAGCAGCTCAAAAAAGGATAGAAGTTGGTCTTTTAGGCTTAATTGATGGTTTTTTTGTACTATTATAAAGGAAAGCCTCAAAGCTTCCTGAGGCTTCATTTGCCCATTTTGTTTTTCCTGACTTGTTGCCTGTTTTTAGAAAGTTCTAGCATTGTTTTTCTGTTCTATTTGTCAGCTTTGCCTGTTCTATGATTCTGTCGTGCAAAACTTTCTATGAAACAAATACTGCCTTATTAGCACAAGCTAACTATGCTAGCATCAATAGGTTTTTCGAAGGAGACATAACAGATAAACCTGTAATTTGCACATCTGCTTTAAACAATAAAAGCTTTGTTGTCTTTAATTGTCATCACTGAGCCCCAACTCAATGGCTTTGTGGTAGAATGTCCGCCCTGAGAATGGAAAGTCATGAGTTCAAATATATGGTAAAGTCATACTAAAGACTCCAAAAATGGGGCTGAATTTCTCCCTCCTTGACATTCAGCATTAAGGGGTTGGATTAAATGGTTTGTGGGTTTGTCTGGGTCCAACTCCCACCTGCAGGGAATAGGTGAAATACAGAAAACATACAGAAAACATATTTGGCACATCCAGGTGTGTGACATTGGCCTTCAACCCAGCTGTTCTAATTGAACCCCTATGCTGACTAATCACTGCTTTCCCAGTCTCAGTGAAAGGGTTAACCTCTCAGTGTTTGCCACACAGACCCTTTTTGAGGCTCTGCTCTGCCCCTTAAGTGCACATCTGTCTTGATTTGTGTTTCCCCCTTGAATCAGAGTTTGTGCATCGGAGTGTCAGGGAGTTAAGCAGAGCTGGCTTTGCTGGAAGGAAACAGCTGTCTCTGTGTGTGTCAGGATCTGACAGCCTAAGGTTGATGAAGAGCAATACAACACTTGGCGAGCAATGACCAAAGAACTCATCCAGAGAAACTGACAAATACAGAGGCACATGCATACACCTGGATCAGGACGGGAAGGTTATTCGGGGAGTCTCTTGGTGATTTTTATGTCCTGCAGCAATTCTGGACTGCAAGGACTTGATTGTTTTTGCCATTCTTCTGTCTTACACTGAGTGATAATGTGACCCTTTTCACATTAGAAAACTCACCAAAATGACCATGCAAGTACCTGGTAAAAATGAATGAAAAGTAAAGACATGACAAGGGGAAAAAACATCCAAAACATGGGGCTAAAACCTTTTATGGAGCTAAAAAAAAAAAACAACAAATCCAAAACACATGTATCAAGGTTATTCAAAGGAAGTTTTGAAAATAATTCCTACGGCTTGGCAGCAATTTGTGGCAAAGTGGGAAAATTGTCGACTTTCACATTTCCCCACAATATGGGAAAAGAAAGCTTTTGTTTGAACAATCTTTATAAAAATTCACTCACATGCCACCAGGTTAAGCATACAACCTTAACCGATGTTTTGTTGAGCTTTTACCTCAGTAAGAGGTCGCCTTTCGTTCCAGCTAGGGGTTTCCATCTATTGCCTGTTCAATCAAGCTTCATTGTGAAGCTACGTGGGAAAAAATGTTGGTTTTAAAGTTTGTAGATTTTGATTGGAGTTGGCATGGCGAACTCACAAAAGTGGTCTTTCCCTGTTGCTCGCATAATTTATTAATAAAATATTGTGAAAATGTAATGCATGAGTGGTTGTCTCATGCTGAATAAAACATTGCAGGTTACAGTATAAACAACACAGGAATGTGGGTGTGGTTTCTAAAAATTACATTTAGACCTGTTGGTCCCCCCCAGGCGACCAAAAAGTAAAATGGTTGCTATGGACATATAACTATAAGAAAAGCCACCATTTTGAAAAACAGTGTTTTTGTTTTTATGAATTTGGCAGAGGGGGAGAGTGAGGGGTCTGTTGCAGTCACTCAGCAAGAGAGGGCGGGTCAAAAGGCGGTGGCGAGGACGGGTAGTGCCTGCAGGCCGAACAATATCATGCTTCTCAAGGCATTAATTTTTATTTTACCTTACTGCCTCACTCATTATGTCTGAACCTTCTTTCTTTATAGAACTTTAAACTTTTTTGTGAGTCTTTCGGTGGCTATTTTAGTAATTAAAAGGCTGTTTCAAGGTTTTTTTAGTGTAAGGCTTTTGCCTGAATGACTGTGACAATGAATACATGCAAAAACCAGATCAAATGCTTGGTTGGTCTTGACATGGAGTATGAAACTTTCCTGCCTTTCTTCTGGTTCTCTATCTTTTCCCCTCTGTCTGCACATCCTTTCATCACATACACAAAATGTCAGCTGTGTGTTCCACCTACACAGTGCTCACTCATACAAAATAACCTGTCACAGCCTCGCATTTGTGTGCCAAATCCTCACTGCAGACATGAGATTACAGCGCACGGCCGCAGCGGCAGAGGCCAGTAAACCGTAACACTTATTGCCAGATGCAAACACGCAGGTACGCCTGTCTCGTACGCTCATGAGAAGCTTTTTTTCTCAATTTATCAAATGTCATAGCTTGAAAGGTCAGCCTCCCCACGTGTTATGCCTGAGATAAACCAGCCTGCCGCCTCCTCTCATCTCCATGTGGCTGTGACGTTTATTTTCTTTATTGACCTATAAAGCCTACCTGCCACCCTGCAGCTCAACATCTCCCTCTTGAGATTAAGAAGAACTCTTTTATACTGAGTTTGAACACACACAGCACGGCTTGTTTCTGTGTCTGCAGAAATGTGGAGGCACGTCTGTGTGGATTCATGTACTCACTTCACCAGCTGCGGCGGTTTGATGGATGGCGTGTGACAAGTGTGTGGAGTCAGCCCTTTGGTGGGAACCCGCCGGGGCAGGAGGATGCCCTTGTCCTTTCAGATTTCAGAGCATATCTTTTTCTTTCTGCTGCACTCGGGCCAGCGTACATACCCAAAGGCTTGCTGTGATCGATAGGCAGTTTGACTTTGAAACGACAGCAAATAAAATATTCTCTCTGAGCTGTACCCAATCAGGAAGTTGAAATGAAACAACATTTTGATGTTGTTTTAAGCAGCAGCTGCAGATAAAAGAGTGTTTGAAGGTGTTTGGACCATGAACAAAAATGACAAAGCAAAAAGAGAATAAACCCCTTTCTATATAATCCATCACAACTTCTGCAGTCATCTCCTCAAAGAGGAGTTCCATGCTTCCCTGTATTTGTAAAATAGTCAAGTTTGAGGTGTTAGCACTAAAGAAGGACACCTTTTACGCCAAATATAACCAGCAAAAATCAATTCTCAGTTTCTCTTAAGTAACAATTTAGTTTACTTTCTTTTGTTTATTTTATTCATGATTTAAAAAAAAAACAAAAATTGTCTGATTGTACATCACTAAAAGCAAAAGACTGAAAAGGAGAAGAAAAAAGAGCAAATCTTATAACATCTGCCACTTTTCGACCCTAGACAGCATAGCACTTTCCGTCTTTATCTACGTTCACACCTCCCTCTGCAATCCCTTTTTTAAAAGAAATCTTTGCAAACATGGGTAAATGTTGGGCTTCCATGTGCAAAACTACTGCATTCACATAGCGCTTTGCAAGTTTCTGCGACTGTTTTGTGGCTCTTTGTACAAAACGCTAAACCAGGTCGGACTTTGATCAATTAGGGATTCGCATGATGTATGGATCCTTTTCATTCACGGAAGGACAAACGATTTACAAATTGATCATGGAGGAGAAATTCATAACTGCTGTGTCAGAATTCTATGACATCAAATCTTTCATATATTGGAATAGAGCTGTGAAAGAAAAAGTCTGGAGCATGACTGTATCTGTTTGACATTTCACACCAAGCCTCTTCCAGCTGTAGATGGGGGACATGCACTAGTAAACAGTAGAAGAAGAATAAAAGGAAGCCCCTCCCTGCTTGTCTAATGTGAACACTGTGGGCTAAACTCGCATTCAAGAACCTGCATTTAACGCATTCTTGATTGCGTGTCACATGCCTGGTGTGATCGTAGCTTTTCAGGTATTTCAATCTATATTTACAGCATCAACTCAAAATTACTACATAAATTCATTCTTTTATAACTCAATTCGTTACAATCGTGACAAAAACTTTTGTTTATTTTTAAGTTTTACACTTTATTATTTACTTAATTTTGAGATAATTCCAAAAATGCATTGAAATATTCAGCTGCATGGCTTCAGCATAATATTTTTAACAGATTTTTTACGTTTTAGTCTCTAGTCACTCAGTTTATTCAAACCTTTTCTGAATATTTGCTGTTTAAATGTTTGCTGTTTGCTTATTTACACATTTTGCCACAAACATGAGAAATAATGTGTCTGATGGACCTCTCTCTGTATTGACTGCTAATAATAATGTGAAGATGCTCAGTCGGAGAAGGTGGGTCAAAAGGGGGCGAATAACTACTGCCCTGCAACCAAGTTCGCTGCTTTCTTGTGTAGTTTTAGTGTAGCTTTTGTTGTTGTAGTTTTCGCATAATTATGTGCTTTAGCAGTGATAACTTTCGATTCTTACATGTCACTTGGGCTTGCAAACAATAGCTTATAGCTAAAGCTTTGTTTTCTGTAGTTGTTTTCTACCAAAATAACTTCTCTCATTAAAATTTAGAGGTACTAAAATGTGTGGCTCTAAGCTTGTCGTGGAGTTTGAAAGCCATGGGTGTTTACCAGCCACAAGACATCAAGGGAAAACATGCTTTTGACCCATATTTATAAGACTGTGGGATAAGTTTTGTTGTGACCACTCGGAAACAGACTCTGCGTGCATTTGTAAGCAGAAAACAACAGCGCGCCTCCTTTCAGGTTGATGTAAGACGCAGGAAATGTCTTTTGCTCGGGTTAATCCTGCCTCGGTTCTGTTGGATTTGTGCACACAGGTAGATTCAACTCTGTGCTTGCACATGGTGGAGTGTTTTTGCCCGTAGACTTCTGTCGCCTCTGTGTTTGCCGGGGTCTGACCACCCACTGTAAACTGTGTGTTCACAGCAGGGCCACACTGGGCATGCTCAGCCCACCTGCCTCTGATGATGAAGGAGCTGCTGTGGTTGCAACTAAAACTCTCCTTCTTGAGGAGAAATGAACATCTGGCAGCTTTTTTTTTTTTTTTTTTTTACATGATATTCAATTTTGTATTCAACAGAAACCCCCTGGATAGGTAAATATTTTAAGGGTGAAGCCAGGAGCGGCGGGTGAAGGGGACGAGCTGCTCCCTTCGTGTGTTTTTGCTCACTCCGTGCTCAAACATTTATAGACTTTTTTATGTGGTCATGCATTTATGTATGTTTCCTTTGCCCCAAATGCTGCTACTTCTAGCTTTGTGAAGGGAGTAAAGCGCACCGGCTGTATGTTTGTTACTTCGCCCCCTACAAGTAATCTGCCCATTTAACCTCACAGCCTTTCGTGACAGTTAATTCCGTCTCCTTCCTATACCTCTTCCCCTTTTCCTCTTTTTCCTTCCCTCTCCAAGTCTTTTCCAAGTCAGAGGGCGTGATGCCATGCTCTAAATAACTTTATTGACATTTGAATTGGCCATAGATGGCAGTAATTATCCAGCCTTCCTGCTTCCTGGCTGGCAATCAGAGAGGCAAGGCACATTCAGGCCAAGAAATGTGTGTCCATTCCAAACACACACAGATGCTCACTCCTATTATCCTTTACATTCTGATAGAGAAGCAGTGGCAGGGAGCGTGTGCACTTAGCACATATCATTGACGGGGTTTGTGGTGCATAAAAAGGCTTACTGCAGTCTGCTCTGGCTATAATGCTCCCGCTATAGAGCCAGAGCAATGTGGTAGGACTGTGTGAAGTATTCTTGAGGGCTTAAAACTGAGTGACCATGAATCATTGCACTAGAATGTTTGCTTACTCTTATCCTCCAAGAAATCGCCATGACTACGCCTCTGTATGGTCAGCAATGTCCTGAAATGCAAAAAAAAAAAAAAAACTAGGAGTTTTTAAACAGATTCTTTGTTGATGAAACAATTTCCTTTTTTTTTTTTTTTTTTTTCAAAATGTAATTTTGTCCAACATTATGTCAAAGTGCCTTCTTAAAGGTGTATTTTAGCGTTCAATTCGCATTTTTTCTGAGATAAAAACACATTTGAAACAAACAGTATAAAGGCTTAAAAACTGAAAAAAAGCCCACCTTCATTCAGATATTTTGGATAAATTGTCTTGTCGTAAGAGACAAATAAAGCAACCTCTGTTGAAAGAACAAGAATGAATCTTTCTTCATGAGTACATAACAACAATACATTTTTATCATATCTAGAGCCAAATAAAATGAGCAGCAACTTATGTGTCTGAACCCTAAAGTAAATATAACTTCCTTAGCAAACCGTTTTCATGCTTAGCAACACCCATCTCAACATTAAATTATAGATGGGAGGCTTGCTTTAGCGCTATGTGGTCTTATCTGAATAACATTTGTTTGAGTTTTAAGAGTTTATTTTCTTTTTTTAAGACCGAAAATATCCTTCCTGAAGTCTACAAAGACAATAAAGATTTTATTGTGACATTTTCATGATTTTTTTGTTTTAAAAATTGAATTTACTAACAAATTATTGCAAAACTGCAATAAAAACATTGTACCTAAGTGATTGACTTTATTAAAATATATATATACGTTTTGAAAAATAAATATATGTTTGGTTTTATTGCTATATATAATAAACAAAAAAGACTAATCTAAGCCATTATAATATGGTATTCTGCTAATTTAATACTGAGGATGAAGCAAAGCAGCAAAACATTTAGCAAAACTTACTTTTAAATGTCTCACTTCTTATAGAAAGATGGTGTTAATGTCAAATTGTAGAATCAGTGGCCAAACTTCTTGATTCAAAAACCTGAAGGAGGTGTTTTATAGATGTGCATGTTGGTCTGCTTCCTAAAACAAGATTATAAAACGAAATAACAGAAAGTCCACTGAGCTTTGAGTCAGAAACACAATACAGTTCTGTTTTTGTCAGTTAACCAGACAGAATCACAGTTTGACACAACATACACCATTGTTGGCTTTGTTAGCTGAGATGATCCACCATTAAATGCTGCTCATTTTGTTAGTCTTTGCTTGAAGAACTGCTGGAATGAAGACAGGACAGGCCTACTTTTTTGGATTTCCGTTCACCAGAACACTTATAAAGACGCGCACACCCACACACAAAAACATTTTATTCTTTTCCATTGAGTTTTATTTATTCTGTATTTTACATTTCACATTCATTCCAAACCAATTTCCTGTCATTTTACAGGAAATGAGCTGAACTTTGCACAATCCCAACAGATAAAACAGTCCCAGCACGTAAAAATGATATTGTCCTGTGGCTGGGCTTGGCAGCTTGGGTGTAAATAGACACTTTCTCTTCTTTCAAAGTCGGTATCACGTCTCCTCGCCTGCTGAGGGAGAGTCGTGTCCCTGAAGCTAAGCTGTCCATAGGAAGACAGCAATACAATCAACAGTCAGTCTGCTGTTGGCCTTTAATGGCAGGTCCTGGCTGAGTTTGGAGAGATGAGGGAGGCTGAAGGAAGTCAGGCTGAGAAATGAAAAAGGAAAGACACGGTGGCATGCTGCTTGAGTTAAATGTTGTTGGTGCCTTCAGCAGAGCACACCAGAGCTAAAAAGAAACATTTTCAAACTTTTCTGCTTACTTGAAGACCTCCTTCAATCAACTTTTGGGGTACAGTAAAATTATTTTCAGTGGTCTTTTGATTATGATTACCATATTTTTTGGATTATAAGTTACTTTTTTCACATTATTTGACCGAGGACTTGTACTCAACTATGACTTTAAATGTGGTTTTAAAAAACATTATAGTAATAACCACTAGAGGGCACTGTAGGTGTATGTATCAGTATTTGATACTGACAGCAATGCAGAAGAAGCGCCAGAAGCAATGCAGAATTGTTCCAAAGCGTCACAGAGGATGAAGAATTCAATTGAATTAGTGATCTTGACTTGTTAACATGTTCTTTATGCTTAGGTTATCAGAATAATTCTTCATAGGGGGATACTAGATTCTTCCTGTGTTTCATGAAGCTAGAAGTGAAGCATATATTCAGTCTGTTAATGTTATCTTTACTCTTCGTATAATTTGCCATTCAAGAATACATGTCTGTTCTTGTTCTCGTATTTGTTAAATGAGTTCCTCCCAAAAGTCTGACTTATACTCCATTGCAATTTATGATTTTTTTTCTTCATCGTCATGCAAATTATGCGACTAACACTACAGAGCGACTTAAAATTTGAAAAATGCAGATACAGTTTTTAGTCAAAATCATAAAACTTGTGTCGTTTTCTGGGACAAAGTTTCTGCAGAGTAGCAGTAATTCATTACAAAATCGTCTCTGCCCATTGTTGTTGGCTGGACCCTGTGCAACCCGCACCCTTTTTGTAGTTGCTGAGACCTACAGCTCCCCACACCCCCAACCTGACATAACCAGTGCAACAAAAATAGCGAACATTGTTGGAGCTATCAAGCTGTAAAGGTGTGAGCCCAGAAAAACAAAGACATACAAGAATCTAGTCACCTACAAGTGGATGCAACAATGCTCGTCCAAAAATGTGTTGATAAACCAGACACTCCCATTGCATGTGAGAAAAGCCAAAGTCAAGTTTCTAGGCTTTTTGAATATTTCTCACTTGCAGTGCATGGAAGACACAAATGATGTTGATCAGGTTTATTTATTTTGAAGAGCTCTACAAAAGTATCGGCAAACAAGTCTCCGGGTTTGGGTTTATGAGATCATTCAGAGATTTTGTATGGCGATCTTTACATTTTATAGGACTGCAGGAGCTGCATCCAAATGACAGCGCTTTCTGCGGTACTTCCATCTCTCTGTGGCCCAGTTTGATGATTTGCTGAAAGAACAGGAATAATAATGTATTCATGTAAAGAAGAAAAATATAATAAAGTTCAGGAGAACGATCAGATTCTCCTCCATGTTTGTTTTGGACTGCGCTTCTTCTTCTGCGTTGCTGTCAGTAGCAAATACTGATACACGCACCTAGAGTGACCTCTAGTGGTCGTTAGTGGGAAAATAAATATATGAGCCAATATTATTATTTTTTAAATCACATATAAGTCACACCTGAGTATAAGTAGCATCCTTGGCCATAGTATACAGAAAACCTGTAACTTATATTCCGAAAAATGCAGTATTCAATATAGTACTTTTTCTTTATAAATTCCACACGGTAACAACATGGTATGAACGCCAAAAACACGATTATCATCAAAGTGGGTTTTTAACCTCGACTCTGCTACGATTCTGCACGAAGCTTCATGAACAAAAAAAAAAAAAGTTGGCACAGAAGGAGAGGATGCAGAGAGAAAAGAAAGGAAAACAAAAATCAAGAGGAAATTGAGGAGTTTTTAGTAGCTGGGTGAGTTTCTGGGCTCTGTGTTGGCTTAGCTAATGACTGGTGCATATGTCAGCTACCAACTGCAGAGCTACAATCAGCCAGCTGAGGAAGGGAGTGACGGATGAAATGCAAAAAGAAAAAGAGGAAGATGCAGACAGATACAAAGTATTAAGCCGTGGGTGCACAAACACATAAAAAAATCGAATCAAATCTGGGAAAAGCAGTTCTTAGAGAGGGAGAGCAGTGGAGCAGAGGATTTTGAGAGAAACAAACAGAGAAAGGCTTCCAGAGGGAATAGGGAGAAAGAGGCAGAATTTGCCAAGATAGTTTCCATTCTTTTCATCCTCCTTCAACGCGCTGAAGTAGAAATGGGGGAGGCTGCGGTCCAAATCATTACACTCAGCTGCCTTCCTGAAAAGTATTTACTGTTGTCAATGAAAGCGAAGAGAAGATGGTGTGCAGGAAAAGGCAAAATGGCTTTGGAAGGCATGCTGATGACAGACTGCTTCTCTCTATGTGTGCTTTTCAAACAGTATTTTTATTCCTTCTTTGGGTCTTTTCACTTCTCCTCCTTTTGACTTTACCTTTTTTTGCCCGAGCTGTCGTGTCTGCCCCGCTCCGTCCTGGCCCATGTTCCATCAGGTCAGAGATTTAAGCCTTTAAGAGCCTCTTTTTCCCTCCAGTAAGAGCTTTAAGGCAGAATGTGTGTGGAAAGCATTTTTGTTCCTTTTTTTCTTTTTGCTGGAGGATCAGAGCTGGACAGAAATAGGTGCAGACTGAGAAGAGAAGCAGATGCTGCAGGAGAAAAGTCTTTATGACCTTGGATCCTCCAGTTCCTTTTGCTTCCCAACAAAACACCCACAGCAACTCGAACGCTAGTGTGCCAGCCAAAAAAACAACAAAGAATTGGGTTTTGCCACCCGTTTTCTGGACTGCTGCAAGTCTACCCTCAGATTTTAAGTGGGAATAACTTTTTGGATTGTCGTTCTGCTAATTGCAAAGCATCAAAGCCTTGCAGAGTTTTTGCAGTTTGCACCTTCTGAGCTAACTGGAGCTTTTCTTGATTCTGCAGGCAAACCCGTGAGCAGGAAACGCCGCCAGACTTCTTCTACTTCTCTGATTTTGAAAGACACAACGCTGAGATTGCAGCCTTTCATCTGGACAAGTAGGTGAAAACCAATCTATAAATATGTGATGAGCATGTGTTTGTCTTATTTGCTGTCCCAAAGAAAACTATTAAAGGTTGAAAGTAAAAGAAAAAAGTATGCTCATCTGCTGCACTTAGTATATCTCATCGTTATATTATAAACAATGTTGAGGGGGTTTAGGCCGTAACTGAATGTTTGAAATGTGTCGAAATTCTGTCTTTCCAGAGTTGGGATAATCCAGGTTTGAGGGCTAAGGCACAGATGATCTCTGCAGCTCAGCTGGATTGAGCACCTCAGGCTTTAGCAGAGGAACTGCACATCCGTAAACTTTAAAGATGACAAAAATCATCCTTTTATTCAATTTTAAACTTCTAAAAAATCTATCAGAAGAAGAGATAAAAAAATTTGGTCACATGACCCTCGTGTTTTGCCAATTTGCTTAGTGGTCCTCTCACCCTAAACCCCACCTTGTTAAAAACTAAACCTTTCATAATCTGCTCAAAAATATTTATAGTATAATTAAAAAAAAAAATTATAAAAATATTTCCTGTTGTTGAACTGAGGCTTTCACATGTCTATCAAAAGACCACACCCCTTTTGTTTCATAAAAATATTCTACTTAAAATGCTAATTAAAACGTAACCGCACAAATAAACAAAAAAAATCAGTCTATAAGGGAACGAAATGTAGGCACACCTGTTCTTTAATAAAGTGGGCCTGTGTTTTTTTCTTCCTTACCAAATGTTGCAGTTTCTCAAATAACCACTGGGTACTGGTTTAGGAAAAAAAAACAATTTTCATCATCCATTGGTAAAAGCTGAACTTTTTACAAAAATAAGCTTATGTTAAGTCTGGTTACAAACAGCTCTCTTCTTAAATTTACCATAATTTATATATTCTATACAAAGCATTCTTTTCCTAAAGCTCCCACGTTACTTTGTCCTACCCAGAAGTCTTTTTTTCAGAAAGTTCGGAAAGTCAACATTTTTTTAACACTAACTTTAACAATGATAAAAACAATTTGACAATAATTGCTAATTCTAGTTTTCAGCTACATAAATTTAAGTTCTCAGTGGTTAAAATCCAGGGTTTTAAATTGCTTTGTTAATTGCGTTAATTAATAAAGACGTTATAAAGCGTTAAATGTTGACTTGCTTGAACATTTTATTTGAACTCAGCTGAAAACAGGAATACATCACTCTCTGTGCATATTTTGGTGTCTCTGTACGCAGCACGTTGCTTCCGTGGTTTTTGCCTGATGAGGTGTTCATTTTCATAAATTCATGGGGTATGTAGAAGGCTGATCCCGCATGGTGGAGGTAAACAATGGAATAAGGCATGTCAACATATGTAATATAGTATTTATAAGTGGTTTGTGGTCAGTATTTTTTGTTCCTGCTGTTTTGATGTGTTAAATTACTGCACTCTGGGCCGAATGTTTTCTTCTTGTTTTTTCCCACTAATTGCTCGAGATTGAAAAAAATAAACAAATAAATCTCCCTTGTTGGTGTAAAAGTAAAGGTTGGAAGTTTGTTATAACAAAAGCTTAATGAAGCCACTTTTTTAATTGTGTTTTGTTCTTTTACTGTGACACAGTGTTAAAATTTAAATGAAAATACCTCAAAATGAGGTTTTTCACATCAGTTATTCGGTTTGATTAAAAATAGATTGATTAAATCAATTAATGACAGGTCATGATTAATGAATCACACAAAAAAATGAATCGCGTGACATCAATAGTTTAAAACAAGCTTGGATTGTAAAAGCATTATTGTCTCTGTCCCTGGAGGAATGTGATCTGATTCGTTAGCTTATTGTTTTAAAATGGCAGAGAAAGTATTTCATTCTTTGAGCGAAAAAAGCCAAACTAGAAACTATGCATGCAGCTATAAAAACCTGCACTCTTGCATTTCTTTATAGTGAAAATAAAGATGATCCCATTTGTCTGCCAGTGGTTGCATCAAAATGGAGTGGAGCAGGGAGCTTGTATGTCACACCTACAAACTTTATCCAACTGTATTTTTTCATCTGCTCCTGATTCATAGCAAAAAAAATACTCAGAAATGAAAATTTGAGCTTAATTTTCTTTATATATGTCCTCCATCATCAGAAAAATGCTACAAAAACATGTTAAAAACCCCATTTTCATCAAAGTGGATCTTTAAGCTGACTCCCCAGATTTCATGACTCCAAAGTGTACTGAAATTTGCGATGTATGTTTGTTGACGTTCTCAAAAATGCAAGTTATATTTATGCACGTTTGAATCCTGTTTGCACACCTCCCATGTGGCCTAACCTGGTTTCACTTAGCTGCACGTCAGTGAGACAAAAAAGATGAACGAGCTGCCATTTTTTTAAAGTAAGAATGAAGAGTTTGAGGTCAAGTTGACATTTGGATATGTTACACCCCCCACCAGTGCAGCTGCACGGATCACACGGGTGTCTTCACACCGGCACACCTTTTGCCACATCAACACTTTGCTGATACCTTAGATTTTCTCCTCACTTGTACCTTTCAGAGGCTGATGTTAGCGGGGGTTATGAGCGCCTGCAGGCCATGAGTCACACAGTATGAATGGCCCCCCTCCTGCAGCTAGCATCTGACCGAACGCTGGCTGCAGCATTAATGCTCAGCTCACCTGGCTTTACAAGGCTGATGCGTGATGGACACACTTTCATGAGAGTCTCTATGATCGACTAAACGCCGGCGAGTTTAACTGATGCTGCCGAGGCGGTTATGAAGGGCAGAGCGAATGTTTAGAATTAAGCGACACGAGATGATCCAGAGGCCTCACACACACACTGTTGTGTTTCCCTTAAGGCACAATGACACAGTTCATCAGCAGTTGCCACGGCGTTCCTCACCAGTCTGCTGCACATCTGGTCTTAACAGTAACACCCCCCCCCCCCCCCCCCACCCCCCCCCCACACACACACCAGCACATGTGTGATGTGTGGGTTAAGAGAAAAAGAAGGAAAACCAAAGGCATGCAAGGCCCTGCGCCCATACTAAATATAAGTCAGGCAGGGTTTGCCAAATGTGTCTTCGGAGTTTTTTTTCTCCTTATTTTTTGTCTGTTCTAAATTAGAGCCCGTCCAAAGAGCTGCTGCTGGTGCAGAGGCTGCACTGCCTCCCAGGAGGCCTGCAGACACACACAGCCTCGCACAATCACATGCACACTGAGACACAGCGCCTGTCTCCTCCCCTGCAGACTGCACTGCTTTAAGCATCATTAATTATGTGATTGGATTTGACTGGGGGGGGGTGCATTTTGCTGCATTAGGCAGTCAGCATATCTGAAGACTCGCTGAGCCCCTATATGACCTCCGAATATTGAGCCATATATCTCCAAATTCATGGGAAGCATCGCAGACATTTTTCATATGGGAACGCATGAAATTCCCACGCTTGGTGAGCGCACGGCTCTCAGCGGGGTTCCCGGTCCCATCTGTGAGTTTAAACAGCTGCTGCGGAAAGGAGGCTTTTCAGAGAAGAACACTCAAGGAATAAAGAGAAACGGCGTTAGCTCAGGTAGCACACTCAGTGCTGCTCCATCCTTTAGTCTCTACAAAAACAAAAACACAACGGCTGTGTTTCATCTTGCCCTTTCCATCAGATATATTGGATTTCATGATAAAGATCAACTATCTATATTTTTGCATTAATTAGGACAGAAGCTCCACGTGCACAAAGTAGGACATCTATCAGTGAAAAGGTTGAGTAAAATGTCACATTTTATGATTATTTTTGATAGTTTTCTATCAAATTAGGTATTAAAATGAGAAACAAAAATGTACATTTACAAGAACCTTAAAAAAAAAAAACTTTTACAGCCACATCAAAACCACCGATAAGTTAACCTCAATGCAGTGTGGGAAGGTGGGGACAATATTGATGTCACAGTGCCCTCTTATGGCTGTAACGCTGAACTGCACAACCAGAAATGTTAACAAAAGATAACTAGAATTGTACATTAATGGGCTAGGATAATAAAGAATTCTAAAAACAAGAAAACTTTGTATCTATAGCATTTGATGTGAATTCATCAAATCTAGTGTTAATTCTCCCTTTATTGCTGCTGCTTCTGTTTGTTTTGATTGATTTTGCCTCAAAATCCTTTAAAACAGTAAATGATTTAAGTGAAAACTAATAAAAACATTGAAAATGATCATTATACTAAATAAATGCTAGTATTTTTTAACTGAATGGATTTAGGAGACCGTTATAATCACTTATTTGTGGTTGTAAAATGAGCTTTAAAATTGAAAAACACTATTACTAATTGTAAAAATTTTATAGGACTTCTGTTTTACTTTTATAACTTTTAGTGCACAGCACACATCCCTATTACGACATTTTAAATATTCAAAGACTTCTTGATGTACTAGGCCTGTAAAATGTTTCTATTCTCTCCAATATCTTCGGTTTTATATTTTGTTAAAAGGATAATATAAAAACCAAAGATCATAGCTTTAGTTTTTAAGACATTTGCAGTACAAATAGGATTTTTAAATGTTTTCTAAAAAGAAGTCACAAAATAAAAACTGAGTGGCGTTGACTGGCCCACAGGTGCTATCCTCCTTCGCCACTCCCCCGATTACGCCCCTTTTACCTTCCCTCACTGACTGTGTGGCTGCTAAGGGGCCTTTCACTCTCCCTGTGACCTACAAATGACAAATTTATTATAAAAAAATGTTTTTTTGTTTGTTTTTTTTAAAAGTGGCTTTTCTGTTGGATTCATCTCCAGAGCAACCATTTAGTTTTTTGGTCACCGTGAGGTTATGAACAGGTTTATATCATTTTTTTAGAAGAATTGGCAAAACAAATTTTTTAGATTTCCTTAGCAACGAAGGGTTATGTTAACCACGCCCACATTTTTAATATATGTATACTGTATGTCATCATTTGCTTCATTTTGGGCTGGGGATTCATGTAATACATTTTCACAATATTCCAGTGAAAACTGTGCAAGCAACAAGGTCACTTTTGCAAGGTCAGCACGCTACAACTGTTCAAAATCTACAAACTTTAAAAGCAACATTTTTTCCGAAGTAGCTTCCCAATGATGTTCAAGTTAGGAGGCGATGGATTGAAATGTACAAAGTTGGCAGTCTCTTCCCAAGGTCAAAGGTCGACAAAACTTCAGTTGTGGTTGTGAAGTTAAGCTAGCAGCATGTGTGTGAAATTTCGTGAAGATTGCTCGAACAGTAATTTTCTTTTCCCATGTTGTGGGAAAATGTGAACATCACCAAATTTCACACTTTACCACTAAATGGCTGCCAAGTCATAGGTTCTGTGGCCATCCCATAATCATTTTAAAACATCCTTTGGACATCCCAGACAAGTGTGTTTGGGGTTTCATCAGTGGACTTTGAACTATTATTTCAGACCCCCATAAGAGATTATGGCCCCATTCATTTTTTGTTGGTTTAGTCCGCTGTGATGTCATCATTTGTCGCAAGGGGTCGTTCATTATCCTCAAAATTCATTTTCAGTGGGTACTAATCGTGTGCAAATGTTGGTATTCCGAATTATTATTTGTTTGTTTAATCACATGTGATTGAGCCTTTGATAAAGTGCTTACGCATCATTTTTGGACTCTGACAGGATCCTGGACTTCCGACGTGTTCCTCCCGTTGCTGGCAGGCTGGTCAACATGACCAAAGAGATTCGGGATGTGACGAGAGACAAAAAGCTGTGGAGGACCTTCTTCATCTCCCCAGGTACACCCTGAATTTCAGCCCAAATTGCAAGCCGAAAGCACAAAAGTGGAATCTTTGCTCCTATCTCTGGAGAATAAAAGTCTGCCCTCAACATCATCTTCAAACTACAAAAATGAAAGGCCAGCAAAAATCATCAGCTTCTCTTAATGAAATGCAAAGCTTCTGGCCTAAATTACCAGGATATTAATTTGTGTCGAATTAGTACTATCATGGGACTTTACCTTGTGCCAAAGCACGCCAATTAATTAGAAATGCAGCGTCTCAGTGCTTTACACCTGGAAAATTCTCCCAGGGATCAAATTATCAGCAGCCTCAGCATTTGATCCAGTTCAGTGAGCGTCCCCAGGTACTTTTAATCATGTTCAGCTTTGAATGTTGGTGGAATGATAAAAGGGGGAAAACAGCGCATCCACAAGGGGGCGAAAGGAAAGAGGTTTTTTTCATCAGCATCCGCCTTTTTTCGGTCTTTTCAGCCAACAACGTGTGTTTCTACGGAGAGTGCTCGTACTACTGCTCCACTGAGCATGCTCTGTGTGGCAAACCGGACCAGATAGAGGGCTCCCTGGCTGCCTTCCTCCCAGACCTGACACTGGCGAAGAGGAAGACCTGGAGGAACCCATGGAGGCGGTCCTACCACAAACGCAAGAAGGCAGAGTAAGAGTGTAGAAAACACGCTAATTACAAAAAAGTCTGCCTGATATTAATACTCTAAAACTACGGACACCCCAGGCATGGGATGTGCGCTCAAGTGAGTGCTGAATGCGGGTTCTTGAACCCGCTTTTAGCATGTGGTGTTCACACTGGACTGTCGCTGCCTGATACTAGCACATGCACCTAGCTGGAAAAGGTTTGGTGTGGAATGTCAAAGTGGTGTGAATCTGGTGCCTCTTGCTCCAGGCTTTTCCTTTGCAGATATATTCCAATATAATTGATTTACAAATGGCTGGCACTTGTTTGAATGAAAAACAGAGCCATCCATACACCACTAACACATACAAGTTCCGGATTGGTCAAAGTTCAACTGGTTTAACTGTCGCTGTTGCAGCATGTTTTGTACTTTTGTACTTAGGGCCCAAAAATTGAGTTAAAAACTTGCTTAGCTGTGTCTGAATGTAAGAGTTTTGAACATAAGATAGCTAATAAACATCTATTGTTGAGGTCTACCAATGATGTTCTGCATGTAGAGGTCTGCTATACATGTACTTGTTGGCATTTAATGTTTGAATATTTTTAGATGGCTATTAGAATACTTAAAAAAAAACCATTTACTAGATATAAAGCAAGCAACTGTACAATTAGCTTTCTTTGTTGTTTTGTTCACAGTCGACTAGTAATGACACAATTCTGCCTTTAAGAAATAAAGCAATATTTCCACTACTTTTAATGAAAACTCTTCAGGTGGGAGGTGGACCCAGACTACTGTGAGGAGGTTAAACAAACCCCCCCATATGACAGTGGAACGCGGCTGCTGGACGTCATGGACATGACCATCTTTGACTTCCTCATGGGTGAGTCTCGCAGTGATGTTCAGGTGCATCGTTGTAGGAGAGCCCCACTGTGGTTCCACGGCGGGATTTGATGTGGTTTGGTTTAGTTTTTTTTGCTGACTCAGGGGTGGCTTTTCCTCACAGGAAACATGGATCGACACCATTATGAGACCTTTGAAAAGTTTGGAAACGAGACTTTCATCATCCATCTGGATAACGGCAGAGGGTAAGCACACCCCTCTGGATGTTCTGTCTTGAACAGCTTTTGACTGATTTGATGTAAAGTTTTTACAAAAACAAAAATGAGAGCTTTAGAGCAGTGGTCTCCAATACATGGACCACAGAGTGGTACCAGGGAGCCAAAAAAAAGGAAAAATCAGTAACTCACATTATTTGTTTATTTTCTGGTTCTGATGGAAGTTTTATTTTGAAAAACTACTGGATTCTGTCCAATACATCCGCTTTTACTCATTCTTGATGCATGTCCAGTCATTCACCGTTGATCACACGTCTTCACACACATTTGTTACCTTCTTACAATTTGTAGAGGCTAAAGATATTCTCAACTTTGATGATTGAGGAAAAATCTACATCACATGTTAATGGGTTATAAGTTTACGTTAAATGTTTTGCAGACAAATGAAGATTCGATAAAATAAAGCTGCTGATTTGTGGAAACTTGTAAAGACATGATTAATTATTTTCTGCTGTAAAACTAATGTTGAGAAGCTTAAGCAAAGCGAAAACAACTCTGTGTTAAAGAAAAAATACACAATCAATCAAGATTGAATTACAAAAAATTAATTCGTTGTTTTGTCAGATAATCTATAGCCTGGATTGAGTTCTCATTATTAGAATGGCACATTATAAAAAAAAAAAGCCCCTGGAACGTTCACTTTATTACATTATTAAAAATCCAAAACAATTTCTACAAATCAACAACTTTGCATCATATAATCTCTATTCTCTGGAATACCTTTACAGGCGTATTTAGACTGTCTTTTTCAAAAACATTTCATGTAGTAGCATTTTAAGCTGACTTCCTTTGCTGTGTTTTCCTAAATCATAGTTAGGAGTATCTAAAACCCAAGTCACCAAAAACAGAAACTCTTGGATGACTAAAAAGGTTTTCGTTTATGTTCCTTCTTTGTCTTTTTCCAGCTTTGGAAAGCATTCCCACGATGAGATGTCCATTTTGGTGCCGCTGATGCAGTGCTGCAGGTGAGCTCGTCACCCTAAACGATGCTGGAACACGGCGTACCGCATGACGCTCATATTTACGTTTTTTTCTTGCCTGCTCTGTCTACAGGGTGAGAAAGTCAACCCACTTACGGCTGCAGCTGCTGGCAAAGGAGGAGTACAAACTGTCCACGCTCATGGCCGAATCCCTGACGCGGGACCGACTCACTCCCATCCTCATCCAACCACACCTGGACGCCATGGACCGACGGTTACGCCTGGTCTGCCATTCCAGCTCCTATCTTCCTTTTGGGTTTTATGTCAAATGTGTTGAAGTTTATAAATTAATTAAAGAAGATCTGTTCAATCTCTCACTCATACCACCCCGAACAAAAAGAAACAAACTGTTTCCCTCTGGTGACACAATGTCATTAAGTTTTCCACTTTTTTCAGCAGTTCTTGCTTTAGCAAGCCAGGAATTTTTCATCATTTAACAAAAAAAAAAAAGAAAATTTCAAAGAGTTTCTTATTATCAACAACCTATAAAGAAACATCCATATTTAAGGGATTAAATAGTACACTTTTTTTTTTCTGTGCTTGGAAACATGTTGTTGTGCTCAAAAAATGTTGATGCGTTGAAAAACATTAAAATCAGAGAGCAGCACAGATATTATATGCAGTAGAGATGTTCAGCTATTGGAAAATGTACCTTTAGAGGGTTTTCCCCAAAGCTGTAAGACTCAAATGTAAAGAGGTACACCCCATGGAATAACACCAGCAAAAAAAACAGCTGCCTAAGGTTCTAAAAACATGTTGATGAAAAGGATTTTTCTTCAAAATCTCCAAAATACACAGGAGTTTGTGGAAAAAAATACCATTTAATTTTCAAAAAAGAATCAGCATTAATATATTTTTTAAATATTTGTGCTCCTTTTCATGGCAGTTAGATGAAGTTTGCAGATTGTGGTCTTTTATTTAAAGTGAAATAAATATTCAAAATTGATCATCGCTGGTGAAGAAAAGCAAATACAGATCACAAATATTTAAAAAAAAGAACAATGTAAAGAGTTGAAAAATTCACTTTTAGTTCTTCACAGCATTTAGCTGGTGTTCAGGTCAAGATAAGCTAAATAAGGATTTAGGCAAATGTCAGATAACTGTGTGAATACAAAAGTTTATATTTCTTCATATTAGATTTTTGCCAAATCATAATTAACAATTATGAGCACTGATTGATAAATAAGATCTGGAGTCTAGATGTGGAACCAGAGAAAAAACATTCCATGAAGAAAGATGAGAATCTAAGCGAAGAGAGTTAAGAAGAGATAGAAAAGCTGACTTTCAAAGACATAAAAAAACCCCCCCACAAACATAAGACTGATATTTGTATCTCAGTCGCAATAGAAATATGCATTAACCCTTGGTAGTCTTTGAACTCATCACAGTGTTCATCAATTACATAGGTTGCGTACAATGATGCAGATCACCCATTATTATAATTTTCATTCAAAATTGAACGTGATATTTTCAAATAATGTATTAGCTTTGAAATATTTGGTCTAAAACAAACAATAACAGTTATTAT
This sequence comes from Oryzias celebensis, assembly GCA_014656515.1. NCBI lineage: Eukaryota > Metazoa > Chordata > Actinopteri > Beloniformes > Adrianichthyidae > Oryzias > Oryzias celebensis. The sequence goes on from BNCR01000001.1 coordinate 54,416,895, forward strand.
GACACAAGTTTGAGAGCGAAATCAACTCGATTGGCTCTTGAAGGTTGCAGATCTCTGACCTAAACAGTTGCTAATAATTTGTTTAAGTCAATAAACGACTAGAAAAATAAGTTTTTTTTTTTTTTTTGTTGCAAATTTCAATAAACCTGTTTTATTTTTCTATCTGCAGGTGTTAAACGCTCTGTCTGACTGCATTGGAAAAGAGGGTTACATCTATGTGGTGGAGGACGACCTCCTAGGAGATCAAGGCACAGAACGTTACCATATTGGACCAAGACGGAGGTAGCTGCCTGGGGTTCCGGTGGCCAGATTAGACGGACTCCCTGGACTTTCGACTGAGCCGATCCGGTCTGTCCTCGAACTTTTACCACAGAGTTCTGCATCTGCGGAGGACCTGCTGGACTTTGACAAACTGCAGAGCTGCAGGAAGTTCCTGCCACAATGTCACCTGGACTCCTTAAAACATCCAACCCTGATGTAAAGTAGGATAGTATCACCGCCCTGTCAGTCCACTGAAGCAACCAAACCAGAAACGTCTTGCAGAAGACAGCTTCCTGTCGGCTTCAGGACCCCTGTTTTTGAATTCAGTGAATTCGGAGGGCCTTGAAAAGCGTCTCCTCCCTCTTCCGCAGCTAAACTTTGTGTTTCTAATTCTCTTCACCAATGCAAGTTTTTTTATGAATTGTTCAGGACGGAGGAGTGGAACGAGGAGCACATTTTATGCTGAGGTGTCTTTTTAGAACTTTGTTTCTGCTGTTTAGAAAACCTGGAGACATCGAATCGGAGTGCAGGCTTACTCCTGTCATCATTTTATCCCCAAAGCTGTTACATGTCTTTGAGAGTATTTATTAAAAAGTCATATTTATTGTTTGAAATTAAGTGCTAAATTTGACCAAAACTGCTGCAGCAAATGAATCCGTTCACATCACAGAGGCGCACTTCCTTGTTTTGCCCTGGAGAGGGCAGACTTGCATGTGCACAACCATCCACCATGGCTCTCCACCTCTGTTTACAGCTTTCATTCATCTCTTTTTTATGCTTTAAAAAGGCCAAACGTGACACTTTTGATTATTTGTAATATATATTTGATGTCCAAATGTTGCTGTTGTGAAGGGATTCTTCTCCAGGATGTATATTTCCTTCATCACCAACTGCTGATACCTTAACCGTTGGTGTCAATGACTCAGTCACTGGCTGAAAGTTAATATATACAGTAGGAAAATCTAGTGCCTGTGCAATGATAGAAATACTTGAATGTCTGGTTTCTTAGCCGAAAGGGTACAAGCAATAGATAAGATGCAGCGGTCGTCATGTGTGGGTGTGTTGACTCCATCCGTCTCTAAGTTTCCGTTGCCCTGTCTGTGTCAGGGCAGCCTCAGCTGCATGGATGAATGGGTGGAGCCACAGATGAGTGCCCTAAAGTCAATCTGCTTTTCTTTTTCTTTTTTAAATTTGCCCCATATGTTTCTGTGGATTTTCTTTTTCTTTTCTTTGCATCATGGTAAAAGTGCAATAAATCGAAATAAGCATTGAGTCTGACTTTCCTTTTTATTTGAATAATCAGGCACCTGTGGGTTATGAGAGGCAAGAACTCCTGCAGGGTTTCATGCTGGTCTCTATGTCATCTCTGGTCTCTATCTGTATATCTGTCTGTCTGTCACATCCTCAATATATAAAATAACAAACAAGAGTAAAACAACAAAGAAACTGCTTAAAAAGGTTGAAAAAATTGGCCCCAACTTTGGTGTAAATAAGATGTGATGCAATTTTGGTTGCTATTATTTTAATGACGACAACTAAATAAATCCAAACACATATACTAGTAACATTTTCTTTTTTCTTTTTAAAGACAAATAAAAAAAAACAAAAACGACCAAAAACATGTTAGAAATATGAAAGGAGAGGAAGTACTGTTGTGCTAAAACACGGTCACATCTGTGCTGATATTCTGAACAACAGAACAGCATCAAACATAGTCTCATTTAAATTGATTATTATAAGTATAAATCACAAGAGCAAAAATTAAGTAACAGATTAAGTTGAGCAAATAATTATATAATAATAGATAATAGTGTATTATAATAATATTTTATATGATATCCCTCAATATTTGTTTCTTCTTCTCCTGCGTTGCTGTCAGAATCAAACACTGATAAACACACATACACTGCCCTCTAGTGGCTGTTAGCGGCACACAACTGCTAAAAGGCTGCTGGTTGTTAGTGGGAAAATAAATATGAGGCTAAATTTTTTGTTTTTACATCACACATAAGTCACATCCTTATTACTCGTAAATATTAGACACTTTATTAAGACAGATTTCCTTTTTGTTGCATGTTTATATAACAAGCTCAACCATGCTGTGCTTTTGTTTGACGCTCTCATTGGAAATATCTGATATAATATATGATTGATTGATTGATTGGTTTCGTTTGCTTCAGTTTGTCACAGTTTTTTTTTATGTCAAAACGAGAAACAAGAACTTTTTGGTGAGTTGTTTTATAACTGGGAGGTGGCCACTTCAGCTCAGATCCACTGAGCAGCTTCAGTGGAATGATGGGAGGTCGAAGGCACCATGCTGTGGCCATCGCAAACAGTGAAGGTCACATGAACAAATCACCCAACAAAGAAACACAGTAAAGAACACACCAACAATGAAAAAAGCTAAACAAATTATACATATCTATATATATGAAAAACAACTTTACATTTTTTGGAGTTGAACCAGTAACTCTCCAACTGAGAGCATAGATTTTACCAACCTCCAGTTGAATTGTTTAGTGTCAGGTTTAACTTTATAGAGTTGGGATAGGCACCTCCAGGCCTCGAGGGCCGCAGTGTCTGCATGATTTCCAGATATTCAAGCCCTACCAATGACTGATTACCTGGTTCAGGTGTGTCCAGCCATTTAGAACGTGCCAGAGTGTGATATGTTGCAAAACATAAAGGAATGTGACCCTTGAGGCCTGGAGTTGCCTATCTTTAACTTTTATCCACTTTTGCAAATATTTCATTACAAAGTTTTGACTATATCCAGGTCAGTGCTCCAAATCCTCATTAAATAAAGTAAAAACAGAAAAAATAGAATAAAACTTTATTGTCAACCAAGGTGAAAAAAAAAACTAGCTTTGAGCTCTTAAACATAAAAAGCCAAAATAAAATGAGCCTATGGACAAAGTGGAAAAATAAACAAAAAATAAAGTAAAAAACAAAAGTAAGAATGAAAAAAGATGTGTCAAGACTTTTCAATTTGTGATGGTGGTAAAAAAAAAAAAAAAAAAAAAAAGTATTACAAAGCGATATTTTGAGCTTCGTCATTTAATTTAAAATGTAAAATCCCCAAAAATGTCAATGAATAAAAATGTTTTTAATTCTTAAGTGTTTGTTTTCATTTCCATACATTAACATTAAAAAGAAATGTGTAAACAGTACAGTATAGTACAGTTGCCTAAATCCCCCACAATACCCCAAATTCAACAATTTAAGGATATTTCACCCTCAGAAATAATTTAAATTATGCATTTAAAATATAATTTGAATTAACATCAAAAATGAAAGAAAGAAAGTCTGAGCTCATTTTACACAATGATGAACATGATTAAATTACAAACAGTAAAATATGTTTTTTACTCAAAATCTGGCTGCTCTTCTGTCAGTTATTCCTCAATAGAGGTGTGTCCAAGAGTCCAAAGTGAAGCATTTGATAACAGTTTCTAGAAAATTCAGCTGATTTTCTCATGCAGTTCAGCAGGTGTCTCATGTGCAACGGTTGTGTGTTTAGTTTTTGTGACCCAGTTTCTAAATTGGAAACACAATCTACAATTTGAATGATGGGTTAAAAAAAAAAAGTAATCCGTTGGGGAGAAGTTCCAGCAATTGTATTGAAACTATTGCACAACTCAAACTCCAGGAGAATGAGGAAGACAAACTCCTTTTATCAGAAAAGAAAATGTTTGGAGTCTGTTTGATGGCACAGATACATCACAGGTTCATGTAAACTAGTTTGGTTAATGTGTCACCATAACTCACCTCAAACAAGGCGTTGAAGCAAGAAGCATTTAAATCAATCAAAAAGAAAATAACATCTTACAGAACTAGGTCAGACTCGCATTAGTGGATTCCAGCAAAAGAAGAGGAGATGAATGGATGATGACAATGACCGGCCCAGTAGATGGCAGTAAAGGCTCTGGAGACGGTCCAGCAAACAGATCCATTATTCATTCATCAGAACAATGAAATATGTCACGCAAAGGATTTCAAAACGATCTCAAAAAATAACATTTGCACCATTTTATAACAATATAACAAAAACTGACACAAAAATCTATGTAAGTCCTACTCCGATAATTGTATGATCTACTTTAAAGCATTCCCCATGTTCTTTTATTTATGAGTTTTGCTGTATTTAGCCAACCCGGAAAATTTTCTAGTTTCTGCAGAGTGGCAAGGAGGGCCGTTGATGTGTGCCCACCTCTTCCCATCATCAACAACTTAGAACTCTGCTTTCACTTTTTGTGTTTTCCATGCCACATATAGGCAATTTTCCCAACTGCATTCTTTGTATCTACAATTCAATATAGAAATAATCAAAAATGCAATTTTAAGATGAATTTTCTTTATATGTCCTCCATCATCAGAACAAAATGACACAAGAACATGGTAAAAAAAAAAAAAAACCCACAACAACAACAAAGAAAAAAACCAACAATTTTCATCAGGGTGGGTCTTTTACATTCAGTGGAAATAATAATTGAATATTAGGAAAATCAAAAAACTTAAATCCCTGGAAATAAGTTATTTAAAATGATTTAAACAAAATAAAATGACTAATAAATTTTAAAAAGCATTAATACTTAAAATCAAATAACTATTAATACAAAGTCTGGCATTAAAACATTTTAAAGACAAAAACTAAACATAAAATCTAATTATTTGTAATCTTACTATTACATTTATTTATTTTAGATTAAAACATCTATTTTTAAAAAATATTTAAGGTAAATCAAGTTCACTGACATTTTGCTAGATATTGTACCTAAAGTGGCTGTTGTGGTTTTTATGCTGCAAACCTAAACCAAATGCATAATGATTACGAATGAATAATAACAACAAAAAATACCTGAATCTTAAGAAATCTTTTTCAAGAAAACTGATCTTAATGTCTGTCTTACAAGAGAAATAATCCCACCAATGAAATATTTTAAAAGAATATAATTTGTGTTTAGGAAAACATGTTTCAGTGACTGGGATTTTCTTCTTAAAAATCCTTTTTGATAAGAACATTTTTCAGACCTAAAAAGTTTTTTTTTTCCTATTTAAAGAAAATGTTCCAACTTTTAGAATCTTTTAGAATGTTTTTGCAGCATAAGCAACAAAAAAGATGCCAAAGGTTATAAAAGCACTTATAAATCTGGGTTTTTTAAATGTTCAGGTGTTTTTAGGCTGCACCTTTTTCCAGGAAGAGAAACAAAAACTCAGAGAAAGGATTTCTGTATCACACCTAAGAGCTGGAAACCTTTTCTTTCATTTCATTCGAGCATATCTTCATAATCGAGGCTTAGCTGCAGTTACAGAGCAGTAATTGTATGATTCAGGAAGGATTTATGCTCAGAAGATTTCCTGCCTTGCATGTTTTTTTTTGTTGTTTGTTTCTCTTTAGGTCATTTGTAGCATCCTCATTCATGAAGTGTTTAAGGAAAAACCCAAAACTGCCTAACTTAAGCTAAAAAATAGTGTGTAGGTACAAGTTTGCACTCCTCCAATCATGTTTTTTCTTTGAAAAGGTGCATCAAAGTGTATCCAATCAACTTTTATGCTCATTAAATCATTTCACCTTTAATTTTATGTAACTTTTTGACTAAATTGTTAAATAAAAGGATGTTTCTGAACCCCAAACGACTTCCTGCACAGAAATCTCAGCTGCACTCTGCAGAAAAAAAGGGCCTCAGATCATGGCAGCAGCATGTTTACAGTTCCTGGCGCTCCGTTGTGTTTTGATAACCTTTTCCTCATAGAACAGCCCCGGAAAGGCCTATCGGCCAGTTTACATGAATGCCTTCAAACCCACACCGAGTGAAGAGGCAGACGGAGCGCTGGACGGAGGAAGATGGCCATCAGAGGGACAGAAAGTGACCAGAGGAGAACTGAGGGCTGTAATTGGCCCGGCTGGCGGGGCTCCAGAGGAAGCCTCGTCATGGGAGCCAGCTCTGAGGTGCTTATCAGATCTCAGCTGAACGCGATGCCCTAACCTCTCCATCTGCTTCCCCTGCCTGTTGCTTTGCATGCCAAAACATCATCATTTAACAGATCATTTGAAAGAAATTTTCAAACTACTAACGGCTGTTTTCTTCAGCAGAAAAGTTTATGCTAATATCTTTTTTTTTACATTCTAGGCTCACTTGGGTCTCAGCCAATCCTTGCTAGAACATGCACCAAGCAGATTTTTGGTTTTATTGACAGTGTCAACAATGGTCACGGCTAATTTAACTACGTTCAGCTTCCAGTTCTGCATCAAAACAAGTGGATCTCATCAAAACTAAAGGCATTCTCAGCATAGCGACCAAAAATGTGCATTAGGAGTACGAGCAGCGCGGTCCGGCGGGGGCATATAGGTAACTCCAGCTCCGGCTAGACCACACACATGGCTCCGCAGACCTCAGGCTGTTTTCCCGGCCTCTGTGGACTCATGGGAGACCTGCAATTGCCCCTTTAAGAGCTCTTAAAAATACACATCCCCTTATTTTATAGACACGGAAACAATTTGTGGCCATTATAGAGAATTATAGATATCATCTACAAAACTTCCCGTTGTTGACTAAACGTCTGCCAGACTGGGCATACACTCTCTCACACACACACACACACACACACGCACACACTCTTACACTCCAAAGAGTTAACAGAGAGAAAAAACAAAACAAATATACAGAGGATTCTGTTTGTTGATTTGGAGTTTGCTGTTTTAAGTACAGATAGAGAGATTAAGCTATAAAGGGAAGCAAAATAAAACATGGAACAGAACGAGCGTCCAGAGGACCACCCTGAACACGGCTGCAGGGAGGTGGAAGAGAGGCCATCAGCCTGGTAGTTGATGGAAAGCCGGATAAATCCCATGTTTTCATGTCGTGTACATCAAACTCTAACCCTGACGCAGCAAAAAGGTAGCCTATAATGACAAAAAAGCCCTAAACTTAAGACAAATATCCCTAGAAAGTAGTCAAATTAATTGTCCGTGCACCAAGTTAATTTTCATTAAAAGAAATTGTATAATCTCATATCAAGACATGGAAAAATATGCTAAAAAATTCAGACTGTTAGAATCACTTTAAATTAAATGTTAAACAGCCCAAAAAAGCTTTTTTTTCAAGTTTTACACAAATCGTTTGTATTTTTTGTAGTTCTTTTTGATTGCAAAAACAGTGGAATAAGTGGAAATGACTCATTTTAGAACAAAATGAGAACAAAATGAAAATCTTAAAAAAAAGCCCGTCAATCTTAATAAACCCTCATCGAATCTGAAACTAGAATATATTCTTAGAGCATTTTGTTTCCAATATAAGGACAATAACAAATTGATCCAGTCAAGGTTTTCTATTGATTTAAAGGATTTTGGCTCAGTTTCATTTTTATTTCATTTTTTCTAGATCAGGGATGGGCAACTCCGGGCCTCGAGGGCCGCATTCCTGCATGCTTTCCAACATTCCATGCTCTGGCATGTTCTAATTGGCTGGACACACCTGAACAAGGTAATCAGTCATGACTAGGGCTTGGACATCTGGAAATCATGCAGACACTGCAGCCCTCGAGGCCTGGAGTTGCCCATCCCTGTTCTAGATTCTAGCTCTTAGAAAGGCAAAATATTTTCGACTGCTGATTTCAAGAAAATTCTGGAAAGGTGTAAAGCAAAGAAACTGGAAAAATATCTTACATTTCGAAAAACAAGGTTTAAAATCTTTGCATGGATCAAACAGTTTGTAGAATCTAAAAGCAGATATTCAGACCTATTAGTTTGAGATGTTCTGCTGTATTTTGGCCCACATGTTGAGATTTCTGTCAGAAATCAAGCTGAAAAGCCTGCTGTGTTTGTAAACTCAAAGAAAACAGGTTCTGATTGAGGAACTGGAAGTCATTTTCTTTCTAAGGAGAAACTGGCTGTTGGTGAGTTTCCGGCAGAAAATGCATTTAAATCTCAAGTTACTGTTGAAGCTGGGGTGTGTGGCAAGAAGAGAAGATCGGGACGTTTTGTCCTCTCTCATCCATGTTTGTCAGATTAACGTGGATGTGGTGGTGGCTTTGGCATGTCAACTGGAGAAAAAAACAAGGATATAAGTAAATAAACAAAAAAAGTCAGCAAAATCCCGGTCACTCCCAAAGAGAACCTTAGCATCTTCATCTCTGCTTCCAGTTCTGCTTTCTGTCTTTTCTTCGGAGTCACTGTCTCTAAACTGAACACTGCTGGTCTCACCACAGTTTTCTTTCCTAGTTATCTTTCCTTTCATTTAAGCTGAAACTCTTCGATCATACATCACACCTGAAACTTTTCTCCACCCATCCATTCTGCCTGTACTCACTTCTTCACTTCTATTCCACATTATCCAAGACTCTGGACTATTGACCCGAGATACTTCAAATCCTCCACCTTCTTTATCTCTTCTTCCTGTAACCTCACTCTTCCACTTGGGTCCCCTCATTCACACACATGTACTCCATCTTACTGCAGCTAACCTTCATTCTTCTCCTTTCCAGAACAAACCTCCACCTCTTCAGTTTTTCCTATACCTGTTTCCTGCTCTCGCTACAAATCATAATATCTGCAAACATCATAGTTCATGCTGATTCCTGTCTAAACTCATCTGTCCATCACCATTTCAAACAGAAATGGTTTCAGTGCTGATTCCTGATGTATTCCCACCTCCACCTTGAACACCTCTGTCACTCCTACAGCAAACATCACCACTGTCTTACAGCCCTCATACATGTCCTGCACTGCTCTAACATACTTCTGTCACTCCAGACTTCCTCATACATCACCACAATTCCTCTCTGTCATTCTGTCATAAACTTTATCTAGATCTACAAGGACTCAGTGTATCTCTCTGACCTTCTCTGTATTTCTCTATAAACATCCTCACAGCAAATATTGAATCTGTAGTGCTCTTTCTCAGCATGAAACCATTCTGCTGCTCACAGATGTTCACTTCTGCTCTTAGTCTAGCTTCAACTACTCTTTCTCATTCCTTCATTGTATGGCTCATCCGCTTTATTCCTCTGTAGTTTCCTCAGTTCTGCACATCTCCCTTATTCTTAAAAATGAACACCATCATACTCCTCCATTCCTCTGGCATCTTCCCACCACCTAAGATCCTGTTGAACAACCCAGTCAGAAACTCCACTGCCATCTCTCCTAGACATTGTCATATCTCCACAGGAATATCATCAGGACCAAGTGCCTTTCCACTCTTCATCTTCTTCAATGCCTCCTCACTTCATCCTAACTAATCTTTGGTACTTACTGCTACACTACAGTCTCCTCTTCTATTCTTTGTTCTTCTTTCCATCTTTCTATTACACTGTAGACACCTGTCAATACATTCTCATCCCTTTCCTTAATAACCTTAATAACCCTAACCTGCTGCACATCCTTCCCATCTTGGTCTCTCTGCCTCTACTCTCACCTTACGCTGCATCTTGCTGTAATCTGGTCTAATCTCCTCAGTGCTCTCAGTGTCCTACTTCTTCTTAGCTAGCCTCTTACTCCGTAAACACTCTTGCACTTCCTCATTCCACCACCAAGACTTGTTAGAAACTTACTTGCCTGATGACACACCAAGCACACTACTACCTTTCTCCCTGATCACATTAGTTGTAGTTATCCAATCATCTGAGAGTACCTCCTGACGACCCAGAGCCTGTTTCAACAGTTTCCTAAAAGTTATGCAACATTCTTCCTATTTCAGCTTCCACCTGTTTGTCTTCTTCTCTGCCTTTTCGCTTTCTTTCTTCATCTTCTCCATCACCAGAGAGCTCTGAAATGTGATATTGGCTGGAAACAGAAGAGGCCTGAGCAAAGAACCATGTGGAACACCAGTGAAGAAGTTGCACTAGATTGTGATAAATCACACAAAAATATTGTTATTCTATGAAATGATAGGGTTTATGAAAAGTTACATTATTTAATGTCATTTATCAAACTAAGCAACAGTTGGATCAGATTTGATCGCAGATTCTTAGGTTGGACCAAAGTAAAGGTACAAGTAAAAACTGGGAAATATATGTCTTCCAGACAGGAAGCCTTTCTTTTTTTATTTCATCTTAACACAAAAAAATCTTCAAACTCTTCAGTCAAGATCTCCATCTAAAAAGTTTGTAACTGCAAAACTAAAAATATTCAATTCTGTCCCATTAAAAGGTAGCATCATCTATAAATAGAGGCTTAGAGTTCACACAAAGTGTTTACCAATTCTGGAAAATCTCTTCTTAAAGAGGAGCTGTATGAAATTGTAAGAAGATTAAATTTAGAAATAAAAAAAGTAATTAAAATAAGTAGAAAAACAATACAGAGTCAAGCCTAGTCATTAATTCAGTATCACTTTAGTAATATCAGTTTAAGCAACAGTGCAGAAAAAGGTCTGTCTTCTTAAGGTCTGCTCAATAGAAAGAAAGTTCACCAGAATATCATTTGTGGCAACAGGCAAAGACGTCACGGTGAAAGGGTCAGTCATAGCTGGATGGAAAAGAAAAAAAACAAACTTTCCCAAACAGTCCAAAAGGCTTCATTAACTTGATCAAAAGGCAACAAAATCCCATGAAAGCCCCAGTTTAAGGCCATCTCTGTATTTGTAGAATTCACTAATACTACCTTAATGGAAAACTAACATTTGATTCAAATGTAAGCAATGACCAGCAATGTGAAGCCATTAATGCACATTTGCAATATAAAGTTAGAAATGAACAAAAATGTCATTAAAACGTTCCCTCAGAGGAAGCAGTAAAAGCTGATTTTACAGCTTCAACCTTGTCAGGAAAGAGATGTGGATGGAGCTGAAGGTTTGATTTTGTTTCATTTGAGCCTTTTTTATGTCCCATGTCCTCGGGGAGGTTGTTCTGCGAAAACTATCCACTCTAAATAGAATCTTTGTTTTATTTTTCACCAAAACAAAACCAGATTTTTGCTGCATCTTTATTTAAGAAAAGTGACTTTCAAGTGGGTGGCGTTCAGGGTTGTGACCAGCAGCCTTTTCCTTGGGAAAAGCTGGGGTAAGGAATGAAGGAGGGTGGGGGCAGTTTTCATTACCAGAAAGCCTCAGAGTGAGTGTCAGCTGGCTGAGCAGAGCACTGAGCTGCAGGACGAGGGTTCTGGTCTGCAGGAGGACACCCTTCAGACTGCTCTGACCCCTGAGGTGGAGAAATGTTCGACAACTCCCACTACCCCTTCAACTGCTTCAACTACGATGGAGACGGATACCCTTCCTCCAGCACTGATGAGGAGAAGAAAATCTGCCGACCCGCGTACAGGTATGCAAGTTCCTATAACAGTGCATGTAATTGAACTACATCTCAGCAAAGAAAAAAACAGAAAACAAAAAAAAAAAAAAAAAACACAACTTTTAACCTGCTTTGGTCATTATTTTAAGACAATATGTAATTTATTATTGATAGATTAAACTATAAAAAAATGAAAATGACACTTTATAGGTTTAATCTTTTATTTGTTCTTGCAATTTTTAAATAATTTCTTTTATTATGACTTCTAAACCTCTTCTACTGTTGGAAAGACTGATTATTTTCACTCTTTCAGTAAAAAAAAGACAGACGTCAATAATTAGACACATATACAATTAAAAATCAATTTGGTAATCTTTTTTTTAAGCTCAAATGTCTATTCCATTGTTAATAAGGTATGTTTTTTGCACAGCAGACTTTTTAAGACATCAGTTTGATGATGAATGTTAGATACAAAATGAATGCTAGATACAAAAAATTTGCAAATACTTTTAGCAAAATTCATATAGTTTTAAGACTTCTAAAAGACAATTTTAATTTTAGAAACTTCAAAGCTGTTTTTTTAAAAGCTGTTAAAAAATTATTCCAAAGTATTTTTAAATATCTAAATACAGGTTTTTATGGCATCCAGTTTTCAAAAATCTACTTCTTGAATCAATTAAAATATTATTTTAATATTATTACAGACTGTCTGGACTTGTAATTGGTAAAATGACAAAAAAAATCAAGCTTTAATTTAAATATTCTCTGGAAAAAATGTCCTTCTCAAAACAAGCTTTTTTATTTGTTATTGTTTAATGAAAATTTATTGTTGATGAAAAATCTTCTTATAGAACAAGCAGAAACTTTCTTGGTGACATTTATTAAAACAAGTTGTGATGTCCAGCAATTTTAAAACAAATTTAAAGTTTTAAAAAGGCTATAACCCCTCATTTTAAGGTAGATTGCTCTGATTAAAAGACTGTTTTATCTTAAAATAAGAAGGTCGTGCTCAAAGAAACAGTTTTATATATTTATAGTGGGTATATTTTTATATATGCACCTTTTCTCCCTATAGATCCTATTTCAGGCATTAAAACAGCCTAAACATATTTATATCTGAGCCATAATCATCTTGAAGTAAGACTGAAATGCACAATTTATGATAAATGTGTCAAAAAGTGTCTAAATGAGTATAAAAGTTTTCAGTTTCCCTAAATCAAGTTCGTCTGTCTCTTAAAACAGGACCACTCACTGTTCACAAATTAAAATGATTGTGTAAAATAAGACTAGTTTAATAAAATGTCATTTTTTAAAGACATTCAAGATTAACTGTCTTAAAACAAGTTGATAATCTCATGTTACCAGGAGTTAATTTGTCTTACATCAAGTGCTATAGGATGTTTAAACTCAAAACCAGACAAAATACTCTGTGATAATTGTATGTTCTTGCTAAGATGCGGCGCCACTTTACCTGATCTGTGTTTGTCAGTTACATCGCTCTGATCGCCATGGCCATCCAGCAGAGCCCGAGCAGCGGGTCACGCTGTCCGGCATCTACGAGTTCATCATGAAGAGGTTCCCCTACTACCGCTCCAACCAGAGAGCCTGGCAGAAACTCCATCAGACACAACCTGTCTCTCAACAGCTGCTTCATCAAGGTGGGTGTGTGTGTGTGTGTGTGTGTGTGGGGACGACCGAACAGGCCTTTTTTACTGCCATAAAAAGGGTTAATTTATATGTAAGTACTTCTCATGAAGGGTTTGTGTGTCTTCTCTCTCAGGTTCCTCGGACAGAGGCAATGACAAAGGAAAAGGAAATTACTGGACTTTTGCCACCGGCTGTGAATCCATGCTCGACCTCTTTGAAAATGGCAACTTCCGTCGCCGCAGACGTCGCCGGAACGTGAAAATAAAGCCTCCATGACCCGGGAGAAAATTCCTTCCACCCTCTGGAGAGCCACAGCAACCAGCACATGGCCCCCGCCCGCCGCCCCGACCCCAACTCCACCCTCTGCCCTCTGAACCCTGAGAGGTCAAGGCCGAGCGCTCAACAAAACCGCCTCCTTCTTAACCCCACCCAGCAGGGAAAACCGGAGTCAGAGATTAAATTCAGCATTGACTACATCCTGTCCACGCCTGATCCGCCCCCAACGGGCCTCAGGTCCTCTCACGGCCCCGTACATGTGCTTCCCACCGGGCCACCTGTCCACGTTCTGGAACCCCAACATCTCAACCTCCACTTCTGGACTCTGTGAGAAGGCAAGACTAAACTGCTCCCATTTGACACAAGGAGTCGAACCGGGAACTCTGAGGATAGCCAAAGAAAGAACTCCAATGGAGGAATTTTAGCTGGAAAAGGATGGAAGCGTGCGCCATTCTAAAATGGAAAAAAGTGAATCAAAAGAGAATCAGAAAAATTCCATACGTCGATGTTTACATTCTGTGTGTGGAAAGTCTAGTGCTGGCAGTTCACTCCATAAGTATTCATGCAAACTCAGCCATGATGGACATCTTAATTTATGTCTTTTCAGTGATTTAAGAGCAGTTTAAGAAAAGCAAATCCTTCTGGATATTACTGTTTTTCCTTTCAGTGAAGTTTGAGATGATTTTTTCAGTGTTTACCTCATTTTCTGAAACTAATTCAAGATATAAATAATTGTTGATGTGAACTTCTGACAGGTCTTTTGTAAAAAAAAAAAAAAAAAGCTAATTTCAGCTGGATTCAAAGCTTGAAATGTCATAAAAAAGAAAAAAAAAAATGTCTTTATTTTCATTTTTAAGTAAAATATTTAATCATCAGGACATTTGGACTCATTAAATTGTCATCATGAGGTTTTCACTTTGGGAAAAATTGCAGAAACTAAACCAAAATTTTAGACTTGACCCTCAAGATTATTTTATAGGAAAAACAAACTACAGTTTACTGAAACAGATTCAAACCTTCAGTGACTGGGTTGTCACAGAAGCGTCTCCTCGGCCACAACAGCACCTCCTACAGCAAGTCTGATCCGAACGGATCCTTCCATGAAGATCTGAGCGAACACACAGCAGGTTCAATATGTTGATATGCTACCAAATGAATTCCAGATCACAAACTGAGCTCATTTGTTTCAAATATTCAACCAGAGTGTGAAATAATCGGGTGCACAATATCTTCAGAAGGTGTTGATTGTGTTTTTAGGATCACAAACTTACTGATTTTGACATAAATATATAAGATAATGAGCCACATTAGCAGGTTTCCGTAGTAAATTTTTGTTCAGTGAAATGAAAGAAGTGAGTCTGTGAAGCAAATGAGTCTTCTTAAAATAAATACATGGATACAGATTACTGGATGCTAAATTTACCAATTTATGTTAATTAGTTAAATTAAATGGCAGAAGTTATGTTTAAATATTTGTCAAAAAGAGTTTTAATATATATATATATATATATATATTTATATATGTATTTAAAATTTGATTTTATGATTGAATAATGCATTTTTTAAATAAGGGTGGACAGTTTTCTCACATTAAAAATCCACCTAAAATATCTAAAGAAAAAAGCAACTCAATAGTTTTTCTCACTAAATTTTATATTCTTTTATTAAAATGAGTCCCTCTTTATTGTTTACTGACAGAAAACTAAATGACAGCATGTATGGAGGACCAAGAGCGTCTTTGAAATTGTCTTTCTGATCAAAAATGGGAATTAAATGGTTTTGTTTTCCATTCAATTTTTCAGTGGATGTTTAATCATCATTTAATAAAAAAAATGCAATATGTGGTTTGATACTAAAAAAAAATCTGAATTGAAAACACTTTTGTTTATTTGTTAAAAAAAATATGGCATTAAAATTGTATTAAATTTAATTTTTAACTTATCGTGAATGCACTCCTGGTCCTCCATGATGGTGTCTCCCGTTGACCTTTAACTTCTTTGACACTTGAATTAATTTAAAAAAGATACGTTTTTTGCTTTCACGTAGATGAGAATGAAGGTAATTTGGAGCTGAAGTGGTTTGATGCGTGTTTGCATCAAATGCATCCAGGGGATACACATCTTTCAATGGCGCTGGCTACAGTCAAGGAGCTGATTTGAATGATTTAACCATTTCCAAATTTTGCAAAAGAAAAAAAAAGCTAGAATTGCAAACTGACCTATTAAAGAAATGTTGCAAGAGTAAAATCTATTGTAAGCTTAAATTTCTGGTAAAAAATCTGACAACTGTTTAGTTTTGTCTTGAAAAAGTAGTTTTAAAATCACACGATTAAAAAAAATGAATTTTTGCAAATATTTTATAAAACTTTACAAAATAACTTTTTTGCTTAATGAATTTATAGATTTTTAAAAACTTGCGATGAATTACCTACCATTTAAAGAGCTTATTTTTCTTGTAAAGTCATCTCTGGTCATTGAGGACGGCTCACGTGTTTGAATTCAATTGTCAGCGCCTGCGTTCTCCACACTCTGTTCAGCTAATTTCTTTTTCCTCCTGACCTTTCTGAAACTCTGATTGACTGACACTTAAATTCTAATCCAGTCCCTCCTTATTACAGCCCATTATATTCATTCAGGTTTAGGGAATCAGACGTGGGCCTCACATTTCCCTCCTGTACAGGAGAGATCAATCATGGCGCCTTCCTGCGCTGTTGAAGGGACATTTTTCAATTTAACCTTTATATTATGTCTTGACTACATCAGAGGAGGCTTTCAACACACTTAACATGAGTGGCATTTAATATAGCATAACACTTGCAAGGTAAGGCCGGGAAGTGACCCTATTTAAATACCGAGGCACCCTTTTCCCAGGTTTAAATAGCAGCAACCCCCCCCAACCCCAACAAGGCGAATGCACCCACAAACCTTATAATTAAACATATGCCTCTTTTGCAAATGCCCCTCATCGATCTGCAGGTTTTTAAACATTCATGTGTGAGCTGCCCCCCAGCGTTAGCGGCGGCACTCCTGTTTATGGATCAGCAAGTTTCCATTAACAAAGTTGTTGATGTTGGGGGAGCGGAGGGGTAGCCGCTGCCATGACGCCGCCGATACATTTGGGTAAATTAACTTAGCATAAAGTGCTGGGAGGCTACAGGAGTCTTTTGGAGACGGCTAAGAGGAACGCAGGCCACCAGTCAGGCCCGAAAAGTCAGTGCACATATTCCACTGTGGGTGGAAACAGATAAATATGAAACTGTAGCTACTGGCAAAGTGCTCACAACCTCCATTCCAGACCCTGATCCAGATTAGGATTCATCTGCAGAAACATGAAATCAGCATCTGAAAGAATCAATCAAAAGAGGAAATCAGAAAAATGGCGAACTACCAATTAATTTAATCATGAACAGGTCGTTTCATCCTGTATGTTAAATGACTGGTTATATGACTGGGAAGGTATCTGTAAGTCTGACTGAGCTGATGAATGAGGGGTTATGAAATAGCCTGAGGGCTTCTATGAGCACACATTTCTGCCCTTTGCTGTTTAATGGCACGTGCACAGCGCCTGGAGGTGGACTTCTGTGCACTTCAGGGCCTGAAATGTGCTTTTTCCTTTGTTTTTTTAAAATGGCTTCAAGTGAGTTTGTGGCAGGAATGAGAAAACCAACACAGCGTGTCAGTCAACCTACGCTGAAATGTTTACATTCCAGCTGCTACTGAAGCTCAGCAACGTATTCAGGAAAATGCAAACATAAAGAAAATAACACAGCTCGACTACATTCTGAAAGAAATCCTTTTCTGCATCTGAAAAATAAAATTAGAAACAAAATGAATGGATTCTGTTTTAATCAAGACATTTTTAAGTTTCCAAATGTAAACAACACTAAAAATGTGTAAAGAGAAAAGAGAAAATCCTGCAAGACAAGTATTTTAAACCAAAACGCAACATTTTTAAAACAAAAACCAACAACTAAGCTGAGCAGCATAGAAGACTCTTCAGTTGCTGTAAAGTTTTGAGTTTAACGTTATTTTTGATCATAGAAAAGGAAAAAAAAGCTTTTTTTTTTAAATTTACCAAGCAGTAATCAAACCACTTATTGTCACTGTCAAAAAAGGTCAAGTTTTTTTCACCAGGACCTGGTGGATAAGAAAACATTTCAGTGAAAAAATGATAAATCTACACTGCAAAAATGGAATCTTAAAGTAAAATGACCCTTGCTTCAAGATTAAATTGTCTATATTATTCTTTTATCTTGCAAGAAAAACACGACATATTTCTAGGCCTTCTTTTGCAATATGTAACCTCAGATAAGTAACAAATAATCTGTCAACTTAATATTTCTTTAATGAAAACATAGCTAAAAAAAACAATTTTAGTTTAAGTCAAAGGTTTATTAGATTGTATTAAGTTGATTGGATTATTGGTTTATTGGAAATAGTAAATAATGTACAAGTTTGAGTTTAGCCTCTTAAAAAAGTTTAAAGTTCATCTAAAGATGATTTACAGCATGTGAACTCAAGATATTGCTGCAAAAAATATATATATTTATCTGAATATTTAGGTTATCCTGTGAAGCACAGGGTTGGTGGTGTTATGATTCATGATATCATTTGAAGACACTAGATCAAACACTAACTCTCAAACCAAATTAATCTAATTTCTCACTTTTGGTTGAAGCAAACATGAAAGGAGACAGACAGTTTTTTGCATTTGATGAATCTAAACCCGCAACTTCTAAGCTTGGAGCTGCTTTATGAAAACTATATCTTGTTTTACATCTAGTTTAGCAAATATACATATATTTATAGGATGAATAATGTTGGTATAAAAGAAAAAAGTAAAAAATAAATATAAAGAATCTAACATTCTAAAGCCAAAGATGCAAAAATATTTTCACAAAAATCAATAACCTCTGCTGAGCATTTAAGACTTTTCAGTGGCAGTCACATTTTCAGTTAAATGTTGTTTTTAATCTTAGAGAGGACCTAAAAAAGACTGTTGGGTTTTTTTTTTACGTAACAAGCAGTTAATCAATATTACATTTTAAAAAGAAAAAGTCAAAACCAAGGTTTTTCTGCCAGGACTTGTTGGATAGAAAACATTTTTGTCAAACCAAAGATCTAAATGAGATTTAAAAAAAAGAAAAAAAAAAAACAAGCTCACAGACACTGAAAGGAGCAGTGATGAAAAGAGATGCATAAAATCACACATGAGGAGTTTGTAATCACAGAATCCAGACTGACAGCTGTATTGTGGAGTTTTGAGCTGCTTTATGAAAATAATATTTATGTATAGTTTAGCAAATGTACATACATGCTTCAAAGGTGAATAAACATGATAACAATGGTCATAATTTGTTCATGCCAAATGAGCTGTGAATACAAAACATTTCAAAATAACAAAGTAGGAAGAACCAGAGTCAGACAGAAGAAAATGATGCTATATCATCTGCTCTTACATCAGAACATCAACACAAGATGACAACAAAGAAAACAGTAATTCTCTCCAAACTCATGACTTCTTTCCTAAACAATCATAGTTGTCAGTCTACAGTTAGAGTTCGCCTAATTGCCATATCTTGTTTAATAAGGTAGCATTTCCCATTTCTATTAGCTTATCAGCTAGCAGCCAATTAAAATGTGACTGTTTGACATCACATCCTGAAAACCGTGGATTTTTTTAGACTGAAAACACATCTGAGGGAAAACAAAGGTCTTGTCTTAGGTAAAGATATGCAGCTACTTTATATTAGTTTGTCTCAAAACTATTAAGATTATCCTAAATTCAGTTTTAATATTTAGTGGTCCAAAAATCCTCTGACTCCTTATTTCTATCAGAAATGAACAAGGATGCAAAACAAGCAGGGAGGTGGTAGTATGATGATGTGACGCAAACCTGCATTTAGCATGACAAAATAGAGACGGGACCAGAGAAGCAGATCACAGATGCTAACTTTATTAGGAGTTCATGCATCAGTCAAACAACAAAGTAGATGATGAGGCAGCTAAGAAAAGTCAGCAGTCATACAGTCCAGTCTAGCCCCGCCCCCTCTCTCCTCCTAGATGGTAACGGTTTAAAAACATCTTTGGGTCTCTTCTTCCAATCTACAGAGACAAGAAGTTTCACAAAATTCACATCAACACCAAAACAGACAGACGGGAGGAGAAAGGAAACACAATATGCAGAGAATCTTCAGTTTCTGATGTTTAGAAAGTGAAAAACGGGCAAAAATATCAAACTTTCTTTAGATAACTGAGTCTTGACACTAGAAACCTTCTTGTGTTCACTTGTTAAATCTCAGCAAACAAGGTTAACGCCATAAACTAGGATGCATCAACCAGCAGCAACAAGTAAAAAACAAAAAAGGGAAAACTTTAACACCATAAACACAAGTCAAAAAACATCAAAACACACATTGACATTTTTTTTCATTCTGTCCTTTAACACCTTAATTCCCCAAATGAAACTAGCTTTTTAAAAACAATCAAAAATACTGATCAGAAAAAAATAAAAATAAAATTAAAATAGTGCTTTAGAGTCTACACTTCAGCTTTAGTCAACCAGGTGGTGGTGTGGAAATGATGCAGCCGTCAAAGTGCACACTTGTTTTTAGCTTGTTGGTGTTGTGTTACACGTCAAATTTAAGGTTGTCGGGAGAAAAATGTCTCATTTGAAGCGGCACGTCTGCGGCGAGCTCATTTCTGATCACAAATGTCGTGCAGAAAGGTCAGGCTTTTTGAGATGTCAGAATAAATAAATAAACTGTTTCTGCCGTGTGAGCTTTCCCTTATGACACTGAAATAATAAATCTGCTCCTACCGGGGACACCAAATCGTACGCTTCAGCATCCAGAAAGAAATTATAACACCTTAAAAACATCTCATACTTGGTCCTTTAAGCTTCTAAGAAAACAAACCGCAGTTTGCAAAAAAGAGGATTAAAACTTACAGTGACCGAGTCACAGATAACAGCACGCGTGCCTTGGGCTACAACAGCACCTCCTACAGCAATTCTGATCGGAACAGAAGAAAATCGACAGCATTGCACAGCTGAAGGAGTACAAAAAAAAATCAACGATAGCAGCTTTGTGTTAATTAATCTCAGATTTGCTGTGACCAGCAGAAGCATCAAACCACAGCGCTCAACTACAGCTAAATTCCCTCCCCCCCCCCCCCCCCCCCCCCCCCCCCCCCCCCCCCCCCCCCCCCCCCCCCCCCCCCCCCCCTCCCCCCCCCCCCCCCCCCCCCCCCCCCCCCCCCCCCCCTTCATTTTTCCATTAAAAATAGTGTTTATAAAGGATCGCTTCCACTGAAAAGGTTAACCTCAGTGAGGTACATCCCATTGTCAAAGCAAGACGAGCATAAACTCCTTCCCAAAACATTAAAATTACCATCTCAATCATAGATATATATATATATGTAGCTTAAATATACACACATGAAGTATTAAACTTGACATTTGTCATTTACAGATTTACAAATCAAGTTCTGACAGGTTTCTAAAGAAACTGCAACACTAAAACTGTAAAGACCAGAAGACTTCAACCATAAACAAAAAGTTTGTGATGGGATTTCTTTAACAGTGAAAAATAAGATTAAACTTGGGTTTTTGAAGAAAATCACTTTCCTACTCTGAGAGTCCGCTTTTCCTTTTTTTTCCCCAATAAAATCATGTTTTATCACAATTAGCTGCGACATGAAGCTCTGCAGTCCACAAGCCAAAAGTTACGGTGGCCCAGAAGTGTAAATCAGCACAAAAAGGGAAAAAGCAGTTTTTAAAAAAGCAAAAATAAATATTTAACTTTAAGAAATTAAAACAAAATTCCAGAACTAAGAAAAAAAAAAAAAAAGCTTGATGAAATTTGTGTTTTGAAGAGAAAAAGCAGGAGAATACCTATCCTGACTGTGCTAGAGTTGAACAATCCCTAAACGTTTCCAGTAGGCGTGGCCAGAAGCTTAAAGAAACATCTGCTGTCTGAAGATTTGTTTATGTCAAATAACTTTCAGTTAAAAAGATAAACAAACTTCATCATCCAATCAGTGATGTTCCATAATATCATCTTTTTATCATTTCTTTTACAGATTTCAGTTTGATTTTCTGAAAACGTTTTGTTTTCCAAACTTTTTACTTATTTTTAATTACATTATGTTTTTTGGAATTTTGTTTTGTTTTCTGAAATGTAATTTTCATTATTTGTTTGGATTTTTTTTCATTGTTATTGAGATTTCTAGTATGTTTGAATGATTTATTGATGTGATTTGAACTTCAGGGCCACCGTACTTTAAGGACTTTTATCTGGTACACATCATTTATTCAACAAAAAGAAACTAGAATTTGTTTCCCTTTCGGTGAACAGTTTTTTTCCCAACAGTAGAGTGTGTGCAAAACTCTAATGTAGTGCTGGGGTGCATCAGAAAGCCCATGGATGAATGGTGGTGCTGCTCTGCTGGTCGGGTCTAAGGCTGTGGATCAGAGGTCAAAGGTGGGAAGGTCTACATGGCAAACAGAGAGTCTTCCTGTCTGTCAGGCTTCTTTCTGCCGGGGGTTCCCTGTCCTCCACCCGGGTTACCACTTGGGGGCGACGGTAGGCTGGGAGCCATCTCTGCAGCTTTGGCGCGCTCCTCCAGGAACTTATCAAACTCTAGAAACATTGGAACCAAAGTCACATGAAATGTTCTTGAAAAGAGCCTGGAAACTAAGAAAAGCAGGTGATCAAACCTTCACTCGTGACACCTTCTTCTCCATCTCCTTTCTGCAAAAACACAAAAACATCACAACTTTAACAACAAGAAACCAAAATAAAAGGAAAAACTCTGATCCAAACACTGCAGACCTAGTTAAAAAAAAAAAGTACAAAAAAACCCCAAAGATTTTTCTTATTAACAAACAGATTTACAACATTTTAATCTGGAGCCACTGTTCTATCAGTTAACTAATTAGGTTTGGAATCGCGGTTTGTACTCAAAAATGGAAAGGACCACCACTAAAGTCCCACTCCGATCATCTTTTGATCTTTTTATAAAGCATTCCCAGGGCTCTTTTAATTCTGATTATGCTGTTTTTAGCCAAAATCCAAAACTTGGGTCACTTTCTAGGACATAGTTTCTGCAGGGCAGCATGAGCTCATTAGAAATTTGCCTGGTGAGTCGTGAGCAAGACTGTTGGAGCAGAGCAACCCCACCCCCTTCTCCACCCTGTTGCTGAGAGCTTGGAACAGTAATATTGGAGCTATCCAGCTGTACAGTTTTGAGCCAGATGTCAACTCAGAAGAGGAAAACAAAGACATACATGGATCTATTTACCTACAAGTTGATGCAACGGTATAGAGCGGAGCAAGGAGCATGTGGCCCGCCCAGTGTATTTTCTTCTTCACAAATACAATCTTTTTCAGGCAGCCTTTTTTGTCTGGTCCTGATTCACAATGATTTGAATAAAGAAAAACTAAGATTAAAGCTTAACTTTCTTTATATATATCCTCTAACATCAAAAAAATGCCACAAAAACCTGTGAAAAAACACCAAAAAGATGATTTTAATCGGAGTGGGTCTTTAGGTTTATGAGAAAATGGAGAACAATGTGATGCTTTCTTAACTTTGTAAACCCAACAAAAAAAAACATTTTGGTGAGCGAGGGGTGCTAATTTTCTGTGACTGTCTTGTGTTATTTGTTTTTAAACACTTTTATTTTTTATGAGAATTTTATTTACTTTTATGTCAAGTAATTTGTGCTTCAACCAGAATGAAAAGCGTTATGCATATAAATTAAGTGTAAAAAATGTTTTGGATTAATCACAGATTAAAAAAAACAAAACATTGATGGATTGGAGGTTTTTGCTTCAAAACAAAAACTCTAATGAAAATCCTTTGGTTTATTAATAATTACACCATAAGCATCTCAAGCTTATTTTGAAGAACTCATTAGTTCAGTTTCAAAACATATCTTTAGGAATTGTGAATTTTAATCTGATGAACCAGAGTTAGTAATATGACATTTAAAGATTTTCAGTACCAATAAATACAGAGCAAAGAGGGGGGAAAAAAAAAGGAAAGAAAGCAAAGAGAAACAAAAAATAAATCATGCACGGCTCACCAGATCGGTACGCAACCACGCCTCTACGTCCTCCATGACAGAGGAATGACCCGCGACACCCTGAAGGGAAGCAGCACGAGTGCCACGGGTGTCCAAAAAAACAAAAACAAAACTCAGAAAACATGAAAACAAAAACACATGGAAACTCAACACAACTTAAAGGGAATAAAACGGATATGAAATGAAAAACATCTGAGCTGGACACATTAAAATAAAAATATGACAGATAAAATAAATGGAAAACTGATGATTATGATCTTTAAGGAATAGACTAGAGGTGTATTAAACAACTGGAAGCTGAAGATTTGTCCATTAAAGTGATGGAAAAAGGGTTTCTATCATCCGTTTCTACGGAACACTGAGCTGTCTGCAACTGTTTATAGTGTAAATGATGTCATTAACTTAAACTGGGACGAATATAGGTTAATGTCAACCAACAGGTTTTTTATTTATATAATAGTTAAGAATAACTTAAATAATTGACTAACTGTAATAATTGCAACAGCAAGAAGGTTTCCGGTTCAAGTCCTGGCTGGGGGACTTGAAACAGTGTCAGCAATGGGGGGGCCTTTCTGTGTGGAGTTTGCATGCGTGGGTTTTCTCAGGGAACTCCGGCTTCCTCTCACCGTCCAAAAACATACTTCATAGGTTAGTTGGTCACACTTACACACCTTAGGTGTGGATGTGTGTGTATGGTTGTGTGATTGTGGCCCCTGCGACAGACTGGCGATGTGTCCAGGGATGACTGGACTGACCCCCCAAAAGGGATTAAAAACGGTTAAGAAAATGAATTAAATAATTGAAACAAAAACTCAGCATTATTGTTTTGAAGTGGTGGCATTCACATAATAAAATAAGGAAGCGATAAAAACAGTCCACCAATGTGTTTTCTGAATCCGTTTTGGGTACTGTTGGGCAAAGGCAGGCCACTCTGACCCTTAAAAACAGGCAATCCATCGCTCTGGTCTGAAGTCACAAACATCTGAGGGTCAAGAACTCAAGACAGGAGCAGAAGAAGGTGGATGTCCAAGACTGACCGGAAAGTTGTCTGTTTTTTGACATTTTGGTGTCACCCGACAGGAGCAGAATTGAGAGAAAACACAAGGTAAGGTTGATGCTGACACTCACCCCCCCTGCAGACGACTGAAGAACATCCAAAGTGGGAGGAGGGCCACCAGCAGCACGACTGTCTTCTGTTGCACAGCTGATAGAGACATGAAAACAAACCAGGTTTTATGCAATTTAGATTTAAATATATTACAAATATTTTTTTGATAAACAACAGGAGTTCAAATTTAAATTTTCTCACGTCTTGTGTGGTTCAGATTTGGCTCCGGTCCTGGTTTGAGCGAACACATCGAAGTCATCCTGAGCAGGCGTGGGCTTACAGCTGGACAAAGAGCTCAGGGTGCTGCTTACGCTGTCTGCACCCATGTCTGCAGAGGACAAAAATCTCCTTCACTTTCAAATTCAACTTAAATGGAATCCTTTCAAAAATGTGACAGTCCACAAAAAAAAAAAACACTTGTGGGGATGACAAACTACTATTTCTGCAAGATTTTTCAAAACGAATATTTTGGTTTCAATGCAAAAGTCCTATGATTGTTGGCAGTTTTTAAATTCTATAATTACTAAATCAGACCAGACTGTTGCAAATTCATGATTTCTTAAAAAATATGCAGTTATAGTGATTTTTACATATAGTGGTTCCTCATTTATTACAGGATTTACATTTTAAAAATTTCCCGCAATGCGTGAAATCTGCAAAGTGGGGACCTTTTTTTTTTTTTTTTTTCTATAACTCTTGATGTTTTAAAGTAAAAAAAAAAAAAAAAACTCATTATATACTGCTCCTTTTCCTGCGTCCGTCTTCTCAATATCACTTTACTATATCATCTACTTGCACTATTCTCATATGTTTAAGATCCACCCCAAAATGTGGTGCAGAAACCTCACCAAAATGGTTTTTAGTGATTTCCGCCGCACGAAGTTTAAACTCTGAATGGAATTAATGTTTTTTGGCCATCGCTACACTGGCTCACAATTACCACACCCATCATCTGCATGACTGTGCACCACCCGGGGAAGATGGGCGGATCTTAAAGATCGAATCTTAAAGAAGCCTGGCCTCCATTGGGGGCGCCTAACAGTAGCAAGCAGTCGTTAGACCCGCTTGTGTTATCCTGGAGGCAGTGCTGGCAGCGTGGACTCTTCCTGGAAGAGCCTGTTCTCACTTGTCAACGTCGTAATGTCAGGACCCGCTGATTTTTGTGGATTGAGAGGGATGGGTGATCACAGCACAGGTTTTTAGAGGAATACTCAGACACACATGAATGGATCAAAATACCACTTTGGAGTTGTTTTTCGTGAGGTTATTAACAAGGTAATACACTTAAAAGGTCAAAAAGTTAAATTTGCATGATATAATCCTTTTATAGACTGTTGATCTTAGTGTTGTCGTCATACCTAAACCAGCCAGACGTGAGGCCAAAGTGGCTGGGAAGATGGCCTTCCTCCAGATGCTGTGAGGTTGGGGGTACATTGGTTGGAGCTGCACTGGACATGTTGCTGACCACTGCAGGGAGCCTGGACCGAGGTCTATGAGGTTATCTTCTGTAGCCTCACTGAGGACCTGATTGAGAAAAATTATGGGAAACATTCAGATGTTGTTTCACAAAAAAGAGATTCAGTTTCATTGAGACATTCACTTAACAGGAGGCTAGGGGTCAAAGCAGGATTTAGCATCTTTTGTTGCTTAGAAAATTTTGGGAAAGACTTCGAAATACAGGAGTGCAGATAGGCAGATGGGAGTTTCTTAAGGGGGTATGGACATTCAAAATTTTGGTAATGAGTCAAAGAAATGTCCTTAAAGACCCACTTCGATCCAATTTGATTTGTTTCCAAAACGCTTCCAGTGGTCCTTTATTTATGCAAGTTGATTTTAGGCAAAATCAAAAAACTTTTGTCGTTTTCTAGAACATAGTTTCATTAAAGTGGCAGGAGTTCATTAGAAATTCATCTCTGAGTTGTGGCAGGACTGTTGGTACAAAGCTACCCCTTCTTTATACATGACTTTTATCGTGAGAAATATCCCACAAGAACATGTTAAAAAACACACATTTCCTCAAAGTGGGTCTTTAATAGAAAATGGACAATTGAAATGATAAATACTTGATGCTTTCTCGTTTTGATTAAATTGCTTCCTTGTAGCTCTACACAACAATCCCCTTAAGAATGCAGAAATGCAGCAGGGAGGACAGTGGGAGGGCTACATCTCTGAGATGATGCAACTTTGTTGACATGTCCACTTTGGTGCCGTCTTAAGCCAACTACAGTCTGCTTCCAGGTTGTCCAGGTCTCGAACTGTGGAAGGCTTAAAGACCAAACGTGCCGGATGGGGTGGAGATGTTTAAGAAAACCAGTTCCTGAGATGCTGTTCTGATGGGGGGATGGGGGTGGTGGTGGTGGCAGTGTTTTCATACTTGCCTGTTTGAGCTAGCAACAGAAACAGAAGAACATAAAGGAACAGAAAAGAGGAGACAGGAGTGAAACAACATTAGCATGCGAGTGCAGACACACAGTGTAATGGTATGATCCACATGGACTTTGACCAAGATGCTGAAACCCCCCCTGAAGAAGAGAGAATGTTTTAAATAAACGCTCTTCCTTTGCCACTGGTTTTACAAAGCCATGAAATGGAAGCAGCAGGAAACTGGAGAATGTATGAAGAAAGCAAAAAACAATTGAACATCTACACCACAGAGGAAAGACAGCTTTTTTTTCCCCTGGTGGGTTCAGTTAAAATGGACCAGAGTTCCCACAATTATCTGGAATAAGTGATAAGAAAATGAGCTACAAATATCTTTAGCTTTTTGGAACCAACAAGCTACCGTAACTGAGCCTTCTGGGAATAGACAGCTGTGGAATTCACACTAAAAGCCATAAAACATGGACGCACCTGTAGCAACAAGGAAATAAAGCTCTTGATGTTTGGGTAAATGAACATAAAACATAGCTGCAGGATAAAAACATAAATTTGGTGTCCCACTCCGATCTACTCTTAAAGCATTACCAGTGGTCTTTTAATGACTGATTATGCGGTTTTTAGCCAAAAAAAAAAAAAAAAAGAGAAAGATTTTTAGAGAAAGTCTTCTCCTTTGCAACACAGATGCGCATGAAAAACATGCCTTCTACACCATAAATGTCCACACTGCTCTCTCTTCAATACATTATGGTCCTGCAGTGATTTTGTACATTCTTCCTGCATTTCTTGTTGTTATTGAAACCAATAAAATGTCTAAAAACATTTTCAAACAAAGCTTTGTGATCTGTAATGACGTAACATGGGACACAGCAGAAAATGAAAGATATCTATGTGTAACCAAGCACCAAGACACAGAGGGATCCGCTCAGGTTCAGACAGATAAGATAGGAAAAGTTTAGAGTTGCACAAAACTAGTTGTTTCAGCGCTCAGGTAGGGAAGGCAGACTCACCCCGTTGTTGACGCTTTGAGCCGCTGACCTCCCAGATCTGAACCTCTCATATCTGAAAAAACAGACATAAGGTTAAAAAACATGCACCTGTGCGTGCAAGCAGATTCTATTAAAATGAAATGTTTTGTCTACATTTGGGTCACATTTTGCTGTTATTAACTCAAAGAATAAAGAATCTGCTTCAGAAATACATATAGCAAAACTGTAATTAGCCAAACAGCGTCATTTATAGCCTTGTTTATCGCAGGGATTCCATTTCAAAAAATTACCCACAATGGAGTTTTACAGCTTTAAACATCTATAATATGACTTAGTGTGTTTACTACTTAATGTGCTTTATTAAACACACTAAGTTATGCTATAGATGTTTTAGAGCTGTAAAACTCCACACTGCACACTAAATTATCGCATGACAGCACCAAAACGTATAATTATAAAAGAGTCCATACACACTTTTCTCAAGCAGACATGAACATTTTCACACCTTTCTCTTGTTCAAACTTTCAAAGTTCAAACCTTCATAGAAAAAAAAAGTCCAGGGTTATAGAATAAAAACAAAGATCTGATCGTGATTAAAGCTTCATGTAGATTTGGAGAGCTGCACATATCTGTAAAGAAGACAGTGCACAGAGGAGTTTGATTGACATGGTCTCCAGCCAATCAGGTTGAAAAACTTGCACAATTGCTCTGACACAAATTTGGAAAAAGGGAGACCATAAAAGGTGAACTGCAGTATAGCGAGGGATTACTGTATTAGCACTAGAGGACAAACTCAAACACCTTGAAATAAAAAATTCAAGATGACGGCCTCTTCCCAAGGTCAAAGATCAACAAAACTTCGGCTGTGGCAGTGGCGTTGACGTGTGTGAATTTGTGGGAAGATGAAGATCGCTCGTACAAAAGTTTTCTTTTCCCATATTGTGTGAAAATATGAAAAATCTCCAAGTTTCACACTTAGCCATCAAAAGGCTGCCCATCCGTTGGTCCTATGGCCATCCCATTATCATTTCAAAACTTCCTTCAAGTGCCCCCCGCACGTGCTTTGTTTTTCAAATATTTTTTGAGGCCCATAAAAAATTTGGGCCCCACTTATTTTTTGATGGTTTCAACCCATGCTATGTCATCATTTTTTTCAGGGGTGGGGTTGTTCACTATGTCCAAAATTCATTTTTACAGGGTAGTAGGTGTGTGCAAACTTTGGTGAATTTGAGTTTGTGGTAAGGGTGAAATTTTTGAACAAAATGTGCAGTAAGAAAGAAGAATTGCTGAGAAAAAAAAAAAGGTCCTTACAGTTCGGGACTAATGCAGCACAGAATAAACAATCGGTAACTTAAACGCTTCATTTATTACTATAAAAGTTCAGTAGAGCTCATGCGCAGACCCTTCAGTGGACTTTGCATTTACAAACCTTTCATAACGGAGAAAAATGTTGTTGAGGTCGTCATTGACATGCAGCAGTTCCTCTGTCACTGCCTCATTAGAAACACAGGAGATGAGCTCCACTATCCTCTGCTGCATGGCTCTGCAGGTCCTGTTCAGCTCCTTAGCAAAAGTACGATAGAAATAAGCAGTTTTTTTTTTTTATCTAGGGTCAAATGGAAGCAAAGTTTGGATTTATTTTTTACATGTGTTATTAGAAACAAGAGATTTCTTGCCTGCAGTAACTCATAATCAGATGCCTCTTCCTGTCCTGGAACCATCTCAGTCAGCATCTCTGACATCACCTTCGTGTTTCCACGAACGACATCCAACTCACTGCGGAGCCGGCAGATCTGCATAATGTTGGGGGGGTTACATTTTTGGGTGAAAAGAGGATGGAATTTGGTGTTATTTTATTCAGAATTTATGAAGCAACAATTCAGAGCATATGTTGAATCTAAGAATCTAAACCAAAAAAAAACACAAACAAGGCAAAAACGAAAGAGATTCAAGAAGTCAAATTCCTTATAGGTTTGTTTTGGCAGCATTTAGAGAAAAAATATAAATTACATGAGCTTCTTTATTGAGTTATGAGTGGCAGAAAAGAAATTGGCTGAAGTGGTGTAAAAATTCTCAGTGATTGAAAGACCCATCATGACCCGAGGATGAGAATATAGAACAGTAAAATAAAGTCACTTCATACAAACATTTTGAATGTTTTTGTTCCCAAGCAGAAGTAAGAATTTAAAACCTGTTTCTGGCTAATTCTAAAACATGTTATAAACTACAAAAAAAGAAGAAACTAAATCTTGTTGGACAGGAACATCAAATATTTGAAAAGTCTGGATATTAAGGGTTTAATAAATAGCAGAAACGTCCCCTTTATTAGAACATTTTACAGCCAACTGAAAAGTTTTCTACGTGTAATATCAATTCTGCTCCTCCTTAAATAAGAGCATTTCAAACATTTAAGGGTAGCTGGGTGTTGCTTTTACAAAAAAGGCCTTGTTTTGTAGAAGCGTCTGTAGAAGCATGTCATGAAATTCTTCCAATTCTTCCAAAAATAGGTTCAGCTCTGTACCTGTTCAGGTGTGGGATTGATTGATCCGGAGGCGTGAATGTTCAGGACCTGGGGACTGCTATATGCTGGAGGGACAGACTGCGTTTTGGGTTGGGTGGTGCTGCTGTGCTTGTGTAAAGCAGAGTCGCCCTCTGGAACAGATGCTACCTGTGATCGCCAAACAAAGTTGTTTTCAAACTCAACAAACATTGTCTCACCAACCAAAGGACTGTGTGGTTTTATATTTGTATGGTTGGACATACACGTTGAGGTGTGTGTATTGGCGAGAGGGTCTCCATTTCTGATGTGGGAAACTCGATGCCTTTCCTCTTCAGCTCTTCATAGACTTGGACCACACCTGTGAGGTCAGGAATGCTCCTAAACGCATCGGCCCATGCCTGCAGAATGCAAATATAGGTGTGTGTAAAAGACAAACTAAAGAGACCCGACAGAAATGGAAAAACTCTACAGATGAAAGAAGGACAAGGAAAACAAAAAAAGAGACAAGAACAGTAAAAAGTCCTCTCAAAGGATTATTTGTTTGTCTGAAATTTGCAAAACAAATAGCGAAAAAAATCTACACTCAAAACCAGCCAGTTTAGACCTGATAAAAACGTTTAAGTTAAAATAAATTAAATCAAAGCCAATATCTCAACAATTCTTTCTTAAATGAACAAGGAGTGCTTTAGTTCTGTTTGTTATCGTTTAATGAACATCTGAGAGAAGAAACAGGTGGTAAAACAGAAGCCCAACCAATCCACAGCCTGTTGCCCAACCGGGTATTATGCATGGAGCTGAACAAATGTCAGCCACACAGCTGCTGTGTGAATTAGATTTTTCCAACCGTTTTCCCAGATGAAATTACAACCCAATATTTGTTTACTGAAATTAAAAATAAACAACGGTAATGAAAAGAAGTTAGATCCTCTCTGCTCTTTCACAAAAACATCTTATTTGGTCTAAATTGGTCTGTAAGAAGTGGAAAAATGAGCAGACCATCCCACACTGCAGGGTTACCTGAGCTGAGACAGGTAACTAGAGCCGTTCCAGGCTGAAACCCACAACAAAATGCTGTGCCAAAGGATGACAGGGCTCACTCTGCACTGCTACCTGAACTACACCAGATGCCTCTGCAACCCTTAATATTTACCTTAATCGAAATGGTTCATCCAAAAATACCTGTCATTCAGTGACATGCGTCATAAAATAAAGCAGGTTTATGCGAGTAATCCATTAAGCTTTATGATTCGCACCGAAAGTAAAAGCATTGCCAAACGGTGAACTAGTTTTCTTACCTGAATCAAGGAGAGTACTTTGTCTTGAACAATGGTGGGAGGATTATTTTTAGGAGAAATAACCTTAACCAGCACACCATCAACAAAGTCCCTGCTGGTCACTAAAGCATGAAAACGATGGCCGCAGTTTTTCACACACGTCTCCAGAACCTAATGAGCACATATGAGATGAATTTTAATACATTAGAATGCTGACCACATAGAATCTAATCATGTTAGGACTTATCAAAAGTAAATAAATATATGGATTACTTATGCTTTAAAAATGATTTTTTTTATAAAATGATGCATGTTCTCATGGAAAATCTGTTTTTCATGGGTGAGCAGAACAAGACATTCCAATATTTTTTACGTTCATTCCCACTGAGCTCACCGTTAAAGTCAACATCACTTCTCTATAGTTCTTGTTGCTGCCAAGCCTCTTCTTCACTGCTCTTATGGCATCTTTTGGGCTAAACACAAGCAGAAGAAAAAAACCCATAAAACTGGTTAGTAAAAAAATGCAAACAAGCTGAAAATAAATTATCAATAATAATAATAGCACCTTAAGTTTGGGTCTTATTGTAGAAAATACATTTGATTAGGTGGTTTAGATTTTGACTCTACAATTCAACTCACATCATTTTTGTTTTCTGATTTATTCAGTTTCATTCCCAAACCAATTTTGTTTGCTTATGAAAAACAGTTTTCACATACTTAAACTCGTAAATTTCAATAATAAAAATTGTAATTATATAAAATAATACACAAAACAGCTGTTGTTAAATTGCTTTAAAGGACATCTCATGCACAAATTAGTTTAATAAGTATTGCATTTTTTCAGATTCCTTAAAGGAACCGATTTAATCCTACTACAATCCTACCATTTAATCTACAGGATAACTTAACAAAAGCTTTTTTAATTAGTGAGTGTGAGAAATAGAATTCCCACTAAAAAAAGGGACTATTTCTTGGTCACATGAATCTGGAGGAAGGGTTACGGTTAACCGTTAAGGACAATGCTGCAATGTGCATCTTGGTTGCACGTATTAAAGGAATTTCCATCAGATTTTGTGCTTGGCCGCACGTAAATAGGTGGGAATAACATCAGCTATTAAAAAAATGTACGCTTATGAAAATTATAAAAACAGAAAAGCTGTCTATAAAACCCTTTAAAGGAAATCCAGTGGACAGATTAAATTTTTAAATGCTGCAATTTTCAAGTGAAGATTGTTTAAAGGAACAAAACGAATCCCACTGCAATCTAAAATAGATTTAAAAAAAAAATCAAAGTCAAACTTATTTTTTTAAACAGAAAGTTGATGTAATCCAGGTTGGCTCTGCTGCTGCTGGACCAAACCAAGCTCTGTAATCAACTTAGACCTGGACTTCATACACCAATTCAAACATATGTCACAAGGTTATTGGATCACTATGATAAGCTGGGAGGCCTTGCCTGAATCCACCCAAGCAAACTAGGGCAAGATATTTGCTAACTACAAACTGATAAGACAAAGATAGATAGCAACTAAAACTCCGATTTCAAGAATTCATAGTGTGCAGAAAACATAGGAGAGTAAATAACAGGAGTTGATGCAGCCTGACTAGATGTGAACTCACCCATCTTCTGTTTCGTTGATTATGTCACATATTTCCATGTTAAGGGTCCAGTCTTCACTCTGAAGGGAGCCATCAGTAGCCCTCTCTGGGAACAAAAACGTTAGTTAAAATTTTACTGTTACGATAGAAGAACCCGAATGCTTGACGGGTAATTAGAGGATAGCTAACTATTAGCAAAGTTCGCTGCTGGTAGCGTTGAAAACTACAACATGTTTTCGACGTCATTATATTTCAAGCGAGCAAGCCCACAAAAAACCTACACATTTAGTCACTAAAATAAAACGTCTGCGCAATGACTTCATGATATTTTGGTTTAATTGCTGGTTAGCAAGGCGGCTAACGGTGGCTTCACTTCTACGTGGAGGGACGTTAGAATGCTAATCTGGCAAAACCTTAATCCACACAAACGCAAAACGATTACAGAAACTTAAAAACTGAAAATTAAAGTTATTATTTTGAGTAAAAACATAATTACTTGCCTATGCAATGCCCCACTGGCGTACTAAAAGGATTTCCCAAAAGGAACTCCATCTTGCTCGACAACAACCAAGTCAGTCCATGGGATGATAATGATGATGCATGAGGAAACGTCCTTGAAGTCCCGCCTACACGCTAACACGATTGGCTAAAATAATCTCAATTCGTCGTTTGATTGGATAGCACTGAAACCCGTCGTAAAGGATGTGGGATTGTAAATAAAAGGATTCAAAGGTTACAACAATAAAAGTCTGATACATTTTGTATTTATCTTGATATTTTATTTGTAACCAACGAGTCTGAAAAGCTTTGGTATAAACACACTCCATCTAGCATAACTCAACTATATTTGCATTAAAAATATATTGAACAAATGCAGAATAGAAGATTTAAAAAAAAAAAATCACAAACAGTGTTTTGCTTGCAGGATGTTTCTTTTTATTCAAATAAGCATTTTTTGATGTAGTAAATCTGTAAGACAGAAAAGAGCATGTGTATGCTGCAGAATTTAAATACTGCTAACGTGAAACCACCTTTGTAACCACACGCTAGGGACCAAAGGGTCACAGATTATTTAAAACAACCAGAACTGCAAGTAAAAATACTCAAAAATAAGATTGTGTGATTTGTTCTTAAGATATTACTCTGAAAAAAAATTTCTTGCTTGGGTGGATTTATTGGGGATTTGGATTTGGGTGCACTTTAACTAAATGCCAACAGTAATCAGTCCTGCATAATTTTGTGTTTAACAGTTAAATTTTCAGATGAAAGCTGAATGAAAAGAGCTCCAGCAGCGGTCCGCGCCCTTAGTTCATACATGTCATAGTCATGAGCCCATTCTACATTTCCCCAGCGCCTTATCTGCAATGAGAAAGACAAAAAAAACAACTCATCAAAAAAGCTTCAAACAGATATTCAAAAACCGCTTGAAAAAGCGGTTCGGAAAATGAATGAATGAATGAAAAAGATATTCAAAAACTTTTTTGACATTTAATAATCTAGTTACACTGTTTATTCCACCATAGAGTTAGATTTTGTTGTATTATTAGAAATGTTTTTATAATAAAATGAAATAAAATCTTGATGGTAGTGAAACCGACTTTTCCCACCTGGTATTCTTCCTCCAGTCTCGAGAGCAGGACAGCCTGCTCCACTGTCAGGTATCGATCAACCATCCCCAGTGAAAGCAAAATGGACTTCAGCTGCGTGATCACAAACTCAAGTCCTGCACAGCCAAAGTTTCAACTATTAACATTTCATGAACAGTAAATACTTTAGGTTTATCAACATGACATGCACAAGTCAAAATACATTCTTTGAAAATGGTCAAGTTTCTGGAGTTGAGATATCTTACCTGTCAGGGACCAGAGGCTGTATGAACTAAGGTGCTGTTGAAAAGTGTCCTTGGTTGCCTGTGGAATTTCAGGACCCAAAATGCTTGATGAAGACCCAATAGTGACATTGTATCTGCCATGAAATTGTGTAGAGGAAATGCATTTAAAAAGTAGGATTTACTGAGGCATTTCAGACATTATTTGGAGGTCTCTTATATAAACTGTGAAGATGAAGGCTTTTATTATTTTATTTATTTATTTACCTGTTTTCAATCCAGTGTAGAACCGGATCCCACTCATTCTTCTGTAGTTCCACCAAACCAAGAGGCTCATCCACTCTGTAACTGAATTAAAAAAAGTCACAGAAAAGGCCACTCTTAGATATAGTTACAGTTTAAAAGCCCAAAATTGGTTTGCATTAAGTAATGAGAAAATTTCACTGTACTATTTTTTTAGATATAAATCTAAAGTTGAGATGTTACACTGTTTTTAGGGAGGAAATTAGGGTTATTGGACGCTGCTGTTGGAGGATTGAGGCATCCGCTTTGCCCCATTCCACCAATTTTAATTGCACCCCTTAGCATACCAACACACACGAATGCACCAAGATGATGGTGGCCAGGTCGAACCTTGTCTCTTTCCATGACCTGGATGGGATGTGCTGGCAGCCGGTGCAGGGGTGGCTGGGGTGTCTGGGAGGGATCATGTACTCTTGATCTTAAACTAGCGGGAGAGCGTGTAAACAATGGGATGATGGAAAGGCTTACACTGTGCCAATGGTCTCGCCCAAAACTCAGAGAAAAATTTCTGATGAACTTCTGCAGCTATGCAGAGACTATGTAATAGAATATGATGCTTATTTATTATCATTATTTTGGTTAAAAACAGCATAATCATAATTAAATGACCACTGTTAAAGCTTTGCAAATAGATCAAGAGATGATAGAAGCGGGAATTTAACATGCCTTTTTCTTTTTGACAGGGTCCAAGTTAAGCACAATTAACTACTGTGGTGTAAAACTCAAAATGTGGTTTCCATACATGTAGACGCTGGGAGGTTAAGAACTTTTCTTTTTTTTTTTTTTTTTTTTTTTTTTTTAGTAAAATGTTAAATTCTCTTATAAACTGAGTAAACAGACATATTTCATGCATGATGGTCCACAAAAGAAAAACACAATAAACAAACAAATTGAAGTAATACCAGATAGTGTCAGTTTCCAAAAACTTCAAAGCTGAATTGATTATCTGCTCTTTGCTGCGCTGGGTGGGGTTGTCCAGAGCCGTGTTGCACAAAGTGGTCTGCAAGAAAAGTTTAATCAGCATATGAGTATGGTAAAAGATTGTTGTGTAAGTAGTTTAAAAAAAAGAAAGAAAAAAAGAAAAAGAAAGAAAGAAAATGTGTATATTAACTATATATATACCAGGTGCATGGTATAAAACTTGAGCGTCTCCCTTTGAGCATCCCACTCCGTTGCCACGGCGATGGCAAGGGCTTCATTTGGTACTGTAAACAGCTTCCCTCCTGGAGTTTTAAGTTTCCTTCTATCTAGATTTATTTCATATAAACCATCTATGGAGAATATTGTAACAGAATGAGAAAATATGTTATTAATTCTCTGGAACAATGAAAAAAAATTAAAAATTAAATAAGACTTACCATCTCCTTGAGATATGCTGACATCTTGATAAAATCTCTTCCTCTCTGTTAAATAGCAAAACATTTAGCACACATCACACAGCAAAGTCACACATCATATTGGTAGTAAATGTCAACGTGAATTATTTTACCTGTGGATGCAGCAGAGTATTTAGACAAACACCTGGAGTACTGATAACTGGGACATGATTTACAAACAGAATATACATTTCCAAAGGAATTTCGAAGTTGAACAATACGTCTAAACATAGCGTCACCTATATAAGTCAATACGTTTAGAATAACTACTGTTTAAAAAAAGACGATTCACAAAGCGATTTTTTAAAGATATTTCACAAAATAAAGTACCACATTGAGCAAACAGATCTTGGGTGTATAACAAACGGACTCATATAAATTTGAGGTACAGCATTAAGGTTTTCATCTATTTTACAGCAGCACATCGGCTCGAAACCACGCGTGTGACCTTCGATGCTAAAAAGCGACAAAATGTTTTCATGTGCCATGGGAAATGTAGTTATATTGTGGCGCCGCTAACGCTTACACATCTCTAAAAAACTACATGAAAATGTTCGCGAATATTTTTCCGCCTGCTCAGCCAATGAGCGTCGAGGATCTTTGGAGGTGAAGCTGTTGGACCAATGAGAGGGGCTGTTGCTACTGGTTACAACGCAGCTTCGAAGTCCACTTTTAGTTCAGGGAGCTTAATGCTTCGCAAACTGAACTGTGGCGCAATTAAGAGGAATTTGAATGTTCAAGGACCTCTCCGCGCCTTTTTTTTTTTTTTTTTTGGCTGGTCGTAGAAGCTGACCGAGTCCCGCTCTTTAACGGCCGTTGACCGCGGTTGGAGTTCAGCCTGCGAAGCTGGAGCTATGCCTGTGCCCGCTGGATACCTCAGCGATTTCCCTGCCGCGGCCTTTGCATCCTCGGCCTCGCTTATCCCGCTCCCGCCGATAAACACTCATCAGCCCGGTGTTGTCACGTCGCTGCTGTACAGCGGCTCCAAGTTCAGAGGCCACCAGAAAAGCAAAGGGAACTCTTACGACGTTGAGGTGGTCTTACAGGTGGGGGCTCCGACTCGGAAATGTTTTTCGTACTGCGAGCGCGGGGCTTTCGGTGATGTGTCAAAGTGGCGGCGAGATGAGTGACAGCTGAAAATGGGTCTCGGCCTGTCCAGGACCAACTGTGGGTGTAGCAGCGCGACTGCGTCTAACCAGCTGCGCAGTCCACACTTTTAACAACATGCTTCCAGTTTAAATTCACACAAACGATCATAACTAGCTTAAATGTTCCAACATTCAAGGGTTGTTTACATTTTGAGGGACTGTAGCTTTTGATTAACTTAATTAAAGTTATTTTTTCTTGCATACGTTCAATGCAGATTTGATTTAAAAGTTCTGTTTTTCTCTGGTACAGCATGTCACAATGGAGGATTCCTATTTGTGTGGCTATTTGAAAATAAAAGGACTCACAGAGGTGAGTTGGCATGTTCTGCTTCTGCATATTGGGATCATGTACTCCATCATGTTGGAATATGTAGACATGGATGGACAGGATTTAGAATTGAAAATGTTTTCTCCAGTTTTTCTGCAAAGCCAAGCTCCACTTTTTGTTTATTTCTTGCAATGCCCAAACTGATTGTGCATTTTCAATAACCCGACAGAGCCCAAGAATAATACATAATTTTTATTTTATTCTACCTCTGAAGTGCAAATATTTTAATCAAGAAAATGATTGCCAAGAATATTTTAATAGTTGTCATATTCTTTATAGTCTATTAATGATTTATACATGTTAGCATACATATAAACTTGCTTTCATACTGAATTTACTCTAGTATGTTTAAGAAAGCGGCACATTTTTGTAGGAATATCCGACCCTGACCACTTTTTTCGCCGGGGAGATCATCAGCAGGAAGAGGCCGTTCCTCACCCGAAAGTGGGATGCAGACGAGGATGTGGATCGTAAGCACTGGGTAAGGTGACACTTTTTCCACACTCAGCATCTGCGACAGAAGTCCTCCTCAACAAGGCCGTCTAACCGTAACTTTATATGTGTTCTCTATGGACACCAAGGGCAAGTTCCAGGCATTCTACCAGTATGCAAAAACCTTTAACTCGGACGAGTTTGACTACGAGGATCTAAAGAACTCGGACTATATATTTATGAGATGGAAGGTAAGTCTCTACCTGTTTAACTCCTAGTTAAACTCAAAGCTGCAGCTGGTCACAGTTGCTTTTTTTTTGTCTGCAGGAGCAGTTTCTAGTTCCTGACCACACCATTAAAGACATCAGCGGCGCTTCCTTTGCAGGATTCTACTACATCTGCTTTCAGAAATCTACAGCAACAATTGAGGGCTACTACTACCACAGGAGCTCTGAATGGTAACAAATCACATCTGCATTTATTTTAAAATAAGTAGATTCTTTTATCTCACACCCTTTCACAGATTTGCACTGAAATAGAAACAATTCTTCTAAATCCCTGGACATCAAGGCATTCTGACTGAGGTAGCGTCAGAACAATCATCTGGTTTTGGATGCTAGGCTTTTATCTCATTGTTTTTGTTTGAACGTCTGATTTTAGCAGAGAAGCAGAGACTTATGGGTTAGTGAAGAGCTGATCCTCAACAGAAGCAAAATGGATAACCAAAGTATGATGTAATAAAACCCTTTTGAGAGCTTTAGCTTATCTACAGACAGAAAACCAGCTTTTCCAGTTCAAAGATGAGAGTTCTTGTTGAAACATGGTTAAACTCTTGAACATTCTATCTTAACATTTCAGGAAAATGACAAGGAAAAACTATTGTTCAAAATTTAGGAAATAACCTACAGATCTTTTCAGCTACAACCTTAAAACATCCGTAGTTTATGCAGCTAAAATGTAACTAAGGAACTAATCATTGTTAGTTTTCAGCTATAAATAACAATAAATTAATGACAAATAAAAAATGTGTTAACCTTTTTCCTTTGACACATTACTTTAATAAGACCATTTTTCTGGCCATTTAAGAAGATCCAAAATATAAAAGAAAAAGAGCCTAAAGTCCTGCTCTGATCATCTTTTGATCAATTTTTAAAGCATTCCCATTGGTCTTTAAATCAAATGATCCACATTTTAGCCAAAATCTAAATACATTTGTTCTTTTTTGGACATAGTTTCTGCAGAGCAGCAGGAGTTCATTAGAAATTTGTCTCTGAGTTGTGGGCGAGGCTGATGGTGCAGAGCTCTTCCTGTCATAATTGAGAGCTCTCGGTTTACATTCTGTCCTGCTAGCTTACAGCCACGTCCCAAACCTAACGTTGCTAGTGCAACAAAAATGGCAAGCAATACCAGAGCTGGTTTTGATCCAGATTCCAGCTCAGATGAGGAAAACAAAGACGTACATGGATCAATTTGTTTACAGGTGGATGCATCAGAATGGAGCGGAGCAGGAAGCTAGCTAGCCCAGCGTATCTTCTATATCACAAACACAATCTTTTTAGAACAGCATTTTTGTTTCATTCATAACGATTTGATTAAAGAAATAGTCCGAAATATTATTTTAAGCTTAATTTTCTTGATCTATGACTTCCATCTTCAGAAAATTTCCAAAAGAACATGTTAAAAAGACCAAAAACACTATTTTTTTTTTTTATCAGAGTGGGTCTTTAAAGACACTAAAATACTAGTTTCAAATAAGTCTGCATGTGTGCTATGACATTCAGAAAACCAACCAAAGTTCTTCAACAACATAATCCCATTCACTTGAAGTTGAACAAATAGCCAGAATTTCTGTCAGTTCGTTGGTTACTGCACCTAATGGGTTGAGATCTTTTACAAGGCCACATTAAAAACAATTCTTTGTTAGAAAATTCTGACTTCTTAAGGCCTTTAATTCTCGTCAACTTTGTTTTAGGAAATCTGCAAACAGCAGATGTTCTATCCTCAAACCTGACAGAAAAAAATAAACTGCAACCCAACAGTAGCATTGTACAGTGCATCCGAAAAGTATTCACAGCGCATCACTTCTTCCACATTTTATTATGTCACAGCCTTATTTCGTAATGAATCAAATCGTTTTTCTTCCTGAAATTTTTTTTAAAAACACCCCATAATGACAATGTTGAAAAAGTTCTTTTGAAATTGTTGCAAATTTATTAAAAATAAAAAAACCTGAAAAATGAAATGAACATAAATATTCACAGCTTTTGCTGTGAAGCGCCAAACTCAGCTCAAGGTTTATTCTGTTTCCACCAATGAGCCTTGAGATGTTTCAGCTGCTTCATTGAAGCCAACCTGTGGTAAATCCAGTGGATTGGACTTGATTTGAAAAGGTACGATCCTGTCTACATGAGGTCCCAGGGTTGACAGTGCATGTCAAAGCACAAACTAAGTTTATAAGAAGATGAACTGTCTGTAGACCTCTGATACAGCATTGTCCTGAAGCACAAGGCTGAGGAAGAGTCCAGAAACATTTCTGCTGCCTTGAAGGTTCCAATGAGCACAGTGACCTCCATCCTCCCTAAGTGGAAGAAGTTTAGAACCAGCAGGACTTTTCCTAGATCTTGCCGGTCGTCAAAACTGAGTGATCAGAGGAGAAGGGTCCTGGTCAGGGAGGTGACCAATAACACAATGGTCACTCTGTCAGAACTCCAGTGTTCCTCTGTGGAAAGAGGAGAACCTTCCAGAAGAACAACCATCTCTGCAGCACTACACCAATCAGGTCTGTATGGTAGAGTGACCAGACGGAAGCCCCTTTTTACTAAAAAGCACATGGAAGCCCGTCTGGAGTTTGCCAAAAGGTACCTGAATGACTCTCAGTCCATGAGAAACAAAATTCTGTGTTCTGACGAGACCAAAATAGAACTTGTTAGAGTGAATTGCAGGCTTTATGCTTGGAGAAAACCAGGCACCGTTTATCACCAGGCCAATACCATCCCTACAGTGACGCATGGTGGTGGCAGCATCATGCTGTGGGGAGGTTTTCGGCAGGAGGAACTGGAAGACTCGTCAGGATAGAGGAAAAGCTGACTGCAACAATGTACAGAGACATCCTGGATGAAAAACTGCTCCAGAGCGCTCAGACTGGGACGACGGTTCATCTTTCAGCAGGACAATGATCCAAAGCAAACCGCCAAGATATTGAAGGAGTAGCTTCAGAAATACTCTGTCAATGTCCTTGAGTGGCCCAGCCAGAACCCAGACCTGAATCCAAATGAACATCTATGGAGATATCTGAAAAATGGCCGTGCATTGACGCTTCCCATCCAACCTGACGGAGGTTGAGCGGTACTGCAAAAAGGAATGGGTCAAACTGCCCAAAGAAAGGTATGACAAGCTTGTGGAGTCATATTCAAAATGACTTGAGGCTGTAATTGCTGCCAAAGGTTCAGCAACTAAATATTGAGTTAAGGGTGTGAATACTTAAACAATTTTATTTTGAATACATTTGCAACAATTTTAAAAGAACTTTTTCAACATTGTCATTATGGGGTGTTTTTCAAAGAATTTTTCAGGAAGAAAACTGATTTAATCCATTTGAAATAGGGCTGTGACAAAATAAAACATGGAAGAAGTGAGGCGCTGTGAATGCTTCCCGGATGCACTGTATCTTGAGAGCATATGCAAAAATACTCTTAAACTGGAAATTACTTTGTTCTCAGCTGTGATGTTCATAAATACACTGGAGTCCCAGGGGACCCAATGACCCTGAAAGGACCTCTAGGTGCTGCACTCAGTCCTCTTGGTCACAGCATCAGAAATGTGACTTTGTGGAAGAAAGTGTCCAACGCTGTGCAGAGGACACCTCAGCGTCGTCTATTAATTTCCGATACTGGACACCTCGTTGGGCATTATCCTTTACCTATTTTCCAGTTGGTAATCACTTCCAACCGATTT
The DNA here is from genome assembly GCA_014656515.1 of Oryzias celebensis. Lineage (NCBI taxonomy): Eukaryota > Metazoa > Chordata > Actinopteri > Beloniformes > Adrianichthyidae > Oryzias > Oryzias celebensis. Next base: position 54,459,606 of record BNCR01000001.1, read on the forward strand.
ACTACTGTTTAAATTGTATTTTAGGGTACATTTTCTCAGATAACCTAAAGACTTTAGCCTTTTTTGCTTATTAAAAGTTCAGCAAAATGTCCTTAAGGGTTAGTTTTCTAAATGTCTTCTATGATAAACTGTCAGGAGGAAGTCCTGGTGTGATTGTTTTTCTGTGGATATCTTTTGAGTCTTCTGGGGCTTAAAAAACTGCCACATTTATGGGACTAAATTCATGCTCCTTCTTGCTGATGGTGATATCTGTGGCTCACAGATGCTAATTTATTTTTCTTTCCCCAAAGGTACCAATCTCTAAACCTCACCCACGTTCCTGAGCACAGTGCAGCCATCTACGAGTTCCGGTGACCCCCGCCAGGTTCTGGGGGGATTTTTTTGTGTCTTGTGGTGGACTTGAAGAAAGCAGAGTTCTGCAGCTGCATCGAAGAAAGGGAACTAAATTTGGACGAGATGAAAGGCTTTTGAGAAGCAAGAACTCAAAGATTTTTCTCAGCGGGCAGGAGGAAAAGGAGGACTCAGGCGCGGGATAAATGAATGTACGTGTGGAAGTGCAGAACAAAGTGCAGACGCGGGGTCGGAACGTCGCAGCCAGCATCTAGGACTGTGTGTGGTTCATTCCCATTTCTTCATTTGTCTTAAGATTTGATTTTAAGCAATGCTTGGCTCAACGCTTTAAAGACTTGATGAGCTTTCAGGCAAAGCGAGCCTCATTAATATTGAACTAACGTGGAGTCCACTCAGCACAGAAGGAAACATATCATGAGGTGTTGGAGAGAAAAGAACAGGAATCATGCATTATTGAAGCGTGGATCACCCAGAAGCCAGAAAGATGCTTTTGTAAACTAATCTGGTTCTTAATTTGCTTGTTATAAATCTATTTTCTTCATAAGGATGAACAGTGAGCGGGTAACAATCACATAAAACACGTTTTCTCTTATGAGACCTGATCACCATGTAGGTTTGCTGTGGATTTCCTGCTGTTACGTTGCACGTATTCTCCTTAAAAGCGAAGATGTTACAAACATCCACTACACAAGCGTTAAAATGTGGAAGTAAAGTTAATGTGTGAAGGGTTTACAGCCAAAATTCAGAAAAGTATTCTAAAAAAAGTATTTTTTTACTCCTTACTCAAGGAGTTTTAACTCTTTGTCGTTTTCAGTTCTTTCCTCAATATCTGTCCTTTCAACTATGCAACTGTTTAAAGATTGTTCATTTTGGAGCGTGCCATCTCTGAGTTTTGAAAGAAAAAATAGAATTCTATCGTAAATATATAAGAATATATAAAAGGAAATATGTTGTTTAAAGAAAGTATGTTTGTTGAATTGTCTATAACACTCTCCTCCCTGATCATCTTTATTCTTCTGTGTGGTTTAGTGCCATCTTTTTTTTTTAATTGCCAGAGTTGTGATACATCAGATAAAGTGTTTGTGAAAAAGCCTGATTGATGGTGTGAGTGTAAAGAGTGGATTAAGAGAAAACAATTTTAAAATGTGGATTAAAAAATATTGTGTGTTTTGCCTGTTTGCCAGTTTTTTGTTTATTCCTGCATTAATGAGACTTGAAAATGAAGTTATCTTCTAGAATTATCAGGACAGAAGGAAACATTGTCCTACTCTGCCATCTTGTGGTCTAAACCAAAAGTGTTTTACAAAAATCTTAACTAGAAATGTGTGTGTTAAAGTTCCACTCTGATCATCTTTTGATCTATTATCAGGGTTCCCATGGTCTCCTAATTATGATTAAGCCGTTTTTAGGCAAAATAAAAAACCTTTGTTCTTTCCAAGGGCAGAGTTTCTGCAGAAACTGCAATAAATGTGCTCCAACATCAGAAAAATGCCACAAGAACATGTCAAAACATGATTTTCATTGTAGTGGGGCTAGAAAGTTCACTCTAAAAATCAAAAACAGTTGCAAAAACTTGATGAAATTAACCACAACAGTTCCACTGTGATCAAGCAACCATACTTCAATATAAAAAGTTGATAAATAAAATATTGAACAAAAACTAACTCAAAAGCATTTTAAATGGTCATGGGTTTTTCATGTCATAATTCAAATGAAAATGGATTTTCAATTGCAAGATGAAATTGCAAATTAAATTGGCAATTGAAATTTGCATCATACTTTGAGTTGTGATTAAAAAAAAACTTCCATATAACTCCTTTCCTTTGGAATTAAATAATAAGTAAAAAAAAACGAGAAAAAAGGACATTCTTAAAACACTACAGTAAATCCAACGTTTTGAACAAGCTTTCAAATCCAGGTTTGTGCACAGTTGCATAATCAATAGAAACGGCTTTTAAATTTTGGTACAGAGAAGACATCTTAAAATTAAAATGCTTCAAAAAGCTAAAGCGAAAAAACTGGTTCAGGAATTTTTGGAAGGATAGATGGGCTTCCTGCTGATTCAGGAAAAGAGGTTATGCAGCATTGTGCAACATCCATTTTTAACTGTCTGAATTCCAGTCAGGGATGTTTTAATGTGTTGTTCTGAGAAGTTTCTGAGAAAACTTCTAGAACATTTTTTCTCTGTTTCCTTTGCTACATTTCAAAAGTGCCTGAAATGTTTGTTATAGTTTGACAAAGATATTTTCATGAATTGCAGCTCTGAAAGTTTCAGTTTTTGCAGTTGATGTGCAGCTTTATAGATCAATGTTTGATCAGGATTTTTTGTATCAGAACAAGCAAAAAAAAGTATTAGAAAAGTGTGAATAAATTGAGTTATTTGGGGTAAGGCCACTGAAAGGTTTTCATTAAAATTTAGTTTTAAAACTATATTTTAAAGCAGTTAGTAAAAAAAAAAACCCAAAGAGATTCAAGTCAACTTTTTTCTAAATTATGTGTAACTGAAATATTTCTTGTCATTAAGTTTTCTGAAATAGATAAAAATGCTCAAAACATTGCAGCTGGACTTTTATTTGTTAAATAGTTTTGGTATCCAGATAAAACACATCACATGTTTAAATCTTGTTCATATTCTCACATTTTGGACATCCTGTATGTTTGTACATGGTGGCCTTGAATCTGACCTCCACACAAACTGAAGCTTGACCCATAACTGATTTATTCTTTTTTTAAACTGTAGTTTCCCTTCCAAATGGCCATTCCACTGACGCAGTCTCAGCTAACACAACACTTTCCAGAAGTGCCTTCAACAATAAACAAAGGATGATAGGAAAACAATGAACTTTTTTGTCAAACCGAAAGTATTTTTGTGACACGCTTTGTCAGAAAAATGATTACAGAAGGATTACTCATAATGCTTCACTCAGTTTCTCCTCTCTACATACTGCTTTGACAGTCAGGAACAGAACAGAAACTTACTGTCTGGGAATTTTTTATTCTTTGACTAAAAATATTTAAAGAAATTAAAAAAAAAAAAAAAAAAAACGGACAGTGGAAATTTTTGAATCAACATGGAAAAATGAAACCTGGGGAACACACAGGATAAAATGTGGCTGCTTTTTATTTCTAATTTTTTTTCTGTATTTTTAAATATTTTATGCATGCATTTCTAGTTTTGTCATTTATATCATTTTTTAAAATTTATTTATTTATATTTTTTTTAGTGTTTACATTTATATCATTTCTTTCTATTTAATTTAATTTTCTTTATTTTTTATTTTGTTTCAACTTAATTCATTTATTTCTGTTTTTTAAATTTATTTATTTATATTTCATTTTTTTCTATTCCATGTACTTATCTTTTCTGTTTTATGTATTTATTTCTATTTATTTTATTTTTGCGCTGTATTCATTTTTTTATTTTATTCTATTTTAATTTTTCAAGGTTTATGTGGGTTTTAGTTATTTACTGCTACTCAAAATGAACAAACAAACAGTCAAATTAACTTTCAAAGCTCAAAGGAAAATTGTTCTTAGGTCCTTCTGGTCTAATCAATAAACTGATTAAGAAATTATTTTTAAAGTAATGGTTGCGACAGACTGGCCACCAGTCCAGGGGTGTCTCCTGCCTTCGCCCATGAGTAGCCGGGTTAGGCTCCGGCAACCTCGTGACCCCGAAAGGGATAAAGCGGTTCAGAAAATGAATGAATGAATGAATGAATGAATGAATGAATGGTTGGTATTTATTAAAACTATTAACAAACAACATAAACATATAAACATTCAGATAAGGAGACCATATTTTTAAAAGAAGAATGAAATGGTCAACAAATATTTTTCTATTCTAAAAACATACAAGAACTTTATTTAACTCGTAAAGCTTTGACAAATAGTAAATACTTGAAAAGGAGGAATCACTTTTCATAATGGAAGTGACTTTTCGTATGTAACTAGGGTGGGGTTAGGAAAGAAAGCATTCAGCGCAGAACAAGTAAAAGTTCAGCTTTAAAGTTTTTTATTATTGTTATCCTATCCAGCTGAATACTATTTTAATGACTGTATAGTATAATTTTGTCTGGGTTGAAATGTACTCTTTCGAATAATATATTAAGTTGTTTAAATGTATATATAGACCGCGTTGTTATAGTCGGTTCAGAACACCACACAGTTGTTTTTTATTGGGTTCAGATCAGGAGACATTCTTCACCTTCACCCTGTTCTTTTTCAGAAATGCAACAGTAGCTTTCATGAGTGTTTTGGGTCATAGTCACATTGGAAAAGTGCGCGACAAACACGTGCATGGATTGATGGCAGCATCTTCTCCTTCAGCCCAGAACAGTACATTGTTGAGTTCATGATTCCATTAATGAAACGCAGCTCCTCAACATCAGCACTCATGCAGCCCCACAGAAGGTCGCTGGCACAATCATGTTTTACTGTGGGCACCATACATTTTCCTTTGAAATCCTCACCTTTGCAACGCCAAAGTTAGTTATCATCAATCATTAGTTCCAAAAACAGTGATCTTTGTCTCATCACTCTAGAGCAGGGGTCTCCAACCCTGTTCCTCAAAGGCTACCGCCCTGCTTGCTTTGCAGCTAACCCTGCTTCAGTAATTGCTACTCACCTGGATCAGGTGTGTTCAGTCAATCAGAAAGTGGGCTCATTCAGTCCAGCTAATCAGCATCTACTGAAGCAAGATTAGCTGCAAAACAAGCAGGACGGTAGCCTTGAGGAACAGGGTTGGAGACCCCTGCTCTAGAGTCTAGAGTCCCAGTAGTCTTCCTCTTTTTCAGCATGGGCTCTAGCAAATTCTAGGCATGCTTTTTTATGCATGAACTTTTGGAGAGGCTTCCTTCGTGGACGATAACCATGCCGATACCCATTCCTCTGCAGTGTTCGCCGTATGGTGTCACGGGAAACGGTCACTCCAGTTTGGCTTTCTACTGCTTTAGCTAACTCCAGTGAACTTATGTGGCGATTTTCTTCAACCCTTCTCATCAGAAGAAACTCCTGTCGAGATGTTAACTTCTGTGGACGACATGGATGTCTCTGTAAGATGGTTGTACTTCCATCTTTCTTACATTTTTGGATCACTTTTGCCACAGTATTTTGACTGATATGTAAAGCTTTGCTGATCTTGTAGCCCTCACCTTGTTTGTGTAAAGATTTGATTTTTTCTTCTCAGATTTTGTGACATTTGTCTTCCATGAGAAGCCATTTCTGACAGCATGAAATGGGAAGGGCTTTACTTTGTTAAGGAATGCTCTTTTATGGTCACCTGTGTCCTGGACACATCTTAAAAGAATCATTAGACTCACCTGTGGTTAAATGTCTGTTTATTAGAATTTTGTAGTATTAAGTGTGGCTTCTCTCCCAAGACTTTACTTGGGGGTGGACTCATTTTTGCAACATGAGCTTAAATAATTTAATTGGGAAAACAAATCTTGTTTGCAATCAACGGCCCACAGTATTTTGTAGTATATTATCTCATAGAAGATGTTTCTAAAATTCAACACTAAAGGTTTCCTGAAAAATGTAGTGGGGTGTACTCATTTTTGCTGAGAACTGTATCTAGGATCAGAAATATTTTATCAAGAAGTGATGCTGAAACACTCATCCATACATTTGTTATGTCTAGGCTGGAAAACTGTAACTCTTTGCTAGCAGTGTGTTCTAAAAGTTCTCTAAAAAGTCTTCAGCTTGTTCAAAGTTCAGCAGAAGAGAACGCATTACTCCTGTGTTAACTTCACTTCACTGGCTCCCAGTTGAATCTAGAATCAAGTTCAAAATCTTCCTGCTAACCTTTAAGGCCCTATCCTATATTAACAACATATTTTCACTCCAAAGTCATCACATTTTGACACATGGGTAAGGACCCCTCTGTGTCACTCTTTGTTCGTTTTCTGATCAGCTGTTCCAATTAAATCAAGGGTCCAGTTGTATTGTTGGACGTGGTACAGAACACGGACTGAACCTCGGGACGCGTCCAGTACCGGTACCCTGTCCCGGTCCGTGCCTGGAGGCATCCAGTACTGGTACCCTGGCCCAGTCAGCATCGGGAACCAGTACAGCGTTCCAGCATTAGCTTGGGCCTCAAGAGGTTAATGACAGTATGTTCAACTAAGGGGTACAGTGAATTTGATGTAAATGAATTTGATGATGTTGGCTATGAGAGCTTTGATGGGCAGAACTTTAAGACCAGCAGCAGGAAGAAAGAAGGCTTCTGTGTTTTATTAATTTATTTAATAGAGTACAATTAAATAGAAAAATAATTTTGGGGGAAATTAAGGTGTAAATAAGAGCATACAGGCAGCAATTTTGAAAACAGAAAAATATGAATCAGACACCATACAATAGGAGCAAATATACAAAAGAAAAATTATGAAATTATTAAAGATATAAAAAGAAACTGAAACGTCTATCAATTAGTCCTTTACATGCAGTAACAACCTCAGTTTAAGAGAAAGAAAAACCTCCTCTAGTTAACTCTTACTCCTTGTTGCTGTTGCTAATGGTATCATGTGATCAAAGGAGCTTGGTTTGATTGGCTAAGCCGCTCGACTCGATCTGGTACTGATTGCTTTGTCCTGGGTCACGAAGAGTGCATCACATTTACAGGTGAATTTGATTTAATATATATTATATATAATATAAAATTTCAGTATAAAAAATAGTGTGTAAAAAAAAAAATCAGTGTTAAAACTTCAATGTCATAAAAGAGTTGGATTCTGATGGAACTATATTTTTTCTATAGAAATATGGTGAAGGTACATTTTGATTGGTTATATTTACTTTTCATTTCATTTAACAATTAACAGTGACTACTTTCCTCAAAGAAAGTGGGTTAATAAACAGGAAATCAACAACGACCACATTTTCTATTTTATTTATTTGTTTCCTTATTCAATGATAATTGATAGGCTGACAGATGAGGTTAGACAGGAATCAGCATGGACTGTAATGTTTGCAGACGATATTGTGATTTGTACCAAGAGCAGGAAACAGGTGGAGGAGAAGCTAAAGAGGTGGAGGTTTGTCCTGGAAAGGATAGGAATGAAGGTTAGCCGCAGCAAGACGGAGTGCACATGTGTGAATGAGGGGGACCAAAGTGAAAGAGTGAGGTTATAGGGAGAAGAGATAAAGAAGGTGGAGCATTTGAAGTTGGGTCAACAGTCCAGAGTAACAGAGAGTGTGGAAAAGAAGTAAAGAAGTGAGTGCAGGCAGGGTGGAATGGGTGTAGAAAAGTGTCAAGTGTGATGCATGATAGAAGAGTTTCAGCTTAAATGAAAGGAAAGATGTACAAAACTGAAAAAAAAACAGCAGTCCATTTCAGACTTTTATTCATACTTCCATGGTTTTATTCATTCATTCATTCATTCATTTTCTGAACCGCTTTATCCCTTTCGGGGTCACGGGGCTGCCGGAGCCTAACCCTGCTACTCATGGGCGAAGGCAGGGGACACCCCTGGACTGGTCGCCAGTCTGTCGCAGGGACCGTGGTTTTATTGTTTTGCTTATTTTATTGTATGTTAAAAGACTCAATCATAGTCAAAAGTCATCACTTTACAATAAATTGTTTCTTTTTTGTTATTTTACTTTCCTTTTCATGTCATATAGCCATTTCAAGGTTCTGATTGCTTTGGGATTTAGTTGTCAAAACATGACAGACACGTTTACAATTTTCACATTCATGAGTTTCATGTTCCATCAATTATTATCAACAAACTGATACAACTGTGTTTTTTTTTCTGTTTGCGTTGCTGGAATGCTGCTACTTTGCAGTCAAGCACCAAACCTTCGTCAACGTCCGTCTGGATTGGGAAACTGAAATTTATTATTTTTTATTTTTAAGAGTCAGAACATTTATTTTTTGTGTATGATTCTTTTGTTTGTGCCATGATAGGACCACCACTGTGTATCACTGCAGTCAGATTTTTTGTTCCAATTTGCTCAGTGCAATCAATTGAGGTCAGCAGAATGCATTGAAACCCAGATTTTATTGGGGGGGGTTTCTGATGTTTTAACTTTTGAGACAAGTTGTTTTTTAAATAAAGTTTTAAAAACACAGTGTAAAAAAGTATATTTTGCTCCTTTTTTAAAAGAAAAAAAAACGTTTGGATACTTTTATAACACAGTTGTTGGTTTAAGTTAAATATTTACTGCTGCAGAGGTTATAGAAGAACATAAAATAGAACTAATGACGAATACACAAGAACCACTCCCAGTCCTGTTTCTCGAGATTCCTGTTATTGTTTTGAACAGAGTAACAGAATCGGATTGCTTTTGGTAAAGAAACATTTTATGGCTTTGGTGATTTGTTTTGCTGCTATCCTTCAAGGCAGAATAAGGTCAAGTGTTCAGGGAGTCTTCAGTCCTTCTTGATGTTAACAGCCCTGCGGTAGTTTCATTTCTGAAGTAGCAGCTGACAAAGCCCCGTCCCACACAGACTATTTTCAGCAGAGCAATTAAATACCATGCATCTTTTGAATAGTGCTGTAGGGTAATAAATGAAATGAAAGATTCGTTGTCAAAGTTTTTGTAGCTTTTGTGGCCTGTTATTAACACCGTCCAAATGAAAGATTAAAGCTGACACTATATTAAATAGATCTCACAAGGAGGTTTCAACAGCGTGTGGTAAGTCTATTGTGAAATATGTGTAAGGACAATGGAAGTTACATGCATTAATGACATACGGGTGATGTGGTCATACGGTGACCCTCTGCCACAGTCAGCATTCCTGCAAGGAGTGCACTCATCACGTAAAAAGCACAAACGGGCTTCTTGTACAGTCTGCAAAACCTTACGTCTCACTTACTACACCCAAGACGGTGATGAGATGATCTATAGGTGTGACAAAAGACTTTAAGGTGGAGGTGGGTTCAGCACCAAAGGTCCTCTCTGAGTGTCTTCTTGTTTTTATAGCAACAGAAAGGCTTACTGATGAGTTTAGACAGGAATCTCTGTGGGTCATGATGTTTGCAGATGACATTGTGATCTATAGTGAAAGCACAGAGCAGGTAGGAGAACATCTAGAGAGGTGTAGGTTTTGCTCTGGAAAGGAGGATGAAAGAAAAGGTGTAGAAAACTGTGGTGAGAGCAGCCATGTTGCTAGATTATAGACTGAGAAAGAGTCAGGAGGCAGAGCTGGAAGTAGCAGGAATCAGGAATGAATCCAGAGGAAAAAGATCATGGTAAATGTTTGAAAGCAGGGAAGCAGAGGGAGATTGTTTGGATATGTTGAATGATGATGTTATTAAAAGGATGATTAGGTTGGAGGTACAAGGAAAGACGTCTGGAGAAAGACCAAAAAGGAAGCTCAGAGATGTAGTGGAGGACCGGAATTCTTCAATTTCCTGGTTCTAGTTACTGGTTTCCTAGTTTAATTTTTCTGAAATAGGATACTCCCATCTAATCAAGATGAAATGAAGCTATCATTCATCAAATCCACCCTCCTCTAATAACTGAATACATTCTGTAGAAAACCCTTCAGAGGGATGCAGCTCTAAGGACGTTTCAGAAGTTTGGGTTTATCAAACACTCCCTGCTAAAGACAATCAAAGAGCAGCTTTTGAAGGTTTCCAGTCATCTCCACACCTTCCTTTTGCAAAGTTTCATAAGGACAGAAATCACAGCTGTGACTCACTGACACATAATCATCTGCAACAACCTGATGTTTTTGTTTGAGTGCTGCATCGCCTGTAATTGTACTCTATTCCAGGTATGCCTTCAGATGATGGTGAATTACTTTTATTGTTACCAACCACAAGCTGTGCTTTAAGTCGTGTCCTCGTTCGAATATTTTTTTTTAATCAACTTGCTTCTTCTTTCCTGAGAATGAAAACCACAGCATGGAGTCCAGCACATGAAAATATCCCAGAATAAACAAGCTGCAGTCTTCCACCTCCTTCACTGATAGTTTGATCTTTTTATTTTAATTTAATAAAAATGAAATCTGAGACCTGCTGTCTATTTTTTTTAACCAATGAAATTGAAGTGTCTTGTTTCAAACCCCCACAGAAGCAGGTTCATTCCTATAAATGTAAAGAAGGAAATAAACTACACGTGCGATATTTTTATCCAGAAATTTCCTGCATTCAATTCATGTCGTGTTGACAAAGAGCTTAACCATTAAGTCTGTTAGATTAAGGAGTCAGACGCATCTTTGTGGGAAGTTCATAAAATCAGGTGTGAAGAAATTCTTTATAAGCTCTGCTATGATAAAGTCAAACTTTTTTACCTCAAACTAGATCAAACAAAAAAAAAACGTGATCATTTTTTATTTAATCTGATCAGGATCAATAGAATTTGTTGAGGCACCTGCTGTGGTGCTTAGTGTTATAAAAGGAGTAAGAAAAAAAGGCTTGAAAAATACAAATGCCACAAATTAAAAAGAAAAAAAAACATTTAGGAGAATAGAAAAATGCATTCACATCCTCACATTTTAACAGAAATCACCCATGAAGAGGTGCGATCAGCTGAAAGCCAGATTTGTACATTTTTGATCCAAGTTAGATGTTTTGCAACACTTTACTCTGCAAATAACGTGATAATTGCAAAGATTTAAAACCTTGTTTTAGACATTCAAAGTGCAGAAGACAAAGCTGAAACATTAACTAAATAAACTTAAACATGACAAACCCAAGGAAGCAACAGAAAGGTTACAGAAAAAAATGACACAGCAATGAAGAACTTCTTCCTTTTTCACATTTTCAATTTTTTTTCTGGCAAGCTGTACACTGGTGGGTGTAAAGCTGCCCCCCCACATTAGAACTCAGTTAAATCTTTTTTATACATACCAGTTCGTCAGAGGAAATATGATATAATGGACTGAAAGGAAAAGGTGAAAATATTCAAATCACTGAGTCCTAGATAAAAATGTCGCCTTTCTTCTCTATTTTTTATTGCAATTGAAAATGACATGAGTGATGGACTTCCGCTCCCCACAATCATGAAGCCCACTGTCATGCTTGTTGATTGTTAACAGTCAGCCAGATCAGCATGTCCCGGTCTGCACCATTGTGGGATGAGTTCAAGTTTTTGTTAACTGTAATCAAAATGAACTACTATTAGGTTCATAAAAGTAAAAAAAACAAAACAAAACAAAGACCTTTTGTCTAGAACTAGCAGAAAAAAAAAACCTCATTATTGGGCTGTATTATATTCAATTTGAATTAATTCTAACAGATTTTTTTTGCTTGTTTTTCCCTTTTGGAACTTCTTGTTTTAGGTTTTGAAATCTTATTGTAAAAGTTCTTGGATAATTTAACTACTTTCTAGTAATTTTCTTCTTAAGATTAGTGTTCTCTAATTATTTCTAATTGTAGTGTATTGCACAGAGTGCTAAATCTATTTTACAGGGAACGTGCAATGAGAATGGATGGGAACGTGTCGTCTGCATGCAGTTCCACACGTCAGCCATGCAGCTGTGTGACTCATTAAGTTTTGGAAAGTTCTTTTTCAACTTTGCCCTCTGTGACTGCATCATGAGCTCCACCCACCCTTCCATCTTCAGGGCTGAAAGGGGTTTTCCAGATTGTTGCAAAGTTTTTTATGACACAAAACACTTTATCTTTTGAGAAAATTCTACTAAAAAGATGTTGAGCAGTGATTTATGCTTATGTCATTTATGCTTTATAGCCTCTTCCTAAATGTAATTGATTGTTTTTAGATTTTTTTTTCTTTTCAGTTCTTATTTAAAGTTTTTGCACCAACTTTTGGAAGGGTTTTCCTTTTTGGTTGATAATATTATGTCGGACACAATTTTGTCTTTGGAAGATGATTTTTCTGTCCTGCACCAGTCCTGAACTTCAGAACGATTTCACAATTCTTCTTTCTTACTGCACCTTTGAGCAATACTATTTGGCCCCCGCCTTACACTCAAAACCTGAATATTAGACATAGTGAAAAAAAAGGTCATCACAGCGGGCGAAACCATCAAAAAATGTATGGGCCCAAAATCTCTCATGGGGTTTCAAAAAGATATTTTAAAATCCCCTAATGAAACAAAAACACACGAGTCGGGGATATCCAAAGAAAGTTTTGAAATCATTATGGGATGGCCACAAGACTGCAGTTTGGCTATTTTGAGGGAAAGTGTGAAATTTGGATATTTTCACATTTTTCCACATTACGCTAAAAACATCTTTTTAGCTATCTGCACAAAATTTCACACATATGTAACCAGCTTAAAGTTGCGTTCACACAAAACGTGATTTGCGCGTCAGGAACGGCTAGTTTCAATTTTAAGTGAAGATTTTAAGTACAGATGTAATCTGAGGTCCTGCAGGGCGATTTGAGCGTGGTGGCAGGGGCAGACAGCGGGAGTGAGGGGCGTGAGGAAACCGCTCAGCCAGTGGACACAAAGGAGTAATGGCAGGTCATCAGGGCCGGGTTGTGCCATTCAGTGCCTCCTGTGGCTTCAATTAGCATTTGTTGCATGAGGCTTGTTTGAAAATATGTCATTCATTTCTGGGAAATGCATGTCTTTTCTTATGCAATCTTGACATTTTTGTTTGGAACTTGCATTTTGCAAAGCTGCAGATTTTTGTACTCAACAGATACTGTTCCTGTAGATAAGAATTTTGTACCACTTGTGTCTATTTTTACATATATTCTGACATAAAAATCATCTTTATGCAGAATAATACGTAAATAAAATTCTAAGAAGCTGTAAATCCAGCTGTGGTATCATCCTGTGCAGGCTTGAGTTTTTCCAAATATGGTGAATTCCCCAAAACAAACCAACTGCCAGGTTACATAACACTTTCTATTTACTTTGATGATACTATTAGACTATTTCCAAAGGTTTTTTTATACACATTCGACACTGCTGCCTATTTTTGCAAATGCGTCACAGTTCCCGTTAAACAAAAGAAAAGGCTGGGTTAAATTAGGCAACCTTGGACAAAGACAACACTGACTTTTTAAAATTAATCACAAAAAAACTTACATCACACTGGTCTCGCTTTGGAAAAAGGTTTCAATCCTCTGTGACATCTGTGAACAAAGCTCCTTATTTTTATTTATTTCATCTTTAATAAACACATAAATAACATTTTTGGTTAATTTGAATATTAAATATCTATAGTATCATATTTCACCGCAACCCTCACCAGTGATTTCCTCCTGATAACTTCACATAACTACAGAAAGTTTGTTGCAACAATTTAAATTAACTTAGACCTGTGCAATAGTGTAGCTATATGTATCATAGTTTAACTGTCACATATGGAGCTAAACTTTCCAAGATAATTTCTCCAGGTGTTTAAAGAGTAAATATAAACTTTGACTCCCTAGAAAACATTCTTTCGGAAATTTCCACAGTCTGTTGCTGCAGAGTTTTGTTTAATTTTGAAGCCAAACCAGTTTAAATTCTGCATTCCTGCATAAAAAAAATGGAACACAAAGTGTAAAACCTTTTAAAAGAAATAAAAATCTTTGATGTCATGGCAAGCTCAGGTATGTTTAGAAAGTTGGTCGAGCAGAAAGCAAAATGCGCGGTCTCTTTAGTCAAACACAAAGTTGGGTTGATCATTCTTCACTCTGGTATTGCAAACAAAAAAAAATCTTCAGCAGAAAGTAAAAAATAATTGAAGCCTTTTTTAAACTAATTCTAAGGCAAAGATTTGTTATTTTGTGTATAGCTCCGCCCACTTTTTCAATAGGTTTATCTAAAACACAAAATCGTTGTCAAGCTTCGTGTTACTTATATCCAGCTGCTGTTAGAAACAGTTCTGTACTTGATGGTGCATGTCAAGATAAAGTGTTTGGCCTTCTTCTTTTTAGGTTTAGAGTTTTTAAAGCGATACCTGTGAATGCAGAGAAAGGTCACAAAGTTTTGCCCCTGCTGCTTGATGTTCATTGTACAATATAAATCAGGGGTCTGGGACCTGAGGATCCAGAGTAATAGGTGACTCCATTACCCTTCCAAAGTGGCTCTCTGGCTGGAAAAAACATAGGCCTTGTATGCTCTATTCTATCAAAACTTTAGTAGCATTTTTGCATCTACTTCATCTAATTGCTCTTTTGTGTTATGACCTAAGAAATAACAAAAGAAAATGCTAATTTTGACTTGTGTAGTTTAAAACTTTTTATGAAAGTACATTAGCTTCAGTGCCACGATCCTATGTGGTGCAGGATGTCTTTTATTTTGAAAGGAAGTCACGCATACAAAAAAATCTACATTTACAGAAAATGCTTTCTCCGTATTTTTCTTCTTGACAAATACAGTGACAATGATATGAATGCAAAGCCATATCAAATTTTGATCAGTGAGTAAAAGGCCTGAACGGCTCTTTTAGTATTGAAGGTCGTAGACCTCTAGATGAACTCAGGAAACTGAAGTACATTGGTGGCAGCAGTGGGACATTCATATTAAATCAATCCCTTCTCACCTTCAGCAGATGATTTCTCACCAAGACTCAGGTCATCTACATCTGCAGTCCTAGCACTGCACTTTTCTTGACTGAGATGTCTGAGGTCTTCCCACGGATCTACTATAGTCTCTCCTGTGTGAGAGTTACTTCCCTGAGGTAGTTTGTCTTCTCTGGGATATTGGAGTGCTCCTTCCCCAGGTGGAGGAGTTTAAGTTCTTGAGGTCTTGTTCATCTGTAAGGGTAAATCAGAGCTTGAGATCGACAGGCGGGTTGAAGTCGTGGTCCCAGAGGAGCTGGAGCAAGTGGGCGGGGAGAGAGAAGTCTGGGCAACTTTGCCTAGACTGCTGCCCCTGCAACCTGGTGCCAGATGAATAGAAGAAGATAGATGGATGATCAGACTGACCAAAGTAAAGGTCACCGCTGTGATCAAGCTTTCTCCAACTGTTCCTGATGTCGCCATCACATCTATGGGTTTGCTTTGTTCTTCATCCACCACTGAAATGTTTGTTTCACAAACACCCATCCTGTCCATTTGTGTCTGGAAGTCCTACATACTTACATATACCGTAAACAGTTGTTTTTTTAAAGCACGTAATCATTCCTGACCTTTGATGCCAGCTCTGATTAAGTATAGTTTATTCAAGTAGTGCAGTATTAGTGAGTTTGTCAGCAAGTGATCAAGAATGGATGTAAACGTTTTGGTTCATGTACCTCGTGTTCCCTCATGAGCAGACACCCAGAAATCCAGAGTCACGATGCTCAGGTCTGGATCTCACGTGTCTTTCCTCTCAGGTGCTGACATGTCCTGCTGTGGCTCAACAAAACCGGACAGTCCTGACCTTTTCTGCCGGCAGCACGTGTTGCGTTTCGTGTGTAAGTGTGAGGGGAACATACTGGCATGACTTCACACAGGGACTCCACGCTCACATCCATCTGATAAACCATTGGGAGAAACCTGTCGACCTCCAGCTCCTTCATGCAATCCTCACTTTGAAGAAACACCTGCTGCACAGACGCCACAAACTGTTTAGTGGCTCCCAGCAGACACACCCTGTCTCTTTCTGCTCCAGGTCCTGATAAGTGATTATTACCATCAGATGACAAGTGTGAAGTGACTGCATGTGCAAAAATGTTTCATTATTGCAGGATGCTGTGGATTCCAGGAAGAGGGGAGTGGCTCTGTCTGTATTCTTCAATTAAAATGTTCATAGTTTTTGCATTAAATGTGTATTTATTTATTTTTTTTCATTTGTTGCACATTTTTTGTTCCAAACCAATACATTACTGAACTTTGAGGCTTCATAAACACATATCAGTTTTTCCCATACGTATGACAAGAAAACAATGTGGATTTTTAAATCTTGTTTTGAGGGTTTTATTGTGACTCTTGTCATAAACAAATTCTGCTGCATTCCTCTTAATAATCCAGCTGACCTTTACGGTTTGAGTCGTCCCACGTCTTTTGAGATGTTTTCCTCCTTCTCCATCCCTCGCTTTCAGGTAAAGCTCCGCCCCCACTCGTGCGCGCTGCCTTTATAAGGCGCGGTGGACTCGTCAACGCAGACAGAGCAAACAGCGCAGACAGCCAGCCAGCCAATCACCTGCAGATCCGCAGCCGGCACGAGAGAGCACCATGACCGAGGAACAGCGCATCCTGATCAGCGCACGCGTCATTGGAGGCGTCCGCAGGGACAGACCGAAACTCAAGGTGACCTAACATTACAGAAAACATTCGTTTCTTTACATGACAGAGCCCTTCAAGCTGATTTTTCTCTGAAAATTCCACAGACGTTCATGGTTTCTGTCATCTGGTCGGATGGAAGTGAAATCATCATCTACAGGACCTTCAAAGACTTCAAGAAATTTCATGTAAGCAAAGAAGCAAACTCAATCTAACACATTTGCTTAAATTAGATATAAATATGTTAATTTATTTTATTTTCCTTAAAAGGACCAGCTAAAAAAACACTTCCCAAACCTGAGTCCTTTCAGGAAGGATGACAGAATGCTGCCAAAGTTTAATGGTGAGTCCATTTGAACAGTTTTTGAGACACATTTTATTTTATTTTATTTTGTTTTTTGCTAAAGTTTCCAAATGTCATTCTGGTAGGGAAAGCCAGGAGAAGCAGCCTCAAGCAGAAAGGTTCCAAGAAGTCGGTTAGACAGATGGAGTTCCTGGAGAGCTACTGTGACAAGCTGCTCAAGTGTGATCCAAACGTGACCCAAAACTCTGAGGTGACCCGCTTCTTCACCCCAAAGGACCACGACCTGCAGCCAGATTTCACCAAGAACACGTAAGGCTCTTTGACCAGCTAAATTCCAACAGAAGATTCTTTAAATGTCTTCATGGAATTGGACCTACATTTTGATCAGTTTGTTATTAGTTTATGACCCTCCATGAATGTAGAAGTTCTGGGCTGTTACTCAGTTTGGATCTCTGACACACAGGGTCATGATCATGGTGTCTGACGACCTTCGGGATGGCGAGCGGGCGGGTTCTCGGCAGTTTGGAGGAAACGTCACTCACCCCTTTGTCACCCAGACCTACCGCTGCGTGGCCCCTTACGAGACCAAAGACACCAAGAACCGCCCGTTTAAGGTGGCCGTGGACGAGAAGCTGGACGTTCTGATCAAAGATCCCGCAGGTGAGGGCAAACGGCATCGACATGAATCCTAGGAGAAGTTTAGGAGCTTCCAGTCTGATGCCAACTCTTTCCTGCTCAGGCTGGTGGCTGGTGGAGAGTGAGAATAAGCGCCTAGCTTGGTTTCCTGCTCCATACCTGGAGGTGTTGGATGGAGAAGATGAGGATGATGATGGATATCTGGGAGGTGAGTCTTTGTCTTAAAATGCATTAAAAGAAAGGGAAAAAAATCATAATCTATTGCTAAAATGTCAGTAGAGGGGTGCCCCACTACAATTTTGATTGCTAAGCTTTTTATTTCCACTTAATCGTCAGAAAGAATTACTTATAAAGCTTTTTTGAATTACCTGTGTCTTTAAGGTTCTTTGTACTGTGCTGTGAGAAGTTACTCCACCAAGAAAAACGATGAGGTGTCTTTGTCCATTGGCTCTGTGGTGGAGGTGTTGAAGAAGTCTGATGATGGCTGGTGGCTCATCAGGTATTTTAAGACTTGACGCAGCACTTTTACATTGGTTTGCATGCAAACATACCAGATTATATGATTTTTACATCTTTTCTTTGCATTATTCTCCTCAGATTCAATGGAAAAGTTGGTTACATTCCTGCCATGTACCTTCAGCCATACAACAACCCCAGGGCAGGCCTCCACAGCTTGCACAACAAGATCCATACCTCTACCTTGAACCTGTCAACCATTAGGGATCAGCAGGTTCCATCCAGACTCCATGAGGACCGCATCCCAAGGCGGGACTCTCCGAGACAATCCAGCCTGGACTCCAGTGTTCCTGCACGTATCCACAAAGCCCAGTCGCTGGATGTCCTCTCTGAGCCCTGGCTGCAGGCGGAGGAGGAAGCTTCCACACCCGATGGTCGCACTCGCAGCATGAGCGGCATCAGCAACGACTCCATGTTCTCCAACTTTTCCTCCAGCAGCGATTCCTCCTCAAACCTGAGAGAAAACCCACAAGGCGATGCCCCCCACCTGCAGGATGACAACCAGAGTTCAGGTGACACTGCGTCCGATCGCCAGAGCGCCAACAGCTCTGGGTTTGCTGACTCGACTGGGCCCAGAGTTCCTCCAAGACCCAAGGAAGAGGAGATCCTCACGCGCTGCACCACCATGACACGCAAGGCGGCCCTGGCCACCAAGACGCGGCTTCAGATCCAACCAGAGTCCAGAGTCCAGATTTACAGTCGCTAAACCTGAGAGCAAAATCAAGAAAATTAGATGAACTTCACACTTTCTTCTATTTCTAAAAATCATTTTAATCAGTGCTATTGATTGAAAATCTTTTGAGAGATTGGAGCCAGGTCGAGGTGTCTGCTTTAAAATTATGCTGAGAAATGTTTCTTTTTTCAAACACAGATTGGCATTTTGAGTTCATATGTTATAGCTTCAGTGAAGCATCGAAAATCCTGCTGAAAAACACAATTCAAAAATATCAAATGAGGAGATGCAAGATGTTCAACTTGATCTACTGCTCTGATCATTCTACTCCATGTTTTGTGGGTCCTATGTGAAAAATACTGATTTGTTTGCATAATGTGGACATTTTCCTCTCCTCTTTGTTTATTACTGCACCTAAATATTTCACTGTAGCTTACACTAATATGTACACTGTGTTTAAACAGTTTTTTGATGTTGCACATAAATGCAGATCAGATCGTCTGCAGATTAGAAGGTTAACCTGACAACAAAAAAGTGTCTAACAGTCCTGAATTACTGTATGGAAGTGTTTACAATGTAGCTTTATGTGGCATGAAAAGGTCAATAAAATCTATTAGAACTGAAGCCTTTGATGGGTTTTTCCTTTGCAAACATTTAAAAATGGGTACAGATTTAGACTGAAATGTGTTCCCAATAATGACACTTTTAAAAGAAAAACAATTTAAAATGTGGTTTTTGTCCATTCCATTATTTATTGTAGCTTATTTTAGCTCAAAAGTTTTTTCACAAGTATTTTTTACATTTGTAAAAATGCACAAAACTTTATAACAAATCTCACTTTATACAAAAGCAACATTGAGTCTCATTAGTACAATACATTTTGACTCATTTTAGACCTCACATACTTCCTTCTGTATCTGTGCACCTGGTACTGATTCTGTTTTCTTTGAAAGCTTAAAAATGTGATGTGAAATCATGCAGAGCGTTTTCCTCTTTCCCTCAAAAAAGTAAACATCCGGAGTTTATTTTTTTTGAAACTCTTCTTCCTGATAGAGACATTTATTGGTTAGAGTCGTGAAAGGTAAAACATTACTTTTAGGTTATTTTAAAATTCATTTTCATTCATTTCATTTTCTGAACCGCTTTATCCCTTTTGGGGTCACGGGGCTGCCGGAGCCTAACCTGGCTACTCATGGGCGAGGGCAGACTGGTTGCCAGTCTGTCGCAGGGGCCACATTCACACACTCACGCACGCACATTCACACCCACACCTAGGGAGAATTTAGAGTGACCAATTAACCTATGAAGCATGTTTTTGGATGGTGGGAGGAAGCTGGAGTCCCTGGAGAAAAGCCACACATGCACGGGGAGAACATGCAAACTCCACACACTACTTCAAGACTTGAACCAGGAACCTTCTTGCTGTGAGGCAAGAGCGCTAACCGCTGCGCCACCGTGCAGCCTGTTACTTTAAAATGTGAAATGAAAGTTAGTCTTAGTGTCATGATCTTTGACCTTAGCTTTCTTAGTTTGAATTTTGAACTTTTTCAATTTTTGCTGTGTACATCTGAACCTAAACAGATCCAAGAAATACAAGACAAAATTATACTTTAAAATTATAATTAACAATAAAACATGTGGTGGCAGTATGATGAGTTGTGTCTGCTTTGGAACTTTAAATCCAAGTCTCACAAAACCATACATTTTATACTATTTTTGCCAAAATAAAAAGTTAATAGATTTGGGCGCAAGAGCACTTGGGTCAGAAATCAGGATCCTACCAGCAACTATATCTTTAGTTGTTTTAGTTGTGTTTTTTGGGTTAATAAGGTTTAGGTTCCTGCATATAGCTCATCTCCTGCACTTTGAATCCACCACCACCAATTCCTGAGAACACAGTTATCAGAATTAAAACATCTGGGGCTGCCTTCGCCACCCCATTGCCCCCTTTTTAACTGTCCTCACTGGCAGAGTGGTTGCTTCACATCCCTAACTTTCTCTTTCTGCCCCTGCCACCCCGGTTAGAGCTGCATGCAACAAATTCATGAAGAAAAACACATATTCAAAATGGTGGCTTTTCTCTTGGTTTTATCTTCATAGCAACCATTTTATGTTTTGGTTGCCAGGGGGTGACGAACTGATCTATGTATTTTTAAGAAGAATTGGCCAAAGTAATTTTTTGGATTTCGTTGGCAACAATTTTTTTGTTTTTTTTTTAAATCATGCCCAAATTCCTAATATGTTCATATGACATGTTCTATCATTTCATTCAGCTTTAGCATGTGGATTTATGTAATAAATGTTCACATTATTCTGGTAAAAAATGGGCGAGCAACTGGGGAACGCCCCTTTGTCGAGCTCCCCAAGCTAATGCTGTTTAAAATCTACAAACCTTGAAGCCAACATTTTTTAACTTTACATGCTCATGACTTAGGAGGCGATAGATCAAAATTCCAAGGAGGGGTTTAAATTTGAAATTTAAATTCAAAAGGTCATTTTTGTTGGAAAATTCAACATAGGGACCCATTGATGAAATCAAAGGTCAACAAAGCTTTGGTGACTGAAGATGGCGACGTGCATACAATTTTTTCAAGATTGCTCGCACAAAAGTTTTCTTCTCCCCTGTTGTGGGAAATGTGAAAAACGTCAAACTTTCCACAAAATGTCATCCAGGCCGTAGATCCTGTGGCCATCCCATAAGAATTTAGAGGGTTCCTTTGGAACTCATGTATGTTTTAGGTTTTTTTTTGTGGATTTAAAAATTCTTTGGTCCCATTTATTAACCTGATGATTTTGCCCTTTGTGATGTCATCATGGGGGGATGGGGGTGGGGTGGGGGTTGATAGGGTACAATATGTGCACATTTTAGTGACAATTAGAGTATACTATGTGCTGGGACACAAATACTCAATTCACATTAGGCAGTATTCTCACTAAAGCGTTGTACCAAGATGGTCTAACAGTTTCCAGCTTCTTCATATAAAATGTCAATGTTTTCTTTGGGTTTATAGAGAAGGATATTGTGTCAGAGGAACTTTTTGGTGATCTAGAAGATGAATATGGTTTTTCCATTGTTGCTGAGAGAAAACTGCTCTTGATGAAGGGAAAATCTGTTTTTGTGGTTAAAAATGTGAATAATATCCAATGACTTTAATAAATAAAACCATTGGAAAGTGTCTAAGAAAGCCGAGCTGCAGACAGTAAAAAGTAAAATGCAACAGACGCTAAGTGTAGCCACACCAGCCTATAGATTAAATAATCTGGGATTATTATGAACATTTGTTTCTGATACTTCACCTTTTCTTTCTTCTCTGTCCCCAAACCATGCACGTTGTTTCTCACGTGAGAGATGGGGGTATGTTTCATGAATGAATTTGGGGAATTCCGTCAGAAAGAGGTCACATGTCTGGCCCCCCTCCCTACAAACTTCAAACTAGCTGCTGATGATTGATTTTTGTAAACCACAGAAGGACCTCTGTGTCCGATTGCTGCAGGAAACTCTAGTCAGGGCTGATGGTGAAAGAAAGAGCTTCAGAATCTTAATGTTCAGCTAAGGAGGCAGAGGTTTGATAGGGTATTATTTTAAAGCACAATTCATGATTTCTTGATCATTTGTGATAATAGGAAAAGGGCATGCAACATTGAAAGTCCCACTCTGATCATATTTTGATGGTTTTTCAAAGCGTTCCCAGGGCTCTTTTAACTATATTTATATGCCTTTTTTCAATAAAAAAAAAAATCTATGTCATTTTCTGGAACATAGTTCCTGCAGAGCGACAGGAGTTCAAAAGAAATTTACCTCTGAGTTGTGGACAGACTGCTGGTGCAGAAGTCAGCCTGCACTGACATCCCATCATCCATATTTTTACAATCTCTCCTGCTAGGTAACTGCTCCTCACACCCCCAACATTAATATTAGCAGAGCAACAAAAATATTGGAGCTATCCAGCCGTACAGTTTTGATCCAGACTCCAGCTTGGACGAGGAAAACAAAAGTGTACGTGGATTTTTTTTCTGTACGTGGATGCATCAAAGTGGAGTAGTTCAACAATCTTCTAACCCTTTTTGCTGTTGAAGATTGATGTTTCATCCTTTAATGAGATAACTATCTTGGTGAAGGAAGAATCATGTTTTTTAAATGTCAAGAGAGAGTTCTGACCTGTAGACAACTTGACCTCTACTTACTCAGCTCCTTTGATAGTAGAATATGTATACAGACCCTGATGAACACGGTCTGCACTTCAGAACTGATAAACGTCTCTGAACGCAGAAAGAAGACTTCATGTTGGCACCATGGACCACATAAAAAATATGGACATTTCATTAAACAGAAAATATATTATTAATATTATTAATAATAATCTGACCAACAATGTTTACCATATTATGATAACAGTGTAAAAGATAAAGCACAAAGTAAAGCATAGTAAGGAAGGTATTATTTCCAATTGCTTCCTCCAACGCTTTTTTAAACAATTCAGCTCAGTTTGTTTGACAAACTTCACATTTGATGGAATAAATGTGTCATTTGTTGTATATATAAGTAAAAATATGTCAATTTAGGATTAAGATGCATTAAAATTAAATCAATTACATGGGTATGCATATGTTTTTATATGGAGATTTATCTCTTTAACTTTTCAATTCAATTTAATTCAATTTTATTTATATAGCCCAATATCACAGCCATAGCCATCTCATTGGACTGACATAAGTATATTGCAAGAAACAAAAAAAAAAAACAAACAAACATGTAAAAGTAAACAATAGCAGGTTGTTAAACAGACTAAGCTGAACAAACATCTCTGTGCTTACACCCTCCTTCTCGGTGAGGAAAAACTCGTTAAAAAAAACCCTGTATCTTATTATGGGGGAAAAAACTAAGAAACCTCAGGGTTGCCCACATGAAGGAGAGATCCTCAACCCCGGACAGACAGGTGATGTACTAGAACTATCAAAGAAAGGTGAGCTTAATTAATACTACAACTACATGGTTGAATAACAAGTAAATGTCTAATAAAAAAAAAACACGTCTAAACAGCTACAAGTTAAGATAACAGCTAAATATTTAAATAAACAAAGACATGTTTGAATAGTGATTCAACATAGATAAGTCGTTTTAATTTTTTTATTTTCCAATCAAGTCATGATAATTCATCCAAAATTTGATATAAATATGCATAGATGTAGATCTCTTTTGTTTGTCTTCTTTAGTATTTTTTGTTTTTTGTTTTTGTTGAAATAAACCAATCCCTCAGAGCAACTGGAAAGATGTTAAAGCTCAGCTGTTTCAGTTTTCAGATGACAAAAGACTAATGTCAGTCTGACACGTGTACCTTGTTAATTTACAAACAATACAGGGACTGCACCACCTGAATCAGTCTTAGCCCTGCCCTACACTCTTACAAGGATGTGGGAGTTACAGAGCTGGAAGTTCACCAAAACCAGAAGTGTAGGTTCCTGGAACTTCTTGGACAAAAATCCTCTCATGTCTGTCCAAAGCTTTGCAACTTGTTGTCATTTGGTGTTGTTGGCCAACCCCTGATTGTGCAGTCCCCACTCCACTTTGTCAGAAAAAAAATTGTGCAGACTTTTGCAGTTTTTAAAGATGCAATAATTTTCCTCAAAGCATTCTGTGCCAATAAACCATTAAGCACTCAGAAATATCAGCTATTGCGAATAGTGATTCAACATAGATAAGTCGTTTTAATTTTTTATTTTCCAATCAAGTCATGATAATTCATCCAAAATTTGATATAAATATGCATAGATGTAGATCTCTTTTGTTTGTCTTCTTTAGTATTTTTTGTTTTTTGTTTTTGTTGAAATAAACCAATCCCTCAGAGCAACTGGAAAGATGTTAAAGCTCAGCTGTTTCAGTTTTCAGATGACAAAAGACTAATGTCAGTCTGACACGTGTACCTTGTTAATTTACAAACAATACAGGGACTGCACCACCTGAATCAGTCTTAGCCCTGCCCTACACTCTTACAAGGATGTGGGAGTTACAGAGCTGGAAGTTCACCAAAACCAGAAGTGTAGGTTCCTGGAACTTCTTGGACAAAAATCCTCTCATGTCTGTCCAAAGCTTTGCAACTTGTTGTCATTTGGTGTTGTTGGCCAACCCCTGATTGTGCAGTCCCCACTCCACTTTGTCAGAAAAAAAATTGTGCAGACTTTTGCAGTTTTTAAAGATGCAATAATTTTCCTCAAAGCATTCTGTGCCAATAAACCATTAAGCACTCAGAAATATCAGCTATTGCGATCAGCAGAGTCAAGAAAACTTGAAAAACATATTAAATGAAACACTTTTCCACAAAGCTGGCCATCAAATCACACAAATGGAACAAATGAGGGTTTGAATGTCAATGCTGAAGTTTCTTCCCATTAAAAAAGCAGCAAAACAATTTAGACATAAAAAAAATGTCATTAAATTGCAAAAACACCAAATATTTTCCCTTTTTTTGTGAAAATCACGAACATAAAAAGTGCTTTCCTCTAAAATTCCGTATTGTTGTCAGTTAACATCAATTTTGTGGCAGAAACTTCAGGTACACTAGAAAGAAATGCATAAAATATCATCCCGCCCTCAAACATACCCCTGTATTTACAATCAACTCTGTCCTCTTAATGTTCTGCTCACATTTAACAATTTATTACAAAGCCCTTCGGTGACATGAAAATGAGCAACATTACTGGAAATTTGAATTTTATCTTTTCCTGCAATCGGCTGTAAACACATCAAACCACGAAAAGTCAATCAGTTCATTTAGACACATGCTTAGTATTCTCCAAAATTAGTGAACTTTGCCACAGCAGTTGAAACATTAACTTGTCTGCTTCATAAAAAGCAGAGATACGTATGCATTATTTATATTTGCAGTACTTCAAAGGAAGTAGGTTAAAGGGTAACTGGCACTGACAGGAATCACGCTCCTCTGTTTGCTTTAGTATTAGATTCCCGTCAGAGGGCTTTTTGCATTTCCTGCAAAAGACAAGGAAACCCCAGATGAATGATTAGTCTAGAGCGTGTCAGTAAGTAATGGCCATGCAGACACAGTTTTACTGACACCAAACCTGTTCTTTCTAATGAAACTTCTGTGACCAGGTTAGAGTGTGTTTTTCATCATCACTTCCAAGTATTGTCAAAAGGAAAATTTACACATAAAGTTTAGGCAACCTGGAATTTTCCTAAATGTTTTGAAAATATAAATATTTTCTATTAAGACAAAAGAAAATCAGAAAAGAAACGTTTTCAAAAATGTCCTGGCCCATTTGCATTTTAAAATAGGTTGGGATAGTAAGCCACGAGCAGCATTATATGGCCAGGCGCAACCCCCCCATTACCTCCTTTGAATCTTCGCCGCCTGAGCGGCGGCTTCAGGCCCTTCATGTTCTCCTTTTGCACCTGCCACTCTGGTCAGAGCTGCACTTGACAAATTCAAACAAAAAAAATCTGTGAAAGTACATCAATGCTTATCCTTGACAACGGAAGTTCTTTTATCAACTATGTTTCTGAAATGTTTATATTGTATGTCATGTCTTTTCAATCAGCTTGAGCCAGGGATTTGTGTGTTAAATGTTCACATTATTTCATTTAAAAATATGTAAACAACAGAGAAATGCCACTTTTGCAAGCTTGTCATGCTAACGCTGTTCAAAATCTACAACCTTCTACTTCCAACTTTTTTTCTTAAGTAACTTCCCAATGAAATCCCTTGGAGGAGTGGAAATTTCTAGATGTTTATGTAGAAGGCCGGGTGAGATGCATGAGGTGATGTTGGTGACATTATTTTGAATTAGAGTTCATAAACACATGTGAAATCTCTCACACACACAGGTGAAATGCCTGTATACATACAAGTGAAAATGTGTTCACTTACGTACCCACGTAAAATGTGCTCACATACACAACTGAAAATACTCTCATACACTCTGTATTTTCTGTAGAAATGGAAGGCATTTCAGTGGAAACAAAGGCAACTCTCGTTTTGTGTTTTCTCCATTTTTGTTTTAATCTGTAAATCGGGAAACAAAAAAAACTATTTGTTTTATTCATTTTGGATTTTAAATTGAAAAACCAATGAACGAATGATAAACAGATTAGCTAGATACCTAATTTTTATAATAATGAATAATGACCCCAAGTAAACAACTGTTCTGATTCAAAATCTGCATCCAGTACTCCATCCATCCAGAACTCAAAACCTAGTCTGACTAATCAGGTGGGGCGCCCCCCCTAACATTAGTAAACGATAATGTTGTTGAATTTATTCTAACTTAAGGAATAGCTTCCTGCACGTTTTGCAACTGTAGTTGAAATTAGAGGCAAATTGTAATTTTTTTTCTAAGCCTTTTGGTATGAATGTTTGTTGTAAATGTGGTCAATACATTAATCTCAGAACATAGACCGTGTTGGTGGAATGGTTAGCTTCACCCACTCATGACACGGAGTGGCCTATTGAATTCAAAATGTATGGGAAAAAAATGTCACCCAGACCATGTTTTCCTCAGGTGCAAACAGTCTCTGCTGCTGCCAGTAGACTATTGTTTTAGTGCAGAGACGGGAAAAGCGATGCTAGCCGATCATCCACCGTTTGGGTGCTCAGAGACCTGGGGGTCCCTTGCAGGGATGCATTTGTAGCATTTGACAAGGTGAGAATAGTCTCTACTGAAGCCAAGATATTAGTTAATAAAGCTGTTGCTTCAGTCAGACTTGTTTGGGGGGGGCTGAGACGACATCACGGTAGCACACAATCACTGCTGGTAAAATCTCGCTCTCAACCAACTTCTGTTTTCACTGAAATGCCTTCAGTTTCTACAAAAATGTTCTCCAGTGTATGAGAGGATTTTTAGTTGTGAGTGTGAACACATTTTCATACGTTTACATAAGTCAACACATTTTCACATGTTTATGTAAGTGAACACATTTTCACTTGTGTGTATACAGGCATTTCATCTGTGTGTGTGAGAGATTTCACTTGTTCCAAGTAATGTCCTTGAGTAATTTACTCCGGGGGGTATCCGTGTTTCTATGGTACGGGTTCTGGTCCTTGCCCTCGAGCGCCGGGCTTCTCCAAAATTCCAGCATTGGGTGAGCCCAGTCAGGCTAGGTTTTCAACAACCTTCGGGGTGTTGTGTTCGTTTAGCTTAAATTACAAAAGAGGTACATACAAATATACACTTTGTGTGTCTGAACATTTATAACCCCCAATTGTAACAGTAAAATCTGTCTAACACAAGAGGCTCTCAGCTCAAATCTGTTTGCTCAGCTGTTGGACAGGACAAGTTTTAAAAAAAGACATTTGTAGACGGTGGCCTCTTCCCCAGGGTCAAAGGTCAAAACAACTTTAGGTGTGACTGTGGACCTAATCTTGTGGCGTTTGTGAATTTTGTGAAAATCGCTCGAACAAAAGCTTTCTTTTCTTATATCGTGACAAAATGTGAAAATCTCAATTTTTCCGTTCAGTTGTGGATTTTTATTGTTTTAAATTCAGCCAAAAACAATCCAGGAAATATGGTGTTTTTCATGTTCAAAGGGAATTCTAAAGTGGTTACCATGGAGACCATAAGGCACAAATAAACAAAGAGAGGAGTTTGGGAGAGGGAAGGGGGGTTAATTATGACAGAACTGAAAAGCTGTAAAAGTCTTTCAATATTTAACCAAGATTGATTTAAAACAAAACAAGCTGATTTCCTGAAGCAGAAAAAAAATAAGATCACTAAAAGTTCTTTTTTTTGCATACAAGGAAAAACGTTTTTCCAACGTTTAGAAAAAATGTCAGGAGAAATCAAATGACTGCATTTGCTTTAATTGTCCTTCTGTCCCAGAGTACACTGAATTCACATCTGTTTGAAACTATCTGCTACCTATTTCCTCCTGCTCTTCAGCCTGCCATAATTGATGGTATAAAACTTAAAACATGACACTAATGTTGTTGTGCCCCAGGAGACAATAGCATGCTTCTATTTTTAGGAAGAAGCACAGCAGCTTCTTTAAACTCAGAGACTTGTATAATCTGTGGCAGCAGCAGCTCTTTCCTGGAATGCCGTCATTTTACATTGCATCCTCTGATGGAAACCACAGTTACCTGAAGCCACATGGAGCTGCTTTCAGACATCAGGTCTCACAATTGTTTTCAGCTGCTTTCCAGTTCTGGAAGTTGCACAATTTTCTCCCTGAGACATCTGCAGGCTAATGAGCTGAAATGTGCAGACGTTTACGCTATACATTAATAAAAGTTTTTTCTTCACTACATTTCTGCTGAGGTGATACTTACAATTACAATACATTATTTACACACACTACAGGTTAGATAAGGTTTTTCATGTGTGACACTCTAAAGGTTAGGTTACCAAGGGCTATGAGGAGGTTGGATGTGTCTTCATCTGCAGTTTGTGACAATTCTTTAGGTTGTGACAATTTTATCTTGACTCCTTTGTGTCTGTTTTGCAGAAAACCTGAAGGACAAAAAGAAAAAATCAGCAAAACCTAATTTTTAAAAATTTCCTTAACAACTGCATTTTTTTGCAAAACACACCTACATTTATAATATGCTCATTTTGAATGTTATATCTTTCTGTGCAGCTCGAACCAATGATTCATGTGTCAAATTTTCACAACATTCCAGCAAAAATTGTGGGAATTACGGGGGCACTACAAACCTACAACTTCCGATTCCAACATTTGTTTCTTAATTAAAAAAGACTAAAAATACTCAACTTATTGACTAAAATAGACTTATACTTGTGGTGTGCGCGTGAAATTTCTTGATGATCACTTGAACAAAAGTTATCTTTTCCAATCTTGTGTGAACATGTCAGAAAATGTCACTGTTTGCCACAAAATGCCAGCCAAGGCACAGGTCCTGTGTCCATCTCATACTAATTTTAAAACCTCTTTGGACATCCCAAATACGTGTGTTTGGTTTTGTTAGTGCATTTAGAAAAACATCTTGAGTACCGTAAGAAATTTTGGCCCTATTCACCTTACAGATGGCTTCTCCTGCTGTGATGTCATCATTTTTTGGGGGTGGCGCTCACTTTGTCAAAATTCATTTTCATAGGGTAATTTGTATATGTGGCAGGAGAAATTTTTACTCAGATGTGTGGTAAGAAAGAAAAAATGTGTAAACAATCTGCTTCTTGCAGTCTTGGACTAACAAACAACACCACACAATTCATGTTTAACCTGGAAAATTAAACAAAAAATAAAAGTAGATTTAACTTGTGAAAGGCAGAGCACTCTTTTAAAGAACCTAACACATGTTCTAAATGTATATAGAAATGTACGTTTGCTTCAGAACTTCTTTTTTTGGTTTTTTTCTCTGAAAGAGTGAGGACCTGCAATGATCCTGGCACCTCCAGCATTTTTGAAATGTGGTGGAAACTCCCTTTTGAATGCTCTTTATTTGCCAAGACAACAGTTGAATCTGAGCTTCCTGGAGAGATTTTGCTCTTTGTGTGTTTCAGCCCAGTTCAAACTGTTCTCAGTCTTGTCTCTATGAGTAAGAAAACAAAAGAAGTTTGACAATTAACTGAATCATTTCAGAAATAGTTTTTAAAAAATAGCCTGTGAGTTTTAACCCCCAATTTCTTAAAAACAAATTAAAGAAAACTAAGTTTTCATGGTCACTGTGGAGTTGCACAACAGTGGACATTTTCATGGATTTTTACATTGTTGTGAGTCAAAGAGACGGTTTTTCTGTGTGCCTCATGCAGAACCAGGACATAAATCAAATTCCAAAAAGAGTTTTTAAACTTTAAACAGATGCACTTTCAGGTGACAGTTCAATTTCCTTGGAAAAATATTCAAAAACACAGAGAACACAGTTTGACATCCCATCAGCTCCCATTTCCCTTTGCTGAACTTAAACCTTTTTATGCAAAGTGACTTTAGTTTGTCCTAATTTCATCTCAACAACCATTAATGCCTGTTTTGAGTTAAAAAAAAAACATTTTTGTCGTATTTTGTAAGAAACCCAGTCAAAGTGAGGGTGAAGGATGATAATAGGATTTGTCTTTGGTAAATAAAGCATTGCTGCCCTCTAATGTCTGCTGTTAATTCACATATATGAAAGATTATTGCAAAGAAAATAATCAGAATTTGTGTTATTCAAACTGAATTTAAGTCCAGGAAGTATTTGGCTGCACAGTGGTGCAGTGGTTACGACTCTCACCTTGCGAGAAGCCCTCAGAGTCGAATCCCTACTGAGACCTACCTAAAATGGGCAGACCTGTGCAGGGCATGCAGGAAATATCAAGTCCACTGACCTCGTGGTGAACCCAAAGAGCGAAAATGTTCATGCACATTTTTTTCTACAGGGATGCTGCCAGTGACAGGTTGCAGTGAACACTTACTTATACAAGGGAAAGTAAGGGTGAAGTAGGTGAGATGGAGTTGTGTTGTAAAGGTTTTCAGTTTTCAAAACCCCCATGTGCAAACATCCTACAGACACTTGTGCATCGCGTGCACACCCCGTGCACACAATTAAACAGTTAAAAGTGTGACATCTTTTAATTGTCTTTAAGTGTGGTGTGAGAGTGTGGTTATTGAGGCTCCAGCAACTCTGTGACCCCAAAAGGGATTCAGCAGGTTTACAAGATGGATGGACGGATGAACTCTGTTTACAGCCTGAGAGCTGCTGTCAATACTTTGCAAGACGTTTGCAGTTAGAAAGGACTTCTAACTTGTACAGTACATCAAAGCATTTCCATGTGGCAACAAACTGAGCCATGATGGAAGTCAGAAGACAGAATTCACAGTCCACACATTTGATCATTCTGTCAGTTTTTATGCTTATTTGTGTCTCACATGTGTTTGGGCGTCTGGGATCTGCCCTTTTCGGGTGGGGTACTGTAAAGTTTCTGTGCTTTAATATAGTTTTCTCAGTGGTGTTCTTGGTTTTGGCTATGTTTTGAGTTGATCTCATATGAGGAACTCCAGATTTATGTTGGTTATTCACTGCTGTCGTCATTTCAATTCTTCCTTGTTAGGTCATCTGCTCTGTTTTGTCACTCCTTTGTTGCTCCCAAGTTTTTTTTTTATGTTTCAGTTTATTTTCTAAATTTTAAGTTTCTGCCACCAAACCTGGTCTCCTGCATATTGGGTTCTACACACCAGTTCCTGACATATCGTTAGAGACAAACTTCACTTAAACTGGCGACCCTATAGTTGTGTTTTTTCCAGTTTTTAAGCTTCGGTAAAAGTACAGTTCTGAACACTTGTGGAGTTTGGGTAAGTTATAATTTCTGCTACTAGTCACTGTCAGGTTCCATCTTGTCTGGAGCCACGTCCCTCTCTAATAAAGAACACAAAATATGTCCTGTTTTCAAAGACTTTGTTCACTTTTCCAAAACCTACAACAGTATTCTTCTTGTCTTGATCTGAGCTTTGATGCTTTATGGGAAGCTGTGATCTTCCAAAAGTTGGGCCATTCCTTCTAACGTACTGGTCTTACAAGTTGCAACCAATAGGTATGCTAACCGACACAGATTTATGAAATTCACAAACTTTCTCCTCTTAGCTGCACACATTTGCTAATGTTGAAGAAGGACAACTGGCTCTCCAGCTTTTATTTAACCATCTCAATAAATTGCATTATACAAAGTTGTAAACATCAAATCAGTAAATAAACATATTTTCATTGATCACCCATAAACATTTTCAAACGGTATCATTCATTGTTCAAAGTTTTCATTTCTGGGTAAAAAATAGAAACATCTGCTGTTTCTCAGAGCTCCTGATGCAGACAGGTTGGTTGGACATGCGCCTTTGTGTTCCTTAAACCTACAGAGGCAAACTCATTTTCACAAACTTTTTGTCAAGAAGCTTGTTGCTCATCAACACTGAGGCACTACTCAGGCTCCGCCTCTGAATTTACTGGGGGGAGCTTCTCTATAGAGTCTGTGTAGGAGCTCTGCTGGTTCTCCAATCCGGAGCACATCAGAGGGAGGAAGATGTCATCCATGTTTGGCAGAACAAACACTTTCTGCAGGGCAAAAAAAGAGAAGAATCTAGAAACAAGCAGTTATTCTGACAAAAGAAAAGCATCTTTTTCTGTACCTGGAATTCATCCTGGAGTTTCCTCTCAATAAACTCAGTCACGTGGCAGAAAGTCACCTCTCGCTCCCCCAGTTTGGGACGCACATGGAGATCTAGCTTGGGTGGTACACAGAAGCTGTACCTGCAGAACAAACTTCAATGTTAAGCTCCTCAGTCCCCCACAGAACTAAATTTACTAGGTAGAGGTGAAAAGGTGTGCAGAGTAAGTCAGACAACTAAACCCTATTAAACACAAATGCTTGCTGTTCAGTTATTTTATTTAAGAATGAAATCCTCAATTTCTTATTGTAAACATTTAGATTATTCTCAAAAAAAGCTGTTAAAGAACCTATAAAATTCAAAATAAACCTTTTTGAGCTTTTAAGTGTATTTTAATATTAATTTCTCACAGAACTGTATTTTGTTTCATTCCAATGAACTGGAATGAGCAATCCTTCCACCCTCCTGTTCTATTGAGAAAGAAAAAGCTTTTACTTAGTCATTCTATGTGTTAAAAATACAAATTTTTGATTGATACAATTTTTTAAAAATATCTTTTTTAATCCTATTTTTTATTTAAATATATATTTTTTCCTAATCGTGAGTTTTTCAAGTTGTACACTTACCAATCAGAGGCCTCGGTAAAAGAATGTGGTGATATTTTAAAGTTAATTAAACAAATTTGGTCTATGTTTATTTGCTTATTTTGGAAGCAGAAATTTACAGCAGACAAAAAATTACATAAAAAACACATACAAATTAAACAATAGGAAAAAATTAGATCAAAAAATAAAATACAATAAAAAAGAGGGCTTAAGTTGACGTTCTCCAGGGTTAGATTGTTCCCCCTAAATTTTAGAAACTTTAAGTCTGAGTATTCTACTCATTTTCCTTACACTTGTATTGTATTTCAAACACCATTTTAAGTTAAGGTGCTTTTACAAAACACATTATAAACTCTATTTTGAGTAAAATATTTAAGCTCTACACTGCAAACTGTTTGATCCTTGCAAAGGTTTTAAACCTTGTTTTTAGAAAAATAAATGATATTATCAGGTATTTTAATTTCTCTTTGTTCCACACCTGTTCAAGCTATTCTCAAAATCAGTCAAGATATTTATAACAGTCAAGAATATTTTGTCTCATTAAGAGCTCTGATATGGAAATGAGGAAATTATTATAAAAAAGAGTCCAAATCCTTTTGCTTAACAATAGAAATACTTGGTTTAAGACAAAACCCCGCTCAAATTTCACTGTAATTTTTGGTTCAATTTAAAGGCTGTCTATTTAAATTTGAATTAGTGTTGACAAGTTAGACTAGTATACATTGTTATTTGGAAAAGAAAATGTAGATTTATGTTCTAAAAACAAGTGCTAGTTTTAGATTTTATGATGATTTTTTATGATGGGCAAGCATGAATTAAGATTCACATTTTATTTCCAATTATTATACTATTTTCATGCCACTAAAATTCAAATAAAAGTACAATTAGGTTCAGAAAAACTAAAAAATACAAACTCTTTGGTTAGAACTGGAAAACAAATGTATTATTGGGCCGTACAACATTCAACTTGAAATAATTTTTATCTAAAAGTTACCTTTTGAAGCTTTTATTTGTCTTAAACCAAGTTTGTTCTCAAACCTGGAAAACACTTTTTGTCACCCTAAATTATGTTACATGAGGCACTTTTCTCATTTAATAAAACAATTTTAAGCACTACATTCACACACACACCCACACATGCACACATGCTGCTTCACTGAGTAGTATTTATGTTTGACATATACACATAAGTTGCTAAAACTCAATCCTCTTAAATCTTTAATCCGTCTTGAATAAGCTTCACTGACTGATCTGCACATCAGCTCACTTTGAAAGGATTCCTGTGCTTGTGTGCTGGGGGTGGGGCTCATTCTCCCAGCCTGCCCTGCACGAGGGTCACCATGTCGATGCGCGTCTGTTCATACCATATCCTGTCTGTAGGCGGCGGTGGGATGTTGACCACCAGCGTCCCCGAAAGCTCTCGGACCTCCACGGTGAGCAGCAGGGGCGTGTTGGACATCTCCTCAAACTTCTTCTTGATGAACTCATTCTCTGCCGCTTTCTGGAAGTACTTGGATTTAGTGATTTTGTCCACAAACCTTAAAATCTTCCTTCCAGTCTTTCCTCCTCCTCCAGCCCTGTTGAAGATGATTAGAGGGGAGTGTCACACTGATCCTGCGTTTGGCAGTGGAATGAGGGTTTGGATGCTGAAGTCAGAGGCTGGAGATACTGAGTCTGAATCCAAGTGAGAACCATCTGGGCTGTTAAGTGGGGGGCAGTTTATTTTCTTCTTTTGGAAAATGAGCAATCATAAGTAACACGTCATGCTGAAAGCTTCCTCTTGCTTTCAGAACGTTCATAAGTCAGATCTTTTCAGAACATACTGACCCTTCACTGGTTGGAGTGGAGACCTTTTCTCCAGCCGGACCCAGAGGCTCAGAGAGAAGCAGCTCCTCCTCATCGGATGAAGCAGCGCTGGAGGACTCTTCATCACTGTCTGCCAACACCCTGAGGACGGGCCTTGAGCTGGGTGGAGGTCACACACACAAAGAGCAGCTAAAGGCCCACTCTGATGATCTTTTTGAGCTATTTTGAAGACATTCCCAGTGTTTTTTTAAATATGATCATCAATCTATAAATACCAATAAACCAGTGTTGTTTTCTTCTTTCATTTTGACATAGTTTCTGCAGGGTGGCAGGAGTTCATTGTAAATTAGCCTCTGAGTTGTGGGCGGGACCATCTGCACAGAGCAACCCTGCCACCTTCCCATCATCCATCTGTTCACAGCCCCTCACACCTCCAACTTAACATTACCAGTGCAACAAAACTGGAAAACAAAGATATACATGAACATATTTGTCTGCAAATGGATGCGCCAGGATGGAGTGGAGAGGGGAACTTGTGGCCCACCGATTGTAGCTTCTACGTCACAGCTGCAGTCTTCATCAAACTATATTTTTTTCTGCTCCTGATTCACCATCGTAAGAAAAAGGCCACAAAACATAAACAACATACATTTCATTTACTTTAAATTGAACAGAAGAACAGGGAAAGTGTTAGATGCTGGTGGAGATGTCTGATTGGAAGAGCTTGGTGGACTTCAGGACTTTGTGAAGAAATCTGTCTATCCAAATTAAGTTTTTGCGGCCTCTTTTCAGAATAAAAGCTCACATGTGCAATCTGTTCTACAAAGCAATTGGTTCCCTATGTTCTGCAAAAAAAAAAAAAAACCAAGGGAATAATTAATTTAGAATGCAGCTGGAATAGAATGATTTAATTTCAGAGTTATTTTAATCTGAATAAGTTGACATTAAAATTAAATAAAACCAAGTGTTTATCTCAATGTTTTCATGTAAGTTTCTTATTACACTTGAGATTGGACAAAACTAACCTGCCAGTAACTTTCCAGGGAGAAGACAGCAAATAAATCTAGGACTTTTTAAGAGAATAAATATTTAGTTTTTTTGTGGAATTGTTTGAACTTGAAAACATCTTATTTTAAGCAACATCTATAATGAAACAAGTCTGTTTATTATTTTAAACTGAACTTTAATTGTGAATGACATTGACTGTAGGAACAGACTCGCTTAATTTAGAGACACGGGAAAGTCTTTGTTGACTCCTAATGTATTTATAATGTTTAGGACAAATTTATTTTAAAACATGTCATTTTAATTACCAGAGCAATATGCCTACCTAAATATGAACATTTATAGCTATTTCAAGATGAAATGTTTTGTTAAAAGAGCAGTATGTCAAAGCTTGTTTAAAGAAATCTCCCTAAGTCAAATTCTACCACCTTGATTTGCAGATTTCTCACTTTTATTAGAGTACTTAGATTAACTGATGATTTCTGTTGGAGACATTGGTGTGAGAAAAGAACAAGGCAATTATCAAGAAGAAAATGAAATATGTTTGAAATAAACCACAACATTTTAGGTCAGTAACAAAATGAAAGCATGTGATTGGTTCTGCGTAGCTCTCACCATGGAGTACCGGTCTCAGTGAAACAGTGAACCAAGTCCCGGCCAGCTTCTTTTCCCAGCCTGGACAGGTTGAACTTGGTCTGCAGGGTCATCTGCAGGTTCCCTGTGTAGACCAGCTGCAGTTCCACCCACAGGCCTGCAGAGAGAGCCACAAAGAGGTCAGTAGGAGACTGCCAAACTGCTTAGTCAGTGGGAGGATTAAGCAAGCTTTTACTCAGATGATCGAGCCTTGAAATTAAATTTATGACAAATTACGGCGGATTATTAGTCCCCTTCAGGATCAGAAAAGGAGACAAAGAGGCTGGTAAGGGTGGAGGGAGGACCCTCATGATGCTGCACCAGAAGTTTATCAAATCACGTTTTTAGAGCAACCTAAGTGAAAAAATGATGTACAAAAGGCTGAAAGCAAAGGCCTAATGACTGCCCCGTTCTATGAGATTACCATAGGATGATAAGTCTGATCTGAAGCTCAGCTGTAATAACATCAGCCAGCGGTGGGTCAGCTGTTTGCTGCTACATGGTTGTTTAAGCTGCAGCGTGCACTCACCCCTATGGTTCACCTCTGGTCTGGACGCTGCAGAGAGCTGCGGCACGGAGCAGCCCATGTCCATCTCAGTCAGACTCAGCTCATTCATAAAGTAAGGCAGCTGCAGGAAAGCATGTCATGATTAAATACGTTCTAATTCATGTCTGGCGAGACTCTAAATTTAAATTAAAAGTGCTCCCACTCTGATTTTGCTGAGCTTCTTCTGAATCTTGTGGGAGACAGCGTCGGCCCAGTGCTTCTCTCGTAGGAAATCCCAGAAAATTCGACCGATCAGAGCGTTGACCCATGCAGTTTGGCTCTGTTCAGGGAACTCTGTCCAATCACATGTACACTGAAGAGTAAAAAAAAGGACAAGTTTGAGCTTTTAAGAGCTTAAAGAAGTATTTCTTGCGGGAAATTGTTATCTTTATTGTGTAACTCTCATTATTGGGGTGCAAACACAACATACTTTTTTTCTGATGGTGGGGCTGGCCTCTACACTGCTTCCTCCAGGACTAGAGAGGGGTGTTGAGTCTTCTGAACCTAGAAGTCGAGCCATGTAGCTTGGGTAATCAAATGTAGAAAGACCCCTGGAGGTTCCAGAAGGGGCTGAGGAGATGCATGGCGCCGGTGGTGTGGAAGGGGCGTCATGGTCACCGCTGCCCCCTCTGCTGGGGCTTCTGCTGTTTGGGATAGGAACGCTCGGTGTTGGGTCACCTAAAGGAATACAGAAAAAAGGAATTGATGAATCCATTCATTTTCCCACCAGACTGATCTGTCTGAGGCTTGCTGCTAACCAAATTGACCCATACTATAATAACATTGTTTCAAAATGAAATACACTGATGAAGTTGATCTTGGAAAATACCATCTGGATTGAGCCAAAGGTTGACGCAAGCCAAAGCAAAACTCTTCATTCGTGGTTATTATTTTTTGGATTGCTCATTAAGTGTTCCTATTGATGTGTTACATTTGAGCACTCTGGACCCTGCATCTTTTTGGGTTTTTTTTCTTAATAATTTGAAAATAGTACCCCTTGGTGGTGTAAAACTTTATAAAGCCACTTTTTTAGTTGATCTTTCACTGTGCCGTGAAGTCACTAATTTAAATAAACATACTTTAAAATGAGGCTTTTTACAGCATATTTTTAAGTGAGATAATGAATGAATTGCTCAAACAAATTAATCACATGACAGCACCAGCAATTTGTTTTATTTTTATGTTAAAAACTGCAGTAGAAGTAGCAGGTACACCTACATTTACTGTAATTGGTTGGACTTCATTTTTAATTAACCTTGTCATGAAATGATGTGAAAAACAACAGTGAGCTGAACTTTATCAAACTAAAATGTGAATGGATTTGACATTAATTATTGTTTACTTGTTTTTTTGTACACATATTAATTTACACTTTATTATCTTGCAAGAAATATAAGAAATCTGTAAAACTTCACCTGCACTGTTCAGTACCAGGTGTTTATCTCTGAGTCACACTGGTTGAAGTTTTGGCTAAAAGTCTCCTGGATCCATTTTATTTCAGTGGATTGGATGGTTTAAAATAAACCGACTATGAATCAGATTAACAACCATAAACTACTAAGATGTTTTGTTGACCAATTTTCCAAACATTTTCTCCAACTCCCAGCAATAAGGTCCAGGGAGATAAACACAAAAATGATCTGTCCTCAGCTGCACTCCAGGATGTATGAAATGTCATGTTAGCCTTGAAAATATTGAAAAAAACGAGCAGATCTGCAAGAATTTGACATGGATTCTTATAGATTTGAAGCTTGCCTTCTTCACATGAATCAATCATGAGGCTAAATTCCCTCACGAGTTGCATGCTTTCCCTCATGAGTTTTCTGGAAATGTAAACAGCTGTCATTTAAATAGTTTTAACTCTTTTATGTGATTCAAATCTTTTTCCTCATCCAGTAAAAGTTGGGCAACTTTTGGTTGTGAAACAAACTGCAAATCTGTCCTATAAAGCAAAGTAATAATGGCCAAAATGAGACTTTGGCTGAAGAGCTTTGGAACCATCAGATTGCGAGTCCCACAACAGAGACTGGATTAAAAAAGGAAAAAAATCTGGAGCGTGTAATCCATAATCCATGCATATGTAGTGTTTCTATGGATGTTTTCTCTCCTCTTAGCTAATGCATTCCTAACATTTTTCTTACCCGATTGAGAAATGC
This sequence comes from Oryzias celebensis, assembly GCA_014656515.1. NCBI lineage: Eukaryota > Metazoa > Chordata > Actinopteri > Beloniformes > Adrianichthyidae > Oryzias > Oryzias celebensis. The sequence goes on from BNCR01000001.1 coordinate 54,498,941, forward strand.
ATCTGCCAGGCTTCTGTTTCTCCCTCTGCTTTTCATGCTCTGCTACCTTGGAGGCGAACAGGAAGTGGCGGAACCACTCCTCCTTCTCTCTTCCTGTGCGGCCAAACAGGTACAGAGCAGCTTGAGGGTCGTGGGTGGGTTTGGAGGAGCTTTGCTTCAGGTTTGGTGATTGTTCAGCTCCCTGATCCTCTTTCAGGTTCTCCACTGAGCCTCCTTTCTCCCCCAACTGGGACTGGGACCCCACGGCGAGCTGGATGCAGATGGGGTATTTGGGGTTCCAAATCCGTTTCCGAGCTAACACGGATGGCAGCAAAAAAACCTGAGGAGAATGTCAGACTTTGGATATTAAGCCAAAACCAAATGCAAACTTTCTCACATTAAAAACAAATAATCTGAACATGTTCTATGCCAATTAACCTTTAAGACAAACTGCTTGTCTCCCTCTTTGCACAGGCAGCTCTTTGTGCTTTGAGGCACTCGACCAAAAGGCCAATGTAAATGTCATTCTAAGATCCACGCTTTAATAATTCAAGGGCATTTATTACATTGATTCTGAGCCGGATTTTTAACTCTAAAATGAAGGAGGATTAAGATTTCGCAACATTTGAAGGAGCTCCAAAGAATTTTTAACTTAAGTTAAGAATTTCTACGTTTGTGGTGAAATAAACTTGTACATAAACCCACAAAGGAAAGGTCATGAAGCTTCTCTCTCCTGCTGCGTACACAGCAGCATGCCGGAGAGGGAAAGTGCATTTTTAAAATCCAGGTAAAATAAAAAAATAAACAAGAGTCCCTCAGGGAGTCTTCATACTTTGCTTTTTGCGAGCTGAAAGCAGCGTGACTTGACAAAGGTAGCTTCGTGGACTTTCTCATCATAGGCCGCCCTGCGGCTGATGTTGGCGCGTGGGTAGTCCAGACGGAGGCAGGAGCCCTCCAGGGTGGCAAAGACGGAGTGAGTCATAGCAGGATGGCAGGTTTCTGGGTCATAATCATGGATTTCATTCATCCAGCCCTGAAAAAAAAGCATTCGATTTAAATATAATCCAACGTCAAATGTTTTAATAACAATTCAGTTATAATTTCAGTTCCAAAGGAGTGGAGTTTATTCCACTCGCATTAGTCCTGGACTGCAAGGACCAGATTGCTTTCACAATTCTTCTTTCTTACTGCGCCTTTGAGTAATAATTTTTTCCACGCCACATGCTTAGAAACGCTCAGGATCTCACCAAAATTTGCACGCACCTGAAATCAGACGAAAAAAAAAGTTTCACATTCTGACATCCCCCACCCCCAAAAGAAAAAAAAATCTTCAGAATCTACTAACAAAACCAAAACGAGCATCAGGAATATTCAGAGGAAGTTTTAAAATTATCATGGGATGGTAACAGGGCCTACGGTTTGGAGACTACTTTGTGACAAAGTGTGAAATTTGGTGATTTTCAGATTTTTCCACAATATGGTAAAACAAACCTTTTGTTCAAGCAATCTTCACAAAATGTCACACACACACCACCAGGTTAGCTGGTCTTGTTGACCTTTGACCCCAGGAAGAGGCATCATCTTAGAGGCAAATGGAAAGCTACTAGGAAAAAAGTGTTGGTTTAAAGTTTATAGATTTTAAACAGCATTAGTGTGGCGAGCTGGCAAAAATGGCATCTATCTATTGTGAGCATATTTATCTACTGCAATGATGGGAAAACGTAATAAATCAATCCCAGGACCAAGAGTCAAAAAATGATACAAAATACAATACGAGCAAATTAGAAAAGTGGGCATGGTTGAAAAATAACCTCAGTTGTCAAGAAAATCCTAAAACGTACTTCTGTTCATCACCTGCAGGAGACCAAAAAAATTTAATGGTTGCTATGGAGATCAAACCAACAAAAAGCCAATATTTTGAAAAAAGTACTGTTTTTTTCATGAAAGTAGAAAATGGGGCTACAAAGGACAGTTATCACCTATAAATACACCGCTTGCAGCTTTAATTTTAAAATAAAAAAAAAAAGAAACATCGAACATAATAGAGTCCCACTAATATGTTTTAGAAAAGAGAAGAAAATGTAGCTTTAACTTTTGGTCCAAACCTCTAACAAAGCAAAGGTCTGAAGCAATGCTTCATTTCTGTCCCACTGGAATATGTTAGGAGCAAGTAAGCAACAGTGAATCAGGGTTGAATCAGGTATTCAAAAGTCATCTTGTAATCAACAGCTCAGATATAAAGAGACGAGTGCAGCTCAGTCACAGAAATGTGAAGAGGCTGGAAAATGATGAGGCTGCTTTTTGATGAGGATTGATTTCTGTTTCAGGCTCTGACCCCCTCCCTTCTTATATAACTCACAAAAACATAAACAGATTAATAAATGGAGAATTTAACAGCTTAAAACTGAAGATGTAATATAAATTCGAGCTTTTATTTTTTTAAAATGTAGTAAATCATTTGTGATTTGGTTTATAAAAACAAACAATTTAATCAAGCACTGTTTTAAGCTATAGATAGGGCTTAAAATGTTTTAAAAGAGTCTATTTTCATTATTACAGTATATTAGTATGCACAATTTCAAAAGGTCATTAAAACTCTGACCAGTGACCTCTCGTTTCCCACAAGAGTCGTAAAAATAGATCAATTTGGCCTTCAAACCAGTGAATTTTCTTTGTGAACTTATCTGGATTTTAAGGTCTTATTGTGGTCATCTCTCCTAGGCTTTGGAGGGCTCAGACAGCCGCTCTCATGTGTAAACGGCTTAGCAGTTGTCGTGGTTTCACATCATAAGAGATGAGAAAAGCGAGAGAGAATTAACCTAAAGCAGCTCCAAAGCACACAAGCCCCAAAACATAAGGCACAAAATAACTACATTTTTATTGCTTAACTATTTAGGAAATGCATTTTGATCAAAATTTCCTCTTATTTTACTGCAAACAAAGGCTTCTTAAGGTTTGAGGCTCAACAGCAAATTTTACATTGAATTGAATGTGAGACAAAAAGATCACACAATAAAGGTTTGTCGCTTTTTGTGCAATAATGCTCATGAAAAAGCTGTGAAGAATATGGGCCATATATACCAGCATTCTTATACTAGTCCACTCAAGAAATGTTTAGATTCTTTTTGTTTTTTTTGTCATACATCTGAACAAATCTGCTGCACTTTTTGATCTTTAAAACTATTTCACAAGTGTAAATTATTTTAGACAGCGTACGCCACAAATAAAGTTTTATTGCAATAAATAAAAAACCACCAGAAACAAACTCTGATTTGCTACTGTCTGCTCTAGCTTTTTTTTTGCTCCCTTTGTGATTGTTGTGGCTTCAAATGCCTCATTTCCCTGTATATTTAGAATGTTACAGCACTCTACAGATAAATGATTTCGCTAACGAAACAGATGAACCTTGCTTTGTTGGTTATATTTTTTGTTCTGCTTTGATAAAGGCTTTGGCTCAAATCCCTCAAAGTCTGTTTGTCTATTCCTTTCAAATTCAAACTTAAAAATCCACATTTTTGAGAATTTGCTTCATGTAAAAGCTTTTAATTTGGGCCAAAATCTACTCTAATCTATTCAAGTAGCGTTTAAGAAATAGAGTCAGTTCTTATTTGATATCCCAGCTTGTTGGTTTAGATAATGAGAATAAATGTTTCTGAATGAGTTTCGTTTGAAACTTTTAGATTTTGAGATTTCCACAGGTTTTTACAAAAAAAGTCAAATAAAATACAATTTTGTGTCTAGTCAGAAGTATAAAAGAAAGATAAAGCAAAACAATTGCGTGGTTTGCAAGGTGAAAAATGGAAAAAAAATACTTGCATTTTCCAAAAATATATAAATCAAAGACCTCCCCGGTTAAGCACAGGTAACCAAACCATAAATTAAGCTTAACTTAGTTGAAATGGCTTCCAAACAGAGCAGTGTCAGGTCATTTCTGCGACTATTTTCTGTTCAGATTAAACGTTAAGAGCAAAGCACAACCGCTGCCATTGGTGAGATTTATAAAAAACACACACAAAACTGTCAACAATAAAGAGGGCTGCAGCTGCTGAGCCACAGTAATTACTGCTCTACCTCTCATTGAGTTTGACAATCGGCTTCTAAAGGGAGCAACCACCAACCAGACGTTGTCACTTCCAGGGGCAATTAGTGGAAAACACAGCAGGGAAAGGAGCTGCTTTTTGTCAGGCAGATTGAAGGAGGACAGTCGCTGGAAAAAAGAGTTTATGTATTGTGAAAATACCTCGCTTGCTAAGTCATTAGCGGTTTGGGTTTACTCTTCACCATTTGGCTCATAAAGTAAACTTCCTGCATGACTACAAAACACCAAAACCTTTACTTTTACTTTAAATGAAATACAAAACCTCCTGCTGCAGCCAGGTTCACCAAAAAGATACAAATTATGAGCAGATTACAGAGCTTGTTAACAGCAGGTAAGTTCATTTCCTTCCTAATTAAGTTTATTTTTAAGTTTTCTGTGCCAGAAATGACAAGACAGACCAAATAAACGGCCATCTATTCAAGTCAAGTGAAAGAATACCCGACAGGGGGCAACAGCAGGGGCATGCTGCGCATGCGTACCATACAACATCATTTGGGGCTTTAAGAATTAGTATTGCTTTTAAACACAACATTACTTTTTAGATATTTTTTTTAAATCTTGGCCTAAATAGTATACATGCACACATGTTTTTAATTTATTTTGATTTCAAAGGTTAATCAAATAGTTTTCTGTTTTGCCTTCATCAGCTCATGTGCTGATTAGGTTTTTGGTACCATTATTCAAATGACAATGCATTTTGCAATTTAATACAAAATATTTTAAAAAAGACATTTCGATACATGTTTTGCTTTAAACTCATTTTATAGTAGCTTAAAATCTATTGCATTTCAATTTTAATTTTGACACATAAAGCGCGATACTATGCAAATTTGAATGCATTACACCAGGGGTTGCAGTTTCCTCTTAATTATGACACAAAAACAGCGAGGCATTTTACACTGCAATAGATTTTAAGCTACTTTAAAATGATTTAAAAAAAAAAAAAAACATGTATTGGAATGTTTTTTTAGCATTGAATTGAAATTTGTCAAATGTGCTTTCATTTGAATTATAGTACTAAAAACCAATGACAATTAAAAATGCAATTGATTTTGCTTTTATTTAAATTCTTATTTTTAAATTTGTAAGATTAAATTGTATTTTTTCTTACTGAAATCTAAATTGCAAAATGTTTTTTTTTTTCATTTTGCATGATAAAATAGCAAATGGAATTGTAGATTTAGAATTTCATATTACTTGGAATTCTGGCTTCAAAGGATATGATGATACCAACAATGACACAATGATATAAATGATACGATATCGACAGAAAATATGGTGACATTTATCCTTATTTCCTTCTCTATGACTTAGGCACTCACTTTCAGGACGTCAGGCTCAGAGCTGTCAAAGCAACCTGTCAGAGTCCTTCCTTCAAATGGAGTCTCTTCAAGTGGGTGAGTCGACGTGGAGCAGTCAGACCTGCAGGAACCCATCCGAATGAGAAAAAGACCCAATAAGAACCCCATTGCTAATCCCAAAGCCAATCCGGAAAAGTATGGGCTCAGAGGTAAGATGAAGTAGCCGTAGGACAGCACGGCCACACAGAACAAACTCATGCGTGGCAAAGGATTTGGGGGCTTAGGAGATGTGCTGGCTGGTGGTGAAGCCAAAGCCTGGAGACCAGCGGAGCTTCTAGGCTTTCTCCGAGTCTGGATGGAGAACACTTGCATGGTGTCGCCATCTGTACATATTTCCAGCTCCTCATCTCTGTGATGTTGCCTGTGATGATGTACAGGACAGAAGCCGCACTGACCTCTTGCTGCGTGTCTCACAGAAGGCCACTCAAACACAGGCAGGACATCGGCGTCTGTTTTGCGAGCATTTCTCACAGGAGACTCTGACAGGACTGTGTCCGTGCTGCCCTCTCGACCCAAACTCCGGCTGCTGCTCTGATGAGCCAGCTGGGGTTTACTCTGGTGTTTGGGACTCCCCCCGATGTCCTCCCGCCTGATTTTGTTGAACATGCTGCTCAGAGGTTCATGCACAGCCTCTGAGAGTCTTCTCTTGGTGTCGTCCAGCTCCAGTTTGAAGAACCCCCCCTTTGGGCCATCTCCACTGGGGGAGAGCGTGGTGGGAGTCGGAGGAGCCGTTCGAGAGTCGCCATTGCTTCGGGTTTTGGTTTGGGTCAGCTGTTTCCACAGGTGAAGGTTAAGGCGGGAATCCGATTTGGACTGCGACACCTCGGGTTCTGAGCGGGAAAGCTCAGTGGAGATGGACTTCACTAGGCTCAGGAAAGGCTTGGGTCTGAGGCTCGAGCCCTCTTTCAGCTCCAGCTCTGTGGAGAGTGACTTCACCAAGTTTGCCAGAGGCCGATGGGTGGGTGAGGAAGGGCCTGGGGAGAGGAAGCTGGCGCTCGTGGCAGAAAAGTTCCCCAAGGAATCAGGGGATGAAGGGGAAAGAGGAACATGGAAGCTTTGGGACTTTAAACCTCCATCTTCTTCTGCAGAAAGAGTCCTCTCCTTGGACAGAGATATAGAGGGGTAGTCCTCATTGTGGTCGAGGGAGAAGATAAGCTCACTTTCATCCATACTGTCCCACTGTCCCTCCGTCCCAGTTAGCTGGATCACAATCCCTCGCGGGATGTGTCGTTTTGTCCCAAGAGTTGCACTAGCATCAGTGGAAAAACTGCTGGCATCACGCGATGGTCTGCTACCTCCTCCATCCCTGTCATCACTTCCTGCATCCTCATTGTTTTCATTTTCTGCCATTTCTTTACATCTCTGAACCGAGGCTGCCACTGAAAGTGAAAGAATGCGGTCAGATAGATTATGAAACTTCAGAGCAGAACAAATAAAGATATGTCATTCAAACAGAAAATGCAAACTGCTGCCAACTGAGCCAGAATGTGGGGCTGTGATGTAGTTCATCTTTGAAGTGCTGTGGAAGTCTAAATTAATCTGAAGACGGGTAAACTGAAGCGCAGCCAAGTCTGTCCCAGAGCTGACGCTCCGCTCGCTGAAAAAAGCTTTGGATGCAAACCAAAAATCTATTTTTTCTGTTTGCTGGAGTCTAATACTATTTGCTCCATGAGAACATTTTAAACCTTGTTTTTAGACAATTTACCAGGTTTTGAGATTATTTTTTTAAACTCCTCTTTGATCTAAACATTTCTAAGGTTTTTTTAAAGGTGAGATTTTTTTCTCTCATTAAGAGTTAGGATCTTGCTGGGAGTGACAGCAGCGGCTGATGGGAAGTATTGTGTGGAGGCCCAGGAAGTGTTACTACTCAGGTGATGGATCCCGCTGATGGCCAGAGTGGGACAGGACACCCATTCATAAATTCACACTTATATTCTTTATTTGAAACTTGTTTTGAGATATTTCATTCTAAAATAAGTCATTTCTATTCATTACAATATTTTTTTCTTACTGTCATTAAAATAAAATACAATGTGTTTAATAAAAAGTGAAAAATACAAACCATTTGCTTTGATCTAGCAAAAAAATACTAATTATTGGGTTGTAAAGAAGCAATTTGAATTAATGCGATCTAACAGTTAGCTTTTTTTTTTTACCTTTTTCCCGTTTTGAATGCTTGTGTGCTTGTTTTTAGATTTTGTATGTCTTTTTATAAGATTTATTGGTAAGTAAACATTACTTGCTGAATGTACAGATAATGTTACTACACTCTAGTGATTTTCTTAAGATTAGTGTTTGTTTCCTCTTTTAGGCCACCTTTTTTGGAAAGAGAAAGTCGAAAATTATTTAATCTGTTTCATAGTTTTTTTTAATCGAACTAAAAAGATACTTTTTACTCTAAATTTGATGTCATGACAGTGTATTGCAGCCTGATCTTCAGAGGATTCTCCTGTCAACTGTGAAAAAGCCAAACTTCAGCATTTTCTCTGGTGTCTGCTGCTTTACAGAATAACTTATGTAATTCTCAGATGAACGCTGAGACGCTGGCTGTCGCTGCTCTGATGAGGCTTTGGTGCATCAGAAGCATTTCTACCCACAAGACGTAGCAAATAAACACCAGATTCGCCGTTTAGAAGTCAATCATTTTTTTAGCATCACTGGAAGCAGTTTCTATTTTTTACTTTCTGCTTCATTCATAAGTCAATCCCTTTTTTTCTACTATTCGTCTTTATGTAAATGTATAATGTGGCACAATTTCAACCAATTCCACAGCAAGACTCAAACTAATCTGATCTCACCCAAAAAGGGTGGAGGGGCAGATAAACCTGACGAATGCACAGACGGCAGCCTGACTCAGACTTTGACAGGATGGGAAGAGGGAGTGAAAGCTTAAAGGTGCCAAATGCATATTAGATAGACTAAACTTCTATTAAGCTAATGCTTTTTTTTTTCAAGCTGACTGTGGAGCTCGAAAGCCACAGAAATGTGCTGACAGCTCAGCAGACTCAATATGGAATGAAGCTCCAGGGTTTTTTTCTAATTGGTTTTTGTAAAATTATTACTAACGAAAAGCAAAATAAATCAGACAGTGAAAACACTACATGTTTTGATCCTATTAACCTGACTTGCTTTACTTAAGCCCATTATGTTAAAAGTTGTGTTTTTGCATGAACCACAGGGTCCATGGCCACATTTCTGATAAAATAGATGACAACTGCATGGAGGTTTTAACACTTCATTTGCTGTTTAGTTAGTAATATGGCATTTGTTAAACACATTTGGGATTACTAAGTGTAAACTCTGAAAGATTACAAAGAAAACAGGGAAAAACAGTGTATATTTGGTAGTTGTAGGGCATCATTCAAAGGCTGTAAATGAAGATGGATGAAAGATTTGGTCATGTGGTCCATTGGTTTGTGCCATTGACTGTATCTGAGAACTGGACCGAGCAAGTGTTTGCAATTGTACTTCCGGCTCCAACCAAATGACGTCAATTTAGTAGCCATTTTTTGCGATATGGACGCCACCATGTTGGAACCAGACAACGTCGGTAGTAACTGGTCCCAGTCGATCTGACTCAATAATTCTATGGGCAACCACTCTCACCAATCAGGATTGAACTTGTTTGCTTTGGTTGATGTGCACCAAAAAACAGTTTTGAATTTCCTTTGCTCCTATTTCTGTATTGCCAATAAAGTTGATAATACTTTAGTCTGTCTGGGTGTAGAAATGATTCTTTACTGTCTGTAAGAAGCATCATTGTGAGGATAATAATCTGTTCTAAATCTCTTGAGGGGAAGCCCACCCATAAGGCTGATTTAGCAGCAGTGTGCACTGGTTTGTGTGGTTTTGGACGGCACCCTGTGATCAGACACAAACAACAACAATCTCAGCTTAACATTAATGCTGGGTTTACTGCGAAATCTGACAAATCACACCAGCGGATTATGAGCTAAACCGACATTTGGTGGGGTGTGTTTCCAATCTAGTTTATGCCTGTGAGCCGGTGTTGATTGTAGTTATTAGCAACTTCTCAATCTCTCTGAATCAGTGTTTGCAGATGACAGACAAAAGGCTGGCTTTGATTTTTTCGAATCACATGGGACTGTCAAATGAATGTGACATTTAAACAAACAAAAAAATAAACAAAAATTTGTGGTTTTTGGTTTGATTTTGTTGCGTCTGACAAGCAGCTCCAGGTTTTCCGTATGCTTTAGGATGCAACAAACCATTAAAAAAATGTAAATTTTCTTCCAGAGTTTCAGGATCTGCACAAGGTTACATCATTGATGAGTTCCCTGCAGATTACTGACAGAATGGATTGTTTGCTCTAAACGAACACAAGAATTTGTGCAGCAGAACCTGCAGTGGATAAAGATACAAATGAAATTGAGGTCAGCGCTTTCACTCCAATCCCCTTTCTGGACCATTTACATGCGCAATTGCGCGGGACCAGTGTGACATGAGGACACCGCGGCAGGAGGAGTGGAGGTGGAAGCCTCGCTGAGTTTATGCGCATTTAAAGTGCTTTCTCTTTGCACAAGCGCAGAAATAATCTCCAGACGCATCACTGGAATAAACACGCGCATCCGTGGTGGTGTTTTGCAGATTAGAAAAGTGCGTATTCTTACCTGATAGATTACCCGAGTTGGAATGAGTCTAGAGACGCTGGTCGGAGCTTCCCGTGTTGCGTTGCCGCTCCATTTGTGCGCCAAAGTTTCCTTTTCTGCGTCCCTTCTTCTCCTGTGACGCATCCGCGCGCGCCGACGCACGCCTCTCAGAGCGACTGCGCGCGTCCAGATGTATCACGCGCCGCCGCAAATCACAGCCCAGCGCACTGATTCAACACGCGCGCTCTGCATCCTAATCCAATCCAGATTAGTGAGTCCCAACAAGGCGCGCACCCACGCGGAAACGCGCTCTGGAGAGAGTGGCTGGGTTTCTCGTGGTGACAGCTCACGCTCCGGGCGGGGGGACTCTGCTGCTCCTGCATCCATGCAAAACCTAATTTATTTCAAAAGCAAATACCACTTCATTTGTGTAACTTTCACCGGATTATGGCAACCACGTGGCGATGTATGTGAAAATAAACACCACAAAAAAATCCACATCAAAACAAGGGAAAAAATATAGAACATCAATTTATATTCCTTTGTTATGCATAATAAATTCCGCCAATGGAACTTGTAAAAATGTAGACCTTTTAAGAATAAAGTGTGTTGTCCTGCTCTTTTAGGACAATTTACAAAAGTTATTCTTGATATTATATAAATGACATCATATTAAGATATAATGCTCAGATAATAAGAAATATTCTGTCTCAAAATTGTTTTTATATAAATCTTTAAAGTATGCATATTTACATACAAACACATTCTTTTTCTCCAGAAAAGATCTTATTTAAGCGCTGCAATTCTGGACAAATTCATATAAGGCTAGAAAGGGATCTGAAATGGATATCATAAAGCTTAAATTTACATTTTTCATTGTGTGATTCCATAATTAATTATTGAAATAAACCAATAAATCCAATTAAACTTTTATTCCTGCTGGATACTAAAGGCCTCCAGTGAATGAGCCATCTCACTGTTTCCCCTCATTGATTCTGGCCTACATAACTGGAAGACCTAGAAATGACAAACTGAGAAACTGGGAAATTGGTCAGAGCTTTAACCAGCAGGATTGGATGAAATGAATTTAGTATCCCATTTATAGATTTTTTTAAGAAAAGCCTGTTAACTCAGCTAAACATCTTTTTCTCAAACAGGAACTTACTGCATCCGTCTTCCTTTGAACTTTCTTTTTATTTCCTTGGACATATTGAGCATTCTTCATGTGTCTGTCAAAACATCCAATATCATCTTTCTCTCTGAGATGCTCTTTCTAATTTTATCTGTCGTGCTCTTCCAGCGTGAATCCTCACCTCATCTCAGTAAACCTCACTTATCAAGCTTTTCCTCCACCTGCTCCTTTCTCTTGCAGTTTGCAAACATGACAGAACTAGAAAGATATATACATCTATTCTCCTCTGTCAGTCCCTCCATCACCACATTAAACAAGAACCTTCCACTTTTCTGCCATGCAGCTCTGTTTATGCACTTTATTATAAATAAATTTGTCTTTAAAGCTCAATAAAGTCTACAGATTTACGGGATGGAGTCAAACTGATATTTCTCTTTCTCTCCTCTCAAAAATGCGAGTTTTAACTGAGACAGAAGTCTGGGTCTGTGATGTCAGAGTATGCCTTAAACTTGAACTGTTCATGAACACACTATAGAGCCACAACAATGTCATGTCATGCGTTAATCTCTAATTTCAGTTCCATTCTATATTTGTAACCAATATTTAAAACACATCAGCCAGGAATCACAAATTTTCTATCAGATGGGAAAAAAAAATCAAAATCATTTGTCCATGGACCTTTTTTTGTTTTCTATTAAAGTATTTATCAACTCACAAACACAGCAAATATTTCTGCTTTTTCTCTGATGACATTAACATGAAAGCTGTAGCGTGTTTTCAGTCCTTCCTGTTGTGAAAACCTTTGTTTCTGCAGAGACTGGCAGGTGAAGATGATTCAAAAGAAGTCCACTTTGATTCACGACTGCCTATTTTTAGCATAATTCATGTTTGAAAAGAGCTCCCACATGTTCATATGAAAATGAGCTGCACAGGATAAGTCCAGGCCTCCAAGGACAAAATTAGCTTTTAATCATTTGTGGATTTGTTGTTCTTTAAGACCCACTCAGATGAAAATGGTGTTCATTTTTCTGATGATGAGGGACATATATGAAAAAAAAAATTCAGATGAAAATTTCTGAGTATTTGTTTACTGAGATTGTTGTGAATCAGAACAGAGGAAAAAATACAGTTTGAAAAAGAGCTTCTTTGTGACATAGCAAATGCGTTACTCCGCTCCATTCTGATGCATCCACTTGTAGGCAAATAGATCTTACTGCTGGCTAGCTCCAATATTGCTCACTATTTTTAATAATAATTAGAAATGAGTTAAAAAGATGACCGGAGTGGAACTTTAAAGAAGCGCTGTAGTTTTAGTTGATGTATTTCAGATAAAGTTTCCCTAAACGAATAGAAAAGTTGAACTAATTCCTGATGACTCTACATCTGAAGGTTTTCTTCTGTGGATTATTTCTGATAAAACTCTTAGATTGTCCATAAATTTAATAAAAACATGTCATTTCCATCTGATACTGTGTGGGGTCAGTAGTAAATTATTTTTATTGCTTTTTTGGATTAAAGCAACAGAACATCTCCATGGATGAACAAAGACAAGGGGTTTTATTTAAATCTATCAACTTTATTAAACATTTAAAGATTTAGTTAAATCTATTATTATTTAAAAATAATATTAATCAACTTACCATTTATATTTAATTTTTGAAACTTTATAAAATGTATATTTTATTTAAGTCTTAATTGTAATTTTTTTAATCTAATCTAATCTAATCTAATCTAATCTAATCTAATCTAATCTAAATCAAATTTTTTGAGTGATAAATGCACATTTAAGTGTAGAAGTTCAGAAAAAGGCTCTTTTCACAGCAAATTTAGCAGCAGCAATATAAAATCTCCACGTGGTGAAAGCAGCAGGTTCAGAGAGTGAATGAAAAACATGATTTTTATTCAAAATCTTTTTTCTGGGGCAAAACACAGCAAAAATGCAGGTTTGAAAGAAAAACACAGAAATGCAAAATCTAAACCATTTTTTAAAATTTTTAATTAAAAGGATCCATCCTTTTTTAAAGAAATGACAGCATGAACTGACTCCTTTCTAAAGTATGGTAATGAAAAAGCTCTTTTAATAGTTCATGCAGTTCATGCAGTGTTTCTCTTCTGTCTTTCCTGATAAGCCTCCTCTGACCTCTCTGTCTTGGAAGTTTAACTTTAATTGCTGCTTTACATAAGAATGAAATCCAGGCAGGTTTGGCGAGGACTATTTTTAGAAAGCTTCTGCAGTTGGACATATTTCTGTGGCATATGGTCTTCTGATAATTGCCATTATTTCAGTGCACAGGTTTGTGAAAATCAAGGAGCAATGAGACCCAAGGGGTTTGTGCGTTTCCACAAGTCACGGTGCTGGGAGGGGTACTGGTAACCCCCGCCTCACTGCAGCACATATCTCGCCATCTGTTGACGCACAGTTTTTAAAAATAGCAGGCTACCAGAAGCTTGCTGCGTGGCCGGGACACAGCCAGATCAGGACCTTGTGCTGCCCTGCAGAACGCCTGAATTCCTTTACGTCTTTTTGACTGAACTTTTTCTGCACTTTATCTCTTTTTGACGGTTCCACTTTGGATTTTAGGTTGTAACTCATCTTTGTGTCTGGAATAAGCTTGAGTTGCTGCTAACCGAACCTCCAAATGGAGCCCCAACTTGAGCAGTTCATGCAGTTTCACCCCATCCATGGGACAAATGTCCAACTGGACCACACGGGAACTCAGGCGACACGTGTGGAAAGCTTCGCCAATGGGGTTTGTTTCAGCAAAAACCCCTTGAAACCTGGGGAAGTCTTTCTCATCGAGATTGAAGAGAAGGAGCTGGGCTGGTGCGGCCACCTTCGGATCGGTCTGACCGCTAGGGACCCTAAAAGCTTTGAGGTGGTGCCCGAGTACTCCATCCCAGATTTGACAGAGCAGGGGGACAGCTGGGTATTTGCAATCACTCGCAACCACAACAAAGTCATAGATGAGGCTGATGTTCCAGACGAAGGCCTTGCAGGAGGTCACAGGCTGGGCGGCGGGGAGGCAGAGGATGAAGCTCAGAGAAATGGAGACGGCCACAACTTGAAGACAAAAAGTTTTTTCACTGACACTCACCTTTACATCGAGAATGTTCGCATCCCCAAGGACAAGTTGGTTGGTCGCAGTCGGCCTGGACGCTTCAGCCACATCCTGGATGACCTGTATAAGACCAACACTCTGCCCCCCACAGCCAGACGCAGCAGAATTGGAGTCCTGTATGTCCCAAGGGCCCCAGGTCTGGCTGACATGCACATTATAATCAATGGAGAGGACATGGGAGCCTCGGCAAAGGGAATACCAGCAACCAACCCTCTGTATGCTGTGGTGGATGTCTTTGCTGCCACAAAATGTGTCCGAGTAGTTCAAGTGGAGTACGGCTGTGAGTGTCATGTCTTGTTTTTGGACTGTGCTGTCATACAGGTGAACCACAGTTTACAGTCACAGAAACCTCAACTAACGTCCAAGTTTTTCAGATTGTGGAATTTTTCTGCATCTTTTCATCTGTTTTTTGCATCTCTACAATGTTTTTGTGTGTTTCCTTTGATTTGTTGTCAATGTTTAATCAATGTAGTGGTTGTTTCGTGTTGGTGTTTTGTCATCTCTTTGTTCCTTTATCTTTATCAAATTATATCAGACCTGATTTGTGCTTCTAATAAACTGTGTTCTTCCTTTTCCAAGCTTAGTTTCTGTTAAGAAAATCTATTTGTTGTCTTGTTTCTTTGATGGTTGTTTTTTGCTATTAAATGTTATTATTGTGGAGTAGTTGAAGCTAGACTAAGAGCAGAAGTGAACATCTGTGAGCAGCAGAATGGTTTCATGCTGAGAAAGAGCACTACAGATGCAATATTTGCTGTGAGGATGTTTATAGAGAAATACAGAGAAGGTCAGAGAGATACACTGAGTCTTTGTAGATCTGGATACAGTTTATGACAGAATGACAGAGAGGAACTGTGGTGATGTATGAGGAAGTCTGGACTGACAGAAGTATGTTAGAGCAGTGCAGGACATGTACGAGGGCTATAAGACAGTGGTGATGTTTGCTGTAGGAGTGACAGAGGAGTTCAAGGTGGAGGTGGGAATACATCAGGAATCAGCTCTGAACCCATTTCTGTTTGAAATGGTGATGGACAGATGAGTTTAGACAGGAATCAGCATGGACTATGATGTTTGCAGATATTATGATTTGTAGCAAGGGCAGGGAACAGGTATAGGAAAAACTGAAGAGGTGGAGGTTTGTTCTGGAAAGGAGAAGAATGAAGGTTAGCTGCAGTAAGACGGAGTACATGTGTGTGAATGAGGGGGACCCAAGCGGAAGAGTGAGGTTACAGGAAGAAGAGATAAAGAAGGTGGAGGATTTGAAGTATCTCGGGTCAATAGTCCAGAGTCTTGGATAATGTGGAAAAGAAATGAAGAAGTGAGTACAGGCAGAATGGATGGGTGGAGAAAAGTTTCAGGTGTGATGTATGATCGAAGAGTTTCAGCTCAAATGAAAGGAAAGGTGTACAAAACTGTGGTGAGAGAAAAGCCGTGTTCGTCCTAGAGATGACACGTTCTGCTTGTAATGTTTTTGGTTTTTCACTGCCTGTTCTGTGCAGGTCTTTTGTGACTGAAATGATTCAGACATGTCCAGAGGAGAGACGGTGAATATATTGGTAGAAGAATGCTGAGTCTAGAGCTGCCAGGGAAGAGGTCTAGAAGAAGACCAAAGAGGAGGTTTTTGGATACAGTGAATGAAGACATGCAGGTATCTGGTGTTAGAATAGAAGAAGGAGAAGACGTGGTTAGATGAAGGAAGTTGATTCTCTATGGTGACTCCTGAAGGGAAAGACTTTTTCTTGTTTTACTAGAAATTACAGCCCCTTCCAGTCTTGTTTTGTGCTTCTAAATAACTCTATGATATGCTATTTAAAGTTTTTACAGTACATCTATGTAGGTTTTATTTGTTGTTATTTTTTTGTATGTTTAATAATAATACCTTTTTCTTCTATATATGAAAAAAGTTTTTGTTTTGTGTAATGCTGCATATTGCATGTTGTATTGAGATGTAACATAATGACATTATTTGTAACTACCAATTTTATTTTTCAAATGCAGTTTTCCTTAATTGTTGCACTGAATTGACCATGTTTTTTGTTGTTCTTTTTCTCTTTTTTCCAGTCTCATCACTGCAAACACTGTGCAGAAAGGCCATCCAGAAGAACATCGTCCACAGGATGGCAATTGACTGGCTTGAGCTGCCTGAGGCACTTAAGCATCTCTGCAAATATGAATAAAGCACTATATGTATATGTGTGTGTATATATATATATATATACATACACACAAAAATGCTTTTTTTCCTTAACTGCTTTTTGTTTTGTTTAAAATAAAAACAATACATTGCATTATCTGGAGATATTCAATGTATGTTATTTATAGTACAGAAACTGCAACTGATTTTCAGTGTTTTTAATAGTTTGGACAGAAATTTACTCGTTTGATTGCAGCACTAACATAAACAGATGCACATGTATCTATCCATCCATCTATCCATCTATATATCTCGTAGCAGAAAGGCGCAGAATCCCTAAGTTTAATAAACATAAAAAAACAACTTTTCTGCACTTTTTTGACAAACAGTGACATCTAGCGGCAATTCTAGTAACACCATTAGGCGGGGCTTCCTTTAAAATTCATTTTCCAGCTAATCTCAGTTCTCGCGAGAGTTTGGACACAGGACGTTCTTACACAGATTAAGGTTTATTTTGCTTTTATCTCATCCGTTGAAGCATTAAAATGTCTTTTTGTAGATTTGTTGGTGGAGAAATGTACAAGGATCATTTCAAACCAGGTGAGAACGCTGATCACCATCGTGCAATGTTTCAGCTTGGTCTTAGACAAGATTATGGAGGATAAAAATAACCTTTCATTATTCCAGGTTTTTTCTAGTGATTTGTGGTTGGTAGTAATGATAACTTTCACATTTTTACAGAAATATTGTATATGCTAAAGTATTTTATTGAAGTGTAAATTATTTTCTTTTAATTTAAGATACAAAAACACACTTAATTTGAAATGTTACCTTAAATTAATTAAATAATAGTGTTTGAATATTGTTTTACTTTTTTTAGAATGTTTTTTTTTTTTGGTCTGCTTTTGACTAGTCTTTCCCCACATAAACATGACAGATAAAGCTCTAAAGAAAACTCTTCTTTTGAGGCTTATATATATTTAATATATATTATATATATATATATAATCTCTTGGTTCCAGTAAGAAATTGTTTTCTCCTGAAATGTCAGCTTTTTATGCTATAGTAATGTATTATTAGTATTACATATATTTGTTTTACATATTTCCTTGAGGAATATATGTGTGCTCCAACTGCAACCATCCTCTGTTCTCAAGTCGGTCCAAGTTTGCTCACTCGTCTCCATGGCCGGCCTTCACCGACACCCTCCGGCATGACAGCGTCACCAAACTGATGGAGACTCTCACTGCCTACAAGGTCTGCAGCACTTCAGTCCCTTTTCTATCAAGGATTTGGTGGTAAATCTAATATCTGGTGTCTATAACCTCTCAGGTCCTGTGTGGTAAATGCGGAAGTGGACTGGGTCACGAGTTTGTCAACGACGGTCCGGTGGAGGGAAAGTCACGCTTTTGAATATTCAGCCACTCGCTAAAGTTTGTCCCCAATAAAGGTGGGAGAGCATTTAGCTGCAAAACACTCTTAAAATTGCCTGTTAGGTCAAATGTGTACTTACATAGTCATTTTCAAGCTCATTTAGTGAACATTTACATTCATGCATGCGCCTCCCGACATCTGTAAAGTCAGTTTTTTGGCCCTGTTTAAAAGAAATGACTAAAGGTGTTAACATAACTTCAGAATGTATTGTTAAATTGCATTAAATCTGTTATAATAAGAATAAATTCCTGTGTTTGTTCACCTTTTCCCAGCTAAGGACAAACAATAAAAAGCGAGACCTAGACGTCCAGTACACGTGTCCCAGAGAGCAGGACGGGTCAGCGGGTGACGTGGACGGGGGAAAGGCCCGAGAAGGCCGCCCTGACCACTGAAGAATCTTTGACCAGGAGGAAGCACCTTAACAAATCTTTCGTTTCATCAGTACCTCCTATTCATATCATCATTCCTATGAAGTTTCTTCATGAAGCATGACATTTAAACAACAGCAGTTGCTGCTAAACTTTCTAAATGACAGTTCGTTTTAATATTCTTGACAGAAAGTGAAAAAAAAGAACATTTATACTATGATATACTGAACATATTGCACAAATAATATCTATGCACTAAAACCAGAATTCTGCACAGATTCTAGGTTTTTCATGTACTGTAAGTTTTTGTTATGATTGTTGCATAATTTATTTGCATTTGTAAGCAAAGACACTAAACATTTTTTCTTCTATGTTTTGATGCCTGTGTAAAAGCAAACTACAAATAAAACCAAATTCTTAGTCATTTGTCTTGAGTAGCCTGCAGTTTTCTTTAAATGATCAAAAATACATATGATTAGATTTTCATTCTGAACATATTTAAAAACGTTTAAAAGTTTTCTGTTGCATTGTCATTTTTGCCCCACAGGGCAATAGCGAAACTGTTGGGCTGTTAAAAACTAGATCATAATTGCCAGTGAATGAAACAATGCAACTGTGTTTTCAATAAAAGGGATGCATTACGAATGATAAAACATTTAAGTTTAAATGTAATAACTTAAATATTAAAACATTTAATCCACTTTTATTTTTATAAAACTTAAATTTTAACTGCAGATTCCTAAAATGCATTTGTTTTGGTCATAGCACTTTAAAAAAGGCTCCAAATCAAACACATAAAAATATAACTTTAAAAACATAGCTTTTTTAAACATTTCAATAAAACAGAAAAAAAAAGTATTATTCCAGAATAAATCAATCAATCCTTAAATAAATTAAAATCTCTCCATAAAAATATCCTTTCAAAATGATACAAGTTAAATGAGTAAATGTTTAGAAAGAAAAAAAAACGTTAACATTTCTTCACTTTTATGCCATTTTATATAAAACTTTTCAACCTTTCAAATTTCCCAAAGGATATTTATCTCCATAAAAATATGTCTTGTCAAAATTATACAAATGTCAACATGCTGCAGAACAAAACAAACAAAACATGGAAATATAATCAAAATGTGTGCTTTTGAGCAACAGCAATTCAAATCATTTTGTTTTCTTTGTTGTGTTTTTTTTCCGAGCTGGACTCTTGGCATCGTTTTTTTTAACTAAAAGTTCATTTATGTTGGGCTGGATCAGAGGGATCTCAGGGCTGGATCAGAGAGGAGCTGTGAGAGGGAGGGCGAGATGCTGTGAGTATCGCGAGAATCGACGAGACGTGTGTGGTGAGTTAACTTGGCGGCGCGAAAGTGGTTGAACAAACATTTCCACCTGCTTTTTTTCTTTCCGCCATATAAGTAACAATTACAACAAAATTCATTAAACCTTTAAAAAGATTATTAAGTCCTTGACAGCCTGGAGGACCTGGAGAGCTTCATAGACGAGTGTTTTAATACCTTCGTCATGGGGAAGACCAACACCACCACTCCTTCCTCCAAACGCGGCCGTCCTGAAGACTCTCCCGGGGCCGCCTCTTCTCCAGGCAGCGGCGTCAGTGAAATCCTGGAATCGATTGATAAAAAACTTTCCAGCCTTGATTGCCGTCTAAACTTGCTGGAGATCCTCCATAAAGAATTCCAAGGCCTGCGAGAGTCCCTGGAGTTCAGCCAGCAGCAGGTGCAGGAGCTCGCAGCGGAGAACCAGGCCCTCAGAGAGACCGTCCAGACTCTGAGCAGCGACACCGCTCGTCTCTCTGAGGAGAACCGCTCCATCAAAGAAACCCTCCTGGACCTTCAGGCGAGGAGCATGAGGGACAACCTGGTCATCTCTGGGATTCCAGAGGAGGCGGGAGAAGACCCGGAGGCCACGGTGAAGTCCTTCATGGAGGTCCAACTGAAGCTCCCCAAGGAGGAGGTCCAGAAGATCTCCTTCCACAGAGTTCACCGACTCGGAGGAAGGAGGTCTGACAACCAGCGTCCGAGACCCATAGTGGCTAAGTTCGAACACTTTAAACAGAAGGAGCTGGTGAGGAGCCGCGGCCGGGAGCTGAAGGGAACGCACTTCAGCGTCAACGACCAGTTCCCGGCGGAGATCCTCCGGCGCAGGAAGATCCTTTTCCCGCTGAGGAGGAAGCACCTCACCGCCGGGTCTCGAGCTGTTGTTTCGGTAGACAGACTCTACGTGGATGGACGGCTCTTTCGGGACCCCGAGATCACCCCGTGGCTGCGCTGAAGACCCGCAGCTGCTGCGATCAGAACTTCCAGAATGCGCTGATGAAACCAGCTAATCTGATTTAAATTAATGGAAAATCAGCTCATCAATCATCCACACCTCCATCTCGTCAAAGCAGTTTATTTACCTCCCCTCTCATGTTTACGTTGTTTTGTTGTGTTTGTTTTTTCTTGTTTTTCTTTTCTTTTTTCCTCTTTTTATTCCCCACCTCTTCCCCCCTCCTCCTCATATTTAAAAGAACTAAAGGCAACACACCCCCGGTAAGTAAACATTTACTCATGCACGAGAAAGGCGCGCGCACGTACACGCGATCCCGCACACACTCGCCGACATACCGCAAACACCTCACATAGGCTCATATAGGACACATACAACAAGTAACTCACACAGCCAGAAAACGTTCATGCGCACAAACACACAGCGCTTCTCTGCGCACTGGTCAGCGGGCACGCGCACAGGAATCACAGACGCACGCGTATTACTTAGTATAACACTCAGTCAGTGTAGTCATGTCCAATCTGAACATCTTTAGCTGGAATGTGCGTGGACTTGGCTCTGGGCCAAAGAGGCTGAAAGTTTTCAACCATCTGAATGATCTAAAAGCAGATCTAGTTTTACTGCAGGAGACCCACTTATCTAAATCAGCTGATCATCTCCTGTGCTGCTCACAATTCCCGTCCATCTACTCAGCTAGTTACAACTCCAAACAAAGAGGAGTTGCTATTTTAATTAATAAAAATATGATATTTACCCATAAGGACACAATTGTTGATTCAGAAGGCAGATTTGTAATTATTAACATATCTGTTCAGAATAAAGATTTCTGTATAGCCAGTATCTATGGTCCCAATGCTGATGAATCCTCCTTCTTTCACAGATTCTTCACTTCACTCTCGGTTCACGCTGACTCCACAATAATTATAGGAGGAGACCTCAACTTGGTCCTTGATGCTGAACTTGACAGACTGAGCACAGCAGGACACCAGCGCACATGGCGATCTGCAAGTATTTTGAAGCAGTACATGGATGAGTTGGGTCTCTGCGACGCTTGGCGCTCATGTCACCCAGACGCTAAAGGGTTTACTTTCTTTTCTCCAGTTCACCACTCACAGTCTCGCTTAGACTACTTATTAGTCAGTAATTCTCTTTTAAAAGATATCAAGGATTCCAACATTCATCCAATTATCATTAGTGATCATGCACCAGTTTCTGTAAATATTTCTAGAGATATACCCAAACCTTCAGGCTTAACCTGGAGGTTTAACACTTCTCTGTTAAAAGATCAAGAGTTCATTCAGTTCTTTAAAAAAGAGTGGGCAACCTTCTTGGAATTTAATGATACTCCTGATATTTCACCATGTGTTCTTTGGGAAACAGCAAAAGCAGTGATGAGAGGAAAAATAATCTCTTATTCAACAAATAAAAAACACAAAGAGAAAGCAGATCTATTAGAGATAGAAAATAAAATCAAAGATCTAGAGGCTGCTTATGTTGCTTCTGCACAAGAGCACATTCTGGAAGATCTGAAAAATTTAAAGCTTCAGTTAAATGATATCATCAATAAGCAAACACAATTCCAAATACAAAAACTTCGACTCGTAAATTTTGAAAACTCAAACAAATCTGGTAAATTTTTAGCTAATCAGCTTAAAATTAATAAAGAAAAAGCAACAATTACTTCTATTATGGACCACACAGGAAATGTCACTCATGACCCGGTAAAAATTAATAAAACATTTAAAGATTTTTATAAAAACTTGTACACATCAAAGGTCAATCCATCAGAGCAAAGTATGAACTCATTTCTTAATAATGTAACTCTACCCAGATTAAATGAGGATCAAAGCTCAAACTTAGACTCTCCGCTCTCATTGGCTGAACTTCATGAAGCTCTGTTGCTGATGCCCAACAACAAAGCTCCAGGGCCTGATGGCTTTCCTGCTGAGTTTTATAAGGAATTCTGGGAACAGCTGGCACAAACTTTTTATAAAATGGTTACATTTATCAAGGAAAGCCAATCACTGCCACCACACATGAATTCAGCTAACATAATCCTCCTTCTTAAACCAGAAAAAGATCCCACAATTCCTTCAAGCTATCGCCCCATTTCTCTAATTAACGCAGACGTAAAAATTATTTGCAAAGCACTCGCACAGAGAATAGAAAAAATCACTCCTCATATAATTCACCATGATCAAACTGGATTCATTAAAGGTAGACACTCAAGTGATAATGTCCGCAGACTTGTAAACATAATAGATTTTGCCACCATTAAAAAACAGGAAATGACCATACTCTCGTTGGATGCTGAAAAAGCATTTGACAGAGTAAACTGGAAGTTCCTCATTGCTGCCCTCCATAAGTTTGGGTTTGGGGAATCCTTCATTGATTGGATTAAAATATTATATCACAACCCAAATGCATCAGTCAGAACCAACAATCAGACTTCTGACAGGTTTTTTCTTGGTAGAGGGACCAGGCAGGGTTGTCCACTCTCCCCCTCTCTTTTTGCTATATTTATTGAACCTTTGGCTGCAGCAATAAGACAGCGTGAGAGCATTAAAGGAATTACAACAAAATACAGTAATCATAAAATTAGTCTTTATGCTGATGACATATTACTTTATCTAAACAATTCACATTCCATTAGTGAAACCTCAACAATTATTAATGAATTTTCCTCTATTTCAGACTACTCAATTAACTGGAACAAATCAGTTTTATTGTCACTGAATGGTAATGCGGAGCAAACTACCTCAATCCCAGTCAAATCAGGCAATATCAAATATCTAGGTATTTATTTCTCCCCAAAACTATCAGAACTGGTGCAACTAAACTACACCCCGTTACTGAAAAGTATACAGGACGATCTAACCCGCTGGGTCAACCTGCCTCTGTCACTCATGGGTAAGATAACCACAGTAAAAATGAAAATTTTACCCAAAGTTAATTATCTCTTCTCAATGATCCCCACACAACCACCACTAAAATGGTTCCAAACATTAGACTCAGCCTTATCCAGCTTCTTATGGAACAATAAACCTGCAAGAATTAGTCTAAAAACTTTAAAATCTGGAAAAAGCTGTGGAGGCTTAGAATTACCTAACTTCCAGAACTATTTTCTTGCCAATAGATTGCAATACATCTTAAGATGGTTAAAAAACAATCCAGAAACCAACCCATGGATGGATCTGGAACAGGCATTCTGTGGAAAGATCAACTTGTCAGATCTACCATTTATCAGCCCAAAAATAAAAAAACTTGACTGCTACCAAAGTAGTAATATAAGCACTACTTTAACAGCCTGGTGGGAATTTCTTAAAATGTCAAACTCTTCAGTTTTACCATGCAAAATGACACCCATCTGGAACAATCCAGACATCCTGATAAATAAAAAAATGTTGCACTTCCCTGCTTGGCAAGCAGGGGGCGTAAGACTACTTGAGCACTTAATTATAGACAGAAGATTCATAACGCACCAAGAACTACAAGAAAAACATGGAATAAATAAATTCTTGGAATATCAGCAACTTAAATCTGTAATTACTAAAACATTTAAATCCAGTGACAATGACCTAAAATTACCAGAACTAGTTACCTCTATGATTAATTTTTCATTGAATAAAACTCTCTCCAAAATATACAAACTCATATGCAACTTAGATAACAAAGTCTCAATTCCAACAACAAAATGGGATGCAGACTTAGGCAGAAGTACAGACACAAGCTTCTGGTCAGAAATTTGTCTAAATACCTTCAAACTAACAAAAAGTCCAAACCTACAACTAATCCAATTTAAAACTCTTCACAGAATTTACTTTACTGGACAGAGGATGTTCAAGATGGGTCTCAAAAACTCAGACATTTGTGAGCATTGTGATAGTAATTTACCTGACAATTACATGCATGCTCTGTGGTTCTGTACACCTGTACAGGCTCTCTGGCAACAGGTATGTGCTGATTTATCAGTCTGGCTTAAGGTTTCAATCACAGCCTCACCTTCACTTTGTGTGCTGGGTGACATGAGTGCCATCGATACAGAGGGAAGATTAGCACCTTTAATCTTCATAACTCTTTGTATAGCAAAAAAAACAATTTTATTAAACTGGAAAAACAAGAAAATATTAGTGTAAGTCATTACAGGAATCTGCTATTGGATCATATCAGCTTGGAAAAAATGTCAACTAGGAGTTCAAATAACCTGGAAGGAATTCGGGCTCTCTGGTCTCCCATAGCTAACGCCATAACTTAGGGGGCGGGGTTCTTGGGTGTCGCCGCGCCCTGGATGTCTGCCGGGATTTTGGTGCCGGGGTCGGGGCCTCCCTGGCACCTGGTGGGGGTGGGGGGGCTCTGTTAGTCGGGGGTCTGGTACGGCGCCTGGATGGGGCAAGCGCGGGGGCTGCGTGGTCTCCCGGACCTGGGCGGGGGGGGTGTGGGTGGTGCATTGGGTGGGGTCTGGCTTGGCTCGGGGGGTGGTCCTTCTGCGTGCGCTGGGGGGCTTGCGTGGGGCCCTGGTCCTGGGGGGTCTGCCTGCGCTGGATGGGTGGCCCGTCTGCACCCGGGGGCTGGGATCACTCCTTCTCCGGCCCTGGGACGGGGTGGGGCAACCCTCTTGGGGCCTGCGTTTGCTCCAGGGGAAGCATACCATGGCGGGGTCTGGGGGGAGCGGGCCGGGGGGGGGGGGGGTGTTCATGGGTAAGAAGGGGGGGTCCACCACCAGTATGGGACCCTTGAGACTTCCTCGGGCCCGCTGGTACCTGGCCAGGCAGCCACAGGGGCGGTGCTTGGGGGGGGGGGGCCGGGGCTTGCGCCTGGGGGGTGGCCCCTCTCGGCTCCTCTCTCTTTGTGTGGGGTGGGGGGTGTGGGGCCTGGGGGGTCGGCTTCTGGGCGGTGGGGCCTCTGCCCTGGGGAGACTTGGGCCCAATGCTGGGGGGGGCGGGGGACGGTTGTTTCACCATCGGGGGTCAGTCTGGTAGCTGTCCCCGACCTCCCCTCCTTCCTCATACAAACACTTATTAGGTTGGAGGGGGGTGTGCTTGCGGAATACTTCGAGGGGCCGAGCCACTTGGCAGTGGTCCCCCTCTCCGCACAGTTTCGCCCCCTTCTCTTGGTTTTAAATGCACCTTAGACACGTAGGACCCTTGGTGGGGGGTGCTGGGACATCACTGCCAGCAAGCAGGAGATGTCCTCCTAGTGCTCAACCCTCCAATTTTAACTGCACCGTAGACATTTAGGGCTCCTTGGCGAGAGGGTGATTGGACATCCCTGTAAGCAATCAGGAGATGTCCCCAGTGCCCTGCTCGCCAATTTTAACTGCACCCTTTATGACACACACCCTTCAACCACAAGAAACACACCTCAACATACACACACAAATACATTACACAAGGAAGATGGGAATACTGATCTTCTGTCCCCTACCCCATCCCCGGTGGGGGGAACAGGGCCTTCAGCGGTGGCGGCCTTGTCTCTTGGGTGTCGGCCTCCTGGGCCCGGCGGCCCCCTCCCCACGCAGGGAGAGGGATCCCTCAGTCCTCTGGCAAGTCCATGAGCGGGGATCATATTCCATCTGAGCCGGGAGGGTGTCTATGTCCTTGTGGTGCGGGTTCTGGTCCTTACCCTCGGGTGACGGGCCCCTTCTAAGTCACAACATCGGAGAGCCTGGTCAGGCTACGTACTCCTTCGGGGACCCCCACTTCTATTGGTCATCCCTCCTCTAGGTGGGGGTAGCCGACCCCTGCTGTGCTCTCTTCTGGATCTCCGCAACTGCCTGGAGCTTCGGAGCGGGTCTCCCTTGGGGGGTCCTGGCTCGTACCTGGGGCTGGGGTGGGGGGATGCTCAGAACTCCTGGGTGGTGGTGGGCGGCTTGTCTGGGGTGGTGGGGCTCTCGGGGGTGGGGCCCCGCGCTGGACCGCCCGGCGCGGTGGGGGGGCTGCTCTCCTGACTGGGCTGGGCCCTGCGCTCTGCGCTTCCGTACCTCACTGCGCTCGGGTGTTGGGGGCCCATGTGGTGGTCCTGCGGGCCCTGGTCTGGGTGCTTGGCCGGACTACCTGGCGGGCGGATCACCTCCATTGACCCCACAGTATGGGTGCGGGGGTGGGCCCTGGTCGGCGCTGCTGCCTCGGCGGGGGTCTTGGTGTGGGGATGTCTGGGAGCTCTCCCTCCTTTTTTTTTCTTTCCATTCCTTCATCCACTTCAGCTTAACATAACATTCACCTGAGCACAGGCGTCAGCTCACATTTGCACCTTCAAATAGTGTGCGTGTCAGAATGTAATGCTTTACATGTGTGGGTTGGTATGCACAAGTGTGCGTGTAAACTGGTTGTGGACAAGTTTGTGAACACTCTTGGAGCCGGCAGGTATGTTTGTAACAGCTGAGTGTGTGGACAGGCCCCGCCCATTTTAGACCAACACTCACTATTGTAATGGGTATAAGCTTCAGCATTTTGTTGCCTGTAGACTTGCAATTCTACTTTCTCCTTCCATTGGTCATCCTCTGGAATCTATACCACCCCCCCCCTCTCTTTTCCCCCTTTCTTTTTCCGTCCGGTCCAACAAAAAGAACACAAACAAAATTAATATTAATAAAGTTTCGTTGAAATTACAAAAGGGGCTTATACCAACATACATTTTGTGTTCCCAATGATTTATAACCCCCGATTGTAAGAGTAAAATCTGTCTAATGCAAGAGGCTCTCAGCTCATATCTGTTTGCTCAGCTGTTGGACAGGACAAGTTTAAAAAAAAAAAAAAAAAAAAAAAAAAAAAAAAAAAAAGTTCATTTATGTTTGGTGTGTGAGACCCTGTGTGTGTGTTTGTCAAATGTATTTGATTTATTGTATTGTGATTTGATTTTTAAATGCCTGTCATCGTGAGTTTATTTATCTATATATAGTAGTATATACAGTATACAACTATATCTTTCTATTTATTAACTTAAATATTTGGTGTTTTTCTAATTTTATGTAACACCAACAGTAAAACTCCTCCCAAAGACTTCAATAGTTTCATAAACAAATGATATGTTGTTTATTTATGAACATTTGAAAATGTGCATCTGAATCTGTCAGATACTAACACCAACGAAACAACAGATGTAAAATAGATCCAAAGAAAATAAAGACATTTAATAAAAAATGGCTACAATGTATAAATAATTAAGAATGACATTTATTAGCATATGCTGAGTAAACTAAAGGCAGCCGATGACCCAGTTTGTTAGGGTTTTTTCAATTGAGGCTGCGCTCCATGCGCTCTTTCACCTCGCAGCCTGCGCTGTAATTGTAAAGGAAACACACAAAATAAAGCTATTTTGAGGATAGAAATGATTAAAAATAATTCATAAATTTATGGAACTAATTAGTGGACACATTATTAGTTTATTATTAGTTGCTCACGATGATGAGGATAATTTCTCTCCAGACTGCACATCTCTGCTGAGACGGGTTTCAATAAGGGACTACGGAACCCAAACCCACCGAAATCATGTTAGCCTGGTCAAAGCTATTTTTGCAAATTTAGAATAAAAAACGAGTTGAGTTGAATCAGTATGGAACACTGGACATGTCTGATAAAAGTACTTTTCAATAAGTATTATTTTGTTGCCAATTTTAGAATTTTCCTCCTATATAGTAGCATTTCATTATTATTTTAAAATAATAGCATTTGTGCTCATAAATGACCATTTTAGTATCCTAATTTCCTACAATGAATTTGTGGGCACAAATTAGCATTTTTTGGGCACAAATTAACATTTTTTTGGGCACCATTTACTATTTTGTGCGCACCAATTTGTATTTTAATATGTCCAATTTGTACTAATTTCTGTTTTAGAAATTCTAATTTGTGGGGAAAAAACAAACAAAAAACAAACACCAATTTGTGCCCACAAATTATTTGATTATTATTTTCACCTCATGTTCAGGGCTTCATAATGTAGTGAGCATGACGTTTGTAGCTTGTTACCTGTAGATGGAGACATCCTCCTCTTATCTGTGCTGCACAACCTGCTCCTTCTTTCAGATTACTGTGTGCGTGTCTTGACAGAAAAAGGCAGATTATGTGCTCGCTGGCTGGCATTAATTATAGAGGCTGGTTGCTTTAACAGCAAACCGAGGCTCTGCTCTCTGCGGCCCATCTGCAGGCCATACCCTCTGGTATCCAAAGCTGGCAAAGACCCTGAGGTTTAGATGAGAGCCTGGCTGCCTGCTGAGTGGCTTAGGGCTATTATTACAAAGGAAGTAAACACACGCAGACACAGACGTGAAAATACAGAAAAGGACAGAAACTGCATTCCAAGGGTCACCATTCTCATCAAAACACCCTCCATGACTCTCAAGAGGAGCTTTGTAGTAGTTCATGTTTTGTATTCAGGCTATACTTTGTTTCGTTGTTTTCACAAAGCAGATTTAAAAAACATTTTCACTTCAAGTAGAGCTTCTTAAATGCTTTTCAAGTTGGTTAAAGGATTTTTTTGTAAATTTGGGATTTTTTGTGTACTATTTTTAAGGAACTCCCATTAGTTTACTAATAGAGTAAAACATGGAATTTCCACAACTGACAAGAACTCTTGCATTAAAGAAATGGTCTTGAAAAATGTTCTTCTGTTTGCTGAATTTGAGATTTTATATATTTTCCTGTTCAAATTGGAGTCTTTTTAGTGACTGTTCTGATGAGGATGGTTATTTCTTCCTGACTGAAAACCATTTCCACCAGCAGAGCATCAAAATATCTTCAAATGGATGCCTGGGTGCTGATTTCTGCCAGAATTTCAAATTATTAACACAGCCTTTCCAGTGCATACATGTTGATAATTGCATAAGAAAGATAATAAAAACTAATTAAAGCCATAAGCTGTGCTGTGTACCCTGCAGGCACCACCCTCCCCGGCCCTCGCTGCCCTCTCATTACCCACCCTCACTGGCTGCTACATGCCCCTCCATCAAACCATCTGCCCCTGCCACCCTAGTCAGAGCTGTGTGTGACAGTTTTATTAAAAAAAAACACTTTTCAAAATGGCGGCTTTTGTGTTGATTTTAATCTCTATAGCAGCTACTTCATTTTTCTGGTCACCTGGGGTGACGAACAGATCTATGTAATCTAAAAGGAAATTTTTGATATTTTTTGACCCACATAAAATATTTCATTTTTTGAGGGTGTGTCACATGACACTGATGTCATCATTGTTTTGGGGGTGGGGAGTTCTTTCACTTTGCCCTGGGTACTAGGTGCATGCAAACGTTGGTGAGAGTTTAAGTTTGTGTCGGGGCCAACATTTTCCCCCAGAGGCACAGAAAGATAGACGAATTGTGAAAACTGAAATCTGGTCCCTGCAGTCCAGGACTAATGGGAGTCAGAATAAAGACATGTCAGTTTTTAGTGACAGTTCAGGATGACTGTCACTCATGTCTTATGGCTAAGGCATGAGAAAATGGGCGGAAGTATAGCATTAAAATATAGTATTCACATTATATTGCAGTTCTGAGTATTTTTACTACAGCCTCATGTTAGTGTTTCCAAAATGTCTGAAAATATCTGCAGATGTTCAGTTTAGTTCCTGTTCTCTGCTTTGTGCAACTTGAATGCTACGTTGTAGGGCTGTCCTTCTACCTTTAGTAGTTTACAATAAGATTTAAAATGCAAAAACATTGTGGAAACTGATTGGAAATAAGAGAATAAGAAGCTTCAACTTAGGAAATGTTTATGAAACCTCCATAAAAAGTATCACGCAGAGTTTGTGTATGTTGTCTTTAACTGAAGTATTTCGTGTGAAGACATGTCACAGCTGGCTACCGGCTTATTGTTGTATTTGCTTATGAATTCATAAATCAAACCTCAATGATGACATTTCATTGGAAAATTGTGGTTTGCATTTAGAAGCTTCCTGAAAAGCTTTTGCTTTTGCTGATGGATTCCAAGTTATCGACTGTGTAGTGGAGTCAGTGTGGTTCCTGCCGCTCTGACTGCACTGTGTGTTCATTTCCTTCCCAGATGGAAGTGAGTACACACATGATAAAGTTCTACAAATTATAGAAACTTCAGTTGATGATGGGGTGAGTGTTTGCAATTATTCTAATCAAGAAAAGTCCTCACTTGTTCATCTTAGCAGCTTTTTTACTGAACATAAAACAAAGTAGTTTTGTTCCTCACACCTAAACATCTTGCTGTCCTGATCCCTATCGACTTTTTATCTATTTTCCAAGCATTCCCAGTAAGAATAATAGTTATGATTATACCGTTTTTGGCCATAATAAAAAAATCTGTATGGTTTTCTAGGACATAGCTTCTGCAGAGCGGGAGCTCATCAGAAATTTGCCTCTGATAGCACTCTAGCTTCCGCTCCCTTCCAGGAATTTGAGCTTAAATCTCTTAATTTCTGCTCTCCATCATCAGAAAAATGCCACAAAAACATGCTAAAAAATCCAAAAACAGGATTTTCATCAGAGCGGGTCTTTATGACATGACAATTCTGAGGTTTTTAGTCACAAATTTACCAACAAGATGAACATCAATACAATATAAAGCCTTTAAAAGAGTTGGAAAGCATTGCAGTTCTTGACTGCGTGGCAATAAGTTGACATGTTATTTCGATTTGGTCTTGAGGTTTATTCAATGTTTGTCGCCCAATTTTTAATATCAGATGTTTTTGAAAAGCCTTTGTATGAACATGAAAACAGCACCGTGTGAGCTCAGAAGATCCTTGCAGCACC
The DNA here is from genome assembly GCA_014656515.1 of Oryzias celebensis. NCBI lineage: Eukaryota > Metazoa > Chordata > Actinopteri > Beloniformes > Adrianichthyidae > Oryzias > Oryzias celebensis. The sequence continues at coordinate 54,530,165 of BNCR01000001.1, forward strand.
ATCGAGTTAACGGTGAATCTCTTCGAGTGCAGAAGCTGTTATTGAACCTGATGGTTTTGAAAGTATCTTTAACAGCAGAAGTGAGGTTTGACCAAAAGTTTGAAAACTGTTGCATTTTTTAAACATGGGGTAGATAGACATCATTTTATGAAGGAGACAAAATAGATAAATGAAGAAAATTAAAATAATTTATAAGTCTAAATGCTATTAGTCAACAAAATAAACACATTTTCAACAATCTAAATATTATTTTGGAGAAACAGATTATCATGGTCCTATTTTTATAAATTCCTCAAAGTCGATAATTCTTCCAAAATATTTAGCAACAGATGACTTTTAACTTTGATCGTTTTCTTTGGGTTTTCGCTCGTGAGCTCCAGATCAGATAAAAGATGATTGGTTAAAATTGTCCCATCATTCTTTGCCGCCCCAGAGCCAGAAAGCAGGTGGATGAGATCACGGTTATTAGGGCACATTAGGGAAGCCTGCCGAGCCAAGACACACACGAACACCGACGGCAGGCGGGAGCATGCACTTAAGTGCCATGAGAAAGTAAAGCACCGTTGTCCTGATCCAGATCCTGTTCTACCAATAAAGAACATGGATAATTTATGGCAATAACATCTCTGCATGTTTGTGGTTGAGTGAAACTTGGGAGCAGTTTCAACTCCTTCAGTGAAAGAAGTGAGTTCACATCACCAGAAAATGTAATTTTTTGCACTTTTCAATGTTTTAGTTTTAATAAAAAGATAAAGTTTAAGTGATGCATTTTGATCCATAAATAAAAGATGTGCAACAAAAAATAAAGTAAAGCCCCAAACGTTGCAAATAATTGATATTTTACAGCTAAATGAACAGGATGGTCATTTCTAGAGTAACTGACATAAGATTTGCTTCTGACAAAGTTTGTGAACTCCAGAGGAAGAAAAAAATGTTGAAGCACATCTAAATCAGCGGAAGAACATCGAGTTAAAAAAGCAATGACTGTGAGATTAAGGTTAATTGTCATTTAAAGCACAGAAGAGGGGCTTTAAATGACATTTTCCTGAATATTCTGTCCCACAGCAGTCCTGGATTGTGACAACCAGATTGTCTTCCTTTTTACTGTACTTTTGGGCAAAAAGGGTTTGGGTTTGCTCGCACCAAGTAGCTGGTGGAAAACATAAAATTTAATACACAACCCAGCAATTGAAATGTCGTTGATCTTTGACCTCGGGATAAGGCCACTATCTTGAATTTAAAAAAAAAATCTTCCTTAATAGCTTCTAGAAATTTCAACTCCTCGAGCATCATTGGGAAGCTACTTGGGAAAACATTTTGCGATAAGGAGTCGTAGATTTTAATCTTCGAAGATTTCATGTTGAATGTGGCGAGCTCGCAAAAGTGACGTTCATCTATTTCGCTATTACCTGAATATTGTGAAAATGTAATGCATACATCATAGGCTCAAGCATATGGTGCAGCCACAGTGTGTGTGTTTGTGTGACTGGGTGAATGGGACTGTGAATCAGTGGCCTTGCGCTAGAGTGTCCGTCCTTTGACTGGAAGGTTGTCAGTTAAATCCAGACTGAGTCATACCAAAGGCTCTAAAAATGAGACCCAGTGGCTCCCTGCTTGACACTCAGCATTAAAGGGTTGGATTGAGGGGGTTAAACCACCAAATGCTTCCCGAGTGCGGCTGTGTCTGCAGCTCACTGCTCCCCCAGAGGATTGCTCAGATGTGGAGAACAAATTTCACTCACCTCGGTGCGTGACAACTGATGGGACTTTAATTTATAATGAGGGTATAGTAAACAAAACCTAAGTTGCCAAGGAAATCGAAAAGTTTACTCTTGTCGATTCTTCTAAAAATTCTATAGATGTGTTTGTCATCCTCAGGCAAACAAAAAAATACGGTTGCTATGGCAATAAGACCAACAGAAAAGCTACCATATTGAAAACATTTTTTTATTTTTTTTCCCATGAATTTGTGACGTGCTCGAGGTGGCAGATGCAGAGGGTAAAAAAGGGGGCAGTGAGGGCGGGGGCAGCTACTGCCATTTAACCCTGCTCACCTTTATTTCATCATTTGATTTATTGTGAGGCTTTAAAGGAAGAATCCTTAACACCTTTTTTATAAAAATGCCCTGAACTTTTGTCTTTATATTTCAGATTTACAGTTTAATTTAAAAAGAAGGGCATAAATTGCATGTTTTGAATCTGCAAAGACTTTACTTATATTTTTATTTCATTCATAATATCTTGGTTTTCATATTTTTTAAGGTTTGATAGTTTTGATAGGTTTGATAGTTTTTTTTTTTTTTTTGGGGACTTAAACTTTCCAAACTCAGAACAGAAACTTCTCTTTTTTTCCAAAACAGTTTCTGGAGTTTTACAGAAAGTCTTTCACAAAAAGCAGAGTTGACTTTAGGAAATTACCCCATTTATTTACAGCGTTCTGGCAAAAGTATCCTTGAGTTTGAAAAACAGAAAGAAAGGCAGGTCTGGTAACATAAGTCATAAATATGTCTGAAAATGTAAAACCCTGCAGTTATATGTTAGGTGGCCTACTCCTGCTTGATTTTTTTTTTGCGCCGGGAAGCTAAAAAACACACTGGCTGCAAACAGCATTAACTCAAAGGCGGCTAACCACTCAGTCAGTGGAACAAGAGCCACCCAGCATCTGGGCTGAATTATGCTCCATCCTCTGGACACCGAGCAAATCTCCTCCATCCATCTTGATCCTGACACATGCTGTGGCGCCTGTGTGGACTGCAGTGCCCAGCTCAGCGGGCCTGCTCATATCTCCGGTGTCTGCAGCATCTCTCAGGTCCCTGCAGGCCGCTTGCGTCCCCATACATCATCCTGGGAGATTCAGAGCTCAATAAGTCAGCTCAGAGAAAGGTATTGGCACCTTTTCCATCCAGATGGGATTTGATTCTGACGGTAACACAGAGCTCGGTGGACTTACTGCTGCTTTACAACATGTGACAGTATCTGTGTCTGCATGCGTGCAGTGCTCAGCGTAATGTGGGGGACACAAACCCTATGTTTGTAAGTCAGTCCAGGTTTTTTCAATGCATGGATGCCTGTTTCCTGCATGTAGTCTAATTAAAGGAGCATTATCTTACTCATGAATTAAAAAGGCAGGCTAAAGATGACAAGTTTCCATTATCACAAAAAAGAACAAACACTTCAGATGAAGATAAAGGTGTAAATCGACTAAACACATACAAATTTATCAATAAAATAGTAGTTACATGCACCCAAACAGGGGGTAGACTGGTATGGGTGCTGCAGGTTTTTGGGTTTTGGGACAGTGGAGGGTCGTAGAGAGAAGTGGCTGTGTCTTAGGGGAAGCGCAGGTGTGTATTGCAGTTCCTTTAAAGCTCATGCAGCCGCCTCAAGGGACGTCATGAAAATAGAACGTACCATTATTGTGTGTGTGGTAAATGTATTGTAAAGTATTTGTAAGAATTAGGACGTATGGGTGATGCTGTTGTAAGGCGTCCAAACACCACATGCCCTTGTTGTTAGTGGGGTGCAAGTACTGGTCCCCAAATGACTGCGCAAAATGCCACATCCACAGGGTAAGCAGGTGATACATAAGGGCATTTGGTACTAAAGCAAGTATTTTACACTGATACCCTTGATAAAGCAGAAGAAACTTTGGTGTAAAAACTGGCTGAATCTGAATTAATTCCATACTCCTCCCAATTGAAGAGGCTTCCGAAAGTTTTTTCTTAAGGAAGAGCCGTAGGAACTTAGGGCTGATTATCCCTCCGCCGGAAGGGTGCTGCGCATTGCACTCGTGGCACGGAGAAGAAACGCATTTCTTCATGTGAGTGTGCTCTGAGGCCCAGAAGTGATGAGTTTTAAAGTGTTAGAACTGATGCTGTTGTGCATTTTCTGAGCGCTGGCAGCCAAGTGTTAACATAGGTAACAAGCAATTATTGATGATGTCATCAAGCGGGAGTAATGTCCAAATTTGAAGACACTATTTTTTCCATATCTCTCCACTACGAGGGCTAAATGTTGGGGTAGGGAGAAGCCATAGGGGCAGGGAAACAGTTTGAACTCAGCCTAAGTTTCTTTGACCAAACTCCTCCCCTTGTTTAGAAGGAGTTATGTACAGTTTCCTTCATCCACTGAAACACAGAAGGGCGTGGGAAGACTTGGAAACAGAAACAATAATAAAAATTGTGCTGTAGCTTCAGATGAAATGATTCCAGCGTTGTGGATTCTACATTTGGATAAACACAGACATTAAACGTTAAACCAGTTCAACATTGAAAGTTGACATTTCCATTTGTCTATTTTGAATCCCTTTTGGGGTCATGGGGAAGTTGACATTTCATTTTCAAATTAAAAGGTTCAACTAAAGGGTCACAGATGTGGAAATCGCTGTGAATCAGGAGTAAACAAATAATACTGTTTGAAAAGGAGCTTATTTGTTACGTAGAAAATACGCTAGATGGGCCAAAGCTCTCTGCTTTGTTCTGCAACAGGGAAGGGAAAGGGAGCGGGGTCGCTTCACACCAACAGTCTCACTCACATTTCTGAGGGGAATTTCTGCTGAAATCCTGCCGCTCTGCAGAAACTATGTCCTAGAAAACAAAATTCGTACTTTTTAAACTTGGACTAAAAACAGCATAATCATAATTTAAAGGCCCCTGGGAACACTTTGGAAATAAATCAAAAGATGATCAGAGTCGGTCTTCCACCTCTGAAAAACAATTCCTGTTTTTTGACCCAAGTTCTCTCCACAAGTGAAGAGCATCCAAACTGCAGGTGGTGATGTTCACCTCCCTGGGTCATCCTGTATCAAGTAAAAATCTGTTTCTGAGCTCCTCTAACGCATGAAAACATCGCTCAAAGCCTGGGTAAATAAACTCACGGTTGGAGCTGCTGCAAGCTCTTACACAACAGATCTGAGGTTTTGTCAGTTTTTCTTAAAGAGCCGGGCCCTTAGACACAAGATAAGATATGGAATCGTTCACAGACATCTGCTTTGCAGCGTGTCAGGCACGTGGAGGTTTGAGGCTCCGTCTGTGGAGCGATCATCTGATGTTTCTTCTGACTGCACACTTTCATCGGCTCCTCCGGCTGTTTGTGAGCGTAGTCTCTGAGTGTGTTTTCAGTCCATCACCAGATAACAGGAAATCAAAGGCTTTAAATCAGCTGATCTGCACAAGAAGCACACAACAAACTGAAGTGGTTTTCTCTTTAGGTCTTCTGCAAACTGGTGATAAATTCTAATATCTGTCCTTGTATGATAGTGGTTGAACACTTGTGTAAGTTTCTTCTTACAGACTCAGTTCTGAGGTCAAACTGTTGGGGGAGTTTTCTTGAGCACATTGATTTCTGTGCATGAAAATATTGAAAAAAAACGAAACAACAAAGCATCTTGATCTGGGTCTGAGAAGCTCCTGTGTTGCAAGTAATCATTTTTATTTCAGCCTTGGCTTTTGCTCTGCTCTCCCAGCATGGTATTTCTTTAATTTACTGTCCTCTCAGGCTTCCGATCTCAAAGTCTGCCATGGAATTTCATAGCAGATGGTGATTATAGGCCTGTTTTTATTGCACGAATGACATCATAAGTATAGATCATGTAGGAGTCATATGGTTTTGGAAATGCATGTGCAGTAAAAGCTGCAGCGTGCCGTCCAAGACCTGGAGGTAAATATTTGGATTTGGAGTACAGAGGTCAGCAAAAGGGAAGTCTGCTTGCTAAAATAACCCAGACACTAACATGAAACGGAGTTCCAAAAGTTCTAGGAAGAGCAGAGAAGATTCAGAAAAAGCAATCAGAACGTCCTACTGGGAGGTCTTTATGAACATAAATCTGTCTGACACCAGACACCTGAGGGGTATGAGACCAGTCTGGGCATAAATACAGTTACTAATCACAATAATTATTGAATTGAATGTGACATAAGTGTGTATTTTATGCATAACTGCAAAAATCGATCTATGATTTTGAGATAATTATTTTCCTCTTACATTTATGTTAATTGGTTTTTCAATCAATGCATTTCATTAATTATGTAAAGACTGATATATATGTATAATTTTGTTGTTGATTGTACTTGAAAGAAATAAATCAATGAAAACTATCAATCAATATAATGTGCCTTTATTGCTTTATGAAGCTGTTTTTGTCTAGGATGGATTTTTCGTGTTGAAAGTAGAAGAGAAGGTTTATTTCACTTTAAAAATAAAAAGCAACTTAGTCTGTTGGTCAATACTTTATTATAATTATGAGGAATTTATTGTGTTTCTGTGCTGACATTTTTTTTCTTAAAGTCTCACTCTGATCATCTTTTAACCCATTTTCAAAGCATTCCCAGTGGCGTTTTTCATGATTGCGCTATATTTGGACAACATCTAAAAATCTATGTTGTTTTCTTATGTTTATTTCAACTTGCCTCTTCCATCCCACACTGGACAAGAAATAAATAAATATGTCATTAAATATTTAAATGTGCTTTCTAATGGCCACTTTAAAATTTTTACGTCATATATATTTAAGTAATTATTTATTGATTTCCAACTTTATTTAATGACAACTGTAAATAATTAATAACACTAATTAATATCACTAACACACGATGTAAAGGCATATATATTTATTTAATATTGTTTCTTGTGGACCTCCATACAAATGCAAATCATTGCTTATTGTTTACAAAACACTCACTTCAGTACTGTTTTTTTGGTACTGGCATGTTTGTCAATGGAGTAAATAATTTTTCCCTTTGGTCCCTTCATGTTGTAAAGGGCTACTTTGCAACGTAACATTACATTCAAGACTTCACTATATTTAGTATCACATTGAAAATGTATATTAGAAATAAACGAAGGCATGAAGGGATACATTTAAAAATGTCATTACATTCTCCTTGATGTTGGATCCCCAGAGAATTGAATGTCCTAATGGTGGTGATCAAAATATTTTATTTAAATCTTTCTGAGACACTGGTTCTTATAAACCATTAATAACAACCTTGTTTTAATTAAAATAGGGGGTCGTAGGTCAGAAGAAAATGTTAAAATTAAGGAGCAAATTAGTTAAGAAAACAAAACCAATAATAAAATGCAAACATAATAAACAAACAAAACCAAGAAACTGTTTGTTTTGTTGATGAAACTGTTTTTCTACAGTCAAGGGTTTGCTTAGTTTTTCTACAAAAATCTCATTTAACTAATATAAATACCAAATCCATTAATTTGACCATTTTGAGTGATCTGCCATTGGTTTTTTCTCCAAAATTAAAAATGTTTTACTGTAGATTTGTTTGGATGGTACATGGATGCTATCAGTACTGAATGAAAGCTTTAACTGTATAAAAACTAAAAACATTTGATAATTTTTCTGTTCAACAACAAGCTTTTTTAATAACATTTACAAAGGCCTTATTTGTTTAAAGAAACTCATCTTTGAGTTAAAAAAACTTTCAGATGTAAAGTCAGACTACATTGCATTGTCATGTTCAATTCTACTGTCACAAACACAACCGTCATCAACAGAACAAGATTTCATGCCGCCACCCAATTTTTTTAAAGCCATTGACCTGGTCCTGGATGTAGATGGCAGCTGTTAGGTGTGAGGGTTGACACCATTACAAAATTCAACAACAGCTGGGTGGCCACAGGGCGGCAGCAGCTCTGATTAAACGATGTGTAAATGTGTAAGCAGTCCATATCAAGTACTGCCAGCCGCCTGATAGCCCGGGATGTATAAAAAGCGGGCCATTCTGCACCACTGATCATTCACAACTCAGATTTTGAGGACACATTACAATCTTTACAAATGTACACATTTTTAGACAATATGCCTTCCAAGAAAGCACAATGTCCTGTCTTCTTTGTTTTCTTGTCAGCATCAATCGCAGCTCATCAATACGCAGGTCTCGCAGTCGTTGTGGTGCTTCAACGCCATGATGAATTTTGTGCAGCATCAATGCCGTCTCCCCATTTGGACCCACGGTGGCTAGGATTGCTAGCCATCGTGGGTCTGGGGCTGTCTGACATTGGCTGATCATCAGAGGATCTCAGGGACCTTGGAGAGCCGTCTATTAGTCAGTTATTGCGCTGCTGCCTTCCTGCCACCCACCTGTCATGGTGCGACCCCAAATGTGCCTGGGCAGCCACTGACTGATGTCAAAAAATCATCCAGATGTCAAAGTTTTTGAAATTTTTACTGTTTCATTTAACCTCTGCCCCCACAGCGCAGCTTGTAAAAATGTGACTGGCGCCTCCTGATTACAAATGCCGCCACGTGGCCACTTGCCGTTAGCTGAACAACTAGTTGGTGGCATTTTGGGATGTGTGATTGTAGGCTAATGCCCACTGAAGCAATCCACATCTAAAGCTGATTTTTATGTGGTTTATTAATTTGCAAGATTATAAAATGTTTCAAAGGTTTTGTATTATGTGATTGGCCAACTTTCTCCCAGAAAATCTGAGAAAACTGTACAATTTATAGATTTTTCAAAATAAATATGTCAGTAAAGCAACTTAAAGTCAAAATATTTACCTTAGTGTAACATTTATGTCATATTTTTTAAATTATAACAGTTTACTACATTCAAAACCCTTTTGATTTGATATGTTGACTTCGCAATAACCATCATGTACAGGCATGGGTGTCTTCTATAAAAACACTAAGCGAGTCAAAAAGCCACACCATGTGATAAAGTACTAAGCCCTGTACTTAACCAGTTTGCCACACTGCCCTGCAGTTACAACTGAAGATGTGGTACTACAACTGGATCTTCCACACAAACAAACAAACAAATGACAATATTTGCATCTTGCTACGACAAAGAAGAGTTTTGTTTTTGTCACATGTTCCCTTGGAGACATTTAAGGGGATATTCTTTCATCCCTCTGTGGGGTAGAGTCTCAAGGAATCATTTTTACCCCAAGATGTTTTCTTAGTGATGCGTAAGACAATTTTTTCTTACTGAACAACACTAAACTGCAAGAACAACAGGTTATTCAACATGTTATGCAAGTATCAACATGCTTGTATGAGGATCAATCAAGCAGAGTTCAGCAGCAAAATAAGTTTTTGTTCTTAATTATTGCTAAGAAAACCAAAATAATGGCACAAACAGGAATCAAAATAAAAACAAAAGCTAAACACAACTTAAAATACAGTTTTTATTTGATTTAAGATGCTCACTTGAGTCCACAACCAGAGTTTGTTGACCTTTGACCTCAGAAAGAGGCCAACATCTTGAATTTTAAAAAGTTACAAATTTAAACTCTTAAATATTTCAACCTATAGCCTCCTAACTCATCGAGCATCATTGGGAAGCTACTTAAAGTTTGTGGAATTTGAATAACATTAGCATGGCAAGCTTGCACATTTTTTACTAGAAAGTTGTGGAAATTTAAAACATTAATAATACGACATTACCATTTTTAGGAATGCAGGCGTGGTTAACAAAATCTCTGTTGCCAAGGAAATCCAAAAGTTTACTTTTGACCGTTCTAAAAATTATATAAACCTGTATGATGTCCCAAGACAACCAAAAATGGTTGCTATGGAGATAAAATCATTAGAAAAGCCATTTTTACTTTAATTTATATTTTTTTTCATTGCTCATGTTATTTTTCCAAAATGCCACCATGAGCTTTTGAATCATATCTTTTTTGGGTTTTTTTTTATTTGTTTTGAATATGTTGGGAGAGTTCATATTCCGGCCCACAGCCCAAGAAAAATCCAACAGTACCCCTGCCTGCAATATGTCCCTGCCCAGTCAGACCTTAAAACAAAGCGCTTTATTCTGAAACATTAAAATGAAAGAAAAATACCTGAGTGGAACATCTTAGTGTTTGTTTTTTAAGCAGTTTTTGTGTTTTTTTTCTGAAGCCACCTTTCTATGTTTCATCTCTTAATTCCATGAAATCTCATTAAATCCGGGTGGGGAGCGGGTTCAAAAGTTTCCGTGTGTGTTTGTGTCAAGGCACATTCCATTCGGATGAGTTAGATACCCCATAATAACCAATGCTTCTCTTTTACATTGTAACCTCAGTGCACCGACATAAAACAGACGCAGTGGCGTGCGTTCTTTCAAGCCAACAGGGTTAGACAGGAATGTAACTTAAAGGATGTCTGCGACACAAAGACAGGTGTGTGAAGGAAACACCCTGAGAACTCAGGTGACTTCAACTGTTATTGGAAGCTGTCATCATGACCAAAGTTCCCAGGAAGTTGCTGACAATGTGTGCTCACTGTAAAAATCAAAAGAGGTATTTATGTCTGCAGCAATGACAAAGAGCAGGACAAGAAAAAGAAAATTTAGGCTGTAAACCAACTGAGTCACAATTTTTGTATGTCACCTGATCTCTGAGCATAAGCAACGCTAAAACAAGTTGGTTTCAGCTTTTATGTCCCCAAAAATATGTCAAACGACAACTATTTACATTTACGAATAGATTTTTTTATAAATTGAACAAAGAAAAATATATGTAAAAATAGGAAAAAGGGTATGGAGCAAAGACACTGAGGATGAAACAGGACAGCGTCAAAGATTTTCAACCTTTTTCTAAACCTTTTAGCTCTTGTAAGGAGAGCAGTGTGTCACACAGAAATCACATAAGCCCTTATTATTGATCACTTTGACGCCAAAGCGACAGGTACTGCAAACGATTGTTTTTCTACATCACAACAGATCAATACTCCTGACTGCTAGAGGAGTAAAGAAGGGTAAATGATGTCTTCTCAGCTCCAAGTTACTTACAAATTGACATGCTGCCACGATGGAGTGGCTGCAGGTCGATTGACGGCAGGATTTCTTACATATTTATCATCTTTTTCAACAAGCTACCATATAAACACCCTATTGCAGCATTTAAGAAGGAAATATACTGAGATTTACATAGTGACAGTCATGTCGTGGAGTATTTTGGGTGATTTTTTTGTGTGCTTTGTGGTGAAATTCAAACTGGTTAACATTTTTGTTGTTTATAAATGCAAACCTGAGTTTAATTTGGTCGGATTATTATTTGATCTAATTCTGTAATCTTTTTAAACAGATTACAGAAGAGAGACCAGACATCCTTCATATAATTCAGTCTGTTTCTGCTCTTTGGTCCACAGAGAGGTGGGTCTGCATCTATACTCAGGTGAATTGCACTTTTGTTTACAAGTGGACTTGAACCACTACTTTCATTTGCTCAGTTTGGGGATAACAACAAAGTCCCTTTGAAGTCTTTTGCTATTAAATCTTTTTTTTCCTGATACCATTAGGTGAAGCACTTTGAGAAAACCTCAGATGTGAACTTGTGCTTTATAAATAAACTAAATGGGTTTGATGTGCTCCAGAGTTCAGGTGAACTTTTCCAGCAACCAAAGGAATCAAATTATGAGAGGAAACAAACTCTGGGGTGAATCAAACCTCCTAATGGGAATGGGCATATGAAGAGCCACTCCAATCATCTTTTGATCTATTTTCAAAGTGTTCTCAGTGGTCTTTTAATTACAATTATGCCGTTTTCAGCTAAAACTTTTTAAAACATATTTGTTGCTTTCTAGTTTGCAGGGGCAGTAGTTCATTAGAAAATTTCCTCTAAGTTGTGGGCGGAACTGTTGGTGTGGAGTAAGCCTGCCCTCATTTCCCATCATCCCTTTGTTCACTCGCACTTTTGCTAGCTTACAGCTCCTCACACCCCCAACCTAAAATAAGTGGTGCAACAAAAATGGCAAACAATATTGATTAATCATACTCTTAATCTTTATTATGACAATGGAGTAACTTTTCAAAAAAAAAAAGGGGGGGGATACACTTGATACAAGAGAAAATAGCGGAACAAAAAGAAAGTCCTCTTTGAAATATGACAGGAACCTAAATGAACCTTCCATTCATCCATTTTCCTTAAACTGGTTTGTCCCTTTCTGGGTCATGGGGCTGCCAGAGCCTAACCCGGCCACTTGTGGGCGAAGGCAAGGTACACCCTGCAGGTGTCTGTCCAGTCTGTCAGAGGGTCCAAATGAACCCATTTCAATCAAATATATTCTGTACATTTGACAGATTTTTCAAAAATGTTAACAAGAATGACAGTTGGAGCCAGTTTAAGTGGCTCGGTCAGATGATCTGGATGCCCCCTGGACCCTGGGGAGGCATGTCCCACTGACATTTTACCAACTAATCTGTTCATGCAAAATTTAGAAAAAAAGATCAATAAAAATGTTTTATATTTGTAAACAATATGAAGCAACATTATATACACATTTTGAACCTGCAATCACAATGAACTCGTTTGGAACAATCGTCCACTCACATCACGACTGAAATTGGTCCCCATTGCTTCCTGACTTAGAAGAACATTCTGTTTGGCTTTACTAATTATGATGATAATACATCTTCACAATTCTATTTGATGAATCTCCTGATTTGATTTACACAATAGTTTATTCAGAAAACCAAATTTAGCAATAAAAATAATAAAAAGTTATTAGAAGAGAACAAAATTCTGTGAAACATCTTTTTAAAAATTAAAAAGTAATACTTTTAATTAAGCAAACTTCTTGTTTGTTATTAGAGTAAAAAAAAAAACATTCTAGTATTTAAGTTTAATTTAAAAAAAGACTTAGAATTAACATAGCCTATTTACAATGCGGAAGACAGGAGGAGAAAGTTGTTTTAGTTTTCAGTCAAAATTGGGGGGTTTTTTGTTTGTTTTTTTACTGTTTTCAAAATGTATTGGAAACTGAAAAGAAAGGAAAAGACACCCCCCCCAAAAAAAAAAGTATCCGCCTGTTTCTTTTTAAAAGTTGATAACACTGAACTTATTAACACATTATTCTATAGTGTGTTATTTTATCGTGGCACGAGCTGAGGTTAGGGGGCGTGTGCGTGAGATGAGCAGGGCGTGGAGCTGCCAGTCAGACGGGAAGGAGTGTGGAGGGTTCTCCACAGTCGCGCTGCCGGGGAGCAGCGGAGCGCGCGCGGGGAGCGCAGAAACACGCAGCGTGGAGTGATGGAGACACCGGAGAAAGCCGGGTTCTGCCGTTGATGCTTCCCTGTGAGCTCCGAGTGTCCGAACTCGAAAGAAGCGCTTTTGGAGCCGTTTCACGCACCAACTTTTGCGCCACTTGTGGCACAAACAACGCGCAGTGGGTTGCTGTCCTGCAAGCAGCTGTAAACCGTATGATGAGGTCACCTGCTGGGCAGTGTTCTCGCGTGTGGTGTCCTCGTGTTCACGATTGCGACCCATGGGATGTAGTAAATGGAGAGCTGCGTTCAACTTTGGACACCTGAAGGCGCAGTCCAGGCTGTCCGTCTTCTTTACCATGATCCTCCTCTTCACTTACCTCTTCTACAGCCTGAACGGATACTGCAGCTCCCTTCCACGACCCGTGTTTTACCACAGGAGTCAGAACGGAGTTGCGCTGCAGGATGCGCGCAGCGCGGAGCTGCTCGGTGCGCACAGCGCCTCGCCCGTGCGCGAGCAGCTGGGGAAAAGCGCGTCGCCATCCAGCAACATGTCTATAGCCAACAGTTTCGGCAGCAAAAAGTTCCCTCAGGCCATCATCATCGGGGTGAAGAAAGGCGGAACGCGCGCTCTGCTGGAGTTTTTGCGCATCCATCCAGACGTGAGAGCCGTGGGCGCAGAGCCGCACTTCTTTGACCGCTTCTACGACAAGGGGCTGGAGTGGTACAGGTACGACCCGCCGCTAAACTTCCTTTAACACTTTACTAAGCCCACTTTTATACGATTTAAAAATAGTAATCAAATTGTTAAATCATATGAAAACACAAGAAGTGCAAAAAATATCTTATTTTGGAGGATTTGTGCAGAAATAGTATCTTACATAATGACACCCTGAAGTGATACTCCTGTTTACTTTGATTGTGGCTTATTGAGCTGCTTCTACTAAAAGTTTTGACACTAAAGAGGACGTGTAGTTGTTGATATGAGCTTTAATCTGATTTGGATGAACAATTTTTGAACAAAAAAAAAGCTATTTGGAAGGAGAAAGGACGCAGCAAAGCTCAGGTGTGAATGCAGACACAAAAAATCAGCATTTATGCACAAGTGTCCTAATGTGTAGTAGGGTTGTGTATCTTTTCCTTTCACGATGCCTTCTCCATACATACATGATCCACGAATCGATAAGATCCAACTAACTTTGTAGGGATATAATCTGATTACTTTACCCAAATACAATCTAAGGCAAACCTATTGACTCTAAAAGAGTTCTAAAATTTGACAGGACGGCCGGACCAGGAGCAGGTTTGTGACTCATTTAGGTAATCCACCTCATTAAAGAAAGAGATAACATGGAATCTGGAGAAAACCAAGCTTTAACAAACATTTGAGAGTTTTTGTGTCAAAATCCGTGGCTCTTGTTCTCATTTCAGTGCCAGTTGCACCTGATGTCCATCAGGGAAAAATGCAAACTTAGAAAAATGCTGTACTCATGTGGGTGTTGGAATGATTGGAAAAATGACAACCTGACTTGGAAAAGACCAGTGAACATCAGAAAAACAATCCTCCTAACACCACTTGAATGCCTAGAATAACTTCCTGCATCTAAAGGTCAATTTATTTGTATTGCACTGTATAAGAGGAGACAGAATTACAGGAAAAATAAAACATTATTAAGGATTATCAATATAACTTATTCTATGAACTTATTTACCCACCCCTAATCTAGATTTTCATTGTTAATTTGGCATAATGTTTTAGCAACATAAACAAAATGTCTAAAAGACAAACCAGCTTCAAACAAAAGAACATTTTGGGTCTTTAAGACGATTGAAAAATGTGTGTCGTAAAAATTTAAACCATTGTCATATGTTTAGTGGTTCAGTTTCAGTCATTTGTAAAAGGTAGACACAAGCTTGTGATTGGACATCGTTTTGTTTGGATCACATGTGCATAGAAAGGGAAAGACAGAAGAAACACAAACCTAATATTTCCTTTCTGTTTGATTTTATACCTTTTTAGCAACATAATCTTGCTTGTATCTGTGGTTATGAACCAACACTGGAGTTACTCTCAGTACTAGATCATTTTTAGATATGCATCTGTATCCTTTACATCCCTAACATGTAGTTGTTGTTAAGTTGGTACAACAGGGGTCTGCAACCTGAGGCCCTGGCGCCTCATGCGATTCCTTCATCCCTCTATTGTGGCTCTTCGGCTTTTAAGAAAACTGCCAACAGGTTGAATAAAAATTGGGTTTGTAGGTTTGGTTCCTTTTTTTCAGTGACTCAAGTTTGGCCAATTGAACATCCTCTGAGACACACATCCCTTCATCCACATGCATGTTCAACTCATAGACAGTATATATAGAGAGAGCTGGAATGATCATCCCCTCCTACTATGCGTTCCAAATAGGAAGTGTACCAGTGGTCCCAGAAAGCCAAAATCCCATAGACTTCTATTGAGAAATAAACGGCTATTCCTCAGTCATCATGCTTGTCAGAATAAACATTCTTGCTCTGATTCATCTTTTTTTCATGATTATATTTTCTTTACCGCAAGTTATTCAAGTAATAAACTGCCCAATCAGATTCCTCAATAAAAGCATGTGGTGCCCGCTGGCCCCCACCTCAAACGTTAGAAATGTAGCAGGTGTAGAACAAACGCATACAAATGTGTTGTTAACAGTAAGAGGAGATACTTTTTGAGGTACTAACCAAAGGTTTAATAGAATAAAAAAAACATTTTTTCTAACTTTTGAGCCCATGTATCTTTCAATAAATGAAATAATTGTTTTCATTAGGACTTCTGCTATTAAATATATTCATTTAAAACACATTTATGAACATTTAGAGCTCTGAAAAATAAATGTATAGAACATGTCTGAAATACTTTTTGAATTTTCAAATTTGGGGATTTTACATAATGTAAAATGAGACCACAAATGCAAATGTCTATTTTTATATTATTACTGGTGTTTTCGAATGGAGCTAATATCCGTCTCCACACACATATATACACACACGTGACTTAACTAACACATCTTTACAAAGACAAAGATAAAAAAATCTACTTGCTTTTTAAAGTATTTAGTTTATTAGGTGTTCATCATTTAAATCATGTTTAAATCATGTCATCAAATGTTTTATAATAAAATTTAATGCATGCATATAGACACATGTACATACATACATGTCAGATTACATATTATAGTATTTTACAGTAATATATATATATATGTATACACATTACTATAATATACAACATTAGTTTATTTTAGATTATATTATCGAATGTTCTTTTAAGCCTAACACTTAGCAAAAAACGTAAAAAAAATGGTGTCAGATTTAATTTTTTAACAGGAGTGTTTGTACATGTTTCAAACTCAGCAAAATAATTTCTCCTATTTAGAATGTTTGACTAAGGCATGAATCAAACCAACTGTGACGTTTTAAAAAAACATTTTTTATTCATTTAAAGCATCAAAAATTGATCTTAACTATTGTGTTTGTATTTTAAAGGAGTCCAAACAATCTGTCAGCAGGACAAACGGGTAAACTTGGGCCAAGTTTTAATAAGTATGGAAATAGTTTACAAAGTATATTACAAAAACACACAACTATTAAGGAAGATAACACAAAGTTGGGTGTAACTAAGGAAGACTGAGGAGAACCAAACCTCACTGACTACCAAATCTTGATCTTTTGATCTAAAACATTCCCAGTGGTGTTATAGTTTCTGCAGAGCAGCTGTAGTTCATTAGAAATCCGAGTTGAGGGAGGAACAGTTGACGGAGCAATCCCGCCCCCTCTTCCCCTCCACGTCCCTGAGAGCTTGGAGAAAGGAGCTTGTGGGCCACCCAGCGTATTTTCTACATCACAAATACGATCTTTACCAACATCATTTTTTTTTATCTCCTCCTGATTTACAACAATTTAAATAAAGCAAAACTCAGAAATACAATTTTACGCATAACTTTTTAAATACATGTCCTCATTAATGACAAAAATGCCACCAAAAAGACAATTTTCATCATTAAATTATGAGAAGCTGTGCTGGAAAGTCAGAGAACGGGCTTTGGCCTCCTGTCCTTCACTCAGCACCAAGTAAAACACATGGACATCCTTAGAGGAAGCATTTGGCAAATTGCTTTAGAAAAAAAAGGAAGAAAAAAGCTTCGATGTGGAAAAGCCTTGGCTCTGCCATCTACTGGAAAGGATTCAGTGGTTTTGTGGTGGAGAACAAGGGTTCAGACGGCACTGCTGTGCAGGCGAGCGTGCCTGTGCGTGCAGAAGCTCACATTCATTCACAATCTTCCCCGATGCAACACAGATATGTCATCCACGCATCGATCTCCTCAAGCCGGCTCGCTCTATTGATCTCCTCTCTGCGTCTTTATCCTGCCATTTTTGCAGAATGAATTAACTTCTGAATATTGGATCTTGTTGACATGAGGCTGATGCTTCCATCCAACTGCTCACATTTGTAACCCACGTGGTGGAGTGGAGCCAGAGAGGATTTATCGCCCTGTTCGGGTCACTCCAAACTGTGGAATCACGCCAGTGGAAGCGTTCTGTTGATGTCAGTCTCTGCTTCTTTATCAGCTTCTCATCGAGTCAAAAGAAGATCAGCTCCATGGGTTTTCCTGACAGGAATGTCCAGGTTTTATTTTCCAGTCAGACTTGTCGGGATTCTCCTCCTGAATTCCTCCCTGTTCACATTCCTGGAAGCTGTTGTGGTGAGTATTATTTAGGCTAAAAAAAAAGGATTTGGGGCTTTTGGAGAAGAATTTACGGGCGGAAAAAGAAATGCAGAGATTCTGCTGGAAGAAGGACCGCTTTGTTTGGAGGATGAGACTTTCAGAGAGCAGTCGCATCCATAAACAATCCGAGTCAGGTGAGATGACAGGTGCTCCAGATGCTTCTATCCGGATTAACGTGGGATGTAAATGAAGCTGGAAAAAAAAATCTGAGCGTAATTGATCAACAGAGCATGTATGGATTTCAGGAAAAAAGCGGCAACAGTTTTCTTTGACGCCTCGTCGACCTTTTGCCTCTCAGCATGCCTCCAGAAATCAGAGAAAGAGATGAATGACGGGAGGCGAACAACGAGCAGCGGAAAGGATGAAACTCACCACATTTCATTCTCAGCTGCAGACAGAGAAGGCCTGCGTCGCTCAACACGTTATCTGACTGAAATCCAGTCTGCTGGGCTTTCAAAGCAGACAGTCAGACTGAGAATTTTCAAAATGAAAGACTCCAGGCGTGCTTCACATTTGCCACAAATTTGCTCAAATCGGCCTCTCTATAAACAGACAGAGTGGATTTAAAGGCTGAGAGATCCGCATGACTGATGAGCTGACATCTCCATGGGATGGCAACATAATAATACCATTTCTTCTTCTTTCCTCTTTTTTCCCTCATATTTTGCCTTCGTTTCCACCTAATTTAGTTTTGATTCATCTGCCATCGGTTTTTTCTCTCAGCTAAAATTAAACAAAAATTAAATAAAAGCAAAAATAAATTAAACATCAAGAAGGGAATAAAAAAGCACACATCTAGAAACAAGAAAGTATTTCTGTAAAAAGGAAGTCTGTGGTTCTTAAATACATTTTTTTAATAAAGCTTGCTTGGGTTTTTTTTTTAGATACAGTTGTAAAACTTGTAGAAAAAATTGGCAAAAATACATAAAAACAATAGAAATGTTTTGAAATGTGTACATATAAAGCACATTTTAAACTGGGATAAAACAAAACGATCTTTTAAAAATACAGCTGCACATTTTCCCCTTGATGTTGGTTGAGAATCATTTGCTTCCTTTTTTACTTGAATATTGCATACATCTCTAACTCTAACCTGCATTTCATGAAACTTCATTTCGGATAGGTTTAAAAAACAAAGAAATTCTGAACCTTTTTGGCAACTCCAAATCAAATTATTAGCATTAGAACATTAAAAAGAATTTTCCAAAAACTGGGCCTCTTCAAACTGAAGCATCCCACAGGCTTGGAGGAGATCTTTTGAGGAGGAAGAAATGATTGGAAGTGGAAAGCTGCAGAGAAGTTGATTGCTTCATCAACCGGAGCCACAGAGACCCTGGAAGCCACCCATCAGTGAAAAGAACATTAATAAACCGTAATTCAAACCAAAGGAGCTTAAAACATTGTTATCAATAAACACTCTTGTCTGCTCAAATCCAGGACAGTTTGACCAAATTGAGTCGTTCTGTTGCTGCATGGAGTTCACTTGCTGGACTGTAGGGTCACTTCAACTTAAATAATATCGTAATACTATGTTTTTTGTGGTCCTAAACTTGTTGATTCACAAAATTTAAAGTTGTAACTTACAATTTTTATCATTCTAATTTCACAACTTTAATCTTTTTGTGGCCCTAATACATCGTCGTACATTCAGCTTAAGCCAGGAATTCATGTGCTGTTGTAGAACAGAATGAAATCAAGTATTTTGTATAAATGTAGTAACTTTTAGGGAACAGAGATTCAAATTCTGACCTCTCCCTAATGCTTTTTTGCAGACACACTACTGCAGCTCACGTTACACTTCTGATAAACCGTTCAGAATCAGACCCTGCTTTTACAGCAGGGTTCAAACACATTGACCACTGATCCACACAGGAGGACGTGAAAAGAAATTTGCATCACTCTGTGTCTGTTCCTTGAGAGAGAAATTGGTTTGGTCCAGCAGGCTGAAGGTAAACTAATTCCCTGTGTAACCTAAAATGTTGAATGAATGTTGGAGTTAGGAGGCAATAGATTGAAATCCCTTGGGGGAGTTTAGATTTGTAGCTGGTACTAAAGGTACATTTTTTGGGGGAAAATTCAACATGTCAGCCTTTTCTTGAGGTCAAAGGTCAACGAAGCTTTGGTTGTAGTTGTAGAATTTACCTTGCTGCCTGTATGTGACATTTCATGAGGATTGCTTGGTTGGAGCTTTGAATTCCTACCATGTGACATTTCAAATTCTTGAAGCTTTGCTTCACGCCACCACACTCCCACCGCCTTGCTTGGCAATTATATGTCATTCTTTCATTGAAATTCTGAATTAGTTAGACTTTAGACTTCTTTTGTAAATAAAAGTTCATTTTATGATCCACATCTTTGTTCTTTTTTTGCTCATCAGCTCCTCGAGCGTTTCCATCTTTGTACAAAAGCCTCTTTGGTCTGCACTTTTTCTATGCTCTTTTCTGATGATGTCCTAGATGAGTCCTTGCGGCGTTCTTGGACTTATTTAAGGTTCTCCATGGTTCCAGATTTGCTCCGTGCGTGGATGATGACTCTCGGTTTGCTTCTCTGTTGAGGTGTCTTTGTAACCCTGTCAGACAGAAACATTTCTTTGGATGATGTTCATTAAATCCTTTGATGTTCTTCATTTCTCTTGAAAAGGTTCCTGGATTTACCAAATCTGGATGGGTTTCAGTCTGATTTGGCAAGAAAAAAAATGAACTTTCATTGAAAAGGATGGTTCATCAAAAGTCCTTTATGGTTTAACTAGGGGGAGGAAATTATTTTTTCATGAGTTGCCAGGCTGGCTTGTCCAACCTTTTCTCTTAAGCAAAATGATCATTTAAGAATCAAAACTGTTGTTTTTGTTCAATAATAAAACAAATGTGATGAACAAAATTGGTTGATATAAAACATTGACAACAAACATTTTTATGTCATGAGCTAACAAGTCATCTTAAAATCCTCACTAAATTTCCTCTCAAAGCTGAAACTTGAGCAATTGACTAACATTGTGTGTGTGTGTATGTGTGTGTGTGCGTGTGTGTGTGTGTGTGTGTGGGTGTCCGTGTGTGTGTGTGTGAGGCCAAGAACCTCGTGTCTGTTTTATGCCTGATGAGGTTGGAAGGTCATGAGAACCTTCAGCTCCGTTAAAAACCTCTCAGAGGAACATCTTTCAGTAAAAAGTTTGTAAAAACTTTCCAGGAAAACTCCCATCATTCTGACTTAACCACCGTGGAAGAACTCGCTTATTGTTATGGATGTCTGTGCCGGATTTGTCAGGAAATTGGGTTAATTATGCCTCAAATTCTGACACACTGAGCTGCAGCTGAATCCGAGGACAAGCAAAATAGAGGAGAGATGGTGATGGGTGGAAATCTGGAAAGCAGCTCCCGTTTCATGTCTGTCCAAACTATCGTGTGGTACATGTGTGGCTCTTGGGTTTGAGCAGCTGCGTGGAGCCAAGAAGGTCCGCCCTGCAGCCTGATAGATGGCACCGACAGCACTCAGAAGAAGGAAGCAGTCCCAGTATTAACATGGACTCTACCAGCAACAATTTAATCTTTTCAACTCAAGATTCTGCAATTAATGAGCAGAGAAACCACAAAGATGAAAGTGGTGGAGGGGTTGGAGGATGTTTGGTTTCAAATACAAATTTAAGCTGCTGGTGGCATTGTATGGCCCCCAGGTGCTACCCATTCTTCCAAACCCCTTTTCTACTTGACCTCACTGGCTGAGCATTTGCTGCCCGCCCTTCACTCTCCTGTTCTGCCCCTGCTGCCCTGATCAGTGTTGCATGCATCAGATTTATTAAAAAATACTTTTTTTCAAAACGGTGGCTTTATCTCCATAGCAACCATTTTAAGTAATTGGTCGTCTAAGGGTGACAAAGAGGTCTATCTAACTTTTAGAAGAATCAGCAAATGTACATTTTTGGATTTGTTTGGCAGTGTTCCTAAAATGTTCATATTGTGTGTTATATTGTATCATTTTGTTTAGCTTAAGCCAGGGATTCATGCGTTACATCATTAATAAAATTCCGGTTTAAAAAATGTGCGAGCAAAAGCTACGTTTGAGAGCTCCCCATGCTAACGCTGTCTACAATTGACCTCTAAAAACCTCTAAAACAAACATTTTAGAGTAGCTTCCTGATGAAAGCTCAAGGAGTTAGGAGATGATAGATCAAAATTTCTTGGAGTTTATGTTTGTAGCTGAGACTGGAGCTGATGATAGTTTTTTCAATTTAATTCTAGATGGCAGCCTTTTCATGAGGTCAAAGGTGAACAAAACTTTGGTTGTTGTTTAACCTGGTGGTGTGTTTGTGAAATTTGGTGAAGATCGCTCAAGCAAAAGTTTTTCTTCCCCATATTGTGCCAAAAAAGTAAAAATCGCCAAATGTCGAATTTTGCCACAAAATGGTCATAGGTGGACTTTCTTATAGTAATTTCAAAACGTTTTGTTTTTGTATCTTGTTTTTGAAATTTTCATGTTTTTTTGAGCCCATAAGAAGTTTTGGCCCCATTCATTTTTTGGGCGGTTTCTCTCTTTTTGGGGAGTGGTCGTTCACTGTCAAAAATCCATTTTCACAGAGTAGTAGGTGCACGCAAACGTGGGTGAGTAAGCGCTAAGAAAGAAGAACTGCGAAAACAATCTGGTCCTTGTAGTCCAGAACTGCAAACTAGGAAATTGTGGTATCACAGCAGCCACAGGAAGCAGGAAGCATCCCACTGCAATCTGTCCGTCTCCCCACCCTGCCTAATCTGTCCGTCCCTTCCTCCATCCTGTCTTCAGAAGGTTGGATGAAGGCAGGGCGTGGCCCCTGAGGCCCCCCCAGCTGCCTGCAGATAAATCGAGCAGGCTGCCGTGGGACCGGCAGGAACCCAACTGCAGATTTTCCCATTCGATAAGAGCAGACGGACGGGGGCAATCAGCAGCTGTGACAAGCGCGGTCACTGGCTCATACTGGCGCATGCAGACGCCTCGCCTTATTTCCATGATCCGTCATTACTGGCTGTTCCACTATCTGATGGATATAATCACAACATCCTTTCTTCCTGCTGTTCATTGATGAGACAGAGGACCTTTTTATAGTTTTGCTTTAATTCGTTGAATATGTTTGCCTTGTTCTTTGTCAGGAAGTGACTAATTTTAGAAACACTTGGTCAGTCGTGTATGGAAACTCAAAACATTCATGACATTTGTGTATCAGAGCTTTAGGGATATAGAATAATCTGCTTTTTTCCTGCTTGTTACAAAAAGGAAAAAATAAACTTTTACAGCCTTCAAACTGAAGTTTAACTAGTTTAAAAAATTTTGATTTGCTCAACTTTTTGCAGCAACATGCAAACCCTGTACCCAATAAGAGGTCAACCACTTCGCCATCACCCCAATGATCCAGTCAACTTCAAGGGGTGAATAGACCTCAAAAGTTGATATCAAACAGTATCAAAAATTTTAAAAATTACGGAAACGATCTGCCACTCCCCACAGCCCCGTTGAGAACTCTTTAGATGAGGCTCTGCTCTGGGCAGCAAAGGTTTCATGTGAGAAAATGGTCAACAATTCCTGCATTTCAGCTTTTCAAAGTTTACTTGAGGAATCAAATGCTTTACCAATGTGTTTCTGTCTTTTGCTGTCTTTTGAATGTGTTGACGGAGTTCAGCGAGCATTTGGAAACAGGCTTTAAAGGAACAATCTCCTTGAGTTTTAAAGCGTGTACAGGGGACCATCAAAAGGTTTGGCCCTGAGGATCTACGCTTTCTGGAGGGGCTGGATGAGGTCGTAGATATAGGAAGGAGTTTGTAGAGCTTTGAAGGTCAGGACCAAGCATTCTGAATTGACTGGAAGCCATGAGTTTTTTAAAATATGGGTTATGTGAGCTCTTGTCTTAGAGGCTGAGCAGCAGAGTTCTGGACCAGCTGCAGACGGTTCAGTTTTTATTTCGAACAAAACACAGAGAGTAATAAAAAATTGAGCAACATGATGATTTAACAAAAAAAAAAAGTGTATTCCATGTTTCCATGTTTGTTCCATCTTGTTCAGACAAGTGAACAGACTCATGCAGTAGTCTAGACGTGAAGAAACAAAAGCATGAAGGATCATCTCTAACTCACTTTATGTTTAGATCAGCAATTAGAGATGTTGTGAAGATGGAAATAGCAGTTCCTGTAAGAGCTGTTTGGAATGATCTTTAACAGACAAATCAAAGACAAGATTTCTTTGGCTTGGTTTTACTAAATTGCTCAGATCACAGAGTTGCTGTTTATTGTAAAGGATGGCACAATCTGGGGCAACAATCAGTTTCCGTTTTGTCTGGAGTGATGTTCACATGGTCACTACAACCTGTCGCCCACAGCATGCCTGTAGAAGGAAGCGCGCATGAACCTTTTTACGCTACGGGCTCACAGCTCACAGAGCGGTCTACAACTTTAACATTTCCTGCGTGCCTCATACAGATTTGCCCATTTTCTGCTGTGTCCACTTGTAAGGGCAGTAGTGACTAAGGCATAAAGTTTGAAGGTCACTTCAGAAATGAGAAAGCTTTGTAATGCTTAATGTGTTCTACTAAACTTTGTACCAAAACTACTACTTTGTACTAAACAGCATCCAGAACTTCTCTATTCCCTTTAAAAACTCCTCTATTTCCCCCTCCCCTCAGGTTAAGGGTCTGGGTGTCATCCTTGACATCCGTCTCCTTCACTTCACACATTAACAGCATCTCCCAGTCTATTTCCACCTTCGCAACATCTGTCGTTTTTGCCCTTCCCTCAGTCCTCATTCTACTGCCGCCCTTGTGCAGAGCCTTGTCACCTCCCACCTGGATTACTGCAACTCCCTTCTGTTTGGACGACCTCAGAAAACGCTTTGTAAACTACAATATGTTCAAAACTCAGCTGCCAGAACTATCACTCTAACACCATCCATCCAACACGTCACACCTGTTCTGCAGCAGCTCCATTGGCTATCTATCTCACACCGGATTACAAACAAAATACTTCTCCTGACTTTTAAATCCACATCTTGCCCCTCCATCCCTTGCTCATGTAGCCACACCCACCCGTACCCTCCTCCTCCCTTCTACTAGTTGTCCTCACTGCTCGCCTCCTCACTATGGGGAGCAGAGCATTCAACCACTCTGACCTCCGAAACATAGGCTCTCTCCCACAACTCACCAAGAAACTAAAAGCCCACCCTTTCCAACTTGCATATTTCCCCCCATAACTTGACTGCCTAAGTGCATGTTTTATTGTATACTTTACTGCTGTTTTATTGTTTGTTTTACTGTCACTATTTTACATACAGCGACCTCGGGTTCCAAGAAAGGTGCCAAACAATTAACATTTCCACTTAGTTTGATTTAAAATGTGTACACTAGATTTAAAAATTTGCAAGAACTGAGCATGTTGTTGGAAAGTTGTTCTGTTCACCAGCATGGGACTGAAGGCAGTGCAGTATCTGCAAAATCAGGAGAACTAAGGAGTAATAACATTGACTCAAGGTTTTCCCGGAAGCCACAAGAGCATCACAATGTCTCTTTTTGTCATTCCATCTTCAGTCCAGAGAAAACAGACGTATCTTCTCGCCGTTCTCAGGCCTTGAGATGCATCTATTAAGTGGTACGTCTCCATTTTTCCGCTCTGCTCAAGCATTTTTCAGCTCTTTCCTACCGACCTACCCCAGTGATGCAAACCTCCTCTGTAAAAATACTTGTCACCACGCGGGTGCGTCTGCCAGGCTAACCTTCAGAGTGTGCAGCAGGCTGCCACACACATGCAGGAGCTGCAGCCAAAGCCAGTTTATGACGAGCCAACGTACACTGAAGACCAGGATGTCTGTAAATCCTCTGCTAGAAGATTTTCACCGAAGAAAGTTATCTGAGAGTTTTTGTGCACAGAGTCCTACAATTTTAGCAACTAGTGAAACTAAACGGTGTGCAAGTTTCAAAATGGAAGGGTTACTAAATCCAACTAAGAAATATCGATATTTTTATTCAAAAATTAAATGTTTTAACTAATTTTATGTCTCTGAAGCAGAAAGGTAGATCTACTTTTGGAAATGATGTTGCTCAAAACCATTTAAAATAGAGACACAAAGTGATGAGAACATGTCTGTAAGTGCAAAACGCCAACACAATTACACACTGCCACTGCAAACACACAAAATGTCAGAGTATTTTTGTCTTTTTTTTAATTAAATGTCTTATTAAACTTGATATAGGACAAAACTTACTTTCCAAGAACTCTGTAGTGTTTTTGTTGTAAGCATTGCAGCATTACACTTCCTCTAGCAGAAAACAGCTTCTGCTTTTGTGCCGGAACTTTCTGCATTCAACCATTTTTTTCATTTCAAGAACAGTAAATATATTACCAATTCATTGTAATGATAATACATGTAAGCAAAAAAAAAAAAAAAAACAACAACAACAGCATTCCTGTAATCCAAAAAACATTTAAAAACAGTTTTTGGATTACAGGAATGTATTCATTTAATCAAGAAAACCAGTTTTTGGTCAAAATCAAGGATATTTGTATTTTTGTCATCTCATGCAATAGTAAAACCCAAACAAAGGAAGGCCCTACTTTACCTGCTCTTTTATTAAGCTGCCTCTGCTCCCTGCTGTCTTTCACGCCGCCCACCAATCCCCTTCCCTGTATTTGCTGGCGGTAATGAAAAGCCTCTCCTTCCACACAGCAGCGCTTTGTAGTGGCTCAAGGATGTCGGCGTGTTTTGAAATCCTTTCACACATGTCAGAGACGTTCATAACAGTCTCGCTCTGATGGAAACAGTAGACGCCGACTGGCTTTAAAGCTGCGATGCCAGAACCAGCAGCCAGCTGGTGAAAAGAGGACTCGAGGAGACCTGGAGGGATGCAGGAGGGAAAACACGATGGCCATGATGACATGTTGCATTACACCGTCCCTGTGATCCCCGGTGGTCTCGCCACCTGTATCTCAACAATCTGCAGCTGACCTTCAGGCTGGAAGAGTCCATATCTCAGCAGTCTGATGGGGGGGGGCATTCAAGGGGCTTGCACAGTCTCAGCTTTACCAAAGCCGGGATGGAGCACAGCTTACGGAGACCAGGAACCAGAGAAATGTTTCGTGACCCATAAAAGCTTACCCCATCTCCACACACTCAGAGACTAAGAACGTCATTGCTCCCAGATGTGGATCCATCCTGTGCAGGGTTAGCTCAGCTTCTCCATGTGCAGACGCATGCATGTTAGGAGAGACGGTTTGACTTCAAAATACACTTGAAAATAGTTCTTAGAAATACTTTTGAAAGGAAGTCAATGCAAGTGTCCATTTGTCTATCAAATCCTAAACTATCGTCATAGTTTCTCAAAAAGTCTGCTAACTTCCCTATTTTTTTCACAATTTTTTATCACAAACATATTTTTCTTTTTCACTCTCCCTTAACTTTTGACGGTAAAGTTTATCTTTATCCTCTGTAAAATATCTCTAACTGCTTTAAACTTTTCTTGTACACTAGATTCCACGTAAAAACCCTTAAATGTGGTTTAAATTTTCCTTTAACCCATAACTGTCAAAGTGGAAGGAAAAAAAAAATCTGATGCCAACTTCAGCCTCATCTGACCATAAAGTTGCAACAAAGTCCAAAGTTGCAAAAATCAGGGGTTTTCTAAATATAATAACAGACTTAGATCCACTGTTTGAGCAACTTTATTTGCAACATCCTCATAACATTAGACAGCAGGTTGCTAAATTTTATGCATGATTATTATGGTCTGTAGGAACAACTGTCGCAATAAATCCATATTTGGAGGAAAGACTCCTGGTTTCTGTCTGTTAAATGCAGATTTATTTTATTTTAAGGTAGAAGGCTCTTCTGTTTCCTCACTGTTTTTTTTCAGCCAAAACTTTCCAAATATGTTTGTTTTTTGCTAACTTTGCTAGCATGGGGGTTTAATTTAGCGCCCTTTAAGAAAGTAGCGAATGGATTTGCGCCATATGACTGAGCAAATTGTGTCAGGAATCGGTCGGATGTGGTAGAGAGAATCCTGTAGGTTTCCAAAAATAAAAACCTCCATCAGCATCAGATCAGAAATAAGGCAAAAAAAGAGAAAATTAGGTTGTGGGGTTTTTTTTAGTGTCCCACAGACCGCTTCTAGTTCAGAAGAGACCGGGAGACCACTATTCTAAGACATAGTTTCTGCAGAGCAGCAGTGGTGCGTTAGAAATTTACCTCCGAGTTGTGGGCGGGACTGATGGCTTTTTCTCCCTGTTGCTGAGAGCTCTCTGTTTACGGTCTCTCTGGTGAGCTTTGCCCCCTCACAACTCCAATCTAACATTACTGGTGCAATTAAATTGGCGAGCAAAATCGGAGCAATCCAGCTGTGCAGTTTTAGACGAGGAAAACAAAGATGTCCATGGATCTCTTGTCCATGGATTTCTTCTGCTCCTGAATCATAACAAATTGAATAAAGAAATACTCAGAAATGCAGTTTTAATCTTAATTGTCTATATATATATATATATATATATATATGTCCTGCATCATCAGAAAATGCCACAAGAACATGTTAAAACACCAAAAACACCATCATCTTTAAAAGACCATGAAGGAGTACAGCTGCATCTCAAAAAAACACTCTGGATAAACATTTGGCAGATCAGTTTACTTTCTTCTTGTATTTATTTACAATGCTGTGCACAGTTGCTTTACAGATGTGGTTGTAGCTTATCTGAAGTCAAGAAGAAGGTCAAACACTTTCATGTTTGTTTGTCTTCAACAACATGACCCACAAGCCTAAACTTTAGATCATTTTCTGCATCATTTCTGACAGCATCGGAAGTTCAGATAAATTATTTCTATCAGGAACAGAGAGTTTAGTGTGGTCTGATGTGATCCATTCTTTCAACTTAATTCAAAAAACCTCTTAGTAAAAGCTCCGACCAAAAATTTAGTTTTATCTGCTCAAATATAAGACTAAAAATACAATTTGCAGTACCTTTATACTCCATGTTGGGGTATGAACAGTAGCCACCCGCATCTGAAGGCCTTTAAACGGCCTCTTACAAACCTCAGCACACCCACTCTGTGCAGCTCGATGTGCAACAACTGTAGGTACAGATAAATGCATGTCTTTGCACTGTCAAAGTGTTCCCGGTCCAGATGCAGACGGTAGAGGTGCTGTAAAACCAGAAATATTGGGTCAACATGTTTCTCTAACGCAACATGCATGTGCGATCAGACAAAAACAAAGCCTTTAATTTTCTTAAAACAGAGGAGGACATAAAAGGGGTTGTTGGAAACGTGCAACATCTGGGCGTCTCCTCTCCGCCCCAGCGCTGTGTGGTAGTTGAAGATGAACCCCAAGTCAGTCCAAAATATGACAAAATGTAAATGCCCTGAAAGTGAAGTGACATCCTTCCAGTGCAACAATACCAAAGCTACAAACCAAAATGAAAATATTCAGAACGATCTTCTGTTCTCAGTGTTACCTTTAAGTTGTTTTTAAAATTTTATAATGAGAAACACATTTGAAATCATATAACTGTTTAGAAGTGACGCAGGACAGAAAAACTGGGAATGATCACTTAAAAACTGCTCCAAGTTTAGAAAGGAAAAAGATGCAGCCCAGTTTGTCCATACAAAATTCAGTTAGAAATGTATTGTCTTCCAGTGAGCCATTTTGATTCATAATTTGCTGTCAAAATGTGCTTTGGGCAGGTGGACACAATTTGTGCAGTTTTGAGGTCAGCTCAGTGGTTTTTAGGTAATTATTAAAATACATGTCATCAGAGAAGGCAGTGCCTCACCCGTCTTCATTCTCACCTACCATCATGATAATGTACAGCTACTAATAATAAAAATATGTTCATTAATCTTTTGTTCTATTTTCAAAGTTCCCAGTGATCTTTTAATGATGATTATGATGGTTTTAGCCAAAAAAAAAAACTGTAACGTTTTCTGGAACATAGTTCCTGCAGAGCAGCAGGAGTTCATCAAAAATTCACCTCCCAGGGTTGGATGGGACTGTTGTTGTGGAGTAACCCCGTCCCCACTTCCAATCATTTATTTGTCTACACTCTCACCTGCTAGCTTACACCCCCCAACACGCATAGGCTAACATTAGTGGCGCAACAAAAACAGTTCTGATTCAGATTCCAGCTCAGACGAGGAAAACAAAGACATACATGGATCTATTTGCCTTCAAGTGGATGCATCAAAATAGGGTGGAGCAGGGAGCTTGTGGCTGCCCATAGTATTTTCTACGTCACGAAAAAGCTCAATTTCCAATTGCATTTTTTTGTTCACTTCTGTTTTGCAATTTTAAAAAAAAGAAATACTCAGAAATGTGGTTGTATTTCTACTCAGATATTTGTTTATTTTGACCAAAAACTGATTTTCTTGATCAATAGTCTTCATATGTGTCCTCTATCGTGAGAAAATGCCACATGAACATGTTAAAAACACAATTTTTATCAGACTGGGTGTTTATTTGATCATGAACTTCACATTTATTTGTTGTTTATTCAGTGTTTGGATCTAGCATAAAGCTACATTGAAAAGATATAAGGTAAGGCAGGCAAGAAAACGACTGTTTTTGTGATAATAAATCATTTGTTAGCTGAATGCTAGGGCCAATACAGTAAACCTTTGGAAAGATTTTTACTGTTGGTGTTGCACAAAATATCCTGTTTTTACAACATTAGAAAAGCACCTACTACTGGAAGAATCTCAGTTCAGAAGTTATTTAAACTTGTTTTTGAATATTCCATTAATTTTAATTATACTTGGAAATTTTTATACTCCCAAAAACAGGTTTTTAAAAATCTAACCACAAGATTTGTTTATGTTTTACCTCATTTAAATTCATGAAAGTAAAAAAATGTGAGAACAACTGACAATTTTGAGCATCATAAAAAGTTATAGGAGAACCCTCAGTATTTGATTATTTGTGGGGAGTTTTCCGCAGTTCTTTTATGTTTGTATTGTTCTTGATGTTTGAGGGGGAAAACTTGGGCGATCATGGGCTCTTGTTTGTTCTTCAGTTGTTGCTAAAAAAGTTTCATGGGAGTCAGTTTTTTTATTTGTTGTTGAGTAAAATGACAGATGTCAAAAAATATCTCAATGTTGTACTTTGAGACAGAAAGTAATGAATAATGAATGATGGTTTTCAGATGACTTTGAACAGCGTGACAATCTGGCAACACTGTTTGTCTCTGTTGAAGCGTACCCGTATATGCTGTGTAAGGGGTTTTACTTTCCTCTGTTCATAAACTTAATACGTTTTAATCCAAAAGAGAAAAATGGGATGTCAGCTTTGTGGGATATTAGAAGGGAAATCCTCAGGGGGGTATTTTTGGAATCAGTAATTAAGCCAAAAGCAGAGTAATGTCACATTTACTGGTTTTGGATCTCTTGTGGTATCAGTATTTCACCTCCATGTTGCATGACATCCATTTGGCTTTGCCCTTTTCTTTCTAGCTCATCACTTTCTCGCGTATTTTCTTTAAGTTGGAAATTGTTCCAGACATCTGTTTTTAGAGTTGTTGATGCCTTCAGCAGTAAGGTTGCCACCACGTCTACTTCGACTGAGTTCTGGTGGGCACAGATCTCCTCTAGAAACCCACAAATCCAGCAGGGTCAAGGCTACCCATGCAGGAAAGGGCAAATACTTCCGAGAAATCAACCTGGAGATGCTGCATCTTTGATCTTTTTATTTTCTTAATCTCAGCTGTACTTCAATGGATTGAAGTTTGATGATGAGAAAAAATAATGTTCCTTATTTACCAAAAAAAATCAAAATGAGAAATTCCAACTGTTTTTGAAATCAACAAAAAGATAATTAAAAAAAGAAAAAAATTGATATATTATTCCTGAGTTTTCTCTAGCTCTCTAATACAGCTCAGAGGTTTCCTATAAATACTAGAAGTTGGGCATGTGGTGTTAGCCTGCATGCTGCACGCCAAGGGTAAAGCTGCACTTGGAGAGGAGCTCGAATTGGATCAGACAGAGAGACGGAGTGAGTCCCGTCACCACACAGAAGAGCTTCTAAAGCCCTTTTTACCAGCAGACCATCTGCAAAGTCTCCAACCATCACCGCACGCCTGCTAAAGACAAAAAAACCTGGAAACTGGCCGAGCAACCTCACAAATGCTTTTCTTTTTGCAACACAATATCAGATTAAGATTTTTATTATTTCTTTGAAATCCAGTTTTCAGAGGAACTGTTCAAGTTGACTTTGACAGCAAGAAACCTTCGCCCAAAACATCCAGCCAAGACAGGAGAAGCGTAGTAAAATAACAGCCGAGACTTCTGTGGATTTGGTTCATGCAGGCAGACTAGCTGTCAAATACAGATAGAAATCTGAGAACTCTTTCAAAGGTCTGAACAAAGCACAGGTAGAACATTCTAGACTGATGTTGAGGTTACTGTAAAAAATAAAAATGCTTGATGGAAGGGAATGAGGTTTCCAAAATGCCAGATTTGACAGGTTTATAGGGGTTAGGCCACTTGAAGTTTAGCAAATCTTCAACAGGAGGAGATTCTGTTTTTTATATCTTGAAAACATCTTAGTTTCAGTCTCTAATCATACAAGTTTTTATTTATTTTACGTATTTTTTTTTATTTTTAAGTAGAAATTTTAATTGTGAATGATGAGTGGTCTTATTCCAGGATCAATCAATGTATTTGATTGAACACACCACCCTATAGATGTATTCTTTCAGTCACCTGATTTAGTGAAACAGTGGCTAAAAAGGTCATATATTTATCATTTTTAAGCTCATGTTTTAGTGGGGAAAAATAAGTTTATTTTTTGCTTTCAAAGTTAAAATCCTGGTCATTATTGTTCTTAAACGGCCTCTGTAAAAGTTAGGAAAAACCAGGTAAAACAAAGTGTTGCACAAGCAAAAAAAAAAAAAAAAAAAACTGATTAGAAAATAAATAAAACAATCTTGGGGTTGTGTGGTGGAAGGCAGTTCCATAAAATAAAATGAAATTTAAAAAAAAACCCAACAGAGGGGGAAGACAAAAGCCTGCTGAGGATCAGGGATAATAATATACTGAGGGAAACTAATGAGTAACCAGGAGCAGCTGTGAACCCATGTGTGAACAATTAGCTTGGAACTCAGGGATGGAGCAAACCAGAACGAGGGTCAAACAGCCCACATTAATGCAGAAACAAATCAAATGTTGCAGAAAAATAAACCAATAAAGAGTTTAAAAATTAAGCATCTTAACAGGTACACCATTTTAATTGAGGTTAAATAGTAAATTGTAACTCAAGCAGCTTGCAAAAATGCATTTATTTTATTAAAAACAAATAAACAAAAGACGAGGAAGAATAAAAGCAGAGATCTAAAACAGATTTGAAAGAAATGGCTGCACTTTAAACTCCTCTGATGAATATCTCAGCATTCTGGTCTGGTAAACAACTTGGATACAGCTAGTTTTTAGCATAATGAAAACTCTTGTGGCTGATTTTTAAATATAAATTCTGAAAAAAAGTCTGATTTGCTGCTTTCTGTTCCACAAACCCAAACTGAACAAAACGAAAAGGTAGATTTCCATTATGCACCAGTTACAGCACAACATCAACTTCTCAGATACTTTATCTTATTTCTGTTAAATCTAAAGATAAAAACAAAACTGTTTTTGGTGCCTGATTTTTTCTAAACAAAAGTACATAACTGATTGTTTTTTACTTGTTTTCAATTGCCAGATTCTTTGTAAATGAGCGTTCTTGTGAAAAAAAAAACTCCTTGCTAAACAAAAGAAAAAAGAAAAAAAATTGCCTAAAAAGGGGATGTAGCCAATTAATTTTAATGGAACGGGAAGACTTAGGCCTCAGGACTGCGTCACAAACCTGAGCTTTTTCAAACCGCTGGTTTTTGTCTGCTTCTGATCCAAAGTAATCTAAATAAAGAATTATGCAGATGTGCAATTTCACTTTACTCTGAAATGATGTTATACCTGTTCTTCATCATGAGAAAAAGATTACATGTACATGTTGAAAACACTAAAAACACAAGTTTTTGTTAAAACATTTAGGAAAAAGTTTTCCGCTCTGCGGAAACTATAGTCCTGGAAACCACACAGGTTTTTTGTATTTTGGCTAGAGACGACATTATCATAATAAAAAGACCTCTGGGAACGCTTTGACAACAGATTTAAAGATTATTATTATTGCTGGTAAATTAGTGGAAAGCCTCCTTTCTACACATATGTGTAGGATGTGTGCATTAAGCATAAAACTTTGGTAATTAGCTTTTTGTTTTGCCAAGTCAAAGCACAGTTTTACTAATGTTTGTGTTTCTATTTTCTTTTTGACAGGAATTTGATGCCTCGTACTCTGGAAGGACAAATAACAATGGAGAAAACTCCAAGTTACTTCATAACCAAAGAGGCTCCTCGCCGTGTCCTCTCCATGAGTTGCCACACCAAACTCATCGTGGTCGTGAGAGACCCAGTGACCCGGGCTGTTTCCGATTACACTCAGACCCTGTCCAAGTCCCCTGGACTTCCATCTTTCCAGAACTTGGCCTTTCGAAACGTCACCACAGGCCTCATCGACACGTCTTGGAGCGCCGTGCGCATCGGCCTCTACGCCAAGCACCTAGAAAACTGGTTACGCTACTTCCCACTCTCACACTTCCTGTTCATCAGCGGGGAACGCCTGGTGACAGACCCAGCAGGGGAGATGGGGCGAGTTCAAGACTTTCTAGGGCTGAAGCGAGTGGTTTCAGATAAGCACTTCTACTTTAACCAGACCAAAGGTTTCCCTTGCCTGAAAAAGCCTGAGGGGAGCAGCAGACCCCGCTGCCTGGGGAAGTCAAAGGGCAGACCCCATCCTCAGATACCATCTGAGGTCCTACTCAGGCTCAGAGACTTCTACAGACCCTTCAACCTCAAGTTTTACCAAATGACTGGCCACAACTTTGGCTGGAATTGAATTCACCAAAGCTTTTAAAACATGTCAGTCTTGTTGTGTGCTGCTCCAGATTTGCAGAAAATATGTCTCCTTAACTTCTTAAGTGAAAGATCACACCGTTTTACAAAAGCCATTCAAACAAACTTGCCAAAGCTTGAACTTTCAGAGCCAAAAGTGATTCCTACACCAGAATCTAACCCGGCTGTAACATTTATAAACTGATTTCCAAGGTTTTTAATGTCCTGGAGTAGCAGGGCATCCCTCTGGTTTACCTGGAATTCTGAATATTGAAAAAAAATTCTTATAAAGAGACAAAGTGTTTCCACATGTGTCACAATTCTTATTTTAGTTTCAGTGAGATGGACGATCACAGTAAAGGAGCTGGAGACTTGTTTTTGCATGATTGTAGCCCAACGTGCACGTGAACACCAGTGAGCTCAGAAGTACCACTGAGGAAGCTATAGTCTGTCGAGCAGCTGGGATCAAGAGCCGTGCTCAAGGGCACCATGGTGCAAGGAGGCAAACACCACTACAATTTTTATCAGTTAAACCCAAAATCTGATTAAAAATCAAACAATTTCCGTCCTTATTTGATTGAGAAAAACTGTCTTCTCAAAACTACAGACTTAAAATGAGCAAAAGATAATACTTTTATCAATTTAATTATGAACTCTCACCTAAAAGAAAAAAAAGGAACCTTTGCCTGAAACAAAAGAAAATAGTTTTTAAAAATGAGCCCTTTAACACTTGAGCTTTAGCTCCAGTTACATACTTTCTACTACCGTAACTCTTCAATGGTTTATGCAAAAAGCGTAACTCCAGCTGATTCTGAAGCGGAGAAAAGCCGTTTACATTAGTAATGTGCTTTGCTGCAAAGCTGTTGTGAAAATCAGTTTTTCTCCACGCCAGAATCAGCTGATTTCCGTCGATCGCGTAAACAGTCGAAGAGTTTGTTATTCAGGTGTCGCTGGCGATGTCTCCAACGTTAAAGGGTTAAGTTATAAACTCTAACCTTAAAGGCAAAAAAAACCCTTTTTTTTTGCCTTAAAGAAACCCAGAAATGCGGTAGTTGTAAAAAAAAAATGGATTTGAGTAATTATCAATGCATTTTTTAAATTGAATGTGTACTCAATACATATTTTAACCCCAGCGCTAATAATAAAGTATAAAAAAATCTCTTGTATATGCCATCCCAAACTATGAAAGGTCATAAGCAGTTAGGGACTATTTTAACTCAGAATCACAATGAAAGAAAGACAGGTGTTGTACAGTTACCAAATGGTCAAGGTTGGTGCCAAAATGTGCTGTGGTTCCTTATTCATGGCATTTAGAGTGCCAAAATTCTTGATTTCCATCTGTTTTTTCACAATCGATCACAACTACAAGTAAACAGCCCACACCCAGGTGTCCACTTTTTGCCCTTTTGCAATTTTTTGAATGATTTAAAACAGCCTAAAGATAATTTTCTGAAAAGATTTGACTACAAAAAACAAAGACAGAAAAGCAAAGATTCTGCAGCTTATGCACTGAAGTAGAATTCCCTCTAAAATGTGTTTAAGCCTCCTAAAAATACTATTGTTATCGTAGTTTGCTAGGAACAGTCACAACCCAGAAAGAGAAAGCCTTTCAAAGACATCTTCATAGAAAAGCACAGATACACCTCGCTCATGAATTTCAAGTATTTCATACCTCAAGTGCTGTAAGGTCTGTAAAGCTCAAACTGTGGCTGAAAAACTCTTTAAAGCACAATTATCACAAACTGAAAAGAAACACCCTAAAGAAGCTGGTTCTTTGATGCTAAGTTCACACCAGGAACGCACCTACAGTTGGAAGAGGTTTTATGCAAACTAATGAAGAGGTGCAAATCTCGTAAATCTTGCTCCAGGCTTTTTCCTTCACAGCTCTATTCCGATATAAAAGACTTGGTGTCATAGGATTCCAGCCTGGCACAAACTGCAATTAGTAATCTCTCCTCCTTGATCAATTTTCAAATGATTGGCACTTCTGTAAATAAAAAGGGATGCCAACCATATGTCACTACCAGTTCCCTGATTGACCAAAGTTCAACATGTTTAACTATAACGCACGTTCAGTGGTTTTATACTTAGAGCCAGAAAACATACTTAAAAGCTTGCGTAGCATTGCGTGAATGCTAGAAATGCACATGTGGGCGCGTTTACATAGACTTTCATTGAAAGTTATCACTTGAGCGCGCGTTGCAGAGGGCGGTGTGAAGGTAGCATAAAAGAACCATCAATTTAAGAGCACAGGAAAGAACGGACAAGCCCCCTGAAACACTACAAGCAAAGGAAAGCCTCATGAACTAAAATACAATCACAATAGGTGTGAATAGGTGCTGTGGGGAAATTGCATATATTAGTAAAATTGGTAAATTAAATACAATTTTATACAAGCATGTATAGCTTTTAAACATTTTTCTATTGCAATAAAAAAGATTTTATTAGAAATAACAAGAACGAATTCCCAGGGCCAGCTCAAATGAAACATTGTCCTCTTCCTGCTGTAAATGTGCTTTTATTTATATCTCATTTCTTTGTAATGGAAGATGTTTGTGTCTCAGGATGACTTCCTAGTCATCCATAAGTGGCACATGTGCAACTGTGCTCTTCTAAAGGCCTAATTTATTGGAAGAAAAACTGTTGTAGGGATTTTTTTTCATTGAGAATTTTATGTTTTTTTATTTCTGCTTTAAAATGACTAAAGTTTTTTTATTCCGAAATGAGTGTTGTGTTTATGCATACTTTTACCTTCTAGCCATCATGAACTTTGCCAAGAACACAGTAGACATATGCTGGGCAGATGCTCCAAAGAACCGGGTACAGGGGGAACATGACGAAAACAACATAAACAGTCATTTTTATATGGTTCTGTCAAAAGATGACAGCTTTTTGAAGCACACTGGATCAGACTGAAACCATGTGTTAAGCTGTAAACAATAAAATGTGCTCAGTCTGGGATCCTAATGGATGAAGAGAAAGATGTCCTGAGCCACTCTTCCATTAGCTGCTGTAATTCAATGATGGCTCTCGGTCAGCATTAGCTGCCTTTTGAGAAAATGTACATTCCTGGTTTGCACTTTCCATAATGTAAGCCTAATCGCCTTTTACTGCTGCATTTTCCACATGAAGCTGGAACTTTAACAAACTTATCAAAGTTACAGAGAAAAGCCACAACTGCAGCACAGGAGTTACTGCAGCTAAAACATTTGCTTGTGCTCTCTATATTTACACAATAGAAAATATTTCTTTAACTTGTAAGCTGAATTGTTTAAAATCAAAGTCTTACATTTTTTTGTCACAGTTGCCCTTTATGGTCAAACCTGTATGGTTACCTGCATGAAATATCAAGGTTGTAGACCACTTGGTGAGCCAGGAGTGTGGTACAGATTTTAATTCAACCCCCCTAAATCCTGCAGACTAATGGGATCCTTGTATCCTGCCTGACTGTTAGAATTATAGAAATTAGACAGTTAGAGTGTAGTTTGTGTGGACATCCTACAGGCACTTATCACATACACGTCAGTAGGAGCCAGTACTCGCACTTTACTAACAACTTGAGTGTGGCATAAGGGCACTGTATGACAGCATCACATGTACATCACAAGTGCCTGCAACTTCAATTAGCCTTACAAATACTTCATGAAACATTTACTACACATACAACAATGGTACGTTCCATTTTCCTTCCTTAAGGTGGTCGTACAAGACTCAAAGGAACTGCAAGACACACTTGTTCTCCTATTTAGGATGCATCCATTCCTCTATACAACCCTCCACGGGCTCAGACAACCCAAAAAGCTTCAGCACCCGTACGAATCAACCCTCATGAGGATGCACGTGACAACTAGCTTTTTACACTTGAAATATCCAGATGTAGATAAAAGTCATTTAGTTTAGATCAGAGATGGGCAGGCCTTAATTTCTGCATGTTTTCCAACATACCATGCTCTGGCGTGTTCTAATTGACTGGACACATCTGAACCAGGCAGTCATGAGTAAAGCTTGGGTTTCTGGAAATCATGCATTTCTGTTTCAGGATTTTCATTAGAATATAACATAAGAAAGAGGTGTGTATAAGAAGAAAACGCTGTTTTATTGCACAACACCAAAGGTGTAAAAAGGGCTACTAATCTGACATTGGGCATGTGGCCGCTGACAAAAGAAATGTGAACATGTTTATCGTCACGTTGGACAAACACAAACTTGTTTTTGTGTCACCTTGCGCATTATTGATCAGATCTGGAAGATAGTCGTAGACGTTGTATTCTCTCTTATTACCTTCCATGTACCCTTGAAGTAACTCAGCAGCAGATGCTATGAGAAGTTTCTGACAGTGATTTCATGATGTCAAAAGTCAATGCAAAACCTTCTGTTTTGGGTACATAAAAAACCCTGCTTCTGCTGTGATGTGGGCAAAAGGAAGTCCTGAACATATTTCTGCAAAGCCTGAAGCAATGGACACAAACATGTGGACCCGACAAGGACCAAACTTGACCATGAGGAGGGCTGCTTCCAGAGAGGAGATCGATGGAACAGTCAAATGTGTGGGGTAGAAAAGTGGCTTTGTCAAATACCTGTCTGTTCTCCAAATGTTGCGAGGCGACCTTAGAATGATTGGGATGAGTCTCTTATTTGTCAACTGTTTCAGGTCTCCTGCCGAGTCTCTGAAGGTATGTGAGGACTAAATTTAAACTAAGCACAGGAAAAGGGGGGCTTCTAATAGGCGTGTAATCAATTCGTCGGGTGATTGCAGGCATTTTTTGGGGGAATCGTTGACCTCCCCACCACTTTCTGCCCTGTGAACCAGGTTTCCATAAACCACTGACCGCTACTGCAACACCGGTTAATGGAGTCGCCCAAAATGAGCTATGGAAGGGGGTGGCATGAGACACACACACGCAATCACACACACAGAGGCATGCAACAACCCCCCCAATCCATTTATATTGCAAACTCCACTCCTCAGACCTCCACTGAGGGGAGACGGTACGAATCAATACCTGTCTGTTTAGTTTATAGTTGGCAGTGACGTGTGGTTATAGGTACCATGTCCCACTGTCATTTTGATTTAAGGCTGAGGTCAAGCACAGGTCGCTGGCGTATATTTGTAAAGTATTATTTAGCACCTGATTTATTTTACAATCGATAGAAAACTTGAGCACAAATGCAGAGTGCAGCATTGTGAACCATAATGGTGTGTTTGCTTCATGCATCTGTAACCAATGCAGACGTGTTACTTCACATCCAACAAATTAGTAATGGAATGTAACGTCACCAGACAGAGAAGCAAAGGAGAACTGGATTGCATGAGTTGAATTTTTGGTTTAATGAAGTATGCACCAATTAACAGAAATAATTGTTTTAACTTGGATAAAAAAAAATGCAATTTCACAACCATTGTTGTTTTCCTTCCTTTCCTTTCTTTATGTCAAGGGCACTGAGAGGAAAATTAACCAACATGAAGACAGCTTTGAATCACGATGAATCTGAAACTGTGAGCCTGAGAGCAACTCAGAACGTGATCAAAAAAACACTTAAAAACTGAACTAAACCAGAGAATCCTCACAGTTTTACCTCCAGAAAATCGTATTTTCTTAAATCACAAGATTCTTATCATGCAGCGCTGAGGAAGGAGGTTTCTGATACATAACAGTTACGCTACGTTCACACTGGTCATCCAGCGTTTAAGATTTATTTCACTGCAATTTTGCACTACAAAATGTTTTACTCTGTTTGCGATCACCTCTCTGTTTTCATTCTATAAAGCCGGACTTATTTTTCAACAAAGTTTTGAACTTTGAGAACTTAGACAAGAGAGAAAAGTGTCTGTCTGTCATGTGTGTCTGAAAAAGTCTATAAAGTGTGTAGTGATGAGTTTTACAGCCTTGAAACATCTGTAGTCCTACTTTATGGATTTCTTCTATCAGAAGTTATTTATTAACTGCATTCACACCAAATGCGATTCCTGCATCAGGCATCATCTATCCAGTTTTAATGTTAAGTCAATGGTACAGATGCGATTGGAGATCCTGCAACGCAATTTGAGCATCAGGCGTGGCACATTGGTCCGGCAGCAACACAATTTGAGCGGTGCGTCGAGAGTTTCAAAAATCTGAGCTTTCGTCGCAACAACCAATCTGGGACTCAGCTTTGGGCGTGTTCAGTTACTCCATCAACGGGTGAAGTCCAAACCCAACAAAGAGGATTGATCCGTTCGTTCTCCTCCTATGAAACTTTGTGTCATATAATTTCGACCAGGCACAAACCGC
The DNA here is from genome assembly GCA_014656515.1 of Oryzias celebensis. NCBI lineage: Eukaryota > Metazoa > Chordata > Actinopteri > Beloniformes > Adrianichthyidae > Oryzias > Oryzias celebensis. The sequence continues at coordinate 54,571,022 of BNCR01000001.1, forward strand.
AATTATTTATTTCATGATTAATTCACAAACGGTTGGCACTTCCTTGAGGGAAAAAGGATAGCATCCATACGTCACTACCAAATCCGAGCCCCTGACTGGTCAAAGTTTAACTGGTTTAACTGTAAACGCGCTCAGTAGTTGCTTATTTTGTATGTAGAGCCCATAAACAGACTTAAAAAGTTCCACAGTGGCATGTGAATGTGAGAATTTAGAACGCAGAAGCCAGATATGCACATTTATGTGCGATAATATTGACTTTACATTGGAAGAGGTCACTTGAACGTGTGTTGGCGAGGGCGGAGTGAATGCAGCTTAAGGAAATCCAAGCAGAACAGAAAAAGCACGAGTATCAGAGAAGTGAAAACACACAAACGATGAGTTTTACCAATGAAAGTGTAACAAACCTGGAAAGATTTGGGAAATTTTGCACTCCCCGATTTTCTTTACATCAAACAAAAACTATAAAACAAGGGTCTTTTCGTTTCTCTGTGCTTGAGAGACTTGAGAAACGCTCTTTTTCATGGACTGGCTGCAGTTATTCATGCCTGAAGGTATTGATTTGAAAAGAAGACGGTTCAGCTACAGTTCTTCAGCAGATTCTTTCATCCAAAACGGGGAGTTTCCACTACCTTTTCTGTCAATCACATAACAGCCCCTCCTGTCAACACTGCATGTGTTTTTCTGGCTTCACTGACCTTTAGAATATCCAGTACAAATGGAAACAAGCTAAGATGAAGATCTAGAGTCTGCCTCATTAAAACAGAGGGAGAAAACAAAAAAAAAAGTTTAACCTATTTTGAGCACAAAAACAATTGTAGAAGCTTGCATAGCTACACAAGAGTTTTGAACGCTGATTTACAGGCTGTTATATAGACTTTTTACTGGAAGTGGTCACTTGAATGTCCGTTCCTGAGGGTGGTGTGAACGTGGCTTAACAAGCACACATGAAGTTCTCCGTTTAAAGCCCAGCCAACATCTCCATGTCTTGAGCAACTGGTCGTAGCTCTGCTCTACATCACGCCCTGTTCTCTGTGCAGATCAGCATGGGCCCACTCAGGACAGGGGTCACAGTTCAAAGTGCATCCCACCTCTAGGGTCAGTTGTGGTCATTCAACCCCCAAAGGAAGAGTGTTATTCTCAAGCTGCTGACTGGAAGATGATAAATCTGTTACAGTCCACCAGTAATTTGTTCATTTGGGAATGACTTTATTGAGCCAGTAACAAGTAACCATTAATATATATAAAAAAAAAGATGATGATTAAAGGAGAATAAAAATGTGTCCATTACTATTTTCACTGGACACTAGTTTTTGAACAACTGCCAGCCAGGAAGACTTTTGTCTGAGGCGTGTCTGCTGGTGGTCATTTGATATAGGAGCCACTTGTTGACCTTTAAACTGTTCGAGGAAGCGTCTGCTGTCGGTCAGACTCAAGACATTTGCTTGACACAACAACAAAAATGCAGCGAGACACAAACCCCTCAATTTCAGGGATTCAAGTTTTAATCTTGCACTAGAAAGATGTTGAAGTGACCCAGTTTGTCAGGAAGAAAAGAGGCTGCAGATGTGTGTTTGCCAACTGAAGAATCAAAGTCTTAAACATCAAAAGCCGGTCCTTCAAAAATCCCCACCCGCTCTGCTTTTATTTATCAAAAGTTCCCTTTACGGACGCCAAATCATACAGTGTTTGATTGTTTAAATGCTTTTCCTGCCTTCATCTTGATGGCAAACACTCAGGTTTTTGGCAGCAAAAGCCGTGTTCTTCCAGTAGGAGAGAAAATTGGAACATCTATTTCTCCTTTAATTTGCAGATGGAGGCTACAGGGAGCCAGTCCAGAAAATTGCATTTTGAGCATGTTCGTGCAATTTTTGCTTTGAATGCCCACTGTTGATAGTTTGTTTGATGAACAGTTCCTACATATGTTCAGCAGAAACAGGAGAAAAAAAAGCTGTTTTCTGTTTCAGTTCCACAGCAAGGCTTGAAATAAAGGATGCAAAAACAAGGCGCGGAAAAACTTGTCTCCATTTGACTTAAAGTTGAATCACAGTTGTTTGAAAAGATACATAACAGTAAAGTCAACAACTCACTCTTTGGGAGGATCATGGGTATCCACGAATGACCTTTAACTTAACTTAAAGACAGCTCTAATTCTTGTGGGAATGAGCCGTTTCAGAAGGAACTGTTGCAGTCACATGTTCATAAAAGCTACTTAAAAGAGCAATTTTGACAAATGTTTCAAATAGGATTCTCCAAAAAGTGGATTAAGGAGCTTTCCATAAAACATATGCCTCAAAAAAGAAGCTATCTTCTGAACACAAGCCTCGCCTCAGTCAGATTAAGATTCTTCTTGCCTTCTAAATTATCATGGCAATGTTCAGGGATACAAATTCTAACAAAACGTCTATTCTTTACTATCAGTCCCTCAATTGCCTGTTATTTTTGGGGTTTTTTTCATTTACATTAGATGTTTGTTACAAATTCATGCCGTAATCTATGACATGCATCCAGTCGATTCACCCTTTTATTAAAAGATTGATTAAAAAACAGAGGATTATCTTTATTATTTATTTTATTTTTTCACTTATATACTCCTTTGTACCTTGCATATGTACCTTTTTATGTCAGAAATGCATTGGTATAGATTTTATTTATTAAAAAGTTTAAAAAGAAAGAAACAGACACATCTGTCAATTGCGTGTTGACTGTGTTGTCACGGTGACAGAGCATGAACAAATATTTTCTTTGAAAAAAAGTAAAGATGATCAAGCTTTGTAATCTCTAGTGAAGACCCACAAGCTCAAGACTGTCTTCTCCTTTTGTGCTGCCGCGAGCTGGATTACAGATAATTCTGACTTTGGAGGCACAGATGAGAATGTTATCGCATCTCAGCTCACAGAAAACCAAATCCTCGGTTTCATTTTCTGAGCGCCTCCTTTAGAGGCTGCAAGGAGGTCAGAGATGATCAGCGTTCAACAAGAAGTTTCTCCGTAAGAAGACCGACACGGGAATTACACAAATTTCCAAAGAAAGGTTGAAGAAGAGCACAATGCAACAAATGGAGGAAGAAAGAAAAGCAAATCCTAAAGATTAGATAAATGTGATTAAAAAAGAATGGAAGGAAAAGGAAATGAGTCCAGAGTTCAGGTCAAGAGAAACGAGATTAAAAAGAAAACACACAGAATAGAAATATTGTTCTCCTGTCCTCTTCTCTGTCAAAAATGGAGGCTGAGATAAAAGCAATAAACTGGTATGGTTACAACTTATAACTTAAATCATCAATAAAATGTCTACAAAATAAATTTAGAGTCAAAACTGTCACAATTACTCTTCATCTAGTTTAAAATATCCAACCATAATGAGCGTTCACTGCTCTGTCACTCACTATGACTTATGGAGGAGGAGAAACCAGAAACTGACAGAAGGATAAATGTTGGCGTGGATGTAAGGAAAACCTTTACTCAGAGGTCTTTATTTGTTTTTAATCAAACAAAATGACTGTGGTTGGGTCTCATGGTGAAAACAGACTTCAAAAAGCCAAAATTGAAATGGAACAAACGCTACTGCACGCGCTCCAGCAGACATTTTCATGCTGGAAATAAAAAACACAAACAGAAAGATTTAAAATGTAACACATTCTTTTTTAAACACATTACTCTGCTTAAGAGTAAAATCTACACTATAGAAATGTGTTTTTATCTTTAATGTCACTAATATCAGATTATTTTTTAATAAAGTTAATGTGGGAACATTGTGATGTATGTGTAGGAACAGAATCTTTGTGTTAATCCTGGAGAACCCACAATGTAATTTTTTTTATTTACTTTTTTCTCTTTTTTTATTTTTAAGGGTTTTTTTTCTTGACTGATGTTCATGCTTTGAACTAAAATGAACAAATAAATCAAACAAATTTGTCATATAATTTTAAAAGTGCAGAAGAACACTTTTGTGCTTCTCCCAGATTAAAGTGGAAACCCTTTAACAAACAACGATTTTTATGTAGAGAAAAAGTTCAAATATTTATCAAATTACACAAAAAATCCTCTAAATTATTTTAGATTACTTGGATTTTTTTGGAAACAGGACAGCCTCATCAAGTTGTCTCATGTTTCTTAAATGTCAAAACAGCTCAAAGTCACACACAAAAAACAAAGATGACTTTGTTTTGAACTTTCCAGCGAAGCCCTGCAGCTGACATGAGGCAACGGAGAAAACATCAACCAGCACAGTTGTGTGTCGTCTCTACTGCAGCTGCCTTTTAAAAAAACCTCCCTTACATCAGGCTGGCTACATGGTTACGTTTCCATGTGAGATCGAGACGCTTCACCATCCTAGAGATCAATTGGAACCCCCCCCACCCACTCCTCACATTCAGTCCCACTGTGACAGATAGGCAGTGAGGCAAAGACATTAACCCACAGGTAATAAAGCACATCATACGCAGCGCATGAACCACTGCAGACGTGATCGATAAGCAGCAAAAGGAACAGGTAATATGATATTGATGGAGCGCAGTTACAAGGATGTTGAGCAGATCTATTTGATTACATGTCCGTGTGCGTGTGTGCGTGCGTGGCCCTCCTCTGCAGCCAATGTATGCATACTGCGCGCCCGACTTCATAAATCTTTTTACAACTCAAATGTATCTTTTGCCAGTTTGACATGCCTTTGCATTCTCAAGCAGCCTCTCCAGCCAGGCCACAGCTTGCAGGAGCAATCACAAGCCCCCGAGGAAATCAATTACACGTTGACTGTGTTGTTAATATCGGTGCTGCATTTGAATTTATTCATGAATGTACACATATATCAGAGCTTTACTGGGGAAAAACACACTTTTTTGAGCCGCGTTATTAACCACTTCAGTAGACAGGACACTTTCAGGGATAATCTGTCTGGATTAAATTATTCTTACATATAGAGTAGGTATAGCCCAAAGCCAGAGTGGAATACCAGAAGTGCAACTCTGGTGGTCTGAAGTAAAAACTCACTGACACTAAGGAAGAAAACAACTCAGAGGGCAAAATAAACGTAAAAAAGAGAGAACGAGACCTGGCCAGATGGCGTCTCGTGATCCAAATATAACAGACATTTGTGCAGCTTCTTTAAAACAGAGCGTTTTTCTGAGCTTCCATGAAGGGGTGATCAAGCAGTAAAACAGAAGTGGAGACAGAAGCTACAAAGCCCACACAGCCAGTTGACCAACACAAGCCTCCGTCAGGAGTTTCATCACAGCCGGACATGAAGGTCACATCCAGAGCATGAGATGCAGCGTGAGCATTTGTCCTGCAGGATTCCTCCATGCTGTAGGTCTGAACTAACCTGTCACTTCCTGCGCTGGCAGCTGATGTAAGGACAGACATGACGCTGCGTGCAGAGACAAACGTTCAGCACGTCTGCCCACCCAGGCAGCAAAAGCCGGCACTTTCACTGCTGGCAGCTCGGTTAAGTCTCTTATTCACGGCTGATTGACGTTTCCCATTTACATAACCAGACAAAAGCCGGCTAAGGCAGAGAAATTCAGGTTCCAAAATAGACTGAAATTCCTTTAAGAGGTGAAACGTTAGTGTGAGATTCAAGAAAACTAAAAAAAAAAAAAAATCATGATTGCATGACCCATATCAAGTGTCTGTTTCAAGAAATATCAGACTTTTAAGTAAAGAACAGAAGAGGTACAAAGCAAGTAAACAGCTGGTTAAATGTCTATTCCCATTAAAGAATTCCCACTCCAATCATCTTTTGATTTATTTTCAAAGCAACCCCAGTGGTCTTACTTAGAATTATGCCAGTTTTAGCCAAAATCCATAAACTTGTGTCATTTTTTTAGACATAGTTTCTGCAGAGCAACAGAAATTCATTAGAAATTCACTTCTTAGACTGTTGGCATGAAGCAACCCTGACCCCACTTCCCTTCCCCTAACTGAGAGCTTGGAGAAGGGAGCTTGTGGCCCCGCCCATTGTATTTTTGTTACTGACTTAGTATGTTCCTACGGAGCCCCTTAGGGGACATCGACGAAAAAAAAAAAAACAAACAGTTTCTGGTGAGCACGAGATAATAACTGGTGCTCACCAGATACTAAGTGGTGAGCACCAGATACTGCCAGATATTATCTGGTGAGCACGAGATAATAACTGGTGAGCACCAGATAGTAACTGGTGCTCACCAGTTATTATCTCGTGCTCACCAGATAATAACTGGTGAGCACCAGATAGTATCTGGTGCTCACCAGTTATCAACTGATGTCTACTGGCCACAGGAAACCATTAACTGCATTTCAACCTTTACGTCATGCGTGATTTGATTACGTTTTACTTTAATCTGGGACTTTGGTACAAAGACATTGTTATTGTGCTTGCCAGACGTCACTATTGTATTGTCTCCCAACGGCACTTAAAGCGACTTTTAAAATCGTATGGTCTGTCTCGTCGCAAGGCATACGGAAACCTACAACGGGTAATTACATTTATTTGTGAACAGTTGCAAACATCTGGCCAACTCAATGGATATAGATGGATGTACACAAAGTGCGTGGAGAATGGTATGCACGTCCGGAAAGAAGAAGTTCGTTTAATTCTACAAGAACTGGACCCACGAGGTGTTGAACTCAGGAGAAGAAGACGTCTTCATCGCCGCAGCTACTTTGCAAAGGGGCCAAATTATATTTGGCATTTGGACTCCTATGACAAACTGAAACCATTTGGTATTTGCATTAATGGATGCATTGACGGTTTCTCACGTAAAATAATTTGGATGAACGCATTTACAACAAGCAGTGATCCAAAAGTTATTGGAGGCTACTTCATGGCAGCAATAGAGAAATCAGGGGGCTGTCCAAGGATTGTCAGGGGCGACAGGGGCACTGAGAATGTCAGAGTCAGAGACTTTCAGCGGTTTCTACGTCGGAACATGCAGGATAACTCAGCTATTGACAGCTACATCGAAGGAGCGAGCACGGCAAATCAGAGAATAGAAAGTTGGTGGGGTTTCCTTAGGAAGGAATCAATGGAGTTTTACATCTCTCTGTTTGTGGATCTGAAGGACCGGGGCTTGTTTGATGGTGCATTTGTGGACAAAAATCTCATTCAGTTTTGCTTCATGGGTCTCATCCAGGTAGGTCATGAATATGTCTGAATGTTTACATTTCTTCCTAATGCATTCTCATAGCCTTCAAAGCTCAAATCTCAGTTTTAAAACCTGTGTTTTTAATTCTTTTAGTCAAATAATCTATTTTGATGTCTTAACTTAGATGAAAAAGCTTTTTCCAGTAAATTAGCATTGATTTTAATTATCCATAATTTCTGATGGAAATGCATACGATCAATTTCTCAGTACAAATAAAAACATATTTAATTAGAAGTGTAAAATCAATGGCAGTTTTTAAATAAGTATTTATTACTGGAAGTAGTTCATTTTGCTTGCTTTTTTAATTTTAAGCAAATTCTGTTCAACATTAGTTCAATTGTTTTATATCCTTTTCACTAGGATGAACTAGATGAGACCATCTCTGTGTGGGATTCACATGTCATCCGACCATCAAAGAATGAAAGAGTACCAAGCGGGCGACCCAAAATTATGTACATGTTTCCCGACCTCTTTTCTACTGACGACTACCTTTCCCAGGTGGAGAGAGCTGATATACAGATGTGTCTCATCAGCTGCACATCTCGATCAACAGTACCATGTGACACAGACATCTACAACTTGTGCAATCTTCTGATGGCAGAGTCGGGGCTGCATCCGCCATCTGATCCTTATCAAGCACTAGATTTGTACTTGGACTTGAGGAGAAGTATAAGATCAGCTCTCTAAAGAGTCTCAATGACTGAAACGAAATAGAAGTAGAGAGGAATTTTGTATTTTCATGTACATTCGACACTGTTCTCATCCTGGTATTTATATTTGATATCAATTTTATAAAGGTGCAATTCATGTTTTCATCCAGGAATTATGCTATTATAACTATTTAAAAATATACACTCATTTCACTGTGTTTATGTTCCTAATGCCAGTTCTTTATATGGTATTAGGCACATTAATATCAAGGCTGAAAAGCAAGATTAAAGCTTCCCTTCCTTGACCCTGTATTTGAGATTTTACATTTAGGTATTACTTTGGTTTTACCAGTTACTTTAGATATTGTTTTTGTTTAAACAGTTAGAAATGATTTTCTTTAATATTAGTGCAAAATTTATGCAATTAAATATCTAACAGTTAATAGCAGTATGTTTTTCTTGAGTCTTGGAATAAAAGAACTATGGAAACCTCTTCCAAATGTTTGTCATTTTATTTAACAGTGACATACACCTTTTTTCATGTCAAAATTTAAACATTAGAAACCTGTAATAAAGTGTCTTCACATGTCAGGACAGACTTTCTGACTCTTCAGAATGGTAAAACAAAACCTGCTAGGTCAGTACGAACAATGTTAAGTACTCTGCAATCCCACTTCACTTTCAAACAAACTTTGCTCACAGTAATAAACAAAAAAAAGCATGATAATTATGAGCATGCCAAAACACTGTTAGTGGGTAGGTTTCAGTACAAAAGTTAGGACCTAAAATAGCATCAACCCTTTAACAGCAAACAAACAGATTTACCATGACTTACCAAACGCAAAGCTTTGAAAAAGAGTTTTTGATAGCCATAAAAATGTCTAACCCTTTCTAGAGGAAAGGAAAACCATGCAAGAGCTCACTGAGCTACAAAATATCCATTGTAAAGCAGTCACCTGACAAAATGTTGTCCAGCTCTGTGCGAAACTCTGGGTATGAGCTGTAGGTGCACGGTAACTCAAGTACTGCTCCACATGTGTGTGCTACAAGCCTTCGACTTAAACCAGACAACTTATTAAATGTGACTTCAATGGTGTCTTTGCACAGCACTGTGGACCCTGTACAAAAGCGCAGGAAGATTTCCAGTTTTCTTTGGTCAATGCTTCTCAGGTATCTCAGCAGATGGTTCAGGGTTGACTGCTCCTGTGGACTTAGGCTTTCACTTGATGGCTTTATCATCTGGGCCACTTTCTTGTTTGTTGCCCTCTTTGATTCATAAAGTTGCATTATACTGTCTTTGCTGGAGAGTGATGGGACAGCACTGTGAACACTAGAGTGGAAACAGTCTATTACAAATTTAGGCTCTTGAAGGAGAACTTTATGTGCCATTGTTACAAGAGAAGCCCACAAGTTGTCTTTTGAAGGTAGGCAGTGTGAGCCCATTCTTGAAAATAGGTCAAGTAAGTCTTCTTCAGTAGCTTCATCCATGTTGCCTTCCAAGGCTTTTTCAACTGCTTCTCGCTCAGCTGCTGAAATGAATTTTCGAAATGACAGCATCAACAGCTCCTCATCTACTGAACCGACACCTTGACAAGAAGCAAGCACAAAAGCTGCTGACAGTCTGATTGGTATGATGTTATGATCCAAGAATCCTTTTAACCAAACTCTGCCAACAGCTTGCCACTGCATTTCAGTAAAGTCTGGCCTTAGTCTGGGAACTCGTTCTTCCTCCCCTTCACACTGTTCCAAAAAATTTTCCCAGAAAGCTGAGTAGACTTCTCTTGAAACACCGTCGCTGTCAACAGCTTTCTCACCTTTTAACTTAATTTTGAGCACAACATCCAGTACATCTGGTTCCATAAAGGCCTTTATGACATCATGAACCACATTGATCCGCCTTATTGTAACAAAGCGGATCTCTTTTTCAGAGTGGTTGAAGGATGCTGGGTGACCGCCTGGTGATGCCGGATGGTTGCTTGGTGATCCAGATCCATCATTTATTGTTGAATGCTAGGGAAAAAAAGTGCGTCAATTATAATTTCTCCAGTATGTGACAACTCTAAAATCATTCATATTATTTATTCATAAAAATGAAATAACATGAATTACTTTAGAGTTGTCAGATACTGGAAACATTTATTCATAATCAACAATCCTCAAAAATGAAATGCAAAAATATTCTGGTTTTAAATATTTTCTAATAAGAGAACAATGCTTTTTGTCAATGGGATGAAACACCTGCCAAAAAATAAACTTTAATATCTGAAACTGTAGTCATATTTTTAATGATACTTTTAAAAAATATCAAATGACAGCAAATGAAAGTGAAACTGTGATATCCAGTAAATAAAATGGAACAACATTTTTTATAGGGAAAAAAAACCCTATATTATACCTGATGAGTGATGAGGTCATCTGGATTCCAAAGCAGGGTAGAGTCTAGACCATCCCCATCATGGTTAGGAACAGGTCCAAACTGTACTTCAGAGTCTTCAAGGGATGCATTGATGCCAGTGGTGAAAGGAGAGTTTGACTCAGTATTAAAGTGATCTTGATTATGTGTTAACGTCCAGTAGAGCTCTTCACTGTCATGACTGCTTGCAGCTTGATGTGGACTATTGCCAGCATCACTCAAAGATGGTGCATGTGGGCTCTCTGCACAACTCATCTCAGGGGCTTGGTGACCTATTTGGTTGGCTGTTTGTCCCACCTGTCGAAAAGTACAACAAAATTGTTATCTTACCTTTAAGTATAATTTGATCTAACCTGCAAAGTTTGCATTGATAGCTCAGTAACAAGCATTTCATTAAATCTTTCATACACATTCAGCAAAAGTAAGATTCAGGCCAAATAAATAAAATGAGTTTGACATAAACTTGGATACACAAATTATATGTGTGAGTGAGAGAGAGCAAGTGAGCTAGCTAGCTCGTTAATTTGCAGCAAATCTTACTATTCCTAGTTCTGTCAGTGTTGAAGCACTTGGTAATATGTCAGAATTTGATAATAGATCTGAATGATCCAACTGTTGATCAGGTCCAGTCCCCTGGTCAGATCTTCTGGTTCTGTTTCTTAAAAGAGGTCTTTGCAGTCTCCTGGCCTAAAAAAAGATGTGAATTAATTTAATAATTTCATGTAATTTTAGAATGAAGTATGGTAAGCATTTCCATGTAACACTAATTTTTACTTGTGTACTTCAATCATATAACTGTAGTACTTAAAATATACAGTACCGTTCCCATTAAAATACATTATTTAGTCATGCTTCCCCACCTTTAACACAAGTACAAGATTTAAATATTTATATAAATTGCATTAATATAATGTTGATTTGTTTTGATTTCTGAAATGTTTTACAAGTAATTGTGTCATTGCCATGTGTCAGAACTCACCTTTGTTCCCCTGCCCTCAGTTGGTTCAAAATCTGAAGATGAGTCAGAAAGCACCTCTGCAGGAGAAACCTCTTTGTCCTTTTCTTGGGAGCATGTGTAAATGCGCAGCATTCTTATCTTTGTCTGCTCATACAACTGGTTTACTGTACATTCACGGGCACAATTTCATGACTGAAATCTCTGATGTCAAACGCGAAATCCTCCACTGGTCCTTTGGAAGAGTGTCCATTCGGGAAAAAGAGTTGTTTTCCTATCTCTAACAGTTCGCCCATTGTAACTGATTTGCTCACAGTCAGATGTCGTGTCCCACCTCCGTGTTTTGTTCGGACTTGATGATAATCATCCTTATAATAGTGGAGCCAGCCCATTTCAACCCTTCGGCTGTCTTTTACTGCATGCTTATTCCCAACTTTAGGACCCGCAGTGTTTCCGTCGGCCGGCGTTTTCCGCATCCGTTGTCCCTGAAGTTTGTCTCTCACTCGTTGCATCAGAGCGCACTTTACTTCCGCTGTTCTTTCAAACGAAACATTTCTTTGCCGGCAGAATGCTTTGATAGCAAGTCGGTCACCATATCTCTCGATATACTGGGCTAACTGCTCATCCGTCATGACGTCTATGACACTGACATCAATCTGAAAAGTAAAACGGAGTAAAAACCTTAAAGTTGACATAAAATATGGACTACACAAGTTTAGACTATTAGGAACGTTATGAATGTGTACTTGCGTCCATATTCTGCAGCTAATCCGCATGCACAGATGACGAAGACAAGTGGACATGTTGACGCACCCGAAACGGTTCAAAATACGTTCAAAATATAAAAAACAGCAAAAAGGTGTATAATCTAGCATACCTTATCTTCCTTAAGTTTTTGGATGACATTTTCGGAAATATTTCTTGTTTTCATAAAGTTGAATATATCCTCCTCCGTGGCCATTGTTATTACATAGGTAACGATAGGTCTACTCCATCTCGTGCCCACCAGGTTTCTGGTGCTCACCAGTTAGTATCTGGTGCTCACCAGTTAGTATCTGGTGCTCACCAGTTAGTATCTGGTGCTCACCAGATAGTATCTGGTGCTCACCAGTTAGTATCTGGTGCTCACCAGTTAGTATCTGGTGCTCACCAGTTAGTATCTGGTGCTCACCAGTTAGTATCTGGTGCTCACCAGTTAGTATCTGGTGCTCACCAGTTAGTATCTGGTGCTCACCAGAAACTGTTTGGTTTTTTTTTTTGTCGATGTCCCCTAAGGGGCTCCGTATGTTCCTACACAACCATTTTAATAATAAAAAAAACTCAGAAGAGCTATTTTAAGCTTAGTTTTCTTCATAAATGTCCACTATCATTAAAAACACCCACAAACACATCACGGTGGGTCTTTCAGCAAGACAGAAAAAAAGATCAAATGCCATCACAACATGACATATTTGTAATCTTAAAGTAAAATCCCTACATCAATTTTTAAGCTTATTTATTTTTTCTTTTTGTTAAGAAGGAAATGTTTATTTTACATGAATGCTCCTTTACAAGGAAATCTTGGTCATTCAAAACAGGTAAAAAGTTATGTACTTTTATTTTGGAAAAAATCACGCACCAAAAACACACAAGCAAAAGTATGACTTTGAGAAAAACCATATATAGGATAAAGTATCTTAGTCCTTTGATTTTCTTTGTAGATGTCCTCCATCATCAGAAAGTTTTCACAGGAGCATGACCAAAAATACCATTTTCATCAGAGTGGGGCTTCAAATTTAAAATTATCTTTTTGCTTTATTTCTTGTTTGGTCTATAAGCCCTTAAAATATGGCAAATTAATTTTCATTGGTTAGAATATAGTGTACAGGCTGGGAGGGCAAAATGTTCCAGCATTTTTCCTTTTATTAAAATAGTGTTCTGCCTTTAGAGGAACACACACAGGGAGAAGCTGAGGGTGGATCTTCTGTGCATGTGCACAGCTGATTTAATAAGGCAAACATTCTGGGGGATTTACGAGCGCTCATCCTGCTGACCATGGGAACATGTTTTCCCCTTTATGGAAAATTATTTGAATGGCAGAAATCTTAGAAAAATCTTGCTGTTTTCTGCCTGCTGGCATCTTCAGGATCAAACTCATAATGCGTCAGTGATCAGTAGGGTTTGTGGTGATCACAAACAAAACCAGGAAGCACGAGAACTTCAGTGAACTGCAAACCACACACTGACTTCAAGTTGTTTTTTTCATCATTAATTGGTAGGATATTAATACATGGTAAAAACCTTAACAGCTACATTTGCCTAAATTATTGTCAACTTAAAAGTTAATCAAAAGTGACAGATGCATTAACAACCTCTATTTTTAAAAAACATCCTGAATATGTAGAAAATGTTTGTTTGAAAGATGCAAAACACATTTTTTCATCATAAAATGTTTCCTTCTCTCTTGTTGACAAATTTTTACAGATTTTTTTTGTTAATTGCAAGCATACATTTGCTTTTATTTACAATGTGTGTGCTAAAAGAAGACATTTTATCCCAGTGAAATGTTAACGGTTTTTTTTAGAAAAAAATATTTTATAAAGAAATAACGATAAAAATTATGTTTGTCTAACATTTTGATCTATCACCTGACACCTCTTACTTATCTGCTCCAGGTTAATAATTTAAATTTAATTCAACGTTGTTTATAGAACATCTTTCCTGTTATACAACACCTCAAAGTGTTTTACTTACAAAACTAATTTTTTTAAAAAGAAATGGTGTGAGCAGCATTGTATAACCCAAGTGTGGTTGCCACCCCAGGCTCTTCTTGGCTGCCTGCTACATGCCCCTCACCCTCCCCTTCTGCCCCTGCCTTCCTGTGCAGGGGTCCAATGTAACAAATTCATAAAAACACACTTATTTTTTTTCAAAATGGCGGCTTTGCTGTTGATTTTATCTCCATAGCAACCACTTAATTTTTTGGTCGCATGGGGGTGACAAACAAATCTATGTAATTTTTAGAAGAATCGGCTTACGTAAATTTTTGCATTCCCATGACAACTGAGGTTTTTGTTCACCACGTCTAGATTTTTAATGTTTGTAGGGTATGTTATATTGTTTTGTACAGCTTCAGCCAGGGATTCATGTGTTTTCACAATATTCTGCAAAAGAAAAATGCAACATGGGAACATCTCTTTGTGATCTTGCCAAACTAACACTGTTCAAAAACCAATATGTTGTCGTAAACTGCCTCCCAATGATGCTCAAGAAGTTAAGAATTGATAAATCAAAATCCCAAGGAGGAGTTTAATTTTGTAGCTGGTATCTGCCTTTCATAGTAACTAACGTCGTCAGCAACATTTCTGCAATACCAATTTATTGAAAATCCAAAGGAAAATAGTTTCCATTTTGCATATTTTGCACAATTTAGTGACTCCAGCTCGACAAGAGCTGTCACAGTCAATAATTACAAGCCCATGGTCTATATTGGTCTATATTCTTCAACTCTGAACTGCAGATATTTATTCACGGTCTTATGTCCTTCCAGCTGGATCCCATCTTCTTCTGTCTTAGCTGTCATTTCTGGGCTTTTTGAAAAAAAATGTAAATTGTTGAAAAGTTCCAAAATGTCATCCCTCATCTTTCCAGTCCAGTCTTTAAAAATGTTTGGTCCTGTTGGATTTGGTAAATTCCGCATCTTTGCAGCCTCATTAGTGTCACATTTAATGATCGTAACAGGTTTACTTTTTTTTTTCAGTCTATTCTTTGTCAAAGTGCTGCTGATCTCCCGTCAATGAAGCCAGTTAAAGCCACAGACAAATCTCTCTGTGTGTTCCTCCATCAATACAACAGCGGTGAACTCCATTCTCTTTTGGCTTTGTTGGTAAAAGTTTGTTAGTTAATGCGCTGAAGAGCAGGACAGCTTTGACTTGAATCTGAGTCCAAATCCGTTTTATTGACCACACTGTTATGAGGACGTGGTGAGGAGAGTTGCTCTGCAACAGTGTGATGTCTTCCATATGAATGTTACAATAGTCCCACGGGGAGCGGACTGAAAGAAATACAGAACGTGATGCTGAACAAATTTCTTCAGAAACCTAAGTTTAAACGTCCTTATTGGATCTGGAATCAGAGCAGCTGTTAATTGCCTCTTAGGAATTTTGATTTAAAAGCTTTTTTTTTTCCTCCAGTTTCTTTGACAAAACATTTATTAAACAACTTGTTAAAAACAAAAAAATGAGCTCCGTGTTCCCTTCATTTTTCATTCCCCTCAACCTTACTGTAAGAAATTAGTCAGTGTAGTTTGTGTAGGCATCTTATGGGCACCGTGCATGCAGCATTTATGCGTGGTCAGTAAGGACCGAGTACTCGCACATTACTAACGACCAGATTCTTGCATGAAGCCATTGTACGAAAGCATCACCCGCACGTCATAAGTGCGTGCAACTTAGATTAGCCTCATGAATTCACAAAACATTTACTACACACGAGACAATGGTATGTTATGAGCCTCAAGGGAACTGCAAGACGCACCTGCGCTCCCTTTCCCAGCAGGCACCTTGATGTCGGCTTGACATCAAATATGGGTTGATATTTGATCCAACTAGTGGACAACATTATTTTAACTTTTGTTTTCATACTATTGTTTTAGTGTGGGAAATACATGAACAGTAGAAATTCAATCTCACATGAAAAAACAGAATTGAGAATGCTAGCTAATACAGTTGACGTCATTGACGTAATTAATTTGACATAAATTCAATGGCTTCGTGTAAAACGTCAAACTAACATTAGTTTTATATCAAATGAACTTCCATACTTCTTCTCTTTTTGAAGGATTTGGGCTTAATTAAAATAATTTAGCCCTAATGAAATCACAGCATGCAGCTTAAAATTATTTTTGATGTTTTCTTTCAGTTCAAACTGAACTAGAATGGACCCTATGGTTTATCACTGCTGTATATCCCAGCAGACACAGCAGGGAGTCTAGAAATATCCCGGATGTCCCCAGTGACAACTGAAGTTGTTTTATATTAAGTTTTTTATAGTATTGTAATTGTTGATAGTATTTCCATCTAAATCAAACGTGTTAATATTGAAATAAACATTTTGTCGGGAGATCTGAATGCATTTACATTGGTGCCACAGACTCTATCCCCCACCCCGCCTGATTTCTTACCGCATAACATGAAGGCCTTTGTCAGATGCTCGAACCAGTAAACTTTTAACATAAACTTGACACCTACACATGAGAAGATTATAAACCAATGAGGGAACACAAAAGGGTGACATCAGGCGACTTGACAAGGGTTAACTGAAAACACTGGTCCTAAATTGATGGTAATGAACAGCTGAGCACCTGAAAACTTAGACCGGGTTGTATGGCAAGCAAAATGTTTCATAAGTCACCAAGAAAATGCAGTAAATAACTGCGTTTTGGCCATCAAAAACAGTGTTTTTTATGCATGTATGTTTAATAAGTAACACATGATTTATGCAAACTTGTGTTGTCCCATGACACGCATTTTATTGCATTCAAAAACATGTGTTAGAGACACTGTTCTAGAGTGTTCAAAGATGCGTGTCAAAGACGCCACCTTAGCGTGTTTGAAAACATGCATCAGATTTATGTGCAAGATTTGGAAAGAGCATAAAAAACTGTTTTTCATGGCCAAAACAACGTTTGCACTTTTCCTGGTGAATTATTGTATATTTTGCTTGCCGTACTGGTGTGCAGTGCAGAACAGAACAAAATCAACCAAAAAACGGCACCAATTTTCTCACCATCAAGCAACAATCTTCTCCTTCTTGAACTCAAACATGAACCTTCTTCTCTGCACATGCTCATACTTCATCTTAGCATGGAAACAAACTGATATGCAATCATTTGTGGAAGGAAATGGCTGTCTTCTTCTGGGAAAAGGAGAGAACATGTGTGAACAGTCATTCATCTACAGCATGTATTTATGGCTTCAGTGGCTTGGAAGGTGGAGAGCTCATCTGCCAATCAGAGAGACGGTGGTTTGATTATTGTTATTTATTATCATCCGCAGCACACATGTTGAAATGTGTTTGGGCAAAAGACACTGAACCACAACCCCCCTTTCATGTTTCCTGTTCTATAAAAACAAATACTTTGTAGAGTAAAAAACAGAGTTGTTTTAAGGTATCTTGTGTAAAAGTACTCAGTGTTCTCAATGAGGACAGATTGATATTAATGTAATCCACGTGGAGTCTTTTTACAAGAAAAACATCCAAATTTAATTTCCTTGTTTCTTTTTTCCTTGCAATTTTCCACTTCCATAAACTGATGGACGTCTGGACACGTTTTGTTCCAGGTAAAAATATTCAAGAAGGTTCAGATGTGGTAAGTTTTAAATATTGCTCCTAAACTTTCCTAACAAATGGCAGAACATGTGTTCTTTACCTCAACTCAGTCAGGAAATAAGCTTTAGCCATCAAAAGGGGAAAGTTAAGTAAAAAGACGACAAAGAAGAAGTGCTCATTGAAATATTAATGTAGGATTCATATTTACAAGTAAATTAGCCTCTGCGGAGTAATCTCAAACGTGGTTGTGGTCAGCTAGAGAATTAATATCTAGCCTGTTCCTACCGAAAATGATTCATGAGTTTAATGCTTTTAAACTCACTGTGAGTTTTATATTGCAAACAGTAAGTTCACAGGTTTTCCTTTCAGTCTCGGTGAAACCCAAGGAGTGAAACTTCGCCGTTCATTTTCCAATATTAAAGCAATTTGTCGGCACATGTTGACACCACCGTGATCATGCTGCGCGCAGAAGATCAGTCCCACATGCTTGAAAGGCTTCACCTAATCAAAGCAGCATTGAAATCCTTTCACAGTCAGCCCATTAATGGCATTACCGTCATACGGCACCAAACTGCATCCAGCTTTTGGGCGATTTTCAGGGACAGAGTTCAGGAATACAATAATTTCATTGTTCGTGGGAAGACGTGTGGCAAAGCAGCCGACGTTTCTGTTTTGCATATTGTTACCCACCAATAATTAAATGAATATGTTTCTAATCTCCTGTTGAAAGGAAAAAAGAACTTCAAAGATAAATAAAATATGTGTTTTAAAGAAAAGCAGGTGAGGTCAAGAGTAGGGAAGGATAAATAAGGATCATGTCTAAGGACCCTCACTGGATTTTAGCTCATTGCTGCCCAAGGAAAGCAAATCCAGATCCTTCACCCAGCCAACTGAGCTATCCAACCGCCTCCAACTATAATGCAAACAGTAATACGAAGAAATCCAAAAACATTACCAATGTATCTGACAAAAATTGAAATTCACAAACAGTAGGTAAAATAGCTTATTTGAACATAGTTTGATATTAACTTAAAAAAGTGCTTTCATAAAAATATTGAACAAGAAAAATAATTGAAAGAGTATTGTAACTATGCTTGCTTAAAACAAAAAGTACTGTATTTGTGGTATGTCAAACCTACAGCAACAGGACTGGATACATCAGAACAAAATACCATCAGTATTTCTAAGAACTTCACAGCTACTAATATTGAAAAAATGAACGAATAAGCGTATGCTTTTGGCTTATTTATCTTTTGTTACATTATGAGACAGGGTCTGAGTAACTTAAGGTAAGTGTAACATATCAGCAGTGAAGAACATTAATGGATTTGGACAGTCCTCCTATCTACTGATGAACACAGCCTATCTTGGCGAGGAACGTCTCTGTGTTCTCACGCAAGACAGAAAAAAACAGAACTAACTAACAAAGTTTCTTGATCACATCATTGTTGTGTTTCCCTGTTTTATTATAAATATTTTTGTAAGTACAGTACACTTGATATCGCAAAAGTGTCATTGTTCTTCACAGCACACTCAGCTCCAGCAGCTAAACCTGTTCTTATGAGAGTCAACCCAGTTCAATCTTTTTATAATTTTAAATAAGTCTAATTACTGTCGTAAAGTATAAACATACAATCAGAAGTTAAGAACCGGATAAAAATAATTTAGGTAATGTACATGGAATTGACATGGAAAATGGAGAGACAGAGCAGAAGAAGGATTATATAAGTTTGCTTCCTCTAACTTCCTTTCAAGCAATCTATTGAACTACTTGTGACAATCAATAGTTACTACAGTGGTTTCAGTGTGGTATTTTCTATAGACAGAAAAAATATGGTCATGCACGAGTAAGATACATTTAAAAAATTAGCTAAATGTACCTTTTTATTTTTGGAACAGTTGGATTTTTTTCCTTGTAAAGTTACAACTTTTTGGAGCATAAATTTAACACCTTTATTCTCTTAAAATTCTGACTTTTTCCTATGATTTTATGACTTTATTCCCATATGTTTGTTTACTTTTCTTCTTCTATGGTAACTTTAATACTCTGTTGCGCGAACCAGAAGGAGGGAAAAAACACACTAAAATATTTGTTTTTAGACAAGAAACACAAGTTAGTGAATGTAAAAATGCGTAAAAAGTTTAAAAAAAGCACATTCTGCTGTGGGCTGTTTATACTCCCAGAGCTCACTCAATGGAACTCCAAAGAAAGCCTCATAAATAGTGCATATATGTCTTTTTGTGCTTTCTTTTCAATCAGCTTTCATATACATGTCAGTTAGTATCATGTTTCCTGTCTAACTCAGGTGTTGGACCTTTTAACCCCCAGAACAAGGCGACTACATCATCTGACACTACTTTATGAGGCAGTCATAGCAGGACTACGACAAACGCTGCTGTGTTTCGCCCACTCTCTTTATTACGGCGGCATAAGCTGACATCATGCCACCAACTAGCTTCTTTTCAACAGCATATTATTACGATCATTTAGAATTTCCCTTTGCGGACGTGATCCCTCATCCTAGGCGACGTGTGGATGGAGAGACGGCGTGTTTTGTTAGAGCAGCTACAGTGCAGACGGGCACACAGGTGGCAGGGAAATTGTAATGTACACACACTTGCATCTTGGATCGTTTCCATTTGTGGAAGCCTATAAAGCCGCCTGCACAGAGTCCAGAGTCCTGCCAGCAGCTGCAAAAAGCTATGGTTGGGCATGGAAGTTATTGCACAATGTGTTTTAACGCTTTATTTTAATGATATAACAAAGACTGGTTTCTTAAGTCGCCTATAGAAGTCCTCTTTCTGGATGCTGGTGCACTTAAGTAAACTTCTTTTTCAACAAAAGCCTCATTGTATTTGATTGTGTTTGCTCTTACAGGTGTAAATGTGAATTAAAACATTTTTATACAAGCTTTCTGCCCACTTCCTGAACTTTACATCACAGAACCTGATTAGGCTCATTTTTAATTTGACATAAGGAGTTAATAGCAGCTCTTCCTGGTTCCACATGATTGTGGTCAAATGTTCAAAACTTTAGTTTGGTTTGTCTTACCACACCTTTATGGTTTAGATTTTCTTCACTTTGAAACACCACAATAAACTCTCAAAGCAGAAATCCATAAAATTCTGTTTCTGGTATGCATCTTTCATTGGAAAAAGTGGCATCCAAATGAGGTCAGACAAGCTAATTACAGAGGGAACCTGGCTTAACACTCAATCAACTAAAGGGAAACATTCACACCCACACAAGCATCCACGCACCACAACTTTATCTAAACTGTACGCTGTTAAACATAGATGAGCTTATTTTAACTGTGCGGAAGCACCAAATAAATAAATAAATGTTGACCAAAAAGCTTCACAAATTCTTAATAACAAATCAAATAATTAAACCACGAGTGGCACTATGTCCCTTCCTGACCTGCTATCACTGGCTGAGCAGTCGCTACATGCCACTACTCTGCCTGTCAGACCTGCAGATGACAAATTCTTAAAAAAAATAAAACCAAGAAGTTGTACATTTTTACAATATTTTAGTAAAAATGTGTGAGCAACAGGGGAACGCCACTTGTGCGACCTCGCCTCACGTTCAAAATGAACAAACATTAAAACTGACATTTTTGCCAAGTTGCTTCACAATGATGCTGGAGGAGTAATGAGGCAATGGATCGAAATCCCCCGGAGGAGTTAAAATTTGTAGAAGAGTGGGCTTTTCTGAGGTTAAAGGTCAACAAAACTTCAGCTGTGATAGTAGACTTAACCGGAGGTTAACCGGAGACTTAACCGGAGGTTTTTTTTGTGAAGATCCCTTAAACAAAAGTTTTTTTTTTTTTCCATGTTGTGCAAATTTCACATTTTGCCACAAAATGACCACCAAACCACAAGTCCTATGGCCATCCCATAATAATTTAGAACTTCCCTTGGATAGTCCCGATTTGTGTGTTTTGGTTTTGTTACTTTTGTTATTTATGGATTGATTGTTGAGCAACATTGGGGATTTTGGCTCCATCCAACCATTTTGATGGTTTCTCCCGCTGTGATGTCATCATTTTTGGAGAAGCGGCAGCACAAAAGCGCAGGTCCTCGCCATCCAAGACTGCTACAGGACAGAATTTAATTTTTTAAGAATACTGAAATTCCTAGATGTTCATACTTATTTGATTTGAATTAAATTAAATGTATACATTTGAGAAGTTTTAATTCCAAAAACTGTTTTTACAGGTTTCAGATAAAGATGCATGCAATTTATTGCAATTTATTCAACCCATTTTCAGAGAAATGGACAAGTCAAAGTATGATTAATGAGAACAGAGACCGTGCATTAATCTTAAATAAATCAGTGAACCCCAAGCAGGCTTACCTAATATATCAATGATGATGATTTAACCTGGTGTGCAGTGATTAATGAACTCACATGCAGTTTTAAAACAAACCTGATGAAATTTAAATTTAAAGGGCTATTTAAGTAAAACTCGTCTCAATAAATCTGTGGAAGACACATTATTTAACTTTTAACAGTTTGGTGACTAAATATCTGACACATTTGAGATGAAACTGCATCATCAAACGGCTTAAAGCAGGTGATGAGCAGTGATGTTTCCTGAGGATCTTTAGTAAACATTTGGAGTGGATGTCCAAACACTGATTTATGAAACAAAGCAGAAAAATGTTGAGTATATCTCAAAACAAAACCCACATTGTGATCCGCTCATCTCCCTTTGGACATGAACTCTGAGTTACATCTTATTCATAATCCGTGGCTTTAGTGTGTTGTCTTTAGAGCTACAACAGCTTTAGCTTTTCTAGGAAGTTTTTCTGTGCAGTTGGAAGTGTTTGACCATGTTGTAGAAGAAGAGTTGTGAGATCAGACTGATGTTGGATCAAAAAGCTCACAGTTTTTGCTCTTTTCACTCCAAAAGATTTAAGTCAGGACTCTGTGCTGGCTAGTTAATTTCCATTTATGACATCTGAATTCAATTCAGTTCTTTGTATGAATGATCAGAATGCTAATCATGTTTATTTCAAAAACGTTAGAATACAAGAGAGTGTCATTAAAGGCATCTTCCTCTGTTTTCCCACTGCGTAGGGGAAATTTCCGACGGCTTTGAAGGCAACGCGAATGGTTTCCTTAAGCGCGAAAAATTCTTGACAACACTAGGTCAGAAAACTACTTTTTTCACTTAATAACAGAAACGCTGTGGTTTATTAATTACAGTTATTCATTAGTTTTAGTCCGGTTTTATATTTTTTGTTTTCTTTATTTGATTTTATGCCGATATTTAGGTGTTAAATCTGTAACTCTTAACTAATTTAGGCTAACTCCTACTGTGGGATGCTAGCTATTTTTATCTTTTTTTTTTTCTTTAAACAGCCCCCGAAAATCATCCTAAACATCAAACTGTGTTTTTAAAAAAAATCTTTTTAGGTTGGACTTTTTTTTTAAACTAAAGAAATGGCTTCTCACAGCTACATTTCCATCTCTGAGCTTCATCCCAGCTTTTCTCATCCTGTAAGTTCACCTGATTTTTATGACAGAAATGCTTATAATAAAGTAAATGTATATTATCTATATATGTGTTTATTATAATTATATGATAAAGTTATTTTGGGGTTAACTGTAGTTTAAATATTTTGTGTCTCTTACAAAGACCGACTTAAGCTGTAAATTAAAAAAAAATAATTAAATTTTAATAAAGACTCAGTTACCCAGAATGCTTGGAAAAACAAAACAGCAGTTGATTGGTCAAAAAGTTAGACGATTAAGAACTGCAAACATGTCCTTTGTATTTAATTTCCTTAACTAATATCAGTGTTTACAACTAGAAAGAAACAAAAAAAATGACATAAACAGATACGTTTCTTATTGAATATGTAATTAAATTTGTATAAACAAGGGTTCTTTTTTATTTTAAGAGCTTACTAAAATGGGTTTATATGATTCTTTTGATTGCTAAAACTTGACATGGGACTCTCGATTTGAATAATTACCTTTTTTTTAACAATTACTTTTTAAATGACCTCGATACTTAACCTGGTATTATATATAAAAATTTCCAGTTTACAAATAAAGTTCTTGTCTCTTTCTAATTTTCTTTTAGAAAGTTTTTGGCATTGTCATCGCAAAGACTGATGTCAGAAGCTTCCTGAGCAGAAAAAGTTTGTACAAATTAGTTTATTCTAATTAATAAATGCTTTGAACTGCATTGTCTACTGGTGTCCTGTACTTCAGCGCCCTCTTGTGTTTTTTTCTGATGTTGAAAGCAGGTTCTCATGTCTGTTCACTCCCAGATTCTGAAGTTGAGCGATTCACTTTTGGCTTCACCATAAAAGACTCTCCAGACTTCTTCATAAATGTGTCCGCCTGGGGAAATCAAGGATACATTAACAGCCTTGCCAGTAACTTCAGAATTGGTGACTGTGGTAAATGCTCTTTTATTAACACTATTCCCAAAATGTGGAAAATTAACAATCTTGAAAGTGTTTTTATTGTGTTATCAATTATCTTTTTATTATGCCAATTGGACAACAAATATTTTAAGAAATTGTGTTTAGTGAAAAGCTTAACTGCAGGTTCGACTAATTCCTTTCCTGTTTCCAGTCACAGTTGAGAATCCTTTAGTTTCCAGCAAAGACCCAGAGAAAGACAAGTTCTGCCCGGCAACACCAAGGTAACATTTTTCTGATTGTTTGTTACATTTGTCTCTGACACCTGGAGAAGAATTAAACAACTTCAGAAACATTTTGTGCAAAATCTGAGGTAATCGTGGGTAATGTGTGACGGAAAAGTCACCTTTTCTCCGTTACATGTGCTATGTCAGCCACTACAGGCTGCTGGTGGTCGAGCCTCATTCCCAAGTGTTGCTGTGCACGGACATGGACACGATCGACAGGCTGCTGCCTCTGATGCACCTGCCTGCAAAGGACTCCGCCGATTTCTACTCTCTGGGCGACATTATGGCCAACGGGCAAAAACTGGATGGCGTTGTGATTAATATACTGGCAGCTCTGAAAATGGTGAGGAGCATTAAAGCATTCAAGCTACCTTTTATTTCGATTTTTACTCAATTTTCTGATTGTGTTTTGGTCTTTTCTTTTAGTTTTTTTAAATTTTGTTCTTAACGTA
The DNA here is from genome assembly GCA_014656515.1 of Oryzias celebensis. NCBI lineage: Eukaryota > Metazoa > Chordata > Actinopteri > Beloniformes > Adrianichthyidae > Oryzias > Oryzias celebensis. The sequence goes on from BNCR01000001.1 coordinate 54,595,589, forward strand.
GCTCTGGTTTTATCTCTGAAAACATGCACATCCAGCAAAAGAGGATAGTTTAAACTAATGAAAAAACACATGACAATGACGCCGTAGTAAAGCGAAAAAAACCCAAAACTTTCTAATAAGCATTGAGATGAACATAAAAAAGCATCTAGTTAAGGTTCAAAAGAAGTTGAAAATCAAATATTTTAATCACAGTTATCATTATTACACTGAATAATTTTTTTGCTAAGAAAAGGGGACACTATGATTGAAAAAATGTAAATAAAAAATATTAAAAAGATGCAAGATTTGCAGACATTTAAATTGCATTTTTCATTTGCTGAAGTGATCAAATTACTTTGTATTAATTGCAGGATTTGTAGATGTTTGTAGATGTTTCAATATTTATTAAATATAAAAGTCAAATTTTATCCTTTAGAAAATAGCAAAATGTTGCAGAAAAATATAAAGATTTATTGGATGAATCTTTTTTATTTGTTCTGTTTTGCAGCTGAACAGACAGAAGCTGTCAAATTCTGTTCTTACATTTGAGTTTTGGTTTTTTGTTCCTCACAGAAACCTGGTTAATGCTTCTATGAACTCCCTTTGTATTAAAAAATATAGTTTTTTTGTTTTTTTACCTTTAGAAATGCCTTTTCCATTTGTATTTTAATCAAAAAGGAATATTTTATGTACAAATTAGAGAATTCCTGGGCAAATATGATCTGAAACGTCCTATTTTTCATTGAATAAGAAGAATTCAGACTGTGTTTTCTGTCTTCAGATCGGAGAAACCAAACAGTTCACCACCTCAGACGGACGTAGAGGACAGAGGCTGGAAGTGAAGCTCTTCGATGACTCTGTGTCCTCCTTCCCTCTAGTCTGGTGTGTGTTTAGTATGTTTCCTCGTCTCCACAGATGCTGTAGAGTGACCGACATGTGTGTTTGATCTGCCCTTTGCTTCCATTACAGCTGGGATAAAGAGAGCATTCAGCTTCTGCAGATGCTGATTCCCAGGGAGGCGGGTCTGTAAACGGCTGCTGCTCTTTGGAAGACGCAGAAAATATTTTTGACTTTTGTTGAAGTCTCTGGGGGACCTGAGTGTTTAATATAATTGTCTGAACTCCTTTCAAAGTGCTCTTCATTGCCGACGCAAAGATCAACTTTGACAGCTTTCGTGGCGGCATGGTGGCAACCGTGAACTCCAGAAGCATCATTACTGTCAACCCTGGTAAGAAATCACAGCCGTATTTTGCAGTCAGTGAAAAAGTCACTGTTCTATGTCGGAATAAAGTGTTTCCAGTGAGAAACAGAATCAATTCCTGTTTGTTTTAGACACCCGAGAGGCCAGCCTGCTGTTCAGCTACGCCAAGCAGATGTCCGAGTCTGGAGCTCTGGACCCCAACGAGGCGGCGGAGGATCTGCCCGGTGGGTTCTGTTCAGAATAGCACTATCAATATTAACGAGTTAACGCACGCAAGTAATTTTTTAAAATGAACTCGTTAATTTTTATTAACACAGATTAATTACACGTTAGAAGCGACCGTCTTCCTCTTTGTGTCGGACGGTTCAGGCTTCCAGGGCGTGCGTTAATTTCTGAAAATGCACACGTCATCTGGCATTTTCACGCTTATAACATGGTCACTTACAAAAGAAATAGATATTCAATTGATTTTTTGTACTTTATTCTTGTTATTTTTTGGGTTTAGATCACTTTTTCACAAAAGGTGGACTATTTGATATGTAATACGACCCGTTGTCATGGTAACACAATGCGTCGCTGCACCAGCAGATGTTGATTGTCACAATAGGTTCAACAAAGTCTCAGTTCAGAGAGAAAGTCACCTCTTACCGCTTTTTTTTGTCCAGATGACGAAGAAAGGGTTTGATTTAAAGAAGCCTATGCAGTAAAGAACATTTCGGCTTTGTGACCGGAACTACTTTTTAAGGTGTGCATCAACATCCAGCGACCAATCAGATTTGAGTATTCACCAGGACCAATTGAAGTGCAGAATCACAATGTCCTGTATATAAGCATCTTTGTTTTCTTGGAGTAAGACTTGGAGTAAGTCTTTAGAGTTCTGCTTATCTTACTGTTCATGTGTTTTATGTGCACAAATTAAATTTCTGAGTTAACACTTTATAAATTTAAACATTTCAGACAATGAAATTGAAGGGAAACATTTTCCCTCTAGCCTGTTTTCTTCGATAGCTGCATATTGTTGTATAAAATGTAACTTGTAAAACATTGTAATTAACCGTGAATAATAACAGCTCAAAAGTGTGATTAATCTGATTCATGTTTTAATCGATTGACAGCACTCATTTTTAGGGAAAACTGTGTTTACAAGCTAGTTGCTTCACTATCAGATATTATAAATGTGAATACATATTTAAACATTTAGGTTTAATATTAAGTATATCCTTAAATGTAAAGGTAAGCATTGTGAAACATCATTATTTGAATGAGGAAAAGTGTTGCAGTGTGTTAGATACTTATTAAAATGTAAAAACTGAATCAATACTTCATTTATTTATTTATTTATTTTTTCCATTTTCTTAGTTGGGCTGGATTGAGCGATTTTTTTTGTGACTTTATTTTTGTATGTTTGGGTTTGTTTTCTGTTTGTAGTGGACTCCATCACTGATGTTTACACGGTGAACCAGCTGAAGCTGAAGGCCAGGGAGCAACCCGAGACTTTCTTTGGCCTCACCTACAGCTTCATCTCCAAGCTGGACCTGGACTCTTCTGTCTCCAGAGTGATCAAGACCCGCTGGTATGTTCACATGAAAGTTATGGTTGCTGCTTCGTTCTTTTCTTTCACCTGGCAGTGCTTTGATTTGGGCTTTTTTTTAGCTCTAAATGTAAGTTCCAGGTGACTGAGGACATGCAGAGCTGCAGTAACCAGTTTTGTCCAGGGAGGGAGCAGCCTTTCTCAGGCACCACAGGCTTCGACCTGCTGGTGGACCTGACAGACCACACTGGCACGCTGCAGGGCTGCAGCCTCAGGGGCGCCACAGCAGAGCAGACACTTGGCTGCTCGGTTAGTAACTCTTCAATGAGTGAGGGGTCAGCTTTGAATTGTTTTGTTTCACAGACTTTTCTCAAGAAAGTTCAAGAAATGTTTCTGCCTGGTTCCAGACAGACGAATTCATCCGTTTGACCGATGATCAGCGGACCGCTCTCAAGTGGAAGCTTCTTCTGGAAAGATGCAAACTCTCTCTAAAGGTATCTCAGCCGCATGTTTTTGTTGTTGTTATTTCAAATAATGTTCATGTGATCCTCCGCTGCAGATCCTTCCCTCTGCGAGAATGAAGAGTGGCATTCGGGTGGTGATCCTGGCCTGCTCTCTGGCTGACCCAGGAGAGGTGAAGCAGCACATGTCTGCCATTCTGCAGCAGCTGTAAACCAGCCACGCAGTCTCTTCTATTTATATTTGTTCTGTACTAATTTAAATGTAAACAGATGTCTGAATTATTATTTATTTATCTTATTTATAAAAACTGATTTATTTTTAAAAAAAAAGCTGTTGAGCTGTTGAACTGAACAATTGAACTGTTCTTGTTGAATAAAGTTGTTTGGAAAACAAATGCCTGTGATTTGTTAATACAAAATACATTTTTAGAAGAAGGCGAAAAAATGCTCTTGATGTCAATAAAACGCGTTAAAATTATTATTATTTTATTTTATTGGTGCAGATGTCATAGCAAAATTGTTTGATTTATTTCAGGCCTTTTTCAGCAATTAAAACAAAGGCAAGGAAAAAACGACTAATGACATCAAATGTATTTAAGATTTTAATTCATAAAATTCTTAGAAAAATATGAATATGAGTTTTGACATATGAGTTGCTCTGGATCATAAATAGACATGTTTACACTTTTACTTAGAGCACATACATTTACTCTATTGTATGTAATAATTGCAAAAATAAAAGTTGATTAAAGGGAGTGGGAACAGTGAAGTGACTTATATAATCTCACCACTTTTTTATTTTATTTACCTCTGTCTACATGGTTACATGAATGAATATTTAATGCATAAACGGTTGTTTTTCCATTTTTACCTTTTTTTTTTAAACCCGGAACGTTTGACGCGCTTATGTTTTTGGCGGACATGTTATTCGGACGTACCGCATTTTCGAACGTTGGCCTCAGGTGATCTAAAAAGACTATTCTTGTCAATTTTTTAAGAACGTTTTGTCGTATTCATATCATTTAACGTCCGGTACTTAAAAGATACTGAATAAACTTTAAAAATATCGACCTGCCATTGTTGGTCGATCTTGTTGGTCAGAAATTGTCAGATGTGACGTGACTGAAGAAGGTTAATTGGAGTATTGTTTTGAACAGCGACAGTGGAGCAGCATGAATGTTAACCAGGGCACGGTGGGCAGCGACCCGGTCATCCTGGCCACGGCTGGATACGACCACACAGTCCGGTTCTGGCAGGCCCACAGCGGGATCTGTACCCGTACGGTGCAGCATCAGGACTCGGTATCCTTTCCGTGATTAGAAGTATTTAGCTAACCTGTAAAAATGTGTGCTACACGTACAAATGCCTCTCCGGTCGTCAAAGCCTTATGGTTATGACGTTTTTAGTTTTGAAAAAAAAATCTTCAAGGACAAAGTTTCTGCAGAGCGGCAGGAGTTCAGTAGAAATTCACCTCTGGACTGTTGATCCAGAGCAACCCCGTTCCCCCTTCCCGTCACCCATAACTGACAGCTCTCTATTTACATTCTCTCCCACGAGCTTACAGCCCTTCAGCCCCAACCTAACATCACTAGTGCAACAAAAATGGCGAGCAATATCAGAGCTATCCAACTGTACACAGTTTTGATCCAGATTTCAGCTCAGACGAGGAAAACAAAGACGCTGTCATGGATCTATTTTGTTCTACAAGTGGATGCATCAGAATAGAGCGGAGCAGGAAGCTTGTCGCCTGCCCATCATGTTTTCTACATCACAGATAAGATCTTTTCAAACAGCATTTTGCCATCTGCTCCTGATTCACAACTATTTGAATAAATAAATACTGTATTTTACGCACAGTTTTATTAGGTGCAATTTTCAATTAATATTCATTGTTTTTCTAAAAAAAAAAAAGGTCACTTTACTTTTGTAAAATGTGAACATTTTTTAATATTTTTACAATTTCATTATCGTAACATGTTGAAGTTTTTTCTTAGGATTTTATGACTTCATTCTTGTAAATCTTTTACTTTATTTCATATATTTATTGAAGAAAATGCTAAAAGAACACATTAAAAGCATGATTTTCGAAGTGGATCTTTGACTTGTTCTTCCAGCAAGTGAATTCCCTTGAAGTCACTCCAGACAGAAGCATGATCGCCGCTGCAGGTCAGTTAAAAAAGTCCAAACTCTCCTCTTTGAAGATTCTGCTGTGCTCCACTGTGACTTTCTCCTCTTTCTATAGGATACCAGCACATACGCATGTACGACCTGAACTCCAACAACCCAAACCCTGTCATCAATTACGATGGAGTCAGCAAGAACATCACCTCTGTGGGCTTCCACGAAGATGGACGCTGGATGTACACCGGAGGAGAGGACTGCATGGCTCGCATATGGGACCTGAGGTACAGTGGTTCACCTCCTCCCAACACCCGAGGAGAAATCCAACTTACTTTTGTCAACCGTCTTCCTTCAGGTCAAGGAACTTGCAGTGTCAGAGGATCTTTCAAGTGAACGCACCGATCAACTGCGTGTGTGTTCATCCCAATCAGGTATCCTCCGCCTGCACTGCTGCTCGTGTAGATTTATTTGTAGATTTAAGTTTTACTGACAGATGGCATTTTGTGCTTTTTAGGCAGAGCTGATTGTTGGGGATCAGAGTGGCGTGATTCACATCTGGGACCTGAAAACCGACCACAACGAACAGCTGATTCCAGAGCCAGAAGTCTCCGTGAACTCTGTCCACATCGACCCAGATGCCAGTTACATGGCAGCAGTCAACAGTTCGGTCTGTGCCCAAAATTGAAAATGAATTGAAAAACCAAAGAGGAAGTAGAGTGAGGTTTTTGTTCTTTTTCCCAACAGGGAAACTGTTACGTGTGGAACCTGGCTGGAGGGATGGGAGATGAAGTGACGCAGCTCATTCCAAAGACAAAGATCCCAGCACACAAACGTTACTCTCTGCGCTGCAAATTCAGCCCTGACTCCACGTGAGTCTTTTTTTTTTTTTTTTATCTCTGCCTTATGTGATGCCAAAAACCTCATTTATGTTCCTCCTATAATGTTTCCAGACTACTGGCCACCTGCTCAGCAGATCAGACCTGCAAGATCTGGAGGACGTCCAACTTCTCCCTGATGACGGAGCTGAGCATCAAAAGCAATAATCCTGGAGAGACATCCAGAGGCTGGATGTGGGACTGCGCCTTCTCCGGAGACTCGCAGTATATCGTTACAGGTCTGTACATTCACTTCGGAAAGGACTTTGGCTCCACGTGATGAATTCAGGAAAAGAATACGCACTTTTTTCAAAATGGTTTTATCTCCAGAGCAACCATGATATTTTTGGGTCACCTGGGTTAACGAACAGGTTTCATGTCATTTTTAGAAGACTTTTCCTTAGCAACAAAGGTTTTTTTGTCAACCATACACGCCTAATATGTTCATACTGTGTTACATCGTCTCATTCAGCTTAAGCCTGGGATTCATGCATTTGGTAAAAATGTGTGAGCAACATGGGAATGCCACGTTTCCGAGCTCGCCACACTAACGCCCTTAAAAATCTAGTTCTTCTGATTTCAACATTTCAGTTTCTGAAAGATGCTGGAGAAATTAGGAGGTGCTAGATCGAAATTTCTAGGAGGTGTTTAAATTTGAAGCTGTTACCAAAGGGAATCTTTTTGGGAAATGCATGATGGCGGCCTCCTCCTGAGGTCAAAGGTTAATGAAACTTTTAGAAGAAGAAGAAGAACTGAGAAAGCAAACCTGGTCCTTCAGTCCAGGACTAACGTGGGTCAAAATAATATCGGTTTTAATCATTTCGCGCTTCTTTAAAATTAGGAATGAATCAATTGAAGTTGAGAATCTGAGGTAAAGTTGAGTTTTTGTTCCACAGCGTCCTCAGATAATCTGGCTCGTCTGTGGTGCGTCGAGACCGGTGAAATCAAGAGGGAGTACAGCGGACACCAGAAGGCTGTGGTGTGTCTGGCCTTCAACGACAGCGTGCTCGGCTGAAGAAGAGGAGTTTAACGGACAGAAAATCTGAGACACCATCAGCTGGAACTGACCTGTTGCTACAAAACTCTGAAGGATTCAGCACAAAAGTGAAAGCCAGAGGTTTAATGTTTATTTCATTTTTCATAAATTTGTCAGAAAGACAAAAGGAATGAAAAATTGCAGAACGTATATTTATTCAAGCAAAAGGACCACAGTCATTCCCACTTCCTGCCTGGAGGAGACGCTGCAGACATGCTTTCTCAAATAACGTGTTTTCTGATGATCCCATGAGGAGAAAAAAAACAAAGCTAATGCAGAAAACCTCAAACTGTCTTTTAAATAAAGAGAAATTAGACTAAGAAAACCAACAGTGTACTTTTTATTTGACAAAACATTGTAACACCTGCATAATTACATCGTAAGCACGTTGGAAAAAAAAGAGATTTCTGAAGTTTGTGACAACACGATGGACAAGAAAAGGGGAAAGTTGATGGATTGTTTTAGGAGGGAAGACAGAAAAAGGAAAACTTCAGTTTTACAGGGAAGCTGCGGAGTCACTCGGGCAGGTAGTAGAAGCACACAGAGACGCAGATGTTGCTGGGAAAGCAGATGTCGATGCAGAAGTAAACCAGCCGCTGTTTGCTCGGACCTGGAGCAAAGAAACCACAAGCAAATACTTTATTGTGCAATACCTGCCTTTGTATCAGAGCGAGATATTTACTCTGAGTATCTCAGGTGAAGAAAAAGCAGTTCACTCCTGGGGGTCAGTGTCGAACAGCTGGGGTAAAGGTCGTAGATTGGAGTTTGGAACCTGCCTGACATGTTTCAGAAGAATTTTTGAACTATAACAAGGATCTGAATTTGATTTTATTTGCATTTCCACTCTAAAGACAGTTCATTACTTTTTTTAAGGTGTCCTGAATAAAACAAAAACAAAAGTTTAAAGTTGAGCAAACTGCTGGGAGGAGCCTAGACAAAGGTCAGTAGCAGCGTTATTGTCTCTCAAACATCTCAAAAGCACAGAAACCACTTTAAAAACAAACCCTAAACACTGTTGACCTTTACATTTTCAGGGCTATTTTTTGTGGCGGATTACTATTAATTTGATTCATTTCAGAGTTGATCTGCAGCAAAAATATCCAAACTACAGTTTTGTGTTTTGAGGTGATTTCAGCTTTTCCAGGTGCATGTGAATGGAGCTTCATCCAAAAAATAATTAAGGCCGCATGCGGCGGTATCCACCTCCTGATCTACCCTCACTGGCTGAGTGGCTGCTACATGCCCAAACCCTCCATCCCTTTCCATCCTGGTCAGATTTGTACGTGACACGTTCATGAAGAAAAAATTACTTTTCAAAACGGTGGCTTTTCTGTTGGTTTTATCTCCATAGCAACCATTTTAAGCTTCTGTCATCTGGTGGTGATGAACAGATCTATGCAATTTTTAGAATAATCTGTAAAAGTAGATTTTGGGATATTCTTGGCAACTGAGGTTTTTTGTTAGTCATGTACACATTTCTAATATGTTCATATCATATGTTATATCATTTTGATCAGCTTGAGCCAGGGATTCAGATATTACGTTCTCACCATATTTCATGAAAGAATGTGCTAGCAATACATAAATGCCACTTTTGTGAGTTCACCTCGCTAATGCTGTTCATTATTTAGCATTTTTTTCCAAGTAGCTTCCCAATCATGTTTGAGGAGTTAAGAGGCATAAATCAAAATCCTCAGAAGGAATTTAAATTTGCAGTTGGTTCTTATTGTTCTTAATGTGTAGTTTTTATCAGCCTCTGTGTTGTCTCTTATCAAGTCAAAGGTCAACAAAACCTATGTTGTGGTTGGCATGTGTGTGAATTTTTGTGAAGATCACTCAGACAATTTTTCCCCATTCTGTGCGAAAATGTGAAATTGCAGATTTTCATCTCATAATTATTTTTAAAACTTCCTGTGGATATGCCAACTCTGTGTTTTGGTTTCGTTTGTAGATTTTTACTTTTTTTGGAGCATAAGAAATCTTGGCTCCATTATTTTATTATAATTTTTATTTTTTGGTGGGGCGGGGGGAATTCAATATTCCTAAAATTCATTTTTACCTGTACAGGTGAATTTTGGTGAGTTTCTGAGCATGTGATCGGGGTCAAATGTTGGGATTTCAGTATAAACAGTCCTCACCCTCTGCCCTGCGGGTCCAATGGATCGACCCATTCCGACACAGAGCCCTGAGGGGCTCCTCCAGCGAAGACGTGTTCACTTGAGGGGCCGCTAGCACTCCCAGGAACTCTGTCTGCCTCTGCGTCTCGTTCACAGAGAGCTGGTAGTGCCTCTGCCGAGCAGAAGATCAGGTCAGGATCTCAGGAGGTCACGTTTCCTTCACGGAGAGCAGCTGTGAACAACCCTAAAGTAACGTTGTGCTTCGTCGAATCGCAAACTTTCTGTGCATCAAAGCAGAAGTACTGAAGATTAAATGACTTTAATGGCTCTTTGAATTCTGAGGAGTTATGAGGTATGTGACACCCCAAGACGGAGGCACAGGAGCCCTCACAGCCTCTCAGTTTACCTGCAGCTCCTTCCTTCTAACAGCCACTGACTCAATGTCCTACATGAAATCATATCTGCACACCTGAGATCTAGTTTTTATGGCTGAGCAGCAGAACCGCGTGGGATCTTTGAATGCATCAACCTGTATTTCAGTCAAAAGAGGCGTCTTAAAAGCTGCAGAGTGCACACAGAGTGCCATTGTGCCCCCCCCCTTTCAGGGCTCGAGCTAACCTCCTGTAAAAAGATCCCGGGGGGGGCGGCCGAGGGGATCAGATGTGCTGAGGAATTCAGGCATGGAGGCGGGACGGAGAAGCACTCCAAGGCTCTGAACGCTTGACCTCTCTCTTTGTGCGGCAGCTCCAGGAAGTCAGGGAAAATTTGATGCAGATCTGATGACTCATTAGACGGGCTCTGATGAACACGGGGATGTCGCACCAAAAGAGGGGAACCCCGCCCATGCAGCAGCTCTTACCTTGAGCGGTGAGTCCTGGTAGAGCGAGTTCACGTTGTCGTGATCTGACTGTTCCATCTCCTGCAAGAAGCAGCTCTCTTGGTTGGCGGGTTTGTAACAGATCAAACCCTGAAAAACATTTTCTGTCGTCAGAATCTGCCAAAAACAAAAAAATGTCTCAAAACATGTAGACCTGAACGTACGTGTTTGACGTCAAAGAGCACCGTGGACGTCTGGTTTGCATGTGAGGTCACAGAAAAGGTCACCAGGTCATTCTGCTGGTCCACGACTGCTGACTGGTTGATCAGAGCTCCGACCTGATCTGGAGCCGAGATTCTCACAATCTGCAGAAGCTGCAGAAGCACAATGAGATCAACAGATTCAGGGTTACCTCATGGGGTACTGATGCACGTCTTACCTGAGAGGGAGGCTGAGCCAGTCGGAGGGGAACGATCAATCCCAGGGCGACAAAGATCAGCAGCAGGAGGGCGGTGAGGCTGACCCAGAACACCTTGTGTTGGAAGTGGGATGAGCCCCCCTCCTGCAAATACATCCACACTGAAGAAAAAACACTCAGATGATGTTCATCCACCTGCTGCAGCTCACCGCGCACTGCTCCTCCTCCTCCTCCTCCTCCTCCAAACGGTTCTCCGACCGCGTCCAGCACCTCACCATCCTGTGTCCGGGGCGGCTCCTCGCTGTCTGCTCCCGTCTGGCAGCTTTCAGCACGGAGCTGCAGTCATGACCAGCGCTGCACTGACGCTCAGCACACCTGCTTTGCTTTCTTGAGCTCCCCGCACACCTCACAACCCCACCTTCCTCCCCTCCTTCTTTGGCTGCACCCTTTTCCCATCTCCACCCATTTGGACACCTTACCCAAATCGTGCCAAAACGTACAAAGGAGGAAGTATGTATCTGATCCCTTACTGATTTGGAATCAGGAAATTGACAGTCTGTCATCCTAATGGTGGAGTTCAAATTGTGAGATTCACAGAGAAAATCAAGAAATCAACTTTGAAGAATTTATATGCATTTATTTAGATGGGAGGAGCTTCTTTCCTCCACCAGGAGGCTTCAAATTGGTGGTGGATGGTCTTCCAACAGGATCGTGACCCAAAACACACAGCCAAGGCAACCAAGGAATGGTTAAAGAAGAAGCATATCAACGTCATGGAGTGAACTAGCCAGTCGGTCCGATTGAAAACCAATGGAGAAAGATGAAGCTAAAAGTTTAATAGCAACAGCCACCAAATCTGAATTATTTCTCGAAATCATTTGTAAAGAAGGGTGGAACAACATTCCTTCTGATATGTGTGGAAAGCTGATCATCAACTACAACAAACGTCTGACCTCTGTGCTGAGAATATGGGTTATAGTGGAGCCAGTTGATGTTGATACACCAGACAAATCATGCATTTTGTGTTACAAGCACCTCAAAATGACATGTACTGTAGGATCCCCTCTTACAGGGGGCACGTTTGCCACAAGAAAACTCAAAAATGGCAGTGATTCTTAAAGATTCATACTATTGACTCTGAGAGCTGGACCAAGCAAGTGTGATGTCATCCAAAGAAAACAGTTTACTTCCAGCTCCAACCCATTGAAGTCACTTTTGTCGTTGGAATCAAAAATTGTCAGAAAACAGTGAATTGTCCGAGCTGGTCTGAGTCAACATTTCTATGGAACCACTCTCTCCAATCAGGAGAGAGCTTGTTGAAAGTCTATATTTCTATTAATCCAACCTTTTGAAAGTTTTACACGAGACCACTTACTTTTACTGAGGAATCTGATTGGTCAGTTTATAATTTGAATAACTTGCACTACAGAAAAAGTATTAGGATTATGAAGAACCTGTATAAATAAAAAGGTATCGGAGCTAAAGAATGTATTCTGATAAATACAATGAACGCTTTATTTTTCTATAGAAGTCTGTGGGATTTTGGCTTCTTGGAGCCAGCAGGTACTTCTTGTTTGGAACACCAGGAGGAAGGGTCACTCTGTTCAGTTCTAATATACAGTCAATGGTTCGTACTATCAATTGTTACAACAATAGTTAATTTTTTTTCCCCCCGGTCTCTGTTAATGCACAAAATGCTGTCTTTTAACTTGATGGGTACCTACCATTATATAGATGATGATTTCCTTCTCTCATTTCTGTCTCACCTGAACATTGGTCCTCTACCAGAGGCCAGGGAGCTTGTGGGTCCTGCATAGTATTTTATTTAATTTAATTTATTTATTTATTAATCTCTTGGCACTGCACTTTTCTGGACTGAGATGTGCCAGTGAAGACTGTCCCAGCCACTGCTAAGGGAAGGCAGGGTTCAACTTGAGCAGGTTGCCAGTCACAAACTCACTTATGGACAATTTAAACTCACTGTGGGAGGAAGTCAGAGTTCTCGAAGAGAAAACACTCGCGCACAAGGAGAACATACAACCTCCACACAGCAAGCTCCCTATCTTTTTTTAAATTTATTTTGTTAATTTGACAAGAACATTATTCAAAGAAAAGATGCTTTGTAACCATTAACTGTATAAAAAGAACTGGACAGAGTGGTTGTGACGTCACCCAAAGAAATGCCTTATCTCCGACTCCAGCGAAATTAAGCCAATCTTGGAGTCAGACGACGATGATTGGTCCGAGTTAGCCTGAGCCGAGGTTTCTGTGGTAACTACTGTCGCCAATCACGAGTGAGCTTGTTTAAAGTCCACACACCATATGATTACAAAATTTTAATTAACAATACCATGTAAAAAAGAAAAGGTAACAGAGTTAAAGAATGGTTATTCTGACAAGTAGAATGACTGAGAAATAACTGTCTATTTGTCCATAGAAGTCTATGGGATTTTGGCTTCTTGGAGCCAGCAGGTACTTCCTGTTTGGAACCCGAGAGGGGAGGGGTCACTCTGTCCAGTTCTACAAATACAGTCAATATTTGTACAGGACTAGCTCTCAGAGCTAATTTCCATCTAAACATGACATAAACATACAAGAATTAACAATTAGCATCAAACAAACAATGTGATCACGTTAAAAATTACAATTATTTCTTAAAAAATGAGAGTGGGAGAGAAACACTATAACAACTTTTTAAAAAATTACATATTTAATTATGTTGACATGCCTGTTTTGTTCAAAATAGTTGTTTTATTTCTAAACTAATTTTTTTCTTAAGTTTTTGCCTAATTTTAAGTGTGTTGGCAGTTCATTACACTACATCACCATTTGAAATAAAATGCTGATTGGCCTAAAGTAGTCTTTCTTTTAAATAAACTACACTAAGATGTGGACTTTGTTGTTCTCATTTGTTCTCATGTCAACACGTCAAAGCTTTTGAGTGGTGGAGGAGCCATATTATTTATGATTTTAAACAACAGCAGTACATTTGAAGTTTGGATGATGCTTTCAAAGCTTTACGTTTCTCATTTGGTTAGTTCTTTGCACTGATGATGTTGTGATTTTCTATAAAGAATCATTACTGCTTACTTATAGACAGATTCCAGAGGCTCAACAGTTGCCTTATCTGCTTGTAATCAACATGAAATACCAAATGTTAAATGAGACATTATCAATGCATTAAAGTAGCTTTTACATACAGAAACAGACAATGTCCGAAGAGATGGATGTGCATATCATGTATGCAAACTAATAGCGCATTGCAGATCACTGCTAGCTTTGTGCAGAAAGTGGGTGTCTGTGTTAGCCTGGTGGCGGTGATGGAAGTGCAGACTCTTCCAGGACAAGGATTTTTCCCACTTGTCGACGTCATTATGTGATGTGTTCATAACAAAATAATGCTAGAGGTATCTGAATTCCGTAATACTTTTAACAAGCCCAGATAAAAATTCGAAGAGAGGGCTTATAACTGAAACGTGAGTACTAACCAGTCCACAGTGCAACCCTATATGGATGATGTGTTTTAAAACCTTGGATTTTCTCATGGAAGACATCTTTTTCTGAAAGACTGGATCCTAAAATACCTCCATGCCAAATTTGATTCTTGTACCACAAAAGGCACAATTATTTTAATAACTGGTTCCACTATTGTGCCACCAAGTATACCAAGTCTTTCCAGCAAGAGGGTTCAAATAGTAATTTCCTTCAGTGAAATGCAAATAAATGTATATACATTTGAATAAATAAGTCGGCTTCTTGATTTTCTGTCTTTCACTTTTCTGAAGAATCCACCATTAGGATTACAAACCGTCAATTTCCTTTTAAGTGGGCAAACCTACAAAATCTGCAAGGGATCAAACACGTATTTCCTCCACTCTACATTCGGTTTTCCTACTAGTTTCCCCTGCAGGATGATCCTGTTAACCCCCCCCACACACGCGCAAGCTCAAGAGCACACTTCCATGACCAAATCTGGCTTCCATCCCCAAACTAGACAAAGGACAAAGGGAGAAGGCAGGTGCAGCGCCGACAGCCCCATTCGACAGGTAAGAGGCGATATGCCACCGAGGCTGCTGCCGCGTCCAACCGACGACAGCCCAAGGTGACTTTAAACGTGGACTCTGAAGACCCCTTTGAAGAAGAAACCACAAAGACTGATCTTATGAAAATGCTTTATTAGAATCTCTAAACATTTCTGTGTTTTGGTAAACGCTGCATTTCATTGCACCATCCCTTAAGTCTGAATTCTCACTTTCTCTCTGTGTTCCGCCTCCTGAGGAACTCAAATGTTGCACAAGAGAAGATTTCACCACCTAAAGAAAACGGGCCCATTCTTTCAAAATATTACCAACAAACTGGGAAGCAATACTGGATTTTAATCAGATAAAAACACACGAAAGTGTCCCTGGAGTTACCAAACTGCTTTTAAAGCAGTCTACAGAGCCCCTAAAGGGACAAAAAAAAATTATAATAATTAGTACTCACACCAGAGAGTTAATTTATGTCCCTGTGTTCTTTTAGGGGCTCTGTACATTTGAATATACATGAAAACATGAAAGCGCCCATGCAGTTATCAAACTGCTTTTTAAGAGAGCATTCTACAGAGCCCCTAAAGGGACACAATTAAAGGAAAAATAAAAATAGGACTCAAACCAGATAGTTTCATGACAAACCAGTACTACATTTTTTTTAATTCATGTCCTTTTTGTTGCTATTTTTTAAAAATGTATTTTATGTCCCTTTAGGCTCTCCGTACATTTCAATATACATGAACACATGAAAATGTCCCTGCACTTACCAAAATGCTTTTTAAAAAACGAAACCCCTAAGTGACATTTAGTATTAGTACTGGTTTCCTGTGCGCACCAAATTAGTTTCATTTTATATTCTTTTTAGAGGCTCTGAACATTTCAATATATTATTAATAAAAATCTCAAGGACTCCTCCTCCTTCAACCCTGCAGAGCAGGGAGGAGGTCAGCGATGCTCTCCACGTAAAAGTCCGGCACCATCCTCTGCCTCTCTTCGCAGCCACTTTTCTCGTGACCCTCCACGTCCTTCAGGGTGCTGACCCCCGTCAGGGTGAGGAGGGTCTTCAGGCTGCAGTTGGAGCCCAACAGGATGTCGGTGTCCAGGCGGTCCCCCACCATCAGGCAGCGCTCACGCTCCACGCCAAACTGGGAGGCCAGGCACTCGAACATGAAAGGACTGGGTTTGCCCACGGTCTGAGCCTGGCGCTGGGCCGCGGTCTCCACGGCCTGCAGCAGGCAGCCTGTACCTGTGGAGGGGTAAAGGTCAGAAAGGTCAGGGTTTCTGAGGAAGTCCATTGTCATCTTTACCTGGGACGGCTCTGCCCCCTTCCAGAGGCAGCCTGGTGTCCCTGTTGGTCCCCACAAACAGGCAGTCCTTCTGGATCAGGTACTGCAGGGCTCGGTTCAGCTTCATGTAGCTGAAGTCCTGGTCGAATCCCACCACCACCGCCTTCACCTCCGGGTCCAGGGGCACATTTGCCCAGTCCCCGGGGCCCCCTGAGACGTGGTCTGGTCCCACCCCGGTCTGCTGGATCCCCACCGCCTCCAGCTCCTGCCTCATGGCCTGGCTCCCCATCAGGAAGACCTTCTGACCCTGCAGCCTGCAGGTCGTCTGCAGGAACACGGCGCAGCAGTACGCTGTCCCGAACACCTCCTGCTCGGTGACGTCAAAGCCCAGCGTGGACATCTTGTCCGCGTACATCCTCCTGGTCTTGGTGCTGTTGTTGGTGACAAAGAAGACCTTCTTTCCGTGCTGCTTCAGCAGGTTGATGACCTGGGTCGCGCCGGGGATTGCCTGGTCCCCCCGCCAGATGACCCCGTCGCAGTCGAACAGGATGCTGTCCACGGAGTCCAGCAGCTGCTGCAGCAGAACCCCGTGCAGACGCGCGCATTTGGACCCCGACATCCGGCTGTTTGATGAGAACTGAATCGAATCTGGAAGAGGTCCAGAAGAGTTCTTCTACTGCTCTGCAGAGAGGCCGATATGAGTCAAAGGGAGGTAGAACCCGCAGCAGAAGCAGAACGGGGCTGACCTTTCGCCGATTGTCGCCGGAATTCTTCGGCTACTTCCGCACCGGCGGTCTTAAAGGGCCAGCAGCCCCAAAAATGTGGAAACCCACTCTGATGTCAATTGCGTTCTTAACATGTTTTTGTAGCCTTTTGCGGATGATGGAGGACATATATACAGAATTTAATTTCAAAATATTCTGAATATTCCTTTATTTAGAGGAGATTTTTTTAAATCGTATTTTTAGAAAATTGGATGAGCGGTTCACAAACTCACACTCTGATGTGTCTTCTTACAGACAAGAATTAAGTTAATGTACATCTGGATCAAAACCGTACAGCTGGATGTTTCGTGAACATTTTTGTGTTAGGTTGGGGTGTAGGGCGCTACAACCTAGCGGGAGCACCTGAAAAAAGTGGAAGTGGGTCTTTAAGCCCATCTGAAATATTTTTGTATCTATTTGATAACATTTTACTGTTTTTTTATTTTTCGTTTATATATATATATATATATTTTTTTTTTAATTTTAAACAAAATTATCTTTTGAATTACATATTGTACTAATAAAATGCAAACATTCATAATAGCTCCACATAGGAACATACAAGGGCTTACTTGCCTCTAAACAGTCCTGATTTTTATCTTAATTTTAGGTTTTGAACTGAAAAAATGTAAAAATGCATATAATTCCTTTTTGATCTAACTTCTGAGACTTTACTATCACACTAAAAAACAAAAGGGAAATAAATAAATAATATAATATATTAATAATAAATATTGTGGTTAAATTATTTTCCTATCATTCATAATATATTTTTTAAATAAATATTACAATGCTCAAGTACTTTTAAAAACATTGGTTTAACTCCTTGCTGGAGGAGCAACACCCAACTCATCCTTTCTTAAATTTTTTAAAACATTTATATAATTAAAATAAAGCGATGTTGTTAAAAAACAAAATAAATATAATAAATTCCCATAAACTCTTTCTGCTTACATTTTTAAACATTATAAAACTTACCTACATAAACATTTGCTTTAGCTAGTTGGATAATTAACTAGACTTAAAAATATTTGATTTTACTTAATGAAAGACAAAAACTTAGGCTATAAAGAAGTCAAAACAATTTATTATCGCAAGTAATAGTAAAAAAGTAGTGTATAAAGCTGTAAACTCTTTTTTTCTTTTCACTTGTCCTTTTTCTTAATTGGTTTACAAGGAAAGAAAATCTCCCGGAGGTTGCGCAGCGGGCCTCTGCTGTAGAAGTATCTCTTGGAGTGATTGGGGACGGGGTTGCAAAGAGCATCAGCTGCTGCAGTCGGGTGGCAGTGCTGACAAACGTAGCCCCGACTTTTATACCACTCATTAGAGGTCTGGTTGACCAGACCCAAGTAGAAATGGAACAGTGCATAACCTGCTAGGAGAAAGAAGACGAAGATGACGAAGCCCAGCATGAAGATAATTCGGGGGAAAGTAAGAAAAAGATGCTGAAAGAACAAAGAAGCGAAGATATGAGTGAAATGTGCGATTAGGAGTGCAGCTTTATGCAAATGTGAGACACAAGCAGTACCTGAACAATGAACAGAAACCCAGCTGGCTGCTGCTCGCCGTTCTCATCAATGTAGTTGGCTCTCAGGAGTCCTGAGCGCAGCACGGCGTGAAGCAGCATGTCCACCGTCAGCAGAGCCACGTCGGCCGCCATGGCACACACGCTGAAGAGGTACAGCAGGAAGTAGCCTGTGTTCTGAGCACCAACGCAATTGTTCACCCAAACGCAATGATGGTCAAAGCGATGAACGCATCTGTTGCAGACGCCTGCGCAGCAGACAGCGATTGAAAGTCAGGAACCAAATGTCCGTCATTAAACCCGCAGAGAACAGAAGGAATGCCGGTACTCACCGCAATGTTTGGAGCGAGCTGGTTTAACGATCTGGCAGGTCGGACAGGAGATTCCAGGATGAAACATCCTCTTGTCATACGGGTAGATGCGAAGCAGACCCGAGACGGTGCTCTTTGTCACTGTCCCTATCAGGCAGTGAGAAAACAAAGGAATGTCTTTCATTCTTTATGACCCACTCTGATGAAAAATTGTTTGTGGTGTTTTTTATATATTCTTGTGACATTTTTCTGGTGATAGAGGAAATAAATAAAGAACATTGCATTTCTGTGTATTTCTTTACGCAAGATGCCATAATACGAAAAATGCCATAAAAAAAATTGTATTTGTTGCGTATAAAATACACTGGACGGGCCAGAAGCTCCCCGCTCCGCCCCATCCTGATGCATCCACTTGTAGAAAAAAGATCCATGTACGTATTTACTTTACTTGTCTGAGCTGGTATCTGGGTTAAACTTTCCAGCTGGATAGCTTTAATATTGCTCTACATTTTTGTTGAACCGCTAATCCTCGATTTGGGGTGCAAGGGGCTGTAGGCAAGTGGGATAGCGTGTAAACAGAGAGCTCTCAGCAACTGGAAGGGGAAGAGGGGATGGAGTTGTTCCACACCAATGGGCCCGCCCACAACTCAAATGCAAATTTCTAATGAACTCCTGTCATTTTGTAGAAACTATATCTTAGAAAATGACGCCAAATTTTTTGGGGGGCTAAAAACAGCACAGTAAAAATTAAAAAACTACTGGGATCGTTTTGAAAATAGAACAAAAGATGACTCGAGTGGGTCTCTGATGGAATTATTTATTGGGAAACAATTAGATGATGTAAGAATCAAGAGTAAAACTTAAACAGCAAACCTTAAGACCTTTTCAAAACAGATCTCACACAGGTTTTTACCAGTTTAAAAGTTTTACAAAGACTTTTAAAGTGACATGAGATGCTGCAAGCCTCAAACATGTCCTCATGTGTCAGCCGCGTAACAAACCAGTTTTTGTCCAACCAGGCTTTAGTATTATTAGAGTAACAGCATTCCCTCGTTTATTGCGGGAAGTTATTCTAAAAATAAACCCGGAACAGGTGAAATCTGCAAAGTAAGATTACGGATTGTTTTAAAGCTCCTGACTACACACGTTATCAGACAGTGATTAATTTTTTCCACACATTTCTGTCATATAAACTCTCAAGGTTTAGACCTTCATAGAAAAATAAATCCAGCATTATAGAATAAAGCCAAAGATCTGATCTTGATCGAAGATTTATGTAAATGTATAAGTATTAATGCATTTTGTACAAGAGACACGGCAGGTAGGGGGTTGATTGACAATGGTCTTCGGCCAATTAGGACACAGAATACAGTGCGATTTTTAAAAATATATATTTTTAAAAACAACATACAAAATTGCACGAAAATGATCAGCGAAACAAAAGGTGAACCGCAATATAGCAAGCGAACGCATTATTATTAAATTCAAACTAACCTGGATCTGTCTTGATGCAGAGGTAGAAGAAGAAGGTCTTTAGCACCAGCAAGATATAAGGAACCGATAAGGCGGTTAAAGAAGTGTCCATGTCCCTGCAGAAGCCAAACACCTCATAGGTGAACTCTCCGTACACAGCGCCCTCCAAGAGGATATGGAGGTAGATGAACATGTTGTTCCTGCAAAGGGTGATGCATCACACTTTGAAGAGTACATTTACAAAACCAGAGAAGCTAAAAACTACTTTAGGATCTCTTAATAAATAATAAAAACAAACAATAAGTAAACAGAACATTCCGATATGTATAACCTGTTTTTTTGCCAGCATAATTTTACAATATTTTGAATATGTACTTTAAATAATTGTAGTATTTAATTGATTGTGTAGACAAGATGTATTGCTTGTTTACAAGTTTGTTTAAATGTACACACAAATATGTTAAACTATGTACTGCACTTATCAGTGAATCCTTAACCACTGCAATTTAATATACTTGAACAAGCCATATACAATAAAAAAATACACATTCTGATCAATATGTATATATCTATATATAATTAACGCCTATAATTCGTAATTTATTAGTAATTAATCTGGTACACAATACATTTCTTAACAAACCTCTGATGAAACATTCTGTGCAGACTCCGCTGGAAAAACCTTTGCAGCCATAGTGGAGTTAAAGGGGCAAAAACCTGTGAAATAAAGTTTAAATTTGGCTCAACATCGCCCCTCAGTGCTGGATCGAAGAAATGCAGCTGCTTGCATCTTACCTTTGCAAAACAGTCAATAAGTTTGTTTAACGGGCTGTGCTGCTGGCCGGAGTATTTACAGACCAGAAAGATACATGTCAGCACCACAAAGACGTATATAGCAAATAGAGTGAGAAAGTCCATGTTTTTCTTCTGGGATTCACAGAAAAACGATATGTTTTTCTGAATTAAAATTCAACAAAACAAAAGACACAAACAAGAAGGTAAAAAAAAAAAAATTCTCTAATAGACTTATATGGGTTAGTTTTCTGTTTATACATCCATTTACAAGGGGAAAAATGTTTTCTAAATGGCAGAGAAGCGTTAGCATGCTAACTCCCCACCTACACAAATTGTTGCTAACGCCTTTTAGCATAAATAAAAATACGCTTTGCGTTTAAAAATTACCACATATTCGGGCTTGCATGGAGCTGTCTTTTAAAAATCGTTTGCATTTCACTTTAACGTTGCTGTTTAGATGTGTATTTGAGTTGCCGGCTTTACTTTAGGTCCATGCCTCTCATCTCATTCTAAACAGTATGCTACTTCCGTAGTATCGATGCTACGTCATGCTAACAACAACAAGGCTATGCGGAAGTTGAAAAATTAGTAAAAGAGACAGCGGTCTCATAAAATGAAAAAAAAAGATAAAATAAAAACAAAACAACAACAACAACAAAAAAAAAAAAACCAATTTACCGAGTTATTTAATTATTATTTAATTATCTAATTATATATTTTCATCAAGTCCTGCTAGAGTTTCTGAGTAACTATTTAAGATGGTTAGAATGATCCAGACTAAGTCAAATAACTTTTTTTAAATAAGGGATAATTGCAGTAACAATTAATTGAACTTGGATTGATGTTTCTTAATTTTTGTGAGGCGCCTTGAACTTGGACCGGGGGCCTTCTTGCTGTGAGGCGCTAACCACTGCACCACTGTGCAGCCCCTTTCAATAAATGAAATGGAATTTTAAACAAAAGCATTGCAATGTAATTGTCTGGAAATGTAGATGACCAAATGGGAAGAGAAGGAAAAAATCTTCCAAAACAAGAAAAAACAAAATGAACACCTAGTTATGTGCTCTAACTGACTCTATGTATTGTTTTATAAAGAAGCAACATCTTTCTATTGAAGTTCAATTGTTAAAATTTGAATTATTCTTATATTTTCAAAGTAAAAATTTGTGTTAAATCTTAGAAAATCTTTTAGAATGTATTATTTTTGTGCTCAGAAGTCAAACTCTCACTGTCTGTTTCTTCCAGAAAATGACTCACATGTTGGATCTGGTAGCAAAGTTGTTCTCATACTCAGGTTACATCCCACAGAGCAGGAGCACAGACCATTACTCCACTGCTGTGGGGACCCATTTATGGATGCATCTTGATAAGGTAACAGAAAAGAAATATATATATTTTCATTTTGAATCTGCTAGTGTTTCTGAATATATCGGATAAAATCTTTTTTCTTGTCCCTGGTTTCAGAGGCAGCTTTGTTTGTCATTTAAGCTGACTGTTTGTCATATAGAGCGTTAACCGTCTGCGTGGTTATAAAAGTAAACTGGAATTGAAGGCAGCCAGCGTTACGTGTTTGCATTGAGACACTGAATTATTCAGCGTGTAGCTGACAGGCTGTTCCTTATTGTTTTCATTTCACCAGCGACTGTCTGCCAGCCTGTCACTTCCTTCAGCACTTTCCATTTATCCATAAGCAATTCTCAACCTGTTTTATCCTACATTCATACTCAAAAAACTGACAGCACCTGTTGACAATAGTTTAAACATGACCTGTTAATGTTTGTCATGAAAGAAAGCACCTGGACATACCCACATATGTTATTTGTGAACTTTAGATCTTATTATGAATTCAAGAAATACCTTGAATAGTTTTTTTTAAAGCTTCTTTGGCTGTTTATGACGATACTTGATTTAGTTTTGGTTCAAAATCTCCTCTCTAAGGTAACATTTCATTGCCAATTTGTGACAGTAAAGCAAAATCTCACATAAATTGATTATGCTTGTAATAAATGTAAAATGTAATTAACAGCTAAATTAAATTCTAGTGAAATACTAAAAGATGTATATAAATAAAACATTACTTAACTTAAAAAATGGCAGATGACAGGGGAGAAAGAAATTATCTTCATTTTATGCAGAAAGCTTTTAACCAACAAGTAAAATTTGAATAATTTCCTAATTTCAGTGGTTTTGTAAATTCTGTAAATCTAACTTTAACTGGCTTTTATTTCCCTTTTATTTTTGCCAATATTTCAGAACCCTACTGTTGCACACATGATCCAACATCAATCAACCTGTTAAATATCTAAGATCTGTAATATTTTGATTAAAAAAATATTGTAATTTACCTCACATGGCAAGAAAACACAATAAAAAAAATCATGGGGTAGTTTTCCAACAAACTTCACCCTCCTATCTTCTGACTAGCTGCACACACCTGATCCAAGTAACAGCAGCAGGTAGGGTAAGGATATCTGGAGTGCATGTAAGGACAATCTCCATCAAGGCTGGGAAATTGATTAAGCCCAAACCAAAAATGACAGAAACTCAAAGAAAGTCACCAGAGTTTCCTTTGGTATTAAGTAATTTATGAGCAAATACAGTAAATGAGTAGATTTCAGAGTCAGATGGAGCAAAGGCCGCCACCTGTCTCCAATGGATGCTCAGGAAATCAGTGAAGAAGCTGTAAAAGCAGACCTCAACAATGTCGTACATAAGGGAGCCTCATCAACAATGACAGATAACTGGTTTTTGGTGGAACTGCACCTGACTCCTTTCTTTGGTTTTCAAACAAACATAATTTCGGAAGTTGTAACTTGAGGCAAAAAAGAAATCCCTTCAGCTTTGCTAAGATGCTAACCTTGCCAGCTTCATGTTTGTATACTCAGTTAAAAAAGTATTACAGTTTATTTAGAAGATCTAATTTTTTTTTAAGAACTGAGTATTTTTTAATTTTTTTCATAATTTTTTATCATTCATTTTAATGATTCTTATTATTTAGGATTTGCATTGAGCTTCTTTGCTTCTCGAATTAGGCTTTAAAAACATTTTTCTTAAAGTCATAGAGATTTTAAACCCTTTTGCATGTTTTGTTCTATATTTTATGGTCACTATCCACTAACATTTTTCATTTTTACAAAGGGAGGGGAGCATGTGTTAGGACTGTATCAATAACAGGGGGAGGGTTGGAGGACTGCTGCAGTTGATAAGCCTGTAATCCTGTGCTACAGGCTAAAGCCTTAAATTGCCCCTGCACCCTCTGGGTGGGCCGAACATATGAGTGTGCTGACACATTTGGACATGCAGGGTTCGGAGTGATTCGATGCTCCAATTAGTACCCCGTCAGGTTTTATTGCATCTACTCAGAATGATTCTGGGCCAGGAACGGTCCCTCTGAGAGCAACCTAGCCAGGAGAGGAGGAGGAGGAAGATACGGTGGTGTATTTATAGAGAAACGAGGCCTCACAATACTCTTTTTGGAGACAGAATTAAGGAACCAAGGTGCATGGGTGCACGCGTCCCAGTTTTTCTGATTAACAGTGTGAAGAAGGCTAGCCCAAGGATGATTCAGGGATGAGATGCAGGACTGACTCTTTGCATACTCACTTTTCTGTGCACACTCACCTTTTGCTCACGAGGAAGCAGCTGTGCTTTGGAGAAATGGGGCTGCAGTTTCATTTTGGGGCATTTTCTATGTGACTTTGGGTTTGGATGCTGTTTTCTCCTCCCCCTTTTTTCCCCTTACCTTGTACTTGAAGGAATCACAGCCTACTTTGCCATTTTTGAGAAGCAAGATGAAGAAGTTTTTGCAAAACAAAAAAGGCAGATACTCTTTTCGGCAGAGCAAAAGGGGGGCTCGGTGTCCGAAAGATTTCTGTAAGTGTTTGATCACCTTCAGTCAATGTGTGGCTCCTGCTGGGATAGATGTGGAGCACATCATGCGCCTCGGGCCACGCCGGGGGGGTTTATAGCATTCATTCTTATCATTTTAAAGGATTTTATGCTCATTTATTTATTATTTCTATCCTATGTTTGCTTAACTTTTTATATCTTCCTGTTTTTTATTCTTTTTTTTCAGATTTTTCTTTTGTTTTGTGCTTAAAAATGTCAGCTGTGATTCTGTATTTCTGAAATACTTGGATGTGTAAAAAGAAAGGAGGAACTTTTGTCTTTCAAACTAATTAAGGTCACAATCTGTGTGAAGCCTTTGTTGATTGGCTGATATGGAGTTTGTGAACCAGGTCATGGACCGCTGAGTGTGTCACAGTGCAGGGTGGAGGGTTACAGAGTAGTACAACTTCACACTACAGAGACTGCAGGAGAGACGATGAAGAGCTGCATCTTTTCAAGCTTTTAATTTGGAAAAAAAGGGTATTTTTTTTTAATAAAATGGGGCTTGACTTAAGATGGGCTGAAATGGGTATGTATGTGAATGTGATTTTATGTAAAAAGACACAGGTTAAGGCAAGACAATTGAAATGGAAGGACTTCTTAATGCAACATTTTTTTTATCCTTCTTTTAGTTCTCAGCATGCCGACTTCCAACCAGGGCTGGCCAGAGGATTTTGGATTCCAGCTGGGGGGTTCTGGACCCAGCTATATTTTGTCTGTGGAGGAGGGCAGCAGCGCTCACCTGGCAGGGCTGCAAGCCGGAGACCAGGTTCTGGAGATTGAGGGTCACAATGTATCGACACTGGCTCCACAGGCAGTCATTGCCATCGCCCAGACCCAAAAGAACATCCCACCAAGCATTGGAGTCGTGTCCCGCATACAGCAGGTGCTGCAGCTCTGACAACTGAACATGACGTCTGTAAAATGCTTTAACTTGAAGCTTCAAGACTGACCTCTTTAAGACAAAGTTTTTTTCTTTTGTCCATTTCCTGCAGATGGACATTGTACCTGGTGCGGATGGTCGATATGGATTCACTATAGTAGGCGACTGCCCTCTGCTGGTAGAAGACTGCTCTCCATGTTCCCCAGCCGGGCGTGCAGGTTTGAGAGCTGGAGATTATGTCATGGAGGTGAACGGCATCCCTGTGAGGCAGCACGAGATGGCAGCATCACTCATTAAGGCTTCCCAGGGCCGGACGCTCCGCCTGGGGGTTCTCTGTCTTGGTCCAAGGCAGAAACGAAGCACGAGCATGGAGGAAAGCCAGATGACCGGAGAGGGAGCGAGACAGGACCGCAAGCACAAAGCTCTGGAATTCAACAGGAAGGTACTTGTAGCGATTAATGCCCTGCTTACTGATCAAAAACAGGTTTTAAGTGCCCTAAATGTAGATTAAAATTACTGTTAAAAATAAAGACGGATAACCTTCTGCTCCTTCAGACAGTTTGTGCCTGAAAGTCTGAAACTTTTGCATGCTTATGGATTTCTTTGAATTCCTAACAAAATATCTTTTCAAAAAGAAAAAAAAGTTTGGACTTTTAAGTTTAGTAGATATTTAAGAATCCGTCAATTTTTCTCTTGTTTTAACTCTTATAAGTGGACACTGAGTGTGACATCACCCATAATAAATGGTTTACTTTCGGCTCCAACCGAATAAAGTCAATTCAGTTGCCATTTTTCCGTGATACGGATGCCGCCATGTTGGAACCAGACAGCGTCAGTAAGCAGTGAATGGTCCGAGTCGGTCTAAGTCAATGTTTCTATGGCAACTACTCTCAATCAGGAGTGAGTGAGCTTGTAGGAAGTCCACACCGCTAACACTTGGAAGCACGCTACAAGAAATCTGTCAATCAAATGTTTTGAACGTTGGACATGAGACCACCTACTTTTAAAGAGACATCTGATTTGTTACCTTGTAACTTAAATAACTTGAACTACAGAAAAAATATCATGAAAAAAAATAATTAGAACATGTTAAAAACAAGCATCGCAGCAAGAATGGTTATCCTGACAAAAGCAATGACTGAGTAATAGCTGTTTGTTTCTCTATACAAGTCTACGGCATTTTGGCAGGTACTTCCTTTTTGGAACGCCAGGGGGAGGAGTCACTCAGTCCAGTTTTTATATACAGTCAGTGTAGTAAACTAAAACATTTTTTTCCTTCTCCTGTTTTGATGCATGACATTTCTTTTTCTTAAGAGTTTATTTTGGTTTGTTTCTCTAAGAACTTTTATTTAATGTGTAGTCTTAAACTAGATAACCACATTTTTCCCACACTGCTATACTACCCCACCGCCATGTTTCTTAGTGGGGACATCAATTATTTTCTACTTTACATATAAAAATTCTACATTTTTGGCTTACTGTATCTACCAAGGAAAGAAAAAACCCTCCTGTTAGTAGCTTTGAAGTTGAGTCGTAGCATCTGGACTAAGCACTGATGCCATGAGTCAACTTCAAGAAAACACCACCTCGATAAATGAGAACCTCCCAATCAAAAATTGTTTTTTAAACTTCTGCCTTTAAAATGTTTAATCATTTTTTTATACTATCTAATCACTACTGAGGAAGTTTTGAAAGCTTTTTTTAGCACTTTTGTGATGACTTATGCCCCAAAATGATGTTGCAATAACACTCTAATCCCTGAGAACATTCTTTGCATCAAAAACACTCAACTTTACCATTGTATTAACGACTAAACTTTAGGTTGAAATCTAAAAGTGTCTTATTTTTTTAATCAAATAAAAAAGGAAAGAAAGACAGGAAGTTGTATTCTGACGTTGATATTTTCATCCTGACATTCTCTATCAGGTGGATCAAGTTTTATCCAGCGAGCCTATAGTGAAGGAGCAATTGTTTGCTGTGCTGAAACAGTTTGCTGCAGAGAAGAGGGTGGAGTGGTTGGCCTCTGTGCTGCCAGAGATCCTGACCACAGATGAACACCGGCAGCTCTTCTCCAGCATCAGGTAGGAGCCCGAGGCATCTGCCTCTGCTTCTCACTCAGACTGGAAAGGAGAAGCAAATAAAGAGTTTTTAAATTTAGTTTCAGCTGCTGTTGCTAAAAACATGAGGTAAGCTTGAGTTCTTTCTGCTGTATTTTTCCTGTGGTTCCTGTCAGACTATTTCTTCTGATTTCCTGCTCTGAAGGTGACGGGGTTTTTTTCCAGTTGGCTAATGAGGGCAAAGATTTGTTTTCTTCAAACCAGGAAAATCTCAAGACTTTTTGTTCAATTTGCTTTCTTCCTTGACTTCAAAAAAACAAGTTAACACATTTAGACATTTTCTATCTATTTTGTATTTTAAAAAACTTCTTTTTGCTCCACTTCCTTTTTTCCTAAAACTGTGAAAAAGCCTGAACCCAAAAGTAGATCCAAGCGGGAGAGCATGTTTTTTAAAACGACATTTTCTCAGAGGACTCTTTGTTCTCCACAGTATTTTATTCAGACCTTCCTGTTGTCTCGTTCTTAACATTTTGTACAAGAATGCACCATTCTTTTACTTGGAGAGCTCATACTCGTGTTAGCCAATATGTTTTACTTTGGTCCATTAAAGACCCACTTTTATGAAGGCACAAGCTCCCTGGTCTGAGTCGTCAGAAACAGGAAGGGGAAGGAGGGGAGGGCTTACTCCACGCCAACAGTTCCACCAACAACTCAGAGGGGATTTTCTTGTGAACTCCTGCCACTCTACAGAAACTATGTCTTAGAAAACAACAGTTTTTAAAAAAGATTTGGGCTAAAAATTGCATAATCATGATAGAAGACCACTGCAAACGCCTAGGAAATAGATCAAAAGATGATCAGAGTGGAACTTTAAAGAACAAATCTTCTTGTGTGTTTGGATCTACTGCACAAGTACTGATGGAGGACATTGTCTTTCAAAGTTTTCTGTCAGAGATCCCAGTTCATGGTTGCATCAATAATAAGAAGTTACTCTAAATCTGCATAGTCTCTCACCATTACACTATCACCACCATGTTGAACTGAGGTTCAGATAAAATGGGAAATTGACTTACCAAAGTTTTTCTTCATTATCATTCCATTCATATCATTCCATGAAATAATTGTGCTTAAATATATTGGATCATTCAGATGTTTCTCTGTGTTCTTGCTCTTCATCAGACTTTTTGTCCTTGGTTTCCTATTTGTCAAAAAGTTCTGCTTCTTTCATGAGTTCCCGTTAAATTCTTTGTGTTTTTTTGGTCAGTCAGAGCTGATAAGGTTCTTTTCTCCATGTTTGGATAATGTTCTCTTTAGTCCCCAAACTGCTAAATTTCTTTTAGACCCTTTTCAGACTGAGGTAAATTAGTCACTTTGTTTCTCATCTGTTCTTGATTATTATTATTATTATTTTTTTTGTGGTAGCAAAATTTAACCATTTTGTGCAAATATCGATCAAACCACTTCTGCTCCAAACTTACCATAATTACCTTTATACATTTTTAAATTTTTTTATAGCTGGAATTCAGGCAGAATAAATTGATTCAGGAATATATTTTATATATAAATGCTTTGAACAGGACAAGCCCAAAACATTTTTGTAAAAATATCTATAAACCTTAAATATTTAGGTGTACAACTATGCAAATAGAAGAAACTACTCAAAAAATGTTCAAAAAGAATTTTTGTAAATAAAAATTGTTGTTTTATTTAAAAATGTAAACAGTAAAACTTTATATTCAGTGATACAATGCAGTTTATTCTTGATGAAAAAGTTCACAAGTGAGGTTATCTCAAAAAAGTACAAAAAAGATAAAAAATATTTTATCAAGTACACCTGTCAATATCTAATTCAGTCCAGATCATTTCAGATTGCCTTATTTAAATGTTAATGGTCTAAATTTAGGACAAACAGATTACGCTGATGGATTTTTAATGTAATCTAGATACTTAGCAAGGAAAATGCGACAGTTGAGGGAAAAAATCCTCTAATGGAAGATTAAGAATAAAACCTCCAGGAGAACTGGAGTCCGTACGGGCGACCATCTGCTGTGACCAACTGGGGTCTTAAAAAATTAGAACAATTAGCTTCAGTCAATACATGAACCAACAGGTTAGGAACTCCAGTAGTGAGAAAAAAAGAGAACACAGGAACATCTGCTATTCGACAAGAGAAATGAAAGTGGGTGTTTGCAAAAATCACATACTTTCATGGGTAGGAATACAAAGAGGAAAGGTCTACAGAAAAGGATTAAACAATCCACAGCTTTATCAAAAACAATTTTACCACTGAGGTATTACTATTATTTTGAGAAGTTCAAGAAATAGGTATATAGAGGAATTTGGTTTTTTGTAGCTCCACGGCGTGAATGAAACACTGATTTTACAAGCTGCTGAACTCTCAGGGTTGGCTGCTTTTTAAACTCTTATCTGATCATTGGGACCTGTGTGTCACCATGGCAACCAAATGAGTGGCCAAACCAGCCATGAATTCAGTAAGATAAAAGTCAGGCTTCTATGGACCCAAACCAATTTGTCAATTCAGTTTGCTTAGGGTTTTATTAAGGAACCAAAACACAGACTTTCATTTCAGCCTCAAAAAATGTTGCATTTACCACATCAATACTAGAGTGTTTGCAAGTCCAAAACAACAAGAAATGTGTTCTTGCATTAAAAAAAATGTTCAGATAAAAAATTCCAGGGTTGTTCTGAATTGGGCAGCCTAATTTGGCAGAGAGAGGCTTTTTAAAATGAGGATTGGCAGAGTGGAGTGCATTCACAGCATGGCGGTGTCTCTGATGGCTGCGAAGTGCCGTTCCAGCACGTGAATTCAAAATGGAGTAAAACTCAGCGTGTGTGTCAGAGTTTTTTCAGTTTACACAGACCTTTTTTTTGGAGACTTCTGTGCCAAAATGTGTTCTGGATCCCCAGTAGATTTATCCACAGATTGTTCATCTTGGATGGAAGTGAGGGAACCATTTGTAGTATTTCTGTACTACTATTCTTTGTGGCTGCATTGCTTATACAGGTTGGATTTCCATCATGAATAAGGTGAACTGATTCATTCCTCCAACTCACCTTTTGTAAATTATTCAGACCCTTATCTGCACCAGCGAAAAACATTCAAACTGTTTGGTCTTTCATCTCCCCTCCTCTCTTACCTCACCTCCTCGGTCTCGGGGGATTTTTGCTCAGATGGATTTTCTTCAGGTTTTCTGCAGAGACTAGTCGGGCGGCTCCTCTGACATTTACGCCCGGTAAAGACGGGTCCCTGCACGTCATGAACCCCTTCAGAGGATGAAACCATTAATAAAGACTAGGATTGGTTGATTTGTAAGAGATGAGTCAAAACTGAGGCGATGAATTGTTTTGGGTGAGTACCTCTCTTTTTAAAAATATTTAAATCTGTCAGCTCTGCTGTTTTCTGCTATTCAATGAAGCTGCAGTTGAGGTAGAAGTCTTGTCGGTTCTCCAGTATTTTTAGGATCTTTGTGAGGAGATGTGAAGGCTTTAAGCCACTGAGATTTCTTCTCTGACAACTGTTTTTTTTTTGCCAATGAAAGGTTCCTTGCTTTCACAATAAAAGCAATCTTTTGCCCCACGTTTAACATTTTAAAGCCACAGAAATAGATATTTACACTAAATCTGCAGAGTTTAAAGGGTGCCTGCTTTCAGTACTGCAGATACCATCATCTGCCAGCATCTCTGTGGGAATGCAATTGTTTTTTAATTGAGTACCACATCCCTCATCTGCAGCTCAAATGTAATCATCATTTTCTCCTGGATTCTTCATGACAGAAATGTCTTTTCTGCAGATTATAACAAAACAGCATAAAACTTGCAGGGAAGGTCACTCAAAGATTATTTTGACTGTCTTATAGGAACTTCTTGTAAACTGTTTCTTGTAAACTGAATTTCATGAGCCACGTCAGGTTGCAAACTCATTTTGATTTGCAAACTCATTTTGATTTGCAAACTCATTTTGATTCATACTTTGTGCTGAGCAAAAAGCTTTTATTTTTTTAAGACTTGATAATGATGGTGTTTTGCCTGCAGGAGCCAGCAGCCAGAACCTGCTCCCAGTAGTTATCGTCAAAACACTTGTTTTAATGTCCGATCGAAACACACATTGTCCTGAAATTTATGGTAATTGAAAATAAAAAAGTCAGATTGATTAACGGACTGATTAATATTAATTCACTTTTGTTCTTAATTGCACATCATGAGTTTGATGATGGCGGTAAAATCTTTCCATAGCAGCAGAGGAGTCTGCTGGAGTTACTGCTTGTGGCTCTTCAGTGGGTTCATCTTTATGCATCAGAAGGTTCCTTAAGAACCCGTTTTCAGGAAATTGATTTAGGGAGGTGTTATGCACCTTAGGTCATGGGGAGCAGGACATTACATTTTTAACAAAAGTGTTTTGTTTCCTTAAACATAGTTAATGGATCAGGGCAAAAAGACATGGAAGCAAGATCAACTGAAGTTGAAGAATTTATATAAAGAATACAATTTCTACGCTCTTATTTTCTTTACTACTTTCATTCACTTTATGTGTGAGTGTATGCATTAGTGTATATTTGTATGAATGTTTTCTTCTTCCTTGTTTTTTGCATGTACATGTATGCCCATCAAATGCCTTATGTTTAGAAACATCAAAAAATAAAACGGTGAGTGGCATTGAATGGCCCACCGGTACTACCCAACCTTTCCCTCTTAGCCCTCTCTTGACCCACCCTCAGCAGCTGACCAGCCGCTACATGCCCTCATTCTTCCTCTCTGCCCCCCCCTGGTCAGAGCTGTGCCTGACGAATTCATTATAAGAAAAAAAAAGCTTTTTTTTCAAAATGGCGTCTTTCTGTTGGTTTTATCTCCAAACCAACTATTGCATTTTTGGTCGACTGGGGATGACAACTAAGTCTATGAAACTTATACAAGAATTGGCAAAAGTAGATTTTTGGGTTTCCATGGCAACAAAGGTTTTTTGTTATCCACACCTTCATTCCTAATATGTTCAAATCGAATGTTATATCATTTCATTCAGCTTGAGCCAGGGATTCATGCATTCAATTAAAAGAAAAATTAAAAATGTGTGAGTAACAAGGAAAACGCCACTTTTGCAAACTCGCCACGCTAACGTTGTTTAGAATCTACAAATTTTAAAAGCAACTTTTTTTTCATTAAGTATCTCCAATGATGCTCAAATCTCAAGGAGGAGTTTAAATGTTGTTGCTGGTACTAAAGGTGATTTTAGTACCTTTTATTTTTTTGAAAATTCAAAATGGCAGCCCTTGTCCCAAGGCCAGAGGTCAACAAAAGTTTGGTTGTGGTTGTAGACTTGACTTTTTGTGAAGATTGCTTAAAGAAAAGTTGTGTACTTTTGTTTTGTTAGTGGATTTTGGAAAGAAGAATTTTGGAGCCCCTTAAGAGATTTTTGGCCCAATCCTTTTCTATGGTTTCTCCTGCTGTGTTGTCATCACTTTTTTTTTGGCGGGGGTGTCATTCACTATGTCCAAAATTGCTTTTCACCCAGTACTAGAAGTGTGCTAATTTTGGTGAGTTTTGGAGTATGTGGCAGGGGCAGCATTTTATTTTTTTTTGTTGTCATGAGTACTGTTGCTCTCAATGAGAACAACAGTACTCATGACTGTTGCTCTCAATGAGAAGCTGATGAGAAGCCTTTTTTTAACCTCTAGAGACACAAGCAGCCTAAAAATACCAATACTATTAATATCTCTGGAGGCATTTATCTGAACTAATTCCTGCTTCACAGCATTTAAAGGATATTTTTGGTGACAGCTAGTTGTGTTTGAAGTTTCATTTTAGCTGAGCTTCCCAAAGGTTTGCTTCAAAGATAGTTTTTCTGTCAGCATCTGCATTCTCAGGTACAAGT
The DNA here is from genome assembly GCA_014656515.1 of Oryzias celebensis. Lineage (NCBI taxonomy): Eukaryota > Metazoa > Chordata > Actinopteri > Beloniformes > Adrianichthyidae > Oryzias > Oryzias celebensis. The sequence continues at coordinate 54,629,045 of BNCR01000001.1, forward strand.
CGTAACTTCAAAACTGTTATTTTTTTTTGTAATAGGCATCTTAAGTCAAAGCTTCGCATTTATCTGAAAAAACTTTCTATTTTGATTAGCTGCAATTAAATCTGCAAAGCTGCCACTGCCTGAGACACTAAGACAGATGTTTTCAGAAGCAAACTTTAGTTATTTTCATCCTCACAACAGCTGCTGACTGGATTTTTTTTTCTTTGACAATTAAATTCATCTGAAAGATGGTTTTCCAAACATGTGTACGAGTTAGTGACTAAACCCAACGAAATGATAAAAATCACTTAAATCTTCTTTTTTGTTTGTACATTTTGAATGCACAGCTGGTTCTATTTGTTCTTTTTGGATACCTTAAACTATTTTACCCTCTGATGCCTAATCTAAAATCGAGTGTAGTGTAATGTTCAGAATTGTGTTGAAAAATCGACATTTTCATGAATCAGAAAAGATTCTCCATTGTGCATCCATCATGTCTCTCCTAAGGAAGACAGATGATGCACCAAACTGGTGTGTCTGCCTCAGAGCCACATCCCGACTCCTGAAATGAAATTAGGTTTGCTCTTTGCAGTTTTCTGCACATCATTCTTGCTTTATTTATTTTTTTTTTGTGTAAATGAGTTCTCCTCTTCTCCACAAGGCTCCTCCAGACAATTATAGATCTCTGTTCCTAACAAATGAGGTCAGATTAGGTCTTTACGAGGATGTTTTGGTGGATGTGTAGGTATAGCGCTGGGAGCAGTAGCTTCACACACACAGACATCGGGCTGACAGGTACTGTATCTGTGTGACTAAATGTCAGACAGCAGGGAAGCACAGATAGCAAACAGAGAGGGACAGAGTGGGCTGCTGCGTTTACAGCACCAGAGAACATTTATTTATATCCCACAAGTCTGCTTGTTGTAGCCAGCAGTCTGTGTTCAGGCTGCAAATACACTGGCTAGTGATCAGAAACCGACAGCATGCTAATATTACATGGCCTGCATCTGTACCTGAACAAAAAAAAAAAAAAAACATCAGGTTTAGCAGTTTTTAAGCTTATTTAGTTTATTTTTGACAAAAATGTAAATATACAAAGTTTTGTGCAAATTCTTCTGACAATTGTATAAAGTAGCTGCTTAAATTTATAATATTGAATATTTAAAAAAAATATTGAATCTAAAAATATAGATTTAGATTATAGCAACCATGGTACAATCTTTAATCTGGATGTAATAATAATAATTACGGCATACAGTAAATAAATAAACCTTCAAATCTTGACCTTTGGGGGCAGTAGTGAGCTAAAATGTGTGTATTTTGCAAAAATGATGAAGGTGGAGGCTATATCCGATGTCCCTCACTGCTCCATAATCCCTAAAAGACTATATAGTGCGGCACTATCCAGTACCCTGGATTTTAGATTAATTTGGACACATGCTCACTACTTTTTTGATTTTTTCAAAATGCCAATGATGATGTCTACTATTTGCCAAAAAAAGATAATCAATACGAAGATTTTACAAAGAATATTATTATTTGATGATGAAAACTTGGATGATTTTTAAAAAATTAATGTACATAATTTTTTTCAGATGACAAATTGTTCAAATGCAATGCATTGTGGTCTATATTCATCAATTTAGTGAGCATTGCTACTAACCAATTGGTACCCCACATGTGGGGAAAGTGTCAACTTGAAGCACTGACAGTACTTACTGCTTAGAATATCTCTAGAGATGTTAACAAGTTGACCATAAAGAAAATGTTACGGAAAAGGAAAGCATGTTCCTTATTATGCATGTACAAAGTCAGACTGCACAGGTAGATCTACCCAATCTGCACCCCATGTGCAAAAGTTTTCTTTTGTTGTCAGGAAATGCTACTGGGAGCAAATCTAATTCAAATTGCTTATCTGTCGCAGTGGTTGTGACAAGAGGAAATGACTTAAGATTCGCATTTGTGGTGGTATCGGTTGGGTTTCCGGTACCAATCGGGGAGTGACAAAGCACATTAATTCTTCCCACAGACTTCTGGGAAATTTCCATGGAACTGGATTTTGGAATTGTCAGTTCAGACACCCCAAAAAATACTGAATTTCCAATGTTGTGCATGATGCAGTAAGTTGTTAAAGAATTCAAACAAAACCAAAAGCTGAAAAACAAAAAGTCCAAACATATGACTGCCTGTCATATGTCTGATATGGTTTCAAAGACTTTTTTGGCTTCTGTCATCAAATGAAACATTAGAAGAAACTTTTGAAATCTTAAAGTTTAGGAATGTTTTACTAGAGATGACCTCAACTTTGTGAGGTTAAATCATTGACTGTAGATGAGAACTGGAGCAAGTGAGTGCAACATCACCCATAAACAAGGTTTACTTCCAGCTCCAACCAAATGAAGTCAAACCAGTGGCCACGATCGCCATGTTGGAGCCAGATGACGTCAGTAAGCAGTGATTGGTCTGAGTCTGAGTCAACATTTCTATGACAACTACTCTCGCCAATCAGTAGTGAGCTTGTTGGAAGGCCACACCCCTACCATTTGATAGTAGGCTTCATAAAATCTGTCAATCAAATGTTTATGAAAGTTGGACGTGAGACCACCTACTTTTATTGAGGCATCTGATTGGCCAGTTTATAACTTGAATAACTTGAACTACAAAACAAAATATCATAAAAGTGAAGATTATCAAGAACTTTGTAAAAAATTTAACTTGACTGAATAATAACTGTTTATTTCTCTGTAGATTTTGGCTTTTTGGAGCCAGCAGGTACTTCCTGTTTGGAACAACATGGGGTAGTGGGTCACTCAGTCCAGTTTTCATATACAGTCAATGGGTTCACTGCAGATGTCACAGCTATGATTATTAGATTGAATTCAGATTTCTTTGGAAAATATATTATTATTATATTATTTAAAAAGTGACTACAGCTTTTGACTAAAACTGGAAAGCTTAAACGATTTGTTTTAAAAAGCTGTCAGAAGTACAGTGAGTGCCAGGTTAAAGTGTACTCACACTAATAAAGACTCACTGGAGAATTCGCATGACTAGTGAATATCTTTAGGGTCAAAAAGAACAAAAACATCAATCTTCTTGATTTTTAAATACTTTTTTCATTTAATTTTTGTTCTTTGAAAACATCTTAGTTTATTGTGTAAGATTTTTTTATTTGGAAATAAGTTGTCTCTCTGGTTAAAATCACTTTAAAATATTGTTTTATTGTTAAATGAGTAATTTTGTTAATTTTCTAGTTTATTAATCAACTAATGAACTGACTGAATGTTTGAATAAGAGGCTTAAGCTGCTCTGATTGATGAGGAGGGAAGCGGCTCTACTTTATCCTGGTTGTATTGTTGAGCAGACAGATTTGTGGCTTAATGAGCGTCTCTGGACGTGAACCTGAAGTTGCTTCTGTTCCTCATATCTGCTGCTAATTGGTTGACTGAGGCTGTTTTCTCAAAACACATGTTGTCTTGTGCAAACGCCTGATTCATCTGAACAACAAATGGGCGAGTCGGATCAGAGCAGACTCATGTAGGAGGTAGTCAGAACGCTTGTTTGTGCAAAACTGTGCTGAAGTTCAGCTCCCAGTTCAATCTTTGGATGCATTGAAATGATCACCCTGTTATACAGAACAGTTTTTAGGTTTTCAGAACCTGCAAACTCTTTAAAATTTTGGCAGAGCTTTAAAAAACTGCATTTGTGTTTACACAGATCATAAAAACTGTAGACGCATCTTCATTCGTGCAGCAGATCTGATCAAGTCCATGTTTGGAACCTCAAAGTTGGAGAAAATGTCATAACCATTGTCGGTATATAGACATGGACAGAGCAGGTGTGACTTCACCCATAGAAAATGCCTTATACTTCAAGCTCCAGTGAAATGAAACCAATTCAGTCGCCATTTTTCCGCGACATGGAATATTGTTACATTTACATCCAATCGACAGTGATCGGTCCGAGTCGGTCTGAGTTACGTTTCTATGGCAACTACTTTCGCCAATCATGAGTAAGCATGATTGAGGTCCACATCCCTTCCACTGGAAGTGGCTTGGGAGAAATCTGGGCTGAAGTAAACAGATTTTTAAAAAAAATTGGTCTCAGTGACTTTTGTAATGTATAAAATTGTAATTCTGTTAAGTTAAAACAAAGCTTTTGATGAGGGAAAACAGTGTTGTTGCTTTTGTCGTCTCTTCCTTGTGCAATATTGTCATTTTCAGAACTTACTTAGGTAAATTGTGTTTTTTTTTTAATGATTTTTTTTTCTTTAAAGCACAAAGCTGAACTCAGTGGCCCCAGAGTAGAGTTTCTGCCCACAAACTTGAAGGTTGTGGGTTCCAGTCCACAGCCAAGTCGTACCAAATACTCTAAAAATGTGAGCCAATGCCTTCCTGTTTGTCACTCAGCATTAAGGGGTTGGATTGCGGACCTAAACCACCAAATGTTTTCTGAACAAAGCTGTGTTTGCAGCTCACCATTCCCCAAGGGGATGCGTCAATTGCAAAGAAAACATTGTACATATTCAGGTGTGAGGCAAAAAATGAGACTTTAAGAAATTCTACACCATAAATGTGCCAAAGTGTTCGGCATTCTGATCAGCAACAGGAACCTATCAGCACAGGTCAAACCCACATTTGAAAACACAATAAACAACTGACTTTTTAATAAAATGTTGCCTTGTTGTGGAAAAATGAGCGTAAATGTTGTTTTAATGATGAGATGACCAAGCTTCACGTTTCTGTCAATTCATAAAGTGAAATGAAGGAAAAGTTTTAAATTGTGAGAGCCGAGGATGATGGGAGCCTCCGGATCAGACTATGACACAGAGATGAGGTGTGGACGGAAGTGTGGGAGAGAAAAACATTCAGCTTCTTAAAATGGAGAGAGGGAGGGAAAGCAGAGGAGAAATCCCATGCTCTCTCACTCCCACACCTTTTTTCTCTGCTCTATTCTGGCTCCAGTTCCTCTCACTGCTGCACTCAGACTCCGGGAAGCAGCGACTGATGCTATGATTTCCTCATCTCGCTTCTCTCCACAAGAAGAACTTCACTTTTCATCTACAAATCCACTTTTTTCCCTCATTGTCTCACTGGAGATAATTGACAGCTTCAGGGAGAACGTTGAGGATCTGTCAGTCAGAAGACTCAGAGGAAAGCCTGTTGAGCTCAGTGCTGGATTGGAAAATCATCACAACTTAATTCAGTTTTTTTCACACTTTAACTGGAAATCTGTCACTTATAAACTGTAAAAAGCTGGACTGAAGTTGATCTGTTATGTAGATCCATCATCTCTCTTCTGTCTGAGGAAATCCCTACGATCAAACGTATAACTCATCCTCCTCACATGCTACAATGTTTGCCAGAATCTTCATCCCCAAGAAGCACCGGCAGCGATTCGACGAGGCCGTGTCCCAGAACGTGATCAACCGGCTCTGCCGCAGCAAGAGCATCAGCGAGCCGCAGGGCAGGATCCGCCGCAGTCGCAGCGAGGACCAGTCTGAGCGTCGCCACGGGTCCAAGCGGGCCAGCTCCGTGCCGAGGGATGGGGGAGAACCCGGAGGGCGAGGTGAGGCAGAGAAGGACAGGGGGTCGAGGAAGTCCGTGTCTGGGATGCCAGCACACCCCCCCTTGGGACCCAATCAGAGGTGAGATTTGTGGAGAAAAATGTTTCTTTTAGATGTTTGTCTCCTCAAAAAAAAGCTGGAACCCCAGACTCAGTGACAAATCCCACTGTGTGTCTCCATTCATGCATCATCTGCAGAGCAGGATGATCAGGCAGCCTTCAAAAGTCCCCTTTCCCAAACTTGAACCCCCACCGGACTTCTGTGCAACATTTCTGTCTTGTTATCCTTAAAAACTGTCAACATTTGGTGAATTTGAAAGTGTCAGACTGTGTTTTTTTAAACCTGCTGATCAAAGTTTGGCAAAGTGAGCTGATGCAGCCTCCTCACACGCTCACATAACACCCAGCATGCCTCTCTGCATTTAGCCTGCCTTACATAACTGCAGCTGTAAAGAAAACAGTCGATCGGTGTTTTCTCCCCCTCTGCGTCTTTTTTTGTGTCTTTGTTCTGTTTATACACTCAGGCAGTGCAGCCTGGAGTCATTTCCATGGAAACACGTTGTGGACATGCAGCGCATCCTCACTTCTCGTGAAGGGAAGATAAAAAATAAGCAGATTGTCAGAAGATCCGCTTTGCTTTAGAGCAAGAAAACAAAATCCTGAAGTTTGACTCTGTAAACGGGACGTGATGTCCCTGTTTTTTCTGACTCCTACCGACATGACGTGACAAAAGAAAACAACGAGGAGGCTCCAGCAGATTGACTGCAAAAGCTGCAGCTGGGCTCCGCATTCATTTACAGACAGCCTGCCAAGAAAGACATAAACAAGCAGAGAAACAACAGAATTTGAGGATAAAATCATTCAATCTAAAACAAACAAAAACATTTTCTCAAAGCACAGCTTCTGTCTTTTTCTATTACTTTTAGACACTAATTGACATTTTTATTTGTTTATATTTTAAATTGATAGTTAAAAATGATGAATTATAGTTGAACTTTTTTAGGTAACTGCCTTGTTTTGTTTTTGATACATTTGTATTTGAGAGAAATATTTTCTTTAATTAAAATAGGATGAAACTGGGCTACAGAACTTCAGCATCCATGTTTTTGTCTCCACCCAAAGGGTCATCCGCGTCTACCGCGGGAAGAAGAGTTTCGGCTTCACGCTGCGAGGTCATGCCCCCGTCTCCATTGACTCTGTCATCCCAGGTGAGATCCCAACGTCGCTTACTCCTCTTTCTCTGCGTGGAGGTTTGACCTGCGTGTTGGTGGGAAAGGTGGAAGTGGTTTTTTTGTGGGTGGTGGAGCCTGCCAGAGGGCGAGGGAAGGACACTGGAGGCACATAGAGGTGCGTTGTGCTTTTGAGGGCTGCTAGTGCCTGAAAAAGGGTTTTTTATGACTCACCAATGAGATGTCAACAGTCAGAAAAAAAAGTCTTTCAAATGTCTTTTAATTAATGTTTATACTTTAATTCGCAGTTAATTAAATAACTGTTGGTGGTTAAAATTAATATATTTATTTTCTAAACATTTTTCAAACTGAAGCAAACAGTGCATGTGTTGGAAAAGTGTTCTTTTACGATGTTTTTTGGCTTTGCTACAGAAATGTTCTACACAGCTTACTCCATAACAATTTTACACATCCCAGCTTTGTTTTTCTTCTGTGCTCTAATTCACAAATAAACACTTGGAATTAGAAATGTTTGCCATATTGTGATGAGTAATTCTCATCCTTGAGTCTGTAATGATTAGTCACAATCTAAAGTCAACAAAAAGTTTGCTCCCTTTGTCATAATTCATACTGACTTATGCAACAGTTACACAATATGATAAATGTGTCCCTTTGTTTGTAGAAAGATAAATAATTAACTTGCAGCTTCTGTCATTATTTTTTTCTTTATTTCATTTTTTAGAATTATTACTTATTGGTAAAATGGTAAATCACTTTTCTACCTTCCATGAAGGCCCAAAGCGCTTTACAGTCACAGTCCCATTCACCCATTACTGGCAAATTATAGTTTAAAAAACATGGCATTTTAGTCATATTTGTAATTTTACTGGTTGAGTTGAAATGAAAAACTACAAGTTTGTTGAATGCAAAGAGATATTAAAGTTTTAAAGCAAATTTTATGCTTAAAGTAAATCCTCTGGTAAAATATTGTAGTAAAAAACTGTTCCTGATCAAAACCAGTGTTAATATTGTGATAAAAGTTTTAAGATTTTCCTTATTGGGCCACAAAAACGACTGCAGCCTAATGAATTAGTCTGTTCTGTTGTGTAGGCAATACAAAATCCTAAAAACCTCCAGCTTTGTGGTAACAGAAGCAAAAATCAAATCTACGATTTCAAAACCTTAAAAAAGGTCAATTTTAGACATTCTGCATAAAATTCACACATTTTATGATTTTATGTCTATCATTATTGCAGATTGTTTCCACAACTTTTTGTTCTGACTGCACTGTGGTAGGGCGGTCGACCATAGATTGCAAGAATGCAAGTTCAATTCCAGAGCCATAACAGACATGTTGGGGATGTCCAACAGAAGTATTGAACATTTTATGGGATGGCCACAGGACCTATGCCTCTGTGGTTTTTTTGTGTCAAGGTGTGAAATTTGGAGACAAAAAATTATGGGGAAAAAACCCTTTTGTTCAAGTAATCGTCACAAAATTTCACACACACGCCACAACTGAATTTTTTTTAACCTTTGATCTCAGGAAGAGGCAGCCATCTTGAATTTTCACCCCAAAAACAAACTTTTTTGTACCAGCTACAAATTTAAACTCCTCCTAGAGAGTTTGATCTATTGCCTCCTAGCTCCTCGAGTATTATTGGGATTAAGAAGTTGTAGTTATTGTTTGGCATTGGCAAGCTCACAAAAGTGCCGTTCACCTATCTTTTTTTTTCACTGGACTATTGTGAAAATGTAATTCATGAGTCACTGGCTCAAGTAAACACAAAACAATATAACATGTTAAATATAATGTAGGCATGGTTAACAAAAAAAAATCTCTGTTGCCAAGGAAATCCAAAGATGTACTTCTGCTGATTTTTCTAAAAATTACACAGACATGTTCGTCGCCCCCAGGTGACAAAAACATTAAATGGTTGCTGTGGAGATGATGCCTACAGAAACACTTCATTTTGAAAAAAACCTTTTTAATGAGTTTTTCATATGCAGCTCTGACCAGGGTGGCAGGGGCAGAGGGGTAGAGTGAGGGGCAAATAGCAATAGCGGCCAAACCTCGTGGCTTTAATATTATATTTGCTATTATATTTGCTCCTGAATCTGTGCATTTCTTTATCATTCCTAATATTTATGAACTGATCCTTTTAACTGATTTAAATGATGTTATAATTCATTTGAAGCCTTTTTTGTCCCGTGCAAACACATTTCTCCTGATGTAAGATCATTGCTTTTGTTGAGAAGGATCTCCAGGCTTCATTGAAGCTCTCTAAATCCCCTGATCAAGACTCCTGAGCTCAGCAGACAGTAGAGACGGAAGATGAGAGAATTTACCAGTTCCCTGTGAGAGGCAGGAGGTGTGTGTTTGTGTGTGTGTGTGCAGCTGATGATGACGGCACACTGCTCGCCCACCATCCTCTCCCACCAACATGTGCTGAAGCAGCTAGAGCAGCCTGACTCAGTGGGCCTTATGGAGGTTGAGATGGAGATGGCGGGGGTGGATGGCACGTCTCCCGTCATGATCTGAGCACCAACCCTTTACTGATTACCCGGAAACTACAAAAAGCTTTAAGAAAAAGAAAAAAAAAGCCTATCGGATGAATCTGAATATTTTAAACAGATGTAACTCTGGTGTGGGGAAAATTCAACAGTGAGGAGGCGACAGCAGCCGTTTATTTTGACACCGCTGCTTCTGTTACGTAAAAACATTTAGCACGGTGCTCATGTTGTTTGTTGGAAGTCACACGCAGACTGACAGCATCACGTTAGTCACCGTTCTGCCCGTCTGCCTGCTGCACCTTGTTAGCTGGACGACTTGTGCCAGGGTCCATTTTTAATCAGTGCTTGATGTGTGATTCTACTTGTTTCCCTCCCAGATAGTCCTGCGGAGGAGTGTGGGCTGAAGCCAGGCGACCGCATCCTTTTTCTTAATGGGCTGGACATGAGGTTTGTCTTTAGAGCAACACACTACAGCTGCAGCGACACTAAATCCACACCCCAGAAAAGTCTCAAGCTTCAGGTTTCCCCCCTGAGTCAATACTTTGTGGAACCCCCTTTTGCTGCAGTTCCAGCTGCAAGTCTTTTGGGGTTTGTCTCTACCAGCTCTACCACATCTTTTCTGACTTTTGCCTGAAAAACTGAATTTCCAAGATGTTTGCATCATATTATCACATGCACAACAATCAATGATGTTCAAATTAAGATAAAGTCAGATGAAAACGTCACTATTTTGACAAAAGTTTTAGTTTTTATTAACTTCTGAAATTGAAAATGACAAATTCAAACTTTCTTTTCATTTTCTGAAATTAGCCAAATTTAAAAAAGAAATCCAAACTATAAAAAAGAACAAAATGTTTGCATCTCCTTAAGATGTTATTTATTGAACTTAAAAACTGAACAGATCTACAATTAAATACAGTTGTTTTAATCAAAGATCTCCAAAATTTAAAGGCTGTGAAAATAACATTTGTTTGAGAAAGAAAAAGCATTTTTTATTTATTTAAAATAAAATAAATGCAAGCTTTGAATTTTTTTTCTGTCTTCAATCATCGATTAGATCTAGTTACAAAACGAAGATCTACATCAGACAAAAAAGTCTTCCCGTATTAAATGACGATGAGTGCAACAGAAAAGAAAAAACCTTGAAGCGTGTCTGTACTCGTGCAGGATGAAAACTTGAAAAGCAAAACTTCTGTGGGAGTCACCTTTCTTTTTTGGTGGACTTCTTGACCTTCTGCTTTGTTAGCTAGTGAGTAGGAGTCCAGATCAGAAACCTCCGTTTGTTAAGATGTGAGCGAGGAACCAGCATTCCTCTGTGGAGGAAAGCAGAGCTGTAGTTGTGGATAATTGATGGGAACGGGATGAAATGATGAGGTGTGTTTGAAGAAGAAATGAAGGAAAGATAAAGAGGTGTGCAACAGTAATAGTTTTGATAAATGGAAAAGGTTATATTGCAATATTAAAGTACATGTGGGAGGAAAACCAAAGAATGGAATATTTTTCTTGGCATTTGCTTAAATAATTCACATTTAACTAAACTTTATTGCAAAAGTCATGTTTTTTCCCTGCATTTGTTCTACTGCAATTACTTGCAGAAAGTAAACCGTCCTCCTCATGTTCGTTTTGGTCTCCTTGTTCAGGAGCTGCTCCCATGAGAAGGTGGTGTCCATGCTGCAGGGCAGCGGAGCCATGCCCACTTTAGTAGTGGAGGAAGGTCCTTCTGACTTCTCTTCGGAACAAACAGAGCTGGACGAGTCCCCAAGTCTGGTCCCAACCACAGCCACTTTGCCCCGTTCTCGGTGAGGAGGCGACGTCACATTCCCATCCGTAAAAATCTAAGATAAAGGTCCATTTATTGTCAGTTTCTGTGCTCTGCAGGTCTCCGGCTCTCAGTTCTCTCCAGTGGGTGGCGGAGATTCTTCCTCCAAGCATCAAAGTCCATGGGCGGACCTTCAGCCAGCAGCTGGAGCATCTTCTCACCATCCAGGAGCGATACACTGTCTGCAAAGCCTTGGAGACCTTCTTCCAACACCGGTGAGAAGCTGCAGAGACAGACAACACAGAAAGAAAAGATTTTAAAAGCAAACATTTACAAGCAGAGAATGATCCACCGATCATGACAAAAAAATGTTCGAGACTCTGGTGACACTCCTCCGTATGGAAGCCTACTGGATTCAGTTTAAAAAAGAGAGGGAGGGGGGTTGTTGTGTTTTTTTTGGATTTGTTTAAGAACGACAAACACAAAGAACTACAAAATGACCTCACCTCCTCATGAACAATACCCACATCTAGACACATCTATTAAATATCAAAATTATGTAAATTTTAAAGCTCACAGCTATAGAAGTACATTTGATAGACAGCATTATTTTATTCTTTTGAGTTATTTTTAAATTATTTTCAAGATAATTGTTTGTTGAAGGTCCAAACAAGCTGCATGAAAAATATCAGCCAATCCCACTCTTTACCCAAAGGCTTGAAAAATATCCTCTCTGACATTTTCCTCCCATCTTTTCATCACAAGCTCTGAATGCCACCAGAGATGGTGCAGAATCTTCTGGCTCTGAATGGCAGCAATGTGTTGTGCTTGCAGGAACGTGGACACCCTGATAGTTGACGTGTTTCCAGTGTTGGACACTCCAGCCAAACAGCTGATCTGGCAGTTCATCTACCAACTGCTGACCTACGACGAGCAGGAACGCTGCCAGAGCAAGCTGTCACGCTTCTTGGGGTTCAAGAGCAGCGGTGAGCCGCGGCTGTTCTGCATTCGTAGTCAGAGGCAGATTTTTTAGTTCAAGTTCTTTTTGTTTTTCCTGTGATTGATCGTTTCACAGCTGTGCTGGAGCCGGATGGAGCTTCTGAGCATCACCGGCGGAGCAGCTCTGTGCGCGTGACCGGGACGTCGTATCGCAGCAGCGTCCGGGAGCGGAGCTCTGATGATTGCATCATCGGGACTCACCTGGGAATGGGTACGCTGAGCAGCAACGCCGCTGAAGATGTCCCACAGGGATCCATCTCTTTCTGAGACACAATGATTCTGATCTAATAACTGAAAAAAACATCAGTTTATGATAGAAAATTACAAAATAATGATCTTTTGGAAACATGACTTTTCTATTGAAGCAGTAATTTTTTTTCAGTGACAAAAATGCTAACACTTACAAGTAACAGGCTAGACTAGACACATAAGCAAGAAAAATCATAATGGTTTTAAAAATTATGAGATAAACAAGAGTTGTTTTTTTTTTTTACCCCAAACGCTATTAAAATTTTATTATTTATTTTTTAACTTGTTTTTTATGTTTTGTTTGTCCTTTTTTATTCATTAAATTGGTTTTAAATATGTTTTTACAAATATATAAAAAATAATGTTATTGTTATTTATTTTAATTTTGTTAGATTTGGTTTATTTCAAGCAATCAAAACAAAAAAATAAAGAAGACTGACAAAAGAAATATACATCTTTACATAGATCAAACTTTGGATAATTAGTCATAAAATATAAAAATTACCAAGATTTAGAAATCCACATTACATACATATAAACGCAAAGATAAATTCAAATTTATTCATTTATAGGTATTTAATTTTTTGTATTTCTGTGTGTTTTAAATCTAAACCTAAATCCTTTGGTAAACAAGAGTTTTACTAATTAAATATAAAAAAACAAGCATACAAAAATAAACCAATTAATTGCTTGCATTAATAAAAGACATCATCGTTTTATCATTTTACAAACGTAATTACATTTATCTTAAGAGTAAATATACAGTATTTGATTTATGTGATAGCATATACAATATGTTTTTTATTATTAAAACAAAATAGTTAAATCAGCCACTAGTGTTTTTATAGTGTTGATTACTTGGATTTTCTATAGAAATATCATTGAAACATTTTTTTTAAAGGAATTGTTTTTTTTTTTCAAATGTATATTTAAGCATTTTAATTATTTAAACGAACAGGAAGGTTTTCATTGATTTTGTATTTATTTTTTTAGTATTTCCATTAACTGGAGTTACAGAAGAGTTTGTGTTTGTGCTGCTCAGCTCTCAGGTTTTCGAACAAGAAAACTGAGAGATGTCAGGCTGTGCAGAGCAAACACCTCCTCTCACACCAACTCCTCATCTCAGCTGCTTTTGTTTCTGATGAGCCCGCCCAGGCTCTTGCTTTGAGCGCGGGGGTCCATCAGCTGTAGCATCCATGGATCTTCATTACCACTGCGAGCTCCTTCCTCACAGAGCCAAGCTTTTGCTTTTCTCTGTCCTCCATGCTTTCATCTATCCTCTTAGCTGGAGGGGGATGGATGAAGGAGGTCTTCATCTCTCCTCGTGCTTATTGTGCTTTAGGAATTCATTTGGATGAATGTGGGAGCCCGGAGGAGAGGCAGTCAGGAGATGGAACCTCCTTCCCAGAGTCCCCTGACCTCAGTCATGTAGGTATTTCTGATCCCTGAGCCCTTGGGTCTTTTTTTTTGGAAGAATCACTCATGACGCATGTAACCAACCCCGCAAATCCTCACGAAGAGAACGGCGTCTGTGTGCTAACCCGCTGATCCTGCCTCCGCCTTCAGATGACAGGCGTGTACACGGAGCTGGAGAGCATGTTTGCAGGGAAGAGCGTGTCACCGCTGCAGGGCGGCGGCTCCCCCGCGGAGCCCAAGGTGCCGGGGCAGACAGAGGCCTTCGGCCGCTCTCTGTCCCCCCTCACACTGCCCCCCCTCACAGGTACCCCGGGGTCGACACTCACACCCAAACATAATCATGCTGCCAGCTTTATCAGAGGTCCCAGGCCATTGAGCTGTCAAGTACTTAAAGACTCACTCATCTTTTGATCTATTTTAAAAGCTATTGGCCAATAAGTGGAGTGCAGTCCCGCTAGCTTACAACCCCTTACACCCACAATCTAACAAATAACAGTGCAATAAAAATGAGTAAATCTTGGAGCTGTACAGCTTTTATCCAGATGCCAGCTTAGACAAGTGAAACCAAGACATACACAGAAATATTTGTGTACAAGTGGATGCATCCCAATGGAGCGGAGCAGAGAGCTTTTGGCCCGGCAAACATATTTTCTGCGTCACAAACACAACTACATTTCTTCATCTGCTCCTGATTCACGATTTGAAAAAGGAAATGAAAGATGTACTCAGAAATGCAATTTTAATCCTAATTTTCTATACGTCCTCTATCATGAGAAAAATGCTACAAGAACATGTTAAAAACACACAACTTTCATCAGAGTGGGTCTTAAAATGCTGGTCTTGAGAGCAGATGACAGATGCCATGTTCACATCTTTTGAACATGGCACAAAAACCACTGATTTTTGAATGAGTCACTCATTCAAATCCAGCAATCTGTGCTTTCCAGCCTGCAGTTTCACTTTTATGTTTGTTAAGATTACTAGTTAAACTGACCCATAGAGATTATAGAGGAGGTTGTCACATGAAAACTCCCTCTGAGACTTCAGCTGTAGAAACAAACTCTAACCCCGTTCTCTGCAGGAAATCGTAAATCCGGCCTGTCGCTGTCCTGGAAGGAGCCTCTTCCGACCCCTGTGTACGAGATCCACCACCAAAGCAGCGTGGACTCCAACCCCTACGTCAGCTTGGAGAGCCCCCCTGCCTCCCCTCAGCTGTCAGACAGCGGTCCGAACACCCGCCGCAGGAAGCTCTTCACCTTCTCCCGTCCGCCTCGCAGCCGGGACACCGACAAGTTTCTGGATGCCCTGAGTGAGCAGCTCGGTCACCGGGTCACTCTGGTGGACGACTTTGTAGCCGGCGAGAACGACTACGAGGAGGTGGGTAGAAACCTCATCCGGGTTTGTCAAAAAGGAGAGCAATTTTAAAAGATAACTTTATCTTTTACCAGTGTCTGCGAACCCTCCCAGTTCTAAATTCATAAAACAAGCACACTTCTTCACTTTGTAACATCTGCTGTTTCCTTTTTTCATCCGTACACTTCTGTTCTGTTTTCCTCTTTCACTGTAAGTTGTCCACTCTCCATACACATCACACAGTCATCTGCAAAGAATGTGATCCAGTGATTTCCATCTTAACTCTGCCCAGTTTATCCTGCAAAGAAAACTGACTAGACGGTCGCATGGCATGACTGAGGACCGATTCTTGCTTTCGTCTCAAATCAGTCACTGTAAAATTTTGAAAGTCACCTCCTGCAAACACAAAGGAAAAAAAAAATCATGAAATCAAAACACCTCTTTTTGACCTTTAGATAAGGCTGAACTATGCTGGAAAAGATCTGAGATACATCTGCAGCAAAGAGAAGTTACAGGACTTTTTAAAATGGGAGGATATAACATTTGTTGGCATTAATTACAACACCTAAGGTGGCTCTGTGTCACAGCAACGTCCTGAATGTCTGTAACAGCATTTTCAGCAGGTGACCAAAATAGTAAAGACTTCTAGAAAACAAAGATAGTAATATGACTCTCATACATTTGAATTTCAGCTGGATTTTAGATCACATTTTTTTCAAGAGCCCATAAAAAGATTAAATTTATACAAATTTGTTGTGAATCCAAATGAAAAAGGTTCACAAATGTCTATATTTTCTTCCAACTTTGTGTCTGGAATTGGAGGATTTATTGTTGATAACACTGATTATCTTTTTTCCCACTTGAAGATTTGAAACTAAAAACACCAGAAGAAAGGTGGATGGATCAAAAACGCTTCAAAATAAGATACATTTCCCCTTTATTTAAATCATTAAAAAAATCCAAACCTATAGTGAAGGGCTTGTTTTAAAAAACGACATTTCATATCCTATTAATTAAAATACCATTTTGTTTCATGAATTCCATGAATTGACTTTGCTTTAAGCAGTTCCCTATATTTTCTTAGGTGCAAAACAGCTTTTTAATATTATTTTTTTATTAGTTTTGGTTCCATCATTAGTTTAAATCGTCATCGAAAACATTTGTTTTAATCGAACACGTTAGAATGGAAGTTTAAAAGAAAATCCTAACATGTTATTGAAATATGATAATAGCATTGTGTATAAAAGGCTCAGCACTAAAAATCTGACTTCCTCTGCGTCACTAGAAATGCATGCTTGAACAAAGATTCATAGTTTATCAGGAATTTCATAAGGTGAGCAATAAAACTGTTTGTCTGAGGTTTCAATCAGCTTTTACAAACAAATCTCTATTAGTTTTAATTTAAAATTAACTGATTTAAGTTTATGAAAACTAAAGATGGAAAAATATGATTTTTTTAGACATTCACAGGTATGATATCATATGTAATGATACATGAAATATGAAATATATTCTTTCTCTCTCTATCTACATATATATTTCAAAAATTAAATAGTTTTATATTAAATATATTAGATTTTTATATATAGATACTTTAGCTTAATAATAATCTTAATAATAATAATAATCTTGGCTGCTGTTAAAGGTTTGTTTTGTTGGTTTTTAGTTATCAGGCTGTATGATTGATTTCTTTAGAGTTTTTCTTGTCATATTTCGAGCTCTAAATGACCTACATATAATTTACCCAGCATCCCCCTCATGACATCCACTGTGTGCCTATTGGTACCAGGACACACAATAAAAAAAAACCCCTCCTACATCCAAGAGCTTTAATGGACTATTCTGTCTTCATAACAGCAGTCTTCACTGCATCCTACAGACAGCAGGAAATGTTCCAGTAAAATCCTTAATCACATTTTTAATTTAACTTTCCCTCATGGGTTTTTGCAGATGTCTCAAAGTTTCTTTGACCATTTAGATCTATAATTAATGAGTCAAAAAGCACACGAAAAGTCAAAACTGTGTTTGTTTTCTTGCAAATGCGTCTCTAAAAAAGGCATTCAGGATGGAATGTTAGCTTTGTCTCATATCCGCTTCATTTAGAGAATCCTGTATCTTTGCTTGAAAACTGACTGGAGTATTAAGACTTTATTATTGTATCACACGAACAGATACGTCAAGATGGTTGTCATGGTTTGAGGAGAAGAGGTCAATCTGTAAGTAATACTTAGTTAGACTGTAGAGTATCCTTACGTCGCCCTGCTTGATCTTTTCTGAATGTTTTTTCTTTGAAGCAACAATAAGCAGAGCTGCATTTTCTTTGCTGCTTCTTTATATCATTCCATTTTCTGTGCTTCACGTGTAGACAGATGCAAGTTCTGCAGATGTTTGAAACACTTCCTGCCTGAGAACATACTTCTCTGTTGTTAAGGAACTACGGGACCAGAGTAAACACAGACATTTGAAAGAGTTCTGTCATTTTCACTCAGTTGTTAGTAGGTTTCTGTTTTCAAGTATTTAATTAACTGACAGTGGAAGTTCAACTAGACTTTTGATCAGTGTTGAAATTTTAGGCTGTTACCAGAATAAGATTATGAAGAGCATTTAAGTTCAGAAGTGTTACGAGAACTGGCTCAGATGATTACTGTTAAAGATAAGAAATGTTACCAGAAAAAGCTGTGATGATGATTGTGGTAAAGTTCGGAAGTGTTACCAGAAAAAGCTCCGATTGTGTTTAACGTTAAAGTTCGGAAGTGTTACCAGAAAAAGCTCTGATTGTGTTTAACGTTAAAGTTTGGAAGTGTTAACAGAAAAGACTTTGATCATGCGTCTCCTTCCTCAGATGAGTTTCCCGGAGGATCAGGATCTGGGATTCATGTCCCGGCGGCTCAGCAGCGACAGCAGTGAGGACCACAGCAGCGATGAAGCCTCGTCTCCGACATACTCTTCTGGTTCTGAACCGATCCCCCCTCCTCCCAACCAGAGCCCTCCGCCTCCCCCGCCTTTCCAGGCTCTGATCCCCCTCCCGTTCAGTTCACTGACACACTCCCACCTGTGCGCTTCTCCCCGGAACACGTCCCCCGCAGCCGGATGCCCTTCCAGCCCCATCACCCCATCATACCTCCTCCACCGCCTCCCTTGAGGACGCTCCTGTCCAGCCGTCCCCCCCTCCACAAAGTCCTCCCCACCAGGGAGGGAGATAAGGGCCACAAACGCTTCCAGCTTAACTCAACTCAGTTTTCTCAGGGCCTCACCACCCTGGGAACCTCCACCTTACGCTCCACCCAGCCCTCCCGCCCCTGTTACCTCCCCCGCCAGCTCAGCCAGCCCCAGCCCATCCGCCAACCGTCCCCTCAGCCCTCCCCTCAGCTGCTGAGGCAGAGCCAGCTGGTCCTCCAGAGGCACCACCAGCTCCATCACCAGCATAGCTACCAGGGCCCACTTCCATCCTCCCTGCAGGACCCGGCGCCGTGTCAGAACCACGTCCCCGCCGGCTGCTCGCTGCTCTCCCAGCCGACTGAGTCTCAGTCCCTGCCCCCCAAGATCAACCAGCAGGACCCCCAGCAGGTAACAACTGCACAGATATTTCCGGAGCATCAGCTCACCTGTTTGTAAAACTGTTTTCTTCCACCTTCAAGGCTCCCCCACCTCCACCTCCACCCCTGCCACCCCCCTGCGACCCGCCTCCGCTGCCCAAGCCGGGCTACCCCACCTCAGACACCAACCACATGAGTGTAAAGAGGCTGCGCTGGGAGCAGGTGGAGAACTCTGAGGGAACCATCTGGGGTCAGGTGAGCTTTTATTTTATTCAGTCCCGCAGCAGTCCTGTACTGCAGCAACCAGATTGTTTTTAGAATTCTTCTTTCTTCTTTTTAAAATTATTATGGGATGGCCACAGGACCTTTTGGCTTTTTTCACATTTTTGCACAAAATGGGACAAGAAAACTTTTGTTCAAGCGCAAGTTCACACACATGAGCTAAGTCTACAACCACAAAGTTTTGTTGACCTTTGACCTCAAGAAAAGGCAGCCATCTTTAATGAACCCCATCCCCGGCTAGTTTTTAGTACCTTTTATAAATGTACACTCCTGGGAATTTTGATCTATTGCCTCCTCAGGCATCATTGCGAAGCTACTTGGGAAATGAAGGTTCTAGGATAAACCTGAAAGAAACAATGACATTTGATAAGAACAAATAAGCAATATGGGCGTGGTTAACAAAAAACCTCCGTCACCAAGGAAATCCAAAGATTTACTTTTGCTGATTTTTTTTAAGAATCACATAGACATGTTCGTCACCCCCAGACGACCAAAACATAAAATCGTTGCTATGGAGATAAAACCAACAAAAAGTTATCATTTTGAAAAAAGTGGGATTTTTTTCATGGATTAGTTACATGCGGCTCTGACCAGAGTGACAGAGGCAGTGAGGTAAGAAAGAGGTAATAGGGTGGTGGCAAGGGCGAGGAGCAGGGCAGGGAACATCTGTGGGCCATTCAATGCCGCTTGTGGCTTTAATTTGATGTAGTTATGCAAAACAAAACAAAAAAAAATACAGTTTGTCATCATCTTCTCACTTTGGAGGAGTTTCTCACTCCGCCTACACCTCTTCTGCCATATTTGGAAAGTCTTCTGTTCCTCAGATGAGTCACAGCAGCATCAAAGTAACAATCTGCTTTGAGAAAATAGACTTTGTGTCAGAATCTGAAACTGTTCCCAACCCTCGAAAATCAGGTTTCAAGTGAGCTCTTTGTCTGTTTCAGCTGGGAGAGGAATCGGACTACGACAAGCTGAGCGACATGGTGAAGTACCTGGACCTGGACCTGCACTTTGGGACCCAACGTAGATCCAGTACGATTTTTAATGAATCTTTTTTAATAATAACGCTCATCATTTAATGTCATTTTCATGGTCTGTGGTTGTTTTTTGTGTCTACCCTCAAAATGCATCAACAGTTCAATTCACCTGTTTCTATGTGTGCCTCCACAGTTCTGATGTTATCCTTGTTTGGAGCTGCTTCATTCACCTGTAAATCCATTCTCCATGCGGCACCATAACTTTTCTGCCTTGTCTGAGTCCAATAATAACACAGACCTGTCGGTGGGGGGAAGAAAAACTTTAATGGATGAAGTTTTTCTTCATCTAATAGCAGAGCTGTGTTATTAAGCCATCAATCTGCCATATGTGGGCTCTGTAACTTGTGTTGACCACCTGGTGCCTGGAGAACAAATCCTTACACTCCTGTTAAAATTATCAGTCTCTCCTCCAGAGCCAGCCTTTCTACCGGAGAACTTTAAAAAGAAAGATGTGGTGGAGATTCTTTCTCATAAGAAGGCCTACAACGCCTGTGAGTACACGCCTCCTTTTTGCTCTAGTTGTCCTGTTTTTGGCAGTCATGTCATGGTTTGTGAAAGCTTCGTAGAGCAGATATAAAGAAAAGGACTCTTGTCTTCCAAAGCCACTTGATTTCTACACTTACAGTGCCGTCTCTGGTAAAAATATATTTTTTAAAAGTTTGGAAAAGGAAACAAATTCTGCAGTCCAGATTTGAGTTTTTAAATTTCAACTTTGGGTTAAATAAAATAACATTTTGTTTATAGGAGTGCTTTCTATTCAAAATCAAGGAGCTTAAAGGGCCGTAAACAAAATCAACTGACAAACAAAAACTTTTCAGAACATGACAATCATTCTAAAATTACACATTCACACAAATGACCCTTCATCAGCTTCACCAACATCACCCTCAGTCCCCTATGATAAAACTGAAACATGAAGCAGTTTTGTTGTTTCTGTTCCGGACGGTGGTGGGGGGGTTGTGGGGATCCGCGCATGTGTGGGGATGGTGCAGCGGCGGCGGGGGGGATTTTTCGTCTTGGGCGCAATGCAGCCTAGTGCCGGTCCTGTTTCGGGGGATCCATTTGCTCCAGGGCCAGAAGGGGTATCGCCATGGCAACAGGGGTTTCACTCCACAGCCGTAGGGCCACAGGGCTGGGCCCCAGCCACCCCCAGTGAAAATGAGACCTCCAAGACCAAGCTGGCAAAGCCCTGGAAGTACTGGAGTTTATAATAAATGAATAGAAAAAGATGCACCTCTGCGGGGGTTGATCTGCACAGGTGCTCTGGGTTTTTGGGTTGTCTGGGCCCGAGAGGAGCGGGCGCATCTTAAGGGGAGTGCAGGTGTGTCTTGCAGTTCCCTTGGTGCTTGTACAGCCACCTTAAGGGACGTCATGAGGTTGGAATGTACCATTGATGTGGGTGTGGTAAGTGTAAAAGTGTATGGTGAAGAATTTGTAAGGATGATTTAAGTTGCACCTATAATGTACAGGTGATACCGTCATACAGTGCCCTTACTCTGGTCGTTAGTGAAGTGCGAGTACTAGCCCTTCACTGACCACAAACAAAACTTTACGTGATCATAAAATATAGTGTATGATTTCTTCAATCAAGCTTATCAAAACGATATGACATACAGTACAATAATGACCATATTAGGAATGTGGGTGTGGTTAACAAAAACCTCAGTTGCCAAGGTAATCAAAAAATGTACTGTACAGCCACTGAGCCAGTTAGGGCGGGCCAAAAGGACAGTGGGGGTGGGAGGGGGTGGCGCCTGCTGCCTGTGGCTTTAAGTCTGAGAGTCCAGGGCAGAAAAACACTTTCTCAGCAGCTAGAGACAAAACGATCTTCTCCGTCTCAGCCTCCTCCACTTCCTCTGCAGCCATCCTTATCGCCCACCTGAAGCTGTCCCCCGCAGAGTTGCGTGAGGTGCTGATGAACATGAGCACGGACAGGCTGGAGCCGGCTCACATCAAGCAGATGCTGCTCTACGCGCCCGATGAAGATGAGGTCAAGCAGTACGAGCAGTTCGATGAAGACCCTAACAAGCTGAGCGAGCCGGACCAGTTCATTTTCCAGGTTCCTTCTTCAGAACAGCAAAGTATCAAACCATACGAGTTTGTTTGAGCCAATGTGAAGTTTCTGCATTTCAGATGTTGATGGTGCCTGAGTATAAGACTCGTCTACGGAGTCTGCATTTTAAGACCACTCTTCAGGAGAAGACAGAAGAGATGAAGGTGGCATTTGATTACATCTACAAAGCTTCAGTGGAGCTCAGGAGCAGCAAGAAACTTGCTAAAATCCTGGAGGTAAAACCTGTCTGATCAAAGGTTGAATCCGCTTTGTAATCAAAATCAATGTCTAATGTCGTTTTTTTTCTGCCAACAGTTTGTTCTTGCAATGGGAAACTATTTAAACAACGGGCAGCCAAAGACCCACAGAACAACCAGTTTTAAGATCAACTTCCTCACTGAGGTGAAGCTCACTCCTCTCCTGTTTGAATCAAGTCATGTCCATCATAATTCCAGGTTTCAAGCCTTCCCTCCTTTCGCTCCGCAGTTAAGCACAACCAAAACAGTGGATGGAAAGTCCACTTTTCTCCACATTCTAGCCAAATCTTTGTGCCAACACTTTCCTGAGCTGCTGAACTTTCCCAGAGACCTCACAACGGTTCCTCTGGCCGCTAAAGGTAACAGCAAGCAGGATTCCCATCCAGATTATTTTTGCAATTCCTCTTTTTTTTTTTGCACCTTTGAGCAAAACTCTCCAAATTTGCACACCACCACCATCCAATCCACTAACAAAACCAAACCACGTGTGTGGAGGATATTCAAAGGAAGTTTTGAAATTATTATAGGACGGCCATAGGATCTGTAATTTGGCAACCACTTTTTGGCAAAGTGTGACATTTGGGCTGTGTCCCAATTCCTTCACTACTCACTACTTAGTGTACCATATAGTGTGTTTGCTGTTTTGTAAAATGTCAGAATCTACAGTTCCAAAATCGAATACCCTAGAAATTTACCAGCATTCTCTGCAAAAAACCACGGTGCATGAATGTTCACTAGATTGGGAAATATAGACCACTATGCATTGGGTTTTAACTACTTTTGTGAAAAATATTTTCATCATCAGAACACACGCTCAGAGAGCTCCTGTGGAAACGAGCTAGCTTAACTGTTCAAAGGACGAGCTAATCACTTCAGACTCAAAACTCTACTTTAACGCTACATATCTTTAAAGAGTTGATAAAGGTAAAAATAGGTAAGTGTAAAAATAGAGATACATTACATAGATTTATTCATTTTAACTTACATTTACATACATCCTAATGTACACTTACTGATACATGAAGCTCATACTACAATTTTAAATTACCCACATAAAAACCATTTAGATCATATAATTAGTTAAAAATGTATGTAAAACAAAGTACAAAAAAATTAAAACTTCAGCTATGTAAAATTTCTCCTTTAATGCAGAACTTTTAAAAATGTATAATGTTTTATTGCTATAATTTAAGTTGATTTTGTTTAGCATGAACTTTTATTTTAAATTCACAGAAAGTATTACCTTTTGCTGTTGTTTTTGTCCTTCAAATTAATGTCCATCCACAGACTGTAGCCCTCAGTCTTCAAAACGTTTTTGAAGTGTACTACTTTCTGAATTATTTTTTATTGCCATTGTGACAGATACAAAAGAAAAACAAATATAGTGGTTAAAAAGTCACATTTGACGGCTGTTCCTAAAGTTTTGGTTGTTTTTCAAACAGTGAACCAGAGAGTCATCACATCAGAGCTGAGCGACCTCCACTCCACCATCCAAGACATCAGGACAGCCTGTCAGAAGATCCCCGCCACCCCTGAGGATCACTTCACTTCTGTCATGAGCGTAAGGATCTATATGCGAAGAGTATTCATATTTGACTTCTTTAGAATATTAGTTATTCCTGCAGAAGTTGCTTTATTTCTGAGATTGTGCTTTGATAAAATGTCCTTCCACTGAGATTTTCTGAAGGTTTTCTTCTGATCGTTGCTGCTTTTTCACTAATTTCTGTCAAAATCTTAATCATTCTTGATGAAGAACACACTTTCATCATTTAATTTTGTTGTTAATGTCATGCTAGGAGCCTTGATAGTCAGTATGTTGTGTCTGGTCATATACTGTAGATCAGAACAGTTCATTCCATTGGAAGTGATTTGAAAATGAGAAATAAAATGTATTAGGATCCCTAAAAATTATAAAAACAGTTCTGGAGAACATTGTCTGTAAATTTTGTTATTTTATAAATCTTTGACACAATTGTATTTTGATTGATTAGCTATCCAAACATCTGATTTCTGATGGAAACTTGAGGGCTTTTATTTCTTTTCATTTAAAATGTTCAGCTCACATGATGTGGTTTTACTAGATCAATAAAACATCATTTTGGGTCCCAGTCCTGACTTGCTGCAATTCTCATACTAGCTTTAGGCAGAAGGGAAAACCTAAGAAGCTCTGCTGTGACTCTCTGTTTGCTTGGAGCACTAAAATTTGAAAGAAAGTTTGAAAGAAAAAGCTAAACAGAGTGAGACAAATTTATATCCAAGACAACTGTTCTTGCCGTAGGAATATGCGTTTTTCTACAAAACACGTGTTAAAATGAATATGAAGTTTTTCTGTAGAAAAGAGCAGAAGACGAACACAGATGTCTGATGAAAGTGACGTGGTCATATGACCAGATGGTTGATATTGGGCTTGATAAATAGGGAATGATTAAACAGTCACCTGTCCATCAATGGGTCCTGCCCTCGGTTTAAAGATCCTATACCATGAAAAATCAACTGTTTGAGCTTTTAAGTGTATTATACTGTTCATTCCTCACTATAAAGAACCCCAAAGGTGTATTTTGATCCATTCACACATTTCTGAGTAATCCTCCAAAAACCACCACTCTTAGCTGCAGCCCCTCCCATACGTAAGAAAACGTCCTTACTGTGTGACGTAGACCAGTGAAATTCAATGAGAACATCCCCTTCCAAGATGGGTCTGTGCTGCAAGGCCCCCCAGGCTAACACAAACACACACCCACTTTCCCCAAAAAGCTAGCAGTGATCAGCAAAAGGACTCAAAGAAAAAGTGGTTCCTCTTATCTGCAGAGAAAACAACAGAGCGTTCTTTGCAAAAACGACAAAAATGTTTTTGTAACAACATGGTTAGCATGTTTGTCTACTTTCATTTTTTAACGTGCTTCAAGGCAGAAGTCACAGGTTTCCACTTGTTTAGCACAGCATTTAGATGGTTTCTGTTATTGATGTTTTTCTGCTGCTGTCATTGTGTGGAGCCTACCCCTAGTGGTGAGATTGTGAACTTTTTTTATTTTATTTTTTTAGCTGTAACAGTTAGTTTGATCAGTAACAAAGATTTTCTGATTGGCCAAGTCGCTAAAAATAATTTAGTTGCAGAGCAACTATGAAAAGTAGATGTTGAAAAAGTTTTTAGTTTGATTTCTGGTTTCTGTTTTATGTTCAAGTGGGCTTATTCTAAAACCAGGAATCGAGAGGCTTAGAAATATCATTGTCTCTCATTTTGCGTTGCCATATCTGCAGAGTTTCCTGGAGAACAGCCATCCCGCCATCCAGTCTCTGGAGTCTCTGCAGAACCGAGCCATGGAGGAGTTCTCCAAAGTGGCCTCCTACTTTGGGGAAGACAGCAAGTCCACCAGCACAGAGTCGTTTTTTGGAATCTTTGCAGAGTTCATGTCCAAGTTTGAGGTAAACTCTTCAGATGTTTGTTGTTTCAAGTATTTTGTAGCTTTAGGTGAATGCCGGCAGACTCCCTCCTCCCTACATAGCTGTGGGGTTTTAGCTGAACTGCCTGCAGATGCAAAGTGATGCAAAGCACAGCTGACAGTGGAATAAAAATGCACGTTCCAAGCTGAAAATAAAGTCCTGAGATGGGTTGGACTCAGATGAGATGATGGGTTTTGTCTTTCAGAGAGCGCTCAGTGAGACTCAGTCTCTAGAAAACCCTCGGAGCCCCAGACTGTCTTCCCCTCTGGCCTGGTAGGAAACAGAAGAGCCGAAACGTTCCCACTGTTCTCCACAACCAAAGTGCCAAGATCACACTCAGACATTCGGAAAGCAACAGGAACAGAGACGCTGTCATCCAGAAAAGACATGGCGGGAACTCGCTGCTTCACACGAGGGCAACAGAGCTGACATTGCAGCTGCTGCAATGAGCAGAAATGCGACTTATTTATACAATCTGTGCATCCTTTTGGAATGCACATCAGATCATCATGCAAGACTCCCACTCCCTGCATCAGAGGGAGATGTAGGTACCATGACAGATGTTTATTATAGAACTTTAAAGTTTATATTTTCTATGAGATCCTATTTAAGAACTGTAAAAAAAAGAAAAAAAAGAAAGGGGTTCACAAGCAGCTAAATGATGCATTCACTGCCTCCCACAGAGCAGGATTTATGAGTTTTGTTACTTACTGTGGACTGATGAGGAAATGAGGGATGAGAATTTTTTCACACCCACTTCTGGTTCGACTCTGCTGTTAAAAGCTATCATCAGTTTGAAAGTTAAACGTGACCTTTGTGAGGAGAAACAGTGTTTTAACCACAAAACCGGAAAATTCTAATTAAAAACAGTATTTATGATCCACAGGACCGCAAGAAAAACTGAAAAATTATTCAACTCCTCTAACAAAACCAAAACACGCCTGTTAGGGATTTTCAAAGGAACTTGTGAAATTATTATGGTATGGCCACAGGAATGAAAGCTTGACGGCCATTTTGAAGCAAAGTGTGGAAATTGGTGATTTTCACTTTTTTTTTTTGTTTTACAAAATGTAACACACATGCCACTAGGTTAAGTCTACAATCACAACCAAAGTTTAGTTGACTTTTGACTTGAGTAAAAGGCCGCCATCTTGATTTAATTTAGTCAATTTAGTAGGTACCTTCTATCATTTAAACAACCCCAAGGGATTTCAATCTATCGCCACCTAACTGGGAATCAACTCTGGGGGAAAAAATTGTTTTTTAGAGTTTGTAGGTTTAAATAAGCATCGGCATGGCAAGCTAGCAAAAGTGGCGTTTCCCTGTTGCTTGCATAATTCTTTACCGGAATATTGTGAAAATTTATGACATGAATCGTAGACTCAAGCTGAATGAAATGATATGACAGTCAATATGAACATTTTAGGAATGTGGTTTTAACAAGTACCTCTGTTGCCAAAGAAATTCCAAAAATTACTTTTGCTGATGCTTCTAAAAATTACTTAGACCTGTTCGTCACCCCCAGGCAACCAAAACATAAAATGGTTGCTATGGAAATAAAACCATCAGAAAAGCCGCCTCTTTAAAAAAAAGTATAGAGTTTTTTTATGAATTTGTCACAAGCAAATCTGACCAGCCACGCAGTCAGTGAGGGTGGGCCATAGAATGCAGCTTGCAGCTTCCTCTAAAACAGAAATAAGTTACATCAATACATAAAAATAAAAAACCTTATTGTGGATAGTTTTTTTTTTTTTTACATTTTATGTGCAAATTTGCCCCTTTGATCCGATAAATCTGGAGATAAAGCCCATAAAATGTACAATAAAATGTCATTTAAAGAGGCAATAGTCTAACATTTTTTAAAAGTTAAATTACAACTTAAATAATCAGATTTCACGTATACGACATTTTACACAATTACACGTGTAAATTAAACACTTACACATTTAAATGACAATAAATTACATTCACAAAAGATGGATAAAGCACACAGGTTGGTTGCAAGAAAAAAAGAACCACAGAAATTGTTAATCATGTTTGTCAGTTGAAGATATGAAAAATATTCTCTGGGTGCAACAAACTTCTTCATTCAGATTATGATCAAAAAGTAAAAAAAAAAAAAAAAAAAAACTATTTAAACTTAACTGGCTCAATTCAAGATGATGACTGCTTGATTATGATAGACAGATGTTAACTAAGCATTTATCGGTTTGTTTGGTGGGGAAAACCTTTGCTCAATCACCTTTTTTTAATCAAGAAATCCAGTAAAACTCCCTCAAATCCAGGCTCTAGAATCCTTTTCTCCTAACACTTCAACAAATGTCACCTGTGGCGGTGGCGTCAGCACGACTTGTTTCAGGCCGTGTGGGTGGACTGGTGAGTGTCAACAACAATGAATGTCCTCATTTCTGACAAAACAAAGACAAAAGTTCTGCTGTTTATCGAGGGGTTTTAAACCACAGCTGCCCATGAATAGAACGTGGGAAACAACAAAAAAAAAAAAAAGACTTAAAAACCATCCTGCTGTCAGTTATTGCATTCAGCTTCTGTGGTTGTCATGGTGACATCATGACTCATCTGCAGTGCTATGGACTTGTGTTGTTTCTATGATGATGGACTACTGTTTAGGGTGTAAATTTAGTCTTTTCTATGCAGCGTTCATAATGTTCATCTGTTCTGTACGCTGCCGTGCCCTCAGAGTACCTATTTATTTATTTTTCTGCTTACCTCAGCTTCTGCCAGGCTTACGAGGCGTTCTCGTAACGATGCAAGCGTAGCTGCTCCAAGTGTCGTGGTGGTTGTTTCTTGTCCCAGTCAAAAGCATGGCGGTGCAGTTAGTGTTAAGATGTGCAGCTGGTAGCATTTCCGCCTTCACACTTTTGAGGTTTGAAAAAAAAAATCCCTTTGAATAATGTTTTTTTTTTGTTGTTGTTGTAGTTTTGTATGTTTGCTCATGTTTTGTGCTCTCTAGACTTTCAAATAAAGAAATGTTTTGAATCAACAAGCCTTTTTCCTTTCATTTTTTTTTCCAATTTCTAGTGAGGAAAAATACATTCAATTTATATTTCTGATTACATTTTGATTTGAGAGCATAATTACCATAAATGAAAAATATTCAACTACTTACTGGTGAATACAGTTTTGCACATAAATGTACCCTCTGATTTTATTTTGTCAAATACATTTTGTTTCTTTATTTTAAACAACTTTAACCCAACAAAAAAAGAAAGCAGTTTGATTCAGAAGCTCAAGCAGCTTCTCTGGATCTTTGTAGCTTCTCATGTCAAGAAGGAAGACTTTTGAGCCATTCTTCCTCATAGAGTTGCTGCTGCTTATATTACTTAATACTTGCCATCAGGTTCAGATCTGGACTGTTTTTCCTGAGTTGGGAAAAAAAAGAAAGCTTTTAAGCTTCCTGAAGTTTCACAGCAGGCCCACATTGTGGCACCTCCACCCCCATGCTTGACAGCTTGTAGGAGTTTCTGCAAAAACAATGTGTTCCCTTTTGATCCATGAAGCCTTGTGATGACTTCACAAAGTTTTAAAACCCTAACTTGTTGCTTGGTAACTATCATTATAGTATATTGGCACTTTAAAGTGAGATTTTAAGGATCTGACGTGAAGCTCTTGTGCGGTTTTCACTGAGCATCACACTTGAACATGATGTTTGTTTTTAAGTTGTAAAAACCAGTAATCAAATTAATTACAATTATGGAGGTTTTTTTTTCAAAGATTAGATTTGCAGGTGTTGTTTTTTCTGCTAACAGAGCTAAAGGCATCAGAGGAGCAAACTGACAGTTGTCTGGATGATCAGAAAGACCTGCAGACTCTGGAGTTCTGTCAAGAGATACTTGTACAAATATGGTCTTCATAGAAGAATCATCAGAAGAATCACCACAAAATTAAACGTTTGACATTTGCAAATGAACATTTAAACAAGCCGGATGGATTTTGGAAACAAGTTCTGTGGACCAACCAGGTTCAAATAGAACTTTTTGGCTGCAATGAGCAAAGGTCCGTTTGGAGAAGAAAGTGTCCAGAGTTTAATGAAAAGAACCTCTGTCCAACTGTTAAGCATGGAGGTGGATCAATCATGCTTTGGGTTTGTATTACAGACAGCGACACAGGAAACATTTTACCAGTAGAAGGAAGAATAAATTCCACAAAATTCAGCAAAGTTTGGACACCAACTTGATACCATCTGTTAAAAATTTGAAGAGAGGATGACTTCTACAAATGGATAATGATCCTAAACACACATCACGCTGCCTGTCTTACATTAGGAGGCAGAAACTGAAGGTTTTGCAGTGACCTTCCCAATCACCTGACCTCAACATCATTGAAAATCTATGGATAGACCTGAAAAGAGCAGAGTTTAACAGACATCCCAGAAATCTCAAAGAACTGGAAGACTTTTGGAAAGAAGGATGGAAAAAGATTCCTCAAACAAGAATTGAGAGACTCTTGGCCGACTATACAAAACGTATACAAACTGTGATACTTGCCAAGGGGAGCAGTACGTAGTACTAAATCTGCACAGTGCCTAAACTTCTGCACACACCATTCATTTTTTTTTGGTTATTTTGAAAGGGTAAATGATGGATATAAAACCTTCTTTTTTTTTACATATTAAAAGGATGTCTCATCTGTAAACTGATGTATTTAGAATATTTTTCAATCTTTCCTTGGGTTTTTTATGCACAGTATCACATTTTACCTGGGGTCAACTGGGGTGCCCAAACTTTTGATCTCCACTGTACAGATACACACACCTACAGCACCCTCTAGTGGTTGTAACTGGTTTTAAGAAGAATCATAGAAGTCGCACCCTTAGCCAAACTATGAAAAAAATAAAAAACAAATAAACCTGACTTATACTATGACAAAAAAAAAAAAAACAAAACACCAACTGACTGATAGTTTGGGAAGTCAAAGCAACAGTTTTGTTGCGTTATTATGAATAAAGTACTCTTAAAATTCACATCCTAAAACATATTCAAAAAATAAACTGTTGAAAAAGAAATTCCATTTTTTTTTTCCAAATGTTTGTACTTAATTCTGAAGTAATTACTTCACAGTAATAAAATAACAAAAATACACCGTTAGTGTGTAAAAGAAAACTGTTATGACAGCTTGTGTTTGAAATTGTTCTACATTGTGTGACCAAAGATATAAATAAAAAATGAATTAAATTGAGTTGAATTTACCAGTAATGGCGTTTCATCACACATAAAAGGGGAAAATGCAATGAAGCTCCTTTTATTTTGGGGCTTTGGCTCTAGGTCACTAGAAGAGTAAACAGAACGTTCAGATCAAACATGAGTCAAAACGAAAGGAGATATTTTTGTTCTTATGCTTTATTTTCTTTGGAAAGAGTATATAATCACGCTTTGATATTACACAATGTATTCCAAGTTGAAGCTCACATACAGCATAGAGGGGGAACTAGAAGAGCCTGGAAATGCTGCATCATCATCCCGAGCTTGATGGCGTTTATCTTCAACAGTCTGGAGACTCACAACAATAAGGCAGTTAAACACAGACGGGAAGGAAGAGGAACCCTGACGCTTCCATCATCTCTCTGCGAAAGACGTTTTCAGAGCGACTGCAGCGTCTGAGACGATCTCCGCTGGTACCATACACACCTCGGTCCGACCAGAACCCAACCGAGGCCGGAATTCAAGAAAAAAAAAAGGCTCACATAGAAAAACACAGAAAATATATTTCAAAACTCTTTTGACCTGGTAGAATCTGACACCACGTCACTGCTGAGAGGTCAGAGCGGTTCTCAGCTCAGTGGGAAAGACCAAAAATATAGTTTATTAGAAACCCCGCACCGCAGCTGTGCAAACGGGCCTGGTTCTGCACGTCTGTGCTGCGGCCGAAACCGTTCGACTGTCGCTCGCTCAGCCTGCGGCGTGCAGCAGCTCTGTGAAAAACGAAACACTGCAATAGATGGAAGGAGAGGAAGGCCAAAATACTGGCAGAGACGACTCAAAGGTTTTCAATACTTTTCTGCAAACCTCCATACAGGAAATAAAGGACCGATAAAGCAAGACTTCATTCAGACTGCATGGATTATGAGCGTGTGCTACTTTGCTAAATAAATATAAAGGTGATAGAGGAAAAAAAAGTGTCGGATGACTGGAAACCTGCAGTCATCGTCACCCCTCCACCGCCAAAAGACACATTTTGATTCTAAGGCCGTTTAAGAGAAAATCAACATTCAGAGTCTTAGCTGTCCACTTCATGTCGCGCCTCCGTCTCCTCGGTCTGCTCCCCAGCAACATGCAGTTCAGGGGTTACTCACAAAGACCTGAAACCATCAGCTCAGACTTCTCCATGCGTTTGCTGCTGCAGCGGCAGAAAGGCCGGAAGGAGGTCCACGAGGAGGTCAGAGGTGAAGCATTAGATACAGACGAGGACTGCAGGCGTAAAACAGGGCAGAGTGAACTCATCTCCTTATAGGACAGTGCTCTCCGTGTCCAGGTCACAGTCTCTGGGATGAGGCAGGAAGGAGGAAGAGGAGGTCATCACTAGCTGCTGGTCCACAGTGAGCTCAGGGACCAACACTCGACTCAGCCCCTTGAAAGTTGGGTCTAAACAGCAACAAAGAGGACAAATAGAAGAGGAAAGATAAACATCTCTGCTAAAATGGCAGCATTTCAGTTGGTGTTAGGAGTTTCAAACGTTTTCCATGCTCACAGGCACAAAAATAAAGATGCATGCCCTCTTTATGTGACTGTAATCACAAACACGTGCAGCTGGCAGCTCACGCCGTCACATTTTCCACAGCAGAGAGGCAGCTCTGCGAGCCGACAGCAGGGAGCAGTGTGCGCTCTGGAAACGTGAGCAAGTCGTGCAGCAAAAGTAGATGGAAAAAGGAAAAGCTGGTATGATGTGAAGAATGGAGCAGGAAACCAGTGTGAGTGTGTTAGTGATGAGGGTTAAACACAGACATGCATGCTGGAGGCACATGTGCATGCTCTGAAACCAGAAGGAGGGGGACGAACGGTTCTTATGCTTCTCCAGCGTTTGAAAACCATCAAAGTTGTGGGTTCCGTTCTGCACGGGAATCTCCAGGTCAACTTTGATGAGTTCATCCCAGTTTCAAACCTTCACAGTGATGAAAAGGTTTCCAAACTCCTGCTTTTTCCCAACTCAGAATAACCATTTCTGGGATTTAATACTCAATGATCTATACATCAAAGCACCTGTCAGAACACACATGAAACTCCACTGCATCTCCACAAGGGGGTGCAGTTATGGAATCATTGAAGACATCAAAAATTGTCAAACCATATATGAATTAAAGGCACTGAAAGGATGAAATCGGAATAAATATAAAGAAACTAATAACAATTTTTTTTGTATGTGTACATATAAAAAGGTAGAAATTTGGTATTTAGCTGTTCTTTTCATCATTTTGATATCGTTTTGGGTTCAGTGTACTCTGTAATGATAAAGATGTTTAGTTTGTGTTGAATAAGAAAGAGGAGCCTTGACCTGATAAGCTATTAGCTTCATGCAAAGCCCTTTTCAAACATTAAACATTATTATTACGCTTCTCATTGCTTGTGGGATTACTTGCATGGTCTCTTTTGTTGGTTTGCTTGTTTGCTTTAGTTCGTTATTTGTTTTTTTGTGTTGTTCTTGTTTGAAAAAAATAAAATAAGTCGAACGAAATCCCCTGCTCAGGTAAAAATCCAGCACACGCAACAGAGGAACGATACCTAATTCATCAAATTCCTCAGTTTAAGTTGATGAAATGCTGTTTTAAGGGCAAGTTTAAAAGCAAATATTCAAGAAAATGCTTTTATTTGATTTTTTAGAGACTAATAACACCACAAAACCTGCAGCATCACTGCCATGAGTAAGATTTTTAAAAAATAAAATAAAATACTTATTAGAAAGAACAAATCCAAAGAAAAAAATGAAAAGATTTTATAAAAGTGAAAAGAAAAGTAGAAAGAAATTATAGGAGGAGAAAAATAAGTAGGAGGAATGCAAAGCAGATACGTTTTAGTATAGAAAATGGGAAAGAAAGTAGATCCAAAGAAAAACAGAAAGAGGTAAAGGGCCTTTAGCCTGCTGCTCTTAAGCCTTTTTTAGTAAAACAATATCCATGTATATGATAACATATGATCTTTGGCACACAAAAGAACAGTTTTTTAAAAATTAAATATTTGTTATTTTGTGAACTCTTTTCCCACCCGGAAGTAAAACGCCTCTATCTCTGAGGCACCGCCTTTCACTTCATTTAGGTGCCGCCCATTTCATGACATCATCCTAAAGCCGGCTAGAGCCAGCAGCAAAATACAAACAACTAACACTTTTAAGAACCACCTCTGCATCATCTCTACCCTT
Organism: Oryzias celebensis; assembly: GCA_014656515.1. NCBI lineage: Eukaryota > Metazoa > Chordata > Actinopteri > Beloniformes > Adrianichthyidae > Oryzias > Oryzias celebensis. The sequence continues at coordinate 54,663,021 of BNCR01000001.1, forward strand.
TGAGTACTAAATGTCAGAAATGGTCTGTTGTGGAATGACTGAGAGGGAGAACAGCTGTGGAAATGAGGAGGAGCCAGAAGGAGGCAGAAGAACATCAACAAACCTCTCACAGGAGCTTCTCTAACCTGTGGAGGTGTCACAAGGCCAGACTGTTAGACACACATTAGTGCTCAGCTGTTAAACTGTGAGCTGAAGCATCACACCAGCGTTAACGGACGAAGGACACCCACCCATCATCTTGTAGGCGGAGCCACAGACCCCGTTGGTCTCGCTGCTGGCTGTGGTGGGTTGTGGGGGTGGAGGGATGCTGGGTCTGTTCCGAGGTTTGGGAACAGGCCGCGGTCGAGGAAGCGAGCCTGACTGGTACGGGGAATGAGAGGGAGGAGCTACGACATCATGGCTGGCGGTGGGGGGTGGAGGGGTGTCTGGTGGGGTGGGGGTGCCCGGTGGGGAGGCCTCGGCACTCTGCTGGCCCCCGCTGGGCTGGCTGAGTGAGGCCGGCTGGGCCGGGGAGCCGCTCTGGGTGGGAGGCTCTGGGGGCGGGTGGTTGGGGCTTGGATTGGTGGCTGGTTGCTTTGGCGTCTGGGCGTGGCACACGGCTGCATGGGGGAGGTGGGGGATGTGGGGGAGTGGCTGGACCCAGGTCTGGGGGTGGGGCTTATAGACTGGGAGCTGCCAGAGGAAGGGGCATGGTTTGACGAGTTGCTGGGTTGGCTGGGGGGCGGGTTTGTTGGTTTGGGAGGGGCGGGGGCCTGCTTCTTGGTACCTGAAAGGTTGTGTTAAAGTTTGTGAAGGTGGAGGGTCAAATACACATAAACAGAGTTATAGATCTGGCATGCTTCCTGTTTGACTGGCAGACACGGCGGCAGACTGACCTCGGCGCATCATGTGGGGGCTCGGGCCCGTAGATCCAGAACCAGAGCTTCCAGCAGCCTGCTGGCCTGCAGCCTGGCTGCCCCCTCCACAGCCATTCCTCTGAGGCACGGGGGTCGGGGCGGGGGTGGAATCTCGTAACTTTGGGTTACTACGGAGCAAATAGAAGGAAAAAAAATAGGAAATGGTCATAAAGTGGGTCTGACTCTGGTGTCCCAGGAACTCGCCTGCCCCCTCCCCCATGCTGAATTCAGTTCGTACGACTGAAAATTCCCACCAAGGCTTCGGTTCTTTAGAGCAGTCACAAATATCCGACATTCTCAAAGCAGTTTGAGCCGGTCGGACCAAAGTTCCTGCTAGTTTGAGGAGAAAAACAGAGACAGGAAGGGGAGGAGCTTGAAGAGGGATTGTTAGAATGACACAGGCTGTTGTTGAGCTATTCCTGTGGGCTGACTTTAGTCTGCATAACTGTGAGTGGTGGCGGTGGGGGGGATTAGAAAGCTTCACACTGTCCCAGAACGTCATCAGCTGATTCCATAAAAAACAACCACATGCAGACGTGTCTGAAGCGAGCCGTGTGGCGGCGAAGCGGCACTCACCTGAGCTCCTCTGTGTGCTGAGGTAGTAGCGGCTGACTCTGTGTCAAGCTATGCTGGGAAGTGTCAGGCCCTGAACCCCCTGCTGGAGCTTGTGGCTGGGGCTCAGCACCGGGCTGTCCCAGCCCCTGAGCCTCCACAGGGGGTAAAGGAGGCTGGAAGGCAGGTGAAGTGTGCTGCTTTCTACCTAAGGTGTTACTGCCTCTACGTAGGGTGTGGTCCGAGTGCTTGTTAGCAGTGCTGCACAGGGACGGCAGAGGAAAGGTGAAGGAGAGACAGAAAAAACACCAAGTTTATCCAAAATAAAATCACAGGTTAGACAGGAATCACCAGACTGGATTATCAGGATTACTTAAACCCATTTCAAATTGAATTAAAAGTTAATTTATGGAAAGACATATTAGTGCAAGTAGGAAATGTGGTGAAACTAAGATGACAATAACAACGTGCCCCGCTTAGTATTACTTGTCTTTGCGTGTCGTGTCAGCGTCTGGTCCAATCATACTGTTGGGCCTCTTCCTCTCATTAGTACTACAGTCATAATCCGAGGGATTATTGAAGATGGAGGCAGGTGTGGGCATCGCAAACATGCCAGAGACATTGAACTCCACGTCTGCGAGGAAAAAAAAGGTTAAGAGTTTACAAAAACTGGATCCAAACAGGGGATCTGACCACATATTTCACTAAATCTGCATGTAAAATTTTTAATGATTTCAACAGCAAAATACAAACAACTAAAGCTAACACACTTAAAAACACTAAAACGACAAAAAAAGAGCTCCACTACAGCCTGGAATCCGCTCTATAATTGCAGATACGTTTACAGAAGAGGAAGGAAGTATTTGATCTCTTGCTGATTGTTTTTTCTGTTTGCCCACTTAAAATGAATTGTCTGCCTGATATTCTGATGGTAGGTTTATTTGAACATCAATAGAAAACCACAAAAAAAAATCAAGAGGGGAAATGAGTCTGAACCCTCTTGCTGGAAAGACTTAGTACTTTGTGGAAAATCTCTTTATATCAAGCAAAGAGGTCAGATGTTACTTGTAGTTGATCAGGTTTCTGAACATATCAGGAGGAATTCGGTCCACTCTTTTTTTCAAATAACTTCTAACTCATTCATATTTGGTGGCTGTTACTTGTAAACTCTAAGCTTGAGCTCTCTCCATTGGTTTTCAATTGGACCGACTGGCTAGTTCACCCCATGATGTTGATAGGATTCTTCGTAAACCATTCTTTGGTAGCCTTGGATGTATATTTTGGGTCATGATCCTGTTGGAAGGCCATCCACACGGTGAAGAAGCTCCAGTGCAGAACCCCACCCCCAAAGCACCCCCACCTCCATGCTTGATAGTGGGGATGTCGTTCTTGGGGTCAGAGGCAGCATTCCTCTTCCTCAGCACCTTCTCCCAATCACTCTCTAAATCATGAAGGTGTTCATTGGGAAACTTCAGGTGGGCCTGCACATGTGTCTTCTTAAGCAGGTCTGCTTTGTGAGCACTGCGAGATGTTTAACCACTGTGGTGTAAAGTATTCCCAATGGTTTTCTTGGTGACTGTGATTCCAGCCGCTTTGAGATCATCAACCAACTCCTGCCGTGTTGTTTTAGGCCGATTTCTCACTGTTCTCCCAATCACAGAAACCCACCAGGCCAGATGTGGTTTGGAGGCCCAGACCTATATGTGGACTGATGGTCATGTTCTGGTATTTTGGCACTAACAGTTGTCACCTTTAACCTCTAGCTTGTTCCTGAGGGTTTTGTAGTCTGTTCTGGTTCTGTGCAGGTCTACAATCTTCTCCCTTAAATCCACTGAAAGCTCTTCAGTCTTTCCCTGTTGGAGCCTGACCAATTCTGTGGACAGGAGTTTTTTCTGCAGGTGATTGGTTCAAACAGGTGTCTTCAATTCAGGTGCCAGGTTGATTAAAAGACCGTCTCAGGGGTTTCCAACACTGCTCCTGCAGGTAAGCTTGCTTCAGTAGTTGTTGATTAGCGGGATTGAATGATTGACTAAACACACCTGATCCAGGTGAGCAGTGATTACAGAAGAAAGCTTAGCTGCAGAACAAGCAGGGTGGTAGCTCAAGAGGAACAGGGTTGGAGACCCCTGCTCTAACTGCTCTATGTGAACCAGAGTTCTTAATGATCTCTAGGGGATAAAAAACTTCTTTCACTCAATGAAATGTGGAAAAAAACAGGTTTTTGTTCTTCTAGGCTGTTGCAATGAATTATTCATAAAATATAGGACTGCTGACAACAAGCAACAAGATCAGAATGAGAGGAAAACCACAGCCCACCCTCAGGAAAGAACCAGTCTGCATGCTGGATAATGGGCTCTACGATGGCCACCACGTGCACTGAAGTAGCAGCTGCCATCTCTGCAAGACTCCTGGAAAAACAATAGCAGAAATCAAGAATTGTTTGAAGTCATTGACCCAAACAGCTATGATCTGATAATTCAAGGTCTTCTCACCCTTCAGTCTTGGCCCATAACAGGTTGGGGCCCAGGACGATGGCGATGTTGCTCGGAGTCATTTTGTTTACCTCACTGTCTTGTGCCAGTTTGGTTAAAAACTTCACCAGATATCTTTGACACACAAAAAGGACAGGCTGTATAATCTCTTATTTTTTAAATATAGTATATGATCGTTTTCATAAATCTGAGCAACAAACCTCAAGTTATTCCTATTGTTCTTTGGTAGTTTATCACAAACAACCCAGAGTGCCTGCAGCCGTTTGTCTGGGTCTGGCACACTGGAACCACAAAGAGTAGGACTAAGCGATCCTTTTCTTTGATTTTTTTAATGATATTTTTTAGGTTTTCACCTGGATGCCTGTATCCATTCATCATAAAGCTGGTGGGTCATCAGAGGTTCTGGGAGCTCCCTCAGGTAGGACTTCAGAGCGCCTGGAATTTTTTACATTTTATTTTAACCAGCTATAGAATTCATTTTACTTTTAAATCTGTGGTTTTGACATTACCAGCCACAGCATGGGGGTCAGAGTAGAACTCTTCCAGCTGGGAGGTGGAGCAGTCCAGTGCCGCCTTCAGCTTCTTCAGCTTGGATGCTCCGGCAGCGATCCTGAACAGTCCCTGAGACATAGACAGACAAGTGAAACTGGGAAACGGGAAACTGGAAATCTGCACACAACCAAACAACTTAATTACAGATAAACTCTGTGGAAGAGCCAGCTGCACATAATAAGACCCAAACAAACACACCCTGTTCCCAGCATGCACAGCTCTTTACTTTGACATAAACAAAGGCTGGTTTCACACTAAAATGGCACAAACCGGACTCACGCCACCAAATGAAATGAGCAACAAATAAAGGGCTGTGTTGTCAAAACACACCATATAATGCCTTTGAATTCAGGGAAACACACGAAGATGTGTGATTTATAAATAGGAGACAAGTGCATCTCATTGTTTACTAAATTTGACTGAGGGTGGGGGCGGGAAAAGAGCCTCATAATTCATCACTGCAGGGCTATAGCTGAGTTTGTTCCTGAAGATATCCGTCAGAGGAATCAGGGACTGCTGTGTTTACTGTTTGTCCCTATGGTAAAAAAGTCTTTCACAGTTTTGGTTTTAATAAAGTTAGTGACCAGAACAGTTGGTCCATGATGCTTTCAGTGGCATAAGCTGGCACTTATATTCCAAAAAGGTTTTTCAATCAATTTTGCTGAAAGTTAAAGTGTGAACCAATACTGTGAAGACATTTTTCCCCCAAAAATGTTAAATGTCTGAATGACCTTGGTAAAGCTGGAGCAACAACAAACATTTAAGGCAGACTATAATCTGACTAATATAACTCTGAGCTGAACAACACTGCAGATGCTCCATTATGTTTTGTGTATTGTAAGTAAAACAGACAGTAAACTCGACTTCAGGATCCTCAAAATGTTGCAGGTTACTCCATTAAAAGTTCTGTAGAACAGAAGCTGCTTAAAGTCCAAAAAAGGGAAGCTAAAAAGGAGAATTTTGACATCAAACACAGATACAGACTTTAACTAGTAAATTCCTTTTAGATAAATCTGACTTCCTGACTGTTGTGCTCTCATTTCTCCTACCTCCTCCTTCATTCCAGTCTCGAGGAGCATCATGACGCAGGCCTCGATGGGCAGAGCGATCTCCCTTCCGCTCCGTTTCAGGTGATCATCCAGCGCAGTGCCAAACGCAGGTTTCTCTATCCAGGAGTCTGAATGGAAACAGAGCGCCGCCGTTAATGATGTGGAGGGGAAGAAAGAAACAGGAACATTAGTGGAAATGTTGCAGATTAAACATGGTCAGTCCACAAAGTTTTAACACATTGTTGTTTAGAAGTTTAGACAGAAGATTTCTGGTTAGAAAGAGAAGACGCAGGGCCATGTACGTGTGCTGGGGGAGAGTTCATCAGCCAGGTGGGTGTGTGTTGTTGTAACAAGAGTTTGTGGAGTTTGTTGAGTGGAAAAATATCAAAGCTATTCAGCCGTACAGTTTTGAGCCAGATTCCAGCTCAGACAAGGAAAACAAAGATGTACATGGATCCATTTGTCTGTAAGTGGGTGCTTCAAAATGTAGAGGAGCAGGGAGACTTTACCCCCCCCCTTTTTTTTTTCAATTTCTACACACAACTGAGTTTTTTTAAACTGCATTTTTTATCTGCTCCTAATTCATCACGTACATCATCATTCATCATCATTTGAATAAAGAAATACTCAGAAACATAGTTTTAATCTTACATGTTTGAGGGGTCTTTACATTGGAGGGGTCTTTACATAAGCAACAAAAGTCTGCCAATGAGGTAAAAGACATTGTCTTACCAAGAATTCATATTTTAAGAAAATTATTCTAGTAACTTAAAAAAATTCTAAAAGTTCTTAAAAAAATATTTGCCTAAAAAAATGTTTTTAATGAGAAAATTGTTTTTGCAAGACAGAAATAAAGATTTTTTCTTGAATCAAAAGGATTTTTACATTTTTTAAGATTGAGTTTTTGCAATGTACTCCTTTCAGCAAAGATTTTTTGTACATTTTTCCTGCAGGTTTCTAGGGACCTAATTTTGCCCTCTCAGATGAGCAAGAGTGAACTCTGGTACAATTTGGTACACTTGAAATTAATCATCTCAGTTGACCTGCAAGTGAACCCTGGTGTGGTTCACCACTAATCTGAATGGAAACAGTATTGGGTCAAATCAAGATCAGCTTAAAATGAATGAAAAATCAGATAAAAAATCAGAAAAAAAATAACAATGAAAAATTGGCAACAGTTTTAAATTCAAAAGCATAAAATGTAAACTTGAAAGAAGTATGGAAAATGAAAAAAATATTCAGAATGTTATTCAATTATGTAGGATACAGTAGTGATGATGCTCTCCCAAAGTTTGGTAAATCAGCAGAGGGATTCGCTTTAAGCAGATCTTGATTTGAGCCACAAAACAGACAAAAGTGTTCCAGAGCAAAAGTCCACCAAAGAGGCTAAGTGATAGAACTGTCATGCTTTAATTAAGAAAAAAAAGCAAAAGATGTAAATGACTGAAAGATTGGGAGATGTCATATGATAAGGGTCAAAGCTCATTTCAGGTCATTTTGAAATGTGAAAGCACTCCACGCATCTCCTACCAAAGTTTGAGTAAAAGATTTCAACTTCTGACATAATAAATTAAATTGTTGCCTAAATTTGTAAATAGAAAAACACAATCAACAGGCTTCTTCGTTGTTGTCCTTGGATTCAAACCGTCATACTTCAATCGTACTTCTGTTTTCAGAGGTTGCTATGACTTCAGCTGGTCACCTGATGTTCTTGTCTTTATTAGACTGAAGCTTTGATGTCTTGAATATTTTTCGTTAAGAAGCTCCAAAACTTTCTGTGAAATGTTTGCTTTCTCCTAGTCCTCTGTACCCTCTGTGGCTCCATTTTGCCTCCTTTAGCCTCCTTTTTGCTCGTACCAGAGCTAATGTGTTTAGCTCTGATCGCAATATATTAGATGTTTTTAAGTGTTCTTATCACGAGATTTAATAAAAAGAAAACAAAAAAATATTTGGACCAAACTGAAATTGTTGACATAGAGCAGCTTAATAAATTAATAAACCTTCATAAACATTCAAAAAATGGTGATGTCCATGCTTAAGAGGTTAAACTATAACTTCTTTAGTTTTCTTTTACATGTGGAGTGTTTATGTACCTTGCTGAGCCTGTATGGTTGGCAGGACGCTCTCCAGAACACAGAGGGACTTTCTGTGATAATCAGCCTGAGCCTCTAAGAGCTGCAAACACAGAAGAATGAAGTCAAGACGACAAACCAGAAGGTAATCCTGAAGCTGTGAACGTTCCCACAAGAACGGGAGCGGCTTCACGCTTGTTGATACTCACCGTTATAAAGTATCGAGCATAGTCACCTTCTTTTGAGAAGAAACTGTACATGTCTGCAGCCAGCTGATCCTGTCAGACACAAATATTTATTTGATCAAGAGGTTCCAAACAAAACAAACAAATGACTGATAAAAAAGAGAAGAGGGGTTTTTGTGTGCGTTTTTATGCACAAAGTCACTGTGAAAGGTAATGGTAGCAGGATGAACCAGCTTGGCTATTAATGAGCCATCAATGTTCCCAGTTTGAAAGAGGAGAACCAGTCGAGGGAAGCACATGGCCTTGCACTTCCTGCACCGAAAACAGAGTGCAGCAACAAAGCACTAAAGCTAACCAGTGACTCAATTGGAGCCGTGCAAAATCATGCACGCAGAGCTGACTGCGCATTTTCCCTTATTTGTGTGCGTCAGCATGTCAGCTTAGAGGACCCACGGGTCTCACCATGTCCAGACGCCTTTTGTTATGAGCTTCTTCCTAGTTTTGTTGTTTCATTTTGCTTTCCTCAACTACCACTGAGGCCAGAAAAGCCATTTACAGGATTTGGTTTGGGAAATGCAGCAGATTTTCAGTAGCAATGAGAATCTAAAGTTCGAAAACAATCTATTGCTGTAACTATGGATTCATTGAAAAGAAAAGTTGTGGCCAAAGCCGAAAACAAATAAATCATTTGGCTGAATGCCAAATAGTTATCAAATATAGATGTTTTTCGTACTGTCTTAAATATTGCATAAATAGCAAAGAATACATTCATCACTATTCTGCCTTACTTACACTCACTCCCACCGAAGGTTAATTGTGACTTTAGTGCAATATTCGATCGAATTTATTTGGTGGCCAAATATTCAGTGCATCCATAGTTGTAATGTTTCTGCACTTGACTCTGAATTTATAAACAAAAGAAAACCACAAATTTCATTTATGCAGAATACCTTGCAGAGCTCCACTTTGTTCATGGCTTCATCCACTTCCTCTTTCAAAAGGTCTGCCTTGGCCGTCAGTGCTTGTGTGTTTGTACCTGAGATAATCGACTTGGTTGCCTGCAACCACCTGAAAGGTTCAGAGGAAGAATGACGAAGACGGAGAAGATGATTGAATGATGATATGAATCACAATAGAAAAATGCACTTTTATTGACCATTAATTCATTCTTCAAATGTATTTTCACACAAGTGTGAAAGAATTTAAGTCAGAATTTCAAACCTCGCTTTGGCAGAGTCATAGTCAAGCACCAACTTAGCCAACTGCTTCCTTTGCTTTAAGATGTTTGGTATTTCAACCTTTAAAGAAAATAAAAACAGATGATAAGCTAAATCTATAGCAATAGACTATTACTATAGTTATAGTATAGTAAGGAGTGATTTAAAACACTGAACTGTATTTGTTTTCCAGAGTGATAATACAGTCATGAGTCATTCCATGTTTCTTTAACAGCAATAGAGTTAATTGAAGTTTAAACCTGTGATAAAGTTGCAAAGCACGAAAAATTCAAAGTAAAAAGGTTTAATGAGGAAAGCATGTCTAATATACTGTATGTCTTTTTAGGATTATTAAATAAAAAAGATAGCATCGTTTTATCTTATTTATTTTCTAATAAATGTATGAAATATGTTAAATAAGTTTAATATATATTTGTATTTATGTCTTTTTTTCTTGTTTTTATTGCTGAAATTGCATGAAACTAACCAATCAAAATCTCTCTAAACAACAAAATTTGTGATTAGCTTAAAAATGACAAAGAAATTCAATCTTTAATTTAAAAGAATAAAACTGCGCATAATATTCTCATTTAATCATCTATTTAATTCAATTAAAATCTAAATACATTTTTGAAAACTCACTTTAAATGAATGAAATTCAAACTTTTGTTCAAAATTTAGCTTCATGACTAAATTGTACATGGCTAAAGTGTCTAAAAACTTAAAAATAACATTTCTGGAGAAACATGTAAACAGGAATATTTCAACTAAAAATATTATCTAAAATAAATGGTTTAATGAAAGAAAATAGATGATTTTGCCCCAAAAACTCCATCAAATGCAGCAGTTAAATTAAAAACTAATCCAAAGTAAAGGAGGCTGTTTTTGATTTCCTCACATGAACTTTGATCTCACTAAGATGTTTCTGACCTCTGCGAGCTGACTGAGCGGATCCAGAACGTCCTTTTCTATCTGAAGCTCGTGCTGCATCAGCTCTGATGCCAGACGATTCTCTGCCTCTCCACACACTTCCATCATCTTCCTGTTGACACACAGCAGCACAGAGGGGGAGCAGCGAGTTATAAACTCAGATTTAACTTGTCATAATGCAACGTTATCAAATCGGCAGCACAAAGTAATCCAAGGCCTTTCTGGTTACATGTCATTCCACAACTCAGACAATCCATGTTTGGGGATGTAATTCATAATAATGTGATTTTCAGTATCCAGATCTAATATTTTAGTAACCCATTAAAAAATTAACAATTTCAATAAACAGATCCAGGATTTCCCCTAAATGTATTAGTTTATCTTCTTTTATCATTTAAACACCTAACAAGAGCACTTCTGTGAAATTGTTTGAATCATCAAGTAAATATAGAGCAACTATCAACTAGCTATACACTAGTAAAAATAGGTAATATTTAGTCATGTGAGAAAGTTTGCTGACTGTAACTTTAGGATCTTCAGAACTATAAAACATTTTAGATCAGATGTGAACAAAAAAATAAAAAATAAAAATACTTTTTTCTAAAATCATTGTTGCTGGATGAATATGATGACAGTTATTCATTGCTAGCTCATATACATGTACACAGTTTTTAAGACACCTTTTTTCAGAGCTTGCACTTTGTAGATGGTCTCTTGGTTACAGTCTTACTTTCTTCTCTGCATTAAATTCTCATAAGAAATTCAAAAGTATTATCTATTTATTTTGAAGGTCATTGTTTGCGTTAAAACAAACCAAAAGAGACACTTGCCAGTTCAAACATTTATTAAAAGAGTCACTGAGCTCAGAAGTCTGAATCCGTCAATATCTTGCTAACTTTAATGAACTATTTTTGTTTGCCTCCTGCTCAAATTAGTGCCATATTCATCTACACTTTGTGGCAGTAAAATTTGTGATCTGTTAATGAAATGCAGACTTCTAGTAGAGTATATATTTAAAATATTAAGCTTGAAATATAAAGTGCTGTTCATAATAATGAGAATAAAACAAATATCCGATCCCTTTGAAGCTAAGTGATCAGATCGGATGACTGTGTCATCATCTGATTTGCTTTCAGCTATTGACTGAAAGTTAGATTTAGGTCACTGTTTAAGTTGCCAAGAGACAGTGATGTGTCAATCAGGGTTTTAATTGATCCATCTCCAATTAAAGGAGAAAATAAATAACATAAAATCCCAGAGAATAAATGTGTAGGAGCATGCATATTTTTGGACTTTGTTATCTATGTGGACCAAAACACGGATGCTGTTCTGCTCTAGACATTCACTGTCTAGATCCTCATCTAGACCTGGAAACACAAAAACAAAACCAGGCAGACTGACTGCTTGCCCTGCTTGTGTGGCCTCATATTTCACGCTCTCCAGAGTGCATCTGCTCCAAATAGCAACAGTTGCCAGGGAAACACAATTGGAAGACTGGTGTCCATCAATCACAAACTCACCCTATCAAGGAGTCTTCTCCCAACTGGTTTCCGCCTTCCATCATTGCCTGGGAAAGAGCAGTGAGGGGAAGTTTTTTCTGTGGTAAGCAGAAACATACTGCCATCAGACTGATGTCTTCCGGATTTTGCGCTCAGTCCAACGGAAAAGTCATCAAAAAGTTTCAATGGTCTATATTACCAGAAAATTCAGACAGAATGAAGAAAACAGGATTCATGCAAAATGTAGGAAAATCCACTTTGGAAATGGTATTTGGGATGAAGAGTAAGGAAGTAAAGGTTTTCAAAAAAGACAATGAGGGAGTTCATTGGAAATGTTTGGCGTTTCTATAAAATAAAAGCCTCCTGTTTGAAACTCAACAAGCAAAAGTGTCATGCGTGGAAAAAAAGATGACAGAAGTAAGAAGTTTTTTGTATATATTCATAAAATGTGTTTACCTGACCATTTCCCGTATAGAGGCGTGGTACGGACTGTTGTGCATTTTTGCAAAGTTTTGGGTAAAAAAAAAAAAAACAAGAGAAATCAAGGAACCTTTTTTTGTAGAATAATAAAATAAATGAAGAATTTAAAATAAAAATGTTGTTTCTAGTACACTTCTTTATCTTTTTCCCTTATCTGAAGAAACTAAAAAGCTTTAGGCTTCAGTGACTTACATGTCTCTTTTCTGCATCTGCACCGATATGTCCCTGCAGACACGAAGCCATCTTTTTGTGTGTGTTGTGGGACACCACGCGCACCAGCTCCATGCGTCGCTCGATCTGCAAAAAAGGCAGAATGTCTGCATGTGTTACACCCAGAAAATTCACCCCAAAAAAAGTTTTTTTTTTGCTTAAAAATGAGCACGTCCCCATCTTCAATGCAATTTTGAGAGGAAGACAGAACAGCTGAATTTTTTTCTGTAACTTCTCGTCATTAAAGACCCACTCTGAACATCTATTGAGCTAGCAGGACTACTGGCACAGAGCAAACCCACCTACTTTCCCCTCACTGTTACAGAGAGCTCTCTGTTTACACATTCTCCAGCTAGCTTAAAGCCCCTCACACCTAAACCTAACATTACAGGTGCAAAAATGATTGGCTATCCAGTCATAAAGTTCTGATCTAGCTACCAGCTCAGACTGTTAAAATCAAGACATACATTGATCTAGTCATCTGCCAGTGGAAATACATTAGAAATACAATTTTAAGCTTAATTTTCTTTAAATTTGTCCTCCATCATCAGGAAAATGACACAAAAACATCAGAGTGGGTCTTCAAAATAATAAATGTGTCCATTAAGTAAGCTAAGCCCTCTGAAAAGCTGATGATGGATGTGTTACAGCTAAAAGAAATCATTTGACTCGATCTTATAGAAGTTGGGGGTCAAAGTGTAAGCGTGATTGATTGAGCTTGTCCCCACGGACCAACGCAGGAATGTTATCTGGGAAACACATGACTCATCGGAAGCCCCTTCATGGAAACAGTCACTGAGCTGTGACAGAGCAAAGGGTTTCTTTGGCTTTAAAGGGAAAAAGGGAGAGTTTTATTTTTTTTTTTTTGGCTACACAGAGTTTCTCCTGTCCACTAGCTGAACCACACAGATCCACTCTGTGCTTACAGCCAAAGAAAGAATGCTGACTGAAGCTCTCGGCTACAGGATAGAGGGCAGCTGAAGCTTTGCAGGGTATGTTTCAACCATTCTGGTCCTTTCCATGTGTTTGACTCGAACATCAAAGTTCAGGCAACTGGTCACAAACTCAAGGACAAAACTGACGTTCTGGATAACTAAGATATACAAGTTTCAATTGGCAGCAAGTTACATGAAACCCATGCATCCACTGCAAACAGACCTGATGTGTCTATTCTACATGTTCAAGTCTCAAGACAAACAGAGGGAGAATCTACCAAATTCCAGATCAAATTTCCTAAAAACGGAATGCAGTTAAAACCTCTAGAATCCTCCAGCGATCCCCCTCCATAAACCTTCGTTCTCCCATTCCTCCCCTCTGAACTCTGAACATTCCTGCATCATTCCCGGCCGGCCCACAGTGGCCCTGGCATTCCCAAAACAGCTGGCTTGCTTACAGTCTCACCAAACAAGCATTTTCACACTTAGCCTTCATAGGTTTGACTTGGGATGAGGGCCAGAACTCAGTTCAGCGAGCGCCTGGCACAGAACCGCCTCAGGGATTCCCCTGTCGGTGCAAAGCCTGGATTCCAATGAAGGAGTTCACGGGACTTTTGGAAAACCTGACCGTCTTTTTCTCACTGCAACAATAACAGAGTCTAACTGCCAACAGTATACACCATACTTTATGGGTGTGAAAACTGAAAAACAGCAGCCAGTGTTTCCGCCCGATGTGATGAGGTCAGCACGAGGTCGATCTCATGACGCGTCATTGGCCAGGGAATCCCAATAATAAGTCAGCGCGACAGGGAGGAAAGAGAGACTCACTTTGTTTATTGGTTCCTAAGAGAAACATGTCTGGACTAGCCCTAAAAGAGCAAAAATAACCTAATGTGACGCATTATGTTCTGAGGTCACTGCCACCAAACAAACTGCTCATTATTTGTCTTATGGACACACATGGGAGGAAAGAACTCAGACATTCGTTTGTTGTGTAATAAATATGCCTCCCTGACGGTCCTGAAGTACGAGGGAGCGGCTCGCATGCAGGGCGGCATTTCATGGCTGCTTCAGTGTGACTAAAGAAGAGGTGGAGTTTGGACAGCTGGAAGAAGTCTTCTAGATGGTATCTGCCATCCAGAGCAATCACATACAGAACCGCGTTCAGTTGATCCAGCTGAGACTGAGACAACTATAGACCAAGGGTTTATATCTGAGTCAAAATTGTACAAAAACAGGACAAATTGTTATGAAGCATCCCACATCACAGTCGTCTGCGTGTCTACAAAGGATTTATTTTTAAGGTGTTTTCCAGGGCTTTACAAAATGCTGAAAACTTGAAATGTTCGATATTAGTAGGGATGCAACAATTCACCTTTTCCATGATTTGGTTCAAACCTTGATTTTAGGGTCATGGCCTTGTTTTGGTTTGACACTGATTTGTGTATTAAAAAACAAAAAAAAAAAAAAACAAAAAAACAAAAATCAGATAAATGTTTGATTTGCTAATAAGGATAAAGAAAAATCTTTCAATTAGCTCATACTAAGCCTGGTGTAATGTAATAAAACAATCAATAATAGATCCCTCTTATAGTTAGCTGTACACGTGTTTGAGACTTTCAACAGAAATATACTGTTATACAGTAGGGATGCAACAATTTCTTGCCCCACGATTCGGTTCAATTATGTAGCATATGATCCGGTTTCAAACCAAGAATTGTGGCATCATCAGATATTAGTGATCAATATTACAATGGCAATATGACTAGCAATACCTGAACAAATAGCAAAACAATTGATACATCATATCAATTTCACTGCAAGAGTTTTATTTAAATAAAAGTCAACATAACTTATATTATTCTCCAAATGACCCACGTCTACCTTGGAGGCAGGCATCTAACGTAAAAGGATTTCATTTGATTGGTCAACGATGTGAAATGTTTTTTCTGATTTGTTAAATACTTCAAGCTGCCATGGGATTGTTTTAGGATGTGTAATTTAAGGCATTTAAGGTAACCGATTATCGCAGTTTATGCCGTCTTTTTTGAGGAGTACTGCACAGGCTGATATTGTGATGACAATAAATTTTAGATTTATTAAGCAGGCCCAGTGTCACATAAACTGGAAATATGGCACATCTATACAGGATAATGATGTCAAATGTCTGTTTTTATTCATCATTTATTAAACTAAATCACATCAAAAACTTTAACAAACTTCTTCTGACTGCTATTTTCTGAGATTCAAAAATGTACATTAAAAACAACAAAAATAGATATTAAACCGTTCTAATGTATTAAAATAAACAAATCTACAACAATAAATGTGGTTTTGCGATCTGACAGCAGCTTTAGCTTAATGCATACCAATCCTTCATACACAAAAATGTTCTTTATCTCACAATAGTAGTTAGTTGGCTTGGACGCAATGCACTCTTCCAACACACAAAGTTTCAACTAAAAATGACAAAAGAACAACACATGAGGAACAAGCCTTTATAACCTTAGTATACAAGTCATTTGAGCCCAAAAGTTGCAGAAGTAAAGTTTCCTACTGTAACCCTGATGTGGTTCTTTCATAATAAATTCACACACTTTTTAGCCTCAGAAATGTAATCAAACGAATTGAACTTTTCTAAAATCTTGATTTCAGTTTAAGGAGCAAAATTGTGCCTTTGGGGCAAAAGTTAAAGCTAAAAATGTAGAGGATACTCTGCACCCTTTTTTTCATGATAAATATAAGAGGAAATTAAGGACGTTACTACACATATTTACAATTCATTCAATGACTAAATTGATGGGAAATCCCCAAAGGGAGCGACTAAACTTAAGACAAGTTACAAATTCTTATGTTGAACCAGAAATAGTCTTCAATGAATGTAATCCTTTAACTCTGATAGTTTCAAATCTAATTATGTGGACAGAAAACACAAAAATGTCACGTTTTTTTTTCTTTTCTTTTTTTTTAAATAAATCTGAATAAACTTGACAAAATTAAGCTAAAATATAAAACAATTACAAGTCCCAATCCAATTATCTTTTGATCTTTTGTAAAAGTGTTTTCAGTGTTTTTTTTTTATTTTGATTCCCCCCCACCCCAACTAAAAAAATGTGTAGTTTTCTAGGACATAGTTTCTGCAGAGCAGCAGGAGATCATTAGAAATGTGTCTAAACTGTATGCAGGACCGTTGCCATGGAGCAACCCCTCACCATTGCTGAGAGTTCTAAGAACTGAGGTTGTGGCCCACCTAACATACTTTCTGCGTAACAAATCAACAAACAATATTTTTTTCAAACATTTAATAAGAGAAATACTCAGAAATGGATCTAAGTGTTGTCATACAATACTTTTTAATGTTGAGTTACTTTGAGGTATTGTTGAACTAAAATATGCACTAGATTTTTTTTTCATTATGCTGTTAAAAGTTTGAATAAAAATGTCCATAGGCAAAACAATCATTCATGACTGGAGGTACCAGATGAAGAATACACACGTGGACAAAATTGTTGGTACCCCTCAGTTAAAGAAGGACAAACCCACAAATCTCACTGAAATCACTTGAAACTTACAAAAGTAACAATAAATAAAAATTTATTGAAAATTAAATAATCAAAATCAGCCATCACTTTTGAATTGCTGATTAACATAATTATTTAAAAAAAACAAACTAATGAAACAGGCCTGGACAAAAATTATGGTACCTCTATAAAAGATTGAAAACTATTTGACCAGACGGACATGATTAACTCAGGTGTGTCCTTTAATTGACATCACAGGTGTTACCAAACTCATAATCAGTCAGTCTGCCTATTTAAAGGGAGACAAGTAGTCACTCTGCTGTTTGGTGAAAAGGTGTGTACCACACTGAACATGGACAACAGAAAGCCAAGGAGAGAATTGTCCCAGGACATCCGAAAAAACATTATAGATAAACATCTTAAAGGTAAAGGCTATAAGACCATCTCTAAACAGCTTGAACTTCCTGTGACAACAGTGGCTCATATTATTCAGAAGTTCAAGACCCACGGGACAGTAGCCAACCTCTCTGGACGTGGCCGCAAGAGGAAAATTGATGACAAATTGAAGAGACGGATCGTTCGAATTGTATCCAAAGAGCCCAGAACAACCTCCAAAGAAATTAAAGGTGAACTCCAAGGCCAAGGTACATCAGTGTCAGATCGCACCATTCGACGTTGTTTGAGCCAAAGTGGACTTCATGGGAGACGACCAAGGAGGACACCACTGCTGAAAAACAATCCTAAAAAAGCCAGACTGGAATTTGCAAAAATGCATGTTGACAAGCCCCAAAGCTTCTGGGAGAATGTCCTTTGGACAGATGAGACCAAACTGGAGCTTTTTGGTAAGGCACATCAACTCTATGTTCATAGACTCAAAAACCAAGCATACGAAGAAAAGAACACTGTCCCTACGGTGAAACATGGAGGAGGCTCAGTCATGTTTTGGGGCTGCTTTGCTGCATCTGGCACAGGGTGCCTTGAATGTGTGCAAGGTACAATGAAATCTGTAGACTATCAAGGCATTCTGGAGAGAAATGTGCTGCCTTGTGTCAGAAAGCTTGGTCTCAGTCGCAGGTCATGGGTCTTCCAACAGGACAACGATCCAAAACACAGCCAAAAACACCCAAGAATGGCTGAGAGAAAAGCGTTGGACTATTCTAAAGTGGCCTTCCATGAGCCCAGATCTGAATCCCATTGAACATCTATGGAAGGAGCTGAAACATGCCATTTGGAGAAGACACCCATCAAACCTGAGACAACTGGAGCAGTTTGCTCATGAGGAGTGGGCCAAAATACCTGTTGACAGCTGCAGAACGCTCATTGACAAATACAGAAATCGCTTAATTGCAGTGATTGCCTCAAAAGGTTGTGCAACAAAATATTAAGTTATGGGTACCATCATTTTTGTCCAGGCCTGTTTCATTAGTTTGTTTTTTTAAATAATTATGTTAATCAGCAATTCAAAAGTGATGGCTGATTTTGATTATTTAATGTTCAATAAATTTTTATTTATTGTTACTTTTGTAAGTTTCAAGTGATTTCAGTGAGAATTGTGGGTTTTTCCTTCTTTAACTGAGGGGTACCAACAATTTTGTCCACGTGTGTATGTACTTTCCAGACACTGTTGGCCCAATATGAACTGTCATCATTTGAAATACAACAAAAAGTTAAGTTAAGTTGACACCAATAACATTGGATGGTTTAAAAGAATTGTTAAAAATATGTTAAACGCTTTAGTGATTTTTTAAGCAAAACAACTGCAGAGATCTGACATGCCTGTTAATTGACTTAATTTCTTTCTGTAAAACAAACTTGGTAACAAACTAGGTCTGGGTTTGGGTCTAGTCTGGGTTTCCCTGTTATGAGACCGTCTACACATTTTTGGCTTGGAGATTATGAAGCAGGTAGTTGTGTTGGGCTGGTTTGTACACAACAGCTATTTTCTATTGAGACAACAATGTTTGCTTGAGCTGAGAAAGCACCAGAAGAGACTAGAGCTGTTTTCCAGACAGACTGAACCATTGTTTCTCTGAGGAAATGTCACATTGACTTGTCAGAGCGGGGAAAAAGAAATGAAAATAACTCTTTGTGGCTTCCCAAGCAGTTAGTCACTAATGTTCCTTTCTGCATTTGTATTACAGCAAATCAAACTAAAATTAACACAGATGTTCCAGCTGTCAGACAAACTACTTCTTGAACTCCCTTGAAGGAGGCGGATTTGACTTTTATAATCTTTTCTCTGATATCTAAATTTCTTTTACATTAATTTTTGGAAGACATCAACAGGAAGTGAGGACAGGAATATGTTTCCCTTTTTTCCCAAAACAGCTGATCTTCGTGACTGGAATGCGTTTTTCCCAGAACCCCCTGCTTTCATTTCCCTGCGGGAATCCAGCGAGAAAATACAGGAACATTGATGAGTGTGCAGTTAAGAACAAATCCTCTTAGATCAACTATAAAACGCTCATTCCAAAAATCTCACATAAACTCAGCTTGTATTACACACAAACTTAAAAAAAAACAAAGAAAATAATCTAGAACATTATCTGCTCTTTAGTTTGTTTTGTGTTGATGACAAAATGCAAACAAAAATATTGTTATGCATTATTTGCAAATGGTTTCCTTGTATTAGCTAATCATTCAAAAAGTGAGATAAAAGTTCAAAAACTAGATAAAGCATTACCTGCCATAATGCAAGTATGAATGCTCCAAACTGAATGTGGATGTTGAAGATGCTGAAGATGATAGCTGAAAATGCTGAAAGCTGAAAATTCTGTAGCTGAAGCTTAAAATGCTGAGACACTTTTGCTAATCCTAAAGTAGTTGAAGAAGCTGAAATTTGCTCAAGAAAATCTCTTAAATAAATAGCTGAAAATGTCTGCTTAAGATACGGGACGCCCTGAACAGACATCAAAGTTAAAATATGTATGTATTTATTTCCGCCTACACCAACTGGTGCACACCAGGTAGCAACAGCTTTTTTTTTAAGTTTGTCAAAGTGCCAAGATACTATATAAAATTGAAGAAAAGCCTCAACGAGCTAAATGAGCTAGAATAAAGCAAATATTGTAGTTAAATGCCTAAATTGTATAAAAGAAACAATAAAAGTATATAAATTAGCCAAACTAGCCAGAATATTGCTAAGATATAAAATAAAATTAGATTCAGTAATATCAGTGGATGCCAAATTAGCCAAATGAGCTAGCATATGCTAAAAAAATAGCCAATAACTGTCAAATTCTTAAAAACAAACATTAATTATCTAGCCAAAGCAGGTAGCATATTGCTTAAAATATTAGCAATATGCTTGTGAATAAATTGTGTGAATAATGTAAATTAAAATTCTGGATTTTCAAATCAGTAAATCCCAACTTCCTCAAAACAGATACCAGCTCTGCCCCAAACACTGGTCACAAACAATGCATTGATAATTTCTCACGTAATAATAACCTACAAAACTGTTGTATTTGAGTATCATAAAAAACACATTTGCATAGATTAATATACAGGTTCAAGTTTCTTCAGGAGGCACAAAAACCCATTTGTGCCAAATAATAAAAACACATTTCACTTACAATAAGTATCCAACCTTTAAAGTAAAGTTTCAATATGTTAAACTAGGCCATTATAGTTCAGAAAAAAAAGAGACTTTTTTAAGAAAGTTAAGAAAATCAAATGGGGGGGGGGGGGGGGTGTCAGCTAAAGGACATTTCACATCAATGAGAGTATTTATGATCAAATTCTACCCTCAGATGCCTTCATTTCTTCTTGACTCTACAGTAATTTTTATTTTTAATGTAAATTTTAGCCAAAGTTGCTCCAATTACTTCTCTTTTTGTTCAGAGGTTTTGTCACATCCCCGAAACTGTGACTTTTCAGTAAACAAGATTTATTTTAGCTCAGTGTCACAAGACAAAACAGTCATCCACATCTGTATGCTGCACATCTTGGGCCATGATTGCCATAATTATAAAAGTCAGGAGACGCAGACTTTTTCAAACATTTCTGAAGCTTTCTACCACAACAACAGCACAACTGTTCTGAGGGAAGCAGCTCAGCTTACAGGCTTCGCTGCTCCTCTCTGTTGCAATCAGAGCAGAGCCAAAAGCAGACACAAGTGTCCCGCAGCGGGAATGTTTCTTAAGGTGAATTACCTTTTAACAAAAGTTCCTATTACAAACTTGATTTTTTTGAAAGAAACATTACCTATCTGCCCTTAACTTAAACAGATCAGACAAAATAAAGGCAGTAGCAAAGAAACCCTTTAGGATCATGTTTCCTTCTTGTTCTGGGTTTAAACTTGACCTGACAAAGGAGTCAGGAGGCTGATATACAGCCATAAGAAACAAAGTGTGTTTCTGCACTTTAAATGGTCTGTTTGAATACTCTATAGTGAATGGCTGCTGGGTGTTCTGGAAGAAGTTCTGATCACAATCCATATGTGCAGGCTTCTTCAAAACAAACTTTTCCTTCATGATGTGGACAAAAACAAGCGGGAAGAGGTGAATTTTCTTCCTGAACTGATGCTTTATTGAACCTATTGCATTCGGAACGTACGCTGGTGTTCACAGCGCCTCACTTCTTCCACATTTTATGATGTCACAGCCTTATTTCAAAATGGACTGAATCAGTTTTCTTTCTGGAAATTCTTTGAAAAATTACCCCCTAAATAACAATGTGGAAAAGGTTCTTTTGAAATTGTTGCAAACTTTTTAAAAATAAAAAAGAACCAGGCACCTTCTTGATGTGAGGCAAAAGCGCTAACCACTACACCACCGTGCAGCCCAGTACAAATGTTCTTAAATGAATTGATTTCTTCCGGAATCTCCTTCAGTAAAAAAAAGCATTTTCAGTCACTTCTGTGGTCAATTGTGAGTCCAGGTCAGAAATGTGTTAAATCAGTTTTACCTGGAGGAGGTCATCACTGAGGACTTCTGTTTTCTCCGCTCTGAAGGTGAGAAACAAACAGAGGGTGCAGATTAGCAACCAGCGATGATTAAATAATTTTCAACCCAGTTAGTGTGTTTTTTATTAGTTTCCATGACTCAAAATACTTTTTATTTTTTATAACTTGTTACTTACGCTGTGTTCTGACAGATGATAAATAACATGAACTCATAAGCACATACAAGGCTGAGAATCAGAGAAAGACTCACAGGCCTTCAGCCATTAACAAGTCAAGCTCTGGTTATATACCAGCAGCAGCTAGTTAGCCTCAGTGTCTTGCAAACAGTAGTCAGACAGCCTTAGGCTATTATTAGTAAGCTTCTGGTTAAACTTGAAGAGGTCAGACAGATTAGATTCACTTTCAACAGAGTAGACTGGGAAGCACATGTTCAGCTCAGAATGCGATTCAACGCTTCTGCACAGAAATGAGCAACTACAATGAAGGGTCAGCAAACATAAATTAAAAAAAATTAAAAATCAGAGAAAAAAAGCTCTTGATTGACCTTACAAACTCAACTCATGATTTAAGAACATTCACTATAACACCTCTCCTCAAACAAATAAGGATTTACTTTGTTGAAAAGAAAACTTCTTTTAAGATTCGTTTTAGAGTCTGTTTGGTGCTTAAAAAGGATCTAATTCTTTCCTGAGTATTGTACAAAATACAGAGATAAAACCAAACATTCAGGATTGAAAGCTACAAATCAGCTCTGCTGAACAATTGGACTGTAACGATGACACTTTAAAAGAAATTCTGCAGAACCTTTGAGATTATCAATGGTCAAAAACTGCTCTCCAGATTTAAAAAAATCCTCAAAGTCAAGGAATTTCAGAAAATTGTGGTGTTTGATTTGTTTCTAATTAATTAATTAATAATCCTTGTTAAAATATTGTCAACCTTCCTGCTTCTGATGAATCTCTTCGTTTCCACACAAACATCTCAATGCTTGCTTGATTCTTTTAAACGAGACCCAATAACGCCGACAAAGATGTCTGAGGGCTACAATAACTTCCACTCAGCTGTTTTCAATTACAACCCTCCACCAAGAAGAAGAGAGGAAAAGACGCAAAGAGGGGCTTACAGCTTTCCAGCCAGAACACACACACATACTGTATTCTGGGAGGTTAATACTTTGTTAAAAGCCAAACCAGTATAAGTTTGAGGTTGAATAGAGACATTTTCTCTGGAAATGAGTCAGTCAGTTTAATTGGGTACATCTTTCAGCCCACATAAACCTGCATGCTAAACACTTGGATAGCTGCAGAGAACATAAGAGACAAACACATGTGATGCAACCACATGCTGTAAAGTGTGACGATGAAGCCAAAGCGTGCCAGTCGTATTGCAGACAACATGCTGAAAGGCTCTTGGTGTGGTCCTGATCATAAAAACCAGTAAGTGTATCAGGCAGACACATCCTTTCACAAATAGTCTGCGCTTAGATCAACTCAAATGACTTGACCCTTGTTCCTGTGTCTGCTGAAGTGAAAGGGTTTTGTGAGAAACGCTATCACTCTGCAAATAGACTTCGATGAGATTCATTTCTACAGGACCTCTACATAACTCAAAACATTTCAAAGTAACATTTTGTTTTAGTAACCAAAGAGAACAATGTTTGAGCATATTTGAATGGAGTCCACCTAAATGGCTTAAAGACATGGTCTTAACAATTTTCAGGCCAAGCACCGCTTTAATGTGATATAATATTTTCATGGGTCGGCTAATACAACGCTGAAGTGAGTGTCCGATTTTTTCTTTTTTTTTTTTTTTAGGTTCCAGTTTACCTTAACTTTGATGGCAAAATGTATTTTCATCTTCTGTAAAATATCTGCAGCTGCGTTAAGTGTCATTTATACACTGGCCTTTGTTTATTATACCATTAAAAAGAGTTACAGAAAGCAACTGTCAAAGTGGAAGATAAAAAATAAAAAAAATAAATCACAATTTTAAGGTGCAAACAAAAATAAAAAGTCACTAAAACAGGTATTTTCTAAACATGAATCCACCATTTGAACAACTTTATTATCGGGCAACAGGTCGGTGGCAGCTGGAATCGCCAGCACGCAGCAGCTCTGACTGGACCACGTGCAAATGTATCCGGATAGTGGCAGTCTATACCAAGTGCCACCAGCAACTAGCCTCAAGATAGTCCAGGGTATATAAAAAGTGGGATATTCTGCATGCCTGATGGTCACCTGACTTCTACAGTCTACATTTATGACCACATCAAAGATTACTTGTTTTTTTGTTTTTTTTTTTAAATCAGTTGCCTGCATGAAATCTTGAAGATTCTGGCAATGCTTCCCAATCGCACAATGGCAGTTGTATTTGTGACCATAGCATTAAGATAGTGGTGGATGAATTTTGGACACGTGATTGAGCGACTTAACTTAACTTATTTATTTTCTCTGTGGCCCAGCACAAACTGTCACAAGGCCAAGGACTGGTCTTTAGCCCTGGGATTGAAGACCTCTGGATTAAAACATCAAATGAAACCAGACTTGAAGGTGCACATACCAGGAGTTATGCAAAAGTGCAAACATGTAGTGGAGGAGTTCGCTTTTAGTGACATCAATGTGAACGCCACCAGCTGATGAGATAGCCTGTATGTGACTGAAAGATAGGAAGGCAAAGGCCTTCAGAAAAGCAGCAACGATTGAGCATCAAACTTAAGAAAGCAAACACTGGCTGCATGGAACCCCGTCAGACTAATAAGACAACAATTGTTTTGGCCCGTATCAGCTGAGACCCGACCTCACGGAAGCAACAGCCATTTGAAGAACTGCATGGAACATGTGACTTCCTAACAGGAGATCCTTGCAGCCCAGCCTTATAGTTCAAACAAGTTACCATGGTGACTCCATATGAAAGTAGAAGGGGATGAACTGACTACTGGAAGAGCACAATCGAGCAGTTGTTATTAGCCACTCAGCACATGCAGGGGGCCAAAGAGGTGAAGGCGCCTCTTACTGCTCCAACAGCTGGCAGCTTAAGGTATAAAGGTAATGGATACAGGACTCTGATGAAAGGAGCTGAAGGAATAATGGAATGACTCAGCTCAGACGGCCTTCCTAATGAGGCTGATTGTGTAGACCGGGAAAGCAAAATTAAAGCTGGATAAGAGGGCTTCTACTCGATAAAGATAAATCAAGATAAACATCATCATATTTCAGTTTTTCTTTTTTAATAAATCTGCCAAAATATCAAAAATTCTGTGTTTTTGTCAAAATGGGGTGCTGTGTGTACATTAATGAGGAAAAAATGAACTTAAATTATTTTAGCAAATGGTTGCAATATAAGAATGAGTGAAAAATTTAAGAGGGTCTGAATACTTTCCGTATCCACTGTATATACAAAAGTCCACACAAGGCCCTGCAACGGGCTGGCAACCTGTTCAGGGTGTATCCAGCATTTGCCCAAAAGTGACAAAGATTGGCTCCAGCAACCTTGTGACCCCAAAAAAGATTTATTTTTAGTGAATGTGCTCAAAAGAAAAAATGTAGAGTGAAATGTCAGTGGATAGGACATTGTTCAAGGTTGTAAAAGTTTGAATTTTTGAGGAAAATGTTGGTCAAAACTA
The DNA here is from genome assembly GCA_014656515.1 of Oryzias celebensis. Taxonomy (NCBI): domain Eukaryota; kingdom Metazoa; phylum Chordata; class Actinopteri; order Beloniformes; family Adrianichthyidae; genus Oryzias; species Oryzias celebensis. The sequence continues at coordinate 54,688,139 of BNCR01000001.1, forward strand.
AGAAAACATCTTTAATTAGATAAAAATATTACTCTGAACCTTTTGACCTACACTAAGAGCTAATGTACATATATTAAATAATGTTCTCTAAAATTCGTAGTTTCCCATAAGAGATAGTTGGCAATCATAATAAAAGTAACCTCTCCTTCTTGCCGTAAAAAAACCTTTTTATAATCTGTGAGTTTTATGCTTCAGATCAAAAGGGATTTTGCATCCATCAAGAGTTTTCCTGGCAGTTGCACAAAGTTGTCCCAGCTGACGCTCTTCATTGTCTTTGCAGCAAATAAGGATGCACAGGAATACTAAGGGCCAACTAACGCTTGCATTTCCACACCCGACTTTTTATGATCCCATCAGGACAAGACTCTTTTAGCTTGAACTAATTTCAATGCCTGAAACTCCAAAACCTAAACAATTAGAAAACACAATATTAATAAATTAATATTGCAAAGGCTCTGATGGATACAATAAACATATAAAAGTGTTGAGGTGTTTTGAACAATTCTGCTACAGAACAAGATATCCAAAACTTAACCCTTTAAAGCTGAACGTATCATATTTGATACATGAGTCTGTTGGCCATCCACAAGAGCAATGGAGCAATCTGAGCTGTGTGACCTGATGTATCAAATATGATACAAACTGAAATTTATATATATATTTAAAAATTGTTGGTTTGTTTAGAAGGATCTATAAAGGCTCCAAATTCAAAAAATTTGAATTTTATCTCAATTATATCATGGTTAAGGCTTTGCAGGGTTTAAAACCCATTCCAACAAAATAGTGTTTTTGGTGTTTTAGACATGTTATTGTGGCATTTTTCTGATGGAGGACATATATATCAGTAAAGAAAATTAAGCTTAGAATTCCATTTCTGAATATTTCTTTATTCAAATTGTTGTGAATCACGTGATTCACCAGGTGATTCATCATTTTTCCATTAGCTGTTTTAAAAAATTGTGTATTTGTAATGTAGAAAATAAGTTCCATTCTAATGTATCCACTTGTAGACTATTAGATCCATGTTTGTTTTTGTTTCCCTCATCCGAGCTGAAATCTGGATCAAAACTGTACGGCTGGACAGCACCCCTAAAGTCCTTCTCCAATCAAACATTTTTCTATTATAAAATTGTTCCCAGTAGTCTGTTCATTATAATTATGCCGTTTTTAGCCAAAACGGAAAAGCTTGTGCCTTTTTATAAGACATATTTCCTGCAGAGTGGCAGGAGCTCGTGAGAAATTTGCCTCTGGGTTGTGGATGGGACGGTTGACGCTGAAGTAACCTGATGTCCTAGCATCTCTCAGTTCACACTCTCTCCAGCTAGCTTACAATTTTTCACAAGCCCAAGCTAACCTTACTGGTGCAACAAAAGCAAAGAGCAATATTGGAGCTATCCAGTCATACAGTTTTGAGCAACATGCCAGCTCAGACAAAGAAAATGATGAAGTTAATGGATCTATTTGTCTTCAAGTAGGGGATTTAGAATTGAAGCGGAGCTGGGAGATTTTGGCCAACCCATATTAGTTGCTGCATCACAAACACAAAAATTTTTCAAACAGCGGGTTTTCATCTGGTCCTGATCCATCATGATTTGAATAAATAAATGCTCAGAAGCACAGTTTTTATCTTAAATTGTTTTATGTCCTCCATCATGACAAAAATGCCATAAGAACATGCTAAAATGATTAAAAACATCATTTATATTAGAGTGAGTCTTAATGTTAGGTTGGGGGTGTGAGGGGGTGTAGTGGGCTTAGTGTGTAAATGGTGACCTCTCAGCCACAGGGAGGGGAAGAGGGGACCGGGTTGCTCCACGCCAATGGTCCTGCCCACAACTAAGAGGCAACTTTTTAATGAACTCTTGACAATGTGCATAAACTATGTCCTATTAAAAGACACAGGTTTACTGGTTTTGGTTAAAATGACATCATTATAATGAAAAGATCAATGGGAACGATTTGAAAATGGATTAGAAGATGATTGGAGTTGGACTTTAATGCTAAAACAAGATCAAGAATGCTTTTGTTTGGTAAATATAATTAGCTCTTGTGCTAATCTCCAGTCAATCAGAAAAGGTATTCACATCAGAATACCAATTTACGGTGTGAACCTGTATATTTTTATACTTAATAAGATGTAACTATGTGATTACATTTAAATTTTTAGGTTCACAGTACATTTGAATACCTAAATATAAACGTGATGCAAACAAGAAAAGATCACAGCAGAGTAAATCCCAGTAGACTTCCACAATGACAAAAATATGTTCCCCGGCATTAAAAACATGCTGTTTTTCCATGCACCTCAGTTTCACTTGCTTCCTCTACATCAATTTTCCCAGCTCTCCCTCATGTTCTCTAGAAAGTATGTCTCTGGGAGGCAGCTTCCTGTTTGTAAAAGAAGAAGGAGAGATTTCCTCCAAGCCGCCGCTTGCTGGACAAAGTGTTCTGTCTTTGCACAATCACAGGAACCCAGGGGGCAGCGGTGAGGTCCTTTAGCACTTCAAACTTCTTGGAGTTGCAGGTAAAAGCAGCCACAAACTAAAGAAAAAAATTAGTCTGCTTGTTGAATTTAAATGCTAAAAGGTCACACTCAGAAGTACATGACAGCCCGAAGGTTTAAACCACACTTATGCATACAAAAGCACATTCAACTGCTTCATGCATGCATGCATGCGCACACAAGCATGCCTGGTTTCTACATTAAACTCTGGAGTTTTAATTTACTGCTCAGGCAGTGAGGAAACTATGAGTATTCCAGCTGTTCTGCTTCTCCTGGACTTCAGAAAGCACACAAGAGCAGTGCTATACAATACTCAATTGGAACAGAGATGCAAGCATCTAAAAAACTGACAGCAATGCAAAAATGATCAGTGTTGTGGGTGATTATGAATAATAAACTGGTTTTGGCAACTTATCTCAAAGTAAAAACACTTCCAACAACCAAATAGTAATCAAATTTAACACCTACAGTGTTTTTTACTGTATAAAAAGTTCACAGAGGTTTCCATTTTCCAACTAGTTTAAGAACATGAAAACACCATAAGAAGAGACGGATTTCAGCTAAAAGAAACAATCTTACATAAAGTTAGCTGACAATAAAGCAGAACTGCACTACATGCACTTTGGATTTTGGCAACAGGACATTTGTTTCAAAAAATTTGGCACAAATCCTCCCCAAACCTCTAGATTTTACCCACATGCTCCACAAGATTAATGACATTCATCAGCGTTTCTCTTTGTACAAATGCGATGATATGGCTCAGCAGTGCTTGTAAAAACATGATCGGGCAGCTCCAAGCATGATAATAATTGAAGGAAAGAAGGAATTTATTGCAGCTAAATAGATCATTTTTTAATATCAGTCCAAAACGTGTATTGAAGACTCAGTCTAACAAAAAAACATTTTTTTTGACAAAATGGTTTTCTTGTGGCATTTTCTGATGATGGAGACTATGTTTAAAGAAAATTACAATTAAAAGTACATTTCTGAGTATTTGTTTGTTCTAATTGTTGTAAATCAGGAGCAGACAAAAAAAGCTTCTTGAAAAACAGCTTATTTGTAGCCACAAGCTCCCCGCTCCGCTCGATTCTGGTGCATCCAGCTGCAGACAAATAGATCCATGTACGTCTTTGTTTCCTCGTCTGAGTTGGAATCTGGAACTGTACGGCTGGATACTTCCAATGTTGATCGCCATTTTTGTTGCACCGCTAATGTTAGGTTGGTGTTGAGAGGGGCTGTAAGCTAAGGGGAAAGATCACCTGCCGCTCTGCAGTAACTATGTCCAAGAAAACAACACGATTTGTTTGGCTAAAAGCAGCAAATTGAAATTAAAAAGACCATTGGGAATTTTTTGACAATAGATCAAAAGATGATTAGAGCTGGATTTTAAACATAGGGCCGGGTATTACTTTTGATTCACAATTCAATTTCAGTTTTTTTTTGACAATATAAAGTCCAACTCACATCACCTTTTGTAGAATAGCTAGTTACTAACTTACACCCCAAACCTAACATTACTGGTGCAACAAAAATGTGGAGCAATTTCGGAGCTATCCACCCGTACAGTTTGGAGCCAGATGCCAGCTCAGATGAGAAAAACAAAGACATCCATGGAACTAGTCGTCTACAAGTGGATGCATCAGAATAGAGCAGAGCAGGGAGCTTGAGGCTAACCGATTATAGCACCTATGTCACTGTTAAGAGTTCTTTGCAACAGCATTTTTCATCCACTCTACATTCACAGCAGTTTGAATAAAGAAATATTCAGAAACCCAATTTTAAGCTCCATTTTCTCTATATATGTGATCTGTCATGAGAAAAAAAGCCACAAGAACATGTTAAAAACACAAGTTTCATTGCAGAAGGTCTTTCAATGAACTTCTGTTAATAAAACAGCTAAATCCTACAATAAAAAAGAACGGCCAACAGTTTTGTGGCTGAAAAAATAATGTACATTTATTAATTTAATTAATCATGTTCCATTTTTATGGAAAAGATCAATTCCATTTTTTGTACCAGGACTAAATACATAGAGATATTTTTTTCCCCCTTTTTGTTACTTGTTTTACATTATCAGACAGCAAACATGAAAATGCATAAATGCTTTGAATAAAAAAAAATACATTTAAATAAAAAAATCTACCACAACAAATGCTCTGTTCCAAGGCTTCATCTGGTAGCATCCACTGCAGAAGTCACATGCTTTGAGCTACCAAGCTCTGTTTACAATAGTGCAACCACAGAGACTGTTCAGTCAATCATGAACGAGAGCTCCCCTGACAAGTCTCACCTTCATGACAATGCCTGGTTGAGTCATAGCTACTAAAAGTATTTGATTACACCAGGGTGTCATCATAGAACCGCATAAAGGTGGGCAGTTCCACACAGGAGCATGTTTGCACTCCCTTCTATCTGTTAGATTAAATGAAGTCAAAGGAAATGATGTCTGGAAGTGGAAAAAAAGGCAAACAACAACACAGCTGAGGCACATTCATCCATATGGAAGAGTCTCTGTTGGGAGTCTTTTTAAACCTGAGAACTTTGATCCGTCAGTATGAACCTCTCAATTCTTGTCTTAATGTATCTCATCAGACAAATAAAACTAGCAAAGTGTCAAAGTTCTTCCCCTCCATTAGTCACAATTAATGTGATTTTTTTCCTCCATAGAAGGCTTTTAGATGTATATTGTTTTAACTTTGCAAAATATGCACTAGAATGGAATAACATGGCTGTCAATTCCGAAAATTGAATTTATTCTGGAAGAAGAGGCTCTAATGGAGAACAGATTTGATAAAGTTCTACAGACTTGCCTGCCAACTGTTTGATTGGCGAGCTGCTTCATCCGATTGAACTGTTTCTTCATTTTTCGGTCCCTCGCCAGTCAAGTCTTCGGAAGTCGCGCTTTAAATCCCGGCTTTGGGTGAAGTTCGCAGGGCTCCTGAAGCCGTCGCTATGACAGAAAAAAAGAAAAGAAAAACAAGCGAAAGCCATTGAGCCGCGAGCTAATTAAAAATAGTTTGTAGCCTTGCTAGCTGCCTTGCTAGCCGTCCCCCCTTCGAGTAGAAATTCTAGGGGGGGAAAAGTTTCTCTTTTTTGACGTAATGATGAAATAAACCGTTTTTTTCAGGCTATGTACGCGAATTAAAGTCGTAAAATAAAATGTAACTCACTTTCACCGTCTCCGGCGGTTTTTCATGGCGCTCCTCGATTACTGACTTTACCGTTAGCCGGCGAGCTAACGCCGCCGAGCAGGATAATCCGTTGGCTGCGTCTCCTCGGAGCAGAGCTGGGAGTGCGGGCAGCGGGGCAGCGGCGGCAGCAGCGTCTCACCTCCGCCTCCTCCAGCGCGCAGATCCGCAGGAAATAACGTCCATCAGCATCTGCCAGCCGGCCAGCACCACCTTTCACTCAACACCGGCAGCACAAAAAGGAAAATATAACTAAACCACAAGAACGTTTTTCATTTTTCTTCCTTTTGTATTACTGTATTTGTGGATTCAAAATAAATACAAATGTTAATGCTGTTTAGCACACATTTATTTATGTTTTCCTCTGTTTTCAGTTATTTAGTTTTTTGTAAATGTGCTTTTTTATATACATATAAAATTTTAAATAAAAATCTCACAAATCTTTTTTTCCTCTCATTATTCCTCTCATATTTTTGAAAACACTACTGGTCTCTTTTGAATTTGATCTATTCTTATTTTAAAACAACCATTTTATTTTAATTTTGTAAATTTAAAACTCAATTTTAGTACTTAACCCTTAAACAAAAATAATACAATTTCAAAGTAAAGTTAGTGGAAACGCTAAAGAAATTGATCCGCCTCAAAAATTACTAATTACATTTATTTAAACAAAAAGAGGCAAGTAAAGGTAACGTTGTTCAAAAACTTTCTGCTGCTTGGTTATCCTTATCTTTATTCTAAAGACATAAACCTTCCAGGATTATGCAAATGCTTTAGACTAAATGATTTTTTTTTACATGTTCTAGATGTACATAATTAGGAGTTTTAAAGTTCAGTCACACATATCTAAGTCAACCTATATGTTTTATTCATTTTAAATCTTGTTGTAGAACACTTTTGACTGATTTGGTTTTCCGTTTCTCCTTTTAGCACATTTGGCACAAGCTTGCTGTGAAAATTCAGGTGCACTTTCAAAATAGCGGTGTTCATTTTAGTGCCACAGTTGAGAATCTGTTTTTGACTTAACAATTATAATTTCACCTTTTCAAGTAATTATTCTCCCTATAGGAGTTGGTTATATGCTCCAAACCTAAGTGTTTTGCATTTTATTATTACAATGTGAATGCAAATGTTGTACATAACACTTGTTTATGCCCTGAATTATTAAATATTTTAAAAGGTTTTCAACTTTGTAGGCTATATAAAAAGGCCCACATACCGGTATCATTTATTTAAACCACATCACTCTGTCTAAAAGCTTTGGCTTTTCAGTTTAGTAGCTCCTTTATGTTAACCCACCGTCTCTTTAAACGGCTGGAGGTATTTAAATAAACAATATTCCGATACAATAAACAAATAGTAAATAAGGATGTATATTTTGTGCATTTAAAAGTTACTCTATTACAAAAAATAAAGTTAAATTCAGGAGTTTCAAAATTTTCTTTTATGTTGAAAATTACATCCGGATATGATCATGACTTACTTCCGGTAGAAGTTGTCAACACATTCGAATCTCCTAGTACTTGCTTTTACCCTTTCCCTCTTTTTCTTTTTACAGCTTTCTGTAATTGACCTAAAACCTATTTTTGTGTTTCACTGGAATTCTGGCAACTTTTTCCGACCATAGAGTTCCTGTTTCTTCTAATAATATTATATTTTAACAACAAAATCCCAGAGTATCAATTTAGCGGTTCTCTTGTTAGCTTTAGGCTGCTAACTACAGTGAAGCAGGTGGAATTTGGGATCATTTAGGAATAAGATCATTCATGGCTAGTCGTCAACCTTTTACAGACACAGATACAGCAGATGAAGCAGTTAGGGCTACTTGCGACGATGCGACCGTCTGTAAAAGGTAAAAACTGCGGGACCACGACTTACACGTTACAGCTAAAACAGGAGTAGTTATGTTTGCCATGTTTGTGCGACGACATTAAAGTTCCAAATGAATATGTGTTCATCGATATCCGTAGGCTGTTTATCAAATATTTATGTTTGGGAATAAATAAATACTAAATTTGAAATTGACGTCAAATTCTCACATATTTTTGCTGTTTTTCAGGTATGCTACCAGTAAAGGCTATTGGAAGGACCCATATATTCAGTATTTTGTAAGATCTGTAGGAGAGAGGAAAGCTCCTGAAATCAACAGAGGTAAACAGCCTACTTTATAATTATTTTTCTAAATAAATCCCTTAACTTGTAAATTAATTAGCATGAAATTGACTATAAATTGCAGTTTTTATCAGTATGTTATTCAGTGAGGGGCTAGTTTGGCCTTTACAAAACAAAGCACTGGATTAACATTATTGGCAAATGTGTTTATAACACATAAAATTAGTGTTCGAATCAAAATTACAATCTGTAAGCTCCTTTGTTAGTGAGTCCACATTGATGCCACAGAGCTTAAAAGGGGGTGTTATTTGGCCTAGATTTTTTTTTTGTCTTTTTTTAAAAATTCCTGTATTTTTATTGTAAAAAAAACAAACAAACAAAAAAACAAAACCATGTCAGTCAGGCCTGTAATCATTTATGAAAGTTGCATTTGTTTTTTCAGGCTTTCAAAATCTTTTTTTTTCTGTCTGATTTGACAGGTTATTATGCTCGAGTTCAAGGGGTCAACCACCTTCTTGATGCATTCCTTAAGAAAACTCAGTGCGACTGTCAAGTAATCAACCTGGGCGCTGGACTGGACACCACATTTTGGAGGTTAAAGGTTTGCTAGCTCTCTACTTGCTGCACTTGCCTTTAAAGAAAAATCTAAAAACAACAACAAAGCATCATCAAAAGCAAATCATCTTATTTTTTATAGGAGGATAACTTAATGCCTCGGAAGTTCTTTGAAGTTGACTTTCCTACTATTGTGGCGAGGAAAATACACTATATTAAGTAAGTTTTTCCCACCTTATTTACCTTGCATATGTAAAACCAATTTTTTTAGGTAGCAATAATTTCTTTAAAAAAGGCAAAAAAAAGGCATTTTTAGTCGAAATACGTATATATTTCCCCCTAAATTACTGTTTATTTATTTGGGAAATTTGCAGTTTCGATGTGTAATACTTTAGCTTTCTGGTCTAGTATTGTAATGTACAAATTCCTCCTGTAGAGGGAGCCAGATTCTCAATTAATGGCTCAGAATAGAAGACTAAATGTTTACTGTTTTAGTGTAACCCCCCCATCTACTTAATTTGCCATAAATAACTTTTATTCCTTAATATGAAAAAATAATATTACTCTTATTGGATGGGAAATCGATCTTATGGATGTAGATTTGACATATTTTTCTAAATAGTTAAAAAAAAACATTCCAACTTTGGAAGTAACATTCTAAAAATAAACAAATAACCAAATATATCTGTCAAATGCAAATTAGTTTATAGCTATTGCCATCCTTTTAATTGTGACTTTTTATTATTGATTTTGATTAGGACAAAGCCTCCACTGTCCAAACCCATCATTGAGACACACTCGACAGACTCCTTACTGCTAGGTATATACCTAAAGACATTGATAAGAGTCACTGTAATTCATTTTACTGAAAGCTTTTTTTTTTGTCTCTGCAGATGCCCACAGTCTTGACTCAGATCGTTATTCCATCATTGGAGCAGACCTCCGGAATATCTCCGACATGGAAGAAAAGCTGAAGAAGTTCCAGCTGAACACAGAGTCAGTGGAATTAGTCAGAAACTTTTCTGTAACACATTGTGTTTCAGAAAAGCAAAGAAGCGGCCTCTGCTGCTCTCTGCCTGCCTGTCTGTCTGTCAGTTGTTGATTTGTTTTCCCAGCACAGCTTTTGAGGTCCAAGAACTGCAGCTTATCTTTGAGTTCTCTGACTGCAAGCGGACTCAGATAAGAAGAGTCAGGTTTGACTGACTGCAATGCAACTCGTCTGCCTCTTGGAGGCTGATTTGTGAAGACGTCACATCTAGAATGTCTGTTTTGTGGATCAAACACTGATGCTTTGGAAGCTCATCAATTCTAGTCATAAACAAGCTGAATGTGGAGGAACGTTGATGTTTGGGAGCATTCTGTGTATTTATTTCACAGTTCTTACTGAGAAAATGTCTTAGCATAGCCAGCGATGGCTCATCTACGCGTTTCTTCTTCTTCTCAATCCTAGATTACCAACGTTGGTCCTGACAGAATGTGTCCTGGTCTACATGACGCCATCTCAGTCCTCTGGTTTAATTCGCTGGGCAGCAGAAACCTTTCACACCGCCATGTTCATAAACTATGAACAGGTGATCAAAAGGGCAAAGGCTGGCTTCTTTTTTTAACCATTTTGTGTGTAAATGAGTTAAAAGCAGAAACACTTCCAGGGTTGCAGTCTGATCTTTCCACAGACAGCAGCAGAACATAATCTACTTTGTTTTTTGCTCTTCTAAGGTGAACATGTATGATCGATTTGGACAGGTGATGATCGAGAACCTGCAGCGCCGCCAGTGCACGCTGGCCGGTGTGGAGACCTGTCAGTCTCTGGACCTCCAGGTAACCAGAACCCTGAGTTGTTTCTGCTGGCGTCACAACGCTCGGTTTGTTTCTGTGGGATCGTCCTCATGTTCTGTTGGTTACTGTGTGCAGCAGGAGCGTTTTCTGAGAAGTGGCTGGGAGCATGCCAACGCTTTAGATATGATAACGGTCTACAGCATGCTGCCTCAGGTGGATGTGGGAAGGTGAGAAACCAGGAGAACCAATGTCCTCGGCAGGATTTCTCTGATTATTTAGTCATAAACAAAAAGCCATATTATGCTTTTTTATTATTTGCTAAATAAAAGGATCTTAAATTGACTTTCAATTACTAAGTAATAAGACAACATGAAATGTTTAAATGCTTTAGCAGATTATAAATATTATCCAAATATGTTACACAAAACACACTAACTTTGTATTTATGGCAGAAACTCAAATGTTGAGATTTCTAAAACAACAAGACTTCAAAGTCAAGACTGCACAGATTGTTGCTTTTATTGTATTTTATTCCGTTGCTTTTACCCAAAGTAATTTACAAGTGAGGATCAAACTGGAGTTATAAAGTGTTTATCGTTCTCAGATAAGAACCGTATTCGTGGAAAGTCTGAAATAAATCATGTCAGAGTAGGAAAAAAATAAAACAACAACATTTCTGCCTTTTGAGCTTTAGCTGTAAAAAGGCTTTTGCTGCTCAGGCTTTAACCCCTTCATGCCTCATGGTGCTAATTTGCAACGTACCCTTAAATATCAGTGGAAAAACTATTGGGATTTTTTTTTTTTGGGATAATAGGAAAAAGAAATAGGCATGAAGGGGTTAAATTCTCTGCATTTATTATTGTACTTCCTATTTCTGCATAAAAATATGGAAATTTACTATTTATGGTGCACACATTAGTATCAGTAAACCCAAAGGGTGTGTTGACACTGCTAATGAAAAGTGACCTTGATTTAAATGTAAAACAGGACAAATAATGGAAATTCTGTTGAATGGATTAACAACACAAATGGATAAATGAGGAAACAACAAAAAACTGGTAAAAAAGAAAATCTTTACAAAGAAACTTAAAGATATCTCAATAAAAACGTATTCATTGGTGAGTTTTCAAAGTTAACTGCATAAAAAGGGCAAAATACTCAAGTTGTCTTTAATCATTTTCCTGATTTTTATAATTTTATAATGTTTTATAATTTTTTTTTTTTTTACGTTCGATCTTGTCAATTTAGTTTGATTTTGTTATGTTTTGGAGGGCTTACTGAGGTAAATATTCTTAGTTAACTTATATTTTTTTTGTATGTATTGAAATAAGATTAATTGGTTTGTGTCTAACACTCTCCTTTGATTATTTCATTTTTACAAAATCTAAATAGTTGAAGTAAATCTTTTAAATATTTATCCCTTTTATTATTTTCAAAAGTTTATTTTTATGAATTCATGTAAAACAGGTTATTTTTTTAGCTTCTACTTTAGCTTGCTTTTATTAAACACAAAATTAGTCCTTAGTATGTTTCCCTGCTATTTGCAGGGATACTGGAAGGAGACATGTGCATTTTTTAACATTGAGGTTTAAAATCTTACTTTCAGGTGAAACTCGAGTTTTGTTTTGTTTTTTAATCTCTTGCAGAATCGAGCGGTTGGAGTTCCTGGATGAGAGGGAGCTGCTGCAGCAACTTCTTCAACACTACAGCATCAGCTGGGCCACCAAGGATAAACTCAGTCTGGGTAATCTGCTGTAAAGTGGTTATTGTAGGACAAACTGCTTTTGCTGGTGATGTCACCTTTCACTCTGAGCTTCTTACAAATACATACATGTCTTGTGTTTTCTCAGGCCTTTCTCAGTTGTCGTTTTGAGGGAAAAGGTGGTTCACCAATATCCTGCGTGGAGAAAAGGAGCACCGGAACCCTGATGTCCCCCGTCGGGGTTTTATCTGCTCAGTCATGACTCGACACATCTTCAAATCCATGTTGAGTAGAAAACACGACTCAGGCGTTTTTTTTTTTTTTGGTTTTTTAACTTACAGAGTGTGAAATGATTCGAGCGGGCTTTGTTAGTTTGGTCTCAGATGAGTTTAGTCAATGAAAGAAGAACAAGCGACCTTCTTAAATTGATGTTGTTTATGATGTGCCATGTTCAATCTGTCTATAGGTTGGACACGTCCATGCATGGGACTGAACTGGAAATGCATTCAGTGTAAAAATTGTACTATTTATGTTTGCCTGTGACTTTTTTTTCTATGTTTGATTTAAAAACCAGACCAACTGGTCTGATCTGTGACGTCAATAAATTAAATCATTTGTTTAAATCAGTGTTTAGTTCAAAATGTGTCTAAAAGGAAATCTTCATTCTGGTCTGTGTTTGTCCAAGCTTTGATTTCTAACTGTTTTACGTCCGAAACTTTAACAGAGGTTGCAGGATTGTGATTGTCTTGAATGCCTCTTTTTTGTGTTTGCATGGAAGTGAAAGAATTTTAAAAGCCTGTTCTGATCATCTTTTGATATATTTCAAAGGCGTTCCTAGTGGTCTTTTAATTATGATTTGCTGTTTTTGCCAAAATCAAAAAACCTGTCATTTTCTAGGACATCGTTTCTGCAGAGTGACAGTAGTTGGCACTACTTACAGCTTACAGCCTCTCACACCACCAACATTACTGGTGCAACAAAAATGGTGAGCAATATCGGAGCTATCCAGCTCAGTTTTAGGCCATATTCCAGCTCAGACGAGAAAAATGAAGTGTTTGGCCCCCCTCAGTTTATTTTCTTCATCACAAATACAATCTTTTTCAATCTGTATTTGTGTGTCTGCTCCTGATTCACAATTTGAATAAAGAAATACTCAGAAATGCTCATTTAAGCCTAATTTTCTTTATATGTACACAGAGTTCAATTCTTAGCAGTTCTACCATGTTTTTGGAATCATTTACAAAGACAAACACAGTTACATTTGTTATTTTTTTGTGTGGTGATGCAGAAATTGGCACTTAAGCTGCACTGCTAGAAGGCCTTGATTTACATCCTGGTTGGTGAACTTCTGTGCAGAGTCTGCAGGTTTAGACATGCATGGACAGCCAGATACTGTAGTTGTGCCACATGTCACTTCATAAGTGACAATATTAGCAGTTGTGGAATTCATTTCAATGTTGTCGCACTTGAAGTACCTTTATAGAATCAAAGAAAAAAAAAGGTTGTTTTTTTTTACTTTGTTTCAAAAATATTCTAAGAAATATTATTTCAATTCAAATGTGTTTTTATGGAATCAAAGACAAGAACTGTTACATTTGTTTTTTATTTATTTTTAACTTAATGCTAAAAGTGTTTTAAAGAGAATTTGAATCTGCGTGACAACCCAGATGGGCTGCAGACTGGTGATGCAGTGGTTAGCACTCTTGCATTTGAGTGAGGTCTTCGTTCACACTTTCTGATTGGTGCACATCTGTGCAGAGTTTATGACTTCTAGACACGTGCATGCAAAAAATAATGGACAAATTTGCTACAAATTTCCCTTTATGATTGACAAAATTAGCATTTAGGATGTTTAATTCTATGTAGTATCACAAGATATGTCTTTTTATAGAATCACAGAAAAAAATGCATAACTAAAGAAAATGGATATTTCTTTCTCAATGCGAACACTTATGGAGTTTAATTCTACATGATATATGTTTTGATGGAATCACATACAGAGACAAAAATAGTTATATTAAATCTGTTGTTTTTTAGTAATTTTTTTATTATGAAGCTACAGAAGTGTTTGTGTTGAGTTGTCTGCATACATACAGGCAGCATCTGAAGAAGCGCCTAATAGAGCCTTAATGTGCATTTTCTATTAATTAAAGACAGACTAAAGAAGTCTGCTACAATTTTTTCCCCTTACTTTATCTTTTATCTTTCTTTGAACACATACTTAGAGATAGATTCTGCTATCACTAATTTATAACACCATTATTGAGGCAAAGTCCACAATTTGTTAAAGTGGAAAACATTAACTGAGCTGATGTGTAAATGTGTGGAATTCCTTCTGGACTCACACTAAAAGTGGCTTTTTGCCAAATTAATAATAGATCATTTAGTCACTAAAAATATCTAGTTTCTATTTTTAAATATTTTGATTAAATCAAAGACATTTAAAGGCAAAAATGAGGATCTTTATTAACAAAGACAGAGATTCTGAGTTCACAGTCTGTTCATTGGGGTGCCTGTTGTTTTTCTGCTGAAACTCCCACACTGAGGAATGAGCTGCGCTCATCACTGCATAGGAATTTTAATTTAGAGAGCTTTTAGTTGAATGTATTTATTGTTTTACTTTCTGTTTTTGCTCTTTACCTGCAGAATTTTCTATTTAATTGGTTATTAAGTCAAATTTACCTCAATCCTTTTAATTCTAGAATGTAGATTTATTCCAATTAAGAGTTTGGGGCTATATTTGAAAAACATTATGGAAGAGGGCAACTGGACGACAGTAAAGTGGGCGTGTCTTTTCCTTCAATGGGTGTGTTGTAAAGTCTGTCAGAGTGCAGATAGACCCTTCAGGGTTTGCATTGGAAACACAGCTGACATTTTCCACACAGCGGACTACAATCTGTCCTATTTCTGGATATAGTTTACAAACGTAATTTCCTGTTTAATGTGTTTTGATATTATTTGAGACAAATATGGTCCAATAAAAAAGGACTTTACTAAAAACAGAACTGTAAACTGGAGCACTTTGGTCAAATAAAGTTTTTAGCTAAAAACAGCAACCATCGAATGTGGATGTTACCTTGATAAAAATACCAATACGATCAAAATTCACACTTTTTTAATCTTTTAGAATGCACAGAAAAATGAGATATTTTAGCAAAGATCTGTTGATCAGAATCCTGTTTTATTGTTGCACCTTTGCTGTAACTTATTATTATTTTTTTTTTTTTTAAGAAATAATCTCTAAAAGGACACAGAGATGTGCAAAGTCCCTTTTTGGATTCTTAACACTTTGGTCCCTAAAACATTTGTAAACTCTCAAGAATGATTTTTATTTTTCTCAATTGAGTTTTCCATTTAGAAGTAAATAAATACAAAATATTGCAATTATACACTTATACACTACCCCCCAATTTAGGCCTCACACTTTTTGGCTTTTTTCTCCCAATTGGATTTTTTAAAACAAGTATGCAAATGGTTTGTATTTTCTGAGTTTTCATGAACATATTTATAAATTATTTGGATTGCAGTGAACAAAAAACTAGCGTAATAAGTAGAAATGACTCATTTTAGAACAAAATGTGAACAAAGTAAGAATACAATCCTAGTATAATTTGACCTTTAAAATCAAACTTGAAACTTGGATTTGTTGAGTCTTAAATCAATTATTTACTGTTGTCAAGAATATGAAGCAAACTAATTTGGAGTCATTTGAATAATAATTTCCTCATTTCTAGATCCTTGCTCTTGATCAGACCAAAAATTCTCAGTTGTGCTGATTTCAAGAAAAGCTTGGAAAGATGTTGAGCAACTTGAATGTCTAAAAACAAGGTTTTAAATCTTTGCAAGGAAACATGCTGTGCACGCTCGATGCATCAGTTTGAGTTTCACAGAGCTTCAGGTCCATCAAGAATTCAATAAAACTTGGATCCTAAAGAAATTATTTGACCTCTGTAAGAAAAAGATGGTTGGATCTCTATTAGAATTTAAGTAAATATAAAGAAACTTCCACTTTGTCTCAAACTTTTGGGCTGGACAACATAAAGCCTTCTGAAGTGTTAAATAAAATGGAAGATGGGTGCCATTTGAGAACCTCCAGTGACGTAATGTCATTGTGCTAAACATGGTTGTAAAGGTAAGCAGCAAAGATAGGAGCAATGCATGTAAATTCTTCAAGAGGACATAAAACTATCAGCTATGTTATTGTGTGTTTCTGACTGGATTCAGTGAGACTGCAGGGAGCAGTGAGGCACTGAACCTTTGGAAGTCCTGCAGAGTCTGCAGAGCGAGTCCTGTCTTATCTATTTAGGCTACTCTGAGTCATTGTAGGCCGGCCTGTGCAACCAGATAAAGCAGAGGTGATGATTATTGTGAATAAACAACAGTTTAACCCATGGAATGTCAGCCTGATCCTGTTTATTGTGGTCAACCATAACCACTAATGTCCTGCTTTGAACTTTATCGCCACTTTATTGTCATTTTGGACAGAGTAGTTTATGGAGTCACCTTTTATAAGAGTGCTATAACTGCCTTGGCGAAGCTGAAGACGTGTCATATCCCTCATGAGTGAAACATGGGTGGAGATTGTTGATTATCCTGCAGATCTTTGCTTTATGAGCCCCAACAAAAGCAGGTGTTATAAATAACTCTGAAGCCTTGCAGGTCCCTTGACTCAGTTGGAGGACTGGAGCCGGGAGAAGCTGTAAACGCAGAATTAGACATGGAGAAAATGGAGCTGGAGGACGTTGATTCCACTCTCATGGAGAGTGGGAAGAAACCCGCCACTGCAAAGCCTCCCAGCAAATTTGAAAGGCTGTACCAGCCCTGCCTGGCTGAGCTGGTGGGCACCATGTTTTTTGTCTTCATCGGTTGTGTGTCGGTCATCGAGAACGTGCCTGCGGCTGGAAGGATGCAGCCGGCACTGGTTCACGGGCTGGCGGTGGCGGTGATGGTGGCAGTCATGGACAACATCAGGTAACTTCACCAACAGTTTGGCTTTTTCAGACCCACTCCAGTGAAAATGTTTGTTTTTAACATGTTCTTGTGGCATTTTTCTGATGAAGGAAAACATGTATCAAATGAAACTTTATTTATAAAGTTCTGATAACACATACATCCCTTGACCCCACACACAATGAATAATTATAATGGTTAGCTCTTTAAAAGAAACTTTAGGAACTGTAAGGAAGTTGGGAATCAATTCATACCAGGAGCTAGCTCAGTTGCAGGAACATTGTCACAGTGCCCACCCACCCCAGGACAGTGATGGGGTCCACTCCACAGCCATGAGGCTGCAATGTTGGACCCCAATCGCCCCACAAAGGGCGACAACCGCGGCAACAACCCCCGACTAAACCGGGAAGCCCTGGCACAAAAGATCCCCACAAGAAACACTGGGGCAAAAATCATAGTAAGATTTTCAATTTAAATACGTACCATGGAAACTAAGATTCAGTGCATAAAATATAATTAAATCCAGAAAATAATATATAATAAAATTAGATTTGAAAATTTTATTAAAAAGCGGAAACCTTTTAAATACTTCTACAATCTCTGCCGCCCTGAGGTAATTCGGCAGGCTGTTCAACAGGCAAGGACTGTAGTGGCAGAACAAAGCCTCACCGTTAAGTTTTGGTCCTCACCCTTTAGGGACAACTAAAAGGCCGGCGCCAGAGGACCTTAGGGTCTGCAAGGATTCGTATCTTTAAAGCGGATCACCTAAATAATAAAGCCCCATTATTAAACCAGTGTATAAATCATATAATCATATATGAAAAAAAGTTAAAGTTGCATTTCTGGGTATTTCTTTACTCAAAGTGTTGTAAATCAGGAGCAGACAATAAAACCTTGTATTTTTTACATACAAACTAGATCCAGATACTTCAAGTGTAAACAAAGGAATGATGGGAAATAAGTGCAGCCTTACTCTGTTCCAACAGTCCCTCCCACAGAGGTGACTTTCTATTGAACTCCTGCTTCTCTGCAGAGGCTATGTTCTAGAAAACCCACAGGTCTTAGATTTTGGCTAAAAACGGTATAATCATAATGAAAAGACCACTGGGACTTATTTTAAAATTGATCAAAAGATGATCAGAGTGGGACTTTAAGATGGTCTTTTGAGTGGAGTTGAGATTCACACTCATCATGATTTTGCTTTAAAGCGGCTCCCATTTCAACCCCCCCTTCACCATTGCCATATACCTGTGTGGAGGCATGAGACTGACAATGGTGGTGCCCTACCTCATCAGTCAGCTGATTGGAGGAGTGCTTGGAGCAGGAATGGCCAAGGTCAGCTGAGAAATGAAGGAGCACGGTCAGAACGTTCCCCAATGTTCACCCCTCTTTCACCCTTTTTTCTCGCAGCTGATGACCCCCCCAGAACGCTACATCAACGCCACAGGAGCAGCTTTTGACATCCTCAAGTCAGACGCACAAGTCTCCAGAGCCATCTTTGGGGAGGTGGCCATGACGTGTCTGGTGACCATGGTGGTGCTGATGGTGGCTGTCAATGGCAGAACGAAAACCCCGCTCGCCCCGTTTCTGGTGGGCTGCACTATCATGATCAACATTTTAGCGGGGTGAGGAGAAAAGGCCACAACACGGGTAAACTTTTAAAGACCATAACTGATGACATTTTTTTCACATGTTCTTGTAGCATTTTTCTGATGATAGAGGACATGTATAAAAAAAATAAGCTTAAATTGCATTTATAAATAATTCTTTATTCGAATTGTTGAGACTCAGCAGCAGAGAAAAAAAATGCAGTTTGACAAAGCTTATACTTGTGAGATGGAAAGTCCTCCACTCCAACCTAATGCATCACCTCAAAGATGACTAGATTCATGTATGTCTTTGTTTTCCTCATCTGAGCTGGCATCTGGGTCAAAACTAGCCAGAAAACGCCAATATTGCTCCCCGTCTTTTGATTTTGACTGAAAAAGAGAATATAGTCTTAAAACATCATGAAACCCAGTTTTGTTTCTCTTGTTGCAAATTTTACCCCAAATTTAGAAATTAATCCTATTTTAGGATATTTCTTAATGCTGAAACATCCAGCATGGAAGCTGCTCTCACACATGAATGTTTGCTTTGCAAAACGAAATAAAAAAGCTACTAAGCTCACCTGCTTTCCTCACATTACTTTCTATGACTTGCAAAAAGGATATCTTTGAACTATGCACTGGTTTATCTAGTTTATAATGTTACTGAACTCTCAGCTGGTTGATAAATATGTTCAAAAGCAAAATAAAACCTTTTAAGGACTAAATTATGTGAAAGTTTTTCAAATGGCAACATTGCGCTTGTAACTTAAATGTATCTTGAGTGGCAAACGAACAATGATATTTATCAGTTGGAGTGGAAATGAAGCCTCTAGTGGTCACTACCAGTGTTCCATTGCTGAGTTTTTTGTTCTAAAGAAGGTTCTCTTCTTGAAAACAGTTCATAAAAAGAACTCAGATCCCAGTAACATTTACTGACACAACTTTAATAAAAACAAGAGGGGTTTCCTTAACTCTGAAAGAGTACTTGTTTTGGGTGAAAATTTTCAAACCTATTTTTTATTTTAAAATTAATATTTCTAGTTTTGCCATGAAACGTAAAACATTTTAATGGATTTTTTTTGTCCTGTTTAATGAAATTGTAAGTAAAACCGCAGCCTCTTATAACAAAAACAAATATATTTTCTTTAAAAAGAATTTTCTTGTGAATTGCTTGTCTCAAAATGATTTGTTTGGCAGCTTCCCATTTACTCTGGTGTTCCACAGGGTATAAGTCTGGTATCAATTCTGTTCTTGTTTTGATCCCTTTTGTGCAAAACAAATGTAAAGAAACAACCACAAGGAAAACGTGTTTGATTGATTGTACCTAATTTCATAAACATGAGAAAATGATTTATTTATTGAGGTCCTGTAGCAAAAGTAGTACACTTGAAATGTATTTTTATTAAGTATACTTGAGTATGGTAAGTATATTATAGACCATTACAGTGTAGGAAATGATTACTTCAGACTAAAATGGAACGTTTACCATTAGTTAGATAGGATATAAAGTAAACTTCAAGTTACTTTTAGTATAGACTAAGTACACTTGTAGTACACTTAAATTTTTGCAAAGATGTTTAACTATGAAGATGATAAATAATCAACAGAAAGAGTATTTTAGCTTTACAATTAAAAAAAAAGGAAGTTTTAAAATTGCTTAAGAATATTTCCTTTTTGCCATCCAAAATGAGCACAGATGGCATATTTTCTAAGTTGCAAATACAATCTTTTTTAAACTGCTTTTTTGTCTACTCCTGATTCACATTGATTTCAATTAAGAAATACTACATTTTAAGCGTAATTTTCTTGTCCTCCAAGTATCATCAGAAAAATGCTACAAGAACATGTTAAAAACATGATTTTTCATCAGCGTGGGTCTTTAACTAAATATACATGTTTTTTTATTCAAAGTTCCCCATTAAACTTTTTTTTTTTTATGATCCGCAAAAAAAATTGTTCAGGTTTTAAAAAGAGAGGCGGAGCTTAGAGGAGGTTCGCCTGCTATTTTATTATTTTAGTTTTATGTGTTTTAATGCTTCAATTCCTATTTGATTTAATTCGGGTTTGGGCTTTTATTTTGCCACAACCTGCTTCACGCTGACGTTTATCTTAAGTTTTATTTTTATAAATGTTCATGCAAAAATATTTCCGATCAAACTCTTTCGTTCTGGATGTTTGCAGCGGTGACGTATCCGGGACGTGCCTGAACCCCGCCAGGGCTTTCGGCCCGGCCGTGATGGCCAACCACTGGAGCTACCACTGGGTGTACTGGGTGGGGCCCATCGGAGGAGGCCTGCTGGCCGCAGCTTTGCTCCGGTATCATAATAATAAAAATGACCTTGCAGTTTGCAGCAAATCCCCCGTGATAAACCTAATCTTGGCTCTCTTCTCTTTCAGGCTCGTTCTGGGAGATAATAAGTTACGCATCATAGTGAAATCATAATTCCAGCCTTTATTGTGTGTTTATTGTCATATAGGTGAGAAAGAACGTGTAAACTGATATCAGTGTGTCTGTTTGTGTCTTTTGTTCTTCTGAGTGGACTGTAGTGCAAATAAAAAAAAGCACTTTGATTGGCTTTGATTGATTTATTTTTTTGCTGCGTGGGTTCTCATGGTTTGGACCAATCTGCAGAAACTTCAGCGGTATCTCTCAGAAAGACCTAAAGCCACGTTGACCAGGAACTTATCCAAAGCGACGTGCGCCTCCGGGGTGAATTCGTTGGGGAAGTTGTTGGCGATGACCACCTGGAGGCAGTGCGCCAGGAGCTACGGGGAAGGGGGGGGGAAACGGCGTTTTTTAAGTTTTACGACAAGCTTTGCAGGTGAACTCTGAAATCCGCATCTTACCTTGAAGTTGGCCGGATCCACCCGCAGCTGGAAGGCGTGCAGCTCACTGAGCTCCAGCAGACCGGCGGCCAGGTTGTCAATCTTGGATACGGCCAGACCGACCCCACCCATGATCTTCTTACCGTGCTTCTTCACGGGCTCGGAGCCAGCCTTCATGTCTGGCCAGTGGGAGAAGTAGGTCTTGGTCTGGGGGTACACCAGAAGCATCCTGTAGGGAGAGAAACCCCAATAAAACAAAGTTTTATATAACAAGATCCACTAAAAAAGAACTAACTTTGCAAGCTCCAGTGGCGCAACCGGTCAGCGCGCGGTACTTATATGACAGTAACTAGTTAGCAATGCCGAGGTTGTGAGTTCGAGCCTCACCTGGAGCACATTTAATACCACATCTTGTTTTAACTATGTCTAACTGTAAAAAGCCAAATTTGGGAAAAATGGATAACTGACGTCAGGCTTTTGTTTTTTAGTCTGACAAACCAAGAAAAGTCAAAGTAGAACTGTGAGTTAGTCTCCATCTTTGAGGATCCGTTTCTGTCTCTCACCTGCTCAGGGCGTCAGCCCCGACCGCATCGGCCGACTTGGAAATTTTGGCCCAAAGCGCCTTGACCGCCGCTTTGTCCTTCTCTGTCAAACTCATCCTCTCTGCTGCTCTCGAACCTGGATCAGATGGTGATGCCCGCTCCCTCTGGCCTTCTTCTTAAATTCATTTGCCCCCCAAAGTCACACCCACGCGAACCGGTGCCAAGGCGCGTCCATGACGCACGGGGAGCCGCTCAGGTCCTCCTGATAAAAACTTCAGTGGCCGAATGCCAGCTGAAGGGCGCTATCAGCCGCTCATCAGGGGGTCTGTTGACCAAAAACACCATCGCTTACGTGGGTTGGGAGTCTCACCCCGGAGTAGCAGTGGAGGAGTCAAAAGGTCACTTGGGGTCAGCATAAGTCACGGCGGGAGTGGCAACCTTTTAGGTTCAAAATAAAGAAAATCTCAACAAAATATGACATTAATATAACATTATCACCATCATGGAAACATTTACAGAACTCTTTCATTATTAATTTAAATGCTGTGATGTTGTTTTATGGACATTAATCATCAATAATTTAAAGCTTTTTCTTTTTTTATCCTACAAATACAGGAGCCAAAATACCAAATAAAATAAAATAATATCAAACCAGAGGACAAGCTTGTCATAAATATAGTAGTATTAAAACTATTACATTCAATAAAATGTATGAAATAAAGTGAAATTTCAAAGATTAAAATAGCTTAAAATAGCTTAAAATAGAAAAGCTAAAATACTAGAAATATGCAACTAGATTGTAAAATATCACATAAATTAATTTATCATGAATCCTTTTTCCTTTTTATAATCATAAACGGACATTAAATCTGTTCCAGATTTATCAGGGATTGCATTTTTTTTATTAGCCAGCTTTTGGCTATCATTAATTTATTTCCTATCAATGAGGAGTGGGCTGCACCGGCGGTGTTTATCAAGTAGCTCATTTGGTATTTTAATCAAAAGGCCTGCAGAGTTGGCACGCAGCGCCAGGGCGGAGGGGGTCACTGCAGCAGATAACAGCAGTGTGGCTGCAATGATAACAGTTTGAAATGCATTCGGGCTGCCTCTCAATGTGCAGAACAAAGCAAGTGAACAAACTCACCCACTTTTTATGATTCATTTACTTTTAGAGCTTTTTTTAAATGTATGGAATTGGAAGTGTCTCCTGCCTTTGCCCATGAGTGGCCGGGTTAGGCACCGGTAGCACCGTGACCCAGGAAGGGACAAAACGGATATAGAAAATGAATGAATGAATGCTAAAAATTGTTTAGTTTGTTTTAATGTTGTGTAAAAAGACATTTTAGATGCCAAATTGTAAAATTGTCATTATGCTGAAGACTGCATACTTATTTTTTTATTTAATTAGCTGTATATGTCATGTAATTTAATAATCCCCCAATAATTTGGTATCTATAAAAAAATGAGATTTGAATAAGCTAAAAATAAAATACAAATATAATAAAATGTAATAAGATAAAATTGCTTTGATTTCCCCAAAATAATGTAAAAGATCAATTAGAAGTTTTGGATTTAGTTGGAAAGTTCTTCAAAGCTTCTCAAGAGTGTAAATAAAGACAGAAATAAGGGTGGATGAGGCCTGGACTCTTCCAGAAGGTTCTGGAGATGTCTTCACTTTATCTGAAGTGCATCATCTCCAGCCTATCACCTCGTCTCCTTGCAGGGCGTGGGGGGCTATGAGACATTTAAATAGACCCCCTTGGAGAAGATGCGCCATTCAGCCTTTTTCGTCAAGCCTGAAGAAAAACAAAAACCGCCGCCATGGTTGAGTGGACCGAGCAGGAGCGCACCACCATCACCAACATCTTCGCCAACCTGGACTATGAAGACGTGGGCTCCAAGGCTCTCAGCAGGTGAGGAGAGAACCGGATCCTGGAGTTCTCTTCTGCTCTCCTGCGTTCTCACCTTCTCTTTTTTTTTTTACCCCCCCTCCAGGTGTCTGATCGTCTACCCCTGGACTCAGAGGTACTTCGCCAGCTTCGGTAACCTCTACAACGCCGATGCCATCAAGACCAACCCGAACATCGCCGCCCACGGCACCAAGGTCCTGCACGGTCTGGACCGCGCCGTGAAGAACATGGACAACATCAAGGCCACCTACGCCGAGCTGAGCGTGCTGCACTCCGAGAAGCTGCACGTGGACCCCGACAACTTCAAGGTAAGTGTCCCAAGCGCGGCGCAGGGTGCGCATGCGTGCATGACGTGCATAACGGTGTTTCTCCGTCCCCTGCAGCTGCTGGCTGACTGCTTGACCATCGTCATTGCCGCCAAAATGGGCTCTGCCTTCAGCCCAGAGGTTCAGGCGACCTTCCAGAAGTTCTTGGCCGTGGTGGTGTCCGCTCTGGGAAGGCAGTACCACTAGAGTCAGCCGGAGAGGAGCTCTGACATCTGTTCATGTGTGTTACCTCCTTTCTTTGAAGAAATAAAGGCCCACCAAAGCAAAGCCACGCTGTTGTCCTTGTTTTTGAGTTTGAAAGTGAGAACATTTAGATGAGAAGAAATGGGCGCTGCGGGGGTCAGCTGAGCATCACTTTTCTGAACTATCTTTTTTGAGCAGCCCACAGTAGATAAGAAACCCGAGCTTGCTTTTCTCCTGCAGGAGGGACGAGTTTGGAGAAAACAAGATCAGCTGAGGGACAAACACAGTGATCCACCACAAAAACAGCCTCAGAAAATCTCGTTCTGTTATATGTGTTCAACTTTTCTGGATCCAAAAGGATTTGGTTTCAAAGAAGGAAAATGTTTTATTTAGTTTCAAAAAGAACAAACTAGGACATTTATTATAAGTAAAATGTCCAACGAACACAAATATTTTCATTAAAATGACAGTGGAATATGATAAACTGCAGTTTTTCATCATTTTACTTGGAAAATATATAAAACTGTCTCGGTATGAACACATTTTAGTTTGCAAAACCTTTTTATCTGTTTATACGCTCAAAATTAATGAAAATGTTCTTTTCTTTTATTACTTAATAAAATTAATAAAAAGGTTTATAAAACAAACGGTGACATCCAGAGCCCAGTGTTTGTTTGAATTATAGAACAGACATGTTTAAC
Organism: Oryzias celebensis; assembly: GCA_014656515.1. Classification (NCBI taxonomy): domain Eukaryota; kingdom Metazoa; phylum Chordata; class Actinopteri; order Beloniformes; family Adrianichthyidae; genus Oryzias; species Oryzias celebensis. The sequence continues at coordinate 54,713,002 of BNCR01000001.1, forward strand.
TTCTTTTTTTAACATAAAAAAATATTATCTTTAAAACGGCTTTAATTACAACATATCTATATGTATTTTTATTAAGGTACGTTCTTTTTTTTTGCTCAATATTGATTTTGTGTTAATATTTAAAAAGGAAAGATGTGGTTATTTTTGTTTTTAAAGGCTGGAAGTCTAAAAAGTTTTTGAATTCTTTGTTTTATTTAACAAACACAATTCTTTTTCCTTTAAATTTTTGTAAATTCAATAAATCAAAAATTTACAACAAAATGTTGAAATAAAACAAACAAAAAAACAATTCTTCATGTGCACCTTTAGACATAAAATTAAAAAGGAAAAGAAAAAAAAAGTAAAAATATCAACCTGGAATTTTTACTTTAACGTTTTTATACATTTTCTATTTTGTTCGTTCAATCTTTGGCATTTTTAAAACATAAGCTGCAGTGTAATTATGAACAAAACGCAAGACAGAAAAAAAAGCTTTTCTGCACAAACAGCTATAACATAGTGACAACACCCACAAACAAGACTCCACCCACTTCTGCACAGAAGCTGCAAAACACCATCCATTCTCTAAATCTGTTTTGTCCTTTTTGGCGTCACAAGACGCTGGAGCCTAACCCGGCCACTTGTGGGCAAAGGTAAGGTACACTCTGGACAGGTTGCCAGTTTATTGCTGGGTCACAATCACACATTTACATTAAGACCAAGGGACAATTTAGGGTGATCGGAGAACCTATAAGCATGTTTTTGGATGATGGGAGGAAGCCGGAGTTCCCAGAAAAAAACCCACGCATACTCGGGGAGAACATGCAAACTCCACACAGAAAGGTCCCCCATTGGTGATTCTGTGTTGGGTCCCCCAGCCCAGATTTGAACTGGGGGCCTTCTTGCTTTGAGACAAGAGTGCTAACTACTGCACCATCCTGCAGCCAGCTGCAAAAAACACTTTATTTTCTTTCATTTTATCTTGCTAAAGTGAGAATTGTTTTGCAGAATTCACCAAGTGTTGGAATGTTCACCCACTAATAGGGAACATAAGCTGGGTTTGGATCATCATGAGACAGGTTAGTTTTATCCTACTGATGATGTGTTTACACTATTATATTGATGTAGTTACGCAGCATAAAAATGCAAATTGTATTTTTTGAATAAAAGTGTAATAAAAACAAAAACAATCCTAAGCTGGTGCCTATGTATCAGTTCTCTGCACTGCTTTCTGCTGATTAGCTGCCTCAGGTGTCTCCTCATTCTGCTTGACTGAACACACCTGATCCAGGTTATCAGAAGGAAGAAGTGCAAGAAGAGCTGGAAAACAGGCAGGGTAGAAGACCTCATGGGCCAGGAATAGAGAGCCCTGATCTAAAACAGTTAATTAAATAAACAAAATCACAAATCACCATCACAAAAACTTGTAAAAAAAAAAAAGTTCAACAAAAGATACAATGAATGAACATTGTTGCTTAATTCCAGGTACCCACATTTAGAAATAGGACACACACTTGCCAAAGTCTGTGTCATTCTAAACTGAATGTTTTGATGTCAACCACAAGCATGCTTATGTGCTATTTAGCAGGCATGTGTAGATACAGTAGCTTTTTTCTTTTTTTCACTCTTTTTCTTTCCTTTAAAATTAATTTATGTTTCAGGCACAAGATATTTTGTTTTGTTGTTTTATGGAATTCAAAAGAAATAAATGTCAAAACAAAAAACATGATTTTAACTTGTTTAAAATCTAGATGAAATATTTACAAATCTGGTTTAGAATTAATATAAACAGCACTGGGAACAATATATTCAGAACTGAAAAAAATCTTTTAAGAGAAAAGATAAACATCTTGGAAAAAACTGTTGACTTCTATCTTTACCAGCAACTTTATTTGATTCAATCTAGATAAATTAGAACTTAAACAGTCATAGGAATTAAAAAAAAATCTTTAAAAATCTGATCTTAATAAGTTTATACATTTTTGTGGACATTTTTCATTGTAGGTTAACTGTATCTCCATGTCTGCGAGTTGAACATTTATTAAAAAGGGAGAGAATATTTTCAGCACCAAGGCCAGTTCTGTATCACGGCTAGATCAAATTCAGCACCACGGACAGCTCTGACGTGACCTGTTCTTGGTTTTTCAGATGTTGGCATGAAAGTAGAAACAATTGGTCCACAGACTTAAAGTCAGAATGAAACAAAAACACTGCGAGTATCCTTAGTGTCTCAGCAGACTCGGAGGGTCTAGTTTCATTTTCAAGAACTCTGAATAATCACATCACTTGGATAACAACTCTGCATCATTTTCTGAAATGTCACTGTTTAAAATCTCTGGAATTACCAGTGTGTTTTATTTTATGTTAGTAACTAAACAATAAATAAAAAAGATTACAGATTAAAGCTCTGGACAAAAGCTTTCTGTCATATAAAAGCAAAGTAATAGCATAGCATAATAAGAAAAGTATGAAATAAAGATGTGCACAGCTTTACAACTTTACAACTACATTAATTAATGCCATCAAGGAAGCTTTGAGAACTGAATAATGAGAAATACATTTGTTAATGATCTTTCAAAATGTTTCCTAAAAAAATACAACAAAACAAACATCAAACAAAACAAAAGTTAATTTCAAAACAAAAATCGTATTTCATTTAACTTAATGAATATTTTCCTTTAAAAAATGTGATTAAAAATACAGAAGTTGTAATTCCTTAACTCATATCTGACTTATGAAGTAACACATGGGAATGCAAAAATGTGTGTTTTGCTTTTTTTTCCTCAAGATAGAAGTGCAGATCTACAAACCATAAAAAAGTTTTTCCTATTTGGAAGACATTCATGAACTAATGCAGCTTTATACTAAACTGTCAACCATATGATATGTGGATGATCTATATATTGTGATTTTGAAAGTCTATTAAATCTATAGTTTGAAAAATCCAGCCATAACCTGATAAAAATCAATAATAATTTGGGGAAATATATATTTTTTGTTGTTGTCAGGGTAAAAGTTGTACTAAAGACATTTATTGGCTCAAAAGCTCATGCAGTCGCACAAATAAAAATTTGGATTTTTATACAAAAAACACAAATCATTCATTTTTTTTAGGTTCTTACTTTTTATTCTGCTTGTATAGCTTGAAAACCACGAATCTCAAAAGAAAATAAATAAATTAAAATTAAAAGAAATCTGAAATTTCACCACTAGGTGGTAGTGTTGTCCTAGTTTTCAACTCAGTGGCGCCCCATAATTGCATCAGATTCATTATGGAATTTTTTGCTTTATAGATTATGTAAATGGAAAAAAAACTATTTAAGAAAATTATTTTATTCTTAATGTATAACGAATTAAAAAAAACATTCTATAAAACTTTTGTTTATTTTCTCAACAAATACAGAAAAAAAGTCGAAGATTTGTTTGAAAGGGTTATGTTTAATATAGAATGGAAACAGACAATGACTCGTACAAAAAATATATATTTCGACAGAGACCGACACTTACACTCTAAAAACAAGAATAAAACTGTAGTAGGCAACACAGACTCATCTTAAAACTTTTATTATAACAGAACATGACATAATATTTGAACATAAATGCTTTTACATAAAAGCTTTAAATTATCTAGAAATGAGATGAATGAATCTCATCTATATTTCTCAGCGAGGACGGCTCCAAAAGCCGACAGGAATTTGTCCATAGCTGCGTGCGCCTCCGGTGTAAACCCTTCGCCCATGAAACAGGCCAGGGTGACAAGCATACAGTGTGAGAGCAGCTGTGATTGAAGAAGACATTAGTTACCAGCAAATTAAAACAAAACAGGACATGGTTCATAAGAACATAAGTAAGCTTTTATCTAATTTACAGACTCTAGTTTGTGAAAAGTTTTTGATTTGTAGAATATTTCCATTTTTAGGCATTTAGTCCTAATTTTATATATAATATGAATAAAACACACATTTAAAAAAAAAGTCCTGGAGCTTTCATTTAATAGTACAGTTTTGTCAGAATAAAAAATAATTGGTCTCTTCAGTCATCCCGTTTTATCCATCACAAAAATTGTTTTTAATATTTCCCAAATACGTATAAAAACATTCCAAATTAGATAAAAGAAAAATAAGATAAATACTAATTTTAAAGATAATAACGGACTAAATGCTCTTGATAGTTCATTTTTTAATTTCCGACCAACATTTATCTAAATCATTCTGTCTCTCTTGGATGGAATTTTTAAAAATCCCACTCGGCTGCTGACTATCAATCCTAAAACCTTTTTTCTTACATTTTTTTTATTTCTATGGCAAATGAGCATTTATCTTTTAGGAAAAAAGCACAACTTGAAACATTTAAGAGTTCTTGTAATACATTCTTCATGTATTTATGTTCAGCTTTTCTTTAATTATTTTTTTCCCAGTTAATTGAGGAAAAGAAAGCACATATTTTAAGGATTAAACTCTAAGAAAACATGTTTGTAGGTATTTTAAAGTAAAAGCATACATTAGATTATTTTAATATATGATATTCTGTTGTTGGTTTATATGTTTGGTCATGTTTAAGTGTTAATTTTTAGATGTTTTGTTTGCAACTTGAATAACATTAATACAAATTTGGAATGTAAATCTAAATTGATTGAATGCATACTTTTTTTTAAAGACAAATAAAAATAAACTTGAAATGGTTTCTGGTAGCAACTAAAAGCCTTTAGATCATGATATAAAAGCTTCAGTATTTTGGGAAATGCAGTGTAATGTGTCACTAAAGGTGACATTTAAGACCCATCAGGACCAGATATGTCTTTACAGTGTTATTTTTAGGATAAGATTTTGCATTAGTTCATATTTAGGTCCTTTGACTACAGTGTTCTCCTCAGGAGGATCCTCTACAGAAGTAACTCAGAATTTTTTTTCATTTCTGTATATTTCTTTGGTTTTCTGATAGTTATTTATATATTTTGTCTTTGCAGACTCTTTTCTTTTTGTCTCCTTGTACCCCCTTGTCTCGGCAATAAAAACAATCTGATTCTGAATAGTGGGATGTCTCAGGTCTCACTGCTTGCTTTGATATGATTGATTGACAGCATGTATCTCTAATGTGGATAGTTTCTTGCTTTAGCATTAAGCCGGATTTCCATTATTATTATGTTCACTTTTTGTTTTATGCTGACGAGAGCATGGGGGGGCTGGCCTTCTTTTTGCTTTTATAGTTTATTTTTAGAATTTGTTAATTAAAATTTTTTGTTTTGGTTTTTTAAGTTTGAAATGGATTCAATTTGTTTTATGAATGAAGTGTTGGTAAAATGCACCTTGAAGTTGGTGGGATCTATCCGGAGTTGGTAGGCGTGCAGAGTCTGCAGAGGAGCCAGGGTGACGGTCAGCTGGCTTATGTCTTTGGCTCCCTCCGCGATGGCCAGGACGATCTTCTTCCCGTGAGAAAACAGGTGGGCAGAGCCGGGGCTGATGTCCAGATGAGAAAAATATGTCTTTGTGCCTGGATATGAAGCAAACATCCTACAGTGGAAGAAAACAGCAACAAAAGGTCTTTGGGAAAAAAATAATCTTGTCTCATAATGACTATAAATATAGTGAATATTGAATCTAACTATTTGATTACATGCAATAGCAGTCAGTTAGCTAGTTGGTGTAAAAATTATGTATCAACTTCCATAGAAGGTAATTAACAGGTGATTATGATTAGTAACCACTTACTTCAATGAATATCCTAATATTTAGCATCAGTAACTGTTTCTCAATTTTTATGACTTTGATTCATGACTTCAGTTATTTAATAGTATGCACTAACAGTTAGCTACCTGTTATTTAACCTGTAGAAAATTAATATGTTACGTTTGTAAACGTCATTAACAAGTGATAAAAATTAGTAAATACTTTATATTAAGCAACATGCTAACAGTCAAAATAACTTAATGTTTCTTACTAATTATGAATGTTTTATTTTGTTGAAAATTTGACAGCAATTATTCATCTGTATGCAATAACAGCTACCTGTCATTTAACCTACATAATTCATTACCATGTTATAACATTAGTAGACGTTTATTAACACACGACAGGCTAAAGTTTTGTAACAATTTATTATCAAGCAACATAACAGATAGCATCAATAAGTATTTCTTACAAATTATAAATGTTAGTATTTATTTAAAAACTGTCAGTAATTAGTCAATTGTATGCAATACCAGTTAGTAGCCTGTGATTTCACCTGTACAAATAATTAATTACCATGTGTTAACATTAGTAGAAGACAATTAACACGTGATAACATTTAGTAACTATTTATTATCATGCAACATGCTAACAGATAACATCACTAAATGTTTCTTACAAATTATCAATATTTCTTTTTATTTTAAAAAGTCAGTATTTGTTCAGTTGTATGCAATACTGGTCAGCAACCTGTTATTTAACCTAAACAAATAATAAACACCACATATTAAGGTTAGTAGAAGAGTATTGACGTGATAATCTTTAGTACCAACTTATCACCCAACATACTAACAAATAACATCCCAAACTGTTTCTTAATATTTCTGAATGCTTATATGATAATTGCATTAGTAAATGCTCTTGTTGTACGCAATAACAGTTAGCTACCTAAAAGTGATTATTAAACATGCATTAAGGTTAACAGTTTATTAACAAGTGATGATTAGTAATCACTTATCATCAGTCAACATGCTAACAGCATCACTAAACGTTTCTTACTAATTCTAAATGTTTGAATGAAAACAAATCTTTAATGATTGACTGTATGTACTAACCACTGACTATCTCTTATTTAACTTGTATAAAATGATTAACTAACATGAATTAACAACAGTTGAAGTTTATTAGAAGTGATAATATTTAGTAACGACGCTCATCATGCAATATTTTAACAGATTTTATTACTAAGTCTTTCTTAATAATAATGATTGTTTATTTCTATGAGAGTAAATACTTGGTTTCATGCAATGTTGGTTATTAACTATTTGATTAGGTAGATGGCAGATCATGACAAGAAGGACTCTTACTTTATTATTAACCTTTTTAAAACTTCTGAAAATTAGCTTATTGTTGTGATAATAATGCCTCATAAATATGAACATATTTTATTCTGTTTGAGGTAAAAAAAAAAAAAAGACTAGTTTTGAGGGAAATGGCTAAGTAGAAAAACATACCTAAGGAGAGCATCTGCCCCAATGTCTTCAGCCACTGGAGTTAGTCTTTCCCATATTTCACGTATTAGTTGTTTCTCCTTCTTTGACAGCATTGTGGTTCGCTGTGTTGAACAAAACTGCGCATTCAAAAAAGAATCAGCACACAGATGTGCCTCAATCAACCATATTCTCTCCCCTTTAAAAACTGTAGAGCAAATACTAAAATAAAAAGTAACTGCTGGGGTTTTAATTTCAGGAGTTGCTGGAGTGTCGGTTCTCAAAAGTGTTGCTCCCCAGCTCGTGTTATCAGACGGTGGCCAGGGCAGGGTGGGGGCCTCAAACCATCGACTATCGACTGATTCATGTGCACGGTGCTGGAAAATTACCATGTCATAAATGTGATGGAGTACTGGTACGGTTTTCCCAGGGAGAACTTTTATTGTTTTTTTATTACATAAAAGTGACTTTAATTTGGATTAGCTGCATCAAATCACATTTGTTCCCATTTGAATAAAAAAAACATTTAAATAATCAATTCCAAGTGAAAAACAATTACAACTGTTAATATTTTCATGTTTTTCCAACTTTAAATGAAAGAAAAAAAGCCTAATGTTGAAACACAAGTGAAAGAATACTTTGGAACAAGAAGAAGCCTGATGCAGATAAAGTCTCTTAGCTGTGGATATCTGCAGCTCTAAGCTGCTGCTGAGGGAACAGTGGGCGTGCAGCACCTGATAACCTTGTGAGGACCTGCTGCACAGATGACTCTGCAAACAATTTATGGAAATGATGTTTTTTGAAGCAGAAAAGCAGACAAAATCACATCAGAAAAACACAACACTCTAAGCAAAGTATGTGAATTTGAAACAGAGAGGTACATTTGTTTTTTTTAGGTTCAATTTTGTTGGAAAAACCTTAAAGGTTTACAGCAGTTTGCAGAGATGCTTTATTTCACAGCCGTGTTGCTTTTCTATCTACATCTACTTAAAGTGGTCTTTTTTTAAAAACTGAAAGTTTTCTCAGACATTTAAATGTTCAAAATTGTCATTTAAGATTCATTCTGGAGGTTGAAGCATCGTCAAAGTTTTTGGTTCAGCTGTCACCAACAAAGCTACAAAGATGACTCAGCTCTACTCGGACTGAGTTGCTTTTAAAAGTGCTTAGTCATGCTTTCTGTTGCAGTTAGACAAATTGAAAACATGCAGTGCAATTGAAGGGTGCTTTTGTCATCATTTCTGCAATTTTTTTCCACATCAACTGGGTCTATTTATCCTGTTTTTATATCTACATACTTTATTATTGACTAAGCTTGCTTGTTTCTGAATATGTTAATGATATTTTAGCAAAATTGTTGATTTTCCTGTAAGTTTAGGAGACAGAAAATGACAACAAAGTTTTTTTTAGAATGAGATTTTAGATTCAAACACTTCTAAAATGTGTTCATGATGTTAAATCCTTCTATAGTCTCATGTTTCTATTCTTTGTATTTTCATTTTAAAGAAGATAAACTCAAATTTGAAGTTTTCTTTTGGTAAATCTATCTAAAACCAAATGACAACAGTCAATATCCTTGAATGTTTTTAAAGACTTTCAGGACATATTTTCTTCTCTCATTGTTTTTATCTGCATCTCTTGTTTTTATTACAACAACAGAAAAAAAAAAAAAAAAAAAAAAAAAAAAAAAATATATATATATATATATATATATATATATATATATATATATATATATATATATACATTTTTTAAGCTAAAGTTTGTTTTTGTGTATGTGTGAGGCTGTGCACCAGTGTGCTCTGGTGCCACCCATGAACTTTCTTCTGTTATTTCACCACTTACATTTACTCTTTTTTTTTTTTATCATTTTTTTGTTATTAGCATGGGCATTTCAACCAGGTCAACACAATCAAATTTTGAGTCTGAATATTTATTATAACTCTGACGCGTAAGCAAACAGTTTAGTCCTCTCGGCCTCCTGCTACACTAATTGTTCTTCAGAAGTTTCTTGTTGTGGAGCGTCCCGCCTCAGCGTACCCTCCATCTAAATGAAAACTTTTCTTTTTGTGCAACAGAAGGAGAATTGTAGAGTTCAACGAAATGACAAAAATACTTTCTTATTTGTATCCACGCAGGAAAACAGAAGTTTTCAAATTTCCATCCTTTAGCTGAAGCCAAGAGGAGCCATCGAGCATGTCAGCACAGACACACAGACTCTTATTTTCAAAATAACATTAGCAGAATATTAATCAGATTCAACAGAGTGTTGAAGATTTAAGAAGAGTTAGGTCTGTTCATTCAAATGTTTCTAGATTACTTATGCAACATGTTTTGATTGAAAGATGGAGAAACTGAAGATTTAAAACCTTTTGAACAAATGCACTGAACGCCGAGCCTTTGATCCCCAAGAGAATCTCGACAAATCATTTGCAGACAGTCTTCTAAAAGCAAATCTCTTTAAGTCATGCCACATTAAGAAGAAACAACTTTCCTGTATTTTCACCACACCCAAACCTCTTGTTCCTGCTTGTATTCACTGTAAGCTCTTACCACAAATATGACCGTTTGTGAGCGTGGAATGGTTATGATTTTCATGGGAACCCATTACAAGCTGCAGAAGCCAGAAGGATGATGGGATGTAATGAAGATCCAGGTGAAGGAACCAGAAACCCAAACCAGAGGGGACAGTTTCAGATGGAACTATGAAGCTGAAGGCAGATGCCATACTGTATAAAGGTTAAATTATCCTGAAGTGAACCACATTTCCCTGAGAAACAACAGCTAAAGTACATTCTTGAACTATTTAACAGTGCAGGTAATAGGAAACATTTTTGTTTTACTGGGTTGTAAACGATTTACAGAAAAAAAGATTAACTAAACCAAAGAAACTATTTTTTAAAAAAAGCTATAAATACTGTAAAGAAAACCACACAAATGATCTGTAATATACTGTGCAGAATAAAAACATATATATTAGTCAAAACTGCATACAGTTTCATACAGATAGATAGATAGATAGATAGATAGATAGATAGATAGATAGATAGATAGATAGATAGATAGATAGATAGATAGATAGATAGATAGATAGATAGATAGATAGATAGATAGATAGATAGATAGATAGATAGATAGATAGATAGATAGATAGATAGATAGATAGATAGATAGATAGATAGATAGATAGATGTTATTGACACGTGTACAACTAAAATTACAATTGTCACATCTACAATGTAATTTATAATTGTCACGTGAACAAAGAAATGGATCATTTTGTGTACAACAATTATTATTATAATGTGAACAGAGTTTCTAATTGTCATGTTTACAACAGAAATTAACATTTTCACGTGTAAGATAAAATTTATAATTAGCACATATAGAATTAAATGTACAATTTTCAAATTTAAAGCAAAGTTTATAATTGTCATGTGACAAATATAAATCTTAGAAATTAATTACACTTTGAAATGTGTATACATTTATAATTTATAACATGCATAATTATCCTGTGCACAAGATGACTTATAATAATAAACATTTATAATTGGCACATATACAACGGAACCTAGAATTCTCATCTGTTCAACGGAATTTATAATTTTCACATGAACAATGGAATTTATTTATTTATTTATTTTTTTATTGTGTCCGCTGCCTTCTCCCATGAGTGGCTGGGTTAGGCTCCAGCAGCCCCGTGACCCCGAAAGGTACAAAATGGGTATAGAAAATTAACGAATGAATATTTTTTAACTGATTTGTGTACGTAATTATCATGTGCACAACGAAATTTATCATTTATATTTGCACAATGGATTTAGTAATTTTCACACGTACAATGGAATTTTAAATTTATCATAAAATTTACTAAGTAATCTTTGTATTATTCAGCTATTCAAAAAACAGCTAAATGACTTAAATTTAATTTAAAAAAGTTCGTCATTAAAAACAGAAAAATTACAACTTATTTACCTAAAGACATGTCAGTCATTAAAAGCAAGAATTTACTATCAATAAAGAGCGTTAAAATGGTTAAAATTAGAGCAATAATAATAAGAAAATTACTTTAAAAACATCTTATGACCACAATACTGACTTTAAAAAACAACCAACATTACACAGTTCTAGCAGTTGCAGTGTTTTTTTTTTGACAAACTGTTTATTAGTTTCCATTTTTTAGGAAGTCAAAAAGAAAAAATCCTCTCTAAATCATGAACGCATAAAGCAACAGCAACAGCAACAAAAACAGTATAGTACTGCACTAGGGTACAATACGTTATTTTAGCAACAAGATCGAAAAATGTCTCCAGAAAGAATGTCAAGCTGAACAAGACCAGAACACATGAGCGTGATTCACTGTTCGGGTTCACATTTTTATAAAATATAGCTAGCCTAACGTTAGTCTGATGAGCTTGTGGGATAATTTTATATTCAGCCCATGTTTTGCTTATATTAATAATCTCTGGAGAGTCACTCTCTGAATCTCACCTGAGATTTTCCTGGCCCAGTTCCCTTTCCCAGAGTTCCATGAAACAGTTTTGAATTCGTTTTTAGCAATGTTTACCATATTTATTACAAAAGGATAAAAACTGTTCTTAAGACAATTTGTCCCTGCTTGACTTAAACATTTGCCTTGAAAGTAGAAGGTGACCATGATGTCAGTTTTTTATTTTATTTTATTATTTTTATTTTTTTCATTTGTCATAATAAATTATTTTGTACCCTTATTGGTAATCGTTTCAAATGTACATTTTATTTATTTAAATCGTTTCTCAACAGAAATCGTTTGTTATTCAGTTTCCTGGGTGGCAGAACAGAGTGATCTACCTGACTGCAGTTGCTGCGCTTCGCCGATAGGGGCGGTGCGGAGCCCACAGAGTTATCCTGCAGCGGCGGCTGCGTCGTGTGAAGAGGGCGCAGCTCCGCGGAAACGCAAATGCGCTCGAAAAGCAGAGAAACGGAGCTTTTACGCGCGGACGCAGGTCATGGAGTGACCGCCGTGGACCCTTCGAGGCTGTGGAGAGACTTTCCGTCGCTGTTTCAAGGTAAAGACGATCACGGCGGACTACCATTCCTCCCAGCTGCCAGCATCCCCATCAGTGGGTCAATCCCACCTGGGTCCAGAATCCTGATTTATCATCCATACATGACTTTTCCTGTTTGACTTAAAAACAAAAACTAATCCTTAAACATTGTAACTCTTAGACACAATTGCTTCACTGATCAGAGTCATTAAGGTTTGGTTTTGGCTTCTTGTTTGGGGAGAATGAAGCAGATAGTTAAGCCAGCATCTTCCATTTCCATCCACTATAAGAGCCAGCACATCTGTTCAAACAGTGTTGTGTTCAAACACAACTCTGTTGGGTTTTTGATCTATATATTGTAACAGTTGATTATTATTAAAGGTTTCTTTACAAAAATATTTTCAAAGCATTACGACTCTCATTCTTCACTGAGTTTATTTGACTTGATTTATAAGTTCTTTGTTTTAGGGCTTTGGTTTAAGAAAATCCTGATCAAGTTGGATGAAGATGATGAAAGCAACAAATTAGCTTTTTATTTATTTACATCTTTTGCTATTATAAAACTGAGATTGATCATTATGCAATGTGTTTTTAATCAAATTAAACACATGTGATTAACCTCAGTTGTGGTAAAGTTGTATAGCATCTGGATAAAGGTCTTGAGAGTGCTCAAGAACTGCCTAATTTGCTCTGGAGACTGCAGACTTTTTAAGAGAACTTTTAAGAGACTTTTTTAAGAGAAAAGATCACTTTTACAGTCTGGTATGATGTGCTTTAATTCAACCTAAAGTCCTTGAGATGAAAGCGTGGTAAACAGATACATAAGCTCAGCTGGAAACAGGAAGTTGACAGCATGCAGGAAGTTGTTCTGCAGGGCCTGTAGGTGCAAATGTGGTTGGTTTGCAGCTGTTTCCAGCTCTTTCTCTTTCTGCTGGCAGACGGCTCTCGGCGTGTTTGAACAGGTTGGCAGTGTCAAACGCAGCGACAGTAGCAGGTGTATTTTTTTTGGCTGGTGCTTTCACAAGCGAGGAGTTGCTAAGGTCTAATTTAGCTGAAGGAAAGTGGGCACAACAAGCTGGAAACTGGTTTGGTTCTCCAGATGCCCTGCAGCCTTCTGACAGTTTTTCATTGAATGAATCATCACTAACATTCATTTTCAAACGTTACCTTGTTACTTGTTACTCACATGAGTGCATTTTGTTATTTTTTTACTTTGCCTTTTCTTGTTGAGTATTGCACTCAATGAAAACAGAGTTGTGCAAAACTGTTGAGGCACGCCTTAATTCTGTTTATTTTGCTACCTATAAAGGTGGCGTTCTTTGAATCCTCTAAGCCTTTTTTTGAGCCAAGTTTCACTTTTTTTCAGGACAAAAACCACACAAGCAACCGAAAATGTAATAAAATCGTCTGTAATAATGATGTACCGGTCCCTTCATGATCTCACCTGCATTTTTTGTAATAGTTTCAGCACAAAAAGCTTGAAGTTGAAATTCTCCCGGAGTGGAATAACTGGACCAAAATGGCCACCATACCCAGTGGTCTTTTTTTACCCAGCAGTAAACAAAGTGGGAATAACGCAACAGATGAGCCGCAGACAAATGCAGAGCAACAATTGTCATGTTATCAAACTTGGAAACTTTCTTGTTAGAACGAACGTTTGTTTTATCACAGCTAAAAACGCTTCTTATATGCTTTTACGTTATGCGGCACACGCTGCTGTGACATCATCCCAAAAGACACCTTGTGGAATTTTTTTAAAAACAATGCCATAACACCAAAACGATGAGGCACAGCAACTCACTGAAATGTGGTTGGATGAATGTAGACTCATTAAAACTTTTAATATGGTACATATTGCTTCTCATTGTTGTCCCAACAATCTATACATCATAAACACTTATCTTCCTTCATAACTGTTGTCTTACCAGTAACCACTGTGCAGTATGCCTCCACCGTACCAAAGTAACAGTGGAAAGTGTTGAACCTGACATAGCAATATTGGTCAACAAATATTACGTTTGAAACAATGAAATATCCTGACAAGGATTGCCAAGAGCAGAACTTCCATAGTTTCCGACTCTAGTTGCTTTGCCTTGCCCTATTAATTCCTGGCCAATTTGTTTGTGTTATTTTATAGCTCGCTAGTATTTTCTCAACAAAACAGAGGTGAGTGGAGTTTTTTATATACATATATATATTTTAAATCCTTTGCATTTTGTCCAATTTCTGTTTTGCTGAATTCTGGTGAGTTTGCATGAAACTCAGCCACCAGACCTGCCATGACTTGCTTTGGTTTAACCTTAAATTGGTGCGTGATGACTGCCGCCTTCGCTCGCACGGCGTTCCCTCCTTCCCATAGAGTGAGGATGGCGGGCAATGCGCCACATTGCTTTGTGACTAAGCTGACTGACTTGTAATGGTTGCAGTTACTGTCTCTGTAGTGCTGCATGGGATTATCTCCTGTCACTCCCCACCCCCCACCCCAAAAAGACCAAATGATCAAGATTTGAGCTGATTCCAGAGATGTGGACGGGGATTTCTCTAATCCTTGCGCGTCATTCGCTTTAGTCAGATTTGCAGATGTTTCTTCTCTTTGCATAACTTTGTTTATTTCCCATATTTTATTAGGTTTAACTAAGTTAAGATGGTTTCTGGTCATGTGACAGTAAAAAAAAAAATCTAAATGCTCACATAAACACAGATTAACTCTAAAATTCCTTCATTTTGGCCTCAATTTGCTATGAAAGAATGATGTAAAACAATAATCAACTGCCTGACTTAACCTTTTCTGTGTGAACTTTAACCTGTCAATACTGCTTTGTTGTTTTAATTTAGATGTTCAGCCTTGGAAAAGCTCTGTGATTGGACAGCTGCTGAGATTAGGAGTCTATAAACTTTGCAGGAGAAAAGCTATCAGACAGATTGTCAAACGTTGGGACGAAAGATCAGTTGAGGACGCCAGTAGGTGGCATTTGGGTCAGCGAGAGTTCACCAGTGGATCACTGTAACAAGTGGGTGATGAGGTGATGAGTGACAGTCAGACGCTCTGTCAGGCAGTCCCTTTGATACAAGCACCCACTCATAATCCCCGTAGAATTTACGGTTGTTTTCTGCTGATCTGCACAATTAAACTACATGTGTACACAGTACACCTGGCTAAGTATGATCCAGGCGTGCCCACACTTTTTTGATATGTGAGCTAATTTAGACTAATTTGCTATCAACACATTGGGCACCCCTGGTAAAAGCCAACTTCAAGTTTTTTTTTCTTTGTTGCTCACTTATTAGAAAATAAAAAAATGATTTTCTGAATTTTTTTATTTTTTAGCATTGTTTTTTAACATACAAATTATATATCACGACAAAACAAAGCCATGACCAAAAAAAAAGCATCAAATAAAAAAAAACTAAAGAAGAGAAACACAGAAACACAAACAGATTTATCAAACCTAGTTAGGATATTTAGTCATGAATTGATTAAAATAAATAAAGGAAGATAAAGAAATGCTCACATATGAAATGGATTGTTTTTTTTTTTTAATCATGTCATTTTAAAACCTTTTTTCTTAACTGGATAGATACAAAAAAACACTTTTTTGAAAATCCATCTTTGTAAAGAAAATTGTTGTTTTTGTTGTTGTTAATTTTTATTTACTGTTTTAAATCTAAATCAAGCACACTCCAGAACAATTTCTTCCCCTGACCCGTTTAGCTATGGCACCCCCTGCAGGACAAGGCCCAAAACCCAGAATCATGAACAACCTGGAAAGCAGCCTACAACTGCTTTGTCCTACGGAGGACCGGACAAGACACATTGAAATGAATATATACTCACTTAAATTACTAAATAAATGTGGAATTAATTATTTTAAATTGGAATTACATAAATAAAGCTGGAAATCAATAAATTAATGTTTAAATATATGTTGCACTAAAATATTAAAATAGCCATCAAAAAGCACATTTTAATACATTTATTATTTCATGGTGTTAAACGTTGAGCACCGCTCGCTCTGCGGCGAAAGTGGGTGTATGTTTATGTTAGCCTGGGGGCAAAAGCTTGCAGCGCAGACTCTTCCTGGAAGGGGGTGTTCTCACTAGTTCTCACTGGTCTACGTCACACGGTGACCCACTCGTTTTCGTGGGTATGGGAAGGGCTGCGGTTAAGAGCTGTGGTTTTTGGAGGATTACTCACAAATGCGTGAATGATTAAGATAAAACTTTGGGGTTCTTCATAGTGAGGAATCAACAGAATAATACACTTAAATGCTCAAAAACTTGATTTCTCATGGTATCGGCTCTCTAACTCCAATTCTAAATTAATGAAACATTTGTTCAATAATTTTATGGCACATATATTTATTTAAACTTGTTTCCTCCAGTCCTCCATATTGTTCCTCCTGCCTGTCGATTTATTTATTTTAATTTGAAAATCTTTGAAAAAAAAGTTGAGTCATGTTTAATGATGACAATAAATCTATTGAATCTAGTAGGGATATGAGTTCATCAAGGAAAAAACAAACAAACAAGGCCTCTTTTGTATATTTGTTCAAGCTCTGTTCATTTCTGCTTTGAAATGAACTCAAATTAGTTTTCTTAATCCGGTTCTGTAAACCGATTATTCATGAAGGGAAGCTTTGGATTAAAACTCCAAAACAGGTAAACTAAGATAGATGTTTGGCAAACACAACCTTGTGACAGACTCAAGCACGTTTGAAAGAGAGGCATAAACATTTAAGACCCACTCTGATGAAAATACTGTTTGAGTGTTTTTAACATGCTCTTGTGGTATTTTTCTAATGGTGAAAAGAAAATTAAACTTAAAATTATAATTTTGTTAATATTTGTTTATTCAAATTATTGTGAATCAGAATAAGACAAAAAATACGGAGAGAAAACATTCTCATTTGTGATTTGTGTGTGCATTTGTTCGTGACTGTGTGTAATTGCATTTGTGTATTCACATGTACAAAGATGACAAAATCCGAAAAAAAAAATTAAAAAGGCACAGCTGAAAAATACAGTAGCTTACAACTAACTATGAATTTAAAATGGCCCCCTATGCGTACATATCTTTAAATAGTTTGCACCGTTAACCTGATATACAAAATCACATTTTCGCACAAATTAGATTTGGACTCTTTGTGTGTAAATGACACGTTTAAATGCTGCTAGAACTCTGGGTCATCAGAGTTTTCTGATCAGCCGCTTTGAACTTTGTTGTGGATGATAGGGAGTAAAAACTTGACATTTTTTCCTCTTTCTTAAACAGATGTGTCCCAATAATTAAGATTAAAAATCCCAGCCCACAACGCTGACATACATTTCTGATGATCTCCCTCTGCTTTACAGAAACAACGCTCTAGAAAACGACACAGATTTTTTTTATTTTGGCTAAAAATGGAAAAGTGGTAAGATAATGAAAGGACCAATGGAAACGCTTTAAAAAAACATATCAAAAGATGAATTAAGTGGTGCATAAACTTTGATTTAAGACACTTTAGGACTTTTTTGTTATTTTTTTATTTCTGATCCTCTTTGATCTTATCTTCCTGTAAAGATTTCTTGGGAATAACTTTCACAAAGTTCTGATTCTCTGCTTCCTTCAGATCTCAGCTCTTTTTTCGGTGCTTGTCTTCCAGTGCAGAATGCATTATAGTGGAAACATTTATACTGAGGTCTCTTTCGCTTATAAACATCAAAAGCTGCTTCTCCAAAGGTCATTTGTAGCCCTGCCAGGAAATCCTCAATGTTTGAAGCTTTTTTGTACAGACACCGATTGCCAACGAGGGAGTCCCTGGGAGCAGACGATTGGTGTTCAGAGTCTAACCTCTGACCTGCCGTGAATGTTTCTGCCTCGGTTTATCTCTGTGCAGCTATCTCTAAGCAGCTTTTCATGCACTTCTCTTAGTTATTACAGCAAAGATATTTGATCAAAACAACATACTTTTTTGCCCCAGGAACTCATACTCATTGTTCAAAAATCATATTTTCCAGATGACCAGGTGCATTCAAAAACAGAAGCAAACAAGGAATCTTCTGTTAAAAAAATTATTTTTACTGTATTGCAGCAGAAAACTTTGATTTACTTTGTAATCCTGAACCAACACAGTAACTTTTTCTCAGTTTTTCATATTTATTTGTATTTTTTTCAGTCATCTGTTGTTCTCTGCAGCAGAAAAGCTAAATTCTTTGTTTTCAGTTGTTTTAATTGTACATCAGGATTTATTTATAAGGTGACTGAGTTACATCTTGTTGCGCTTATAAACATCACTTATCATCATAAAAACACCACTATGTTATATTATGTTTATATTTTAACATTATATTCTATTAACATTATATTATATGTACTGTATGACGTTTGTACTAAACGTATTCTGATACTGGAAGGACATTCTCGCCTCTTTAGGAGCTCCTTAGCAGCTGATGATGATGCTTCACCGCAGGAGTTGGTAAATTTGGTGAAGATGCTCCTTTTTAATAACCTTCTATCATATTTGCTTACATTAACACAGCCCTCCTGCTGCTAATCATTCATTAGTGCGGGAGCAGCAGATTACAGGAACGCTTGAACACAACAGCAAACGAGAGACAAAATGACCCACTGTGTTTGGAGTGTAACATCTGGCGGAGACGGGGGCTCAGAGCGCTCCTCTATGGAGAGGGAGGAGGGTAAAATTATAATTCACTTTTAATCTGTGTGACCTACTCATGCTTGTTACATCACACAGAAATGGAGATTTGCAGTTTTAAGGCTTCTCATGCTGGGTCTTGTGGAAACAGACTTTTTTACGAGGAATTGTTTTCTTTTTTCCCTTCTTTTTGGGGGGGGCAAACGTCTTGTTTTGATCCTTTTGACTGTAACTTTTCTTCCATTTCTGGAAAAAGCACCTATCAGCCGTCATATTTAGACTCTGGATGGTTGAAGTAAATACAATAAGTCATCCTGTCATGGCCCTCTGTTTTGTTTAGAACCTGGGAGTCTTGGTAATATTAACATCTGAAACCTGCCTAAACATTTCAGATTGAGTAAATACAGCTGAGTCTCTTTCAGAGACCTCCTTCAGCTCTATATATCTGAAGAAAAGGCTCCTCAAGAGCTGTTTTGTGTTGCTCATTGTGATTTATATGGTTTTTCTAAAGTTCTCTATTAGAACCTGCATTCTGTTGGAACTTTGTGGCTGAGATAAGAATTTCCTGTTAGTTTGTTTTTCGTGGAAAGAACTTTGTCCATACCATCTTCTGATTCGGATGATTGCATTTTAGCAATGCTTTTCTGTTGATGATGTTTCCATAACAACCACAAAAGACGATTCTTCATCCTAAATGATAAGACATAAATCTGAGATAAAATTTTCCTGTCTTTTTTCAGATTGATCTATGGTCACCAAACATACAACAGGGACTAAAGTTTCCAATTTAATGTCCCAGATTAGATCGCACTCATAAATGATCTGGACGTGTAATTCAATCTCTGACGTCACAGATTTAATTTTGAAAATGAAAACAGAAGTGGGAGGGGCACATTGACTGCAGTTTACACCGCCCACCTCATAAGCCTTCTAAAAATGGGCGGGACAAAGTAAAGTAAGAGTTATGTTTCAGTCCATTCATGGATTCACTTTTATCTGTCAGTCAAATAAATGAATAAATGAACTAAAGCTCTAATTAAATTAAGAAAAAAACATGCACTGCATTGCTTCATGCACTGCAAAAACAAGCCCCATAGAAACAAGCCAACAATTCTTAAAATAAGAAATGTTCCCTCTAATAATCTGCCAATGAGGCAAGAAAAAAGGTTTTACCAAGAATTTCAATTTTACGAAAAAAAAAAACTTGTAGTCACTGAAACATTTTCTTACCATCTTGTTTGTCTGAAAAACTTTCTTAAAAAGATTATTTTTCTTGCAAGACATTTTTTCTTGAAACAAGGGTCTTTCTGCTTTCCTAAGATTCTGTTTCTTTGTGCACCCCCCTCAAAAAAAAAAAGAAAAGCTTTGTGACCAGTTTACAAATACGTTTCTTTTTAGTGTAAATGTGGACTTTCTAACGTGGGAGTCATTTGCGATAATTACTTTGCTTAAAAGAAACACGTCAATTTCTAAAAAAACTTACATTTATATATTTTTTAAAAAAGTTTTTGCACTTTTTTGAGGCATATCGAAATTGATGTGTTATGCAAAACTGCAATGGAAATACTTTTTTTGAGTTTCTTGGTATGAACTGGCACTGCACAGCGGGCGCCACAAGACGTCCCACAGCATTGCACAGCCAGTGTTAGAGGTAACAGATTAAAAAGTAAAAAATTACTGTAATTTAATTACATTTGTCAGTAAGGGAGTATCGTAACGGATTACAGTACACATTTTGGTAATTAATTACAGTTACTGGACTATAGAAACTCTCATAGGCTCTGTTTGACAGTTTGGTAGACTCACAGCAGTGCAGAACTGTGCACAAAAGGCAGAGAGAGGGAGAGAGAGAGAGAGAGGGAGAGACTGATGCATTGGGTGCAACTCATTGTAATAGAAAACATAAAGTTGGCCAAAATGAACATGGAGACATTTAATTAATTAATTTTAATTCATTAAAAAACTTTGTGTTTTTAAAAAACTGGCTTCTAGGAAACAGTACACATTTTTATAGACAAAAAGGTAGTAAATATCCCAAAAAATTGGACATTTGAAGATTATACTACAGAAAAAACTAAGATCCTGCAACTTTTAATGTAAATAATTCATATATCAGACATTTGTTTGATTTTGGTGGAGCAGAGAGTCACGAGACATTTCCTTATATTGCATTTATATTTTTCTTAGAGCACAAATACAAAACTTGTTTTTTTTTTGTTTAATGACCCACCCCGATGAAATCTGTGTTTTTGGTGTTTTTAACAGGTTCCTGTGGCATTTTTGGGGGGGGGGATGGAGGTCATAAATAAGGAAAATTCATCTCGAAATTCCAAAGTTTCCGCAGAAAATATGTTTGTAAAAAATGACAGTGTTTCTAAATTATGAAAAACAGCATAATCATAATTAAAAGACCAGTTGGATCACTTTAAATAAAGCTCAAAATGTGATCGGAGTGTCTTTAAACCAAACACCAGCGTCTGGCTTGTTTGGGGAAGTGGGAATGTTCAGGTAAACTCAGAACAGGGAACCAAGATCTCAGTTCACTTTGAGAGGAACAAGAAACTGAAACAAGCCCTTAAAAATACCTTGATAATTTGATAAACTATGAACCATTTGCACTAAATTATTTTACTTCAACAATAACTGTTTTTTACTGTCTAATACAGCAGAATTACTGCAGAATTCTTTGGCAAAATTGTTGTCTAAAAGTGACAGTTATTTAATTTTAATGCAAAACATGCTGCCTAATTTAAATGTGGCTTAAGATTTATAAAAAGATTCATTTGAATTAAACACTTTTCTGTAGACACTTCCTGCTTTGAGGGGATGATGCTGTGCGGAATTATCCAGTCAGAGCTGGATATGAGTCGGTGTCCCTGAAGTCATATGAGTGGGTCAGATGACTTGCTGCTCAGGGATTATGGCTCTTAATCTGCCTGTCATGAAAACTAAACAGGAAGGAAAAGAGATGAAGAGGGTCAGATGTGGATGAAGACAAAAACAAATCTAATTTTGCTACATGTCATTAATACGGAGCATTTCTCTCATGTAGCCCGCATTTCACACCAAGAACCAACATGTGTTTGTAGAATTATCATGACACTGCATTTTTTTGAGCATCATCGTCTAAAAAAAAGCACTAACGGTGAAAAACTTTATTTTTTCTTTATTAAAAAAAATGTCTGACGAAGTCAAAATAAAAACATAAAAGTTTGAAATTTGCACAATAATATAGAATGTAATTAATCTTGACTTGAGTTCTTATATTGTTATGATACAGGAATGTTTGTGTTAAATTAATTAATGCATTTCTGGGAACTTATGTCATTTTTTATAGTTTTAGAAAAGTGTGGATCAAAAAGCATCACAGCAGCAGGATTTCACTGCAAAATGATCTGACGGGTTTTCCGAACAGCCGTACATCGCAGCATGACTCAGCAGATTTGCTCAGAAACCTTCTTTGGTGGTCTCTCTGAACTTTGTTTACAAATCCCCTTTTAACAGTCGCAGCCTTTTGGCAGCATGTGGAAGCAGCAAGTTTCCTGTTTTCATCTCAGCTTTCTGTCCCTGTTCTTACAAAATGAGAGTATATCTTTATACACATGTGCATTTTTGTGATTGCCTTAAAACATGTATGTAACCCATTACAGGATGACATTTTTTTTTTTAAATTGATGTTAAAAAAAGCATTTCTACTGCTTTGCATCAGTTAACTTGAGACGCTTTATGAAAATCACTGAATTGATAACAATTGCATCTTAAATTATAATGATTCGACATTCACTGTTTGATTCATTGAGACTCTTGTCCAAACAACTGAAGGTATTCATCAAATCTGGTTTGACTCATGGCTGGAAACAAGGACTTGAGCTGTGAACAATGCACATCTGTTTACTGTCATGCTTTCTGTTTTCCATGATTTTGATGTTTCAGTTTTAGGAATGCAGAAACACCAACTTGCTGCTAATGACTTTCTGCTATTTGATTTTGAACCTTTAAAGTGAAGATAATAAACGTTATTTCCTAGTAACTTTTTCTGTACAAAGACAATCCAAAATGCTTTGCATAAAACCTAAAAAACAGATAAAATTAATAATAAATTCAAATTAAATAAAATACAATTAAAGTAAGCATAAAGTAACAGTTTGGATTTAAGTTTATTTTCAAATTTATATGAGAACAGGTGGGTTTTTAACCTGGATTTAAAATAATTAATTATTCAGCTAATCTGTGGAGCGTATAAGCTGAATGCAGCTTCTCCATGTTTGGTTTTGACAGGAATTGACAAAAAATGGATCCAGATGATCGAAGAGGTCTGGCTGGCATATAATGGGTCAGGAAGCCAATCATGTATTTTGATGATAAACCATCCAGCAACTGAATTTTAAAGTCTATTTTCTGGCAGATAGGCAGTCAGTGGTAAGACCTTAGAACTGGACTGATGTGGTCAACTTTTTTGGTCCTTGTGAGAACCTGAGCAGTTGAGTTCTGGATAAGCTGCAGTTTCCTGATTAAGTTTTTCAGTAGTTATGTAAAAAAAAACGGTTACAGTTGACTAAAGACGCAAACATGAACTAGTTTATCCAAGTCCTGCTTAGACATCAGATCTTTAATCTTTGAAATATTTTTAAGATGAATGAAATGTTCACCAACCATTTGGTCTGTGTCCATCACTACATCCAAGTTTCTCGCCTGGTTGGTGGTTTTTAGATTAATTGTGAGCTCAAACTGTTTCTCTTTAGCTCGAGATACAATAACCATGGTTTATTTTTGTTTAACTGAAGTAATCTGTGGCACATCCAGTCATTAATGTCCTCCATACAATACCAAAAGCCTACGGGGCCTTGTTCGACTGTCATTGTAATATATATCTGTGTGTCATCTGCATAGATAAAGTAACTAATGTCATTCTTTCTAATTGGGCCTATAGATGTTAAATAGAAGTGGCCCCAGGATGGAGCTTTGGGGAACTCCACGTGTCATTTCTGTTGACTCAGATGTGAAGTAACCAGCTGACACAAAATACTTCCTGTTCTCCAAGTATGTTCTGAACCAGTTTAAGGCTTGACTTGAGTTTACAGTTAAACTGTAAATTTACAATCATCTTTGCTCTGGACAGGTTTCTGTCGTTAGATATTTGTCCTCCTAACCCACTT
This sequence comes from Oryzias celebensis, assembly GCA_014656515.1. NCBI lineage: Eukaryota > Metazoa > Chordata > Actinopteri > Beloniformes > Adrianichthyidae > Oryzias > Oryzias celebensis. The sequence continues at coordinate 54,736,955 of BNCR01000001.1, forward strand.
TCCGATGCGTGTTTTTCAACTGGCAGGCTTAACGGAGGAGTAACAAGCATGGAGGAGACTGGCAGCAGGAACAGCAGCTTGCAGAGAAAGAAACCTCCATGGCTCAAATTGGACATCCCGACCATCCAGCTCACCCCGGACGACACCCCCCCATCCAACCAGGTAGAACTCACCTGTGAAGTGCAACATCTGAACAAGAAACAGAGAAAAACCAGGATTCTCAATGTTTGTTTTGCAATTTCTTTGTTGCTTCTGTGTTGTAGCCGGTGAAGCGTATGCGCAGCGTCAGCATGCCGGGAGAAAATCCTCAGACCCGCACTGCAGCCTTGGAAAGCTCCAACAACTACCTCAAACCTCCTCTGGAGAGGATGCCCCCCATCAAACAGTCCATCAAGAAGTTAGTCCCCGACATGCAAACCATTTCCTTCTGTTTCCAACAACCTCAATAATTTTTCCAAATCTTTGAGCTGCTAACAAAACTTCACACAAATTAATCTTTCTGTTTCTTCTCCGCTTCTTTGGTTCTGCCTTTTTTTTTTCCTTCCCAACCTCTTCTTTGCATGTGTTAGTGGTGAAAGAAGGGTACACTTTGACCGTCTCAACACGGTTCCTCCAAAAGGCCAGAGGTGCCTAAGGAGGGTGTCAACCAGCCGAAGGCGATCCTGTGTCCCCAAATTACAGTCCAGACGGCGGTCGTCTATACCCAAACAGATCATCAGGTACAAGAGCATTCAGATTCTTTTGGGATTCCTAATAAAGAATAATTAGTAACTTAAGCACCATAACACTCAACAAAGTACATTAATATGACAGTATTGTTGATTTTTAGAATTGTTGGTTTTCTTTTGGACAATTTACTAATTCTTTTATGTTGTATGATAATTATTTAATGAATTTAAACAACATAAAGTTTCAACACAACAGGAATAGCCTCAGATTGTAGCAGCATGGATGACATGGGAAGGTTCTTGCATGAAAACAGTTGCTTTAGTCTCTTCCTGCTTTCTCAGCAGACTTTTAACACAGTTCGTTAAAAATCCTCTCAATGCAGGAGTGCAAGAAAGACCAACTCAGGTTGGTTTTCTTTAAAAGTTAAAAGAAATATGTGCAGCCAGTATTTTTTTATTAACAAGAAATCTAATATTAAGAATTCTAAAAACAAAGAGTTCCACATAAGCTTCCAAAAACGTAAACATGAACTAAAATATTTTACTGTTATATGGAATTGCTTCAAATTGAATGTATTATTCTTCTTCTCCTAGCAAATGGTTTAGATTTTTGAGTTTTTATGGACTTAATTGTAGATCATTTTTATACCAACAAAAACTAGTGTAATGAGTGTAAATGAATCATTTTAGAACTAAATGTCAACAAAATGAGGGTCTTAGGATACATTTGTCAACATTTAGACATTCTCATAAAATCTAAAATATAAAACTATCTATCTATCTATTTAGCTTATATTAAAAATATTAAACATCAATTATCATATACATCAATTATTTAGAGATATTAACCTACAAAAACTATACATAAACTGTCCTATATTAGTAAATATTATAAATATGAATTAGAATTGTGTGAGGATTCATTTAGGTGTGTTTGGGATTTCAAATTAGATTCAGATATCAATTTTAATAAGTGAGTGTTAATAGAATAAGAATAGAATGCTTTTCTATGTGTATATTTACCCATATGTATGGTTGCATGTGTCTATATGATTGATTGTATTTGAAAACTGGAAAGAGTGACTCCTCCCCCTGGAGAGGGGTCACCAGTGCACCTGTTTCCAAAATTGGAGTCTTACTTGTCCTTTGGCAGACTGGCTTTTTGGCAAGAGTATTTAGAATTTGTTAAAATATATTTTTCTTAGACACTTTTACTATGAAAGACATAAAAGCTGCAGGCCTGTGAGTTTAAACAGAATGTGGATGTGCTTCAGGCCACATCAACATAAAGCTAAAACAGAGTTTTTGTTTCTTACCTGGTCTTTGTGTGGGAGGAAAGTGCAACCTTTTATGGCCGTGGGTTTGTGTGTGTTTGTGAGGGACTTACAGTAGAGCTGTAGTGTCTCCTCTGCAGAGGAACACATAAATCAGTAGTGTAAGGAGTCTAATTATGATGTTTGGAGAAGCAGAGGAACCATGAGTCATTTTTGCGTGTGAAGTTGTCGTTTGTTAAATGGTAAATGCGCGTTTGGCCTCATTGTTGCTCAAAATGACAGGTGTTTAGGCTTGACAGGCTGTGTGAGGCTCCGCTGTTCAGGTGGGTTGTCTGGAGGTCCTGTTCCATCATGCCTGCAAGCCTTCTTGTCCTGGTTTTTGTCCCTACACCCTGTTGTTGTCTCTGTGTCTGTAAAATAAGGAGAAGAATTTCAGTGGCTGTTGCAGGTTCAGTTTGATGAGGGCCAGGCCCCCATCTTTCATAAAGAGGGACTCCGGGAAACCCGCCTGCTGCTGCTGCATTCACACTCTCCTCCAAACACAGGCGTGTGGAAAACCCTTCTGGTGACAAGTTCTGGAAATGTCCTGCTGCTCACTTCAGCAATGCAGCAGGAAGAGATCTGGATATTCACCGCAGAAGTCAGAGCCAGTTTGGACCGCAGAGATCACTCGTGTTGAGCCTATTCTTATTGTATATTTGCCAAGGACAGCTGTGATATTCCTTCATGGAACTCTGTCATTAGGATCATTTTGGATCCAGTGGATCAGGGTCAAAATAATGAGGTGGTGATGCAAGCAAAAGAGCTCGGAAATGTGCGCTTCACGCCATGACCTTGAACTCGTTCGGGGTCTTTCAGGAAAGGTGAGTACAGTCCAGAAGAACCCGGTGAATCTGGAGCCATTGGGGCCCAGGATCGATGGCTTGGTGGGGTTCTGTTCAGCTCGCAAACATGCTTTCATCAGTTTTAAAATACATTTTGACCTTTTTTTCAATGCTGTATGCAGATCCTTAAAAAGTCTTTAATGGTCTTATAAAGCACAAAATTGGCTTAAATTCTTGTGAATCTTAATTTTTTTCTCGTCAACGTGATGTCGCAACAAATTCTTTTTCCGGTTTGCGTTGTGCCGTAACTGTGAACTGCTTGTTAATTGAAAACGAAATGTTCTGATTACACTGTTTCTGATGGATATTCAGGACAGTAAAAGTGTATGATTGATAACATTATAGAAGTTCTACACTCAGGTCCATTATTCTATTTTGTCATGCTCTTGCTCTATTTAGTGTTTGCAGGAATCTTTGCTAAATTAGACATGATGTTCATTTTCTTTGTATAGGCAATCTTAAAATAGATTAGTCTCAAATAGATCTAACTTCTGCATATGTGTAGACAGCCCGTCTTAATACAGTACAAAAATTATGTGTGAAAGATAAAAACTTACTGTTAATAAAATAATATATAAAATGAAAATAAAATAAAATGAAAGTAATGTGAAATCTGTTTTTGTGTCTCTAAAACTGAAAATAATGTTAAAAATAATCAAATGAAAAAAAAACAACATGTTAAATCAACCTGGCTTCTAGAAATGCAAATGTATTCTTCTATAGATAACATTTCTAAACCTGAATGTTTCCCAAACCCTGCATACAACTAAATGAACTCCTTTTGGTGTCTACAGAGGACAATAGTGAAGGCGTGGAGCTCTGGGAGTTGCAGTTTATGTTGGTTTTTTTAAGGTTTTGACAGGAAAATATTACAAAAATTTAATTAGACACTAAAATTAGACCAAAAAATGGACAAATGTGCAAAATAGTTCTACTTGATACCACACAACAGATTTATTCTGCTGTGTCTTTTTTTTAAGTAAATGGTTTGTAACTGGACTATTGGGTGTGGAGTGTTTCCGTTTTAGTGCAGTTTTTTTCATTCACATTAAATGTTTTTTTTCTATTTATACATTTTTATTTCCATTGCTTTGTTTTATAATTCCTTCTCTCTTGTTTAATTGTCTCAGCCTAAATCCTGGAAGTTTGCGTTTTTTTCGTATCCTCTCTTTCTTAAACATTCCTCCTGTGTTCCCTGTGGAACAACAATCCCCCCTGCCATGGTTTTCCCCTATCCCACACAGTCTTAAAAGGCTTCTTTTAATCTTTTATTACAGAGCGTTGGCCTCGTCCTCTTGACAGGTTAACATGCAGCCGAGCGCTCTGTAAAGAGACACGTTTGCTCCTCATCTGCAGTGAGACTGCTGCTCTCCCTGCTGGCAGAATCAAACTATATTTTCATTCATTCTGTGCTCAATCTGCACACAGACATACTGACAAATCCTATTACCCTGACTGAGGTAACAGGAAGGGAAATACACAACAGGACTGGGCTGTGTAGACATGACGATCCCGTTTGATCCTGATTTATAGCTTTACAATTCGTGATGCGTTTTTAATCCTGATTTTTTTGTCATGCAATCACTTCATCTTTACCTGAAGTTGGAAATGTGGGGAACATAATAGATATAGTTGCTGGTTTAAAGTAGAATCATTTTATTACTTTATGATTATTTAACAATAAGCACTGAATTTGTCTGAACAGCACCAATTGATGTTAAAGTCTCACTTTGATCGACTTTTTATCTATTTTTAGAGCATTCCTTATGGACTTTTAATCATGATTATGCCATTTTCAGCCAAAATCAAAAGTCTTTCTAATTTTTTAGGACATAGTTTCTGCAGAGACGCAAGGGTTCATTGAAAATTTACATTTGAGTTGTGGACAGGACAGTTGGCACAATCCAAAACTGCCCCCCTTCGTTCCCATTACCCATAATCAAGAGCTCTGTTAATGCGCTCTCCGGCTGGCTTACAGCCCCAACTTAATATTACCGGTGCAACAAAAATGGTGAGCAGTATTGGCGCTATCCAGCCGTACAGCTTAGAGCCAAATGCCAGCTCAGATGAGAAAAACAAAGACGTTTTTGGATTGTAGTTCTTTAAAGAGTACTTGCAATCTGCTCCCGAAAATTTGAGTACCAGTATTCACAATGTCCAATGTCCCTGATTTGTGATCTTTATAAATATAGTAGAGTGTAGTTAAAAAAAAAAAATGGAGTGGATGAATCAGAATGGAGCGAAGAAGGAAACTTGTACCCAATGTATTTTCTACATTACAAATACAGCATATTTAAATATATGCTGCTAATTCATAAGAATTGAAATAAAGAAATACTAAGAAATGCAAATTTAAAGTTTCATTTTCTTTAAATATGTCCTCAGAAGAATTCCACAATAACATGTTAAAATCACAATTGTTATTGACCTGAGTCTTTCATTAAAGCCAAAGTCCTGTTAGTTGTCACACACCTGGGTGGGATTTGTTCTCAACATTTGACTCATCCCTTGGGGGAGCGGTGAGTTGCAGACACAGCCGCTCTTGAAAACCATTTGGTGTTTTAACCCCCAAATCTAACCCCTTCATTCTGAGTATTAAGTAGGGAGGCTCTGGTTGCCATTGTTTTTAATATTTGGAATGACTCAGCTGTGAGCTGGTTAATGTTTGGTCTCGACTCATCCCTGTTTCTCTCAGAGGGCCTTTTTTAAAGGGATGATGGGAAATTAGTGCAGGTTTCCTCCCCACCAACAGTCCCGCCCACTACTTAGAGACAATTAAAAATAAGTGCCTAAAAACTGTTTAATCATCACCATCATCATAACTTAAAGCACTGGTAAAGCTTTGAAAACAGATCAGAAGATGTTTGAAGTTTATCTAGAAGGAAACCAGTTATTGTTTGGTTCAGGAAATCTTGCTCACATGTTGTAAACTCAGAGATGCTAAAGTCTTTGGGGTCATTTTTGTGAAAGAACCAACTTAGAAGGAATTTGTTTCAATCTTCCAATTTGTTTTTTTTGTTTTACATCAAGGTATTTTCCTGAACGAATCCCTGCTCTCTCCACAGGGGCACAGCTGACTGGTTCGGGGTAAGCAAGGACAGCGACAGCACACAGCGATGGAGGAGGAGGAGCCTGCAGCACTGCAGCCAGCTGTACGGGGGTCTGAAGACACAGGTGATCAGGGATCTGGAGCTCCAAAGCCACGACAACCTGTCCCTGGCTAGCACTGAGACCCTGCCTTCTTTCCCACCCCACCTCCCTAATCACCACCATTATTTTGGCATGCAGAGGGTAGGCTGGAACCGTCGCAGTAAACACATTCATTGCCCTGTCCTACCTCAGTATTCCTCTTTTTTTCCCTAATATTTTCTATTTCTCTCTTAAAATAATCTTTTTTTCTTTAAGTTAACAACACCTTCCGTCTGCATGTTTGTTTTAAAAGTTTTATTGGGTAGCATGGTGGTGCAGTGGTTAGTGCTCTTGCCTCACAGAAAGAAGGACCCTGGTTCAAGGCCTAGAAGCTGGGGAGCCTTGATTTGATTGTGTGAGCAAGGCGTCAAAAAACGACAAGTTGGGACTCCAAAAGGGACAAAACAAATTTAGAAAATGGATGGTATTGGAATTAAATTGCTGTGGCAATTTTCAAATGGCTGGCTACTTCCATGAGTTAAATGATAAATCATCTACACGTCACTACCAAATCCGAATCCCTGATTGATTAAACGTTCAACTGTTGTTTGGTTCAATGGCCGTGTCTTGTACATAGAGTGGAAACATTTTCAAAGTGATGTGCCAATATGAGAGTTTTGATGCAGAAGCCTAAAACGCACATATACGCACGTTTACATGGACTTTTCATTGAACGTAGAGCCAGCTGTGAACGTAGCTACAGGGATTTACAGTCACTGATTCATCTTTGTCAATTTTTAACTCAAAAATGGTGTGTCTTAAAATAGACAGAAGCAACAGCTGAGTTTCTGCAACACAAATTAAAAGTTGTACTTGCAGCTGTTCTTAACTTGTTATGTTAGAAAGTGTTTTGACGTTTCTGTCAGCAGGTGGTGGACCCCTTGTCACGTGGCCGAGTGTTTCGCGTAGCGGACGAGGTGGACGGCCATGTTGTCACGCAGAGCCCCCTCACACCCGGCGCCGCATCTTTTTGCTCCTTCTCCAGCTCCCGCTCCACCCTCAACTGGTTACCACGGAGACGCAAACGGGACTCGGTGGCTGTGATGAGTCTGAAGGCTGCAGCAGCTCTGATGAAGGTGGAAGAAGTTCAAAATCCTAATTTCAGAACAAAATTTGTACCTGCAAAAATGGATTGACTGCTCAGATTTCATGCTCTTAACGTAAATGCGTATTAATCTCTACTGTAACTGCTTTTTATTGGTAATCTATTCTTGGAATTGGAACCGTAGATGCATTTTAATCTCCATTAAAATTTGGTTGGTCATTCTTCTGCAGATTTGTTACATAAAACATCAGCTTGCCTTTTCAGGGATTAAAGTCATGACAGGAGAGGACGGTTGTGGATATAAAGAATGTATGATGAGGCAGCGCTGATCATGACGTCAGCATCAGCCGGTGTGGAGTTTACCCAGAGGAACAGATGGTTTTTGATAATACACAGCGAATGCTATGTGCTGGATTGAGGTCAGAATATTCTAGAAGACCAGATCTCATCCATTTGTTGGTAGACAGTGCTACAACTACACAACCACACTAGGAATGAATGATATGATTACACATTTTCTGTGTAAATTAAACAATAACAAACCTAAGCAGATGCATGATGGGACCTCAATCGATCAAAAAATCCCAAATTTGCAGATCAAGGAGCATAAAAAAAGGATATAGTTCTGAAATATTCCACTAAATTGAGACTAGATGAAAAGAATGTTCTGACAAAAAACACTGTGGCCACCTCCTGACATGTCAATGTAAGTTGTAGGTTAAAGTACATATTTAGATGTGGCAATGGAGGTTTTTTTTTTATAACAATGCCTATATTCCTAGTATGATCATGAGGGGAAAAGATGGAAGTAAAAGTATACTCAGAGTTCCACAAAAGAAAACAGGAAATAAAACAACTGAAAGGTGAAACTTTTTTCTCTTCTTCTTTATGCTGCTGTGAAACTCAATTGATCTTCAAAAAAAGAATTTTACATCAAAATACACAAACTTTGTGTTCAAACCATTTTTTTCTTTCTTTGCAATACTTTCATGTCTTTGATCTCTCTAATTTTCTTATCTTTTGAATAAATTGTGCTGATATAAGTGCTTTTGATTGACCATCTAAATGCCAGCTCCAAAACAGCCTCTGTGGGAGTGTTCCACCTGACAACATGTTTGTCCCACAAGTTTGACAATTTTTAGATTCAAATCAGATCAAAATGGTGGAAAACTATAGATCAGTACAGTAATGTAGTTTTATATAGGTCTATTGAGTTTGTCATTTTATTTTGCTATTTTACTTTTATTTTACACAACCTCATATCGTAGACGGGATACAAAGGTAGGTAGGTAAAGGTTGTTTTCTAGGTTGTTTTCTAGGACATAGTTTCTGCAGAATGGCAGGAGTTTATTAAAAATGAAGCTCTGAGTTGTGACCTGTCGATTGTACATCGCTGGTACAAGCTTTTCAAATGGCATTTTTTTTGTTTGTTCATGATTCACAATGATGTGAATAAATAAACACACAGAAATGCTATTTTAATTTTATTTTTTTTAAATATATATCCTCCGTCATGAAAAAATTGATACAAAACATGCTAAAAACACTGAAAATAATATATACATATTTAATTTAAAAATATTTATGTTGGAGTGGGTCTTTAAACCTGACATTTCACAGGACAATACTTAAGCTGTCAATTTCCTTTAAAGATAATTTTCTTCCATATTTACATGTTGCCGGTGTATATTAAAAAACTTGTTCCATTTCTGAACGAAGCTTTTTGTACGAAGAGAATTCTCAATCTCTATGTTTGTTAGGGTCGGACATTGGGGGACAGCCACGCCGGGCAGTGCCGCAGGAGGAGTTTCCTGCCTCCAAGTATCTTTGAGGAGGACACAGTGGATTTCCCTGATGAGTTGGATACTTCCTTCTTCAGCAAAGTGAGCAGCAAACACATTTCCTCTCCTTCATCATGAAGGTTCACTCCTACAACTTTTACGTGTTGCTGCAGGATGGTCTACCGTACGAGATATCCAGCTCTGCCGATGATGTTTTTGAGACATCCTCAGAAGCCAACATCAAACATCTGGATGAGAGCACGCTCACAGGAAGTGTTCTGGATAGGAACAATCTGGAAAGGAGTCATGTTATATTGTGGGTTTCTATTTTTAGCAAATGAAAAGAAAGACAATAATATTCATCTCAAGCTCCAACTGAGAGGTTTTTGATGGCTCCTGCTTGAATCTCTTCCATCTAGCCCTTTGGAGAGAGGATGGCGGAAAGGAAAAGATGGTTGTCTGGTCCAACCCAAAAACCTAAAGCAAGAAGGGGTGAATGTTCAAAGCCATCAGCAGCGCGGTCAAAAAATTTCCATTCCTGTAAAGAAGCTGTTCACCCGCCAGAAGAGACCATACGGGCTGGGCATGATCGGACGTCTGACGAACCGAACATACCGCAAGCGCATTGACAGCTTCGTCCAGAAGCAGATCGAAGATATGGACGGTCACAGGTTTGAGCCCAAATCTTTTCAACAATAGCTCATCACTTATGCCTGGTTTGGGTGATGTGTTTCAGTGACTGAACTCGTTTTTCTCTTCAGGCCTTTTTTCACGTACTGGATCACATTTGTCCATTTGGTCACCACCATCATGGCTGTCACTATTTATGGTTTTGTCCCTTTTGGCTTCTCTCAGTATGAAACTGTGGACTCTGTGAGTGCTTTTTGGTTTTTAATGAATCATTTTTTTGTCGCTGTTTTTTTCTCACTAATTTTAAGTTTATGTTACCTTTTAGGTGTTAAGGAATAAAGGAGTTTATGAAAATGTCAAGTTTGTCCAACAGCAGAACTTCTGGATTGGCCCAAGCTCGGTAAAGATTTGAGATTTTCTATTATTTATCTTTAAAGTATCAGATACGTAGGTTTATGAAGTTAATGCCAATATGAGACACCGGACACACAGGGCATCTGATGCACAGTCAAGAACACGCTAAACTGACATTTTTAAACATGTTCTTAACATGTGGTTTTCCCATTGGACTTTTTACCACCTGATACTAGCGCATGTACTCAGAGTTGAAAGAGACTTGGTGTGAAATATCGAAGCGGTGCAAATCTTTCTCCTGCCTTTTTCTGTCACAGCTCTGTTCTGATTTCTGAAAGATTTGGTGTCATAGAATTCCAACTGGACACAAACCGCAATGTTGCATTTCTCCTTCATGATCAATTTTCAAACTGTTGGCACTGTGGTATAAATAGTAAAATGGTAAATGGTGTATGCATAAATACAGAGGTACACATAGGTGGTGTGCAGGTGAGCAAGACAGATTTTTTTTTCAAAGTGTCAAAGATCTCAAAGAAGCTCCATCCATCTATTGTTTTGGAGTTCCTTTACCCTCAAAGATGAAGTCTGAACCACAAAACAAACGCACGTTTGTGAAAAAATGGCTGCAGGAGATCAGCTGACTTCAAACAAATGATGAGTAGATGGAGATATGACGTAGAACATGCTATGAAAATTCCTCTCAAGTGGGCCGAAAAGGTGCCGTTTACAAAAGTACTAAAAACTTCTGTAAACACAATGATGATCATTTGTCCTTGGAGCAAAATTGTTCATGCACATTTCTCTATGCGCATTCTGAGGGCAATAGGTCGTAGTGAACACTTATACAACACACAAGGGTAAGTAGGTGAGACGCAGGTGTGTTGTATGGATCTTTCGGACTGCGGACAGCCCTTAGTGCTGTTCATGTAATATGTGCGCTCCTTGTGCAGCCTGATTGTTAGAAATGAGGACAGACAATCAGAGAGTAGTTCATGTGTACATCCTATGGGTGTATACATACAGTATCACATGAGCCAGTACATATCATACCGTGATATACATATACATAAATTAACACCTGCCCACCCGCCAAATGTGGGTAAAACTTCAAATTGGCGGCTTGAGAAACTATTCCACTAGCCACTTTGGCGGGTGAGACATTCATGTCTGACACGGGGCTCAAACTCAGAACAGCCATGACTTTTAGCTGTCTGCCTTTCCTCCCCACTTGAACACCACAAACATCCATCACAGTTTGTTCAAACATTTCCTTCTGACTTTATTGAGCAGATTTAAAACTCACATTTGCAGCAGTAGCTGGTGCTTTCAGGGCCTGCATGGAATTTTTGCACTTATGTGCTTTCATTAAGAGCTTGCTATTGCTAAATTATTTCATTGTTTATCACTTGTTTTAATCTTTATGGAAACATTCAATAAAAAAGTGTTGTCTTCTTTTTTTAAATGAATGCAAAACGCTTCTATAAAAAAAAAAATCCAAAATCGTAAAAAGAAAAAAGCCTTAGGAATACTTCACAATACACTTATCACACGCAAGACAATGGTACGTTCCATCTTCATGACAACCCTTGAGGTGGCTGCACGAGCCTCAGGGGAACTTAAAACACACTTTTCTCTTAAGTTATGTCCACTCTTCTTTACGACCTGGACAACCCAAAAATCCAAAGCAACCGTACAGCCCAATCCCCGTCTGGGTGCATGTGACTATGGCTGTAGCTTGGACCTGCATGAGACACTTTCTAGATGCTGGCTTCATGACTTTTGCTTTAAAATAAGTGTCACCGTGTCACACAAACCTGTACTTATTATTAAAACCAAGTGCTTCAGATGGGCCTCGAACTCACAACCTCAGCACCACAGCAGCCAGTTTCCTGTTTTGATCTGTTCTCCATTGAAAGCAGTTTTTCAGATTTTAATAGTATAATCTCCTCTTATAGGAAGCACTGATTCACCTTGGTGCGAAGTTTTCCCCGTGTATGCGTCAAGACGAAGAGGTCCACCAGCTGATCCAGGAGATAAAAGCTAAAGAAAGAGAATCGGGCTGCTGTGTGAGGAACGACCACTCCGGCTGCCTGCAGACTTTGCAAGAAGAGTGTTCGGTTAGTTTGACCCACTACTGCATCAATTTAAACTAAGATTTGTCTCTTAGAAAACAAAGAAAGGTAAGCTGACATTAAAATAAAGACCAATTCTTGGTTGTTTGTCTTTCTTCTATTGCAGAGTACATTGGCAGAGTGGGTGAAATGGCCTCAGCATCCCAGTGCTCCGTATCTGAAGGGTAAACCACGTCAGCATGGGTCAGTCTGCCATCAGGATCCAAGGTAGTGACTGACACATAAAGTCTTATGAGTTTCCAACAGCCGTTTTTAAAAAACATTTTGCTTACATTTCTTTTTCCTGTGTTTATTTCTTCAATAGAATTTGTCAGGAGCCGGCCTCAGTTTCACCTCACGAGTGGCCAGACGACATTACGCAGTGGCCAGTAAGAACTTTAGATCTTATATCTGAAATTATCTGAACAAGAGAAATTTCAATGCTAAATTATGACAGTTTTCAATGAATTAATCAAAGCTAAGTGTTTAAAAATAATTATTAAAAGACTGTGTGAACTGAGAATAGAGGTCAAAGCCTGGAGACGGATTTCCACTGGTCTGTCTGTGTTGTGTCTTCGTTGTGCTTTTTTTCGTTGCGCTTTTCTTCGTTTCTTTGTGTTGTGTTTTTGTTGCTTTGAAGCAAAAAAAATTGCACATTCAATTAATCTAATGGAATGTTTACATCGCGTCCGTCATGTCTGCATCTGACATCCTTCTCTCCGCACCGCAATGCAAGCTTTATGCAGGAGTTCTATTTCAAGCCTGTCGGTGCGTCAATGTCGCAGCAAAAAGCCGGAGAAACAGAAACAGGTCAAAATAAAAGCTACTGTTGTACTTCAAAAATAAAACTATTTTATTTCATATTTATGTTGACTTGCCCTCATGATAACACTGAGGACAAGGACTCAGTGAAGAAGGAGAGGGCGTGAGGCCTGATTGCTTAAGTTTTGGATGAGCAGGACAAACTACTCGACATAGGGACGGCAGGACAAACCACTCCTTCAAGAAACGGGGGAAGGACTAGAGAGAGACAATGTAAACTATCTGATGGTCAAGAGACGGACTCCCCACGCAATGCAATGGAGATGCACCGCAGACGGACCATGGTAGATTTGGGGTCACTCACATGTTTGAGTCTTTAAATTTTCAGGTAGTCTGGACCCGTCATAAATTGGAATGTACCAATGTTGTGTGTGGTAATTGTATTGTGAAGTATTCACAAGGCTATGGTATGTTACATGCACTTCTCACATGTACGGTGCACTTAAGCCAGCTACACTGTTAAAGCAAAAAGAGCCATGTGGTCTAGTTTTTTTACTGACCAAAACCTATTGCGAGTCCAAAGTCCCACTTCACCTTTTTGGAAAATATTCTTTATTACAAGTTCCTTTCAAAATAAAAAACATTCTGTGTCAATACGATCCTCCTCTTGCAGCAGAAATACGTGCAGTTATACTTTAAGAACTTTGGTTCTGAACAACAACTAGACATAAAATAAGAATATGAGCTTGCTCTAGTAATAACTCCAATAATAGATCAAACCTTTTACCGTCATTTTGCTTAGTTATTTGACATGTGCATTGTGGAAGAGAAGGCAAAGCTCTCACTGCCTCTTCATTTAGTGTAATGTCAACAGTTAAGAAAAGTTAAGAAAGTTAAGAAAAAAGAAATCTATCATTAAAAAACAATTTAAAAGTTTACAAATCTAAAAATAAATGACAAAACCTAACTAACAAACCTTTCATTTGTTCAGATTTTTGGCATTTTTGTATTAAATGCCAAAGAACCACAATGAAGGGATAACCGGTGGTTCCAGAGCCTCAGACTTCTGCTCTAGTCCTTAGTAAGGTGCGAGTACTGGCTCCTTACTGACCGTGCATGAGCGATGCACGTTTGAGGTTGTGCACATCATACGTAAGCACCCGTATGATGTCCACACAAACTAAACTCTAAACTAAACTCTGACTGTCTAATGTCTTCTTTTCTAACAGTCAGGCTGCACACTTATCATGTGAACAGAACTAACAAGCTCTTTGCGCAGTTTGCAGGATTTGAAGGGGTTAAAAAAATGACAAATACCTACAACGTGCCTGCTTCTCACCGACTTCTGTCACAGTGGCTGGTAGACCCAGGAGTATGAAGGACTCAGAGAGACCCAGTAGAATCCTAGAATTTAAAATGGAAAACCAGAACATATCAGGAAGAACTTAAAACACTTCCATGAGGAGAACAGCGTAGAACATTTTTTTCATACAGGCTCAACAAGCAGTCCATGACCTTAATATTTCATGCGTGCCCCGTACAGTTTTGACAATTTTTCACCCATAAGGGCAGTTGTGTCTAAGACTTTAGTTTTAAAATGAGTGACCTGTTGGCAAACTGTACCTGTAAATGTGATTTGTAGGTTTGCACACGGTATAACTCTGGCAATCACACCAACCTTCCCCACGTCGACTGCACCATCACAGGCCGGCCCTGTTGCATCGGCACCAAAGGACGGTGAGAATCATGTTTGAGTTTTCTTTTTGTAGGGAAATAGAAGCCATCAAAGTCGGTGTTATTTGGGTTTTGGAGTAAATCGATGTGTCCAGTTGATTGTAAAAGTTCAATAACTGTTCTAAACGGTACTGTTTTGCTGCAGATGTGAAATAACTTCCAGAGAGTATTGTGATTTCATGCACGGCTACTTCCATGAGGAAGCAACTCTTTGCTCTCAGGTGAGACGATGTTTACCATTATTTTTAATCCTTACAGACCCTCTCTGATCTTATTTTGATCTATTTTCAAAGTTATCCTGGATTATTCAGCCAAATCCAAAAAGCCTGGATTGTTTTATTGGACACAGTACCTGCAGAGCGACAGCAGCAATCCCACCTCTATTTCCCTTCACCACTGCTGAGAGTTGTCTGTTTACATTCTGTTTTGCCAGCTTACAACCCTTTCACACCCCAATAAACATTTCGGGTGCAACAAAAATGGCGAGCAATATGGTAGCTATCCAGCCGTACAGTTTGGAGCCAGATTCCAGCTCAGATGAGGAAAACCAAGACATACATGGGTCTAGTCGTCTCCAAGTGGAAGCATCGGAATGGGGTGGAGCAGGAGGCTTGTGACCTGCCCAGCGTATTTTCTACGTCATCAATATGATCTTTTTCAAAAAACATTTTTTCGTCTGCTCCTGATTCACAACAGTTTGAATAAGGAAATACTCAGAAATAACAATTTAAGCTTAATTTTCTTTATACATGTCCTCCATCTTTAAAAAAAATACCTCAAGAACATGTTAAAAACACTAAAACAATTATGTCATCAGAGTGGGTCTTAAAAAAAAAGTGTAATGTTCTACATGAGGCTTTGAATCAGAATTGCAGAATTATAAATACTACAAGCTTATCTATTGTATCATCCGGCCTTATGTTATCTGCTAACTTGGAAAAGTTGTTGACCACCATGCTCTTCCACATTAAGGCAGAGGAGTATCAACGCTTAATCTTAAGCACATTTGAACATTTGTGTTTTCTTCTAAACTCTGTGTCTCTCAGGTGGCTTGCATGGATGATGTTTGCGGTTTGTTACCTTTCCTGAACCCCGAAGTCCCAGATCAGTTCTCCCGGCTGTGGCTGGCTCTGTTCCTTCATGCTGGGTGACTTCCCATTATCCAAACATTGAAATAGGTTTTATTTAAAGATAAATCACACAACTAAGATTAGAAACTAAAGATAAAATGAAACATTGGATGTGTTTGTCTTGTTTGTGCCTGCAGGATCCTGCACTGCTTGGTGTCTGTGTTTTTCCAGATGACGGTGCTCAGAGACCTGGAGAAGCTGGCTGGTTGGCTGAGGATCTCCATCATCTACATGCTGAGTGGCATCACTGGCAACTTGGCCTCTGCCATCTTTTTACCCTACAGAGCAGAGGTACAGGTCACCTGCAGCCTCACTTCTGCACAATACTCCCCCCAAAAGAGCAACTGTAGGAATTGCCTCATCCTTGATTGCTGAACTATAACCAGAAGACAGTTTTAATTTATCAGCATTCCTGGCACATTACAAACCATCCACACATGGAAGAAACCTCAGAGATTTGACTAGTTCCTCTTCTCTAACCTTCCAGGTGGGTCCTGCTGGCAGCCAGTTTGGCATCCTCGCCTGTTTATTTGTGGAACTGTTTCAGAGCTGGCAGATCCTCGAGAGACCGTGGCGAGCGTTTGCAAAGCTGCTGGCCATCTCCGTCTTCTTCTTCTCCTTTGGTCTGCTCCCTTGGATCGACAACTTTGCCCACATTTGTGGTTTTGTTTCAGGATTCTTTCTATCCTTCGCCTTCTTACCGTACATCAGGTAGGTAAAAAAAAGAAATCTGTCTTCTGGATCAGTTTACAGAGTAAATCAAATCTATGTATTTTTTTGTTTTTCCCAGCTTTGGACACTCAGATGCTTTCCGAAAGCGAGTCCAAATCTGTGTTTTCCTGCTTATTTTTGTTGGGCTGTTCTCCACTCTGGTGGTCCTCTTCTACGTCTATCCCATAAAGTGTGACTGGTGCGAGTACCTCACCTGCATTCCCATCACTGACAAACTCTGCGAGAAGTACGACCTTAACGCACACATCCTTTGATGGGAGTCAAAGAAGTGGCAAACGGGACTGCAGGACGGCTCATGACGGCTAATCAAAATCAGGACGTCATGGAAGAACTTGAAGTAGAGATGTGTGACCCTCCAAGCTGGGCTGAGTCACACTGAGAAGCAACTGCTTGGATATTTTCTATTCCAACTCTAATCTCATCATGCAAAAGTGATTCCACAGCGCCCCTCCATGGCCAGAAGAGAGAGAAAAAGAGCTTGATTAGGTGCAAAAGAATTTTATATTTTTTTATCAGTATTTTGAAGGCATTTTCTGAGTCGTACTTATCATCAGATAGGGTTTAAAATCATAAAACGTGCCTTAATTATTAAAACAACCACACAAATTGAATTGTTTTATTATCTTAGTACTTTAAGCTCCTCATATGAACAAAAAAAGGGAGAAATGTGTCATGTGAAAAGTGTGTTTTCTGCAGTACTTCAGTAATTAGCGGCCAAAGTGTGAACAGTTTACAACGCGTGGTTAAAACATACTTTAAAATGTTTTTAAATGTTGTTTTGGGGATCAAGCTAAAATATATCTATATTTATATATCTATTTATGGATATGTATATGCCTCACAGCAAGAAGGTTCCCAGTTCAAGTCCTAGCTGGGGGACTGTGTAACCTTTCTGTGTGGAGTTTGCATGTTCTCCCCGTATATGTGTGGTTTTTCTCCTGGGACTCCGGCTTCCTCCCATCATCCAAAAACATGCTTCATAGGTTGATTGGTCACTCTAAATTGTCCCTAGGTGTGGATGTGAGTGTGCATGGGTGCGTGATTGTGGCCCCTGCGACAGACTGGTGACCAGTCCAGGGGTGTCCCCTGCCTTTGCCCAAGAGTAGCCGGGTTAGGCTCCGGCAGCCCCGTGACCCGAAACGGGATAAAACAGTTTGGTGAATGATATATATATATGTATATATATATATATATATATATATACATATATATAGTTTAGATTATCTCCATTATTAAAAAAACCTCTGAATCCTAATGTTTTTGCATTTGAAAATGTTTGCAAAAACAGGCTGTCATACAAGAAATGTATGATAAAAATAAAGATTTTCCAGTGATAATTAAAATAAGGGGAAAAAAAGTGTTTGACTGAATTGTAAAAAATCTCAAAAATCTGCATAGGACTTATTATGAAGTGTTGTTATTTTTTAAATAAAAAAAATACTGTTTTACAGAGCAAAGACCTTAAAGCAAGAACTTAAGGCAAAATATATTTCATTTAGAGTGTAAGTTTTAGTTTATTATTCAATTTTTTATCATTGAGTCGTTGAAAGACAAATTAAACACAAGTTTAATTATTTTTTTTTCATTTATTGATTTTAATTTATTTAATTTAATTTATTTTTCAGCACAAAATATGATCAAACACAACAGTTGTGGTCGAATCGCTATAGAAATTGAACACTTTTTATGTGGTTTAGTTACAAATATAAGAGTTTTGAATTCCTACTGTGTGAAATGTGTAAAGAAAGCAACTGCAAATGGGAAAAACTGTGAATGATTTTCAGAAATAAGTGTATGTGTTTCAATAAAGGCGGTGACGTTTTAGTCGCCCTGAAGTGAATGCTGTCTGATTCTGAATGATTTCTATAGTTGACCTTAATAAAACCTTAAAAAAGTATAAAAGACATGAAAATAACATCATTAAAAAGGCAAAACTCTGAACATGAAAGGACAAAATCCTTTTATTATTTAGTTTAAAATTTGTTTACAATTAAGTTTGTTCACTTTTCACTGATAAAAGTAAAACAGAAGGAAAACACTAATATTGAAGAAGTTCTTAACTCTGAACCATGGAGGTTCTGGACAGCAGGTGACAGTAATGAGTGTAATGAGATCAGGTGGAGTCCAGTGAGACATTAACTGAACCTCAGAGCATTTATAAGACCAAACTGTGTGGAAGTTTCATCAAACAGCAGCAGTTCATCTCCTTCACTTTGTCTCTGCTGGTGGATGTCAGCTCAGAGTTGTTCAGCATGGCTCTGTGTGTTGTGAAGTGAGTCTTCCTGCTTGTTGTGTGTTGCTTTGTGTTCCTGTGTTTACTGAGGTTGTTGATGTGAACAGGATCTCCTGGATGGTCTTTGTCCTCTTCAGCATTGGAGCTTGTGTTCCTGCTAAACAAGGCAAGTATCCAGAAGAAGCTCCTAACCGGTTCACATCCAAGCTGACTGCACAGACTGTAACCTCTTCTTTGTTCAGGTCAAAGTGGATCACGATCTGGATCTGGATTTGGACTTCTTGGTTTTGACTCTGGCTTTGGCAGCACTGGTGGTTCCAGATATTCCAGCAGCTCCAGTGGTGGTTCTGGATCAGATGGGAACCTGTTTGACCAGCAGCTTGCCAGCATCTTTGACTTCATTGCAGAAATCCTGCGCTTCAGGCCCAACCGTCCTTTCCCTCGTGAAGCCTGGACCTCTGAGCAAGTTCCTGTTAGATCTGTGGGGCGCCGTCCACAGTACCCTCTTTCCCGCGTCGTCAAGTCCAACGGCGGCTACCAGCGAGCCCGGGACTTCGCTTCTGATGCCAAATACACTCAGGATATTTTTGACCACATGTTTACGGATGAAGGCAAACAAGATTCTTCAAAGGTTGGATCTAAAGGACAGAAGGGCTACTGAAGGCTAGACACAATGCCTAAAGCCCTAATTGTCAGTTTTGTATCACCTTTGTTTGGAAACTTAAACTGATCCTGGAAATAAAACTTGCTCCTGTCTTTTCTTTGTTATACTTGCTGTGTCAAGCCTCTCTTCCAGACCAGGTACCTGCATGTTTCAGCTGGTCTCTGGAAAAACTGCTCCAGATCAGTGCAGCATAGAAGCTGAAAGCAGCTACTTGTTTAGTGTTGACTTTAGAGAACTGCCAAAAGACTGGATCCAGATAAGTGGAAAGGCCTGGCTTGCATATGTACTGGGTAAGGAGTGCATGTATTTAGGTTATAAACCTGTAGCAGAATATGGGAGAACTAATTCATGCCTTCGTCAACTTGACAACTGTAAGGAATCTCAGCTCTACCAAAAAACCAGCAAATTGCAGCTTATTCACAACTCGGCTGCACAGATTTTTGCTGGAAGCAAAGTATCACATTAGTCCAGTTCTGAGGTTTTTACTGGTTGCCAGAGGATTGACTGAAACCCTGTAAAACATGAGCCATTACATTGACACAATTCTTTGAAATTGAAGCCTCTACAGCTTCGGCTGAACAAACACTTATGTAGTTTCATTTTGTATTGTACCTGATATATCAGGTCACACAGTTCATGCAAGAGAACTTATATTTCCATTACTTTAGTGTTTGGCAAAGGGTTGAGGTGCATTCACATCGAGCGCCAGTCTCGTGTCCTGCCACTCCTTCAGCATGTGGCAAATGTGTTCCTTTAGCTCGCCGCCTTGGCCATGTATGGGAGGAGCTAACAGCTAATGCTTTTAGCCTGATTGCTATGGAGCGGTGTCTGTTCATCTCAGTTACAATGCATGGGAGACACGGGTGATGCTTGGAGATTAGGCTTATTTTGAAGAGCTCTACAAAAACATCACGCCTCCATATTTGGGTTTCTTAAACATTCTCTCTGGAGCCACAGCGTGTCCCCCCCTGCTGCTGTCTAACGGCCACTTCTGCAGTGTCTGTCTCTCTGAAAGCGTTCAGATGCTGTCACACATTAACCCGAGATGGCAAAAATAAAGAATAAAATGAAACCTTTTTTTTTTGTATTGTTTCAGTGAAAAGGTTCAGGAGGCATGAGCATACTACTTTACCATCCAGCAGCGGTCCTCTATCTATCCCTGAGCGTGTCCACTACAGCTCCAATTTTCCTGCGACAGACTCTAGAGTGCCTTTGCCCAACAGTAACCAGGACGGGCTCTGGAAACCCCGCTGTCCAGAAAGGGATACAGCAGGTTCAGAAAATTAATGGAAGTTCAGAAGAACCATGGATCAATCCACCATATTGGATGTTTTCTCTCCACTGTCAATGAAAACGTCACGTGCCCTAAGTTGAGTCACTGATTGGTTGAGGAGACCCAGTTACCTCCTCCCATTTTTCCTTGAATATGATGAGCAGTATTTTGTGCAATATTTCAATGCTGTTAAACATTCTCTTTAGGTTGCAGAAAATTTCAGAAAGAAAACACATTTTCTTATAACGTTGCAGAAGTTTTCATGGCAACAGTCTTCAGGGAGCCCTCAGTTGTTGCCACCAAAAACTGTTAGAGGTTCCAGACTGACTTGATCGCATGATGAACCACAAAGGTCTAACTTGATCTCAGCATGAACCATGGAGGTTCTGGACAGCAGGTGACAGTAATGAGTGTAATGAGATCAGGTGGAGTCCAGTGAGACATTAACTGAACCTCAGAGCATTTATAAGACCAAACTGTGTGGAAGTTTCATCAAACAGCAGCAGTTCATCTCCTTCACTTTTTCCTCTGCTGGTGGACGTCAGCTCAGAGTTGTTCAGCATGGCTCTGTGTGTTGTGAAGTGAGTCTTCCTGCTTGTTGTGTGTTGCTTTGTGTTCCTGTGTTTACTGAGGTTGTTGATGTGAACAGGATCTCCTGGATGGTCTTTGTCCTCTTCAGCATTGGAGCTTGTGTTCCTGCTAAACAAGGCAAGTATCCAGAAGAAGCTCCTAACCTGTTCACATCCAAGCTGACTGCACAGACTGTAACCTCTTCTTTGTTCAGGTCAAAGTGGATCACGATCTGGATTTGGACTTCTTGGTTTTGACTCTGGCTTTGGTAGCACTGGTGGTTCCAGATATTCCAGCAGCTCCAGTGGTGGTTCTGGATCAGATGGGAAGCTGTTTGACCAGCAGCTTGCCAGCATCTTTGACTTCATTGCAGAAATCCTGCGCTTCAGGCCCAACCGTCCTTTCCCTCGTGAAGCCTGGACCTCTGAGCAAGTTCCTGTTGGGTCTGTTGAGCAGCGCCCTCTGTACCCTTCATCCCACGTGGTCAAGTCCAGCAGCGGCTACCAGCGAGCTCGGGACTTCACTTCTGATGCCAAATACACTCAGGATATTTTTGACCACATGGATGTAGGTGGAGGCAAACAAGGTGGTTCCTCCAAGACTGGATCTAAAGGACAGAAGGACTACTGAGGTAAAGATCAGAGCTGTTGTCCACATCTATGGACATGATACCTCTGTATAATCTCAGTACTGGTTAGCTGGGGCTCACTACATGTATATTTCTTTTTCTAATGTATGGTATATTACCATGGGTCTCAAGTTTAATTGTATTCTGTTTTCTTGCAGATTAACTTCGGGATCAGTCATGAGAAATAATAAAACATGAGTCTAAATGAACGATTTTCTGCCACGTTTTTACTAAAACTATGCGGACAAACTCAAATCACTGCCTAATTCGGTCCACATTTTTGCTGGTAAAATCTTAATCCTTTTTGCTTTTCTGTGGTACACCCCTGGAATAAGGTTGCAACTTGGAGTGGAGTAAACTCTCTATAATTGGAGCAATGTTTACTTTGAAACTGGGTTTTAATTTTTTTTTTTTTTTTTTTTTTTTGTTGCACAATTCATCAAACAATGACAATTTCTCCAGCTGACTCTAGAATTAAATTATAGGCCTGTGTCTTGGCTTTACAATTGACCGTTTCATAAGAGTTCACTTGTGAACTTGTACAGTTGGTATGGAAAGTATTCGTACCCCCTTAAACTTTTTACTGTTTGCCATTTGATCAACATATTTTTTTTCCTGTGGACAGCACCCCATGCAGAAACAACTTAACATTTTTTTGCAGATTTAAAGTGAAATATCACATGGTCCTGAGTTTTCAGACCCTTTGCTGTGACACTCGTATTTAGGTTCAGTCAAATTCTTCTGACTATCCTTGAGATGGTTCTACACCATTTTTGAGTCCAGTTGTTTGGACTTGATTAGGAAACCCACAGACCTGTCCATATAAGACCTTACAGCTTACAGAGCAAATGAGAATCATGAGGTCAAAGCAACTGCCTTAAGAGCTCAGACAGAATTATGGCAATGCACAGATCTGGCCAAGATTCCAAAAGAAATATCTGCGGCACTTAAGGTTCCTAAGAGCAGTGGCCTCAATCCTTAAACAGATGCTCTGGACGATCAGAACCCTTCATAGAAATGGCAATCTGGCCAAACTTGGCCATCGGGGGAGAAGAGCCTTGGTGAGAGGTAAAGAACCCAAAAATCACTGGCTGAGGTGCGGTCGGGAGATGGGAGAAAGTTGTAGAAAGTCAATCTTTACTGCAGCCCTCCACCAGTCTGGGCTTTATGGCAGAGTGGCCCGACGGAAGCCTCTCCTCAGTGCAAGACACACTATTGTTCTGAATGGAGTTTACTGGAAAAAAAAAAATCCTGAAGGACTTAAATATGGTGAGAAATAAGATTCTGTGGGCAGACCCCGCTGCCCCACATTTAAAAGTTAAGTTTGTGATATTTCTTTCAAATTTGTTGCAGAATTTATCATTTATACTTGCACACATTTACTTTACACCTTCAATAACAAAATTAACTTCATGATTTGTGCACACATTTAGTTAATTTTGTTTCTTATGTGTCGAGTAATTCTTTTCTTTGAGTTCTCCTTAAAGCCTGATGATGTGGCAGAGGGAGGAGCTACACAAGTTGCTGATGTGGCAAAAGGGCGGAACTGGAAATCTTCCTGGACACTCCCATTTGGAGATGATGGAAGGAGGGAAGTCAAAAGTGTATTCTTTAGTTGAATTATTGTTTCTTTTGTTGACATATGTTTAACTTGATTTGAAGTATAAGTTAGTTTTGTTTGTTACTTTTAATTACTAGTAATTTCCTTTATTAGTTAATAGTTATGTTTTCAGTGTTTTGTTTTGTAGTCCCCTCCCTATTGTGTCTTTGGTCTGATCAGCCAGTATAAATTCTCCCTGATGTTTCCTGTTTGGAGGGTCAGTTTTTGTTTAGTTGGTTTGAACTTTTGGTTCTCTTAGTTACATTTTGTTAAGTTGACCCCATTTTAACTTAAGTCCATGTATTTTTGTTGGGTAAAATAAACAACCATTTATTTAAAGATTCTGTTTTTGTCCTGTGGCTCAAACCCCAAAGCCGAGCGGTCCATGACAGAGACCAAGATAGAACTTTTTGACCTTAATTCTAAGCCGAATGTGTGGAGAAAAGCAGTCACAGCTCATCACCTGTCCAATACAGTCCCAAGAGTGAAGCATGGTGGTGGCAGCATCATGCTGTGCATCAAGCTGCAGGGGCAGGATGACTGATTACAATCCAGGGAAAGATGAATGCGGCCAAGTACAGGGATATCCTGGACGAAAACCTCCAGAGTGCTCAGGACCTCAGACTGGGCCAAAGATTCACCTTCCTGTAAGACAATGACCCTAAACACACAGCTAAAATAGCCAAGGAGTGGCTACACAACAACTCAGTGACTGTTCTTGAATGGCCCAGTCAGAGCCCTGACTTAAACCCAACTGAGCATCTCTGGAGAGACCTGAAAATGGCTGTGCACCAACGTTTACCATCCAACCTGACAGAACTGGAGAGGATCTGCAAGGAGGAATGGCAGAGGATCCCCAAATCCACTTGTGAAAAACTTGTTGCATCTTTCCCAAAAAGACTCATGGCTGTAATAGATCAAAAGAGTGCTGCTAATATATACTGAGCAAAAGGTCTGAATACTTTGAACCATGTGATACTTGTGTTTTTCTTTTTTAATAAATCTGCAAAAATGTCCAAAATTTTAAGACTATCTTGGCAACCAGCAAAAAGCTATTTTGTCCTGTCAGTGTTATCAAATTCCACCAAAAACAACAATTCCTGAAGCCCCACCCCTTCACATTAGGTATCATTGCAAAGCCACATATGTCCTCTGCAGGGGACACACTTGCATTACTGGATATTTGAAGGATTTTACCTTTGATAAAAGTTCAAACAAAACCTAAAATGGAAATAAAAGCAAAATGAGCTTTTTCTTTTGCTTTGACTTGACAAGGAAAAAAATTAGACCTGAAGTTCTTGCTAAACTACAAGACAAAAGTGTCAAAATATACATGTCTCTTTCTGGTCATTGAGTGAGTTTGTAGGTAAGATTCATGAAACTTAAAGCGTAACGTAAAAGAACCAATGCTCTGCTTAAAGCAGAACTTAGTTTGGTCAGCAATCTGTATTATGTATGGACAGATACTCAAAGGAAATTGGACTGCTCCATCCAAGCTGTTTTTCGCGCTGACCTTAACTGAGGACAATAATTATTTTTGAGTTTAGTTCTGTGAATGTGTTTGCACGTTTTTGTTCACTTGTGCAATAAAAATGTTTGAGAAAAATATGAAATAGAAAATGTTTTTTTAGCAGAAGAAATTCACAAATGTAGTTGTTATAAAACTGGATCTGCTCTGGGAATATTTCATTTGTAATTTGGCCAAAAAAAAGTTTAAAATGTTATAGAAAGGAATGTTTGCACAGAATGAATGCACAAAATCAGATAATTTTCACACTTCACATAGAAACGCTGTACATGAAGAGTTTCCAACTCACAAATTAGCTGTGGTAAAATAAAAATAATTCTTCCCTTTCACGTTTGTAAAATGTACCTTTGTCTAGCCATCAACATTCAGAGTATTTTTAAGATGTTCTACAGAAGTCTATAAAGGCTTCTGCAATTCCTGCAAAGTTTGGTGTGATTCCACATGGACTTAATCTCAACTACAGAGCACAAAATATTGTTCTGTCCTGCAGCAGCACCAGCAGTCCCGGACTAAAGGAACCAGATTATTTTCTCTTTTCTTCTTTTTTTATTACACGTTTGAGTGAAAATTTGGCTCCTGCCACAAGTTCAAAAACTGTACAAAATTTGCATGCACCTGGTACCCAACAAAAATGAGCCTCAAACACTAGCCTCTGTGCTCATGGCTTCTGTTATCTTGGGGGCCTTAATTTTCAGGAGACTAGTTCATTAATCTGTGAGGGGTTGTACACAAGAAGTCATGCTACTCAGGAATTCTTAAGTCATATAGACAAATTAGATGTCAGTACTGTTGGAACATTAACCGTGCACTATAAGTAGTTTTCAAAATATGCTAATAATAGACTTTCTTTTTCAAAAGTATATCTTACAATTATATATATATATGTGGTTTGGGAGTGAGTTGCGCAGTAATGGTAGGAGCAGAGGGGTTATTTTCTAAGCTCTCTGCACTTAGTTGAACCTACATCTTTGCACGTTTTAAATTGTTAGAAAAATGTATATAAGTCATCACAGGTTTTTGCTCTTATTACGTTTGTGCTTAACTTCTGTTCCATAAAAAGGAACAGAAAGGTGCTGAGCTCAGATGGCCTTGCATTCTGTGAAGCTGCCAAAAACTAAGGTGGAGGAACACAACTGCCTGTTAAGAAGGAGACTTTTATATTATAAACTTAATAAAAAGATTTAATGTCTGACAATCTTTGTGAAGTTGCACTCATACTTATTAAAAATGTATTAATTTTGTGTTGATCATTCTTGACTGCACACAGATAAGAAAGATAAGAGATAAGAAAACTCCAATCTACACCAAGGCTTCCTCCTCATAAACTCCTTAAAAAACTATTCTCACGGGAACTCTGATAAAGAAGTCCTTATTTGGTTAGGACATTATAAGAATGTGAAAGTTGTATTGTGTGAGATTACAGGTATTTTCTTGTTTCCCCCCTCCCTTTAGAAGAAACACATGCTTATAAACCAGGGAATCCTATCTTCCATAAATTGAGGGACGGGCAGATGTGTATCAGAACTAGTAGAGTGTCTTACTGCACACATCTCTATTCATTCTCCTCACAAGAAATATTTCTGCCCTTGTCTTTCTTCCCTTTGCAGTAGTCAAATCTCACAAAAGTGCAAAATACTAATAAGAAGACTTGGTGAAAAAAAAAAAAAAAACTTCACAGTTCACAAGTTGAAAGATCCGACTTTGAAATAAGGAGCGGAGCCAAATGAACCCGCTCTCTAAAAGCAGCCAAACTGCCAATCACTGGATAAAACTTTTCATTTAGATTTCATTGTTTTTGCTGATAGCCCATTTTTTACTACAAGATGACAACAAAGGAAAAATGCTCTTTGATTTAGCAACCTTCTATGTTTACTTTAAACCTAGCAAAATGAAGGATTGGTAGAATTTAGATTTCCAAACTGACTTGATCACAGCATGAACCATGGAGGTTCTGGACAGCAGGTGACAGTAATGAGTGTAATGAGATCAGGTGGAGTCCAGTGAGACATTAACTGACCCTCAGAGCATTTATAAGACCAAACTGTGTGGAAGTTTCATCAAACAGCAGCAGTTCATCTCCTTCACTTTGTCTCTGCTGGTGGACGTCAGCGCAGAGTTGTTCAGCATGGCTCTGTGTGTTGTGAAGTGAGTCTTCCTGCTTGTTGTGTGTTGCTTTGTGTTCCTGTGTTTACTGAGGTTGTTGATGTGAACAGGATCTCCTGGATGGTCTTTGTCCTCTTCAGCATTGGAGCTTGTGTTCCTGCTAAACAAGGCAAGTATCCAGAAGAAGCTCCTAACCGGTTCACACCCAAGCTGACGGCACAGACTGTAACCTCTTCTTTGTTCAGGTCAAAGTGGATCACGATCTGGATCTGGATTTGGACTTCTTGGTTTTGACTCTGGCTTTGGTAGCACTGGTGGTTCCAGATATTCCAGCAGCTCCAGTGGTGGTTCTGGATCAGATGGGAACCTGTTTGACCAGCAGCTTGCCAGCATTTTTGACTTCATTGCAGAAATTCTGCGCTTCAGGCCCAACCGTCCTTTCCCTCGTGAAGCCTGGACCTCTGAGCAAGTTCCTGTTGGGTCTGTTGAGCAGCGCCCTCTGTACCCTTCATCCCACGTGGTCAAGTCCAGCAGCGGCTACCAGCGAGCTCGGGACTTCACTTCTGATGCCAAATACACTCAGGATATTTTTGACCACATGGATGTAGATGGAGGCAAACAAGGTGGTTCCTCCAAGACTGGATCTAAAGGCCAGAAGGACTACTGAGGTAAAGACTGCATGGACTAAAAGGAATGAAATGAGGCTTTTGTTTCAAACCTCTTTGCTTCTTGCAGGTGCAACTCTGCTTTGACTTACTGCCAGCAAAATAAACTTGAGACTGAAGTCAATTGGGTTTGGGTTTTTGCTCTGAAACTTATTTTTTTTTTGTTCCTACTACTAGTGGTTAAGAGAATTATATCAAGGTGGAAACCAGTGCTTCAATGAGAAGACCATCGCATTAATTTTATTTAATCTAAAAATGGATCCTCTTTATTACTGACAATGTATGAAGGTTATGGTCTTGCTAGTGCAGCATAAAAAGCACTTGAATTTTTGCTACAAGTGCCAGCAAATGCCTATTAGACTGGTAAAGTGAGGAACATGCATTAGACTACAGAACTACAAATTTTGGCGTACCTGTCAGTGGGTTTTATTTGGCTGATATATTTTAACCAATTGACTTCTCACGCAGTTTAGGACTTTTTTTTTTTTTTTTTTTTTTCTTTTTTTTTTTTTTTTTTTTTTTTTTTTAAACACATTTGCAGAGGCTCTTCTTGCACTAAGATCACATCTTGTGCAACAAGGACCCTCATCTGATGAGGAATCTCCGTGATGAGCTTGCTCCAGTCTGGGCGTTTTTAGGCATGATCCTTTACTGCATAACTAGCCTCAGGGGGTCTACCTAAGCCGGTCCCCAGCCTGAAATAATACAGGCAGGGCGTCTGGCGTAGAACTCTGCCAAACCAAAGGTGTGGATCAGTGAAAGCTGATTTGCTGTGGCAAACCCTGACTGGATTTGCCAAAAGGTGAACATTCTTTGAAAAGTCATATGAAAATCTGCCAGTCTTATACTAAAACAGGCATGTTCAAAATCTGACCCTCGTTCAAATTTCCATCAACGTGCAAGCTCCCTAAATTAAATCAATGATATGCAGCCCCCCCGTGTTTTCTAAAAAAAAACTGATTTCTTGATTGTGGTTGGCTAAATGACATTTTAAGCTGTTGTAAATATGTAACACAGCCGGGCAGCCCTTCTGTTACACTTTCTAGCTCATTTCTAAATTGTCAACTGTCAAAAAAAACAGTTGACCGTCAGGTCCACCACTTCCAGGACACATGGAAATTGGCAGATTTTCAGTGAAACAACTTTCTCTGCTACGTATACCAAGAGACTGTAGCTGCTTTCAAGGAATTTTATATCAAAAGGGCTTACCAGACAAGACATGCTAACTACGAAAAGCTAACTAGAGATGCAAGGTCTGACTCTGCAGCAGGTCAGAACCAGTCTTCAAACAGAACTCCCCCACATCACACAAACGGCACGCAGAGCAGCAGGGCCATGAGGAAGAGGTCTGCGCATTGAAAGACTGGGTTATCAAGATGCATTCTTATATATGAGCCAAATGCAAAAAGCATTAATTTTACAGCAAAGCAATGAACATCAATAGCATTAATGCAGTATTCAGGCTCTGTCTGCAGGAGTTGATGATGCTGCTTCCTCACATTTGCATGTTTTTGGGAAAAGTTTGCACATTTCTTTCCCATTATTTGATCACCATTAAAAACAAGAGTGCTGGTTCCAGCCAGCACTCCTTCAAAGCTAACAGACTGGCACCAGCAAGTAATGAAAGCAAAACAGTACCCGTCCCAATCCCTAAATTTGTAAATATGCATCACTTTTATGACAAAAAATCGTGTAGCCAAAGGCCTATCTGACACAAAATGTTCACTCCAGTCCATGTCTGCTGGCATCTGTAGCCTGCCATCCTTCCCAATTGACTGTGGCAATCCATCATTTTCTGTCTTCATTCTACAGAAAGTTGGGACAACCAGCAGCAACACAGGTGTAACATGATGAGATTTGTTGGCTGCTTCTCTACACCACTTTCACTGTTGGATGAATTAGAATTGTGTGCTTGACTCCCATGATGGTGGGCAATGGCACACTCATCACGCCACTACAAGGGGTCCATATGGGTCTTCCAACACTGTCCAGTTCTGTCCCAGCAGAAATGATCTGCTGACAATGACAGAGTAAATGTTGACACAGCTGTTGGTATCTGTCACAGACTTGGACGGGGGATCCAGATAGATGAGGCATCCACCAGAAACTACAGGTCAAAGCACATATTATAAACAATTAAAAAGAATTTCACAAACACAGTCATGAAAGAGTAAAGTTTACATCAGGGAAGAGGCAACTCCAGGCCTTGAGGTCTGCAGTGCATGTTTTCCAGATATCCAAGCCCTACTCATGACTGATTACATGGTTCAGATGTGTCCAGCTAATTGGAACATGCCAAAGCATGGTATGTTGAAAACATGCAGGAATGCGGCCCTCGAGGCCTGGATTTGACTATCCCTGGTCTACATCATATCAAGTCACAAACATTATCCGGTTTTGTGAAGCAAAAATTGCATTGAGAAGCATTTGAGTGGCAGCAATAACAGGTCAGTCGTTCCGTCCCATTTTGCCGGAGGACAAAGATGAGACAACACATTTCAAAAAGAGTAAAACTAAAGTTCCGATGCCATGACTTAACTTCATTACAATAAATGAAACAAACGTCAAGTGAAACTGCAGAATAATTCAGTCACTGAGAAAAAAAATATTAGTGCTCAACCATGACTTGATCACAGCTTGAACCATGGAGGTTCTACACAGCAGGTGACAGTAATGAGTGTAATGAGATCAGGTGGAGTCCAGTGAGACATTAACTGAACCTCAGAGCATTTATAAGACCAAACTGTGTGGAAGTTTCATCAAACAGCAGCAGTTCATCTCCTTCACTTTGTCTCTGCTGGTGGACGTCAGCTCAGAGTTGTTCAGCATGGCTCTGTGTGTTGTGAAGTGAGTCTTCCTGCTTATTGTGTGTTACTTTGTGTTCCTGTGTTTACTGAGGTTGTTGATGTGAACAGGATCTCCTGGATGGTCTTTGTCCTCTTCAGCATTGGAGCTTGTGTTCCTGCTAAACAAGGCAAGTATCCAGAAGAAGCTCCTAACCGGTTCACATCCAAGCTGACTGCACAGACTGTAACCTCTTCTTTGTTCAGGTCAAAGTGGATCACGATCTGGATTTGGACCTGCTGGTTTTGACTCTGGCTCTGGTAGCACTGGTGGTTCCAGATATTCCAGCAGCTCCAGTGGTGGTTCTGGATCAGATGGGAACCTGTTTGACCAGCAGCTTGCCAGCATCTTTGACTTCTTTGCAGAAATCCTGCGCTTCAGGCCCAACCGTCCTTTCCCTCGTGAAGCCTGGACCTCTGAACAAGTTCCTGTTGGGTCTGTTGAGCAGCGCCCTCTGTACCCTTCATCCCACGTGGTCAAGTCCAGCAGCGGCTACCAGCGAGCTCGGGACTTCACTTCTGATGCCAAATACACTCAGGATATTTTTGACCACATGGATGTAGGTGGAGGCAAACAAGGTGGTTCCTCCAAGACTGGATCTAAAGGACAGAAGGGCTACTGAGGTAAAGATGAGATTTACTGAGACTTGGGCAAGTTGTGTTTAAACTATTTCACATTTCTTTTGCAGGTCAACTGGAATTTGTAGGCACATTAAAGTTCTAGTTTTGTAGTTTGATCTCGTTTATCCTATGGATACTGGTGTGTTCCAACATTGCCATACACTTTCAACACACATACACTTTTTTTTTTTTTTTTTTTTTTTTTTTTTTTTTTTTTTTTTTTTTTTTTTTTTTTTTTTTCTCTGCTGTGTTCACACTGGACAGATGTTTGAGCTCATCTGCCACCTACAGCTGGGAGAGGTTTGGTCCTTGATCTCAAAATGGTTCTAATGCCACAACTTACTTCAGTTTCTCTTCCTCCACCCCCATAGCTAACAGGGGCTCCACTTTGCAGAGGTGCACCGCAAAAACTAAATGCAATCATCTGGAGTTGAAGGTTTTTTGACAAACCGGAAGAGTGTCATACCTGAGAAACCTGAAACGGCAAACATGCAGAGGAACACATATGGTACAGCATGCATAACAGGAATGTTGCTTGAAAAAATCATTGCAGGTGGCTAAGAGGAATACCACTGTAAACATTTCTTTGAGTGCTATATTTGTGCTTTTTGGGTCACTTTCTGCTAAAGTGGTGGCTACAGCAGCTCCACCCAAACCACTTTTTCATGTACCTAGAACAAATGGGGGGGGATCAGTACTTTTTATTGAGACCATTCTACAATGGGAATGCTCAGAATAGCAGACCAGTCACTGGAAACTTGGCTTCAGTGAAGGTTTCTCAAATGATCAAGTTGGTCACATCAGCTGCAGAGACTCAAACTGCTGCATACTGTCAGTGAAGTCAATTCAAACCAATGCTTAGCCCTACATACAATTTAGCCATTACTTGCATGCTGGGTGTTCTGGTTGACATCTCTACAGCTAAAAATGGCTGAATCTTGACCAGGGACTCTAATTTGATGTGCAGGTCCCCTCTATTTCTGAATACAAAAGTGATAAATGCAAGCATCGTGGAGAAATTTGCAGTTCTCAACCTAGGTCTGAGCTGTGAAAGAAACCCTGCAGCAAAGCATTAGCATTGAGATTAAGCGCCAAATGAGGGGGATGACTTCAATATGAAATTTTATTACTTGAAAAAATCTGCACTTGATCTGATCAGAACTGGATTATGAAAAAAAAAAGCAAAACTATAAAATGTAGTGGTGGGATTGTTTGCTTCTTCCCTCTTTTCAAGCAATGAAACAAGCTCTTAAGTCAACTAAATTGTGACTTAAGTCTGCTTCTCAATGCATTATTTCTGCAATGAGTTTGAAAAATCAGATTTCTTGTCCACAATGAGAAAGCAGATCAAAACACTTAATGTTTAATTCAAACACTAGCCTTTTTGCAAATTATGATCTAATCCTATTCAGGATTTTTAGTAAAGCTGTAAACAAAGCCCACAACAAAAATCTTTTTTTATGAACTGATCTGGAATGTTGGAGTGTGGGGGAAGAGTTAATTTTGACTAAACTCTTATCTGGTATTAAAAGTTGAACCAGACTTTACTTCATGAAATTGAAACTGCTTTCATCATACACTTGCTCATATGGCTTTAGTAGTCCAGATATTTAAGTCAGGGATGGGCAACTCCAGGCATCAATGGTCTGTGTGTCTGCATTTTGGTATCCAAGCCTTACTCATGACTGATTACCTGGTTCATGTGTCCAGAATACACCAGTATGATGGAAAGCTGCCTTCTAGTTATCCCTGATTTAGTATTTTCACAATTGTCAAGCCTCAGTGCTTCACTTACGCACTACTACACTTTCCAAATGTCAGACTGGCTTTTGATAGGAATACATTGTTCAGCTCAAAGTCAAATTAGGGGACATGTCTATATCCCTTAAAAACGGAGTGTCCAATTCCAGGCTGTGCCAGTGTCCTGCACCGGTTTCCCCTGCCAGTGAAGCTTCTCGTTAGCTGCCAAGCACACCAAGTCCAGTTGACAGCAGCTATGGCAGGGTTTCTGGCTAACCAGGAGGCCGCCACCACTCCTGCTTAAAGTTAGTCCATGGTGATTACACTTGACAAGCAAGGAGTTTCACACTGGGCCAAGGCCATTACCTACATTTGTACAGTTTTGTTCAACTCTAGGCTATTCCAACTAAAGACTATGCATCATAATTCTGGCCAGCAAATAGGTAGTTTCTCCTCTGAAGAATTTACGAGTTTGCCTTTCAGTTAGGCCATCTGTAAGGTCTTGAATGCGGAAACCCAAATGCACTGACTTTTCCTAAAGTAGGTGCCTGAACACATTTTAGAGCAATTGTCACACGAACTTAACTCATTTCAAACAGATTTATTAGTGCCTCAGTTTAAAATGCTGAACTTCACCTGCAAGAAACGGAGACTGTCAGTATTGACAATGGAGGGTTTGGTTTCACAACTGTATGACCTTCACCTCAGTAGTCCTTCTGTCCTTTAGATCCAGTCTTGGAGGAACCACCTTGTTTGCCTCCACCTACATCCATGTGGTCAAAAATATCCTGAGTGTATTTGGCATCAGAAGTGAAGTCCCGAGCTCGCTGGTAGCCGCTGCTGGACTTGACCACGTGGGATGAAGGGTACAGAGGGCGCTGCTCAACAGACCCAACAGGAACTTGCTCAGAGGTCCAGGCTTCACGAGGGAAAGGACGGTTGGGCCTGAAGCGCAGAATTTCTGCAATGAAGTCAAAGATGCTGGCAAGCTGCTGGTCAAACAGCTTCCCATCTGATCCAGAACCACCACTGGAGCTGCTGGAATATCTGGAACCACCAGTGCTACCAAAGCCAGAGTCAAAACCAAGAAGTCCAAATCCAGATCCAGATCGTGATCCACTTTGACCTGAACAAAGAAGAGGTTACAGTCTGTGCAGTCAGCTTGGATGTGAACAGGTTAGGAGCTTCTTCTGGATACTTGCCTTGTTTAGCAGGAACACAAGCTCCAATGCTGAAGAGGACAAAGACCATCCAGGAGATCCTGTTCACATCAACAACCTCAGTAAACACAGGAACACAAAGCAACACACAACAAGCAGGAAGACTCACTTCACAACACACAGAGCCATGCTGAACAACTCTGAGCTGACGTCCACCAGCAGAGACAAAGTGAAGGAGATGAACTGCTGCTGTTTGATGAAACTTCCACACAGTTTGGTCTTATAAATGCTCTGAGGTTCAGTTAATGTCTCACTGGACTCCACCTGATCTCATTACACTCATTACTGTCACCTGCTGTCCAGAACCTCCATGGTTCATGCTGTGATCAAGTCAGCTAGATTTTGTTTTTTGTTTTTTTGCCACAGTACGTTTATTATTTTGTTTTTTTCTGTTTGTTTTCTACATAACAAGAACAAAAGCAAAACAAAAAAAGCAAAAAAATATTTAATAATTTTACATTAAAATAGGTAACATGTTACAACCATTTCGTTTGGAGTAATGGTTGGGACTTCATGTAATGTTCAACAAGTATTACATCAGTTTTTGAAGTTGGCTCACAATTTTGACTTGTTAAATAGAATTTTACGAATTGAACCACTGCTTTAACTCTATAAGATGTGAAATGACTGTACATTTTCATCTTTTCTGTCCCAAATATAAAAAAAATGTTCACCGATTTTCAGTGGAAAAAGATGACCTTTGTTTCAGTGTTTGTTTATTGTTTATTATCTAGTGTATTCACACTAGACGCGACCGAGACGTCAAATTCGTGTCTGCTGTCTCTCTTTTGACACGTCAACCTTACTGCTAGATGCCTTGATGCCCAAGCCGCAGCTGGGGCAACTGCCGACAAACTTAATTCATTGCCACATTACTGAAAACATGGATGATGTTCAGTTAGTAGCTTGGGTTTATATGGTTTACAAGAGCTCTACAGAGGTGCCAACCAGCATGCCGCCATGTCTGGGTTCATAATATCATTCAGAGTCACTAACAGTATGGTTTCACCATTTACTGCAGGAGCTGCACCTGGTGGCCGTTTTAAACGTTACTTCTGCAACTTTTCCAGGACATGTTACTTCTACCCACAATGGCTTCGGTGTGGAGGACTAGTCCGGAGGTCTGTGGCCAGCGGCAGCGTTGATGAGTTTGCGGACTCTGAGTGTTTTGACGTTGCAGCTCTACGGGTCATCAAACAGCTCCAATCCATCTGTTTGGTCACTTATCTGCACGATGTTCCTCCCAGCGCCTGTGGAGTCTGTTTCCACGTGTACAGTGCCGATCCACTGGGCTGTTTCAGACAGGCACTGGTTTGGCAGTTATCCAGAAGCAGATAAATGCGTGTTGGATATATTTTTTGACTGAGTGAACGTTATTGACATTATATTGTCAATCAGCCCATCTTTAACTCTAAATTGATATTAGAACTTGCAGATGACGTTATAGAGTCAAGAAAACTGTGGTTCACAATGTGTGCAGTTAACGCACAAAGGTTATCCAGTGTCCTCTGCTGCGTCCTGTGCTGATGTGTCATCAGCCATCTTCCTCCCTGAAGAATGTAGTGTAATGGAAAGATGGAAAGAATACTTTGAAGAGTTGATTAATGAAGAACATTAGAGAGAGCAACAGAAGAGGTGATTGTTGTGGAGCAGGAAATAAAGATTAGTAAGGGTAAAGAGAGGAGGCATTGAAGAGGATGAAGAGTGGAAAGGCACTTGGTCCTGATGATATACCTGAGGAGATATGAGAGTGTCTAGGAGAGATGGCAGTGGAGTTTCTGACTGGGTTATTCAACAGGATCTTAGGTGGTGGGAAGATGCCAGAGGAATGGAGGAGTGTGATGGGTTTATTGCCAGGCTAGCTAGCAATTAGAGAATATTTAACATCCTGCTCCTCTGCCTCACCTGCTGTGATGGGGTTTACCACGCTGACTCTACTCGCTCCCACTCACTCTTCGTCTGCCTCCTACACCCTCCCCCCTTCCTCTCTCCCCTACTCTAACCCGGGTCTGTACCCCTCACCCCCCACCCCCAACCTTACCCGTGTCTGTATCCTTCTCCCACCCCCAATCCCCCCTTCCTCTCCCCCCTACCCGAACCAGGGTCTGTATCCTTCTCCCACCCCCACTCCACCAACCTGCAATCCTCATCGCATCACTTGCCATCTGCCATTGCTTTATTTTATTTGGTTTATCATGCCTCTGTTTGGTGCAGTGTGATTCACATGCTGTCCCTCTTTCCCACCCCCCTACGGGGGAGCTGGAGAGATTTCTGATTCCAGGTGGATCGTCTGTGCTCCTGTCTTTGGCCGTGACCTCGCCTTTGGCTCTTCCTGCTCCTGTCTTTGGCCGTGACCTCGCCTCGCCTGTACTCCTCTCTTTGACCGTGACCTCGCCTGTGCTCCTGTCTTTGGCCGTGACCTCGCCTTGCCTGTGCTCCTGTCTTTGGCCGTGACCTCGCCTCGCCTGTACTCCTCTCTTTGACCGTGACCTCGCCTGTGCTCCTGTCTTTGGCCGTGACCTCGACTCGCCTGTGCTCCTGTCTTTGGCCGTGACCTCGACTCGCCTGTGCTCCTGTCTTTGGCCGTGACCTCGACTCGCCTGTGCTCCTGTCTTTGGCCGTGACCTCGCCTCTGGCTCCTCCAGCAAACCCAGCTGTTTCCACAACTCCTACTGGATGAAGCCCATCTGCTACACTGTTCAAACATGTCGTTGTTTATTTAAATATTCAGCTGTTATCTTAACTTGTAGCTGTTTATCTAGACGTGTTTGTTTATTAGTCATATACTTGTTATTCAACCATGCAGTTCTGGAATTAAGTTCACTTTTCTTTAATAGTTCTAGCACATCACCTGTCCGTCCAGGGTTGAGGATCTCTCCTTCATGTGGGCAACCCTGAGGTTTCTTAGTCCCCCCCCCCCAAAAAAAAAGATAGGGTTTTTTTTTTTTAGTTTTTCCTCATCGCGAAGGAGGGTGTAAGGACAGAGATGTTTGTTCAGCTTAGTCTGTTTAACAACCAGCTATTGTTTACTTTTACGTGATTGATTTTTTGGTTGTTTCTTACAATATTCTGATATCAGTCCAATGAGACGGCTGTGACTGTGATATTGGGGTATGTAAATAAAATTGAATTGATGGTGTTCATTTTTAAGAATAAGGGAGATGTGCAGAACTGAGGAAACTACAGAGGAATAAAGCTGATGAGCCATACAATGAAGGAATGAGAAAGAGTAGTTGAAGCTAGACTAAGAGCAGAAGTGAACATCTGTGAGCAGCAATATGGTTTCATGCTAAGAAAGAGCACCACAGATGCAATATTTGCTGTGAGGATGTTTATAGAGAAATACAGTCTTTGTAGATCTGGAGAAAGTTTGACAAAATGACAGAGGAACTGTGGTGATGTATGAGGAAGTCTGGACTGACAGATGTTAGAGCAGTGCAGGACATGCATGAGGGCCATAAGACAGTGGTGATGTTTGCTGTAGGAGTGACAGTTCAAGGTGGGAATACATCAAGGATCAGCTCTGAGCCCATTTATTTTAAATGGTGATGGACAGATGAGGTTAGACAGGAATCAGCATGGACTGTTTGCAGACATAAGCATTAAAACAAAGGAAAAAAAAAAAAAAAATTACCAAATAAACTGCTAGAAATACTTGACATTTGATGTTAACCAACTTATTTTTCTAGATCCAGGGAAATTAATATTTTTGATCTTTTGTACTACCTAATTATTTAAACCCAATGTGGTTTTGTCCTAATTTTTTTTTAGATAGTTTGAAGGGAATGAGGTATTTAACAATTGGAGTAGTTAATAAAAATGACATGGTTTTAAGCCATTTTGACACCAAGCAAGTAACAGTATTAACCAGTTCAGGTTAAATTGAAAGCCCATGTAGGAGTTAGATTTGTAGCTCAAGTATAGTCCATCGAGCAAAAACAAAATGCTGCTCGTTAGGACTGCTTCTACACAGTGGTAGTTATTGTAGAAAGTATCCCTTGAGGGAAGGACCATTGGGACAAAAAAAAAAAAAAAAAAAAAAAAAAACAATGGAGATGGACTTCTCATTGAAGCACTAGTTTCCACCTAGATCCAGTCATTGATGCAGTAGTACTGCACAGAACACACTATCCGCAAAAACCCAAGAACAATGAATTTCTGTCACAAGTTTATTTTGCTGGCAGTAAGTCAAAGCAGAGTTGCACCTGCAAGAAGCAAAGAAGTTTGAAACAAGCTCAATGTCATTCCTTTTAGTCCATGAAGTCTTCACCTCAGTAGTCCTTCTGTCCTTTAGATCCAGTCTTGGAGGAACCACCTTGTTTGCCTCCATCTACATCCATGTGGTCAAAAATATCCTGAGTGTATTTGGCATCAGAAGTGAAGTCCCGAGCTCGCTGGTAGCCGCTGCTGGACTTGACCACGTGGGATGAAGGGTACAGAGGGCGCTGCTCAACAGACCCAACAGGAACTTGCTCAGAGGTCCAGGCTTCACGAGGGAAAGGACGGTTGGGCCTGAAGCGCAGGATTTCTGCAATGATGCCAAAGATGCTGGCAAGCTGCTGGTCAAACAGCTTCCCATCTGATCCAGAACCACCACTGGAGCTGCTGGAATATCTGGAACCACCAGTGCTACCAAAGCCAGAGTCAAAACCAAGAAGTCCAAATCCAGATCCAGATCCACTTTGACCTGAACAAAGAAGAGGTTACAGTCTGTGCCGTCAGCTTGGATGTGAACAGGTTAGGAGCTTCTTCTGGATACTTGCCTTGTTTAGCAGGAACACAAGCTCCAATGCTGAAGAGGACAAAGACCATCCAGGAGATCCTGTTCACATCAACAACCTCAGTAAACACAGGAACACAAAGCAACACACAACAAGCAGGAAGACTCACTTCACAACACACAGAGCCATGCTGAACAACTCTGAGCTGACATCCACCAGCAGAGACAAAGTGAAGGAGATGAACTGCTGCTGTTTGATGAAACTTCCACACAGTTTGGGGTTATAAATGCTCTGAGGTTCAGTTAATGTCTCACTGGACTCCACCTGATCTCATTACACTCATTACTGTCACCTGCTGTCCAGAACCTCCATGGTTCAAGCTGTGATCAAGTTAGACCTTTGTGGTTCATCATGTCATCAATCCATGCTGGTGGCAACAACTGAGGGCTCCCTGAAGACTGCTGCCATGAAAACTGCTGGAATGTTATAAGAAAATGTGTTTTCTTTCTGAGATTTTCTGCAACCTAAAGAGAATATTTAACAGCATTGAAATATTGCACACAATACAGCACATCATATTAATGGAAAAATTGTAAATGGCGTATACTTGTATCGCACTTTCTACCTCCTTGAAGGCCCAAAACGTTTACAGTTACAATTCCATTCAAACACTAATGGCTGCTCTGCCGCCAAACACTGGTGCCAACCGTTCACCACAGACAATCAAGGGTTCAGCGTCTCAGAGCTGGATACCTTTAAGAACTTCTTCTTCTTTTTTAAACTCTCAACATTCAAACGTTCACAGAAAAGAAGTCCAGTATTAGAATCAAAACAAGGATCTAATTTTGGTGAAGATTTATGTAACATTGGCAATCTGCCACATCCCTGTAAATAACAAAAAAGATGAGAATGATTGACAAGTGCAATAGTAAAGTCAGCATATAAAAAAACACAGCAAGCATTTATTTTGGTTACAGGAAATTACTTTTGTTTTGTTTTTTTATAGTTTTTTGTTTTTGTTTTCTTACATTTTAGTTTCAGAAATTTTGTTTTTGTGTTCTAAAATTCACTGCTGTTTTTTAAATATTTATTTTGCTTTTGTAATTTTTGTTGTGATCTTTAAAATGTTTTTGTGTCGAGTGATTTGTTGATGTGATTTGCACTTCAGGACCACCATCCTGGGCAATGACCTGATCTGCTCATCAAAACCCTAAGATGAGTTGCAGTTAAAAGCTTGAATAGCCACAACGTGTCTGTGTTTTAGACTAGATTCATTTTGTTTATAAGTTTGTCACGATTTCGCCAGTCTGTTTTTTTTCTTTCTACTTTATCCACAAACATTACAGAACAAAACGTTGGGGAAGGATGA
The DNA here is from genome assembly GCA_014656515.1 of Oryzias celebensis. NCBI lineage: Eukaryota > Metazoa > Chordata > Actinopteri > Beloniformes > Adrianichthyidae > Oryzias > Oryzias celebensis. The sequence continues at coordinate 54,777,027 of BNCR01000001.1, forward strand.
AATATTGATAAGTACAAATTGTTTTATTTTTGTTTTTTGAGTCAATTCCAATAATAACAATCCAGACAATGTGGAAATTGTGCAAATCTGGTTACTCTTGCTCCAGTCTTTTTCTTTCACAGCTTCAATCCAATGTACAAAGGGTTTAGTTTCTTATACTTCTGGCCGGCCACAAACCGCAATTAATAATTTATCCTCCATGATCAATCTTTAAACAGTTGGGACGTCCATTAGTTAATGGGCACCACCCACACATCACTACCAAATCCGAGTCTCTGATTGGTCAAAGTTCGACCTGCTTTAACTTTCAATGGGTGTTCAATGGTCTCGTGTTTATCACTTGGAGCACGGAAATGGTCATAGAAACGTGTGGCTACACATGAATGCAAGAGTCTTAAAGGCAGAAGCAAAAGCACATTTACATGCATTTACGTGGAATTTTCATCAGAATTGGCCGTTTGAACGCTTGCTGATGAGGGTGGTGTTAACGTTGCTTCAAACTGCAGCCTCATTGTTGCAAATCCTGAGAAAACTTTTTCACTTAGCACTAAACTTCTGTTGTTTATTTTATGAATTATTTTCACATTTAACTGTATTTTTTTATTTTTTCTAAACTTCATATTTTTTGTATTGTTATTTTATCAGTTATTCTTCATTTTTCATTTTTGTAATATCCAATGGATTTGTTTTTAACCAAACTACATGTTAAAGCTGTGTCAATTGTTCAATTTCAATTGTTCCTCAGGCTATGGGATTAACCATGATGAAAGATATTTCAATTTAGTAAAGTGCTGTGTTCCTATGAATAAAGGCTGTTTAAACAAAGTTTGATTTGATCTGATAAACACATTTGAAAACCTCATGAGTTCATGGTCCAGGTGATGCCCAAACCTATGACCACCGGAGCTTCTTCCACCAAGATAAATACATCTTTTTTTGTCAGATAAAAGTACAAACATACAATTAGTACTTTTCCCTGTTAATAAGTTCCAAAACAAAAAAAAAGTTTAGGTTCTGTTCTTTCTATACGCCACAGAGGCTAAACAGCAGGTGACAGTAATGAGTGTAATGAGATCAGGTGGAGTCCAGTGAGACATTAACTGAACCTCAGAGCATTTATAAGACCAAACTGTGTGGAAGTTTCATCAAACAGCAGCAGTTCATCTCCTTCACTTTGTCTCTGCTGGTGGATGTCAGCTCAGAGTTGTTCAGCATGGCTCTGTGTGTTGTGAAGTGAGTCTTCCTGCTTGTTGTGTGTTGCTTTGTGTTCCTGTGTTTACTGAGGTTGTTGATGTGAACAGGATCTCCTGGATGGTCTTTGTCCTCTTCAGCATTGGAGCTTGTGTTCCTGCTAAACAAGGCAAGTATCCAGAAGAAGCTCCTAACCTGTTCACATCCAAGCTGACTGCACAGACTGTAACCTCTTCTTTGTTCAGGTCAAAGTGGATCACGATCTGGATCTGGATTTGGACTTCTTGGTTTTGACTCTGGCTTTGGTAGCACTGGTGGTTCCAGATATTCCAGCAGCTCCAGTGGTGGTTCTGGATCAGATGGGAACCTGTTTGACCAGCAGCTTGCCAGCATCTTTGACTTCATTGCAGAAATCCTGCGCTTCAGGCCCAACCGTCCTTTCCCTCGTGAAGCCTGGACCTCTGAGCAAGTTCCTGTTAGATCTGTGGGGCGCCGTCCACAGTACCCTCTTTCCCGCGTCGTCAAGTCCAACGGCGGCTACCAGCGAGCCCGGGACTTCGCTTCTGATGCCAAATACACTCAGGATATTTTTGACCACATGTTTACAGATGAAGGCAAACAAGATTCTTCAAAGGTTGGATCTAAAGGACAGAAGGGCTACTGAAGGCTAGACACAATGCCTAAAGCCCTAATTGTCAGTTTTGTATCACCTTTGTTTGGAAACTTAAACTGATCCTGGAAATAAAACTTGCTCCTGTCTTTTCTTTGTTATACTTGCTGTGTCAAGCCTCTCGTCCAGACCAGGTACCTGCATGTTTCAGCGGATCTCTGAAAAACTGCTCCAGATCAGTGCAGCATAGAAGCTGAGAGCAGCTACTTGTTTAGTGTTGACTTTAGAGAACTGCCAAAAGACTGGATCCAGATACGTGGAAAGGCCTGGCTTGCGTATGTACTGGGTAAGGAGTGCATGTATTTAGGTTATAAACCTGTAGCAGAATATGGGAGAACTAATTCATGCCTTCGTCAACTTGACAACTGTAAGGAATCTCAGCTCTACCAAAAAACCAGCAAATTGCAGCTTATTCACAACTCAGCTGCACAGATTTTTGCTGGAAGCAAAGTATCACATTAGTCCAGTTCTGAGGTTTTTACACTGGTTGCCAGGATTGACTGTAACCCTGTAAAACATGAGCCATTCCATTGACACAATTCTTTGAAATTGAAGCCTCTACAGCTTCCGCTGAACAAACGCTTATGTAGTTTCATTTTGTATTGTACCTGATGTATCAGGTCACACAGTTCATGCAAGAAAGAACTTATATTTCCATTACTTTAGTGTTTGGCAAAGGGTTGAGGTGCATTCACATCGAGCGCCAGTCTCGTGTCTTGCCACTCCTTCAGCATGTGGCAAATGTGTTCCCTTAGCTCGCCGCCTTGGCCATGTTTGGGAGGAGCTAACAGCTAATGCTTTTAGCCTGATTGCTATGGAGCGGTGTCGATCTCAGTTACAATGCATGGGAGACATGGATGATGCTTGGACATTAGGCTTATTTTGAAGAGCTCCATTAGTCCTGCGACAGACTCTAGAGTGTAACCACCTTTGCCCAACAGTTACCAGGACGGGCTCTGAAAATCCTGATGTCCAGAAAGGGATACAGCAGGTTAAGAAAATTAATGGAAGTTCAGGAAAACCATGGATCAATCCACCATATTGGATGTTTTCTCTCCACTGTCAATGAAAACGTCACTTGCCCTAAGTTGGGTCCCTGATTGGTTGAGGAGACGCAGCTACCTCCCCAGAGTTCCGATTATTTATTTTTAACTCTGGCCAGTCGCCACGGCCTCTCCGCTCAATTCGCGTTGTTTCCAGAATTTTGCGCCACACCAGCCGCTCAATTCGCACCGCACAACCTCAATTCGCATCTAAACCATTGACTTTACATTGAGATTGGCCACCTCTGCCGCGCGAATTGCGTTCAGTGTGTAAGCACCTTTAGACATCAGATCTTTAATCCTTGAAATATTTTTGAGATGATAGTAGGCTGGTTTAGGAGTGCCTTTATGTGTTTATCAAAATTTAGGTCTGGGTCCATCACTACAGCCAAGTTTCTGGCCTGGTTGGTGGTGTTAAGATGAATAGATTGAAGCTCTGTAGTGAAGTCCAACCATTTCTCTTCAGCTCCAAAGACAATAAACTCAGTTTTGTTTTTGTGTAATTGAAGTAAGTTGTGACACATCCAGTCATCATTGTCCTCAATGCATTTACCAAGAGTCTGTACAAGGCCTCGGTCTCCTGGTGTCATTGTAATATAAACCTGTGTGTCATCTGCATAGCAATGGACTGGTTGTTGTTCTTTATAACCTGGGCCACTTGGAGCATGTAGATATTAAATGGAAGTGGCCCCAGGATGGAGCCTTGGGGAACTCCACCAGTAATTTCTGTTGGCTCTGATGTGAAGTTACCAACTGACACAAAATATTTCATGTTTTACAAGTATGTTTTGAACCAGTTTAGTACTGGTCCAGTAAGACCCACCCAGTTTTCCAGTTCTTTGACTAATGTAGCGTGGTCAACTGGTGGTCCAATAAAACTAGCACTGACATATTTCCACTGTCTGTATTCGAACTTATATCATTAGTCACTTTTGTCAGAGCCATCACAGTGCTGTGCTGCTGTCTGAAGCCTGACTGGAAGACATAATAGCAGTTGTTTCTTATTAAGAATTCATTTAACTGATGAAAAACAGCTTTTTCAATGATCTTACCTAAACATGGGAGATTTGATATCGGTCTGTATTTGCTCATTTGTGTTTTGTCCAAACTGTCCCTTTTTAGGAGGGATTTGATTACAGCGGTTTTCAGTGGTTCTGGGAAAAGACGACAGATGTTAAAGACAAGTTCAACATCTGGAACAGTACCGACTCCAGGATCAATCCAATGCCGCTGACACCGGGGGGTGTGTGTGTGTGTGTGTGTGTGTGTGTGTGTGTGTGTGTGTGTGTGTGTGTGTGTGTCAGCCTGTCAACTGTAGCGAATAAGGCCAGAGAATTATGAGAGTTTTTGGTAATGATGTCACATAAATAGGACTTCCTTGCATTTCTCAGTTGTAAATTATAAAAGTGAAGTTTCTCTTCATAGATGTCGTAATCAACCTGCAGTTTTGTCTTCTCCATTTGCGTTCACATTTCCAATGTCCTCTTTTTCTATTTTTTATGAGTATAGAATTTTTCCATGGACATTTTTCCAGCCAGAGATCACCTTCACCTCATTGGGAGCAATACTATCCATGATACTTAACATATTTGAATTAAAGCTACTGACAAGTTCATTGACTGAACCCCCTGAGAGGGGAGGTGTTAGAGAGAAAATCTGGTTAAACATCGCGCTAGTCTTTTCAGTTATATACCGCTTTGTGATCTCCACCCTCAAAACATTTGTCTGGAATTGTGCTTTCAGAGAAAAAGCAGCAGTTATCAGACAGACCTAAATCACATACAGTAATCTTGAAAATGTTCAGACCTTTGGAAATCAACAAATCAAGAATATGCCCTCTGTGTGGGCTCTGTTACATGTTGTGTCAACCCAAAATTTGCCAAAGTGTTATTCAGGTCTTTAGTCCCTTTGTTCTGGGAGTTGTCAACATGGATGTTAAAATCTCCAACAATAATTATCAAGTTAAAATCAACACAGATCATAGACAGCAGTTCACTAAACTAATTGGTTAAAATCTGCACAGTATCTGGGGGGGGCAGTAGATATTTGTAAATATGGTTTTACATGAGGCCTTCAGCTGTAGGGCCATGTATTCAAAACACGGAAAGCTTCCAAAACTGATAGCAGTCTTGTTGGGAGGGGTTGACTCGATGAGAACAGCTGAACTGTTATTTTCACCTAACCAGGTTTCAGCTAAAAACATCAAATCAAGGTTGTACTTAGTAATAAAATCAGTAATTAATAATGTTTTCTTGCTGTAGACCTGATATTTAAGAACGCTAACTTAACAGGTCTAGGAGTAGAAGCGTTGTCATTAACCTTATGTTTCTGGATGGGCACGGAAGGTATGTTTACCTCAGTTAAAATCCTTTTTCTTTGTTTTTGCCAAACTACATTCCTCCTGTTAGTAACAAGCACAGGAATGATGCAGGTTTCTAATGAGCAGGGCCCCAGGTTTTTCTAAAGATAGTCATGACTGTTGGTGTTTTCGCAGCCTGGACCCTCCACACATCAAACATCTGACAACAGAGAAGGGATATGATGTTGTATAGGAGGGAGTGGGCCTTTAAGACATCCCTTTGAACATTCTGGTGACAGGATTATGGGGGACAAAAATAGATTGGCCAGGAGGGTAGATCTAAGCCCAATACCTACTCGCTCCATCATCTGTTCAGTGAATTTCAGGTAGGGCGAAGAGGGGGACCTGTCAGGGGATTGGGGGTTTGATGGTGTTTGGGAGGGTGAAGAACATTCATCGTTCTCGTTGTTTGGGCTTGGACAGTGGTTCAATTAGTAAATATCTCATTTTAAAGGTCAAAGTTAATAGATGACTTGATCACAGCATGAACCATGGAGGTTCTGGACAGCAGGTGACAGTAATGAGTGTAATGAGATCAGGTGGAGTCCAGTGAGACATTAACTGAACCTCAGAGCATTTATAAGACCAAACTATGTGGAAGTTTCATCAAACAGCAGCCGTTCATCTCCTTCACTTTGTCTCTGCTGGTGGACGTCAGCGCAGAGTTGTTCAGCATGGCTCTGTGTGTTGTGAAGTGAGTCTTCCTGCTTGTTGTGTGTTGCTTTGTGTTCCTGTGTTTACTGAGGTTGTTGATGTGAACAGGATCTCCTGGATGGTCTTTGTCCTCTTCAGCATTGGAGCTTGTGTTCCTGCTAAACAAGGCAAGTATCCAGAAGAAGCTCCTAACCTGTTCACATCCAAGCTGACGGCACAGACTGTAACCTCTTCTTTGTTCAGGTCAAAGTGGATCTGGATCTGGATTTGGACCTGCTGGTTTTGACTCTGGCTTTGGTAGCACTGGTGGTTCCAGATATTCCAGCAGCTCCAGTGGTGGTTCTGGATCAGATGGGAACCTGTTTGACCAGCAGCTTGCCAGCATCTTTGATTTCATTGCAGAAATCCTGCGCTTCAGGCCCAACCGTCCTTTCCCTCGTGAAGCCTGGACCTCTGAGCAAGTTCCTGTTGGGTCTGTTGATCAGCGCCCTCTGTACCCTTCATCCCACGTGGTCAAGTCCAGCAGCGGCTACCAGCGAGCTCGGGACTTCACTTCTGATGCCAAATACACTCAGGATATTTTTGACCACATGGATGTAGATGGAGGCAAACAAGGTGGTTCCTCCAAGACTGGATCTAAAGGACAGAAGGACTAGTGAGATGAAGACTACATGCACTAAAAGGAATGACATTGAGCTTGTTTCAAACCTCTTTGCTTCTTGCAGGTGCAACTCTGCTTTGACTTACTGCCAGCAAAATAAACTTGTGACTGAAGTCAATTGTGTTTGGGTTATTTGCTCTGAAACACAAAGTATTACATTAAGCTTTTGAGAAGTCACTGGTACGGGGGGGGGGGGGGGGGGGGGGGGGGGATAAGGCAGTAATCCTTTCAGGTCGGTGACAGTAACCTGAGAAAACCAAATCCTGCTATTGGTGTGTATCTCTAATTGACTTAAAGGGATTACACAAATGTTTCTAGATTGTATACTGGAGACCCAAGTGAATTAAAGCCCTTTACTTTATATAGTCATCTCATCACACTTGCATGAATACTCCATCTTGGCCTTGCTATACCAAGTAGGAAGGTACCATGACAAACATGGTATGCTGTCACCTGGGGAATTTTATATATAATTTTTTTTATTTTGGAAGAACGCATCTTGTCCCAAAGACCCCACGTGTTTATGCTATGCTGTACATCCAAGCAAAACGACCATTATACAGGAGAAATACCTCAGGACCATTTTCTGGTCATTTAAACGACCAAAGATTCTTGACGGGGTCAGAAGCAAAGTTAACTCAGAAGGGGAGGCCCAAGGACCCTGTGGAGGTAGGGGACTACAAAAGAAGGCATATCAGGTTTCCCTGTAACAAGCCATTCAGTTGCAGTAATGTCTCACCTGGAGGTTGCAAGTGTGACCTGAATCCTGCTCAAGTATTAGATTTAAATGTAGAAATGATTATCATGTACATAAATTATGAATATCAATTGGAATTGTGTGGGGATTAAGTTAGGCATATTATGTATGTTAAATGTAACCAAAAAGTACTTATGACAAATGCATTGTTACTGTATGTTTAAATATGTAGATATTTGTGTCCAAATGTATGCAAAACTGATTATGTATTTATTAGATCAGTGACCTTCTGGTAACACACGTGTCAAAGTCAAGTCCTGCAGGCTGGATGAGATCTTTTTTTTTTCTTGGTGTTAATGGCCAACCAAAGCCTGGTGATATGTCACACAGCAATAATATAAATTATCGATCCCATCATGCAGTGCGTCAGCTGCCTTGCCAAACACCAGTGGTGCCATAAGGCCCAATTGGGCGGTTTAGATTCCAAATGTGCAGGAAAAAATAGCTTTGGGCAGGTGGACATCATTTGGGTGGGTTTGGGTTTGGTTCGGTGGTTCCTTATTGAAACCCGTCTCAGCAGAGAAGTGTGGCCTGAGGAGGCAGGTGAGCCAGTTCTTCACCTGTAAACTATCCTTGCCATTGTGAGCAACTAATAATAAAATAAAAATGTGTCCACTAATTTTGTCTATAAATGCAGTTTATTTTAATTTTTAATCATTTCTATCCTCAAAATCGCTGTATTTTGTGTTTCCTTTACAATTACAGCGCAGGCTGCGAGGTGAAACAGCGCATGGAGCGCAGCCTCAATTGAAAAACCCCTAACAAACTGGGTCATCGGCTGCCTTTAGTTTACTCAGCATATGCTAATAAATGTCATTCTTAATTATTTATACATTGTAGCCATTTTTTATTACATGTCTTTATTTTCCTTGCATCTATTTTACATCTTTTGTTTCTTTGGTGTTAGTCTCTGACAGATTCAGGCAGTAAAACAGCTGCACATTTACAAATATTCATAAATAAACAACATATCATTTGTTTATGAATCTATTGAAGTCTTTGGGAGGAGTTTTACTCTTGGTGTTACATAAAATTAGAAAAACACCAAATATTAATTAAGTAATCTCAAGCGATACGTTTTTGGATTTCGTTTTTTATCTTTTATTAACACCTAAAAAATATATTCACAATAACAGATATTTAAAAATCAAATCACTAATACATTTGAAAAACAGACACACAGAGGGCCTCACACACCAAACATAAATGAACTTTTAGTTTAAAAAATATGCCAGGAGTCCAGCTCTGAAAAAACAACACAAAAACAAAAATAACAGAATTATTTGATTTGCTGTTGCTCAAAAGCATACATTTTAGTTATATTTCCAGGTTTTGTTTGTTTTGTTCTGCAGCATGTTGACATTTGTATAATTTTTACATGATAGGTTTTATGGAGAGCCAAATATTTTGGAAAATTTAAAGTTTGTTTTTTTTTTTTTACCATAAAATAACAAAAGTAAAGACATTTTAATGCTTTTCTTTTAAAGTATACTTGATTTCAAATCAACTAACTGGACGTACTGGGAGAGGATCCCTCCTTCATGTGGGCATCCCTGAGGTTTCTTATTTGGTTTTCTCCAATATAATGGTTTTTTCTCACTGAGAAGGAGGATTTAAGGGCAGGGATGCCAGTTTAGCCTAATCTGTTTAGTTTAGTTTAGTTTAGTTTAGTTTAGAAACTAAGCATTGTTTATATTTTATGATTGACTTCATGTTCTTTGCATAAATACCGGTGTGAAGCTCATTGACATGGTTGTGATTTTGGGCTGTATAAATAAAATTGAATTGATTTAAGCTCATATAATATTTACAGGATATATTTTTATGGACCAAATGGCTCTTTTAACATTAAAAGGTTGCAAACCCCTCCCCGGCCTGGGACCTGGTGTTGAGAATTCATCCAGCAAAAGAATGTATACTCGTTCTCGCTTCCTTTCATACAAATCTTTATCTCCTTACAACCCTGTTTTGGTGCATAAGAATGCGTCTTATTTCACTGGTACAGCATCAAACCATTCACATTTGTCAAACTTTCATCAGATCAGATCGCAGTAAAACGCAGTGAGCCACACAGATTACAATAAGTACCCATAAATGCAATGAAACCCTGAACAAAAGAGCAATGATGTTCAAAGCTTCAGACCACAGACTTTTGAAACAAGCTCCAAAACACTGCTTTGGTAATCTTCACTTCAGCAAGAATGACATAAGCTTTGGTCTGTAAAAAAAAAAGAAAAAAAAAAAAAGTCTAACTTGATCACAGCATGAACCATGGAGGTTCTGGACAGCAGGTGACAGTAATGAGTGTAATGAGATCAGGTGGAGTCCAGTGAGACATTAACTGAACCTCAGAGCATTTATAAGACCAAACTGTGTGGAAGTTTCATCAAACAGCAGCAGTTCATCTCCTTCACTTTTTCCTCTGCTGGTGGACGTCAGCTCAGAGTTGTTCAGCATGGCTCTGTGTGTTGTGAAGTGAGTCTTCCTGCTTGTTGTGTGTTGCTTTGTGTTCCTGTGTTTACTGAGGTTGTTGATGTGAACAGGATCTCCTGGATGGTCTTTGTCCTCTTCAGCATTGGAGCTTGTGTTCCTGCTAAACAAGGCAAGTATCCAGAAGAAGCTCCTAACCGGTTCACATCCAAGCTGACTGCACAGACTGTAACCTCTTCTTTGTTCAGGTCAAAGTGGATCACGATCTGGATCTGGATTTGGACCTGCTGGTTTTGACTCTGGCTTTGGCAGCACTGGTGGTTCCAGATATTCCAGCAGCTCCAGTGGTGGTTCTGGATCAGATGGGAAGCTGTTTGACCAGCAGCTTGCCAGCATCTTTGACTTCTTTGCAGAAATCCTGCGCTTCAGGCCCAACCGTCCTTTCCCTCGTGAAGCCTGGACCTCTGAGCAAGTTCCTGTTGGGTCTGTTGAGCAGCGCCCTCTGTACCCTTCATCCCACGTGGTCAAGTCCAGCAGCGGCTACCAGCGAGCTCGGGACTTCACTTCTGATGCCAAATACACTCAGGATATTTTTGACCACATGGATGTAGATGGAGGCAAACAAGGTGGTTCCTCCAAGACTGGATCTAAAGGACAGAAGGACTACTGAGGTAAAGATCAGAACTGAAAGACACAAATCTTATGTGAACCTTTATCAACTTTTTTGTGTCCTTCAGGTACAACTGAGTTCTCATCAAAAATAAAATTATGTGATGAAATCCACTCTTGACTCCTGTACTTGTTCTTCAGTAATGTGTGAATAAACAATCTTAAAAAATGCTCACTAGTACCAGAGCCACACTTGAACTTCAGTGTAAACTTCTGCACATGAATTACTGTAGGTAAGCTATTAAGGGGTGTTATATTTGTTTTAAATATCTCAAAGCTGCTCTTAATGCATGAGTTTGTGGGCAAGAATTGTCATGGTAGTTCCAGCTAATCTGCTGGGAAAAAATGCAAGTGTCTTTAGGCTCAGTGAGACATTGGTGGTGTCCATGTATTAAAATATGGATCTCTGGAGACTCCTCCTGCACCAGCACTGCTTTCCTTTTGCATTTGAGAATGCAAAGCATGTAGCCAGGTTTCTAAACTACAGAAATGTAGGCAATTACTGGCATTACAATGAGAGGTGGGATGAATTTGAATCAAATATTTAACACTTAACTGTTAAACTTTAAGATCAAATGTAAGCACACAGCATGTTAGGTTGATTCTGAGATTTTTTACCAGGAGATTTGATGGGTTTTTTTTTTTTTTTTTTTTTTTTTTTTTTTTAAATACAACACCCTAAAAAGTCTGTCCCTCAGCAACAAATTGTGGGGGAAATGTGTTTCATGGAAATGTTTTTAAAAATAAAAACATTTTCTAAATGTTTTGCAAAAAAGTTTTCCTTTAAAATAAAAGTGAAGCATAAACCATTTCTGTAAATTTGAATAGAAATAGTATGTTTTCACATTTTGTGTTCTCTACATGTTTGCAGTGACTCTAGTGAAATTGTAAATAATTGAAGTAAGTTAAAAACAAAAAAGGGGGGAAAAAGTGAACATTTTTGAAAATCAAACTTTAATGCAGTTTAGAGACTTGTGACAAAAACTACAACAATGTCCGACTGTGAGCTCAAAGCATACATGTCAACAACTTCTGTTTGAAATTAAAATCCTTTTTGTGCTTTGTTTAATGGTTAAAAGCTGTAGATTCTGAGCTGACCTGAAGGCACCATGAGCCACCAGGCAGCTGAGTCACAGGTGAGTTAAATAAGTTCAATGAAATCAGGTGGAGGCCAGTGTAACATTAACGAGAAAGACGAAGCATTTATAACCAAACTCCTGAATTTAGCTTTTGTCTTAAGACTGCTGTGAAACATTTTCAGTTTTATTGAGCAGTTTGCTGCTTTTCTAAGATTGGGGTGATGCTTCAGTCTGTTATGAGGTGAAGTTTCATTTAAATTCTTCAAACTTTTGCAGTCTTAAGCTTATTTTTCATTATTGTTTCCACATATCAATAGGTTGCTCTATATTGGGTTGCTATTCTTATACTTTGGAACTTGTGTTCCAATTAAAAAAAGTAAGTCTAATCTTTATGTTTTGAAAGTTTAAGTTTCTTAACACACTTTTAACTGCATGTTTCCTTGTTTACAGGTGATCCTGCTCTTGGATTCAGTTATTCTAGGCCTGGTTTTGGCTCTGATTACTCAGGATGGGGTTTTGAGTCTCGTGATTTTGGTTCTGGCTCTCCTAAAAAGCGAGGAGCCAGCTTTGACCATTTCATCGCAGAAATCATGAGCTTGAAACCCTCTCGTTCTTTCCAACGTGGTGCCTGGACCTCTAACCAGGTGCCTCTTGGCATGGTTGAGCCCCGCCCTGTTTACCCTTCATCCCATGTTGTCAAAACGGGCAACAGCTACCAGCGAGCTCGGGACTTCCGTAGTGATGCCAAGTACACGCAGGATATATTTGACCACGTTGATGAGGAAAATCAACAAGAGAACCACCAGCCTACTGGACCAACGGGTCAGAAAACCTACTGAGGTAAAAAAAAGGTCATAACTCAAACTAAAACTACTTTTATTTTGGATTATAATTGTTTTTCCTGCAGGTAAAGTTGATGAATCTGCTACCTGGGTAGACTCAAGACATGATAAACAAATAAATGGTAATCTGTCTAACTGGTTCTTTGTTTTAGTTTAGTCTGCACAATGAAACCGAACATCTGTATCTTAATGCCCTAAAAATGGTAAAGTGCTCAGGGCAGAATCTGCTAACCATCAGACCAACTATCACTCCATTGTGGCTCTCTGGCTTTGGAGGAAAAATCCTAACAATTTAAATAAGCTTTTATTAGACTATGTCCATTTAAAAAATAAACTGAGGTGATCTTTCATAAAACGTTGCACTAAATCAAGAGGCCTGGTGTGCTTCCAAAATGTACAAGTCTGCAAGATTAAAAGGCTTAATCTTTTGTCATTTGTTTATTAGAATACGCTGGAGCTACAGCCGTGTCGAATTGCTGTTTAGAGGTTCTTGCAGACTTGCATGGGAATCTGCTTCAGCAGGGTTTTATTTGATTCTGGGTATATTTTATTTTGATAGGAACTTGTAGGGGCTGCTGTAAAATGTTTTTAGAGAATAAACAGTACTATAACTGAAAATGTAGGAAAACCTCACTTTTTAGAAATGAGTAGCTTGGTGATCACCCAGAATGTTTCTGAATAGTGAAGTGGGACTCTGCTGCTGCGTTTTGGTCTCTAAACTGGGCCAAACGGCTACTCTAGCACTAAGGTTGCAGATTGTTGGAGTACCAGAACAGTACTGTTGCCAGATTCCCCAGCAAAGTGTCAATACTGAAGCTCTCCGCATTCTGAGCAGTTTCACCATCTAATCTCGAAATTCAAAAACCTGCTCATAGAAGTACAAATGCAACAGCTGTAGTGACTATGAGCAGTCACCAGATGGCAACCAAAGCACAGACATTTGAGGGGTTTGGTTTTGTTTTTTTGGAAAATCTCTTCATATGGGAATGAGTCGCACTCATTTAAATATGTTAAAGGATACAAAACCAAGCTATCTCTTGTGATGGAAATGATTGACATATGGCCACCTGCAGAACAATACTGAGATTGAGATCAAACATCCATAGAATCATTGTAAAATTAATTTAAAAGTCAAATATTGTATTCAATTTATTGGTGAGAAAACACTGGAGCAAAATTAATTTAGATTAAAACCATTTCTTTATTCAAATGGTGTTGGAGCAAATGAAAACCTGCCTTTTGAAAAATAAAAATCAGGTTTGTGATGCAGTAAGTGTCATGCCATGCTCTGCTACAATTCTGAAGCATCCACTTGCAGACAAATGAATCTGTTAACATCTTTATTTTCCTCATCTGAGCTGGAATCTGACTCAACTGTACAGCTGGATACATCTGAAATAGCTTGCCGTTTCTGTCTTTGTCTCTGCAACACTGACATTAGCTTGGGCTTGTGAAATGCAACATAAACTTAGGGGAGAGAGTGTAAACAAAGGGCTGATGGGAAATCAGTGCAGCTAACTTCCGTGCAAACCGTCCCGCTCACAAGCCAGAGGTGAATTTCTAAAGAGCTCCTGTTTCTCTACAGAAAATGCCTTAAATGGAACAGGCTTTCTGATTTATGACAAAAAAATGGCACAATCAGAATTAAAAGACCACAAACAATTTCATAAAATAAATTATATAGTAGGAGTAGGACTTTAAAGGCATCAGTCATAAAAACAAAGACCAACTCCTTTGTAATCCAAATTAATGGTATAGAAAGTTTTTACAATTTTTTAAATGTGTTTCTTGGGTTAATTTTAAAAGGAGGTTTTGCTTTTGAATGTTTAAATGAATGAGTTTCTCCTAATCCCTCTGACCAGATTTCTGTCCCTGAGATTAAATATGTATAAATATATTTGCTTTTAGTTCCTAAAACTAAGAATCCAAAGAAATTGCATCTTCTCTACTGTTGCCCACAGATTACAGAACAAACTTTCATTAAAAATTAAATTCTTTTCAAATTTGTTTCAGAACTTAAATTAACAGTAAAACAATAATTTTGTCCAACTATTTTGTCTTTTATAATTAACCACCATATAAACATAGACAGATGGAAAGGTGACCATGAAATGAAACCCCCCGCTGGCCAACAGGTGGCCACAGACCCCCACCTCTCCCATGCCTCCTGGCTCTCAGGTGAAGCATTTTGGGGGGGTTGGATGATTGAATTAATGCGATGATGTGTGTGCTTAAGCAGAGCGCACCTGTCTTCCACCTACATCAGAGCTGTGGAGTATAGTTCTAGCAGATCACTCACCTTCCCCCAGCTTGCTCCCATTCACCAGCTGTATGGACAAACCTGCTCCTCTCACGAGTACCCGAGGCTTTCATTAATAATAAACGTTTTTGCATAAGCATGACGTACACTAAGAACATGCCTAATGCTCAAACATTTATGTAAAATATTATACAAATAATATAAAAACAGTTAATTGTTAGAATTTCCTTTTCTTCCATATAAGTTGTTTGGATCCAGCATGCTATTTCAAGGAGAGCAGTGGTAGACGATGCCTTTTATTTTACTCCAGTGGCAACGCTGACCTAAAAAAAATAACTACCAGAAAATTCTCCTCCAAAGCTCATCAACTTTGAATTAATTAGTTTGTAAATTTGTTTTACTTTTAAATTTGTCATTTTTAAGTAAATTTGAATTTTCGGATCTTTTCAAAGAATGTAGGCTAATGATCCGTTAATCCTTTAAAGATCCGCTTCAATGAAAATTGTGTTAACATGTTCTTGTAGCATTTTTCTCATGATGGACATCTATAAAAAAATTGATTTTCTTTATCCTGATGGATCAGGAGCAGATAAAAACAGGCAGTTTGAAAAATTGCCCTGGGCAGGCCAAAGTCTCCCTTCTCCATTACAATTCTGAAATATCCATTTTTAAACAAATAGATCCATGTATGTCTTCATTTTCTTCACTTGAGCTGCCATCTGACCTCTAAACTGTATGGTTGCATAGCTCCAATATTGCTTACAGGTCTTTTTTGTTTGATTTTTTGCTATACTAATGTTGGCTTAGGCTTGTGAGGGGCTGTAAGCTGGCAGGAGAGAGTGAACCAAAGGGATGACGGGATATAAGTGCAGGGTTGCTTCCACACAAACGGTCCCAGCCCTAACCAGAGGCAAATTTCTGATGAACTCCTGTCGTTCTGCAGAAAGTGTCTTTTAAAAAAGCAAAGGTTTTTGATTTTGGCTAAAAGCTTTATAATTCTAATAAAATACCACTGGGAATGATTATACAATAGACAAAAATATAGTTAAAGTGGGACTTGATAGAACTTTAAAATATGACTGCAGGGGGGTGACAAACATCAAGTGCTAGCACCCTAAGTTAGTTTGGTGGACTTGTATCATATGGCCAAAAGAGTAGAAATAAAAAGGTTCTCCTCATGGTGGAATCAGCTTTTGGTTTGTAATTCTGGGAAGAAATGCATTTCAGTTGGTAAAATTTGGAAATAATGGCAGAACATTTTGAAAAGAATTTCAATATCACTTCCAAAGTAATGACATTGTGGATCTTTGTTTATTTCTATCTTTCTATCTATTTTTTGGTTTAGTTTTAATACTTTTGCTTCTAATGTTGAGGCCTCAGTGCCTCTGGGACTTGATGTAAAGTCCCACTCCGATCATCATTTGATCTATTTAAAAAGTGTTCCCCATGATCTTTGCATTGTGGTCATGCCATTTTTAGCAAAAACCAATAAATCTGTCTTTTTCCAGGACATAGTTTCTACAGAGCAGCAGGAGTTCATTAGAAATTCACCTCTGAGTTGTGGGTGGGACTGTGTGTGGAGTAACCCCGCCCCCTCTTTCCCTCTCCCTGCCGCATTAGCTTGTGGCTTACATAGCATATTTTTTGTCACACTTTCGCCTTTTTTTTAGCTGAATTTTTTGGTCTGCTTCTAATTCACAACAAATTTTTAAAAAATGCCATGCTGAGCTTAATTTTCGGTGTCTTTCATCAGAATATTGCCACAAGAACATGTTAAAAACATGTAAAGCAAACATTTTCATTGCAGTGAGTCTTTAAAAAGTTTTTTAAGATTTTATGTAGGCAACATTTCATTTCTTTGACTGTATTTAAAGACTTTGTTTTGAGATTTGTCCCCTTTTTTGTTTACATGGATCTTACCCCTTTGGGGATTTTGTCAGCGTGAGAAACAGCAGAATCTTCCATAGCAATGTACCATCAGTAACTTCCTGAGTGCCGCCCTGCCTGTAGACGCGCATTTGACTGTCATCTCCAGAGGACACTCCTCTTCCTTGCCATGTGCCCCCCAGCTGTCCTTAAGGCTTGTTCTTTCTCCTCTCAATTACTCACAATAAGTAATGACACACACAGGTGCATCTATGCACACACCTCATTAGCAATCCCTCTAACAATACTCTGTCTCTGAATGCCTTCCTATAATCTCTGATGGTTAGATTTTGCGGTCCTCCGTCACCCTGTGTATGTGAGCGCAGAGCGAGTTTTGTTTCTCTTTCTATCTTTTATAGGTTACAACTAAGCCCCCACCCTAGTTCATAAATATAACAAACAAGTATCAGTTTTGGCAGGTTCCTAAAAGTGAGTAATTTCATTTCAACACTTTAAAAACACAGATACTGCAGAGGACTCGTGCAGATACCGTAACTCTTCATCATGAATCGCATGATTTTTTTTTTTTTTTTTTTTTTTTTTTCGTGGACAAAACCATCTTTTTATATTGCCTTTACATAAAACATTAAGCAACATTTATACAGAAAAAGTGCTGGGCTTTCTTCAGCTTCAGAAGCCACGGTAATTTGCGTAAATGGTTGAAGAGTTACGGTGGTTGAAAGATGTAAACACTGGAGCTGAAGCACCGGTGTTAAAGGGTTAACTTTTGTTTACATTTTCACCCAAAAAGAACCAAAAGTCTAGTTTCAACTTTCTTCTGCTTGCATTATTGACACTGTGGGTGGATTTCTAATATTTTTTTTATTAGAACTGGATTGGCAGGTGGGAGAACTCATGGGTGAACACGTCAGAGCTTCAAACACTGTGTTGTTTTTTCCCAATTTCTCTTTAATTATTTCAGTGCAGTAACCTTGATCAACTGGCACAGTCCAGTGCAGGGTGTATTCTCGCTGCTGAAGATCCAGATGGCAACATTAGAAGTGATTTGGCCAGTGTACATGTTTAGGACGTTGTTTTATGAAGTGTGAAAAGGGCTAAATAAAGATTGATCAGAAATGCTCCACTATATTTATTTTGTGAGAATAGGGGGACGGAGTAACAGAACAATATGACAGCACCATTGTATACATTGGGGCTGTCAACGTTAACACACGCGAATAATTTAAAATAAAATATATCATTTTAACATATTTTACTCTGATTAATTACACGTCAGAAGCAACGGTCTTCCCCACTTCGCTTCAGACATTATTCCACTTAAACCTTGGTCACTTACAAAGAAATAAAAATAATGTATTTCTTTACTACTTTAGTCTAATTTTTTCAGAAAAAGCAGATTATTTCATACATTGTGTGGCAGCTGGGCCGGCAGATTTCAACTGCAGTGGAAAGGAAAGCAAGATATATACTGATCATCACGATAGGTTCAGTAAATTATCAGTTCAGAGAGTTTTTGTTCAAAAGCCCTGCATAGTCGTATAGAATTTATCTAGTAAAACATTGTGATTAATAGTGATCAATCACAATCCAAAAGTGTGATTAATCTGAATATTGTTTAATGGATTAACAGCACTAATATATTTTGTTCTGTTTATAAGCCTTTTTTTATTCCTTTACATCAATTTTTATAATTTTACTTTTTATTTATTGGTTTAGCAGCTTCTATATATTTCTTTTATCTTGTGTATGGGATCAGCAGTCTAAACATTTTATTTCAGGATAATTGAAGTGTCACTATCTATCCATTTATAGGATTTGTTTGTAGTAATCACTCGGTGAAAATATTTTGGGGGTAATAGTACGAAACCAAAAAATAAACAAAGATTTAGAGTCTTTAAAACCTGTAGGTTGGTAACCCTCAAGGAACATTACGAGGACTCCAGGTTTGTTTTTTTATGAAATAACATTTCTTTGAATCAGAGCAAATTTGCTGCCCAACCACCATAACTGACATCATTGATTAAAAAAATAGAGGCTATAAAATGTGACATTTAAGTTAAAATCCTTAATTTGTTATTTTTTGGTTTGTTTTTCTTGGTTTGCTTCAGTCCTTTTTTATCAGTTGTTTTCAGAGTCTGCGTCCTTCAGTCACAGTCGCACCAGTTTTGAATTATTCACAACCGTTTCTGTTTCAGTTAATTGCGAGGTTCAGGTCTTCGGCCAGTCGTGCTCTCATACTGCTTTGCTTGTTGGATTTAAGTGCCTCTAAGATATGTTCTACACCATAGGGACACTGCTCTCCACTATGTCCAGTTTGAACAAAAACATGGTTGATCAGATTAGCTCTGATTGCGTCTGAAATGACAGTCCTTCATCTTTCCCTCCTCTTATACTGCCTTATACACACTATATTCCCAGGTTTCTTCAATTATTTCTGTCCATGATTGCTTTCAAACATGGAGAAGTTGTGCCCTCTGACTTGGCTCATATTGGTTTCTCCACATCATTGGCAATGAGGGATCTTCTTTGAGCCCTGAGTGTTTTCTTGCTTCTATAATCTGAAGTCACCTAAACACACCAACAATAATGACAGTGAAAGAAATTTTATTGCTTGTTATTTTGGGCTTTGACCTTTCAATCTGAGTTGCACAGTAGACTCCACCAGCTTCTTTTAGCAAGTTAAATCTTCAGCTTATTTAGACTGTAATTAAAATAAAATGCATCTGATTTATTTTGAATAACATTAATTTTCAAATTAAGGTTGGAAATATTTGAACATCTTTTTAGAAAGTTATTTGTTTTGTCAAGCAGGATGACAGTAGGGTCATAATTTTGGCTTGTTTTTACCAAACCCATTAAGTAAAATACATGTTAAAACATATTCGGATAGCAGGGACTTTGAGTTTGTGAAGCTGAAACATTCATAAAAGCTTTGATTCTCTTCCCAGTTTCTTCTGTTCCACTCAGTCATGGATCAATAAAGATCTCCTTAGAAAGAAGGGGGGTTGAGGGCATTGTGTCCAGTGTAACACAAGCAAGACTAATCATTGTTCAAGGCAAGTCCAGACCTGTTACGGCTGATGAGTGACCGCTGACAGTTACCAGATAGTTATGATCATGTGATGAGCTGCAAGATGTGAACTCAGAACCTGTGCGTGATTCCATTTGATATCAAAACCTCTTGGCTCATTCAAATAGAAACCTCCTTACAGTTTGAAAACGTACTACACAGCTAATTAAGTTGACATAATGAAATGTCTCCAACTTCAGTGTCTTTATTGCCATCTGTTCCAGCTACAAAAAAAAATGTACTCGCATATAAAGTTTACTCTCACTGGTCACTTTATTAGATACTTGATAGTACTGGTTTGGTGCCCTTGTTGCCTTCAGAACTGTCTTAATTTTTTGGTATCAGAGATTCAATAAGTCTGAGATGATTCCAGCTTTTTTGACATGGCACCTTATCGTGCTGGAAGTAGCATCACAAGATGGTACACTGTGGTCATGAAGGGATGGACATGGTCAGCAACAATACTCAGGTAGGCTGTGGTGTTGTGACCATGCTCAATTGGTACTAAGAGGCCCAAAGTGTGCCAGGAATTTACCCCCCACACCATTACACAACCACCACCAGTGTGAACCGTTGATACAAGGCAGGATGGATCCATGCTTTTATGTTGTTGACGTCAAATTCTGACCCAAACATCTGAATTTTGAAGCAGAAATCCAGACTCATCAGACCAGACAACAGTTTTCTACACTTCTATTGTCCAGTTTTGGTGAGTCTGTGTGAATTGTAGCCTCTGTTTCCTGTTCTTAGCTGACAGGACTGACTGTGGGCTTCTGCAGTCAGTTCTACTCACACCAGCCCGTCTGGAACACAAACAACCAACTTAACAGGCCTGGGAATTTAAAGCCATAGCTTTGTGTTATTGCAGGCCTAGACTGCTGGGGGGTCTTGCTCTGATGAACTTTGTGTTTTTATATGTTCCTTTTGTGGGGCAGCCATGATGCAGAGGTAGAGTAGTCGTACTCTGACTGAAAGACTGCAGGGTCGGTTCCTGTCCTGCTCGCCCATTCATCGAAGTGTCCTTGAGCATGAAACTGAACCGCTCTTGGTAGTGATAGGTTGGCAACAGTGTATTGAAGCCGGCATCAGTGTGTGGATGTGTGTGAGCATGTTCGATTGGGACTGTGACTGTACAGTGTCTTGGGCCTTCAAGAAGGGTAGAAAAGTGCTTTATAATATGCACCTTTTCTTAACTCCAAACCTCTTGTTGTGTTGGAGTTATTTTTTTTTCCTGTTTGAAGTCATCCTCTACACTGTCAACCCATTCATGCTCAGGAGGAGGAACATACCAGCAAATCTTTAGTAATCTGATGTTGCAGTCTGTCCTTGCAATTCAATACAAAAAGTGTTAACACATGTAATTTGGTGAGATGAAGGTACTCAAAGGCTTAAACAGATTTAGAGTGACAGTGTTTGTGTTAATAATGCATCTCCTCATGAAACTGTGTTGTTGTACACCAAGCCTCACAGCAATAGATGGTGTTCCACTTGTCCAAGCATGACCGGGGGAGATTATTTCAACCAATCATTTATCTTCTTTATGCAAAGGACAAGACTCCTTTCTCCAAAGTTTACTTATTTAATCCTGCTTCTTTTTCCATTTTTACTTTCTAAACTTAGCTGACAATAGTTTGGGCTGAATTTTCTGCAAATTAGGGGAGAGATGTGAAAGAAAAAAAAAATAAAAATTTAGGGGCAAGCAGTGGAAAATTCCATGTTTTCCTACTGCAACAGGTTCTGTCAATATATTGGAAAGGATTAGGGCTAAACCAACAGCAGACTCCTTCCTCCCATTGTTTATCTGTGGCTGTCTGTAAACTTAACTTTAGTTTGAGGTTTCGTGGAGTTTTATTGAAAATCCGTCTGTGTAAGGAGAACAAAGCCCACCCAATCAGGATTTGTCAGCTGTTTTATCTTCAATTCTGCAATCTGTTTACTGTGGGTCACCTCTTTCAATACTGCCTGGATGCCCCTTTTCCTTCAGATAAGAGCCTCCCTCAATGTTTTCCTTTCTCTGTGTATTGTGTAACAATATTGCACAGATTCTTTGGCAAGAAAAATGGCAATAAACAAGGTTATATTATATATCTAGTGCGTGGTTTGTTTTCAAGACAATTACTGCTGAATATCCTCCTCTCCTCCTCTGCTAGCTTGTAGTGCACTCCCGTCATCCTTCATTTCTGACAGTCTTTGTGGCTTCACAGAGGCAAGCCTGGGCTTGCACAGCCAGCTCTCCCAATATCTGACACATGTGCGCACTTCTGTACGCACAAACGCACAATTTAACTTGTCCGGTGAAATGGAAACATTTACTTTGAGAATCCCAAAGATGGTTTACTAATTTTTCAGGGAAAGCAGCTCCTCAGGGGGGGTCAATCAGAAGTTAAGCCTTTCAACTTTGAAAAAAAATCTAAAGGGGAAAATTACATTTTAGGATATAGATCATGAAAAGTTGGTCGTCAGGGCAACATTTTGGCATTTTTGATGCATTTGCAAAAGGTAATGATTTATAAAAAAGTTGGAACAGGAGTAATTATCCTTCTTTTAACCACATGTCATTTTATTGAAAAGTTTGTTGAATGTGCTAATGTGCCACTATTTCTTTTAAACTTGGATCCCCATTAAATCTAAAAACACAAAACCCCTGCAGGAAAAATAAACTGCATCCACTGTAAACGATAACAGACTTTGGGGAAAAGATATCAGGTCAAAAAACCCAGAGATGTTGCTGATGACACCTAAACATGCTCTTTGACATACCTAAACTCTTTTATTGTTTACATTATCTATGTAAAACAGATGATTCTGGCGCAACACTTTACTAAAATTAAGTGCCACTATTTCTTTACTAACAAAGTGTTGCATATTGGCGCAACCCTTCTAGGTCTCCTTCACTTCACTGCTGCATAAAGTTTTGCGTTTCAAATTTAAATTAACTTCATTTCTATAGCACCTTTAATGTACAGAAACAGCTCAAGGCGCGATACATAAAAACATTAAAACACCATTACCCACACATGCAACAAAATAAGATAAATCCCTCATAATAATAAACAGAAACAAACTAATAAAGTAGCGATGATTATACGATAAGCTAAAACAAAGAGTACCCTTTAGAGTACGACCCTGTCCTGTTGGCTGGAGTGTCTGCATCCAGGCAGCCTGAGCACATCCCACTCATCCCCAGCACCTCCTGTCCCGTACCCTAGGCTCCCACCGCATGCGGTGCGGCTGTGGAGGTACGGCAGGAAACTCACACTGGCTATGGATTGCTTGTGGTCCTGCTGCAGACAGACTCTGCTGCCAACCTCTCGGACCTCTGAACCAACATAGATTCATGCAAAAACCTGCCAATTCAGTAGGACGTCCTAGCAAACAAACCCTCATTCTGCTGTGATCTGGAGTATATTCACAACACTTCAACAGCTGTTGTGTCCATTATATGAACCAACTCAAGAAACCCATCAGAGTGATATTCAAAGTCTCATCAACACCTCTAATAAATATGCAGAGCTGTATATCTGTGATGTCAGTGCTTTCAACAATAAATGACTGGATTCTGTCTCTCATTTGGTTGCCCAAGTCTCCTGAGAGATCTTGTATCTCCAGTCAAAATCCTTGACAGACTTGTGTTGGCAAACGGCGACTACTTTTTGGGGCACACGTTTTCTGCTGCCTTCAGCATGCATTTTTTCAAATGTTAACCATCTGAAAATGGTTTGTTGTTTTGCAACTTGTTTGCAAAAAGGTCACTAGATTTCACTGATCTGTCACTGTTACGCCCCTTTCTGTCTAGGGGGAGCAGGGCATAACATAAAGATAAAATAAATATTAAAACAAAAAAAAAAACACCAAACAAGACATCTCCATAAAATAACAAATTACAGTAACAGTAACAGTCACTAAAATCATGCTATTTTTTGGGGGGTTTTTTTCAGTCCAGCTAATAGTAGGTTAATCTACTATTCTCTCAACTGCCCCTTGCAAACGGTGAAACTTTTCTTCATGGTGAGTCTCATGTTGGCGCTGAATGTTATCTTTTTTGAGCCCTGCCACCTGTTGGTTACATATCAATCACATTCATGTTCATAGCCAGTGATTATCAGAACAGAATACAATGTTCTCATTTCAATAAATCCTGAAATGTTCATGTTGTGTGTCTCCATTTCTTGACCGAATCTCCCCCAAAACAAACCCATTAGACATCAACATTCTGTCTGTCATGGAATAAACGCTGGACTCCAACTGAAGCTCGTCTCTAAACGCTGGGCCGGCTGCCTAACGCCGGGGCTACTATTGGAAGATATACAACATGTATTATCACAGATGCTTTAATTTCCCCCTTGATGTTTATACTTCAAAATACTATGATGTCATTGTCCCTCAAATGTGTGCTTTAGAAAATTAGTAAAGTCCAAGCTGTGACAGAGAGCAGTTCTGGATCAACTCTATTATCTGTTGTTGTGGCCTAGTCTTCTTTTCATTGTTCGTCTCAGTTTGAAGAAATTGTCTTCATTGTCTGTCCATTCAGTCTGCAGCTCTATACCTTTGGATACATGAAGCCCCCTGTCAAAGCCAAAACATAAACGTAGTAGCTCTGGCAGACTGATAATATTGAAGGCAAAGCCCACTAGTGAAGTGTTTACAGGGGGGCTCGTCTCTCCTGCCAGGCTCTTTATTGCAGGGGTGGTTTGCAGTAGTGAATAGGCCCCTGCCAGTAGCCAGCGGTGGTTGGGCTTTACAGTGGAGCAGTTCTCGGCAGGCAGCTATTGTCATGGTAAACGGGGGGCTGAATGGAAGAGGATGGGCAGGACACACATAAAATGGAGGAAAACATGAGCAGAAAAAGGAGGGAGATGTGACCAGCCCACCGACCACCTTAGAGATGGCACACATGTGAGGAGGCAGAGATATGCTGCGGCATTGAACCGTCTAACCCCGTACAAATAAAGAAAAACTCAATATAGAAACACGTCTGCGGTTTAAATGAAACCATTTCCTGCTAACTTTGCATTTTAAAATGAAAAAAATAGAAACGTTTGTTCCAGAAATGTTCTTTTGTTCTACATAGGGTCTTACTGACACTTTACAAACATCGATGATGAAATTCATCGGGTTAAAGTAACTGAATTTTCATTCTGCGTTTTTTTTTTTCCAAAACTGTAATCAGTTTTTAAAAGACTTGTTCTGATAAAATTTGTGTTTTTCATGTTTCGTTTACAAAAAATGTCATTAAAGATTGTATTTATGACATAGTAAATGCGCTGGGTGGGTAACAAGCTCCCTGCTCCACTCCATTCTGATGCATCCACTTTCAAACGAATAGATCCGTGTACATCTTTGTTTTCCTCATCTGAGCAATTGGATCAACACTGAACAGCTGAATAGCTCCAATCCTACTCGCCAGTACTGTTGCAATAGTAATGTCAGGTTGGGTGTGAGGGGCTGAATGATTTTTAAATGGATGAAAAGATAATCAGAGTGGGACTTTAAGGGTTCTTTTTTTTTCTAACCTAATCTAATATTTCACTTCTATTATTGCAACTGGAGAAGATGACCGTACCTGAATATTCTCGTGCGGGTACATTTTCTGAAAGCGCACCTTTTCTGAACAAATGATTAGTTAGAAATTATGGGAAAAAAACTATGGAAAGATTTTGCATTAAGTGAAAAGAAAATAAGTCACTTTTATACAAAAAAGTAAAAAGTTTAGCCTAAAATGATTTCTTCATATAAATAAATATTTCTTTCTCATAAACATCATTTTTTAAATTTTTCCTTTTAAATAAAACCCACTTTGTTTTTTCTTTTTGAATAACTGCAATAAGCTTCCATTTGAAATATGTTCATAAATGATTCCAAAAAATTCCACCGACTGGACTTTAAAATCTTATTCCTTGAAACATTTCACCGTTAAGAAGCTATTTGCATGTAAAAGTCTTTAGAGTCCAGTTGCTATGACTTATTTTTGAGACAAAGCTTCCAAAATGTTTTCAGGGTTTTTATTTGTTAGGGCTTTTCTCTGGTGTCACTTAAACTTTGAAAGATTTTTACTCAGAACAAAGTTCTTGATTTCAACCTGTCCTTTGAATTCTTTGGTATTTTCAGTTGATAATTTCAAAGTGTGTATTTGATGTTATGTGTGTAACCCCCCCAGATTTAACAAAGGCTCATAGAAAATCAAAAGGAAAAGTGTGTATGAAAAATCTCTACAATGAAGTAATGGAAATTCAGGCACAAGTTTAACTTTGGGTGAATGAGAAGTTCGAGAAGACAAAGTTAACGAATGTTCACAGGAATGAAATCCAAAATCCATTTTGTGCTTTTTAAAATGTTTGCACCCCCTGCACTGTGCAGTAAAAAGCATTTCAAACGTTTATTTTGGTTTATTTATTTCCGCCTGACTGCGTCTGGCATTAATACATCTTCAGATCAATATTTGGGCCTGTTATGTAATAGCTTTGCATCTACTTGTGACTCTAAAACTGCGTGTTTTAGTTACCAGATGGAGATTTAATAGAGTCATTTGTTCACCACCTGGCTGTGAGGAGGGAGGGCAGAAAAGGGGTTAAAAAAAAGCATTCAGCTGCCTGATAATCCTCCACCGTTAAAAGCCCTCCAGATAGACGGTGTGTGCGCGAGGTAATCAGTAAAAGATTCAAGTGTTCACACACATATAGGCAGAAACAAGGAGGAGGAACATGCACCTCCAAAGGGAGGGAAAAGGCTGAGCAGAGGAGGGAAGAAACAGAAAATAAACCCTCCTTCTTTCCGCTTCATTCAGCTCATCTCCTCGTCTTCCTCATCTTCTCCTGCACCCCGCTGCGGCGTTTTTTTTCACGAGTCTCTTTGAAAAAAGCTAAACAGACTGAGGTCTAAAACCACTAGTATGACCTTTATGTTCTTGCTTTGAGGTTTTTCTTGTTCTTCTTACAGTGGTTGAGTCAAAGCAAACGCATTTTTTTAAAAGATAAGAGATGATCATTTATTACATTAAGGTCAAATTTCAACACAATGTATAAATGTTCTGAATTTTTTTTTTTGATTAACAGTTATATTTCTGATAAATCAATATCAAATATTGAGATTATTATTTTCTTTTTACGTATTGCTATAAGATGCTGAAATTCTTGTAGTTTCACTTGTAAATTCTTGTTTATGAAAATTTCTGTAATCCTTTTCTTTCAGATTTGCAGCTTTATCCATTTAACACAAAACGAAGTTTGACCTTTTTCTTTAATAAAAAGAGACATTGCATATCAACATTAAAAACAAATGTAAATATGCCAGATTTTTAGCACTTTTAGCTCATTTCCATATAAAGTCCACTGGCAGGTCAATACCATCCATCCCTCCATCCATCCATCCATTGTCAGAACCCGTTTAAATCTTTTTGGGGTAACAGGTTTGATGGAGCCAGCCCTGTTACTGTTGGGCCCAATATTGTAAACAAAACACAAATAGTAATACAGTAAAAAATCAATCAATGTCAATGTCACATTTCTTTTCTTAAATATTTGCACACTTTGTTATAAAATGTTCTTATTTCTGGTCATATGTGAATTCCTTTGAGAGATACAGTTTCAATTGCCATTTGAAAACCACTCTGATATTCTTTTGATCTATTTTCAAAGTTGTCCCGGTGGTCTTTTAATTATGATTATGCCGTTTTCAGCCCCTCACAGACCCAACCTAACATTACTGATGCAACAAAAATGGCCAGCAATATTGATGCTATCTAGCAACACAGTTTGGAGTCAGATACCAGCTCAGACAAGGAAAACAAAGACGTGCGTGGATCTAGTCGTCTACAAGTGGATGCATCACAAGTTTGTAAGTTTCTTGTCTGCCCAGTGTGTTTTCTACGTCACTAATAGTCTTATTCAAACTGTTTTTTTCCCCATCTGCTCCTGGTTCACAATGACGTGACTAAAGAAATACTCAGAAATGCAATTTTGAGTTTAATTCTCTTGATATATGTCCTCCATCATCAGAAAAACACCACAAGAACATGTTATAAACACTAAACATGACTTTCATCCTTAATAATGTACTTTCTCTAATTGAAATGGGTAAACAGAATAAGAGAGGGATCATGTGTTTGTCTGCCTGCTTCTGTTTTTGCACAGCTTTGGGTTTTCCCGTCAATAAACTTAAATCAATAAATTTCTGACCAACGGAAGTCAGTCACGGCTGTTTTATGACATAAAGTGTTCACAGTTTGGCATTTCGATGTTTAATTGACTGTCACTGATAATGGGATTGCCGACGTTCAGTCAGGGTGCTAAAAGGGGTCAAAGCTCATAAAAACTGTCGGAATAGAAACTGTAAAATAGAAAATGGAAACGATTTCTTGAATTTGCGTTAAAATGATTCAAGTGTCATGCATGAATATGTATTTTCCTCACCTTTAAATCTGCTTTCCGTGTTGTGAGTGGATGGTTGGCACCGTTTGTCAGTTATTTCTCTTCTGTTTCATGTGATATTCCATCTGAAACCCACAGCTCTTCAGTGTGCAGGTAGTTAACCTCTTCCCTGCTGCCTCCCAGGGGAACATGGATGTTAACCGGTATTGTTGGGGCGGTATGTCTGTGCATAGGTGCCTTTTAATAGCTCATGATTACTCTGGAGAGGGGAGACCATAATTACAACCGCAAATGGCTTCCCGCCCCTCGCCCCCTCGTTGTGCGCTCTGAACCTAATCACAGTGAAGAACAAAAGGGGTGTCACCGAGAACTGGGTCTTCGACGAAAGCGCTTTCCCTTTTGTTTGCTGACTGTAAATGTAGAAAATGAAACATGCTGTTCTGCTAATGAGCATTGTTTGATGTGACACATAGAGAAAGCCTCTTCATGTGGACTGCATTATTGATTGTATGGATTAAACTCTTTTTATGCCTTAAATAGTTAAAATTAAACGTTTATCCAGAACAGTTTCTTCAAACATGAAAAAGACTTTTTTTTTTTTTTTTTTAATTTTTGAATTATTTTTAATTTAGAGATCGTTAATATTGTGTTGATGGACTGATGACCTGTCCAGGGGTTTCCTGTCTTCACTCTAAAGCAGTCAGGATAAGTTTCAGTGACTCTCTTTACCCTGCAAAGTACAAGGCGGGAAAAGGATGGATGGAATTTTCAGAAATGTGCATTTCCTAAAAAAACTCTGTGCTGCCTTAAAACCATGAACGGGTTTAGAGTTTGAACGTGAGTCACATTTTCCAAACTTAGATTCTCTTCTTACATTTTCTAAATACTTTTCTTGGGAAAATATTTAAAAAAAATATTGAAATTATTGCTTATACTTTAAGTTTTGTCTGTTTTTTTTCCGCAGTAAGTGGACTTCTTTATGTTTAACCTCAATTCTTTTTAGATTCATTTTAAATACATTTGATAATGGAAATCCAGTTTTCACCTTGATATCCACTCTTTTAACAGTTAAGATAATTTTATGAATATCTTGAGTCTTTCTTTTACACCGTTGTCTACCTTTCATGTTTTTTATGTATATTTCTGAAGAAAATTTAATGTTTTTTGTGAAATTTTGTATAGCTCAGCTACACATTTAATTTTTTACGAGTTACAGTAGCTTTTGGTGTTCAATTAGATGTATGTTTGTGTGCTCTTTTTGGCTGTGTTTAACCTCTTAGGACCCGAGCTAATATTTGAGCTAACCATCTAACATGTAGTCACAGGGCCCCAGTTTAGCAGAATTAACTGCTGTGGAAATGTAACCCAAAATGTGATGTCCACAAATTAAGAGGTTAACCTTTTTAGGTAATTTTGCAATTAGTTGATTAAAAGATCATATAAATATGTTAAGTTTGGTAAGTTAACTCTAACATTTTGCCATAAGTATTCTAAATCTAATCGTTCAAGTCTTTCATGTCTATTTTAACTTTCTTTTTCCAATTTAATCTACTGAGAGAAAAGCAGAAATGCAGTTTATCAAACTAAAGGCTGATTATTTTATTTTTTCATAACCAAGCATTAAAAGAAAAAGTCCAAACCTTTGATTAAAAAACAAGACGACAGTAAAATAACTTAACATAATCTTCTATAAAATAAATTAATTAATAAAACTTGAAACGTATTATAGGTATTTTTTGTAAAAAAGAACCACCTGGTTAGGGTCACCTAGAGTTCTGTTACACATTAAGAAAATATTACCTTTGATAATGTCTCCAAATATGAACGCTCCTTAAAAAAAATACAGTAACATCTTTTTAAGCTGCTGAAACACTAGACATGTGCAGGCGTTTTACTAAGAAGCAAAAAGGGAGAAACCTTCTTTCTTCAATTTTTCTTTGATTTTCTCCAGCCTCTGTGTTGGAGGCGCTCCAGCTGTCTCCTTTAGAGCGTAAACAAGATCTCCACAGATCTCTGTGGCCTTTTACTCTCCCCACTACTAATTGACCATCGGCCAAAAGGACAAATCTCACCCCTTCTGCCTCCCCAGCTCTCTCTCATCCTCTCTTTATGCTGCCTCCTCTTCATCGCTGCCTTCGCTGTCGCCTCCCTGCATTTCATCTGCTTTAGTCAAACTCTCTCCCTTACTCTGTTTCCCTGTTTGTCCTTCTTCATTTTGTCTTCTCTCCTCTTTTGCCGCCTGTTCTCCGTCTGCCAGAGCTGTCTGCAGCTGCATAATTAGCTGGATCTAGGTGCTGAGAGGCTGTTCCAGCTCTGTCCTGTAAAAAGCTTTTAGTTTTTGCTCCTTTCGTCTTTATGTGGTCCGTATTTGGATTCAAATGACCAAAAACAAAGTGCCCCAAAAACACCCATAAATGCCCCATCTGAGGTCAGTTAACTCGAGCATTTGCCAGAAACTCAGAACTAAATTGCTAAGCTTTTCACTGAAGACCCACTGCTTCAAAAATGTACTGCTGCCAAAAAAAAGGACTCAGTTGCAGAGCTTTTTCTTGGTTATTGACAGGGACAGGGATTCAGTTGGGAAACAGATAGTACATGCATTGTTCTTGTGTGAGGTCCACAGAAAGCATCTGACCATGCATGCAAGGCTTTGATACAGCCCGAAAAACAACAGCTGTGTCGTTTTCATGGCATCTCAGTAGATGTGTGTGTCATGGTAAGGAGGACCGCTCTGCACCTACAACCCGTCTGTCTCTCTACATTCACAGCTGCTGACCCCTGACACTCAGAGCATCACTTTTAAATCCTCAGCTGGGAGACTGAAAACCTCTCTGCCTGACGTTTGTGCATTTGTTGTTCCCAGTGGACCTTAAAATGATGAAGACTGTAAAAATCATGGTGTAATTTAGACCACATTGCATATTTGTAAACAAAACAAATGTAAAACAAGTCGATTGTTTTTCCAAAATGGCATAATATTCCCAAAATGTAGCATGTTTTGAGCTTGACTGTGTTTTATTCACAGGAATTGATATATTTTCCTGCTGCCTCCACCTTGATGATCCACTCCAATGTGTTTTTAACATGTTCTTGTAGCATTTCTCTCATCATAGAGTACATTGATGAAGAAAATAAGGCTTAAAACTGCATTTCTGAGTTTTTCTGTGTTCCAATTATTGTGATTCAGGAGCAGACAAAAAAATACATTTGGAAGAAGCTTGTAGCTGTGATGTAGGTGGTACAATCAGCGAGACACAAGCTTCCTTTTCCACTCCAGTCCGATCCATCCACTCACAAACAGATACATGCACATCTTTGCTTTCCTCGAACGAGCTCAAAACTGCTGCTCCAATGTTGCTCCCTATTTTTGTTGCACTCTTTATGTTAGGTTGGGTTGTGAGGGGCTGTAAGCTAGTGGGGAGCATGTAAACAAAATGATGATAGGATTGGAGGGCAGGCTTACCCCTCACAAACAGCTGGTTTGGTGCCATCTTTAAATTTTAAGGTGGAATGTTTGTTTTCTGACCTTATTGATAAAACAGTTCTTACAGAATTCCTTAGTTTCAGATGAAATTCAGAACGAAAAAATCTTAAAGCAAAAAGTTCCTTGTTTTTTGAGTTTTTTTTAAAGTCTTATTTTGTGTCTTGCAAGCAAAACATTCCAACTAAGAGTTTTTCCATCCATTTTCTTATCCCGCATTCCCGTCATGGGACTGCCGGAGCCTACTGTCGAAGGCGGTATACACTCTGGACAGTTTGCCAGTCTGTTGCAGGGCCACAATCACACACACATTTAAAATTTAAAATGTTTAAAGTTTTTTTTTTTTTTTTTTTTGGTATACACAAGTAAATGTATTTTTTTTTACATACACATATATATATTTTAGTTGGAACCGGAAGTGTGGTGTTGTTTGTGTTATTCCGTTTCCTCCAGGTGAGACCATTCTAAACCACAAAAGTAACTGAGTTTCTGGACAGACTGTAGAGACTTTG
The DNA here is from genome assembly GCA_014656515.1 of Oryzias celebensis. Taxonomy (NCBI): domain Eukaryota; kingdom Metazoa; phylum Chordata; class Actinopteri; order Beloniformes; family Adrianichthyidae; genus Oryzias; species Oryzias celebensis. The sequence goes on from BNCR01000001.1 coordinate 54,808,958, forward strand.
AGCTTCTCTCAATCAATGCTTATTGACTAAACCATGAGAAGCAAAAACATTGATCCAATGTCAGTTTTACAGCCTCCATTATCCCAGGTGAGCCCACACAATGAAAGCCGGATGGCATTGGCAAAAACGGATCTGTGATCTTTTAAAACAGTCACTTTCTCAACAATGCTAACAAGACTCTTCATGATACACACAAATTTCAACCTATTTAGTGCCTCATGATACTGCATGCTGGTTCTATAAATCAGTTCCTCTATAGCAGTAGAGGAGAGGAATGTAAGGTGTATGCAGCCCAAACATTGTGAAAGTAAACTACTGATTTATGTTATTGTGAAATGCTCCAACATCTTTGGATTCTGTTGGTGGTGTTTTGCATTTAAGTCATGGCATCTGAACCTAAAGTCTTCTTTTTTAAAACATTTCACCACTCATCCAAGTTACTTAGAAGAGTTAAAGTCCAGAATGGGAAAAATTAAAATAAAAACCAAATTTGAGGACCTTCTGACACAAAATATCTAATAAATATCCTAAAGTTCTTGAGGAAATTAATCAGATTCTCCTCCATGTTGATTTTGGACTTCAACTTCTGATCACATAATCAACATGTCATGGGCCAAAGCTGAGAATAGCGCAGAGAAAAAGTTTTTTTATGCTCTACCACTGTCAACAGTTGTTGACAAGAGTTAGATACAGATGCATATTTGAGTTTATTCCAGTTAAATTTGTCAAATGCAATACTTGTATAATACTACTTCCTCGCCACTACCCCTCACGTCGGATAGCGTTTCTTAAGGTATCTTTATTCTGGAAAAGTCCTCTGGTCTGGATCGAGTCCTGAACCGTGCATTTGGGCTGTATTCAGACTGCCGTTTACCAAAGATTTTTGTTTAGTTCTGAAGCTTGTTAACAAAAATATGTGTCTAAAGATCTCCTCAATTGTTGGCCAGAAATGGGGGTGGGATGTCAGAGAGGTGGACATTTCTAAAGTCCTACAGTTTGCAATTCTTGTTGTGATAGTTCACTTCTTCAAAATTTATTTTTGAATTTTACATTTGTTCTTCTGTTTTATGCTTCCAGCTCTGATCTCAGTCTCCTTTTTAGTTCTGTCTTTACATCAAACATAATCTCCCTCTTGTTGTCTGTCCATGCTGTTCCATCTCTATTCTTTCATCTACTCTTCGTCCCTCTTCTTCCTCCTTCTATCATTTGTCCCTCCTCGTCTCCCAGCAGAGTTCATGGTTGGCTCTTTTTCTCCAGAGGCTAATTTGACTGTTCTACTTGCCAACTTGGCAGTGGGAGCTTCCCGTGTGTGTAGATGTTGCAGTTCTCCCTCGCCAGCTCCTGTTATACAACACTAATTCTCACCTGTACACACAAACACATTACCTGCCAGCAAATATGCACAAATACATGTATGCGCGCACACAACACGGCAGCATCCGTCACTGTTTCATTCGCGCAGTCGACTGTTAACATGCAGTCCCTATCAGCAGTCTTGCAAAGTGTTATGGTGCTTGAACTGATGACACGTTCAGTTTGAAAGAACTGATGATATGAGGTTAAAAATGGAGATGTCTCCTTTCTGGAAATAGAGATTGAACCAACAAGTGATTAGATTGGCAGAGACCAATCAGCCATCAAGATCCTTTAGTGGCTCGGGAAAGATAAGACATGCACATACAAATGAAATGCATTAATGCAAAATGCAAATGCTAAATCGTGAAGGTCACTCCGACATGGATATGCATGGAACGCACACACAGCAGTGGGAGCTCTAATGGGATCAGAGCACACGATGTTCCAGCAGTGTTATGTGCTGAGTTTGTATCCACACTGAGTCACACATGAGCATACACACTCAGGGTGAACACGAGCCTCAGACCTTACCTGTCACAGGCAGGTGTGGTCTCAAGGGGCTCAATCAGTTTTAATTAACCCCTTGTGGTTAAGGGTAGGCGGGGGAGGGACGTGTGAGATGAGAACAGAGAGCAATGGTGGAGAGAACAAAAAAAAAAACAGGTGAGGAGAAATGCTTGTCATTACAAGAGTGAGGAAGGAGGGATGGAGACTGAAAAACTTCCAATGAAAGAGATGTTTCCTTTTATCACTTATGTTTGCAGTTTATCATTTTTGTCTCTCTAATTATTGAAAACTTTTACAAAAATGACAAACTGTAGGCTACCAGGTGAGAGTATATTTTTAAAGTAAACTGCAATGTCATCATTATTATGCTATGTGCACACTGGGCATGCGTGTAAAGAACGTGCTAAACGTTGGTTCTTGAACCCCTTTCCTTTGGAAGTGGTCAATTGAACACGGGTTTCTGTGCCCGGTAGCATCGTGGTTAAGCTATTAAACACAACCTAAAGCGAGTCTTTACCAAGGACTTGCTGTGGAGAGCAGCCCTTTCTGACCTTATTAGATCAAAATCAAATTCTGCAGAATTGGAGCTCCTTCCACCGTGTTGCATCCCTCTATGTAAAGTGTTGCATACCGGTGCAACGCTGGTTAAATAAAGCTTCTTTTCTCCTCATCAAAATCATCTGATTCACAATAATGACTTGAATGTTTAGAGAGTTACAATGGGTCAAAGAGCATGCTATTGATATGCTGCCGGCAACATCTCCGTTGGTAAAGGGGACTGCAGGTGTGTCTTGCGGTTCCCTTGACGCTCGTTCAAAATGGAACCTACAATTATCGTGCATATGGTAAGTGGCTAACGTCAATTGTTTGCATTTGTGATGTACCAGTGATGCTGTCAGACAGTGCCCTTGTGCCCTTGTGCCACACTCTAGTTGTTAGTAAAGTATTTATCACAACTGCCCTTATAGCTTATAGTCTGTGGGTGATATTTCGTACCGGCACGCCCAAATTTGCCATTTCTTACCCGCAGACAGCCAGTATCCACCCAAAACAGCAGTTGTGACTGAGGCCTTTAAATTCAATCTAAATTAAATGAAACTTTAAAATTAAAATGGATCCTACTTTGGGATTTTCTTTCTACTTCATCAGTATAATCAGAAGCTACCAGTCTCTACCAGCTCACTGCTCCGGCTTTCTTCCTGTCAAAGCTCTCCAATTACCAAGAAAACATACCGTACATCTGTACATAAACTGTACATAAACTGTACATAAACTGTACATCTCAAGCACCTTTTTATCTGAATGCCTTAATCAGGTTTACTGACCCACTGGTGGTCTCTACACCACTAAACAAATGAATGCTCTTGAACTCTATAATTCCAGAAAGGTATAAAAAAAACACCACTTGAAATGTCTTTGAGGCGATAAATTAGACTTAGAGTTTAAACTGCAGCGTGTCATGTCCTACTTAACCATTTCTTGCTTTGCACCTCTAGAACTGAGTTGGTACTTTTTAATCACATGTCCTTTTTGAATTTTCTTTTTTGCATAACACAGAGGAACATGACACAATGACCGCCTGAGCTGTATCTCTTTCACATGTCTCACAAAGGCATGCACCTTCATCATCACTGACCCTGCATCCATTATTGAGGGCCTGATGCGCGGTGCATTTACGAGCAGGTGGCTTGGGTGTCGTTCTGAAGTCATTCTTCTGCAATCAGAGGTTATTCTTGAGCAGACTAGAATGAGATCATTGCCAAAGATGCTTTTTGCCATGACACGTTTCGGGATTTCTGTGGTCATATTCAAATAGAGTCAATTTCTGTGGTAAAATCCATTCGCTGCTTCAGTGCACTCACAGGTGATGTAAACACAGTTGCGGTAATTCCAAAAGTTGTTACGTTTATGCTTTCTGCATGAATCTTGGAGTGAGTTTTTGTCTGCAAACCCCGCATGTGCACGTCAAAGTGTGTGTGTGGCATGTACAGTTCCCTCCAGTGAGCCAAACGCTCTGCTGCTTCACAAAGCAAATCGCAGCTAATCAAATAAGAGCCCTCAGCAGCACACAGACCCCGGGTGACGAATGAGAGAAATCCATGTGTGCGTCTGGAGGACAGGCTGGTGGAGGCGGTGGAGTGCCTTCCAGAGATCCAGGATGGGGGTGGGAGGACACACACACCTCCTCACAAGCATGGGTGGAGAAAGATAAATGAAGAAAGCTAATTAGCGTCTTCTTTTCTCTGACTTATGCGAGTTTCTTTGCTTTCCAGTGTTTCCCGTAATGTTTGTTGGCATGCAAGTCGTCTCAGGGAAGAAAAACCGTCGATGGAATAAAAGACTTTTCAGGGAATCCACTCATTCTATTTATGTTAAAGCACTTCAAGTAGACCCTTTGAATTGTGGGACATGTGGTGTGTATTAGGTGGTGACAAATCATTTCTGGACACCTTAAATTGATGATACAAAACCTTTTTTTCACTTTGAAATCCAGAGTTTGACTGTGATCTTGCCAGAAGTTTTCTGGCTGAAAACGAGGCAAAGCAGCAGAAAAGCTTGAAAAGCTTACTCCAAACTTGTTTTCTGCTCCCGTCTTTGCAATGCTGAGCGAGTGGCATGACTCCAGCGCTGCCCTGGCACGTTTGCCGTACTCTCGTCAATGTGCACCCTTCTGACACACTGCCCTCTGGCCAGCCCGCTGACTGTGGCATGAGTGTTTGACCACAGAGAGGTTCGGGCAGTCTCATCTGAGTAATACGTGATTGGCTGAAGTATTGACACTGAGTGTGTGTGAGAGCGCAGCAGCTGTGCATGCTCCTCCTGTCTGCCCAGGAAACAATCAGCCTCTCCCTGCGACCACAGAGACCAAAGCCACAGGACAAGAATGCCTTTCACGGACCGAGAGCTGGATGCCAAAGAGCACACAAGCAAGTCAAAGATATATTTGCCAATACAAAGACTTTACTCAATTACTCTCTGACAATATCTTGGCTAACAGTTTTACAGCTACATTTAAAAGTCTTAAATTCTTGTGGCTGAATTTAAATACATTTAAAATTACCAAGTTATTTTGAAATACTTTCATTCTAAATTTTGCTCTTGCGTACTGTGTATAGAGTATGCCTAGCCTTTACTTGAAGGCTGCTAGCTTTGTGAGTACACATCTAGATTTGACTCTAAAGAAAATTCTACATAATACAGCTGATCTGTTTGATAAAACTATATTTACTTGAATCAGAATCATATTTAAGTATATCATTAAGTTTTGTAAATAGAAGTTGTACACACTGAGGACATATGGGTGATGTTTTCATACAGCGCCCCTACACCACACTGTAGTAAGGTGCAAGCTCTGGCTCCATGCTGACCGCGCGCAAATGCTGCATGTATGGGGTGTGTGTGTGTGAAACGCAAGTGCCTGTTGGATGTCCACACAGTTTGCCTGATTTTCTCATTTCTAACAGTCAAGCTGCATGCAGGGAGCGCACAGTTATCACACGAACAGCACTAATGGGCTCCTTCAGCAGTACTCTTGATTTCAAGGGGTTGAAAAATCTGTACAACACGCCTGCGTCTCACCTACTTAACCCTTATTTACCCTTACGTGTTGAAAAAGTGTTCATTACAACCAGTATCAACCCCCCCCCAGCACGCCTATAAAATAAATGTGCATGAGCATTTTCACTCTACGTGCTCCGCGAGTGGTCTGCGACGTTGATTTTTCGTGAGGGCAACCTGCGTACCCGTACAGATTTGCCCGTTTTTTGCCTACAGACAGCCCGTATCCACCCGTAAGGGCAGTTAGGACTAAGGCTTTAAAGTTTGCTTATTTGAGCCAGAGTTCAGGCAACAGTAACCCTGTCAAAACAGAGCAAGCTACAACCAGAAAGTGCAATTAAGATCACACAAATTTATTAAAATGAGCAATTATCAAAAATTAGGAAAATAAGTAGCTCTTGGAGACTGTACTTTAGCTGTTTGTATATTTATATTTCCTGTTTTGTAGCATTTAATCACTTGTATTCCTGGAGTGGAGACATGAAAGGTATTCGGTGGAAAAAGCCCTTAAAAGCTGCTGCTACATCCCAACTTTTTAAGAGGTTTTAGCTTCCATGGGTGTGTATGAAAATGTGCTTTTCCACCTCAAATCTCTTTTTAATTGAAACTGTTGGTGGAAAAGTAGCGAAATACAGCTTATCCTGGTCCCGGCAGTTCCCAGCAGTGACGGATCACTCCAGGAATGACTGGAATAACTAAGATTCCCTAAAACAGCAGGAACCAGAGCTAGATTTGAGGTCTATGTGTTTGACTACTTGTCCTGTTATGTGCTAATAGTTTTTTTTGTTGATCAGCATTGAAGTGTTTTATAAAAGGTCTGGTGGGGTATTGGTCTGAACCCCCACATCTGTTTGCCCCGCAGCTCCTCAAGTGCTTTGAGTGCGTTTACATCCTGATGTTTGTGTTGTCTCTTTGTGTGATGACAGTGTGTGTACATGGCTGTGATTGACGCCCCATGGTGGCCCAGATAACACTATCTCTGTGGAACCAGAGAGCGCTGGTTCTATTGAGCGCAGTGGGTGACAGACTAGTGCTGCCCAGCATGCGGACCTCCTGAAAGAAAGGGGGGGACAACCTGGCTTGAGATGCTTTATAACCTTCTCTCCGGAGGCCCCCCAGGGAGGCTCCGCATCCCACGGGTGTGTCGGTGTTATGCTTGTAATTGACACGGGAGAGGGCAGAGGCGAGAAGAGGGCGTGGTTTGGGTTTTATTGCCACCGTGGCACCCTCTGGACCACTCGTGATTAGAGTCCGGTACAAACAAACCCAACCGGCTTTTCTGTGGAGGTGCTCCCCACTGCGTGTGACACAAACCTGGGGGTTGACTTTGGGGTGGGGTAAAGTTTCGGAGCAATTCTTTGTGGGGAAAATAAGCTGATATAGTCACAAATCACATCCTCCATTGTGCTCCTAAGCCAAACATGGCAGACTGAAAGACCCTAAGCCTGTTTTATTGCCCCAGAGGAAGCCCTGAGCAGGAGTGATTACACGCACCGATAAGGATAACTCACACTCATAAATGACACATCCACGGCGGCGTGAGCAAGCCGAGCGCATACATCAGCCCGGACGTTTAGGAGCAGTGTCTCTCACCTCACTGAGCTGGAAGGAAATTGTCATCCATCTCTGGTTTCCAAGCGCTCATCACATATTGATAAGACTGGGATAATATTCTGCGGTCTGACCTTCCATTAAGTTAGCCTGACATAAGGAGGAGGAGCTTAGGTGGGGAATGCTCTGGAAAAAAAGGCTTTTCCAAAAGGTTGCTGATTATGGATGACATGCTAATGTAGGCCTCATTTAGCGTGTCTGCTCCATTTTGAAAGGAGCTCTAGATGGTAAATTAGAATAAAAAGGGCTGAGGTGTACCAAGCTGAGGGGGTTCTTCTTTCATTGAGAAGGATTATAGAGGTTTCACCTATTTGCATATTGGATCATGCCCACACGGTTATTCTTCCATGCATTAGGAGCAAGATCATTACTTAAAGAACTAATTATGAAGCGCCGTTCTTCCTTAAAAGCTTTATTGGTGGGGATTTTCATCCTACAATTGTAAAGAAGTGGATCTGCAATTTCCATGAGCCCACGCAGAAACCCTCTACATTCAATTTCCGTTTTGATGTGCAAATTTTATTTATTCTGGGTGCAGACAAATGCAGGTGTGCAAATGAGGGATAACGTGACTGCGGCACACAGATGGCAATTATGAAAATATCTGGAGGTTCACGGAGGACAAAGAGGCTTTTTTTCCTCTTTTGTGAGGCTGAAAGTGTCGCCTCAAAACCTGCTTCATTCCTGCTCCTGTTGATGTTCTGTCCGGATTTAGCTGAAACGCAGATCAGGAAACTTTCCTCTGAGTCAGGTTTGGGTTTCTCGTGTTTCAGAATTTTTCAGATTTCTGACCCAGAAACATTGACCTGTTGTTTCTTAAATAACTTGAACAAGTAAATCTGATGAAAAGAAAATTCTGGTCAATCACCCCCTATTATTAGGATCAAGTGCTGTTTTCAAGTTAGGGGACCAGGAAACTAAGTGGGTGGAAGCTGTACGTGAAATATCTCACTTCAGAGTCTGAAAGGGACCAGCTGAATGCCAAACTTTTTCTAGTAGGTTTTTTCCAGTAAAAAAGCTTAAATGTTTGGGTTTTTTTCTAAATTGAGTGCCATTTAGTAAAGTATATTGAGTGCCGTTTAACACAAAAACATTTTGAGGTCCATAAGCAGAATTAATTCTCAAGGTGCACTGGGTTATAAGGTAAATTGTCTATTGAACAAAATTCAAGGGTTTAAGGAACGCAATATAGTCCAAAAAATAAGCTATGGGTCATCCAACTCTGTTTTAAATTTTAGTTAATTAGATTAAAACACTTCAGACTGAGATGCACAAACAACTAAAATGAACACTGTCTCGTTATTTATTTTTGTTTATTTATTTTTATCACTGTTGACATGATTACTGCATTTGCTGCATTGAGATGATTCCATGTGGTACAGGGTGTCGTTTGTTTTGAAAGAAAGTCATGTGAATCTCTGTCAAAAGTTACAAACTATTTCATGTTTAGAAAAAGATAAATTCAATTTTTCAGTGTTGAAGGTTGTAGACCCCTGGTCTATAAACTGAAGTGAAGTTAGCAGAAAAAAGACCTTTTGGGATGTGTCTGTAACATTGTCACTGGACCCACCTGGCCTTCCCTATGACAATACTGCAGGTATTTATTGTTTTATATTTTACTCTGCTTGCTGCTGGGGTTGGTGCTTATGAAACTGCATTTTAGAATTTTCCTTTAAAGAAAAATCTTCTACTGCTGCAAATATAGTAAAATAATTTCTATGTCATGTTTTAAACACCTGACAGGTACAATTCTGTTTGTCAGATGAAGATTTTTCATCTCTCAATGATGCTCACACAGTAAACCTGCGGTTTGTTCCTCCACATTATGTATATTTCAAATCTCCAACTCTAAAACAAAAAAAATATTACTTATTACTCTGTTTTTATTTGACACCATTTATTGCATTAAGGTATGATTGTTTTTCCAAACATCTTTTTAAAAAGTACAAATGAACAGAGTCAGATTAAAGAGGCTTCCAACAATAATCATCACAAGAGTGAAAAAAAAGGTGTGGTCTAGAAAAAAGTTGATACGCTCGTCCTTAAGATTTGTGATCAGATTTGTATCAAAGCAATAAAAAAATTACACAAAAGTGATCAAATAAGATTAAAGAAGTTCCAGTGTTACCAAAATTCATTAGCTCCTCAGATTAATCAACTCAGAAACACAAACAAACTGCATATTCCTCATCAACAAATTTGGCGCAGTTTCACCCCCCCCCCCCCCCCCCCCCCAAAAAAAAAAAAAAGAAAGAAAAACCTCACAAAAATGTGAAAAAGCATAACATTTCCCAGTTCAAGTTATTGCAGCTTAGTGCTCTAAAAGCATGAAGATTGCAATTAGTACAATTTTTAAAAACATAAATTCCGTGCCAGTCCAAAAATAAGAGCAAAGCGGCGATCAAAGTGCATAATGACCCACTTCTCACATCTGCTCTCCTTTCTAATACATTTTGTTGAAAATGATCTTGCTGAGCTTTACGTTGAAGTGAATATATATAAATATATATGATCCACTATATAGCAAAGTTTGAAGAAACATGTTTACTAACATTTAACAGTGAATCTTGTTGGTTTGGATCTCCCTTCAGCTTTAATGACCCACTCCGATAAAAATAGTGTTTCTAACATGTTCTTGTATTTTTCTGACGATAGAGGACATATATAAAGAAAATTAGGCTTAAATTTGTATTTGTTTTGTTCAAATCATCATAAATCAGGAGCAGACAAAAAAGTATGCTGTGCAGGGCCACAAGCTCCCTGCTCCGCTCCATTCCGATGCATCCACCTGCAGAAGACTAGATCCGTGTAGATCTTTGTTTTCCTCGTCTGAGCTGGAATCTTGCTCTAAACTGTGAAGCTACGTTCACACTGAGCATGTGTGCAAAAATGCACAATGCGCAGTTTCATAAATGCACTTTCAGCCTGTGGTGTTCACACACATGTTGCTACCTGATCTGTAACGGCTATCCAATCCGTTGTCATGGGCACATGCGCGAACATGACATCACTTCCACTAAATCATTTTACGGTCAGAGAATGTCTTCAGATGATAGAAACAATAATAACCTCTAAAAATGTTTATAATAATGAAGAAGTTTACTTTATTGTTGAACAAATGAAAGAAAAAAGAAGTTTTCTTCTTCTTCTGTTTCATTTGACAGCAGTTTACTTTCCAAAGAGGATACAGCCCCATTTACTGACACTTTATGAACTATGTTAACACAGACATGCTGCAGCAGTCTGTGACATCTCTTCAGAATAAGAGTCAAGAGTTTGACTCCAAGCCGTGTGTCTGTCATTCTATCACGTATTGTTGAGATTTTCATTGTTTGTAATGACGACAATATGCAATAATATAGTGTTGCATTTGGGCAACGTTCTTTTATTTTTTGGTGCTGTAATCCAGTCGGGGGAAGCTCTCTGTTATTGAGAAAAACATAGATTCTTGTGATCACTGAGTTCTTCGCTGTTTAAATGGCTCAGACAATTGTAAAAGAAGCAGAACTGTCGGGAAATGCTACTGGGACCTAATCTTTGTAAAATATATTTTATTTTAATTATTTATTAGTGAATTTTACAATCTTGGAACAACAAACGTACAAAAAAATTACAAATTACTGGAATAAATCTGAATCAAGTTGCTTAACTGTAGTAATGTTGGCCAAATAGAGGAAGTGACGTAATGTTCAAGCATGCATGAACGGATCAGGTAGTCGCTCCACATCAGGTAGCGACACCAAAATGGGATTCTTCTTCTCTTGTTTTTTTGTATTGTTTACAAGAGCATGTCTGCCACCTACAGTTGGAAGAGGCTCGGGACAAAAAGTCAAGTGATGCAAATCTTGCTCCAGGCTTTTCCTTTAACAGCTCTCTTCTGAACAATGAAAGAAGGTGTCATAGAATTCCAGCTGGGTACAACCCACAATTATTAATTTCTCCTTTGTGATCTAGTTTACAATGGTTGGTACATCTGTGTTTTGAAAAGGAAGCTACTCACTAAAAATCTTGCAGAGCAACACATGAACACGAGAGTTCTGGATGCAGAAGCCTGAAATGGGGGTTTTACATGCGTTTACATAGACTTTATTGGAAGTGGTCGCTTGAACACAGGTTGACGTGGCTGGTGTGAATGTACCTGAAGGATGAATGGCTCCAATATGTCATTTAATTTATTTTTGGTGCACTGCTAATATTAGGTTGGGAGTGTGAGAGGCTGTAGGCTAGCTGGAGAGAGTGTCAACAGAGAGCTCTCAACATCGGGAAGGGGGCAGGGATGCTCCCAACTCAGAGGTGAATTTCTAATGAACTACTGCCACTCTGACACAGGCTTTTTGATTTTGTCTAAAAACAACACAATCATAATTTAAAGACCACAGGGAACATTTTGAAAACAAATTAAAAGATAATCGGAGTGGGTTTTTAATAACGTCAACCATAATGAATGGCTGATTTTGCTGCATGTTAGTAAAAAACTTGATGCTAACGTAGCACATTAAAAGTCCTGTAAGTCATCCCGGCCTGCATGTCTGTGTCTCAGCTCACATCGATATCTTTTTTTGTCGTGATTAATCCAAAAGCACCATAAAGCTGAAGTTCGTTCCAGTCTCTGGTAGAAGAAAAGGTTTAGTTTTTCTCTCAGTGTGTTTCCATGCAATCCTTTCATCTCTTTCTCCCAAAAAAAGTCGCATTTTCAGCAGTTTGAGCTCAGGTGTGTTGGATAGAAGTCGTTTTGTTCTGATGAAATCGTTAAAACACGAGTATTGTGTGAAGCACTAACTAGTGTGAACCTCCAGAGAAAATAACTACATTTATCTGATGGTGGGTCAGAAAGGTCAGATTCTCAGTGCATCTGAGAGAGTTAAAAACAAAGCAGGTTTGTTGAAGTCACAGGTAGCTCTCCACTCGTTCCCACGGCTGCATGTCGGTGAAGAAGCCCTCGTACAGACCGAAGCCCTGGTCCAGAGGAATGGCTTGGGCCTCCTCTTTGATCTCCTCCCACGGCTGCAGCGCCAGCTCTGCAGGCTGGTCTGAGAAAAGCACCTCAAAATGCTGCTGGTGGCCGTGCATCAGCTGATCCGGGTGGCCGTGCAGCTGCGGAGGCAGATCCCCCATGCTGACGGTACAGTCGGCGCCGAGGCTCTGGTAGCCATAGAGCTGATGGTGGGTCATGAGCTGGCTCTGACCCGTGATGTCTCCACCTCCTCCGCACCACCTGCCCATACCGACTGGGTGCTGCCTCCCTTCCCCCTCGCATCCCAGAGAGCTCAGCGCCACATTTATATCCAAGTCCTCGAAGGTGCTGCAGCTCCCACCGAGAACGTCATCAAACACCGACGCCAGGTCAAAGTCCCCCATAAGGATGTCTGCGGCGTTGGCCTCTGTGGCCAGCAGAGGTGACTGTGTGGCTCTTATGGTCTTGGAGGTGCTTTTAGGTGGCGGGTGTTTCCTTTTTCCCCCCACAGCCTGGTAGGGACAGGTGCTCAGGGGGCTGTGGTAACCCTGCTCAGGTTTGCTCGGTCTCTGTGTGCTGCTGTAGTGGTTAGCAGACATCCTCCTGCGCTTGAAGATGCCGTTCACAAACATGTCGGCGTACTGGGGGTCGATCTGCCAGAAGCCCCCCTTCCCCGGCTCGTCTTTCTGTCGGGGGACCTTCTTGAAACACTTGTTGAGGGACAAGTTGTGACGAATCGAGTTCTGTGGAGGCAAAACAACAAAAGAAAAAGGAGTCTTATCAAACATGAACACAATGGCAAATCAGTCGTGCAGAGACGGAACATGCTTTTCTGTCAGGGAGGCAGGAGAGTGGGCGTTGGGGGGGTTGTTGTTTGTGTAGAAAGGCAAATGTAGCTAATGAGGCTTTCTAGTAACAGGCAGCTCTGTGCTTTTCAAACATGATCAGCTGTATCTCTCTGGAGCCCTCATTAACACACACGCACACACACACACACACACATACACATACACACATACACATACACAAGTGCTTTCTCCATCTAATCATCCCCCCACTCCCTCAGACAAAACCCCCACATGAGCCCCTGAAGGAGAGTAAAAACCACATCACCAGTGGTGGACTCAGCAGTTTCGGGGACCCGGGTAAACAATAACATGGGGCCCTCTGCAGCTGTTATACTTCAAATGATCCAACAAAACACTTCATAATCGAGTCCATTAAAAACAATTCTCAAAATGAGGGTTTTCTGTATTTTCTCTTCTTTTCTGTCCCTTTTCTTTTGATTGCGCATCAGGGCTACAATGAATGAAAAATAAACAAACAAGAATAAAGTTGTAAAATTATTAGGAAAGTCAGCATTTCCAAAGAACAAATCCTAGATTTTTTAATTAAAAGTTGTAATGTCACACAGAAAAGTTTCAAAACTACATTGTAATTTAGTGAAAATAAACTTGTACATTGAAAAAAAGTAAAGCAGATTCAGTGAGTGTCTTGAGCTGTGTGATGTCCATCCCATTTCCCATAATTGTCTGCAACATAAGTTTTTAAAAAAAAAAAAAAGTCATGATCAGTTGATTTTTTTTTTTTTTTTTTAAAGTTAAATAGGACTTTTTGGGGGGGGAATGGTCCTGTTCCTCATCAAATTGTGACTTTTTTCTTTTTTTACATTACTATCAGTTTTTGTTTATTTTTCCTCATAATTCTACTACTTTATTCTCCTAAAATAGTATTTTTTTTTTTATTATTTTATGACTTATTCTTGCAACATTCTGACTGTTTTCGTATAATTATGTTGTTCTATTCTGCTTTGTCTTCCTGTACTTTAGAAAGGGCCCCGTCAAATGTTTTGCTTTCTCTTTGCCTTTTTCTTTTTTCACGTTAAGTTTCATCTTACAGCTTTTTCTTCTTTTATATTGTTTTTATCTCTTGGAAAAGTATCTCAGGGCTTGCTGTTGTTGGTAAGAAACACATTGCTGCAGAACGACTGGGGGAGGACGAAAACACTTGAGCAATTTAATGGGATTCGGGTTTCTTGGTTTGATGATAATATGCGTGGAAATTATTTTAGACATTGTTTATAAGTCTGGGGCCCCCAAGGTGTTGGGGGGACCCCAGACAATCGCCCGTCTTTGCCTAGAGGTAAGTCCGCCTCTGCACTTCATCATTTGTCAGTCATAAATTATACAAGGAGCGTAATCTAATCTGGGTTACCTGCCAGCTGGGTTCCGCATGTCTGTAGTAGCAGAAGTTCTCGGTGATCCAGTTGTAGATGGTGGACAGGGTGACTTTGGGCTGCTTGCTGGCCTGCATGGCCATGCAGATGAGGGAGGCGTAGGAGTACGGAGGCTTGACTTTTGGGTTACTTTTGTAGTCCACCTCAGCCGGCGGGCTCGCCTGGACTGACATCTGCGGGTGCGTGCAGCTGGGAAAGCGCAGGGACGCGCTGGAGGCGCTCCCGGAGGTGACGGGGCTGCCCGGATACAGAGGCATCCCGACGGCTGCTGTGTCCCCGGCGGGGGGGCTGGACGGAGAGTCGGTTCCGGCTCTTTGGAAGCCGAGGCGCCTCATGAAGACATGCTGCTGCGAGGATGGGCAGCCGGGTCCGGCGCCGTTGGGGCGCTCCGGGTCCGCGCTGAGGATGGAGAAGTTCTGGAGCCAGTGGAGGCTGGTGAGGCTGTCGTCCAGCGGGGCAGAGTCAGTGAAGGGGTCCTCCGGGAACACTGATAGCCAGTTTTCCCGAAACTTGCTGGCACTGTCGAGACTCGATAGAACCGGCATCCTGCGTCTTTTGCACGCGTCAGATCTCTTCAAGCTCGCGTCTACAAACTAAACCCAAACTCAAAACATGAAACCGAATGTACCAAGATCTCAAAACTGACCCAAAAACGATGCGTAATGTTCTAACTTCAGCGGGAGATGCTCGGCGCACCTGTTGCAGCCTCTCCTCTCCTCACTGAAGCGTCAGCGGCGCGCGCAGACTCTGCGCAACAAGTGAGGCGGGGGAGGGAGCGCAGCATCCACACACAAACATGGAAGAGAGGCGCGGGAACCAGAGAGGAGCGATCCTAATATCCAAGCTTCGCTCTTTTTCCTTCCAAACTCTGAGCTCGTTGAGGAAAAACTGTGAAGATACTAAAGTTAAACCCCGAGAGACCGCCCACCGTCCCTTTAAACACCGGAGACGAATTCTGATTGGCTGAACGGGTCTCATCCCAACCCAGGTTTTAATTTAGCCTCACTACCGCCCACCTTTTTTCTTTAAGGTCAAACACCTGGACACAGACGCTCTTACCAACGTAAGTTTTCCTCTGACCTTTGGCTCTGGAAACAGAGTGGCGCGTAAAAGTGCGCCACAGAGCCAGCTCCCTCCTGGAGAGACCCAAATATAGCAGCCCAATTACTGATAAGCCAACAATTTCTCCTGGAAAATGTTCATTATTTAGCTAAAGGCCCAAACGTGGTTCTGTCACTTATCAATATTTCTCTTTCCACTGTTGGAAAAATCTGTTCTGCTGATCCAGGAAAAGTATAATAAAGACATTAAAGCCCATTTTTCAGAAACAATTGGTAACTTTGCCTCATTTTAGTCATCATTTGAAGCAATTTGTAGATGAATATACTTGGAAATTGATTAATTGTTTTCTTTTTCCTTTTGGTTGAGGTCGCACTATTTGTTTTCAAACAAAAAGCTTTCAAATGTCTTAAATAAAAGCCTGGAGGGACCCATTTTGCACAGACCTTAAAATGCTTAGGTTATTTCTTCAACCCAACTCTTGGGTTATTCATGTTGGGATGTATTTTTCAGTTACTTTTGGGGGAAATTCAAATTTTTGGCTTATAGTGATTTCATATAAGACAAATTTAGGCTTTTTCTTGATTTTTTCTTTTTTTAATAACCCAGCAAAATTATTGTTAAGTATTTGTTTTAATTTGAATCATATGGGGTTTTTGTACTCATTGATTTTCATAAGATAGCAATAGCCTATGATTTTTGACTTTTCAAGTCAAAACCAACTTAATGGTTTCACTTTAATTTTGCTACATCAGTTTTGAAAAATAGCCATGAATACTTTCCACACAATTTTAGATCAACAAAAAAAACCTTTTTAATTCAAAAAACATAAATGAAGGTAAAAGCTAAAGAGAGATTCGTTGGCAAAACAGAAACTTTTTTTTCTCCTTTATTGACACATTGAAAGTCATTTAACAATTAGTCACTAAAAAACATAAACTTTATGACAACAATAAGCTCCCAAAATACAAAAGTGGAACACAGTCCATGCAACAGACATCAGAATTGAAATGGATAAACAAACAAATAAAACAAAAATTAGACCCAAAGTAAAAACATTTAGATCATGAAAGCAAAGATAATAAATAACAAGACAAAATGCTTTAGTTTATGTTGACAGATAAATAATCTGAGGTTCATAGCTTTTTACTTTTCTAATTTTGAAAGTATTTACAGATCAAAGTATTGTTTAAAACAACCAATAAGTGGGGTTCAGTTTCAAAAAACAACATTTATGAATATAGAAAAATCCTAAAATGATCAAAATGGTGACTACAACTTGAATATCTTTGTCTTTGTAAAATTCTGATTCTTTTCTTTTTTTGTTGGTTTAAAGTCTATCATATAAATCCTGCCAAAAATGTTAACTAAATTACAGTCCTAAAAAATATGCTTCTGGATTTCAAAATTATACTTGCATTTGATTAATTTGAATATTAAATCTATCTCTTTAAAATTATTTGCATGTATAAATATTACTGTTTTTTAAAGAACTTTTTTTTTGCTTCTGGTTTGCTTTAGAGACTTTATGAAATTATATTTCATGTTTTACTAACTGAACTAACATTTTAATGTCTTGTGTAATTTCTTCAACTTTAAAAATAAAGTTTAAATGATAATGAATACATCTCTAAAAACATTGTTTTTCAAACAACCAGAAGTGCAGGAATTCTGTGAATCATGAAGCTCAGGAAGTGAAGCTGGAGGTTGAGGGAACTTCTGCACCCCTTGCTGTCAATGTAATGTTACTGCAGGACATAGTTAATGCTTAGGGTTTCAATTTCAATGTTTATCACTGCATTGATGGCACAACATAGTTTAAAAAGTAAAAATATAAACTTAAATATGTCATTTAAACATTTTGAGTTTGTGTTACAACTTTTTCATATTAAAAATGGTTAGAACTTGAGCGTGTACTGCTAAAGTAAAAATCTATAGCAATAATCAAAAACAAAGGGTTCAAGAGCAGTTTTTTTGTCGTTTCAGAATCAAGTAAACCTAAATAATAAAAAAAAAACAAGTTAATTGATTTTTAAACGACTATCAAGCTGTATAAATGAGAACCCACATGTATAATGGATATTGTAAACTGTAGTTGTTCACTGGTTACCAGTTGTTATAAATTTAAAAACAACAGAAATGGGTGAGTTTTTGCTTAAGTGAATCAGGATCCCTCTACAAGTCCTCCTGACCTTGAGGTCATCAGCAGACTTTCTGCTTCCTTGTTTTTCTGATATATAAATTAGTTCTTATTCCTATCAATCACTTAAACTAGTATAAGCTTTGAATCTGCAAAGCAAACCTGCACCATCATACTACCACCACAAAGTTATGCCAGGACTGTATTTTTTTTATTTTTTTCAAATGCTGTTAGTTTGACTGCAGATGGGACAATTGCAGTGATGCCGTTTTAAAGAGTCTATATTAATTCAAAATATATAGCTCTCTTCTATGACTTTTTTTCTAGTAAATTGTAGCTTTTTTTTTTTTACAAATGTATGACTTTACTCTCGTAGAATTTTTTTTTCCTCATGATTTTACTAATTTATTCTCTCTTTTTTTCTTGTATGGTGGTACTAAGTCGTAGTTTATGAAATAAAATTTAAATTTGATTCCTCAGAAACCCATAACTTTAAATGTGCTGTGCTTTTTCTTTTACCAGCAGATGGCGCTGTTTCCTCTTTTTTCCGGCATATCAGCCCCAAACTTTAAGCTGCTGCTGAGAATGAAAACAGTTTACATTTACCCACAATTCTGAGCGGTCCATTGACGTCACACGGTTCAGTTTACACTCATTCTGCGCATTAAATCTGCTGCTACAAAAGCAACCGAAAACTCTGTTACAGAGTTTAAGCTTTCAAAGGTAACATATCAACAAACAAATAATGGCAAATACATCATTCTTACCGAGGAGGTTTTTCTGAAAGATGACATAGGATCTTCTTTTGACACTTTTTTCATTGTCTTTAAGTAATATGTCTGTTTTTTTCCCCAATGATGTTCCCCTGTGAGAGTTTGGTCCCCTTTACCTAGTAAATTAATCTGTATTTGTTTGGCAACTGCTATGTAGTGTGTTTCAATCATTTGACCTTTACCATTTTCCCTTGAACTATCTAGATAAGAGCCATTCATAACATGGTAAATGTCAAGGCAGAGACTTTGGGGTCTCGGAATTAAACACATCCTTTTTACCTTAAATCTTTTTTTTTCATTATTAGTCTCTGTTTTCAGATAAGTTTGCTCAAATTATACATATTTCTGAAACAAAAAAAAAACAGACATTCACAGAGTGTAAACAGGAAACTGGAAATGCTATAGCACCTTGTTGACAGGTGAATATCAATGGTTGTCATGTGCCGCACAGGGCACAAGAGTCTGTTAACATGACCTCTAAATTCTGATAGCTGGAATAATAAAGCCTGGCAAGTTAACATTTTTAGAAATTGGGTTATTAAAAAAAAAAAGCTTACATCCATTATCAGATTATGTTTAAGGTTTGAAAACATCCAAGTCTCAAGCTTTATAGTGTTAATTCAACACAAAATTAGGTTTCTAAGGTCTGGACTTGACAACAAACCATAGTGATCTAAAAAAAAAAGTACCACTCTCCTTTTTTGAAAAGAAACCGACAGTTGCTTTCATTTCTGCATCCATTTTTCACACATTCTTCAATGTGAAAAAAACAAAGATAAGCTAAATGAATGAAATGAATATATATAATAAGTTATCTGATATCAGAATACATTACGTCATCACTGAAGAATGAAACATATTTAATATTAGTCAAACTATGCTAATATATTTGGTTAATAAACTGACAGAAATGAAAACTGGAATAAAACTGACAGAGTGTTTCAGACAAAGAAGAAGTGAAGAAGTGAGACTGCTGAAGCCCTTCGGTTCTTCCTGATGCATTGATGAGCCGCGGGAAGACCGTTGCACGCGCCCTGTTCCCCGCACTCCCCAAGCCTGCCGCTGTACCCTTAAATTAGCTGCCAGCGTGTAATTGGCGATGGTGGATTTGTTTACCATATTTGGCAAGCTACTGACTCAGCGTGCGTGGGAATTGGACGAAAGGGGCCGTCATTCATAAAGGCAACCTTCTGGAGCTTTTACAAACAAAGCGGGTGCTCATGGGAGTTGTAGTCCAAAACAAAGCCTTGCCGTGCCACCTACAGAGAGTCATTCGCCTTTGTAGTTTTTTTGTTGCAATACTTTCAATATATATACAACATGTGTTATTCAAAATGACTATACTTTGAATTATTGCCTGAAAACGCAACAACTATTCGACATGAGGAGGCTAAACACGCGCCGATCCAGACCTTTCGTTTCCAGCCTACAACTCCCAGTGGCAACGCTCACTCTTGATTGGCCGCTTCCTCCTGTCAATCACACAGAACTCATTCCACTACCGCTCCTACAGTAAATATTTGTGTTTGCTCAACCGGCTGTAATGGTGGACGACTGAGTCACAGAGACGGAATACACCTCGAGAGAAGAAGATAGAGGACAAACGGTCGAAAGTCTGTTTTTCACCGGCAGCCGCTGCGAGAAAGACAACAAGGCTTCGTGGAAAAATGGATGAACTCAAACATCAAGTCATGATTAACCAGTTCGTCCTGACGGCGGGGTGTGCGGCAGACCAGGCGAAGCAGCTTCTGCAGGCGGCACATTGGCAGTTCGAGGTAGAAAAAAAAGAGGAAGAAAAAAACGAGAAATATGCAGACATTTGTGACAGTTAAATTAGCTAAGTTAGCATTAGCTTAGCTAATGTTTATGTTTGGTTAGTTTCAAGTCGAACCCAGCTAACTGCCCCCATCTTTTTTTATATTTAGAAGCTATAAATTTATAACAAAACAAAGCCACAGTTTGAGATACGTGACCGAAAGTCCAACCGGTTTCCAGTCATGAGAACTTTGGCCTTTGTTACGGTTAATCTATAATGTCTCTAAAGCAAATGGAAGTACAGTGTAACCCAGTAGGGCAGAGCATATCCAATTAAACTTCACTCCAGATTAAATACTATAATCCCACACATGACATCAACGTAAAGGCGAGGCCAGAGCACTATTATGCAAGAAATGTGACCGCCGATTCATTAAGTCCACGGCTAGCCGATTAAACGCGAATATTGTATTTTTTTATTATTATTTTTATCTTATTCACACAATGTTTCTAGAGTGTGTATGAGGATGCTGTGACGTGTTACAATAAAATACGAATTATAAAGAGATAAAAAAAAGTGATGTGATGTGTTTGTGTTTCGTTTTAGACTGCCCTCAGTGCCTTTTTTCAAGAAACAAATATTCCATATGGCCATCATCATCATCAAATGGTGAGTGGGTGATAACAATTATTCCTTCTAAATTCACTTAAATCCAGCTTGTGAAGCTTGTAGCCTTTTTGTAATGTTTTGTGGGGTGCGATGAGAACCGACGGCAGCCCTTATAGGCTGGGAGATGTGATGTACCAACAATAACAAAGCACATGTCGGCCATGTTGTGAGCTTCCAGAAATAAACACAGAGCCAGGCATGGCGGCGCGCGGCTCGCTCGGGAGGGCCGAACTACGCGGAAAAAGTCCCGGTTCTGTGGGGAAACCGGGCCGAAGGTCAAACCAACCCGCTTTTTCAGAAATCAACACAAAGGGGAAAAAGTTTGGAACTTTTGAACGCACACTGGCATGCGCAGAACAGTGTGTTCCCTTAATCCTTGTCCTGTGCTTAAGTACCACGTTCTAGATGTTACATCACTTTTGGACATAAATGCACAAATGAAGGAACATTACAGATAAAAAGCTGTGAGGAAACATTTAAAAAATGTAAACAGAAGCTGCATTTTTGAAATATTCACTTTTCTTGGTGATTTAATTATTCGCCTAGGTTGTAAGAAAAAAGTCAAACAGTTGTATTTGAGAGCGAAATAGTCTTAAGTTATCCCCAACCCCCAGAAAAAACATAAAAATATACTTTTTTTTCATGTTTTGTTTATGATCTGATGCGGAAGGAAGTTATATTTTGAAAAAATCATGGATTCTTCCCTCTACATTGAACTAGTTGCTCGTTCATGTGTTGAAAATTTCTGAAAGGCAGTCCCTTACTGCTATATTGAAGTTAACAAAAGAGAAAACTTATTTACAAAGTTTCTTTTTGCTAAAAAGAGCCAGTAAGGAAACAGAGGAAGAGTATTTTACTTCAAAATAAAAGCTGCACGTAACAGCCAAAAAATCAAGAGTCTTTACTGGATATATGGATTTATTGTAAGATGTGTTTCCACACACCATAGTAAAAATGCATAATATTCAGCAACTGGTGTAGGTACCATTTGTGTTTGCTTGTCAGATCGGTATGGGGGCTTGTGACAAGTGATGACGTCACATTACAATAACACAACCTAGACTAGCTATGTCCGAATTCCTGGTAACACTACTTAGACAAACGACATAAGCTATGTCCGAGTTCCTTCACTACTCACGATTTAGAGCGTTCGTCATTTGTAGTAGAATCTACAATTCCAAAATCAAGTGTCCTAGAAATTTCCCAGAATTCTCTGCGAAAAACCTGTGTGCATCGACGCTCAGGGAAGTCTGGGCAACTTTGCTTCGATTGCTGTCATCACGGTCAATGTACAGCCAATCAAATATTGTAACATCATCACTAGACGCAAGCCCCCGTACTGATCTAACATGGCGAACATATATGGTACCTACACTAACTGTCAATTGTTACCAGGAGGCTGCTATAAAGTTGTTCAAACGTGGATTTGCGTTTATTATTTTATTTAGAAAATACCAGTTTTAGTCCGTTTGTTTGGGGGGTTTTTTTGTATTTTTCCATTGCACCTTAAAAGTCTGAAGTTGGCATCTGATTTTATTTTAGCTTCCATTTTGACTGTGATGGGTTAAAAGGAAAATCTATATCATATTTTAATGGTTCCAACACAAAATTTAGTGAAACAACAAATAAAGTTTTGATTAGATGTAGATATTTTACAGAGGATGAAGAAAAACTTAACCCTCAAATGTAAAGGGAAACTGGAGGCCTCTTCAGCCTCATACAGGTTGGTTTGTGAAAATATTGGCTGGCATTAAACTGGTCCGTCCTTGAAAAAAGGTTGGGGATCACTCTTTAGAGGTTTAGTTTTTTCCATGAAAGTGGCTGACATTCAGAGCAGTTCATATGTTAGTGTTGACTATTTCCTGGCATTCAAATCACTTTTCTTTGCCATTGTCAAATGTGCTTGACCTAAAAACCTCCAAAACACTCCGAAATAGTTTTAAAGACATCAAAATATTTGCCTAAATTGGAAAAATTAGCATAAAATTATTATATAATGAAAACTTTTTGAAGGATAAGTCATATATACCCAAAGTTCACTGTATTTATCTGGTTTAGAAAGCTAAGGTAGTGTTTAGTGTTAGAAACCTGTTACTGCCTGTATGGCAGCACAGTGCTGATTTAAGGGTAAAGGAAAGGCTACGATATGGTTTTGAGAGCACAAACAGGCCATACATTATGAAATGTACAGTTTAAAAGCAGCAGCTTTCCTGGCTGCTCTGGGGTGTGCAGTTGCAGGCTCGGTGGGATCAGGCAGCAGCTGCTGAAGGAGCCTGACAGGATGTGAGGGGATTTTGGACAATATTGTCAATCATTTATTTGAGCTTTTACTCAAAGACTTACTCTAACTTTTTTTTGGTTATCTAAGCAATGGGTTACATATAATAAATAAGAGCTGTTTGAGATGAAGTGGGATTCGGTTTTATTGCATTCCAGTGAGTTCTACCCTCAGCAACGTGTAATAACTCTTGTTTGTGTTGAAATGCTATCTTGTTTTTGTGAAAGACCAGCTCTGATCATCTTTTGAGTTATTTTAAGGGTTCCCAGTGGTCTTTTAAATATGATTCTGCTGTTTTTAGCCTAACAAACAGTCATTTTCTAGGACATAGTTTCTGCAAAGCGGCAGAACTTCATTAGAAATTCACCTGAAGTTGAGGGAGGGACTGTTGGTGCGGAGTAAGCCCCTCCCATGCTTCCACTCTGTTGTGGAGTGGAGCAGCGAGCTTGTAGCTCGTAGAGCGTATTTTCTACAAAACAAATACAATCTTTTTCAAACTGCTTTTTTCTATCTGCTCCTGATTCACACAGATTTGAAAAAAAGAAAAAAAATCAGAAATGCAATTTGTTAATTTTTTTCACATATGTCCTCCATCATTAGAAAAATGTGTTAAAACACAGTTTTCATCGGAGTGGGTCATTCACAAAAGGAGAGTGCACCTCCACTTATCTCAGGAAAACAGAATGTAGGGTTTTGATAAGAACTCTTTTTTTCTGTCAGAGCTTTCTGCAGTGACCTGATGGTGAGTCAGATTTCACGCCATCCTATTGTTACTGACGTGATTTCTTTTTTTTATAAACTCTCAATAAGCTCTTGTGCCTTTTTTGTGGTGCGAATGCCATCACGTGCACAGATTCCAGGTTGGAATCTGTAGCGTTTGTGGTGTGGAAGTCACAACCACAGCAGGACTGCGTTTGCTGCAGCTTAGCGGGCCTTGGCGTCCGTTGGCACACAAATCTAATCCACTTTGCTCTCACTCTTATCTCCCCCACTCCCTCCCCCACACAGTCTCTCTTCAGTCTAAACATGAAACCGTGAAGCAATATTTCTGTTGTAAATGCTCTTGCATCAGTGTTGTGTGTCACAACACAAACTGAACTCATCCTTGAGATTGGTGTTTTGGCTGCGAGCCTCGCCCTGAAGCTCAGTGGCCCCGACACACAGCCCATGGACATCCAATCCCTGGCAGCGCTCGGCGTTGTATAGGTCGTTCGGTTTATGAAACCGCTCAAAGTGTTTGTGTTTTTCAGGCCGACGCGTGAGGCTGAGTGTGGTTTTTGCAAACTGCCTCTCTGTCTATATTTGGCATCGTGGATTTGAAATCGCCTTGGCCTCAAAGGCGCCTTTCTCTTCTGTAAACACATTTTCTGGTGAAGCCGTTAACTTGTCAGCGAGTCAGAATGTAGTTTGTAAGCAGGGTCAAGCGTGTGCTCGTCTGTGCTTCATCACCCTCCTTATCATCTGTCAGGTAATGAGGTTAGTTTTTACACTCACCAGCACAGTCTCATAAAAGCTGCAAAATTAAACCATTATCATTTCCTTTCATTCTGGAGGAAGCGTCTGCGCTGTGTCACAGAGCGTGTCTGCGTGGACATGCATTTAAAGTTTATTTTTGCATATATAACCTCCACGCCAGCCAGCTCAGGTTGGACCCACAGCCACATGTGCACGCTGGCGGTTAGGTGGGCTGTCTGTTTTGAGGAGATTGCGTACATATCTTTGTGTTTTTGAATGAAGGCGTTGAAGCCTGTGTCCACAGTCCCGTGACACACATCCAGACCTTAATCAAAGCCCTGCCTGCTTTGTGTTCAGAGGAACCCCACCCTGTCAACTCCCTGTTTCACCCCTCCACACAAACATACACATACAGACACACAAAAACACACTCATGCAAGCACAGCAGCCGCAACACATTCCTACAAGGTGGACTACAGCAAAAATTCTTCCCGACTCTGGTCTTTAAGGCCCACTGTTTTAACATGTTCTTGTGGTATTTCACATAAATGCTCATTTAAGATGAACAAAAGGGGAACTTTTGGTTAAAAAAACTGGAAGTCTTTCATAAAAACAAACAAAAACGACTTTACAAATTTTTCTGTAGAAAAGATAAAGACTGACTAGAGAGAAAATGGGTGGATTTGATAAATCATTTTTAAATAGAGATTGATTTGATTCAATATAATTGCTATAAATTACAAATTCAAAACAGATTCAACTTTGACTGATGGTAACAGAAGTATTTTTGTAACTTCTGCTTGATGCTTTCTTGGAAGGCCCAAAAGAACTCATCCACTGTCAGTTCAGTGTGTTCCCAGCAAAAGCCGTTTCCATGATGAATTTGTCTTTGTGTGGGTCTCACAGCCGCCGTGAAGTGAATGAATCCTCATGTGACCACAGAGGAGGAAGCGGAGCAGCTGGATGACTGACTTGTGCTGCTGTTAGGAACATGTGACTGTCACGTGACGGAGCTCACAGGCAAAGCCACAAAAGTTACTGTTTGTAGATGTCAGAGCTGTGACTGTTGAAGGAAAAATTGAAGGATTTAATCAAATCTACAGAGTTATTTGTTGTGTTTTGTTTTTTATGTGTAACTGTCTGCTTTTCCACCGCAGGCTCTTGTCTGCAGTGCTTTCGGTTAACTTTGAGCTGCATCTTTTATGTGATTTTTGTCAGGCTGCGTCATTGCTATGAAGTCACTCACTGCTGGTTAACAATGTGGTCCTAATGGATTGCATGTTGGGCTCCTTTTTAATATTGTTCCATTGTGTGAATGCAGAAAGAGGAAAAAGGGAAGGGGAATGTGAGACGCTAACAGATGACTGTATTGTTACTGAGCAGAGCAAAAATGCTTGGAAAAGGTTTGAAAATCACAGAAATGAATATCACTCTGGAGCAAAACAAATTGGAAATTATTTATCATTTATTGACCCTTTTTTCATCACAAACCTCTTTAAAAAAGCTAAAAATTCAGATGTTTTTTATTTTCCTATTTTGACAACAGAACCTTCATATATCATTGAGAAATGCATTGAGAAAAAACTCACTTTTTGTGTCAAATGAACAGTAAGACAGGATTTATTCCAACACATAAGGACGTCAGCATCGCGTCAACTGAAGGAAGTCGATTTTCTGCTCTTTATATGAGTCGATCCTTTTCAGTAAGCAGTCGTTTATCATGTCCTTTGAGTTTAATAGCGAAGATATAGATAAAATGCAGTTTTAAAACTGCTCAGCTCCACTGATGGTATGTTTTTAAAAGCTGGACTGCATTCAGCTTCCGTTTGAGAACTGTTTTGATGAAACAACCTGATGTTGTGAAGGAAGGCTCCTCTGATAAGACAGAACTGATACTGAAGAAGGAAAGGCAGTCAGGATTAAAGCAGGGGGTTCTGATGAGCTGAACGGATGACACAAACACAAAGATAAAATATAGATACTGATTCATCATGGATAACGGTTTTACCTCCAAGACAAGCAGAAACAATTTCCAATCCTCTTTGAATCCAGTTGGAGTAAATTCAACTGAAGTTTCTACATTCAAATCAATACCTTCAATTTATTTGTTACTCTTTTTATTTGTTAAAAAACAATTAGGATGAATTTTAATAAAAAATTAATGTTAAATTGATCTTAATTTACAAAATGTGTAATTCATTTATTAAATCCATTCATATGAGCTGCATGGTGGAGCAGTGGTCAGCGCTCTTGCCTCACAGCTAGACGGTTCCCGGCTCAAGTCCTGGTCGTGGGACTTGAAACAGTGTCACCAATGGGGGGACCTTTCTGTGTGAAGCTAGTTTTTCTTTATAGTTAAAAAAAAGTTGATATAGTTTAATTTGAATCAAATCTACTCAGGAATTTAGTGGACTTCAATACTCCCCTTATACATTGTCCTTAAACCACTTACATTTATTTATTCATAAAAGTTATTCATCTTTAAGTTAGTGAGTTATTACTCCAAGTAAGTTTAATATTTCAATGTAAATATTATTTTTTTTGCCTTCTTTAGTCATTTTTAGCTTTAATTACTTGAAATAAACCAAGTCCAAATAAGATACACCTTTTTGTTTTAACTTAAAGAACCCGTATCATGAAAAATGATACTTTTAAGTATAGTATAATATTCATTTCTCACAAAAAACTCCTCCAAAGCAGTCTAGACACGCATCTGGGCATTCCTCCAAAGCCTTGTTTCCACTGAGCGGTCCGGTCCTGTATTTTGAGTGTTTTAATGGAGCGTACAGAACGGTTGGGGCGGAGCCACTGTAGCCACCTGTTTGGCAGAAAGTGATGACGACTAGAAAGTGATGGCGACTTATAGAAAGCGCCAACATAGCACTCCTAAGGTAAAGTTTTTTCCTCTCTACTTCACTATTCCTCTTAGCCGCCTGCAACTGTCTTTCAAACAACATTAAATTCCTGTTGTACACGATATAACAGAAGTAAAGTGATAAAAAGACGAGCTGCTGGATGACCTCCATTGTTGTTGCTTTTCTAGTCACTGCACTACAAACACGCTAGCGGTGTACACCACAAAAATCGAGTCGTTTTACTTCCCGGTAGGAAAAAAGCTCATGAAAATAACTCCTATTTCATAAGATTTTGTTTTCTAGTGTGCTAAAGGTAATATATTAGCATACGATTAGAAATAGTTTTCTCCGAAAGGCTTAGAATTGCATGATATAATCCCTTTAAGACATTCAAAAAGTCCTATTCTGTAATTTTGAAAATGTAGGCAAATGTATTAAAGTAATATCCCTTAAGCATTTTGTGTATCTAAAGCATGTTGGGTTCAATGAACTGAAATAAATGCCTTCAAATGTAGCAAAAATATGAATAAAAATAAAAGAAAATTCGACTTAGTGTTGGTAAAATGAATATTTACTACTTTAAACTTTATTAAAGCTCTATCACTTTTTACTCACTAAAACAGCAAAAGATGAACAGAAATAAAAAGCAAAGACGGCCTTTATGCTAACACAGTTAATCAGAAATAATGAACCCATTGAAATCTGGTTGAGGAGTCTGCAAACATCCTTTTGATAAACTCTGGTTTCAAGGTAATCCATTCAATTCATAGATGAATGGATATCTATGAATTAGAAGGAAATAAAGTAATAAAATAACAATTGTAACACATGTTTAGTACTAAAAATAAATGGCCCTTTCTGTACAGCTGGAAGCCTCCTGGACTGTTCTGCAAAACCCTGACCTTCTTTGTTAAACTGCCTCAGTACAAGTTAAAAATATGGAAAGGGGACAAAATGAAGTGTGTTTTAGAGCATTTTAATCCCTATCTGCTTTCCTTTATGCTCAAAATCAGCAGTTTAAGACAGAAAGCAGAGTTTGGGTTGGGTGATGTTTTTCTGTGGGACTTCAGCCTCACGCATTCGCTGAGTGACACCATGTAAACGTTCAGATTAGAGCTGTGACGTAGGAGAAAAGTATAGGCCAACGCCGGGTGGTGTTAAAGGTGGGTGTGAGCTTGAATAAACACAGTTTCCAAGCAATATGAAAACAGGGCAGGAGAGAGAAGCCGGTTGTGTGTGATTGGGGGAGGAAATGTTTCTTGGTTTGGGGTGTGGCTTAGAAAAGGATTTTTTTTTTTCCAGAAATCCAGACTTTTCTCATCCATCCACGTAAGCCCTTGTTTTTCTGCGCGTGGTGCACTGATGCTGAAGAGCAGAAGTATCATTACCTACGTAAATGACCACAATACAGCATGCACGTCTGCTTTTCCAACTGAGTTTTGGAGGGTTTTTGTAATGTTCTTCAAAAAAGAATCAAGAACCTGAACTTGTTGAATGCTTGTCGGGTGTTTCGGCAGAACACATCGTACTTTTGTCCTGCTGTGGACACAACTCTTAAAAGTTTAATAAACGTTGATCCAGATTATTGATATTGTGTTCTGTGTTTGCGCGTACAGGTTTCTGTAATCCCAGTTGCATTCATGCAGCTAAGTGTTTCAGCCTTAATCATGTCTAGATCAGTTGTTAACTGCTGTCCATGCATGTCTGCGTGTATGTGTGTGTGTATGTGTGTGTGCGATCTCACAGCCACGCCAAGCATTTAACCACATCTGAAGAGGCTTGGCCTGGGCTCTGCATGTTTCAGCATGTAGCTGCATGTTTCCAGGAGCACCACTTCCCAGAATCAAACCACGCAGACACACAAACACAGCGCTCATGCACACACACACAAAGACACAGGAACTCTGGCTGGAGGGTTTTAGGGAACAGGACTCCATGTGGGATGGCTGCAGATGTGTTTATGTGCTGCACATTGGTTTAAAGACCCACACAGATGAAAATAGTCTTTTAACATGTTCTTGTGGCATTTGTCTGATGATGGAGGACAAACATAAAGAAAATTAGACTTAACATAGTATTTCTTCATTCAAATAGTGAAGCAGATTAAAAAAAAAAAAGAAGCAGTTGGAAAAAAGGCATTTTTCTGATGTAGAAATTACGGTGAGCGAGCAATGAGCTCCTTGATAAATAGATTCATGTAGGTCTTTGATTTCTTCATCAGATCTGGCATCTGGCTCAAAACTGATGACTGGGTAGCTCCACTATTGCTTGCCATTTTTTTTGCACCACTAATTTTAGTTGGGTGGTGTGAGGGGCTGTAAGCTAGCAGGAGAGCGTGTAAACAGAGAGCTCTCAGCAACTCAAAAGCAAACTTTTAATGAACCACTGCCGCTCTGCAGAAGCTACCTTCAAAAACGGTTAAAAATGGTGTAATCATAATTCCACCAGGAATGCTTTGAAAATATCTTAAAAGAAGAAGAAGTGGGTTTTTAAGGACTCTCGTTTTGATTGAGGTAACTGTAGAAACCTTGTTGCATAAAAAAGATCCTTCCAGCTTTTATGTTCTCTCAGGTCATCTTATTTTGAACTCCGCCTCACCAGGACTTAGACCTGCTATTCCTGCCCCATCAATGCTCAGCGTCGCATCCATTCCTGTCTGCTTCCCCGACTCACGTTCACAACCTTTGACTCTGATCCTCTTCTGTCCTAATCCTGCTCCACCGTCCTTTCATTTGATACTCACTGGCTGCTTCATTCACAGCGGAGTGACTAATACATTAAAACATTTCAAATGGCTTTTATGCTTTCCTAAGAATTATCTAGAAATTTCAAAATTTACTGGAAAAAGTCTGATAGTGGTGTGGAAACCTATCTAAATGTCTATCAGGCAAGTTTTTTTTCTGCCGACCTTTAGCCTCTTAGTTTCTCTGGGTATGTGGGGTCCAATGATCTGCTTTGCCAGCCGGTGATTGTGTACATTCCCACTTCTCCTATCGTGTCTGATCTTTTTTCTTTCTGTTCCTCGGTTGTTGTTTTTTTTGTCACATCTTCTCGATTTTTTTTCCTGTCGGTCCTCCATGCCAGAATCCACTTGAAAATAAAACAGTCCAGTTAATGATCCACTTTCCTCGTGCACAATCCACTCTGTGTTACACCGTCACCTGAATCATTGAGGGAGTTTAGGGCTCAGCTGTTTTAAAATAGGGCTTATTTTAGAAAAAAAAACAAAATCAGGCAATCAACAGTCACCTGAGCTGTGCTACGATGTAACAAGCTGAATCGTCTGCAAAAGCTTGTGTTTTTATAGTAAAACTGATTGTGTTAGAAATCCAAAAGCAAGGTTTTTCCTTCCAGGCAATCTCTGCCTGAAAAGCTCATGGTAATCTGTGAAAGCATTGCAGATATTTGTCCACGTGCTAAACCAGAGGCGATTCTGTTTGTTTTGTCCTATCAGTGATTTCATAAGACGGTTTGTTTCCAAATGGTCAAATCTGCTGTCGAAACAGTGAATCTGCGGAATTGCTAAATCATACAATTTTTGTATGATTTTCAGTGGTTTAAGGCCTAATATTAAAATGAAATATTTGGCTTTATCAGTGTAACATAAAGGTGGTATTTTTAATCAAAGCTACATTATCTATTTTGTGTTTTTGAGTCTCTAGTTTTAAAAAAGCGTCTGAACTTTTGTGCACATTCTATTTAAATGTAAACAGAGCTCCAAAGCAAAGGCTTTGCTTGGTTACAAATAACATATGAACACTCCCTGTTTAAACATTTAACAGGCAGGCAGAGTCATGTACTGTTAATGCAGCAACCGTCTGTTCAGCTCTTCAGGCTTATGCCCGTCCGCCCACCCGCCTTGTCTTTTTTCACTTTTGTTTTGTCCAGAAACTTTCTTCAAATTCTGAAATCCTTCTATGCATCCGTGTTTTTTGGGGTTGTTTTGTTTTTATGGCTGACAAAGAACAATAAAACAGAGGCCTGAAATGCCAGTAAATCATTGTACTCGGATGCCTAGTGTTTATTGAACAGTTTCAGTTAACGTTTATGCGTTGAGGTTACGCATTTGGGAAGCTTGTCGCAGTCAGCATGTCCACTTCCAGTAACCTTAACGGAGATCTGTGTCCGTCAACCCGGCTGGGAAGGTTTTCCATGGAAATGCTGTTGTTCTTTGGCCTTTCTTCTTTTATTTACCTTTGTTTTTTTTATCTTTCTCTAAAAAGTTGAAAGAACCATTTAACATCAAGGTATTTCAAGGCACCGAAAAGACGAACATTTAAATAGAGGTTAAAATATTTAACATTTTTATGATCTAAATGAGTCCCACAGGATCATTTGGGTGCATTGTAATTGATTTACTTTACATTTTTGTAAGGTTTTCTTTTGTTAAATGTTACTCTGGTCTTTTACAATGTTTTTATGTCAAATGAATTAAGATAAGATTAAGTCAAGGCGAGACTTCCTGAATCTGAGGCCCACAGAGTTCCACACGGGATAAGTTCTCCTATCGTGCAGGAAAACGTCCATGATG
Organism: Oryzias celebensis; assembly: GCA_014656515.1. Lineage (NCBI taxonomy): Eukaryota > Metazoa > Chordata > Actinopteri > Beloniformes > Adrianichthyidae > Oryzias > Oryzias celebensis. Next base: position 54,840,696 of record BNCR01000001.1, read on the forward strand.
TGATTTGGAAGTGAGTCAGTCAGACTGAGCTTTACTACTTACCAACTGTTGCTGTCACTCAGCTACGTTTAGAAAAACTGCACTGGAAATGATGCAACCGTGGCTTTCTTAAGGCCCGCGGGGAGTTTTCATGGTTTGTTTCCATGCAGACGCCTTTGTGCCACATTCTTCTATCATTTCATCACTAATATTGTGATGACCAAATAAACAAAAGTGAAAATGACAGCTTTGTTTACAGTTGCAGATGAAGTAAACGTCAATATTTTCAGCTGTTTCAGTTGACAGTAATACACAATGGTAAACACAATCAGTCATTTTGACATTTAAGGCAAAACATTTTTTTTACACTAAAATTCTAACTCGACCTTTTGTGGTTAGTTTTAAACGGTAACTTACTCAACATTTATCATTGTAAGTCATTTTATTTTTAGCCGCTTTAATCCTCTGCTGCAATAGTTTAAACAGACACCTGAAGAAGGTTATGAGTTTTGTGATGCTTTTTTATGAAAAAGGTGCGACTCCAGAGATTTTGCTGTTATGGTTCTCTTGATTTACTGCCTGTTTTTAAACAAATGAGGAATAGTAGAAATTGATTTTGCAATTTTCATGAAGGAAAATACTCTGATTATTAAATGCTGTATAAATACAGTCTTTCATTTTATTGGGATCAATGTGTGAAGATGTGCTGAACTTTAACCCGAATGCTTGAAACATACAGATCAGAGCAGGGAGTACCCAAACTACTGAACCATGTCAAGTTAAAAGGTTTGACCTAATTTAGCTTCTTTTCATCTGAAATTATATTTAAGTGATTTCCAGACCAGATTTTACTACTAATTCTATACAGTGGGTTTGTTCTTGCCTTTGGTTTAACTCCTAAACTCCCCATAAACATCACTGACTTCAAACTGTTAAAGTCCCACTCTAACTCTATTTTTTCAATTGTAAAAGTGTTCTCAGTGGTCTTTTTAATTATCACTATGCATTTTTTAGCCAAAATCAAAAAGCCTCTGTCATTTTTAATGTCGTATTTTCTGCAGAGCAGGAGTTCATCAGAAATTTACCTCTGAGTTGCGAGCTTTTGGTGTGGAAGTTAGTTCAGCTAATATTCCATCAGTCTTTTGATTACACTCTGTCCGCTAGCTTGTAGCACCTCACAAGTCCAAGCTAATTAGCATAGCAAATAAAAAGGCTTGCAATATTGGAGCTACCCAGTCGTACAGTTTTGAGCCAGATGGCCGCTTGATGAACCAGTAGAGGAAAAATTTTCTTGCATGACAAGTTGTAGTGAACGCTGAAGCAACATGCAAGAATAATTAAAGGTGAAGTAGGTGAGACGCAGGCATGTCAGATGGATTTTTCATTTTTTTTAATCCTGCAGACTGTCTAATGAAGCCTGTTAGTGGTTTTTACTTGATAGGTGTGTGCTCTTTGCACACATCCTGATTGAAAGAAATCAAATGATCAGAGCGTAGTTTTGTAGACATCTAACAGGCGTCTGACTGGCACATTTGCATCATCTTCACACTCCATGCCTGCAGTATTTGCGCGTGGTCAGTAAGAGGCCAGTAATCATGCCATACTAACAACTAGAGTTGGCATAAAGACGCCGTACGACAGCATCACTCACATGGAATCACGCTTCACAGAGACTCTTCAGCAGCTGTTAAACACAAAGAACTGACATGAACAAGAGCTGAGGAAGAGGAGGAGAGGAAGATGGTAGTGAGACAGAGATCAAAAGGAGGAGAGAAAACAACACGAGTTGTTGGAGAGCAGTTATGTTTGCTAATCTTGAATAGAAAACGGAAATAAAATTTGATTTATGTTGTTTTTTTGTCATTTTAGTTTCATTTAGTTGTTTAAATACAGGCATTTGAATGCATACAATTCTAGGTCTAATACAAACTAGGTAAATATCCTTTCTGTGTTGGTCTGTTCATGTACTGCACCTAAATGAATGGAAACCAGCAGATCACATTTCCCTTTAAAATCATGAGAGAGTTATTGATGGTGGAATAACTGTGGAAAGCATCAGACACAGACGCTCATTTAGGCTCAGGATAGAGAAGCTAACGAGAGCGCAAAAAGCATCTCTTCATAGGCTGCCCACCTCCCACATTCATCCACTCCACATTTCTGCAGGAATACCTTTGGTTTTTCTGGACAAATTCCATCTCATCCATGTTTGTGGACAAACAGAACAACGTTAACAGCTTCATAGGTGGTGTTTGGAGCCTTCGGGCTTCATACGCTTCTGTCCTTTTGCTGGATTTTAACAAACAGACTTTAAAGTGCTGGTGGACGGAGCCAGGCCCCTGTGACCACAGCCAGTCCTTCTGCAACCTCGTCCTATTAACAGGAGGTCTGCGCTGCCTCCAAAAACACAGTTGTCCCCATGGCAACAGCTCTCTGTTGACTGTGTTTGGAACACCAAACTGCTTCTGCTGTCTGTTGTTCCCTCTTCTCTCCATCTATACAGCAGACGGCCATACCTTTGTGTCACAGATTTCTATCCTTTTTTATGTGCTGCTGCATGAAAACCATGTGTTTTTATGTTGATGCTCCGTAGAAACACTTCCCTGTAACCTTGTGAATCAGACTGAATACACCCTGTGTTGGTAACTCTTTACAGATTGACCTTTTTGTTGCCAGATCAACCCGCTGCTTTGTTAACTGACTAACAGAGGCGCCACATGGGAAGATTTAAACCCCCGTAGACGCTCTGTCCATATCCTTGTGCACACAGTCCAAACTTCTTTAAAATTAAATTGAAAGGCTCCTTCTTTCAGCCCAGCTCCCATTAGACCACAGGGATTTCAGTTATGTTTGTGTCTTCATGCTCTCGGCAGAGTTTGTGGGCTTTCTTTGTGTCGATTCAGATTTAATATATGGAAACATGCTAGTTTGTTATGCAAAGAGCAGTACACTCGTGAATTTTTCAATCTTTTAAAAAAGCTTTCCAGGATTTGAAATAACGCACCAGAAGTTACACAATAGTTGTCCAGTAACAGTAAACAATGCCAAAAGTAATTTCACTCTTCAAGTTTCTGTCACCTTCTTGTTTGTCATATTATCCTTTATAGTTAGTACTTTGAACACCCGCTTCTCCTAACCATAACCTTTTCTCAGAAAAGACCTTAAGGTTCAGTCACAACTGCCCTCACAAGTTGATTTGGGCTATCTGCGGGCATACAAGGGGCAACAATGTATGGTGGCCTGCACAAAATATCAAAGTTGTAGACCACTTAGTGTGTGAATCCTACAGACGTCCTACAGGCTTATATGTATTGCATGCTTTTGCACGCAGTCTATAAGAGACCAGTACTTGTACCTTACTAACTAAAATAAAATGGCAGCTAGGGTACCGTACAACAGCATCACCTGTACATCAAAAGTGCATGCAACTTCCATTATCCTTATTTCACAATGCTTACCACACACGATAATGGTATGTTCTATTTTTATGATGTCCCTTGAGGTGGCCACACCAGCCGTAAAGACCCACTCCAATGAACACGGTGTGTTTAGCATGTTCTTGTAGCATTTTACTCTTCATGGAGGACATGAGTCACTCCTCTGCGACCCTCCATTGGCCTGAAAACCCAAAATGGGTCATTCCCAGTAGGGGTGTGCTTCTGACAAAGTCTTTATGCACCCTCAGCATAAGGATTTGGGGTCTACTGACTAACAAAGCTCATTTTTAAAAGTATTCACTAATTTTAAGGGCATTTTAAAACAAGTTTAAGATCTCAGATGTTTGTATCCGACTGTTTTCCAGACTTTGGTTTTCCAGCGCTATCATAGAGTGAATCCTACAACTCTGCCTCATCTGTTTTGGATTAGGTAATCTGTGGTTTGTGTTTATACTGATCTTTGCCTCCTAAACAGTTTTGAGAAAGTCTTAGTCATCCCAAGAGTCACTGCTCTCAGACGTTAGCAATGGATCCATTGGGAACTGTGGGTTGCTGGTCAGATTTGTGTGGATTTTAATAGTTTCTTAGGTCTTATCAATGTTGGGAAGTTTAGAGAAGAGTGAACATCTCACCTTTATTAGAGCTTATTTTAACCATGTGTTCATGTTTGCAGATTGTTTTAAACTTCATATGTATTTATTTCTTTAGATATAAGTCCAAGAAGTCCAAAAATAACTTGAAATCTCACTAAAACTGACACTGAACAAGACCAGAACAGTTTTAGAAAAGGAAAAAGGTCAGTCTGCTTTTTTCTGTTCCAATACAACACTGTGCCGATCTGTGCTCTGCATTTGTGTATCAGCAGTTGATTCTTTGTCTGTTGCTCATATCTCTGCAGATCGGATAGATTATTTTCTGCTGCCGTTTAACCAGCTGCTGATGTTTGCTGAAAGTGTCTGCACTTTTTCCCCCAGTCAGAGTTGCTTCGTTCCGTTTAAAGGAGGAAGTCTATTTTTTGTTGTTGTTTTTGGTTAGGCATAAAGGACTAGATAACAGATCATCAGCATTTTCAGCCTCTCTTTGCTCCTGATCAGCAGATGAAGGTATCATCTTCAGTTTTCAACCTGAGCTCACAAACTCATCAGTCTCGTTGAGTAATCCATCCATGACTGAGAACAACAGAAGGATCAGAGGTCGAGTCAGCATTCCTGAGTGTGTTTCTGCTGCAGGAAGTGGCCTCAGAGGCATGAGCCAGCGTTTCCTGTCAGAGTGCAGACTGGACACACTCACCTTTCAAAACAACATGCTTCTCCTAGAACCTCGGCTCCGGTCTGGGTTTGAAGCTGCAGCACTTTTACCGCAGCAGGGGGGGTTTACTCACCCCCTCCCTGAAGGCGGACCGTATCACTGTCGCCGTTTTCCGTGAAGGATGCTCGTGCACTGAGAGCCTCTTGCTCCACACATCCTGGGTGGTGGAGCTGAGAGCAGATTGGATACCGCAGACCGGCTTGAGTTTTGACTGTCAGCAAGGACATTGCTGTTTTCCCTCCCTCTTCTTTTGCTTATGTTTTGGCCAGCGTCCACGAGTGAATGGAGCTGCTGATTCCAGGAACCCATGATACCCAGTCAGGAAAATTCATCCTTATGATGAGAAATTGTTTTAACGTTTCAATATAGAAAAAAACGCCTCAAAGGGAATGGAATAAAGGGAGATTCCTATGACACCTCTCATCCTAAACATATTTTTAATTCTAAAATCCAGGAAGTTGTGGAGCGGTTCTCTCTTTCTAGGTATTTTGTCACAGGGAGGCCTGCCCTCTTGCTCTTATTTTTAGATGACAACCCCCTTGGCCAAAGGTGGCTTCATCTCTATGGAATACAGTAGGTTGTTGTTTTCCTGGATGGAGGCAAACAGCAGGGAGGTCACGGAGCAGTGTGGGACGAAGGCCATGATGCGGACTATTTCTGAGCAGCCAAACATGTTTGCATGTTGCGTGTGCTGCCAGGGTTCAGTGTTGTTTTTAGCAGAGGTGTGTATTTGTATGATCTGGATTGCAGATACAACTCCAGAAAAAAACCAGTTCCAGCACAAAGGAGACTCCAGGGGGACAATGATACCGGGAGCCTCTGTGTCATCCATGGGTGTTGACTGTCCACAAAGTCAGATTAACTCTTCATCCAAGTCGATCCGTCTGTCCGAGTCTGTTCTGATGAATTAGATTGGGGACCATTTATAGAAACAGGAAGTGGATTTAAATAAAGTTTGTTTAACTGAGACCCTGGGCAGGAAGTAACCCTGGGCTGGGATTCCCCTAAGTTTCCCTTCAGTTCTACCAAACAACTGTCAAACTTTCAGGAGGACCTTAAAGCACATTTATTAAAGTTCAAGATTTGTAAAACATCAGAAGTTTGTATTTTTTTAATTAAAATACCTTTTTATAACATTTATATAAAGAAGGAAACATCAAAACTTCAACCGAAAAGCTTTGTTTTAACTCAAGTAATGGTGCTTTTAAAGATAATCATCCCATTTCAGTATTGAAGTGTACCCTTTTGAACTTTTAACGTTCTGTGCTAGAAACACGACAAACATATTTAAAAAAGGAACAAATTATATTTCAACTTTTTGTAAACAAAAGTGTGGGTTTATGGTGTTAAAGCATCTGTACTAAACACACCTGAACTCCCACAACAGCCAGGGTTCAGCGTAGGGCAGTCGACCTCTGATCTGAAGATTGTAGGTTTGATTCCTGCCTTGCCCGCCCATCAATGGGCAAGACACTAAACCCCTCCGGTTGCCTCCGGTGGAAGGTTGGTGCCAGTGTTCGGCAGCAAAGTTGAATGTGTGTGTGAATGGGACTGTGGCTGTAAGGCGCTTTGGGCCTTCCAGGAAGGTTTAAAAGCACTATACAAGTATACGCCATTTACCATTCATTTTCCTACACCATCTATTTGATTTGTGAACCCACTGAATACCTTTCGGGGTCACTGGGTTGCTTGGGCCTATCCCAGCTGCTGTTGGGCAAAGGTGGGGTACGCTTTGAACAGGGTGTCAGTCCATCGCAGGGTCATTTCCTAAAAAAATTAAACTAAAGAAAAAAATCCATCAGAAATATAAACTTTTAATGTGTTGGCATGAGAAATGTAATTATAGATAATAATAAAAGCTGTGAGTGCTGTTGTATGGCCTGCATTAGCTACCCACCCCTGCCCTCGCTGCCCCCTTTTGACCCGCCCTCACTAGCTTAAGCAGCTGCTTCATGGTCCTCACTCTCCCCTTCTGCCCCTGCCACCCTGGTCAGAGCTGCCATATGATAAATTCATGGGCAAAGTTTTTTTTTTTTTAAATGGCGGGTTTTCTGTTGGTTTTATCTCCATAGCAATTAAACCATTTTATTTTTTGATGGTCAGTGGTGACGAACAGCTCTGTGTAATTTTTAGAAGATTTAGCAAAAGCACATTTTTGAATTTCCATGGCAACAGAGGTATTTTGTTAACCACGGCCAGATTTCTAATAAGTTCATATCTTATGTCATATCACATCACATCATGTATTAAACCAGGGGTGTCCAAATCAAGGCGAGGGCCGGCCTCCTGCTGATTTTTCAGATATCCTGCCTTATCTGCTGCTGATTACCTGGATCAGGTGTGTTTAGCCAATAAGGAGCTTCAAGGTTGGCTGGAAAACATGTAGAATACCAGCCTTCGAGCCCTGAATTTGAACACCCCTGTATTTAATATTCAAAATATTCTGCAAAAAATGTGTGAGCAACAAATAAACACCGCTTTTGTGAGCTCGCCACTCTAACGCCGTTCAAAACCCACAAGCTTTAAAGCCAACATTTTTTTTCCAATGATTCTCAAGGAGTTAGGAGACATACATGAAAATCACTAGCAGGAGTTTAAATCTGTAAAGGTGATTTTTTTTTTTTGGGTTGGAGGGTTGTTTTTTGTGTAGTTTTGTGTTGTTCAACATGACGACTTCTTCCTGACGTCAAAGGTCAGAAACTTTGTGTGAATTACTTGTGTGTGAATTTTTGCAAAGATTACTCAAACCAACGTTTTCTTTTCCCATTTTATGCGAAAATGTGAAATACTGTGAAAATACTGAGGCCATCCCAAAATAATTTCAAAACTTCCTTTGTGTTTTGGTTTAATTAGTAAATTTAGATATTTTTTAAATGTATTTATGTGATATCACTTTTGTTTCTTTATTTTTTTAAGTGCAAATTTTAGTGAGTTTTTGAGAACGTGGCAGGAGTCAAATTGTTGCTCAAAGGCAAAGTTAGTAAGAAAGATATTTAAAAAACCTGATGTGGTCCTTCAGTCAGGGACTGTTGTGGACAGAACAAACGACTGTAATTCATGTCGGTTCCCCTTTAGTTTTTTGTGTAGTTGTTGTGATTTTTGTGTAAAAGAAAAACTTCGTAATAATCCAGTAAACTACTGAGCAACGATGTGAAGTTGGGTTTGGAGCTGTAACCTTCATCTGGTTAACTCTGTTCTCTCCTCATCCTCAGATGTGCACCCCCGCCAACACACCAGCAACACCCCCCAACTTCCCTGATGCGCTGACCATGTTTTCCCGGCTCAAAGCGTCCGAAAGCTTCAACAGCGGTGGCGGCAGCCCCATGGCGGCCTCCATGGCCACGTCGCCCCCTCCCCCTCAAGTCGGAGGCTGGGGTGTCTCACCAAATGTACCCAACGTGCCCCAGCCCCCACAAGGACTCTGGACTCAGGGGCCACCCCCCACACAGCCTTGCCCCGCCTGGCCTATGGGAGTCAACTCACACTCAGGCGCCGAGCAGAAGGCGAGCGTGGCGATGGAGGCGGAGAGATGAAGGGCCGCACGGGACTGAAAAAAAGGCCCCATCTCCCTCCACCCCATGGAGGGGGGCCAGCGGGGGGGCTGAATGTTAAAAGGGTGGGAGGCAATAATGGGTGGAAATGGGTTTGGGTCTTTTTTTTGTTTTTCCCCAAAAATTGAGTGATGTGAAAACGACATCAGTCAAACCAAGAGTTTGTGGAGAATTTACAGACGAGGAGGAAACCAATGCAAGAGCGAAGTAGAAAAACAAGCGCACACGAAGTAATAAAAGAGCAACTCAAATCTTTGTAAGTTTTTCCTAAGTAAATGCATAGATAAAAGAAATATTGAACTAAAAAAACAGAAATGGAAAAAAAAATGTCACGCCCAAGGATTTGTGTGATGTTCGAGGACTTACAAGGCAGCAAACTTAGTTTTTTATTTTTAGTTTTTCATCTTTTTCTGCCAGTGTTTTTTTTATTCACTGGAGTTCTGTGTTTCTGCGCCGCACCACGACAGACGAGCGAACTGGCAGCGGCGGCGCAGCAGTTCAACCCGCGTGGACGCATGTGAGAGGATGATCAGTTTGTAATCACATCTGTACACTCACCGTCTTTCGTTGAAAGTTGGGACTTTTCTTACCTCACTTGGTGGTCACCTGACTTCTTTCAGCCAATCAGGGATTCTTCTTAAACCAACTGTCGCCGCCACAGGACGACATTTTTAAAGGTTTGTTTCTTAAACAACATGACACTTTTAAATGTGGACACATTTTTCTGGAGATTTGGGTTATATACTACAAGCAAAAAGAGAAGTCTTCATTTCTTGTATTATGATGTTATTGTTTTGTTTAAAGGATAAGGGAGTAGCCTTTGAAAGTGGGTGGGGCTAGTTTTTTTTCTTACTTTTTTTGGAAAGAGTGAACCAATCAAAGCTGAAATGGCTATAAATGAAAAAGAAACCCATCTTTTTAAGCGGAGTTGCCGCTTTGCATGTTCATGAGATCTTTTGTAGCAGACGAGTCGCGGCGCTGTGTGGGAGGGGTTGGATCTAAATATGAAACGAGACGGTGAGACAGCGATTTTTGGGGGACACTACAAACTACTGTCAGACATACAGCATACAGCATGAACACCCCCAGAGGGGCTGTCCAACCGGGGAAGAGGTTCCAGTCTGGACCCGTTCCCGGTCTGTTCAGACTGAAGGGGGGAGTTCAGGAGTTACCCTGGTTTCCATGGCAATACCTTAAAACGTAGGGTTGCCCCCCCTTTTTTTACGTTTGTTAGGACCTTTTTTTTTTTTTAGTTAATTTAAGATGAGAGGATTTTTGTTTTCAGAAAGATACAATAATGAGAAGTAACCAACTTTTTATTGTATTGTTAGATTCAACTAATGTTTGATTTCATCCTTTTTGTCCATACTTCATACTTTATTTGGTTAAATCGGAGCGTTTTCTGGGTGGGCCTGTTCCTAAATGGTTTCTCACATATGTCCCCCCCCCACCTTGTATGACTGTATGAGACCATTCCCACAATATTTGTGGACTACCTGATAATTAACTTATCATTTTTGTGAACCTAAATAAATATTGTATGTCAACCTGATCCTGAGGGTTTGCTGCGCCGTGTGGATTTTTGAGTTTGGCCTTTCGACCGATGAAAAAAGGAGAGGGGTTCTCCTCCACAGACACCACTGTCTTCACCTCCCATGATTCTCGGACGTAAACGCAAACAAATCCCAGCTGTCCACAGGAACGTCAACTGCTCGCAAACGCACATGCCAGCGGTGGAGGTGGTGAAGGAGTGTCACCGAGTTCACTGTGTCCTTATCTCACCTTTCCTGTGGGAGGCACGCTTCCTCCCCCCACAGGAAAGAAAATGGACTCCCTCCGCTGATGGTGCCAGGCTTTCGGCTGCAGTCTGTCTCGCTGAGGGGACTTTCAGCAACTTGAGGGTGAAGAAAGTGGAGCTGTACAGTCACACTGGATAACAGTTGTGCAATAAAAAAAAAAAAAAAAGAGTGCTTTACTTCATCTGACACAGTCAGTCACATAAACATAAACAAGGCACAGTAAAGTTATGCAGGTAAAGCAAAAGCACTTTTTGTGTCATATTTACCACAGATTTACAGTGCGCTCTAAACTATGATGCAAATTGTATTTAAAGATCAAATTCTTTCTTAATTAAACTCATGTGGATCACAGACATCAATCTTAGACACCTGTGATCGTTAGTTTACCAGGTGAGTTCAATTAAAAGAATAACTACTAAAGAAGGACGTTCCACATTATTAAGGGAAAGGAAAAGGATCGCTGCTGCTGATGAAAAGCATGACATAGTGGTATGCTTTGGACAAGGTATGAAAACCTTGGATATTTCATGAAAACTTAAGCATTATCATCGAACTTTTAAGAGATTTGTGGCTGATTCAGAGCACACACGGGTTGGTGCAGTTAAAGGCAGAATGAAGAAGGTTTCTGCCAGACAAATGTATCAGATTAAGAGAGCAGCTGCTGAAATACCATTACAAAGCAACAAGCACATTTGAAGCTGCTGGTGTCTCTGGAGTTCCACCAACATCAAGATGTAGGATCCTCCAGAGGCTTTCATATGTAAACTTTCGTTTTGCCACCCCCCCCCCCCCCCCCCCCCCCCCAAAAAAAAAAAACTATGCTAGCAATGGCTGCAGTGGGTCTAGACATACATGAAGACTCATTTTCAAACATTCTTGTTCACTGATGAGTGCTTCACAACACTGGATGGTCCACTTGGATGGAGTAGTGGTGGGTTTGTAGATAATCATCACCATGTCCCAACAAGGCTGCGACGTCAGGAAGGCGGAGTCATGCTATGGGCAAAAATCATGGAGATGGAGCTGGTGGGTCTCTGAAGGTGATTGAAAATGCTGTAGTTGTTTGTACTTGAAAAATGTATCTTTTCACAGAATAGCTTCTTTTGCAGAGCTACACTAAAACCAACAAATATTTCTTTGAATCTCAGCCCAAGGTTATTCAGCATTAAAGATGCAATGAAGCAGCACCCCAAAGACCCATAAATCCTCACTTTTTGAAGGATTTAGGGGGAAGAAAGCGCCGCTGATGCATCTGTCCGGCCTATGTAAGTAAACACGGTATTGTTCAGTTAAGAATGAATGTTTTGATCTTATTTCCCCTGAGTTCTGCTACAAAATGAACCAGAGCTATAAAAAGAACAAGAGCTGTCATTAGTGTTTTATTCAAATACATGTCTTAAACTGCAGAAATGTCCAGAAAGCATGTGGGATGTACAGGCAGAGCAGGAAAGAGGACTCTGCCGTGGAGGCTGGGGGGTGCAGACTGGACGCGGTGACATTGGGTTCATTTGTAATTTGGAACCTTATCTTCCTCTGTTCCCTCTGCAGGTGAGGCAAAGCGGCAGTAAGGTGACACAAAGTGAAAACATGAGTCAGGCGGAAAACAGAGAAAAAGTCTTTTGGGACAGAAAATCTCAATCGTTGAAGCACTGACCTGTCGCAGGTAACTCATGAAACCACCTCTGCAGGTTACAACGGTTTTTATTGTTCGCCACAGTTTTGATTTTCTAATTTCTTTGAGGAGATCAATTAAGAATCTGTTTGATTTTTAGCTAAAGAGGCAACATTTAAATGTGGTATTATCAAATCCTTTCCAAACAACGCAGTACTCCACAATTATAGATTAAAACTTAAATCCTGGAAGGAAAAAAAATTAAAACATTTAGACACACAAACACAGTAAAACCAACACAGTTTGGCTGAAAATTTGTTACCACGTTTTTGATTTTTTTTTTTTTTTTTTTTTTTTTTTTTTTTTTTTTTTTTTTTTTTTTTTTTTTTTTTTGTAACAATTGCGAGTATGGACGCCATCTTTAAAAATGGCCACCATTTTGGATTTTTCACATGGCAAACGTGCTTTTCTGAAAGACTGGATCCTATCCTGCATATTAAAAAAAAAAAAAAAAACTTTTCTTTGCTTAGACTGCTGCCCCTGTGACCCAGTCCTGGATGAGTGGAAGATGATGGAAGGAAAAACTTTTCAAACTAGCGTAACTTTTAAAGTAAATTAGAATTTGATTGTAGGAATTTTTGAAATTTCTTTCTCCCATTTTTTTTAAATATCACGTGTCAAAAACTCTGCTTTTTGTCAACACTTCGTGTGTTTAGGGCCGCCATTGGTATTTTTGGTGAAATTCCTTGACAAGAGATGATATCATTTGTACCAATATACTTTTTCAATCCAGAGACTAAGTGAAAGAAGGAAAATATTTCCATCGTTGTAGACTTTTTCAGGAAAAAGTTTGTTTAAGGATTTTTTTTTTTTCTGGGTAGTTTAGTTTGGCTAACAATACTTTTGGAAAATCCGAATAAATATTATTGAAGTAACTTAAACATGCTCTAAATTATGGGTGACTACCTTCCGTCATACATCAGATAAAAACCCAACCTGTGAGTGAGTTTGGTTTGATAGTTGACAGAAATGATAGATTCACAGTAACACGGCAGAGCTGGTTGTTGTCAAACAATGGTGTCATTTACACATTTAACAATGGTTTCCACCATTCCTGATGTTGCAATGTTTGCATAAATAAATGTGTTTGTGTGTGTATATGACCGTGGTGAACTTGTAACAATGGCTGCGTGCCATTTCAGCCTCTCCGTGCCTGAGCTCCTGAGCCGGACACAAAGCCGGCTTTATCCGGGCTCTCAGTTCGGTGGAGGGCCGCCCGCCTGGATGCATTAGCGCCAGACTTAGCAGCCACACAGCAGCTCTGAAACAATGGCCCACACTTAGACTGGAAGCAGGAGGCGCTGAGTGTGTGCATGAAAGAGACCCCTGACTACCAGAGGAAGTGACAGGAAGAGACATATTCTGTTCACTTTTTTTTTTTATGTCAGACTGCTCTTTGAAACCACACTCCGCATTAAAGCCTCCTTTTTTGTACTTTAATTTTTATTATTGGCTTTTCCTATTGTTTTTTGCTGAACATTCCTTGTGCAAAAGCAAAAGGAGAAATGAATTCTCCTTTCTGTTTTTTACTCCCTATAAATTGGATCTGGAATGCAGAACGGGGGGGAAATGGTGGGAAAAGACGTAATAAAGTAAGTTTAAAGGTAATTTAAGCAGCTGTAACTCTGCAGGAGATCTCAGCTACAGACATCCACAAAAGATCAGTGAAGAACTTTGAGCCTGCCACACGCATTTCCCTGTAATATTTAGTTTTCTTCCATCAAAACCCAGTTTTAGCTTATTTAAACATGATTTTTCTGTTGTTGTTGCTGCAGCCCGTTTCTGTTTTAGCTAAGGCTGTGGTAACAGCAGGGGCTCCACTAGATCAAATAAAACTTTAATGATCCCTGTGGAGAATCAGGACGAAGCACCAAGAAAACATCAAAGAAACATGGCTCCAAATAGGAAGACAGAAAATGAGGTTTAATAACACAAACGGCTTTTCCATTCATCAGTGCAAACCTGAACAAACATTTCCACCATGATGCAAAAATTAAAAGCGACACAATCAAGATAATCATCCTTTGACGTCAAAGTTTGATTAGAAATCAATTTGAAATGTCACATGGGTTTATAGAAACACGGAATTTACATTTAAAGAGCCACTCCATGTTCTCGTGGCATTTTTCTGATGATGGAGGACTGTTGGAACAGCATGTAAACACTGGGATCGTGGGAAATGGGGGGAGGCTTACTCTTAAAAACAGTTTGCCCACAACTCAAAGTGGAATTTCCACTGAACTACTGCCGCTCTACAGACTCTATGTCCTAGAAAACAAAGGTTTTTAGATTTTGGTTAAAAACTTCATTATCATGATTAAGACCATTTGGAAATGATTTAAAAATGGCTCAAAAGATGATCAAAGTGGGACTTTGAAACTCTTTGAGGCTTTTTTAATCCCACTTTAAATTCAATTCAACCCTCCTGCTATGTTCTGGGTCAAACTGACCCATTTAAAAATTTAAGAACAAAAAAATTAAAATAGTTCTTTTTCCTTTTGAAACTTCTCTTGTTCAGCCTGTTTGGTTCGGTAAAATGGAAACCTCCGTGCTGTACCTCAGGAACAAACATAACAGGGTTAAGACCTTCAGGAAATGAAGAACCAAGAGTTTACAAACCTACATAAAACACTGATTGGACGTCCAAAATGTTTGGAAACTACATCACTGCTGGTCTGGATATGCTTTCTGAAAAGTAAACTGCAAATCACTTTTGACAAACCTTAAAGGATTTTTATCACATTTTTTTTTACGATTTTGAACTTGTTTCTGATAATTGAAAAATGACCAGCTCCTTACTTTAAGAATACCTGAAATATACATTACCACTCCAATCATCTTATGATCTATTATTTAAGTGTTTCCAGTGGTCTTTTAATTGTGATGATGCAGTTTTTAGCCAAGATAAAAAAAAAAAAACTAATTTCCTTCAGAGTTTTGATCCAGATTCCAGTTCAGACAAGGAAAACAAAGACATACATGGATCTATTTGTCTACAAGTGGATGCATCAGAATGGAGCAGAGCAGGGAGTTTATGGCCCGCCCACAAACTTTTCCACGTCACAAATATGATCTTTTTCAAATGAATTTGTTTTCGTCTGCTCCTGATTCACGTTTGGAATAAAATGCAGTTTTAGGCTGAATGTCTTCCATCATTGGAAAAATGCCACAAGAAGATGTTAAAAACACCATTTTAATCAGCGTGGATCTGCAATTTTAACTTTAGCGACAAACTGAAGGTTTGCATTAACAGATGAAAGAATAGTTTTTTTCAATGTTTTAGTTCAAGTATATTTAAGACTTTTAGCCTAATAATGGGGTTAGAAGAGATGGCTCTAGAAAAAAAAAGTCTTTAATCTTTGTGGTGTTGGTGATTCATTACAGCAGAAATTTCAATCCTATCAACTCAACAGTTTGTCCACTAATCAAACAGTAACTTTTGTGTCCAGTTTCATGGAGTTTCACTACTTCCTTATCTTGGAATGTCACGATAGAAAAACATGAAGTAGAAACTGAAACAGGAAAGACAGAAAATGTTGTTGTCCCAAGATGAACAGCTCCTTGTTTTCATCTTTTCTGAATTCTGTGCACTGAGGGATCATGACGGTCATGTTTAGTCAGAAAGAATGAAGCACAGCTGCAGAAACGTTTCCGCTTTTTGACGAGACCGCCACAAACGTTTGTATGACTTCTCCTGTGACCACAAACAGGAAGAACTCGTGACTTCTCTGGTTTGTTCATGTCTCGTAGTCTGTTGTTGTCCTCTTATATTGACTTTGTTTTGGGTGGATTGTTATTTTTCAGCATCTTTATTCTGTGGACTGACGGGATTAACCTTAAGGAAGTCCTGTTTGGATAAGTTTCTGTGCATTGATGAGAATGGGAGACATTTGTGGTTTTTTTGTGGTGGTTGAGAAAGTTTTGATCCTGTCGCTAAAAAAATCTTCTGGAAATTAAAAGAATCCATTCGATTCCCCTCACTTACCTTTAAAGTACTTAAGTCATTAGAAGCAACATTTAGGCCCGAACACTGAAATAGCTCATATTCCTGTACAATTTATTTTCTGAAGCTATGAGCAAATGCAGACAGAAAAGAACCACTAAAATAACTTTAAATTAGCAAAAACAAAAAGAGAAATCTCTAATGTTCACAGATGAAGTTAAAAAATCGCTTTAGAATTTTCCATTTACAAAAAAGGTAAATTTTGTCTCTAAAACTACAATTTCACTAAATCTTGTCACAAATCCAAAAATGTTTTATTTTTTGTGACGTTTGTGATCTTCCTGCATTTGCTGTTCAGCTCAATAAAAGCCCCGCCCCTTCAATTCCACTGTCACGGTTGAATATGTCGCTGCTGTTCTGCTTTCAGTGAATTTAAAACTTCTTCCACCTGTCTGTGTGATTGAATACAGGCAAGCTTGTCTGCTCCTCATCCTACAGAGATGAAGTTCTGGTTCCTTAAATCCAATGCGGATAGAGATGCTCGCTAACACAGCTGACACGGGTTCACAGCTGACCCGGGTTAGCTGCCCACAGTCGTATGTATCAGAATGAGTCATCTTTTTGGATCTGATGGAAAAGCAGTCCAGGAAGCATTTTTTTGTGATTTTATTACGTTCTTGTGGCATTTTTCTCATGATAGAGAACATTTATACAAAATGTAAGATTAAAACTGAATTTTTGAGTATGTCTTGATTCAAATAAAAACGTGCATTTCGAAAAAGCTTGAATTTGTGACAGCAAGTCATTCTGATTCATCCACTCGCAGACAAATCGATCCATGTAGGCCTTTGTTTGCCTCGTCTGAGCTGGAATCTGGATCAAAACTGTACGCCTGGATAGCTGTAATGTTAGCTTGGGGGTGTGAGGGGCTATAAGATAGCGGGACAGAGTGTAAACAAGATTTCATGAGATATCATCGTGGGGTTACTTCACACCAGCATTGAACTTCTGTCGCTCTGCAGAAACTACGTCCTAGAAAACCACACAGGTTTTTAGAGTTTGGCTAAAAACTGGAGAATCATAATAAAAAGACCACTGGGAGAACAGTATAGTTGGAGTGGGACTTTAAAATGCTTCAGAGAGATGAAATAAAAAAAAAAAAAAGTAACCACCTGGGCTCTCTGTTGTGAGTCACAGGGGTTCACAATGTGATAGGTGAGTGCAACCTCACCACCTGAAGCCAACACTTGTTCTGTCCGATAAGGGCCCTTCCAGTGGGGAACAAGCTCTGAGCGGCTCTCTGTTGGATTGTTCAGCCATACTAACGCCCCCACTGCAAAGAGCTAATGAGAGGAGTCTTCATCGTGGTGAAGTTTCTGTTTCTCATGTGCATCTGCCGCATGCAGTCTGGCTGCACTGAAGGCAGCACCCAGGCAAGATACCAGTAAAGAAACATGTTGGGAGGGACCCTGCACGTAGGGGATCTAACACACTGGTTGGGATTAACAACTCAGCCGGAACCTGGGCCTCACGACCATACATGAGACAAAAAGGACTGAAACGTGTAGTAGGGCGCTGTGTGGTGCTATATGCAAAACATACCACTTTCAAAAATTCATCCCACTCCCCACTATAGGTCCATAAAGATTATGAACAGAACCGGTGATAAAGGACATCCCAGCAGGAGTCCAGCATGCACCGGGAACAAGTCTGACCTACTGTCGGCTATGCAAGCCAAGCATAGCCTGCTCTGGTCATACAGAGACCAGAAGGCCCTCAATAGGGCTCCCCAGACCCCATAGTCCCAGAGCACCCTCCACAGGAAACCACGGGGGACGCGGTAGAACGCTCTCTCCAACTTCACGAAACACATACGAACTGCGTGAGCGAACTCCCACGAACCCTCCAGCACCTTTATTAAATACATTTAAGAAAATCCTCCGCTTTCTTTGAGACTAAACTCAACCCAAAAAAGTCCAATCTGCATGAAAGTATAGTAAATACCAGTATGTGTCCGGAGCAGCAGCTGTGCTGCACCAGATTCTAGTCTGATTCCAGAACAATGCTGAGTCCAGGTTTCAAAAGGTGGGCTATTATGTAAGCCTCTTGTTGCAACAAAGGAGTAAAAGCAGTGATATTTCATTTGCAGAAGGGAAGGTGGCAGCAGCAGCAATGCAGAGCTGCATCCGTCACTGCAGCTGCAGACATCGTTTTTCATCTCAGCTCTGCATGCTGGCAGCCGGCCTCACTCCCTCTGTCCTGCCCCGCTTTCCTCTTTTCTTTTTTTTCCCCTTCTCTCCACTTTCTATAGTCTCCATCTCCTCTCACTTACAAACTCAAACGCACCTCTTTTGTCTCCTGGATGCTGCAGTGCATCTTGCCTGTCTCCCCCCACAGAAGAAGGGAGGAGATACAGAGGAGTTAAATGTAGGAATGACATCTATTCTGCTCATCCAGCATGATCAAGGCCGTGGCAGGAACCGACATCTGCAAGTGCGAGCGCTCATAACCTCCTGTTATTAGTCATGAGGGTCCAGCTGCAAACTGCTGCACAGGAAGTCGCTCTGCTGCGTTTTTGTTCCCTTAGACGCCTTTCCAAACTAAATGCATCTTCAGGGCTTTTTCTCTGGAGCAAAAAACAAACAGAAAAATGATTAGCCCTCATAGAACATTTATTTGCACACACAAAAACACAAATCCAGGCATGACGCAACTCTCAAAGCGACTGTATGTCATCAGGATTGAGACGCCCCCTGAGAGGCAGCGAATCAACAAACTGAGCGGAGGATGCCAAACCACAGAGCTGCACAGAAACGAGTCCTGACCCACATCAGCCGCTGCCGTCTGTGTCAGCCACCTCTGAACATCACTTATGCAACAGTTCTCTGCTCAAAACAGACAAGCTGAAAGGTGGAACGTGCTCAACAAACATTCATCAATTTAGAGAAGCAAATCTGCAGCTAATGCAAAAGCCAACCGCCGCTGTGTCACAACTCCTCTGAGGTTTCATTGTTTTTAGGCTTCAGTTAACGGTTATAGCCGTCAGTTAAACACACAGCAAACTGTTACTCTATCAGAGATGAAGATCAAGTCAAAAACTTGAGCGTTGATCAGTGGATGCGAACGTTACCTGTTCTAGAGGGTAGAAATCCAGTAGATTTCAAAGTGAAAATTAAAATGCTTTTGTGCTTTAAAGAGTTATATGTTGGATCTGTTTTGACCTCAAAAGGAGTAAGAGCAGATCCATGAATATGACGGCGTCATGTGTGTAGAAATAAATGCTGAGTTTGGGATCCATTGATCATATTTACCCTGTTTGTTCAGATCAGGGTCAATGTTGAAGCAGATTTTAGGGCAAAGGACACCTGGGACTTTTAAAAAAAAATCTTTATTGATCTCCACAGACAGACACACAGTCCTGTTTTCTCTTAGTGAGCCAGGCAACCTGTGGGAGAACATCCATGCCCTTTAAGTCAGTATGAATGATGCTGATGTGCAGAATTTATGTATGTAGTAAAAACTAAAGGGCTCAATTCAGAAGTGTGAGGGTTCACGATGATACTAAACAGGTATACGACAAACAAAGGCGGGCAAACGCCAAACAAACATGTTTTTTGTGTTTGTGTCAGTATGTGGGTCTGAGTACTTTACAGTGCAAACAAACTTCAGTCACTCTTGTGATTTGTGACAAGTGCTTGAATACGGACTGCAATCTTTGTGTCGTAAATCATCTTAAATTCTGCTTCCAATTTGTGCTGTTATATTATTTGAAAATAACATTTGGATCTTTTCTTAAGTCGAGTTTTTTTTTTTTTTTTTTTTTTTTTTTTTTGTGAAAACTACATTTCTACAAAACAAAAGAAATGGTGGAAACATTTTTTTTTTATAAATCTGGAAGTTCTCAAACAAAATAAGATGTTAGATTTAGAAATGTTTAAAATTAAAAATATGCTACCATTGAATTAACTTGGAAACATGAGCATTTAAAGACACCCGAGAAGATTTGATTGTTTTAAAGTTCATTCATCTGTGAGTGTCTCCTTCCTAAGGAGACTAACATGACAGCAGGTGGTGGACAAGTATAATTTACAGCCATTTGATCTGTGTGTGTGTGTTTGTGTGTTGGTACCTGTGAGGACCAAAGACACAAAAGTGTTATTCTGAGGTCACGTGGAGTTAAAAAAAAAAAAAAAAAAAACAACAAAAAAAAAACAAAAAAAAAGGGTTAAATTGAAGTGGATGGATGGATGGATGGATGGATGGATGGATGTTTTCTGCCACGAGTGTAAATGAGACTCTGGTCTTGTTAACCTGAATTTCTCTTTTATCTAACTCTGCTGCCATCTAGTGGTAAGTTATTGTAACATCATTTCTACACATTATTTTAAAGAATTTTTTTAAAAAGTAAAAATAAACTTTTCTGTGTGTTAATGTGAAAAAAAGGATAAGCACACAGTTCCATCTTTTAGGCTGCAATATAGACATTTATCATAATAACATAGAGGTACTGTTTTATGACAGAACTGTGTTTGTTCTCGTGTATTTGCATTGAGGGTTTTAATGGGTGGAATATAGGGCACATTTTTCTGTTGGTACAGATGGCCTCCGGGCTTTATTGATGCGGGGGTGGTGGCTTTTGTCACGTGGGGGCAACAGCAGCACTTCACAGGTCAGCTAACCGTACGCAGTGTTCTGCTTTTAGAACAAACTTCATGCAGAGCACGGTAGTGACCTTTCACGTTCTTTATTATCATTTGTCTGGGAAAACGCCTTAATTAGCAATAACAACATAAACTTACAGGCTGTGTTTAATTATTTTAGTGCTTTGGTGTATATTTGAATTTATTTATTTCAGATTGTGTTTTACTTGTGAAATTAAAATACTTGCAGGCTTAAAGAAGCTGTCACAGTACATTTTTTTAACTTCTTATTTCTATTTTAAGATCTTAAATGTAACTCCTCATTCCACTTCTTAAACCTTTGATTAAAATTTTTTTATTTTTGAGGTGACTAGACTATTTTATAACCAGGAAGCAAGCCGCTGACCTGAAACTTGTATAAAGAAATGCATTTTTCAGTATTTTGATTAAAAATTTCGTTTTCTTGGCACACAAACTCATCTGATCTGCCTCTCTGAGGCATCAACAAACAGATACCCAGCTTATGGTGACATTTGACTGAAACACAAAACTTCAGTTATGTCATTTCAGCAAAATATAGCCAGTGTGTGCTAAAGTTAGGTTTATTTTTTATATATATTTATGAAAATATAGAAATGTGAACTGTTGAGTCACCTCAGTTAATAACTGACCGTTTTGTTTGTTTTCTGTTCTCTAGGGAGGTTTGAATATGCAAAATTTGATTAATATATTAAAATAAATAAAGTTTGCATTTCTTTAAAGGACAGTGATCAAGGAACAATGATAAGCAGGGGCATACAAACACACTAAAGTCTAAGTTTAAGAAACGTGTTTAAATATTCTAAAAATATTTAGAAAGAAAAACTTTTTAAAATGTTTTGGTTGGGGATTTTTTGTTATTGATTTGGAGAATTAAAATTGGTTATTTGCAAACATGTATATATATATATATATACATATATATATATATATATATATAGATAAATAAATACAGGTTTTAACAACAATATTTAAAATTACAAGTTCTTAAGTGGTTTAATCACCTAAACTATTTTCTTTGTTTACTTGAGTTTAATCAAAGATTTATCACCTGGTAAATTATTAAATGAAAAGCATCAATATCAAATAAGGAAAACACATTAAAGTATCTGTTGAATATATTTCCTTTTACAGTTTGTCAGCTTTGATAAGAATGACTATAAGAAGAATTGATTTGAATTTTGAAAGAATAAAGAAAAATGTTCAAATAAACCATTTAAAGTCAGAAATGGAAAAGATCATTAATAATTTCAAAATTCAACCCTGTAGAGTTAACCTCTTTATTTATTTAATAAACATACAATTCTGTAATACATTAAGCAGAACATTTTTCTACATTTGTCAGTGACATCACAACCAAAGTTCTTCTGGAATTGGGTTTGAAGTAATTGTAGTTTGATCCTTCATGTAAGCCCATTTCACTCAATAAAGGATCTTTGTTTGGCTCTAGTTCACAGCCGTTTCCTTCAGCAGCACAAAGGTAGGAAATATTTAAATGTTTTGCATATTTTTCCAAAAATGAAAAAAATGAAAAAATGAAACATTTAAAAAGCTAGAAAAATAGATTTTATTTTAATTTATTCATATTTTTTAGTGACGCCTAAAGTTGTTCTGAGCTCACAGTAGATTCAGCCTCTATTGACATTAATGTCTGTACAAATGTGTTTCTTCTCCCTTTGCTGAGATGATCTTCCAATAAGATGACATTTAGACTTTTTAAGTCAAAAACATAGTTTTAGTCGGGTTAGACCGGAAATGGTCGTTTCATCCATTCTTCATGATCACGTCACATCCACACATTCCTTTGCGTTTTTTTTTTTTTTTTTTTTTTTTTTTTTTTCCCCAAAATACAGAGCAGCAAAAAGTCCCTCTTGTCATGTCAGATACTGTTCTTTGTGGTGTGCAGTCGCCAGGTTCACAATATTTGCATACATTACTGATTTCAGCCACTCATTTGTTTATGTGCACGCACTGTGTACAGTTCTCAGATGGAAGAACCAAAGGCTGAAGCAGCTCTGGAGGACGTGGGTCAGAGGTGATGGACATCTTTGGCTCAATCTGTTCAGGAAAAAACACCTTTGTGAGGATTTACCAGCAAAGTTCTTCAATGTTTTGTTCTGGAATTCCAGGATTTGAATGTTTCCGCTGAAGGACGTAAACTTTGGGATTCAGGACTGAGCTGCAGGTCTGTGCTCATGGTTATCGGGTCGGTTTGAAGCCAGATGGAGAACGCTGAAGCCAACACGCCGCTCCCCCTGTCGATCAGGATGCTGTCTTCTGGTGTAAATGTGGAGGAGCAGACCCAAAATGAGACCAACCAGAACTCTGTCATGGAGACGTCAGACCTGGCTCAAATTCAATACCGAATACAGCAGCTCCAAGGCAGACACCTCCTCCTCCAGAAAACATTAAGCTATACAAAGAAGGATGAACCAATCGCTGAAGGCAGTAGCATGGAACGTAAGTTCCCACAAAATGTGAAATTGTGCTCACAAGACTCTTATTTTTACCCACAAAGTACTCACTTGTACCCACAAATGCTAATTTGTGCAAAAAAATAATTTGTAGCAAAAAGGCACTGATTTGTTGTTACAAAATGTTGATTTGCAACACAAAATGCTTATTTGGGCCCACCAAATACTAATTGTGTACTCACAAAATGCTAATTTGTGTATACAAAACACTTATTTGTGCCCGCAACATGGTTACTTGAACTCACAAATGCAAACTTTTGCCTACAAAATACTAATTTGTTCCTATAAAGTACTAATTTGTTACCAAGAAATAAAAAATTGTGGCCATAAAATGGTAATTTATGCACACGAAATTCAAATTTATGGCCACAAATTATAAATATGAGAGAACTTTTTTTTAAATGTCCAGGGTTCAGATTTCTCATTAACTTTTAACTGTTTACACCCCCCGCCCCACCCCCATTGTTTTTTGTTGTTGTTTTTTTGCCTTAAATGTACATTTCTTCAAACCTTCACTGGACCCTGTGACTGGTCAAACTTTCACATAAATTGATTCTGCCTATTTTCCCTTGTTCTGTATTTTCAGCATTTATGACAATTTCCGGTTAAATGAATTACAATAATTGAAGCATAAAGGTTTATAACAGATAAAATCTTTTAAATTTGTTCCAGGTATAGCCGAAGATGAAATACATTATTATGTTGTGGTGCAAATTTGAAATTTTCAAAATTACTAAACTAGTTTTTAAAGCAATCCCGTTTTATTAAAACAAACAAAACAACCTGCAGGCACATCAATTAGTTTAGTTTTATTTTTTTTTAAACCTTTAACAAGCTACCAACCATGGCACCCTTAGTATGTACAATAAAATGTTTAAATGATTATTTATTACTTTTCTCATTATAACCACAAACAAGCTGAAGTGCAAATTGTGGAGACATTTACTGGGTTGAGTACATTTGAGTTATATTTTTTAAACGTTTCTGTGGATTTTTTATTCTAAAAAAATGGATTCACAAGATTTCAGTATAAAGCCACGTGTTGCTTACAGCCTGTAAAGATGAGCTTGAGCTCTGTCTTGTTTGGTGGTTGTCATTAGCAGCCAGTGAGGATGGAGAGCAGCTGGGTGAGCTGGAGGCCATACAGAAGGAGCTGCAAGAGCTGCAGACCATCAAGGACAACATGGTGGAGAGAGGAGCTCACTTCATAGCCAGAGAAAATAGAGGTCCTCCCCCCAAACCCCCCTATTTATTTGTATTTTTTTTTTACATTTTTTTTAATCAAAAACTTTTATTTGAACTGTGTTGTGTTAATAACCAGGTTTGCAACTGAGCAATCACATTTATAGAGAGTCCCCACGCGGAGGGATCTACACCCTGCCTCCCCCTGACCTGCCACTAGAGGGCACTGCAGTCCAAAACGGAGAACATCCGATCATTCCAGGTGTGGCTCCATTCTTACCAAACTCCATTATTTCAGAAATTGACCGAATGGTTTTCCTGTTTATTTTGGCTTTGATGACTGAAAACAGGATGTTTACTCTTGCTTTCTTTTTTGGGGTCAAGTGGAGTCGTTGGGTTACAAACCAGCAGCCACAAAATGCCCATCCTGCCAAGCACTCATCGTCACACAAACTCAGATTAAAGTGGGAATTTCCTCATGCGTAGTCTGCTTTGTGTGCTCCATGTTAGGGTAAGGTCAACATTCTGTCTTGCACATATTAAATGGTTTAAAAAGCTGTTGTAGATAGAACAGAAAAAAATAATCCTACTGTCTTGAAAACTACGTTCTATCATGTTTTTTATTTGGAGAGTGTGATACAAAATGTGTACTTTCACTCATACAGTCACTAAATTCATAAAGATGTATTTACCCATGGTAAATATTGACTTTTATTCAGCAGAGCTTTTTTTTAAAGACAATGTAAAACCATGCATGTATACAGTGGGGATCAAAAGTTTAGGCACCCCAGGTAAAATGTTATGTTATTGTGCGTAAAGAACCCAAGGAAAGATTGAAAAGTCTTCTGAAGCCATCAGTTTACAGATGAGACATTCTTTCAATACAGTATGTCCCAAAAAATGTTTTTATTTCTATCAATCATTTACCCTTTCAAAATAACAAAACAAAATAATGGTTTGTGCAAAGGTTTGGGCACCCTGCAGATTTAGAACCTTGTACTGCACAATTAGCAAGTATCACAGTTTGTATACGTTTTGTATAGTCGGCCAAGAGTCTCTCAATTCTTGTTTGAGGATTCTTTATCCGTTCTTCTTTCCAAAAGTCTTCCAGTTCTTTGAGATTTCTGGGATCTCTGTTAAACTCTGCTCTTTTCAGGTCTATCCATAGATTTTCAATGATGTTGAGGTCAGGTGATTGGGAAGGCCACTGCAAAACCTTCAGTTTCTGCCTCCTAATGTAAGACAGACAGCGTGATGTGTGTTTAGGATCATTATCCATTTGTAGAAGTCATCCTCTCTTCAACTTCAACTTTTTCACAGATGGTATCAAGTTAGTGTCCAAACTTTGCTGAATTTTGTGGAATCTATTCTTCCTTCTACTTATGAAAGTTTCTTGGTCTTTCAAATCTTCCTTTAACTTCCACTGTTCCTCTTCAATTCAATTTTATTTATATGGCCCAATATCACAACCATAGCCATCTCATTGGGCTTACACTGTTGACGGCCATTTCTTAATGGCATTCCGAACAGAGTATATAGGCATCTGAAAACGCTTTTCTTCTAGCCTTCTCCTGCTTTTTGAGCATCAAATATTTTCAGTTTCATTGTTCTGGACAACTGCTTCAAGGACCCCATGATGCTGATTGTTGGGACAAGGTCTGATGACTGATTATTTTAAATCTCTGAGCTTGAATTCACCTGGTCTTTGCAAACCATTATTGTGAACAATCCATGACACTGTCAGGGCTTGGTTTTTCCAAGGGAGGTGCATACTTTAAATTCTGCAGGGTGCCCAAACTTTTGCACACGCCATTATTTTGTTTCTTGTTATTTTGAAAAGGTAAACAATTAAGATAAAGCGTAACATAAAGATAAATGATAGTTCTTCATCAAAATAACATAACATTACACCTGAGGTTCACAAACTTTCCATCTTCACTCTACAGAAATATATACTTGTGTGTGTGTGCACAGTACTTGTTTGTGTGTATGTATGCCTCTATGTGAGTGTTTATGTATGTTCTTTTGTTTTTTGTGCAGACATCTTTACACATATGTAGGTCTATAAATATATGCATGCATGTGTATGTACGTATGGATATGTGTGTCATAAGTGTGTATTCACACCGAATGTATTTGAGTGTTTAGTCATATGTCAGCATGCGTCTGTATGTGTGCGCGCGGACACGTTTATGCAAATGTATACATGTATGCAGGCATGTATATTTGCATGCACATATGTATGTATTTGTGCGCATGTTTGTGTATGTGCATGTTTGTATGTGCATGTATTTGTGCATACAAATATGCACAAATACATATGTGTGCATATATATTTATGCAGGTGTGGAGTCTGTGTACATGTGTATATGCACGTCCACATGTAGTGTGTGTGTTCTTTTATCTGTGGATGCATAAACCTATACAGTTTTATGTATTTTGAGTTTAATGAAAAAGTTTTTTTTGACAGCGTCTATTGTGTACGATCATTTCATGTCGTCTTTGTCCTGGCCCTCCAGTTGTGTTGCAGGTTGTTGTCTCATCCCTTTCTTCACAAATCGCTTCAAGAACGTTCACCACTACTGTCCTCGCTGTCAAACACACATTCACACCTTCATGCCGGTCTGACTCGGGACCATCAGGACTCTGGAGGCTCTGACGTTTGGCACGTGTGGAGACAGCTCTGTGGACGTTTGTGCAATAGATGGAAATTTTTGTTTCCTCAATTTCTCCCAGCATCACTCCTTTATTCAAATGATGCTGATAGGGGAATGTGAGGCATAATATGTACATTTTCTAACTCCGTTGTTCGAGAGGAAACAAATATCCATTACCATCCAAACGCACACATTTTTTTTTTCTTCATGGGACCCAACAGAGGCAGCAGCGCTTTCAGAAAAGTAATGAAACTCAGCTGGAACTCTGGATTCTTCCTTTGGACAAGAACACTGATCCAGAAATGAACCTGAACCTGGCTGTGAGGTACAAACGGCGCAGGGTCAGAGGTTAAAAATGTTTTTCTGCATTTCTTAGTGAGACTGAGGAGGAAACTGAATGTGAGAAGTGTAACTGAAGTAGATATCAGCAGCAGCAGGAAGAGATAGCAGCAACAGATTAAAACAGATATTTTTAGATCCTAAAACCTGTTTTAACAAGTTTTAAATTAACCAGTTTCTCTTTATAACTTGTGATTTTATTTAACTTTTAAATAAATTGTTTTGACAACTTTTATAAAAATCTATATGCAGTTATTTTATATTTAATTTAAAAAGTCAGACGCTCAACACAGTACACCAACTTTTATTGACACAAAAGCAGGACTTGTATACATCTTTTGAGTATTTACAAAATAGAGAGCCCGTGGATGTTACACATGTATAAAAATATGCCTTACATCTATAGAAATATGTACATAATGTGCAAAACATATGGCATCAGACACAGGAGGCATGGCAAGGGAGGACGACACAGAGAGCAGCGTCTAACATCCTGGAAATAAACAATTTGAATGTTTTTGTTGAATCACCTTCAGATTAAAAGCTTTAAATTTCACTCTAAAATCAGGTGAAATCCAGGATGGTTCTGATTTTAGTGAAAAGAGGGCGTGCCTTTTATTGGACAGGCAATATGTGCTCATTTTTTTATTTCTACAAACAAGACCAAAAATAAAAGTGTGAAGCAAAAGGTAGAAGGTATTCTCTAACAAACCCCCACTTTGATATGAAACAGCGTAAAACTCACACAGATAAAGATCAAGGCAGGATTTGACGTACAGTACATCGAAGGACAGCAGTCATTATTGCTTTTACAGCTGAACAGCGGCGCATGAAGTCAAAGGGGAAAGCGCGTGACAGGCAGATCGAAACATCAAAGAAACTTCACGTTCAATCGGAGAGAAATACAAAAGTAAGATCCTTACAAAGACAGAATAAAGTGTTTAAATTTCAGAGTAAACTCATCACCTCCGGAATCTACAACAGTCATATGGGAAGGAAAACAAAGCAGAGATTAGCAGGAACACGAAGTCGTCTGAGTGCTGACATGAGAGTCACAAGCAGAGCAGCGTTTGGCGTTACGTCATCAAATATTTCACAGCCGAGATGACAAGATCCCTCAAAGGGCAAGTCTGGTTTTTGCCGAGACTAGCCTGAAAGTGACGGAGAGTTTTATCGCCCTCTAGTGGATCCCAGGACACTAGTTTAAGGGATCTTTCAAATCGGAATTTCATAAATCCCAAAGTTTAAACCATTAAAGCCCCACTCCGATCATCTTTTGATCTATTTTCAAAGCGTTCCCAGTGGTCTTAATTATGATTTTGCTGTTTTTATCTAAAAAAAACCTGTCTCGTTTTTTTAGGGCACAGTTTCTGCTGGACTGTTAGTGCAGGGTAGGCCCACCCCCTTCCCATCTACAGGGGGCTCCTCATTCATCTGTTTTCATGCTTTCCCACTAGCTCACAGCACATTACAGACATTTCGCATTTCTACCAACTGTAAGTGGAGGACATGTTCTAGTAAACAATAGAAAAAAAGAAGCCCTTCAATGATAATTGCACGAAGCGTCTGAAAGGAGCACAACAGGGAGTTTGTGGCCCGACCGGCTTTTTTTCTACCTCACAAACGCAATCTTTTTCAATTTGATTCGATTTGAATGAAGGAGGACTCAGAAATGCAATTATAAGCTTAATATTTTTTATAATGTCCTCCATCATCAGAAAAACAAGAACATATTAGAAACAGGATCTTCATCGGAGTGAGTCTTTAAAGTTCAAACTTGAGAGAACAGGAAGTGGACTTAAAAAATAAAACGCCCATGCAAAGCAGTCTATAAATGGTCGGTTCTGTGGAACAAGAGAAAAGCAGCCAAACAGTCTTCAGAAGTTTTTGCAGATATAAACATCACGAGTTTGACAACAGGAAAGTAATGATTCGATTCTGGCTTTTTGCTGATCTTAGACACGAACGCCATCATGCACAGAGATGCGTGTAACATGCAACAGACGGGACACAGACTACGAACACAACGACATGCTAGCTCCTCCGAGCGGTCGGGAATTCTTTGTCGATATTCCGTTGCAAAAAGTGCAGGGATAAAGCTCACATCTTTACTCTTGGATAGATTTGTTCCCTTTAGGTTTAGGTCACTTTACTGATCAGAAGAACAAAAATAAAGCTGCCAAAGTGTTGAGCAAAAGTCTGATTGTTTTTTTTTAAATACATTCAAATAGGAAACTTACTTGGACAACTGCAGGTTCTCCAGAACATCTTCATGATTGCGGTGATGGAAACCATCACCGTGGTAACGCAGTGTTCACATTTGCTTGTTCTGAGGTGATGAAGGAGATCCAGCGCCTCTTTAGTGCATAGCTCTCACACGGATGCAGCAGCTGGCTGTCGGACCTTTCTGCGCTCAAACAAAAACAGATAAGCCGGCGTGAAGTCCACTTCAACCCTTACAATCTGAGCCGAGCACTGTCCAGTTGTAAGAGCGCCACGCCTCAGAGAGCAGGAAGGCACCGCAGAGATCAGGGGAACCAACCGTCTTCATCTTTTTTTCCAACAAATTCTACTGTCAAATGTATTTACAAAGCCTGTCTGCTTTAGGCTCCGCCTCCTTGGCTTCGTTGATAACCAGTTATGATGTGATGCTGAATAGACGGTTGTCATGGCGCCCCAATCATCCGTCAGTCCCAGTGCAGCTGCAGGTCGTGCGAGTCTAAAAAGTCCGTTGGGATTCCGAGCGGCGTGAGCGACCCGCCGGGTCCGGGAGGCATGGTGAGGTCCAGCCACTCCATGTTGTCGAGGACCGGGTCAGACAGACCCATGTTGAGTGAGGAGGGGGGAGATGAATCGCAGAAGGACAGGTCGGACGTGTCCATGGGCGAGTAGGGCTGGTGCTCCATCAGCTGAGCCTGCAGCTCCTCCATCAGGCCCTGAGTGCGCGGATCCGACGCCGGCGGCGTGCCGGCTAGGAACGCCTCCAGCTGATTGTCCGTGGCTAAAGAGGAGAGGGGGGGCAGGCTGGGGTTGATGGAGCTCAGAGTTGGAGGAGGGGCTGTTTGGATCTGTGGAGGGGGCCTTGAGAGGACAGTGTTGATGGGGAGGGTGGTCACGCTAGCGGTGACGGCAGGGTGGGTCTTGTTGAGAGATGCTGGGGGCTCCTGCTGCATGAAGGGAATGATTTCTGGGGGGAGCAAACAAATCAGAACCAAAAAAAGAATCAGAACCAAAAAAAGAATCAGAACCAGCGTGATCAGCATCTGTTAAAAACAAAAAGCATCAGGTACCTCCGCTCTCTATCAGGATGTCAAACAGGTCGTCCATGTGCTGGCTTGTTGCCATGGAAACCTGTAAAGACAGGAAGACATATTTTGTCCAGATTTGCTGGGTTTTTAAAAACGCTCAGGAACCAAATGCTCGAATGAGCCAGAAAACAGGGATTGCCCCGCCCCCTATGAGTCACATGACCTATTGACTCATCCTAAACATTTAGACACAGTTTTATATTGTTTATTATTGCTGGGATGACGTGAACCTACATTTCCTTTCCAATTGGGGATATTTTGCTTATATTTTTTAACTTTGGGGATTATTTAGATTTAGTTTTTTTGAAAAAACTTTGGTAAATTGTTTTGTGTTCATACAGTTTGAAACCAACATATAACCTTAGAATGAATTTTTTTGTTTATATGGAAGATGTTTTAGCATGCATATTTTTAGGTATTGATCATATAAAAACTTATTTCAGGTGCACATTTTAAGAGTTTTTAATATCCAGAGTGTATTTTATTTAAATATACAACAAAATGAATGTCCCCACAGTGACCTCAGTTGGCCACTAGATGTCGCCGTTTATCATTTTTGGTAGACTTAGGCTTTTACTCCATCACTGTTTTTATTTCTGTAAAAATGTTTTATACTCTTTATTAACTGTTGCTGTTACATATATTTGTTTCTCTTTCATGTTATTTAAAGACCCATTCTGATGAAAATGGTGTTTTTAACATGTTCTTGCGGCATAAATGGCATCATCCTAATTAAAAGACCACTGGGAACGCTTTGAAAATAGATCAGAAGATGATCTGAGTGGGGCTTTTTTCCTACATTACTGCCTTTATCTACTATTCAAATAATAACTTGAAAAATCCCTGTCGTTTAAATCTGTAAATTGAGAAAATCAGAGCTTCATAAAAACGACTATCAAAAAATTGAAAATTGACTGAACAGCCTGTCGGTGGCTACGCTGAAACCCAGATGAAGAAACTCTGCAGGTCTTTGTGGAGAAAATCAAGGATATTGTAGGAAATACTGTTCTGCTTACATGTGTGACAACTTTAAAGCAAATCCCAAGTGATACCGGACCTTCCTAAAGATGTTTTAGAAAAAAGGGCAGCGCATGTTTGGTCAAAACGTTTCAACAAACGACAAAAGCAAAGCCTACCTGCACAAGAAAACATTTGCATCAATTCACTGATCTGATTGTAACAGTACCCGGCTGTTCCAAAATATCAGCTACCACCACTCAGCCAAAGTCACGTTTTGAGTAGGAAGGTGCAGTCCATCTTAAAATCTATCAGTGTCAGTAAAGCAAGAGAACCTGATGGCATTGCTGCATGTATTGTGCATGAATATTCAAATGAACTGCTAGCCAAACTCTGCACGATGACGCCACAACAAGGCATTTTCCTACACAAATGGAAACAAGCAAAAACAGTTCAGCTTCATAAAAGGACTCCAACCCCCAGAGTTGCCAGACAGTCTCTCTTCTGCCATTTTTTGGTAAAGTACTGAAGAAAATTGTTTTCGACAAACTACTCAAACACGTTGCTCTTGTGCCGTCTCCTGTCCAACATGGTTTTCTTCCTGGATGCTCATGTGTCTCCAACTCAGCAGTTATCGGTTACATGTCTCTTATGGGTGTCAAACAGATTCCATCTATAAGGACTTTTCTGCATCCTCTCAGTTAATCACGAAATGCTTTTATGCAAAATGACAGAGTTGTATAATATTGATGGCAAGGTATTTCAATGGTTTGTTTCCCATCTATCAGACAGACAGCAGAGAGTTGTAATGAACACAAAAACCTCAGAATGCTCATCAATGGTCTTGTTCGAATGTCAAGCTGAACCATCACCTCAGCAGATGCTCCTCAAACTTAAAACACAACCCACAAAAATGCACAGTATTTACAATCTCTCTCATAAAGTTGCCCATCTATCAAATGTGTCATATCAACTCCTCCCTCAGTGAACAAAGTGCGCAACTTTATCCTGGACACCAAACGAATGTTAGCAGCACAGTCGCCGCAGCGAACCACACCACAAGAAGTTTTATCCTACGTTCCTTCTGCTCATGTTTTAACAGTTCCATTTGGCACATTTTGTCAAATTTGTACTTTGCTTTTAGCTCTTCCTGTCCTCACCTTGACTGTTTTTACTGCTGATGTCTGCACTTTAAATCTTCTATCTTCTATCAAAGGTCTAAGAAATGTGACATTTTATCTGTGTTATTTTATTTATTTATTTTTTACTGTTTTATTAATCGTATTTGGTACATTTTAAATAAAAATTCAGTGAACTTAAGGATTTTAGTCTGTGAATTTGCCTATTAATGGATTTGGGCCTGTTGGCAAACACAAATAAATAAGATACAGTGACATGTGCTTCACATGCTGCTGGTGGGACCTTGGTTTCTCACCTGGGAGACGTTGTTGATGTGCAGGTTGTTGCGGCTCTGTTTGATGGCCTCCTCATAGCGTGGAGGCTCCCGAGACTTCGCAGGAGCAACCAGAGAGGTGGGCTGGAGGAGGAAGGTGGGGGTCTGAGGGGATGAAGGCTGAGAGGACGAGAAGAGAGGTTTGGAAAAATGAGTCTCTTGAGGGTAAGATGGTTGCTACGGCAGCGGCTCTGAGCTGATACCTTGGTGAGGGGTCCGTTGGTCACCAGGTGGTTGGGGGACACCTGTGGAGAGACTCTGTCGTCTGGGGAGCTACTGAGGAAACACTGGGGGTTCAGCTCAGCCGGGGAACTGCACACCGTCAGAGTCTGGAAACACAGGAGCAAGAGTTCAGAATCCAGACCAGCAGACAAAACCAGAGGCTGATGGGACAGACCTGCAGCAGAGACTGCTGGGCGGACGCCATCTCCACCTTAGTGGTCTGCCGCTGAGGGACTGAAGCCTGGACTAGGCCCGGGTTTGAGACTGTGGCCTGAAGGACGGGCTGAGAGAGCAGATGATTCATTTAGAAGACCGTCAGATAACACCCAGCCCACCCCCCAGGTCTTACCTGCAGGCTGGTGTTTGGCAGCTGGATGGCAGCGGCGTTGTTGGACAGCGTTACCGGCAGCAGGATCTGAGTTCCGGCCTGGCCTGTGGTGGTCAGCAGAGTCGGAGGCTGGCCCAGAACCTGGGAGACCCCATGGTGGCTGATAAAGAACTGCTGCAAGTTGGGGACGGTTGGCTGGGGCTGAGGACTTGTCTGGGAGGGGGAGCGGTGTTGGGCGCTGGTCTTCATGCTGGGCTGGACATGGCTGATGAGCTGCGATTGGGTGGGAAGCTGCAGTGTGCTGGAGGAAACTGTCACGTCCTCCAGCTTCACCACTGAAGCCATGGGGCCACTATGGGGGCCGCCATGGGCTGTGAGCTGAGGGCTGAACTTAGGATGGGGGCAGCGTTAGGCGAACAGTTGCCCAGAAGGGAATTTTCCATTTTCACTGAGTTGAGGACAGTGGGGATGGCGCTGAGGGGCGCTGAAATAAGCGTGGGAGAGATGGAGGGGGCTTCTGCCCCGCAGACGACCTGACCCCTTTTTTCCACCTCCAGCTGCATCTTCAGCTCCTCCACCAGCCGCTGCTCCTGCTCCAGCTTCTTCATCAGCTCCACGATCTGCCTCTCTTTCTCATGGAGTCGTCTGTCCTTCTCTCTGTGGCCTGTGGGGGGCAGCAGAGGCTGCGCCCCCCTTTTGTTTTCTGACACAGGCTCAGATACACCCACATTCTGCACAGAGGGGTCGGTGGGGGTGGGTGAGCCTGGTGGCGTTGAGCTCTCCGGAGCCACCGGCTGAGCTGGGAAGACTATGGTGGGGGTTGTAGTGACCTCCATGGGGATGGATGAGAGGGTGGAGGTGGGCGGAGCGGCAGCGGAAGATGTCACGGTGCAGAAGGTGTCCTGGAAGGGCTTCAGTCTTTCTATGAGATCCGTCTTTGTTCCCGACACCGGGAGACTGCGCAGTTTCAGCTCCAGTTTTAACTCGGCCACCTGAGCAGACAAAGACAGTCGAGTCAGAACGTCCTGATCCAATATTTTTGTAAGTTTGGTGTCTGTAGCTTCAGGATCTTCAGAACTATTGAACATGTCTGATCAAATGTGTTTCAAATCTCCATTGTTAATTCTTAAAAATAAAGATGATTTTTTAATCCAAAATCTTTGTAGCATGAATATGACGATCTCAGCGTCGTTTCTTTGTTGAATTGTAGGGATGCAACACTTACTCTATTAATCAATCCAACCAGATCAATTTATCTGAGGAAAATTGTGAATCGATTTAAATGCATCGTTACACCCCCAATTAATTCTCACTAAAAGTAAAAAAAAAAAAGGATATTGAGCACAAAAGTCCAAATCTAAGAGAATATTTGGCTAAACTAACGTCGTATTCTGCTACTTTTTATGGCAAAATAAACGTCTCTGTTCATGATATATTGACTTCCAGTAGAGTATTTATCTGTAAAAATAAGTTTGAAACATAAAACACTGATCACAATATTGAGAATAAAATAAATGTCCTGATGAGGATTCAACTTCCAATCGCGATTGAATCTGAAATTTTGTGAACAGATCGTAATATTCCTGACATTTAGATTTAAAAACACAAAAACTGGAAAATGAGATCTTGTGCAGATAGCTTAGTCAATAAAGTGATCGTTTCCAATGAGAGGAGAGTAAGAACTTTTAAGTAGATAGAAAGACGAATCTTAAAGACCTTCATCTCCTCCAGATTGGTCGGTAAATCTCCTGGTTTGCGGTTATTTGGGCGTGCTGACGCTGAGGGCAAAGGCGGGGGTGGAGGAGGTGGTGCTGCTGGCAGCGACACCATAATGGAGGTCGGCAGACTGCTGGGACTGCTGCTCTGCTCTGCCACCGTCCTGCAGACAGAAGAAGTTACTAAAGTAAAGAGGAAGAGGAGCGATGAAGGAAGACATTGGGAACGTGGCGGCGTACTTCAGCGGGGCAGGCAGGATGGTGTGGTAGTTGTAGTGCTGCTGCTGCTGTTGGCTGAGGATCTGCAGCTGCAGGAAGAGCTGCTGCTGCTGCAGCAGGCGGGCGTAGGAGGAGTCCATGGGAGCCTCGCTGGCCTCCTGCTTCTGGTCAGGAGGAACATACTGGTGATACTTGAGCCGCTTCACCTTGGACTTCTCTTTGTTCTTCTTGCTGCGGCTCTTCTCTGATGGAGCTTTCTGCTGGCTCTGCTGTTGGAGGACACGGAAAGTTCTCGATTTCTGTTCAATAGCAAAACAGATGTAGAGCAAAGGTTTAGAGGGAAACTTCAGGCTTACTTTGACCAGAGTTGGCGCTGGTTTAGGGGGGGTTGGCTGAGTGGGTGGGGCGGCAGGGCGGCTGGCATGTTCGGCGGAGGAAACCATCTTTGTGAAGTCCGGTGTAGGAAAAATCTGTGGAGGAATTTTGTCAACAAACAGCAGTTATTCAAAAATGAGTTTGAACATAAGTGAAACATTGACTGTATATGAAAACTGGACCGAGTAACTGAGGAGGCTGCGTCCAAGGCAAAATGTTGTTGTTGGTCACACGTATTAACCGAACCACCATAACTGTAACCTAAACCCTTTCTCCAGGTCCATGTGGCCAAGAATAAAAGTCAGCAAAGGCCGCACGTATTTATATATATATATATATATGATGAAAGCACGCTCAGAAGATCGCCTGGCTCCATATGAACCACAGCCATGTTTGTTTATAACAGAACTCCACTAATTCTTCTTCTTCTACGGCCATTTCTGGCATTTTAGAAAGATCTGTACATGTCAAAATGGTTTATTCCAATCAATTGTGTGAGGGATGTAATTGATCCAAACCAAACATCCCATCATGATTGGATTCTGGATTTATGGGATAATCTGATGGGATTATTCTGAGGCATAAAGGCTGTTTGTTGGTCATTGAAAAAGAATAATGTGCACATTTTCTTCTCAACAAGCATATATTCCCAGGACTGTGTCTTTGCTTGATATATTATATTTATATTATATTTTCTGCAGTGGAAACTCAAAGTAGAAGCTACATCAATGCGATGTTACTAGAATGTTAAAGTCCTGCAGTTTCCTCCTCACAGAGAAGCAAAGTGCTTTCTATTTTGTATGAGTTCCCATATTAGCAAAGCTAATGCTACAATTGCTAAAAACAAACCTGTGGTTTATCTGAAGGTAACAGGAAGTTTTAATTTTGTGTTTTTATGTTCTACTAAATAAACGAAGTAGAAGACACAGACATGCAGGTTGATATTTTTGCGGTTTCTGTGGGCATGTACACAAGACGTGTGAATCTCTGACCTGCAGCATGGAGCTGGGTAAGGATGCTGGTCCAGGAGATGGCGTTTCTGGCATTTTGCTGTCCCCCGGTGAGGGGGCGGAGCTCAGAGACTCCTGGCTGGCCGGCTGCTCTGGTGACATGGCGTCATAGCTGTCCTCATCCAGAACCTTGGGGTAATTCACCTGACCCACTGCAGAGAACCACAGAGTCAGTTTTTCTTTCTCAAAGTCTGCGTTGAAGGCGCAGAGTCCCAATCTCACCTATGATGGCCTGTTTGACGGTGGAATCCACGGGCAGGATGTTTTTCTCCACCAGCTCCATGGGGCCCGGCCTCTGGGCGATCTTCTCGTTCAGGTTGTCAGCCAGTCTTGCCCTTTTCAGCTTCATCTGCGTGGCCTGAAGCGAGGGCTCTGCGCCAGTCTCTGCAGGCAACCCAATTCAGAGATGAACAAAATTCATCGATTCAATCTACGTTCACAAATATCATGAAATTCATCAAATATGTGCTTCCATTTTCCTTTCAAGATACTTCTGAATAATTTTTAAGGTTGAAAACAAAATGTATTTTAGTTTTTATTGTAAAAATTCCTAATTTAAACGGAATAAAAGCAACTCTTTTCTTTAGATTAAAAGTGTAGTTACGTGAAAACTATGTCATAAACAAACTAAAGTTTTTCAATTTGAGTCATATCAATTCAGGAACTATACTCCATCACAGGAATAAACTATCATTTGTATTATATGCTGAGTAAACAATGAAATAAAATGTGGGGTTGTGGGATCGATTCTGCCAAAGCTGAAAGGTCCACAGGAAGCACAGAACACCTGACGGTTATCAGCACCTTGCAGGATGTGCATCCTGACCAGCTCTGCTCTCTCTGGACGACTACGGATCTTGTGCTTCAGGAAGTTCTCAGTCTAAAACCCAAAGAGACAAACTTCAGATCAGTGAAGGGACTTGGATCTTCTCTTTTTGCCCAAACACCTCCTCTTACCCTGGCTCTCTCCAGGCTGCGAATCTGCCCATGGAAAGCTGCCGGGCTCTTGAGGGCTATGGCACAAACAAACGTTTTTGTTATCTATGCATCGGCGCGATTCAGGTCCTCTTTAGCATCTTGATCCTGCCCACGCTGAAATTCTGGTTACTCACGCGGCATGATGCCCTGATCCACCAGCTGCTCGCGGGTTCGCCGTTGCTGAAGCCTCAACTGCAACACTGGAAGCAAAGAAATGAAGCACGTTAGACTTTAATTAGCAACAGAACAGCTTCAGCAGAAAGGAGAACGTGAGCCGGAGAACAGCGGAAAGATGAGGTACTCCATGATATTTAAAAACATGAAGTAAAATGAGGAAGAGAACAAAGATAAAACTACAAAAGCAGTCATTCCCACCGCCATGGGAATGTAAAGAACCATCCCAAGCTTCAGAGGAATCATGAGGTTTTGTCCAGAACAATTCAATTGACTCTTTGGTGGAGAACCACTTTGAGCTACAAAATAAATCTCTAACAAGTTTTGGAGCGGACTGTTCCGTGCAGCGTCACCATGTCAACAATAGAGGTGCTCACATTGTTGCTGTGAACCAGCCCAGCCGTAACTCTGCCTCACGCAAGATCAACATTTTCCTAAAGCACCAGATGTGGCTGCAGATCAGCTAAATTTAGCGCACAACTCCTTCCAAAGATGAAACTCCTTAAGTAAGAAAAATGTAGGGGGAAAAAAAGCAGAAATGTTCGAACAAATGAAAGCAATGAATCTAAAAACACTTTGACTCATTTCTGTAGTTCCATCTTCAACTTTTCTAAAGAAAATGCAGAAAAAGGAAAGAAAGAAAGCCGCTTGGACCAAAACCTTTAGCCAAGGTGACACAAATTTAACATGAATGCACTTTTCAGAGGAAAAAAGTTAATAAATGCTGAGGACGAGTATTAATAAAGTGTTAGTACTTTGCTTAATCCAGATCCTATTGTGAAAAAAAAGGATGTTTTATACAAATTGTAAAAAATGCAAGTTCATTTTGTTTGAATCCTGTAAGAAAGTTGTAGGAAAACCACAAGAACCCGGACCAGAACAGCAACAACAACAAAAAAAAAAAGCATAAAAATTGTTTTGATTTCACTTAATGAAAACAGAAAACAAAATCATGTAAATCATGAAATGTGGAGAACAAACTGTGTGGTTTGATAAAACAAACAATAGTGATCAAAAAATAATGTCTACCATATTTTTTTTAGCACAGTTTGGTCAATTCTTTTTAGGAGCAACTTGTTTGATTTTTAAAACATAAATATAGGGCAAAATTTTTTATTTCCCCATAAACAATTGGTTGACCTTTGGCGGTTGTTTTTCGCTAACAACCACTAGAGGGCAATATAGCAGTGTGTTTCAGTAGTTTGCTATAGAGCCCTCTAGTGGTTGCTACAGACAGAAATGCTCAAAAAGAAGAAAACAAACAAAGGATGTGATTGTTCTCCCCTGAACTTTAGGAAATGTTTCTTATTCACATCAAGACAACATTTTTGTTTTGATTTTTTTTTTTACTTCCTGGCACTAACCCGTGACAGCAAGTCGTCAAACTGCGTCACGGAGACACGGAGGGACTGCTGAAAGTGGTCGTCATTCAGATGCAGCTCCAACAATAAAAAGTAAAGATCGGTGTTAAAAAAATAACATAAAATATTGAATGATGGAAACGTGTTTATCGTGTCTTCCATTTATTGTAAAAGAGATATACAGGCAATGTTTCCATGTAGCGATGAAGCTAAGAACTCCTCCCTCATACAACAATAGCCTCCATTTTAAAAATTGAGCATCGAATTTGACCCACATTGAATAAGAGGCAGCGGATGCATATTTGATGAATGAATCGCGTTTGGTGTGAACACAGCAGTACGCCAGGCTTGGTGGAGTTTTCTCTCAAATGTGCGACACATACACACATATATATATATATATACATACATATACATACATACATACATACATACATACATACACACGCACACACACACACCCCCACATATATATATATATTTTTTTTTACTTTTTTGCTGCTGCGAGTTATAGTCCAAATAAATACAGTAGATAAAACTCATAGTTAGTTGCAGTCCAACACATATTAACATAATTTTAAAAGCAACACAACAGTGATCAGGACAGGAAGACGAAGCTCGGATTCTGGTCCTCTAACAGGAAACAGCTGGTTTGAAGAACTTCACAGGTCTTTTGTCCCATTCTCATGATCTGAACAATGATTAACCACAAAAAAAAAAAAAAAACACTGAAGTCAGCAGGCTTTGGCATCTTTGAAAGAAAAGAGAAGCTCAAAGTTGTCAGTGGTTTGAAGACTCCAGTGTTTTGTTTAAGGTGATTCAACTTCCAGTTAGCAGCGTTGCTGGGAATTGCTCCGGGAAATGCAGCTGCTGCCTGACAAACACGTTTTGACCTCCGCAACCCCAGAAGAGATGGATTCCACAACCAACTCGAGCAGCACAAACGTCTTTACCAAGAATCACAGCATCAACAACTGACGAAACCTGGTTTTTATGATTCTCTATCAGATAATATGTCTGTTTAGTGGTATCCAATGAAAACTTTATATATTTTCAAAACTTTAAAGAATCAAGGAAAATTTGGGACTAAGAATCATTGTTTGGAAAAAAACAAAACTCGAGTGTAAAAATGCCATTTCACTAAAATTTCACCGTGCGATCAAAGAAAAAGAAAAGAACAGAGGAGAACTTAAAGCTAAATTCCAGCACCTACAGTGAACTTTTTTTTCTAAATGCAGAAACAAAAAAAACACAGAACAACCAAAAAATAAGCAGCTACATGCCAGAAAAATGCCTAAAAAACAACTTTTCTGTAATAAAAGACATACATTTCTGTGGCACTCTTTAAGCCAACCACTGAAGTGAAAAAAGTTGAAGTCATGCAACAACAGAAACATTTCCAATGAGACATGCAAGTTCACCAAAACTGCACGATAGTAATTATGTCCCTGTTAGAATTGATTTTTCAGAGGATCATATAGCTAGTCCTTATCTAATTGTGGTTGTAAATAAATGAGGCTGTGTGCAACAGTTGTGCCTAATGATGGTTTTTCTAACGGTTCTGGGAAACTTTTCCTGAACAACACTGAGAATGGAGCGATTATTTGGAAATATCTGATTTTTTGGCTCATAATCAAACTTTATAATGGAACTCTTTGGGTTTTGGTTCAGTAAGTCAACATGGCAGCTGCAGCTGTAGCAAAGGTTGCTGAGCTTTAGATTCTGTCCTTTACGTTGGTGACTTGTTGCAGATTTTTCTTTTTAGATTAAAAACCATTCGTTCTGAATCAGGAGGGTGGCAAAGTTGTCCATTTTTATTCTGTAAATCATAAATATGAAACGCTAAACACATTTCTTCTATTTTCTTCATAAGTGTCTTAATATTAAAGACTCATTCCAATGATCTTTGATCTAGTTTCAAAGCGTTTCCATTTGTCTTTTAATTATTATTATTACTTTTTTTTTTAACCAAAAAGGATGCAACCCTAACCATATTCATCTGACATTTCTGCTGATAAATCTGGGAGATGTAGATCTGCTTTAACTACGCAGTTAGGATGATCATGAAGCATCAGAACTCCAGCTGCAGACTGTGTTGTGACAACTGTCTTTCTAAATGTCTGCACCATAACCACTTAAGAAAACCCTCTTCCCTTCAGAGGAATTAGAAGGGTGGTGGATGTGCAGATGGCGCCATTCCAGAACAGCATCCCAGCATAGAAGACTATGTGGAAAAAGTGGCGAAAAATGGAGGTTTCATAGAGGTTCCTGTCAAATGATTGGAGAGGACCAGAGCCTAAATGATGGCAACTTTACACCACAGAAACCATCATGTTTTTCAAAGTAAAAGATCCTGCTATGTTCTTAATGTCCCACTCCAACCCTATTTTTTTATTGTTAAATAATTCCCAGTGGGCTTAATTATGATTATGCAGTTTTGGCAAAAATTAAAAGTCTTTGTTGTTTTTTTCTGCAGAGCAGCAGGAGCTCATTAGAAATTCACCTTTAGGATTGTTGGGTGGGATTGTTGGCACCGAAAATAGCTCCACTTATTTTCCATTAGCCCTTTGTTTACACTCTCTCCTGTTGGCTCATTGCGTCTCACAAGCCGAAGCTAGCATTAGCGTAGCAAAGAAATGGCGAGCAATAGCAGAGCTATCCCCGTTCAGGTTCTGAGACAGATAGCAGCTCAGACGAGGAAAACAAAGACGTTCATGGATATATTTGTCTGCAAATGGATGTTTCAGAATTGGAGACTTTGGCCCACTCATTACAGTTGCAGCGTCACAAACCCAAGCCACAGGTTTTGATATGCTCCTTATCCAATTCAATTTCAATAAAGAAATAATCAGATATACAGTTTTAATCTTAAGTTCTTTAATACATGTTCCTCATCACAAGAAAAATGCCACAAGAACATGTTTGGACTCAGCCTTTAAATATCTCAACGATCTGTTTTTAAGTTTTAGAGAAAAAAAGCATGTTAGAACTGAATAAAAGACAAATCTTTCAAATAATTCTCATAGTTTGATGATATAATAAACTGAAAAGTCTGTTAACATCATAAAAAGTTCTGTATTGAAATATAAAGGTTGATTTGAGATTCTAGAAAACAATATTTTGTTAATAAACTTCATTTGAAATCTCAGCTAAGGTAATAAATCTTGGATGTTAGATAGGAATAGATGAATAAATTAGCAATAATTTCATAATTTCATTAAAAAGTTTTCACATTGTTTTCTTGACGGTGGCCCTGTCCACTTTCTCCCCCCACACACTCCCCTGCATCAGACTGGTAGCTGTCATGATGGCAGACAGATTAACACCTGCATGGCTTAAACCACAATGAGTGGGGGGAGTTAGTAAAGCATTG
The DNA here is from genome assembly GCA_014656515.1 of Oryzias celebensis. Lineage (NCBI taxonomy): Eukaryota > Metazoa > Chordata > Actinopteri > Beloniformes > Adrianichthyidae > Oryzias > Oryzias celebensis. Next base: position 54,883,189 of record BNCR01000001.1, read on the forward strand.
GAAAAAGCTCAGACAGTGGAAAGTGTGAGGTATGGCGGTGGGTGACATAAAATGGTGAGTGGGTGCTACTACTGTTGACATTCCACAGTAACTTTCCACGACTGAAACTCCGTCCTCCTGCTCGCAGCATCACAGTACAACAACTAAACAACAGCCTGGACTCCGTCTGGAAGAGCTTCGATCATGAAACTCCTCGTTTGTTGACAGAATGAGACGGGTCAGATTAGTGAAGGACTGACTTTGCTGATCTCTCTCAGCCATCTAAAGCCATGATTAGAAGCTGGCAAAGCAGCAGTGAATCATCCATCAGTGTCAGTCTGTTTCATATAGTTGCTGGAACAACACAAACAATGTGCTAATGTCTGACAAGCACCATGAAAATAACTTCATAAAGTAGACAAACCGGTTTGAACTTCAGGCTAAAATTAGTCTGTGTGTACATATATTTGCATGAATGATGTTTGAGTGTATGGATGGAAAAAAAAAAAACAGAATTCTGAGGAACTGATTATCAACTGATAAAACCAGACTTACAGAAGAGGAATGTTTTACTTATACCATGGTCCAGGGTAAATACTTGATTCTGATTGGCTGCAAACTGTGAATGGACACCTAAAAAAGAAGTTCCGGTCACAAAACCTGACTGTATGCCCGGCTACCGTGGACGTTTTGGTCCATTTGTTTTGCTCCGAGCAAGGAAACCTATTCAGGCTGATGAAACTGGAGCTCAGTCCAATTGGAAACAAACCGAGACCAGTTTGAAAGATGGGTCAGCGAGTAGTTCCTGGTCCTGGACCAGGGTGGGTGTATTCAGACTCAAAATATGCTGCGGATTATCAGGGAAGCAAACTCTGGTTCACTTTAAGTGAACCAAATGTGTCCAGTCTAAAAATAGTTTTCTGTCTTGTTTACTTTATTGCTTGATAAAGAGTGGATGTGTTCATTAATAATTTTGTTGTTTATTAAAGAAGTTCTTTGTTGATCCACATTTTATGATGAGCATTATTGGTGCATATTTCATCAAAGTGAAACTATTTGTGGAATTTGCATTTTTGAAACAAAACTTTTGTTTCATCGTCTGGACTAAAACAAGCTGTAAGAGGTCAACTTTCCATCTGAAATTATGCTTTTTTTTTAAATATTTAGCTTATATACTGCAGATTAATACTCATACCCCTGCTGAAGCAGAGCGAGGCACAGGTTCTGTAGCAGTTACCTTGACAACGCATCACAAATCACATTGTATGCTTCTTTCAAACAAACATTTAAAAAGTTTAAAATATGATGAAAGTACTAATAGTTTGATTAATCTTCTCTCATAAGTGACCATAGTATAAGAGGGACAAGTGTGTCTGATAATCAGGTGTCCAGAATCAGAAATGAATGGACTTGGCAGACACAACCGTCCTCCACCTCAAATCAGGCAGTTCAGCCTCAACAAACGTCGTCTGCTTTTTTCCGATACTGAAAACCTCATCGGGCATTATCCCTTACTTATATCAACAGGACAGAGACCTCCACCACAGATCTACAAAACTCAGACGCAAGGCGATGGTCCTTCTGTTGCTTTGGTTTTTAAAGGATTGCCGGAATGTTTGAAACCATTTGCAATGACTAAACATGAACGTACAGAACAGTTCAAAACAGAGCTACTGATTCTTGCAGATATGGAAAGCAATCTTCCACTGAATCCAGAAACAACATAAACTGTGCCAATAAATACATGCAGGAAGAAGGTATGGAGAAGTCATTTTAGGAGAAACACAATGCAGACAATAACAAAATGAAGACAAAACAGAGAGAGACAGAAATCACAGATGAAAGCAGCAACCAATCTGGATGTGTGCAAGCAGTTTATACTTTCAGATTAACCAATAAAAATCCCAAATTAAGAAATTGTCCATTCTGGAGCTTCTTCACAAATCAGCGATGCCGCCAAGTTTAAAGCTGTGTTCATACCCAATACAATTCGTGCAATTGAGTAAAAAGATGCTTTTTTTGGTACAATAAGGTGGAAGACAACCAAGAATAACATTCTTTTGCCGTACAATTAACCTAAAAACAACCAGATTAATGAAAAAGAATACAAAAAGATGTATCGTAAATTCATGATTCTCACTACGACTTGTTTTCACATTTTCCAAGCAAAACGACAGGAAAGTGCCAGCATGGTTTTCTGAAAAGCCGTGGTCACCCTGAAGCAACATTTTCTCACCGTTTTTGCGTTCGCTGAGCGGGGGCAGGTTCTGCGTGGACTGCAGGGACAGCTCCTCCATATCCTGGGTCACCGCCTCGCTCTGAGGACTGGGCACCAGAAGATTCGGCATCCCACAATCCCCCTCTGCTTCCAGCTGCCCCTGCGAAGCCTGGGCCTCCATCCTGTCTTAGGAGGGGAGGGGAGGGGGTTGGGGAGGGCAAGCAAGAGAAGTTGGACCACCTTCTCTTTGTGTTACGTCTCCTTGCAACCTGTGGGAACATAGACATTTATGAGGCCTTTCTGCGACTGATCTGCTCTTTCAGAAAAGGAAAGCATCACTCAGTGACATTTTGTGGACTCAGAAAGGGCAGAAATATGGAATAATAGTCCTCCTTCTGTTAGCACAACGATTTCACCCAGCTGGCAAAAGGCTAAGGGTGGCATTTTACCTTCACCATCTGGAAGAAGTCAGTCTGAGCCTAAATGAATCATTAAATAGGCTGCGTTAGTCATTAAAGTAAATAATGCCTTCAACCGCTGCTCAAGGGGAAACAACGCCAGTTTGTGCATGAATGTTCACTCTGTTCAGACAGCCTTCATCATTTGAGGACGGACGTCACTCTGGTGGTTTCCAACTGAGGCAACATGTAAGTAAATCACTTTTTTCTGCTGCAGGCCCAGCATCCCTCTGGTCCCCGGGCCAACCAAAACCACAGCATTAAGCTCCTCTTACAGAATCTGCAGCAGAAGCTTCCCCACACTTCAGCACTTTAGTTTTCCTGCTGCTTTTAGATCCATGCAGGTCCTCAGACTTCATCTGGTCTACAGTCTGACCCTCCAGGCTAAATCTACAATCCGCACCCTTCTACCCAGCTGCTTTCACCACTTCCTGTTCCATTAATGATAAACCACTCAAGAACCGAGCCTTGCTGGCCAACGTTCAACCACAGCGGTTTCTGTGATAAGCCTGCTGCATTACACGGCTCCCAGAGATAACAATCAAAATTACACCTATGAAATTCACTTCTGTGAAAGTCTGCAGGTTTCATCTCTAAAAACCATGCAATTTATTATGCATTTATCTCACTCTACAATAACTATTCACAGATTCTTGAAAGTTTCACTAGCGCAGAAGAAACATCAAAACACCACTCAATTATTTCATGAAAAATTAGATCTCTAAAAACACAAAAAAACATGGTGGCAACTCTGGATAAAAGAAAACTGTGAAATAAACAGGTTTGTTCACAAATCTCATAAAATGTAATAGCTGTAAAAAAGATAAAGTGGATGTTCAGTGGATGATGGTGATGGCATGTCAAGGATTGTTCAACAGAAACCTCAACTAAATAGAGAACAACCATTAGCTTCATTTGGTTGGGTTTGACTATGCTTTCACACCTTCAAGAGCAGAGCAATTGGTTAGACGATCATATAGTTAAACCTGATTCTGCACATTCTAACACAAGACATTTACGGCACAAAACCTTGCTTTTGTTCCATCTTTGGTTACAATTTGGTTGTTAAACAAAACTGACGTTGAATTTAACTAAGACTAAAAGGACTAAACTGAAGGGTACGACAACAGGGAACCAAAACAGGATTCACTTGTAATATGGTTCAAGGCCAAAGTTCTGAAAGTTCGAAATACTTACTACAGGTCCAACTGTGGTACATTTCATTTTTATAATGTCCCTTAAGGTGGCTGCAAGAGCCTTAAAAGGAACTACAAGACACACCTGCATTCCCCTTAAAATGCAGCCGCTCCTCTCTATGACCCTCCACGAGCCTGGACAACCCCAAAACCCGCAGCACCTGTACTTATTGAGTGGTATAACTTCTCTTTACTGATCTGTAGATCAAACGACTTAATTAATAAAATACCAAAATCTGTCAAATATTATCAGAAATATTAAGAGGCAGGAAAGGAAAAAAAGGTTCTCTCAAAGAGAAGAAGTGATAGAAAAAGAAAACATTAGGGAACAAGTTTAATCTAATTAGTCAAGACATTTAAATAAAGCCTCTTTCAAAGACTGATAAGAACATTTATATGCACGAGCAAAACCCAGCGAGACACAGCCAGACACTAGGCGCTCCCCATATGCATTAGAAGATGAGTGGAGAATTAAACAATGATGAAGCACCACTCGAGGCGCCTGGGTATAACAGGCTGACATTCAAAGCTGCATCAAGGTCTGGAAATTAACATTCAGAGAGGAAACCCGAAGAGATGCCGCAGAATTTCTAGAAACGGAACAAATCAAAAGCTTTCAGGTCCCACATGAGCTCGGTTTGCAAAGGAGAGAAGTCATTTAGGAATAAACTGGGGGATTGTATTACAAACACTCATTGTGGATAATTGTTCTGCTACAATAAAACTGATGTTCTTTCTAGTTACATCTATTTTTGCCTATTTATGATAACTACAAAGGCCAGTCAGATGGCTGCAGTCACCAGGAAGTTCATCCTGAGACAGAAGCTCACTTTGATACACGCGTGTCTGAAGCAACACAGAAAGGATGAGCCAAACTCTAACATCACTGTTGACATTATATGATAATTATGTCTGCATGTTTGAATGACGCATTTATGATGCATAAACTGGCCCCACAGTGTTAAGACTCTAGCTTACCATCTGCTGAGTCTTGCTCTATAAATACTTACCGTTTACACTGACATAATATCCTTTTCTTTGCAGATTTATCCATAAAAACAAACTTTCACACCACAAGTGTTTTATTTTAGACAAGAACAAAAGCGGCAGACTGCAGTAAGAAAAACCAAAGGAGGTACTGCGGGGCAATGTATGATCACTGCAACAAATTAACAAGAATGTTCATAGAGAAGGAGAAATACCTGAATGCTGAGCATTTAATAAAGAGACTTGCAAAAACAAAAGTTGGTGCAACGCTCAAGTTTTGTCAATGCAAAGGTTTATGTCCAGTGTTCTCTATGAAAAGCTTTGACATGTCAGAGAACAGTTGCGTTTTGTCTGAGTGTGTTTCGATAAGTAAAAACCAGGCAGAGGTCATTATTACACCCCTCCAAATCTCCATCAATCTTATACACTGAACTGTGACACACAGACATGAAAATAAAAGAACCCACACAAGTTTCATACCATAGACTTACATTGTAACTTCAGCTGACAAAAACAATGAATTTCTAAAGAAGATCAGTGATTTAAAAAAACAGGTTAAACAGGTTAAAAGAAACCCTAACCCCAGCAGAGCATTATACTGCTAAAGCTCTCAAATATAATATTTAAAAAGGCTTGTTTGGTTCTTAAAATTCCAATTTATTCAGATTAATAAAAACACATAACTGGCCCAAAAGCCAAACAAACTAGATGCCAAATGTTACCGTAATTCAAAATCTATTTTTAATCCAATTTTCTCTTCTGCTAAACTACTGTAAATCTTCCAATAATGGCCAATAATCTTCCAATAGACGCTGCTCTGCAATAAAAGTCGGGTCTAACAGGTGTTAGTTGTAATAGTGGCCGGTCAATAACAGTGGCCCGGCTCCTTTACGACCCAAATCCCCCCTCGCTTTCCCTCGGCCAGCCTGCTTCGTACTGAGGCAGGCAGAGGGTGCGGGCTGGGTGTCTGTGGCGTTCAGCCAGTGTAGCATGGATCACAACATTTTGACTCATTCCATTTTATTTAAACTTTTGGTATATACAAAAGAACATTCTGGTGATTAATCTGAACCACATGTTTGGATGAATCCTAAACATTTCAGAAAATGGTGCAAGCAGATGGATGAAGGAGCAAAGGAGCAAAGATGGCTGCAGAAAGAAAAGAAGAGAACCAATTTCCTGGTGTTTATAGTGGATCAATCCCTAGTTCTTCTGAACTTCATTCATTTTCTTACCCCACTGGATACCTTTCGGGACAGCGAGATTTCCGAAGTCCGTCCAGTCTGCTGCTGTTGGACTAAGGAGGTACACTTTAGAGCTGGAGCTCGCTATGCGGTCACCAGGGAGGAGCTGGCAGCCAGACAGAAATGATCCTGAAATCTCTGGTCTCTAACGTCGGGGTAGCCGGCTACTATTGGAAGATATTCGATAGTTTAATTTCAAAATAGGCGTTTTGATGTTAGCGGTTTTTCAACTAAACCAACTTAAAAATAATTTTGGTTCGAGTCCCACTCTGATCATCTTTTCATCCATTTTCAAAGCATTCCCGTTACTACTATTACTACTAAAAGGCCCTCACATTTTTAATCACGAAAGCTATTAGCGGTGAAACAAAAATGGCAAGCAATGTTGGAGTTATCCAGCCGTATAGTTTTGATCCAGATGACAGATAGGACAAGGAAAATCAAGACATACACGGATCCATTTTTTCTGCAAGAGGATGCATCAGAATTGGGTGGAGCAGGGGGCTTGTGGCTTGCTGTAATAACTTCCACACAACACCTACAAGCTTTTTCCAAATGCATTTTTTAGTCTGCTCCTGATCCATCACAATTTGAATAAAGAAATACTCAGAAACACATATTAATCTCAATTTTCTTTACGTGTTCCCCATCATGAGAAAAATGCCACAAAAACATGTTAAAAACACCCAAAACACTGTTTTAATTTGAGTGGGTCTTTAATAATCAGTGTTTTATAGCCTGAAGACTGTAAGGGTTTTGTTGACTGTCTGAGACCGAATAAATAAAATCCAGAAAGAAGGGAAACTATTTTAACCGTTTAACCAAGAAAACTAGATTTCCTTTTCCCCATAAAAATGTCAAAGAAAACGAGCAAAAAGCTACACAGCAGCAAGTATTTTCCTAGTCAGGGAGGGGAGGTTAAGGTCCAGCTCTATTATAAACAGGTCTGGATGTCAGGAATGCCAGTGATAAAAGTCTTCATGGGGGAGTCGCACACTCGACTTAACTCCAGCGACAGCAGCAGATAAGCCTACCGCTTTGGACAAAGAGTCGATAAATAATTCAAAGCATTAAAAAAAAAAAAAAAAACAGGTTTTTAAGCAGGATGTTTGTGTTCTTATATGTTCTAGAAAGATAGCAATATTACAAGCAAACATGAAATCTCACTGACAAAATGCAATGAATCACACAAACAAAACAGATTTGATATAAAAAAGTGGGAAATGATTTCAAAATCTAAAAAAGGTGTGGTTTTAGTATGAGTCTCCTACAGAAAGGCATGTCAACAAATATAATCTAAAGTACAGTTTCAGATAAAGCAAAGATGACATCATGGCCGTGACCCGTAAGTCTGTTCTGCTGTCCCACCATCATTTCCTTCCTTCCCGCCTTTGTTGGCTTTGCTTTCTCACACAACAATAAACGAGCAAACAACCCATGCGCTATAACGAGTATCAAAATGTGCTAACGTTAATTTAATGTTTTAATTCATTATATATAAATATTTACTGCATTTTTAACAACCTCATAGCTGTCTGCATGACTCACCAAACTAGCTGTACATTTGCAGCCGCACTTTCCACACTTTTATCGATTGAAAATTGATTAAACTACCATTAACATTACAGCTTTTATCATCAGTTCCAATGCATTAATTATACAAACCACCTTAATATCACGTGTATACATTCCCCCTTGATATATTCAAGCCGCATTTTTGGCCACATGATGATATAAGCTAAAATGATGGTGGAAGAAGTCTCGCGCAGCCGGTGGGTGTGGGACATGCTAATGCTGACGGGTGAGACTGCAGACGGAGGCGACCATAATCGACACGTGGAGCGTTTCGATGCTTGTCATTTCTAGAAATGACAAGAAAACGGTACCTGCTGCTGTCACGCACGAGTCCGCGTTGACCCGAACGAGTCAGCGTCTCTCAAAGCTCCTCTTTGGTTAGCTCGAGCTAGCCGAGACACGCTAACAGCATGCTAAAAACAAGGCGGCGCAGCAGCAGCTTGGTCATCTTACCGAATTGCGATGGTTCGAAACCAGAGTCTCATTAGAGCTGTTCTTCACATGGCGAAAGCCAGCGATGTCCGGCAAATACAGTCGAGCGGTTAGGGGTTTTTTTTCGTCCTGCTCGGAGACTGAAGTTTATTTGAGGAGTAAAATGGCTGCGATTTGTGTCCGAAGGATGGAGAGTGACGTAATGACGCACGAAGACGGAAACGGTGGAGGGATCGGCAAATAATCATTGCTGAGAGGAGGGGTGATAGACAACTATTGGACACAACTACCTGTTGACCGGTGTATCTTCACCTTTTGCTACTAATGTCCTTCTGTGACCGGAAATCTACAGGTGAGTGCTCCTTTCAGACGTATTTAGCTTCTTTACTTCTAGAGGTTCACCTCTTTTTTTGGGGGAGGTTCTTGCTTGGATTTTTTGTTTTACTCAGTTTTTTAGTTTTTTTATGTTATTATTATTTTTTACATTTTAGATTTAAAAATAGAAATTATTTGTCTTGTGTGCTTTATCAAACACAGCCTTTTTAACATGTGTGTGTCTATAATATATAATATACATATATACATACATAAATATATACACACACATATACAGTGGGTACAGAAAGTATTCAGACCCCCTTAAAATGTTCACCCTTTGTTACATTGCAGCCATTTGCTAAAATAATTTAAGTCAATGTTTTCCTCATTAATGTACAAACAGCACCCCATACTGCAAAAAAAAAAGCCCAAAGAATTTTGGACATTTTTTGCAGATTTATTAAAAAAGAAAAACTAAAATATCACATGGTTCAAAGTATTCAGACCCTTTGCTCAGTATATATTAGCAGCACTCTTTTGATCTAATACAGCCATGAGTCTTTTTGGGAAAGATGCAACAAGTTTTTCACACATGGATTTCTGGCTTTAATGTGTCTTGTACTGAGGAGAGGCTTCCATCGGGCCACTCTGCCATAAAGCCCCGACTGGTGGAGGGCTGCAGTGATGGTTGACTTTCTACAACTTTCTCCCGACTGCATCCCTGGAGCTCAGCCACAGTGATCTTTGGGTTCTTCTTTACCTCTCTCTCAAAAAGGCTCTTCTCCACCGATGGCTCTGTTTGGCCGGACGGCCAGCTCTAGGAAGGGTTCTGGTCGTCCCGAACATCTTCCATGTAAGGATTATAGAGGCCACTGTGTTCTAAGGAATCTTCTCTATTTTGTTTATTCTTTCAAAGTTAGATGCAAATGCATACATAAGGTTAAATACTTACTGAGATCAGTCAATTTGTTTATATTTGTAATTCAAACTGTAGATTGATGAAAGAAATAGAAAAGTTTAGTTTTGAAATAAACACCAATATATAAGGAAAAAGAAACTTTTTTGGTAAAACATTTGCTTTATTTTAATTCATTCTACACAATAGAATAGAATTAGAATAATGGTCATTTATTCAAATTACAAATATTTATCTCAATACAGAAAACAATACGTTTTTTTTTTTACATCTAAGTGGTACAAATGTCAAAAAACGAAGGTATTTTTTCGGAATAAGCTTTTGTCTCCGTCATGTCTGTTTTCTCTTCTGCACAGGAGCAGGAACATCTGCAACATTATGCATAAATTCATACAGCAGTTTAGCATTGTTAGTATTTCCAAGTATCTCTGCTAACTTGTCCTGGCTAAGTTTGGCAATGTCTGCCAGGCTGTTAGCCTGTTTTATAAGAGCGCGATAGTTTTTCACATTGACTCCTGGCATTTTTAACAGGAAGTCATAAGGTCCGGGGTTGTAGAGGCCCGCAGATTCTGCCACCGTGTCCGACTCGGCCGTGACTGCTTGAGCCGCTGCAGCATCGGGCTCGGGGCGGCCTCGCTTCAGCTCCATGAAGAGCTCGGCTGTGGCGTGAGGCGAGGGGCACCACAGTATACGGAGGCGGGGGAAGTGCAGCGTGAGCAAAGTCAGCTTGGAAGAAATGTCATTTGACGAAATCTCATGACGAAAATCTGATCTGGCCATTAAGGAAAAAGGTTTGGCTGGATCAAACTCGATCAGGAGCACCGGTTTCCGGTAGTAGCGGGTCATGGAGAGGCACTGACTGTAGAGACGGCCGCTTTGCAGCGAACCAATAAGGTCGCTGACGCTCTTGCGCTCAACACACACATCAGGGGTCAGAATGTAGTCGCCCACTTCAAGGGTGACCGGCTCAATGTCCAGTCCACGGCGGTGGAGCAAAGAAGGCAGCTCGCTGCGAAATTCACGCATGTCTACGATGACTCTGGACGGCTCTTTAGGCTGCTCCTGGCCTCCTGGGTATTGGACAACAAATGGAAATGAAAGCAGCATTCAAATAAAACCTGAGGCGTAGTTTGAAGTTTCTTCAAGTCCCACTCAGATTATTCTTTTCTTTATTTTAAAAGTCTTCCCAGTGGTCTTTTAATTAACAGTTATGCCGTTTTTAGGAAAAAAGGACATAACCCCCCCCCCAACATTAGCAGTGCAACAAAAATGGTTAACAGTATTGGAGCTAGATTCCAGATTCCAGCTCGGACCAGGACAACAAAGACATACAAGTGGATGTATCAGAATAGAGCAGAGCAGGACGCTTGTGGCCAACCCAGCTTATTTTCTACATCACAAACATGATCTTTTTCAAACAGCATTTTTACGTCTGCTCCTGATTCATATTTTAAGCTCAGATTGCTTCATAAATGTCCTCTATTATAAAAAAAAATCCACAAGAGCATGTTAAAAACGCCAAAAACAATATTTTTTTTCGAGTGGATTGTACCTGCTTTGTGGGTGTTGGTGGTGGCGTTGGCGGGCTCCAAATTTCTGGCCAAGTCGAGGTTTGTGTCTTCCCGTCCTTCTCTCTCTTCTGGGATGACCATTATAGCTTTTTCTCTAGATAAAAACAAACAAGAGCCAATAGCTGATTAAATATTTGACAAAATACATATTTGGAAGGCATACAATAGCTCCTTCTGACCTGATGAGGTGTTCGAACGCCTTCTTCTCCTTCGACAGCGCCGTCAGGTATTTCTGTTCCTCTGTCGAGCCTCCGTAGATTAAAAAATAAACCCTCAGTGGTCTTCCGGGTCGCATAGCTTTGTAGACCTCCAGCTGACGGACAAAACTCAGCTCGGCATCATACAGCACCACAAAGCTGGGTTCCACCTCGTGCAGCACCCGGGTCAGACTGTGGGGGTCGGTGCAGCCTTTCAAAGGGTGGATGACAGTCAGAGGCTCCTTTAAGATCCCATAATAGGCATCTGATGAGAGATCCAGCTTCATCTGCTCCTCCTCATCTTCCTCCATCAGGCAGTCTTCGTCATCGCTGCTCCCCATCTCCACCTGCTCTGCCTCCTCCTTCCCCATCATCTGGGTCAGGGTCAGAGACGGCCTGCTTTTATTTTTTGTCACTCTTTTTTTCTGTGCAGGTTCCTTTCCTTTGGGTCCCTTTTTCAGCCCCCCCTTCCCCTTTTTGTGCAGATCCACCTCCAAGCTGGTGGCTGCGGCAGAGTCACGCTTGCCGATGGTGCGAGTGTACAGCCGGTGAAGCAACCAGTCAGAGCCGTGACGGATGTACTGCTGCAGCTGGGCGCAGGTACGGTCATCGCTGGCACAAATCAGCACACGACCTGCAGGAGGAGAGCGGGGTCAGACAGCTTTCATGACCTTAAAAATGCATCTTGGGTAATAAGAAAAAAGGGCGGATTATGCTCTATTTTTAAAGAAAACATAAAACAATTTTTTGCTGCAGTTTTTAAGCTTGAAGTTCTAAAATATTACAGTAAATGTATATATTATCACTATTTGTAATTCATCAAAACATTAACAAAAGTTAACTAATCATCCGGCAAATAGACACGCTATGGTTTTTGTTCAGTTTGATTTTGCCGATCAGTTTGTAGTTTTTTTTAATTTGTAGTAAATTTGCTAAAAAAATGCTAAAACAAATTATTAAAAAAAGGTTTAAAAAAGACTCTAAAAGAGTAACTCATAAAACACACAACATTTTTTTTAAACTAAAAATATGAAGACCAAAAGGAAAAAAAATCTTAAATTTGAAGAACAAATATCAAGAAACACAGAAAAATGTAAGCATTTTAAATGCCATATTTTATATTATAAAAACATTTTTAAAAAGTGTGTTGAAATTGTTTTTTTTAAACAAAAAACTGTTTTTATAAAACATTTGAAAAAAAAACACATAAAAATTTACAATAAATTATTTACAAAATCTAAAAAAAAGAAAAAAATATAAATCTCAAAAAGTTCATTAAAAATATATATTATCATTTTAACCTTTGCATTAATTTTTCATTTTATTATGACTTCAGAATGATTGTCAGTTTGTCGGCTTTCATTCTATTTCTTAAATAACATGCTTTTAAAATGTGAAAGGTTTCTCATGTGTTCTAACAAGAACGTATCAACTACAGCATCTGTCATCTGCTGATGCTAATTTGAACCTTTTAGTGTCTTTTTCCTCTATGAACTCGGAGTGACTTCAAAGCCTGACAGGTTGAGCTGCTTCACAGCGTGAAACTCCGGTTCCTTAACAAGTTAGAACGCCTCTTCCCTGAGGTGATGACTGCAAGTCTACAACAATACACTCTGCAGACTAGAAAAAAAAAACACCTTCGTTTGTCAAAATCAAAGCTGAGTTCCAGAGTTTACACAATTTTATAATTATTCAGCACAAAACTACAGCTATGATAAACTACTAATTCATTTAAAATCATGCAAATATTTGTATCCAATTCAAACTGCAGCTGAAAATGAAATATAAGTAGTTTTGAGCTTTAGGTGAAGCCTTTTAGAAATACAGATTTTCTATTTTGGACTTTGTAACTCGTAAGAATGATTTTTTTTAAAGAAGGTGTGTGGCGTGTGTGAAACAGAAGTCATGACCCCAGATTTTCATCACAAAGGGGTTTTACTGTCTGAAACCATGAAAAACAACTTTATTAGAAAACAAAAAATATTGTTCTCTGTCAAATAAACATATTCTGAACACTTTAAATACTTTAATTGTTACTTTATAATGAAATCATTACATCTAGACTCTTAAAGTTATGGTCACATATACAAATGCCACAGCATGATAGGCAGAATGTTCACAATTAGCTGCTGCCGCCCAACTTTTCTGAAAATTGGTGGCATGCTCATAAATGCAGACGGCGGTATTCCGGCTGCCCGTAGCCTGGGTCAATCTTCCCCGCACGCTTGCACAATGATGCACTGCTCGCACTCTCAGCGAACAAGAAAACATGTGCAGCGCACAAAATAAAATGACATACTACTAGCAATACAAATTCAAATTAATTAGAGATGTGGCGTTCACCGAACCGAACGGATCACTATCATGAAAAAATGGACTCGCAGTCAGCTGGGAACTGTTCTTTATTTCTTTTATTTCCTTCCTCCCTCTCCTGAGTTTCACATTTTCACGTAAATTCTCAAACAACCTCGTTCTTCTTATTTCAGATGCAAAAAAGGAGAAAAGGACAGCCTCAGAGTTACAGAGGATGGGGGTTGCTCACAGGGGTCCTCAGTGAGTTCAGGGTGCTTCTGTGTATCTACATACGCATGCAAAACTAGAAGGAACAATCCTGCCACCGGACTGCTGCTACAGATGCCAAAAGATGTCCAAAAATCGTCCGGTCTTTGTTAAATTTTTTCTGAAAATGTGTAAAAATGCAACAAACGCCGCCCAAATACAAGTGCCACCCTGCAGCCAACTAATGAATTTGCTGAAAAACTGGCATTTAGGTTACTGCTCAGTGCAATTTTGGTATATGTGACCATAGCTTCACTTGAATTGTTGATTTTTTGGAGAGAAAAAGAAGGTGACCGAGGGGTCAATGATGATGATGATCTCAATCTCATCTGTGTTCAACTTCAGAAAGCCGTACTTGATCCTCGCAGATGTGTTCTGACGAATTAACTGGTTCAGATTCACCTGCTGTACGTTTAATGTAAATCTGAATATCATCTGCATAATTGTGGTGCCACGCATTATGACTGTCTATTAGCTGGTCTAGAGGAAGCATGTACAGATTAAGGAAAAGAGGTCCCACAACAAACCCTGAGGAACCACACAGGCCGAGACTATTTGGTCATAGACACAGTTACCAATTAACTGTTTTAGACGGGATTTAAAAATCATTTATGGACAGTACTTGTGATGCTAACCCAGGATAAATAGGCATCAATAGAAGTGGCTTTTGTCTTTTCCAGAAGATGTTCTTCTTGAAGACCCAAGTGTGGATGTAAATGTCTTCCATGTTCTGTTCTTAAAACACACTCAATATTTCACATGCTGCCAATAATTAGCAGAAAGCCGCATTATAACATCTGGAGATGCTGTTGTAGGCATCAGGATCAGCTAAAAGTGAATTAAAAAGTAGATTGTAAATTTAATTTAAAAAAAGTAAAAACTAACAAACAGTTTTAAATGTAAAAGTACACATTGCATTACTTTTTATTCCAAATATTTATTTCTAATATTTTATTCAAGTTTAAAATGTGTAATTATGAGTTTAAAACCTTCTTTTTTATTTATAATGTGGTTTTTTTTTAACTTAGTTTTAAGGTGATTTGGCCCCACACTGGGACTTAAACAGCGCCCTCACCTGGTTCCTCACAGCTTTTGTTCTCCTTCTCAATCTCCTCCAGCACCTCAGTCAGGGCCTCCCACTTTGGGCTCTTCTCCAGGACCAGCTCCCGTTTTATTACTAAACATTAACACAGTTCAGGTTTTCTCTTATTTTTAAGGTAAAAAACTTAAAGAGGAGCACACAGGAAACATCGAGGATCTCTCCTCCTCCGAATACCTGGAGCAGAGGAAGACTTCTGTTTCTGCTCCTCGGCTCCAACTTTGAGCTTCTTTTTGCTCTCAGGAATGTGGTAAACCCGACTTCTGGCGTTCACAAACATGGAAGTGCTGGAATCCAGGAAGAGCCAACCTGCCAATAAAAAACAAACATAAATAAAAACAACACTTTCAAATGTTACCTGTTAAAAGAATTCAAGAGAGACTTTAGGAGTCAGCTGAAAAGCTATGGGACAACCCCAGAATCATATGTAAAGGATTCAGAACAATCAAAGTCATTTTATTTTGATACAAATATAACTTGAATTGGTTAATTTATTCTAGTATAAGGTTATAGTTTCACTTATTTTTCAGGTTTCTAAGAAAAACTAAGAACCCTTGAAAACCAATAACTTTGTGTTCAGACACTCACAGTGAACCAGTGAGAGCGTTTTTAGGAGTTCCTTCACTTTGAGCATTTGTCATTCTTTTCAGAGGAAATTATGGAAGGCGTTATTATTATTATTATTATTATTATCTTTTTTTTTGCAGCACCAGATTTTACCTGAATTGGAGCCAAAGCTCTTCTGGCTGGAACGCAGAGACTCCAGCAGGTTGAGGAAGGTGACACAGTCATACTGAGTGAGGTAGAGCAGAAGGACCCTCAATACCTTCAGATCCTGAACTAAAGCTTTGGTTTTAGCCCCTAACTGATGCCACAGGGGGTCCAGGTAATGCCGGATAGTCTGAAGAGGAAAAACAAACATCTGGATGTTTAAGACACAAATAAATTGTCTTTTGAAAATAATTGTAATCAATCCCACACAGATGTTACTATTTTTAGATAATAAAGAGCAGTGATTTTTTTTCTTTAATATTTTTAATGGGTAAATCCAGTTTCTTAACCTACTTTTAGCAGTCTAGCTTACAATGTGCTATTTTTTTGTTGAACTGAAAAAAAAGTACCTAAAAGTGTTTTAGTGTCTTCCCTTCTAAAGAAAAAGCTTGAATTAAAATATTTGAATGAGTCCCTTTCAGCCTTCAGACCTTCTCAAAGGCGTTTCCCAGTGTGTTCTCCAGTGACAGGTCCTCCGCCTCCAGAGTGGGGTTGTAGCGCTTCAGCTCCTTCAGACAGGCGCTCATGATGTCCAGGATGGAGCTTTGGATGGCCCTCATTGCCGGCGTCAAGGAAACATGCAGCTCCACCACCTCTGGCTTGTGCTTCTCCAATACTGAGTTGACAGAAGCTTGAAACCTGACAAAGCAAAAGAATTATCATTATCCAAATTAAGAATCTCACAAATGGTTCATGTTACTGTTATAATCAGTCATCATCTACCTGGGCCATAGGTAGAGTTTCTTGACAAAAAGGTTTCTCATGACGCGCTCCACTTGGCAGAAACCGGTGGAGAAAGCTGTGGCTTTATCAGTGAAGGCTTTAATGAACCCAGTCTTGTTTTTCTGCCTGAACAGTCGCAGAATGAAGGCCTCCTGACATGACTCGATGATTTTATGGGCTCGATACACCAGGATGCCTGAATTCAGATAATTAAATACTGAGCATGAAAAGATCTGCGACAGTTAAGAAATAAAAAGCATCAACAAATATTTGTGAAACTTCTCTTTTATGCTGCATTCACACTGTCCAGAAACTGTCCTGGCTACTGTTGGGTGAAGGGAAGAAACAGGTCGCCAGCCTGGAAAAATCGAACCCCTACGCCAACCAGCTGCCCAGTGGACAGCTAAGCGAGGTCGCGAGCTCCATCGCCCAGGGTCCAGCAGAGATCGCTCCATCTGGATGGGCTCATGATGTTTTACTTATTAGACAATAATAAAAAGATCCTCCAGTTTTATTTTTCCCTCTCGAGTAAATGCAGGAGAGAAATTCTTCAAACTGAGCCACAGACAGAAGTAACGTTTAAAACGGACTTCATCTAGGTACAGCTCCTGCAGTACATGGTGAACTCGCCCTACTACGAGCACCTCTGAATGATCTGGTGAACCCAGACACAGCGACGTGCTTGCTGGAGCCTCTGTAGAGCTCTCCAAATCATATAAACCCAAGCTACTTGCTCAACATCATGTGGCAACAAATGAAGTCTGAAAACTTTTAGCAGTCACTCCTCCCACACACAGCGGGGCGCCAAGGCCATTTAGGGCAGTAAATCTGACGTGGAGCAAAAAAAGAGGCAGCTGACGGGAATTTGCTATAGTGTTCAGTGGGATTGCAGCTTTAGACTACAGTCTCCCACCTGATATAAGATGAGCAGGGATGCGGTCGAGGAGAAAATCTACCACCAGGATTCTGCTGGTGACAAACAGCACACCGCCCTCGGTGTAAACACTGTAACGCTCTGAACTCTGGACGTCGCTGGTCACTGTGCGGGGCAGATGGGTCACACCCTCAATTTTCAACTGCTCTGTGAAATACTCCTGAGAAGAAACGAGGGGACAATTCAGCGTTATATGCTAGGACTCAACAAAGTGACAAGAAAATAAAGAATTTGTTTTGACAAAAGAAAACGTGATTTAAGAAAATACTATAAGAATAAAATAATCAAAACATATTCCACTTAAGTACATTTTTACTAGTTTTGATCCAACAGAAACAAAATTAGCAACCAACAGATGTTCCTGTCTGCTCATTTGTGTATCAAAAGAAACAAACTAACCACCAGACAAAAATCCTGTTGGTCATTAATATCTACCAATAATTTTACTTTCTTTACGTAATATTTTTGTAAGCACAGAAGCTTGATTGTGAACATCAAAAGATATTAAACCCTTGAAGTTTTACTAGGCAACATCACCGCAGCAGTTTTATTGCAGTTTGTCCTTCCTTAATTTGTTTGTCCTTGATTTCCAGATTACTAAAGTATTATTGCATTTAAGTAAAGACTATTCTTGTTTTAAACCTGTAGAGCCCTGGATTGCTGTTGTATGAAAAGTGCTTTATAAATAACGTTTGATTAGACTTTAAAAAATTACTTTAAAATTATTCTTTGGAAGATGAAAAAAAAAGCAACAACAAGCAAGTGTAGACAAATGTGAATGCTGATTTAAGAACTACATTTCTTTCTTACGGTCGAGTCTTCCTGAAGTTGCTGGTGTGTAAAACTTAAAAAGCGCGCGTTACCTGTTCAGGTGTGGTTGTGTTCAACAGAAGGACCAGGCTGTCTTTCTCCGAGTAAACCCGCATGAACTGGAGCAGAATGCGGTCAAGCCCCATCCCTTCAGCCACCACCAACAGCCCATCGGAGCTAAAGAGACTCAGGAAAATCTCGGTTTCGTACTCCAGCAGCGGCCCCGCCATGATTCAAATATTTACTTTATCATTCGAAAGCAACAATAATCGTTTATGTCCAGTTCTGTCTTCTAAAAATGGAATAAAAACAATGAAACTGCTCGCAGCCAGATACCTGCGACTTTGTTTTGAAACCACACACTTCCGCCAAAGACCGGAAGTGACAAAATCAAACAGAACGTGATTTAAGAACGCCACCGTGTGGTAAGGAGGACTGAAGCGGCTCAACAGAAGGTTGAAGGTCAAAGTTCAAATTTTAACGGAATAAAAAACATATTTTAATGAGTAAATTTGTGACCATGGAGTCAAAGCAGCAAAATATAGTAATTCCTTATAGTGTTTACATTAATTTTTATGACTTAAATAAATGAAGAATTAGTTGTTAGTTTTCTTATGCTTCTTTAATGTTATGAAAGGGAAATATTTTTACAAGTGGGATCAACTAAAATTAAATAAAATAAATAATAATTTTCTGAAAATAAAATGAATAATTCTGAAACAAAAAATATTTTGAGTAATTTACCTTATTTACTTTCATGCCATTAACAAAAGTTTTACTTGTTTATGAAACAGAATCAGCTTTTTTGACCACGTATGAGCGCACATACAAGGAATGTGACTTGTGCTGTCATGTACAAGGACAAAGCATAAATAGGTGCAAAATATAAAAATAGAATCTGGTATAGTACAAAATAAGGGTTAAAAAAAGATGAAAACTGTGTTTTAAGTCATAAATGTGATGTTCAGTCATGACACACTGGTTTAAAATGTTGTATCTGCACAACAACACCTGTTAGCCTGTCAGATCCTCTTGTAATTTATGTGTTACTGTGTTTCTGTCTACATAACATCATCCAAAGCAGACATTCCCTCTCTGCTTTGCTCTGCAAAGTTGTAACTGCAGCCCTTTCCCTTCAGATGAAGAAGGAAACTGGGCACGTGCATGTAAGTGTGTGTTGTAGCACTATCAGCTGGATCAGGCTGGAATTTTCATATCCTGGTTTTGAATAAACGAGGGATGAGGAACGGTTTCATATAACAAAGCAGCTGTAATTAAAGCTCGTTTTTCACCTGCTCTCCCATCGCTGATGACATTCCCTGATGCTGTCTCTGGAAGCACAAGTGTTCACAAGTGCAGTAAAACACTTAAAAAAGTAAAACTAAAAATGTTATTTTAGAGTTTAATTTCTTCATCTGTCCTATTTAAATCCTTTTACTGCATCATTTAGATGTTGTAATGTTTCTCTGCCATCAGTGGGCTGAGTTCTTCTCACCACATGACAAAAGTGAAGTCTGTGGCGTGATTGATTTATTTCTGATAACTGAAGGGACTAAGACGGCCTACAGGGAAGAAGTTCTGAAACTTGAAGAGTGGAGAGCATTTAACAACCTGACACTGAACATCTCCAAGACTAAGGAACTCATCCAGGCGGAACAGAGCTGCCCTCGCTCCACATCAACAGGTGCAGTCTTCATCTCTGCAGACCTCTCCTGAGAGTGCTCGGTAAGCAGGAACTCCACCAAAACCTGCTGGTGACCTTCTATCGCTCCACCATCGAGAGTAAGCTGATCTTTGCCGTGTCAGTCTGGCTCTCCAGCTGCACGAAGGCCGACAGGAAGAGACTGTAGAAGGTGACCATCGGCTGTCCTCTTTCTACAATAACCTTCATCGTTACTTCCCACTGCCTCAACAGAGCCAGAAACATTCTGAAGGACAACTCTCACCCCGCTTTCACCTTTACAATCTGCCGCCTACTGGTAGACACTACCGGGCCGTACCGGCCAGAACAAACAGATTCAGGGATCATTTCTTTTCAAAAGCTGTGACTGTACCGAATGCTAATTTATAACCACAGGCCACCTGATATTAGCACATTTTCCTTGATTCTAGCACCCTTTTTTTGTAACCTGCTGTGCTTTTGTGTTTATTCATCTGCATTGACTGTCCACATTGAAGAGAACAGTTCCTACATTTCATAATACCATGTATAATGACAATAAAGGCACTCTACTCTACTCTACTTTACTCTACTCTACTTTATAATATTCTGAGATCTTCTAGTGGCTTCAGTTTGTCAAACAACTTCTCAGGTTTGGTAAAATTGAAATGAATTTTTAAAAATTTTGTTTTTTTTATAGTTCATTCAAGATGCAGCAAAAGCGAGAAAACAAACATTTTTTTTAAATAATCTGAATCATTTTAGTGACTTTAACTTGCAAAAAACATGACAGAACTTTTAATGAGGAAATCCATTACAACAGCAGATAACAAATAAAACGAAACAATACATTGCTTTATTTTCTTTATCAACAATTACATTATTTTCTGACCTTGAAAAGACTTCTGTGCTACTCGTCCAGCGCAATGACACGTGCTAAAAGGAGCTCTGCAGAACCTCCACGTCAAAGAGCTGCGGTGCTCCAGCAGACATCAAAGCTGACACTGTGGTCGCAGCGTTTCCGAGGCCGAAGCTTTGCCGCCTCACCTGCACACCAAAAAAGCACAAAGGTTTTACTGTTTGAACAGATGCAGCACTAAACATGAGAGGAAGGAAGGTTAAAGGAATGAAAAAAGTGTGAATTGAAAAGGTATGTATCTTTTTAATCCAATGAGAAAAGAGGAAGTGATTTTTGTCAAAGTGTTCCCAGTAGTCTTTTAATTATGATTAAGCTGTTTTTAGCCAAAATCTAAAAACCTATCTTGTTTTCTTGGACATAGTTTCTGGAGAGCAGCTGGAGTTCATAAGAAATCCACCTCTGAGTTGTGGGCGGGACTGCTGGCACAGAGAAAGCCCGCCTCCCCTTCCCATCATCCATCTGTTTTCTCTCCTACTGGCCCCTCAAATTAGAATAATCTAAAATGAATGAGAGTTTTAATGACAGTTTTAAACTTTAATTATTTAAAATTTTTAAAAAAAGTTAAATTTGAAACTAGTATATGAAAAACTTGAAACATTTAAAAGTGTCACCAAGTGAGAAAATAATGTTTATTTGTAACAACAACAGCTTTGTATTTGCAATGTTTGTTTTTTTTGTTTCTTTCCTTGGCGATGTCGTCATTCTGTCTGACATCACTGGAAAAACCGTCTATTGGGACATCATTTCAGCTCCAAAGCAGCACTACACACTTTGCACACTTTTCTCAGACAGACATGGACATTTTCACACTTTTCTCTTTTGCTGAAACTCTCAAAGTTC
This sequence comes from Oryzias celebensis, assembly GCA_014656515.1. Taxonomy (NCBI): domain Eukaryota; kingdom Metazoa; phylum Chordata; class Actinopteri; order Beloniformes; family Adrianichthyidae; genus Oryzias; species Oryzias celebensis. The sequence goes on from BNCR01000001.1 coordinate 54,904,595, forward strand.
AAACCTTCATCGAGAATTAAGTCTAATATTCTGGAAGAATGAAGACAAAGATCTGATCGCATGAAACTGTGAACTGAGGACTGAAAGTGAAAAAGGAAAGAAACAGAAAAATATAAAACCTGAAAACTGAAAATATAAAACCAGCAGGTGTTACAAATAAACATTAAATTTCATTTGGTAACAGTTTAAGGTTTGCATTTTTTGTCATTCAAGCTTTAAATGTACATTTCTTTGATCAAATTTACCATCTGGTTTTTATCCAGTTTAAGATGATCCTTATTTGACCCCATACTCTTACCCGGGGTGGGCACCAACCCTAACCATAAACAAATGGAACTAAGGGAATTTTAACCAGTGAAAATATTCCACCCTAAAAAAGGTCAACTATCTTTAACTCAAGTTTGAAGAAAATATTTTGGCTGGGTTGAAATTGGGGGCTGAAAGATGGGGGGCTCCAGAAGCTGTTTCCAGGATGGCTGTGTGCACTCATTCCACCGCCCCTTGCAAATGTTTTTCTTCTCTAAAAGTGTTCAGAATTGTAAAAGAATCATTTATTGAAGCTTAAAATGGAAAAAACCAAATGTAACTGGTAGGGTGGTCAGGTCCTCTGGAGCAATATCTGAGCTTTGCAGCCGTACGGTTCTGATCCAGATTCCAGCTCAGAAGCGGCAAACAAAGGCCTACATGATTCTACTTGTCTGCAGGTGCATGCATCAGAATGGAGTGGAGCAGGAAGCTTGTAGCCCGTCCAGCGTATTTTCTACATCACAAATGCGATCTTTTTCTAATTTTTGTTTTTTTGGTCTGTTCCTGATTCACAACGATTTCAATGAAGACTTACTCAGAAATGCAATTTTAAGCTCAATTTTCTTTATGTTCTCTGTCATGAGAACAAAACCACAGGATCATGTTAAACCACCAATATTATGAGAATGGGTCTTTTAATCATGTGTATTTCTATGAAGACGCCTGCAGAGAGCAGTGCAGCTCTTTGTTTCTCCCTCTCCCGCATTATTGTGGTTCACCAGCATGTGAGCGCTCGTCCCTCCTCAGTCTGCAGCTTAATGTCAGACAGAAAAACATGCAGCTGGAACAAGGCGTAGACACCAAATGGTTAAAGCTGTCCGCATAGCGAGGAGAGAGATCCAACAGAAAATATTTGTCTTTTAGTTTCCTGCCTGGATTCCTGTGAATGAAATGATGTACGGATGCTCTTGTGGGGACAGGTGTGCTCCCACCAATGGAGCATCAGGTGGGCTCTCAGATGTGAAAGATGGCGGTCAAAGCTGTGCATCTGCTTCTCGGTGAGGGAAATTGCCTGTTTGGCTGCTCCCTGATAACACTGCAGCTTGGAGCAAAAAAAAAAAAAAAAGAGTATTAAGATGGGAAACTTAAGATTTACCGCCTGACCTCAGTGTTGGAAGAAACGAGAACAGAAGTTATCTGTTTTAATCAGCTTTTTCTTATTGACGTCACTGGTTGCTCTTCTTGGAATTATTGGGCTTTTAATGTATGCTTTTAGTGATATAATTGGCTTTTGCCTTTATGTACAGCGTACTTTGAAAGACGCTTTCAAATAATTAGAATTATTAATAGTTTGATTTACATAGATTCAGATAGATGAATTTCCCCCTTCAGACTTTTTCATTTGTTTTCTACACGTCAATGCTCCCTTTGGTCAGGATTACACTTAAAGACCCACTCTGATGAAACTTTAGGTTTCTTTTTGATGTTTTTAACATGTTCTTGTGGCATTTTTCTGATGATGGAGGACATGTATGCATACATCTCATTTCTGAATGTTTCCTTGTTCAAATCATTGTGAATCAGGAGCAGACGAAATAATGCTGTTTGAAAAAAAGGTTCTTTTTGTGACGTAGAAAATATGTCAACAATATACGGGGAAGAGGGGGCGGAGCTGCTCAGCAACCAACGGTCCAGCACACAACTCACGGGTACATTTTTAATGAGCTCCTGCAGAAACTATGTCCTAGAAAACGTTACAAATTTTTAGCTTTTGGCTAAAAACGGCATCATAATTAAAAGACCACTGGGAAGGCTTTGAAAATAGATCAAAAGATGATCATAGTGGGACTTTAAATTAAGAAACAGCTAATTTAAATAAAAATGTATTGGTTTGCTAAGCTGCGGTAGTCAGGTGTTAAGGATTTTCCTTTGATGGTTTCCCCAACACTCCAAAGTTATTACTCGTCTGTGGAAGAACTTTTGCTGAGGATCTAAAAGTTTCTGCATCAACCCTGAACATTTTGTGTGGATTTAAAAGTCTGCAGTTCATTTACTTTTTTGCTCATAAATATTCATAAGGGGTCTTCGCTCCTCATCGTCCTCCATCCCTGTTGCTGCAGAAAGTGTCTGTAGTTTAAAATCGATGTCATCAAGTCCAGGTCAAACTGACAGAATGACTGAGTCGAAAATGCCAAAAAAATTCTAACAACGGAGATGAATTTCAGCTGAAAATGAGCAGCAGCGGCTTCAGAAGCAACATTACCATCTTTCTCTGACGCGTTCAGTTCAACACCTCAGCAAAATGTGATTAAAGACGGCCGCTCTCTGGGAAAAAGCAAAAGCAGAGTTGCACTCTGGGAAAAGGACGTTACTACAGAACACTCTAAGCCCGCTGAAACGCAGACGAGGAGAATTTTGACCTTTCAGAGCTGGGTCAAGCAGCACCAGTCAACCAGACTGTAGAAGTTGTTTCTCTGCTTCCACACAACGGCAGCAGCTGATTACCCAACGCAGAGACAGCGAGCTGATCAGACCTGTAATTTGCATAAATTATCAGAGACAAAACAAGAGACTGCAGAGAAAAAAAGACGTTCCCTCGTGGTCAAACGGGAAGAATGAGTGGATGGAGAATAGGAGGTGAAGATGTGTCAATGGCTGTCACTTCAGTGTTGAAAATCATGTGAAGTAATAACTAAATAAAGGATGAAGCTTTTATTGAAACCAGCAACAACGGACAAATTATGAAATTAGGAGAGCGGAATTCAAAGACCCTCGAGAAAAATTCTCAATATTTGAAAGGTGTTCTTTAAATAAGCTAAAAAGAATCTGGAAATGTGGTCAGAAAATTGGTCTGAACAGGAATCCTTCTGTTAGGAACACAATTTTAGTCACCCAGACATGTTTTCTTAAACTAAGATTATTTTGTTTTTGAAAAACGTTCTTAATAAGATGCAAACCAGAAAATATTTTTTTTATTCTTGAACAAGAGTCTTTTTACTTTCTTAAGGTTCAGTTTTTGCAGAGATTAATTTCTTTTATTGGTATAAAATAATGCTTTATGACATTTGTTTGCAAAGGAAACTTGTAAAATAATCTTACTTTCGTCACCTTTCTGGATTCTCAGTGCTTTTTGTTGGGAGTCATTCCTCAAGAGGCTTTAGTACGGTGGCCCTGGAGTCCAAACCACAGCAACAAGTCAAAAATCGCAAAAAAGTTCACAATTAAAATAGTAAAACAAATAATAAAACAACACATTTCAGAATTCAAAACTTCAGAAAAAAACCATTGCAGAAATAAAAGCAGTTTCCAGGAATCAAAATGAAATGTAAATGGTAGGAAATTATGGGATGTCACTGATTGGATGATGATGTTCAAGTTGTGAAGCAGAAGGAAAAGAGATGTTTTGACCAAATGTTTGCTGTGGGCGTGACCAGAAGCTTAACAAAATATCTCCTGACAAAAGATATTGTCATGCCAAATAACTTTCTGTTTAAAGATGAATAAACTGTATCATCCAGTCATTTTAAAACCTGGTAGTTCTTTTTGTTTTCTAAAAACTTTTATTTTTGTTTTGTTTCTTTGTTTTACTTTTGCTTTGATTTAAAAAATGATGCTATTTTATTATTGGTTTTGCTTTTCTTAGTTGTTATTGTGGTCTTTAATGTATTTATTTGTGTTGATGTTATTTGCACGTCAGGGCCACCGTAGTTGCTCATTCAAGCATTGAATCCGTTTTTCTCAGCACCTGCTTCTCCTGGAAACAAATAAGTTAACAGTGATGAACTCCAAACAGTGACTCTCACTGCAGGTTAACGTGATGCCGTGACCTCCTGACCTCCAAACCTACGGCTCACAGTGGTGAAAAACTATCAATAACTTCTTTACATCAGTCCAACATCATGTACAGTTGTTGTCTTATCTGTTCAAGCACTGAAAGTGAAACGGGATGCGTTTCCTTTCTCGTGATTGCGGCTGCAGCTGCTCCTTAAAATCCACTCTGGCTTCTTTTCCGCCGCCTCACATCCTGCAGCCGTTTTTATCCAGCAGGTGGCTACTCCTCCTTCTCCTTCTTTTTCTTGTTGTGCTCAGACTCCAAACAAACAGCTGAAACAATCTTCCCTCTCCACTCCGAGAGAGTGGGAGTCCGGTTGGTGTTTGTGTGAAGAACAGAGTTGTGGGTAAATGTCACGGAGAGCCTTCTGTTCCATGTCTGAGTAAGTAAACGGGAATAAAAGATGATGTATGAGCAAATCAGCCACTTTGTTGCTTGAAACAGCAAAGACACAAAGCGAAGGCTGCTCCTTAAGTGGCCTGATTTATCATTTTAGGCACAGACATGCAGCTGCTGGGAGACAACATTGTTTTTCCTCAATGTTTAATGGTCCAAACATGAACCCATTTTCTGGATAATTGGCTCCCGTCTCATTCCAAACCCGTCTGAATGCAGTGTACAGCATCCCTTTTTGGGTGGCGTGTACTCGGAGCGCTCAAGTACGCCACGATGTCTACAGGCGTGTCAGGTTTCTGGTCCTGGGTCAGTATTTTTACATGCAGGCGTTTGGAACTGGCTTGGATTTTCTTAAAAAAAAAAATGCCCGCTGATATTTTTTTCTGTTGTTTAGACCTGAACTCTCAGAAGAACCAAATTGAAATGTAGGATTTTTGTTGTTTGTTTTTCTCTCAAACAGACCATGACCTCCTGAATATTAGCAAAACCAAAACCTTTTGAAAGTTTTAAATAACATCTTAGACTGTGTCTGAATTCCCTCCTGACTCCCTAACTACTATAAAACTAGATCTAGCGCACTGGATTTTAAAAGCAATTCAAATACGTCATCGATTTTCACAAAGTGAAAACTTAATTATTAAGAGCATTTTACAATGCCCAATGAGGAAAATGTTGAAGGTTTATTTAAAAAAATATTTTAAAAACTTTCTTAAAACTAATTTAATTATTTTTGTGTATTAATTATTTTTTATTATTTTGATTTTTATGTATTTTTTTTCCTAATAATTTTTGGTCATTTAAATACTATTTTTTGTTGCTAAAAATTGTTCAAATGCATTGTGGTCTATATTCCCCAATTTAATGAACATTGATCCACAATGGTTTTTTTCAAAGTCTTTTGGGAAATTTCCAGGCCACTGGATTTTGAAATTGTTATTTGGACAGTACTACTGAATGACTAACGTACTATTTAGTGCACTGTGTGGTAAATAGGGAAGGAACTGGGACATAAACCACGACTCCATCCATTAAACGATGTTTCCGAGCCAAAGGAGCCAAACTGAAATGGATCTGGCAAAGCCAAAATGCTCTAATGGAAGTTTTAATCTTGGCTAAAAGGAAAAAAAATTCTTAAGGAATTAAAAAAAAAAAAAAAAAAAGGGTTTTCAATTTGAATTGTATTTTGACGGTGTGTGTGTGTCCTCACCTCCAGACCTATTGTCTGACCTGCTTGGAGTAAACACTTTTGGAAACAAAATGTTTCATTTAGGCTTTAATAAGTGATTTCATAGGGATTTATTAAGATGGACCAACTCGTACAAATAGTTTTTTGTTTTGTTAACATTTTGTTCTAAACTGAATTTTTTTGTCACTTACAACACACATTTTTGTCACCTAAATAAACAAAAAATAGTTACATCAATATTTGAAACATATAAACTGTTTGCTTAGATCTAGCAAAAAACAATCATTAATGGCAGTACAACATTCAACCTAACAGATGATTTCCTTTTTGAATGCTTGTGTGGAACCTCTTGTTTCTAGATTTTGATTTTGTATTATAATATTTCTTGTTAAGTAAGAATGTGATGACTTGATGCACAAACAGATTGTTTATTCTTTCTAGAGGTGTTTTTCTTAAAGTCTCACTCCAACTATGTTTAATCTATTTTCAAATTGTTCCCAGTGGTCCTTTAATTGTGATGCAGATTTTAGCCAAAATCAAAAAGTCTGTTGTTTTTAAGACATAGTTTCTGCAGAACGGCAGGAATTCATTAGAAATTCACCTTTGAGTTGTGGCTGGGACTGTTGGCGTGGAAGTAACCCTCTGCTGATATCCCATCATCCCTTGTTTACACTCTCTCCTGCTAGCTTACAGTCTGCCACAACCCCCAACATAGCATTCCTGTTGCAACAATAATCAATAACCAATTTTTAAAAATAAATTTTGATTCTTGTGGAACTTCTGTGGGCGCAGCAGATAGTGATATTGAGTATCAGATACTGGGTAAATATCAGAAATCTGCTCTTCTGTACCTCCAAACTTGCTGATTTTTAATTCTGCATGTATCTGGGAAGTATTATCAACACAGAAATATGAACAACTGTCTAAAACATTTGCTTATGATGCATCTGCAGCCAGTTGAAGTGACTAAAACCAAACTTGGAGCCTAAAAAAACCTGGGATGCGGCAGATGACAGACCCCGGTAAACGCTCAAACATGCAGCTCGCTGGGCCTGTGAGGAGCACTGACCCCCACCGGCCCCCTCGATCTGTCTCACTGGCTGTCAGCCCGGAGGGCAGGTCGCAGGAATGGATGGGCCTGTCGCCGCTTCTCCGCCACACAGATGGCTCCCTCCATCAGTGGGATCGCCGCCATAATGGGCGGCGCCCTGACGTCAGGACTGGGCAGACGTCCATTGGCGCTCCCTCCCTCAGCACCTGTGGACCTTCTGAAAGGAGGGTGTTGGTTCTGGATCCTTTGGAGAGCCGGGTGTTGGCCTTTTGTGAATTGGAGCTGAAATAGAAACTCGAGCTGAACGGCAAAGTCTCACTTCACTTGACTCAGTTCCTAGAAGTCACTATGATAAAAACTAAATTTGGAAAAAGGGATTTAATGTTATACAATAACAGACTTAAAAAAGACTTAAAAAAAAAAAACTTGATAATTACTACTTTTTAAAATGTATTTTACCACTTAGTAGTCTGGGTTTTTTTTTTTTACTTTGTATTTCCTACTTATTTTTTTCAATTTTACAATTTACTCAAATGTTCCTTTAAAATATTTCTTGTGTCATTATAACCAACTTTTTTGACAGATTTTCTTTATTATATTACACAATAATTCCAAAAATAATCAAAATAACAAAACCAAAACAATTTAAAATCCAAACTATTAAGTTGATCATTTTCTTACTGCAAAAATCCCAATAAGTGAGTTCAAACATTTTTTATGATTCATTACAACTCGTTAAAGTGTAAAGACTAAATTTAAATGAATAAACATGAAAGTAAAAGCGAATACATCATAACAAAGTGAAAATGTAAAAAGAAAAGCCCTTTTTCCAAGGGCCATCATAATTATGAATCGTAACTCTTGTTATGTATGTTTTTAAATCAAACAATTGAAATCTAAAAACATTTTTTAAAACTTCATTTTAAATTATGAATGAAAACTGCTCTGAAGGGGGGGGGTTGTGTCATTCCTACATCACTGTAAACATCGATGTGATTGGCAAACACACAGAGACTGCTAAACTACTCTTATAAAGTCATACATGATCTCTGTTAGTTCACATACTATTTTATGGCCTTAACTCATTTTAATTTCCTTTGGGGGAGGTTGCTTCCAAACACGCTGCATCTTGTCATATACTGTCTGTCTGAATGGTTCAGATTCTTGAGCTGCAAAGAAGCAGCTTTTGTCAAATGAAACCTTCAGTGTTCTGTCCACACCTGAAACATTCATTCTCACGCTTCTGTTTGTGTAATCCTTGATGGGAAGTTTCAAGGTTTTTCTTTTAGCTTCATAACCAAAAGCAGGAGGCATCACAGACTGTGAAACAGGTGTGGAAGCTGTGACATGAAGCTGATCTGTTTTAATCTACAATGACATTGATATCTTGTTAGACTTCAAACAGAAAACAGGTCTAAGATTGAGCTACTTGTTACAGCAGCTTACAAAAACATGTCCCTTTATTTGTGCATAAACATGTATTTGAATAATTCTCTTAATGTACTTGTATCTCAGACAAACTTTTCTTATAAAGTTTAAAAACCCTCCATACCATGGTCCTCCCTCCACCAAGCATGTCAATTTGTGCAGACTAATACCACCCAATCACTCCAGAGATTGTATCTCCTTTGGATTCGAGTCCACCTCCATCCATCTGTGCGTTATACTTGGTGATGTATGAGTTAGATGCCATGGAAACCAATTTCTAAATGTTCTCCATGGGGATTTTGGGCTGATCTGAAGGCTACTTGACTCTGCAGGAAGTTGGTGACCTCTGTGAACCTCATCATCTGCTGTCAGCTCACATAATCGAACACTTTAGAGTTTATACTTCTCCCAATCACTCCCACTTTGTTAAAAGTCCAGCTGATTGTGAAAACATAACAACCAGAATTCCCTGAGTACCTGGATATCCTTGGATATCAGAGTTAACATTTTATAAATTAAAAAATTTCAGAAAATAAAAATGCAGGAAAACATTTCCCTGCGGCCTTTTTCTTTGTTCAAAAGTCGCACATTGTTGTATAAAATGTACCTTGTAAAACCAAAATCCAAAAAGGTGATTGATCTGATTCATTCTTTTAATCAATTGATAGCACTATAGGGAACTTTACAAATATTTATATGTATGTTTTTGTAACTTTGCTAGCTTGGGAATTTGAATTAAGCGGATTTTCGACACAATAAGACGACGTGGTGAAGAGAATCCAGTAATTTTCTAAAATAAACCTTCTTTCAGAATCAGGTTATAAATAAAAGCAGAAGAAAATGCAGATTGGGTTTTATTCCTCTGTGGCCTGGGATCTGTCCCACGGATCAATATCAGTCCACAGCCCACTGCTTTAAATTACAGATACGGCAAATTTTCAACAAGATATTGCATCAAAAAGGTGTTTTAGAAAAAGTTTGCAGCATTTCCATATTTTTTTTAACCCAAATCTTTAAGTTTTGAATTCATACTTATATGGACACTAAAATACAATGGTGAAAAATTCCACTTGTTAATGTTCAGCTCTAACCCTAAGAAGTGATGTAAAATCTGAATTTTTAATACATATATATACATATATATATAACGTATATAAATATATAAGTTGTGCTGAGTTTTCAGCACAATCAAACAGACGTTGAAGTTTTAGACATTTGACAGAAGACGAAGGATGTGAAAGTCCCCAGACCTGAACTCCTGACACCCTCTTGGTTTTAATCGTTCCAGCTGCTGCATTCAAAGACTTCTGTAAAACGCAGATGAAACCATCTTCGTGTCTCCAGCTGATTCATGTTGCCTTCACTCCAGAGACGTGAACATCCTCGCCTCCCTTCTCATCCGCCACTCCTGTTCACTTAAAGTGGGCCCTGCTCAGATGGGAAACATCACTTACTCGTGTTCTGTGATGTTATCTACATTTTTTACATGAACAGGCACTTTGGGAAACAACAGCAGGATCGATCAATACACGAGAACCAACTTTCAGCTGTCAAAGTAGATCAAACTCAAAAAGAACTCAAAAAGACCATGAAACCAACATTTTAAAAGATCATTTTTTTAAACTAAACTAAGAAAAATCTTAATAAATGATCGGTTGATCCAAAACCAGCTCTATCACAAAACCTGTGACGTTTTCTAGGACATAGTTTCTGCACAGCATCAGTAGATCAATAGAAATTCACCTCTTGAGTTGTGGGTGAGACCATTGCCGCAGTGCAACCCCGCCCCCCTTTTCCTCCCCATGGCTGAGAGCTCAGAACAGTAAGCTTGTGGCCCGCCCAGTGTATTTTCTACATCACAAATACAATCTTTTTCAAACAGCATTTTTTGTCTGCTTTTGATTTACAACAATTTAATTTTAGGGCTGCTAGGCTGCAATCAGCTGCTCGGGTCAGACTTCTCCTTCTGCACACAACCATCCCCTTCACTAGCTTTTCATTTGTTCCATCCTTCCCCTCCTTCCTGTTTCCACGTCGACTCAGGATGATTCTGGTCAAAATGTTTTCAGATGCATCAGTTTCCTATTGAGAAATCTGAGCTGCTTCAAGAGAAATACCTTTTTGATTTAACAATAGAAGCAAAATTTAACTCCCCTTTCATGGAAAAAGGTCAAATTAATTATTTTAAAAGAAGGAAATTTAATTTCCTTCTTAGGCTTGGGTTTATTCAGATCATCTTAAATCTATTTAAAAATCTAATTGTGAGTATGTGCAAAAAATGACAAAACAGAAAGGGTGCAGTGGCTCTTCAGGTGAAAACACGACTGTTGGAAAAACTTTTAAATAAAGTCACATGAAAACCTTTTAAGAGAAAATTAACATTTATTATCAAGATAAAAGTGGTCAGAGTCATGGTGTGTTATTTCTAAAAAAACAGAAGAAGTGTGATGGCGTTTCAGACACAAAAACAGGGATTAGGCTGCGATTGCCGACCGGGAAGACGCCAAAAACAGATAAGGTTCCCTTTCAGACAGGAAATGAGGGAGATGTACTGAGCCGCCTTTCACACAGCTCACTCATCATCGCCAGAGCTCTTCCTGCCTCCGTCACACGCCAACTTTTGGACCAAAAAAAAAAGAAAAAAAAAAAGCTGAAGCCGCTGGCAGTGTGAAGCCAGGTTGGAGATCACGTCACTGATGGAAAATCACCTACACGGCGTGCACTGGACCACAGAAGATCGTGCACAAACACACAGACATGTTGCTCAAGGGGTTGCCATGACAACCTCTCTCTGCTCCTAGTCGGTCAGGATGACTGCGAGGGTGTGGAAAGTGTAATCGAGAGGAGTCATTTGCGGCGGCACGGGGAAACTCATTTTGTTGCAGAAATGTTCATCTTGAAAGAGCATTTGAGGACTGCGAACTCCGGCAGCGGGAGGAGCACTGCGATTCTGCCGGAGGCCAGGAAGTCCCGCCCCATTTCCCTTCAATAATCCTTCACTGATCCCATCATTATCACTCGCTTCCACTAGTCTGTCAGTTCGACTTTGAACAAGACCATTACACCTTCATTTGCAGAGTGCTCAAGCAATAAGCTTGAAAAAATGTCCTCTGCAGAGATGAAATGATGTTGCAGTTCAGCAAAGTTCTCCCAGGAGGGAGAATCTGACAGCTACTTTAGGTCAAATAAAAACATTGCTCATAGTTTTCCGGGTAGATGCTTAACATCAGCTTAAGTCATTTATGTTTTTTTTGTTTGTTTTAATTTCTATGCAAGAAAAACACATTTTAGGTCAAATGAGGAAAAATGCAATAAAACCATCTACCATCATTAAAGGGAAATCCCAAACTTCAGCATCCTCCTCAAAGGGATTTATTTTTACACCCTGATTTCAATTTCCTGTGTCTTTACCTTGAAAATAAAACCTCACAGCTGTCTGCTGCTGGTCCTGCTTCCTCTTTGTACTGTTGCTGCAGTTATTTGCAGCCGCAGGAAGAAAAGCTCCATCACCAAATAATAGCACAGATCCGACGCCACCTCCTGTAGCTGCTCTGATTGAGGTTTTCTGAGTTTCAGGGTGGAACTTTCCTTTAATGTCCCCTAACCATCAGAAACTGCAGAAAGAATGGATGCTGCGGAAACACTAGCATTTTGGAAAATTGCAATAATTTGCAAAAATCCATTTAGAAAATTCACTATAATTTTGGCAAGAAGTGATTTTAGATATAACGATTTTATATTTCAGCTAAAAAAGGCAAAAAAAAAAAAAATGATGAAAACCCTTTTTAAACTAATATTTCGACCCATGCAGATCATCTTTTATTCCCAGTGGTCTTTTAAATATGATTATGCATTTTTTTCCCCCCCAAAAAAGACTTGTTTTCTAGGACATAATTTCTGAAGAGTGGCAGGAGTTCAACAGAAATTGATCTTTGAGTTGTTGGCATGGAGCAACCCCGCACCCTTTCCTCTCCTCATTGCGGAGATCTCGGAGCAGGGAGCTTGTGCCCTGCTCAGAGTATTTTCTTTGTCACAAATACAATCTTTTTCAAACCGCATTTTTTCCCTCTGCACCTGATTAACAACAATTTGAATAAAGAAATACTATGAAATTAACTTTAAGCTAAATTTTCTGAATACACATCCTCCAACATCAGAAAAATGTGACAAGAATTTGTTATGGGTGTCAAATTATTCAGTTAATTGCATTCTGTAAATAATCACTACAGAAAAATGGCACATTTTTCCTTTTATCGAGTTAATCTCATTTTTAATTTAAAACTATTGCCTATTATTTAGGAGGAGTGCGTTATCACAACTTAAAAGAGGAAACAGAGGCCTGTTTGTGTTAGACTTTTGCTTAATTTCATTCCATTAATTTCTGATGATGCAGACCTTAAAGGGCATTATACTGCTGGGTTAGTCAAGTGCAAAAAACAGAATAGATTACATCAATTATTAGCACTGTAATCTAAATTTTTTTGTGTTGCCTGATCGGTTGCATTGTCATGGTAACAGCTATAGAGCTTGCACTGACCATGTCAGCACTATTTTCATCCGAGTAGGTCTTTAATGCTAGAAGTCCCTTAACTTTTAAGCGGGGAGCTAAAGCTAAGAGCTATTTGTTTCTGTATTTCAAAAGGGGAGGAGTCAAGTTTTGATCTAAAACCATCTCTTGAAGTTGCAATTCTGCAAGATGCGGTTCTTAACTCACTAGTAAAATGACGGATTTGACAGATGCAAAATTAAGAATAGGTACAAACAACAAAAACTAACAGAAATCCGAAATACAGATTTACCGTGTCTTCTTTTAAAACCTCAGCTGTATTTGTTAGAAATCTAGCACGTCTGTGTTTTGCTACTTGATTTATTGTGAGAACATGCTGGAACAGTGAAGAAACAGATTTAATAAATAAAACGATTATTTATAGAAAATCTGAAATCAGATTCTTCTGTGCAGAAATGATTGCTCCACAAGATTAAAGTTTGCAAATTTCTATTAAACTCAGACTGGATTTGCTTGGTTTTGTATCACGCTGTTGTGGTTTTGTAGCTGAGCTTTGGATCACAGTCGTGTTGCACCACAAAGCTTTCACTGTCTGACAGATGAGCAACGTTTGACTCACTTTGGATTAGAGGCAGAATCATGACCAACTCTGCTCCTAAATTGCTTATCTAACCTGCTTTTAGATCCTGTTGGAAGGATTTTCTCCTGTTCTAGACTGGGACACTGAATAGAATGCAACTTCGTGTCATAATAAAGTGCTATACACCATGACGAGTAAAGTTATTGCTGGATATAAACCTCAGAGTAAATATGAAACCACAATGTACAGTCAGCATGTGAGGATGATTTTTGGTTTGAACTGGTCATTTTTGATGAGAAACGCACAGTTCTGCTTCACAACCCAACTTATTTACCAGAAATGTAAAACTTAAATTTTTAAAATAAAATCGTTCCAAATTGTCTTGTTCCACCCGATCTTAGGCCTCCAGCAGCGCCCGGAGGTCCTCGTCCATGCCTGCAGCACTCAGATGCTCCAGGCTGTGGTAGCGATGGACAACCCTGTCTGCCGTCACCACCACCATCCGAACTCCATGGGTGTCCTCGCCGAGCTGGCAGCCGATGGCCGAGCTCACAACCATGTCAAGGCCATTGTGGCAGGCACCGGCGTTCCTATGGTAATGGCCAGAGAAGACTGCCTTCACACCTGTAATGAATGAGACAGACAAAATGTGAGGAGACCCCAAAGAAAAAACCAGCAGATGTTTAGGAAAACTCCTCAGGCTTTTATGAGCCGGACGGGAAAGTTGTCACTGCACAAAACCTTCAGGGAGATTTTATTTGTATCACAAAACAAGTGTCTTTCTTCATAAAAATCCCAGAAGCGCACAGGTTCCCTTTTTTCCAAGTCAAGCATAAGGTCTAAGTCAAAACCCTAAGTCACTGAAGTAATAATTATTAATTCATAGCTATAAAACCATGAAATGTTGAATGTTTATTTTTTTATTTTTTTTTTTAAATGGTGCCTTTTCTGTTGGTTTTATCTCCATAGCAACCATTTTATATTTAGATTGTCTGGGGATGACCAACGGGACTATGTAATTTTTAGATTAATCGGCAAAAGTACATTTTGGGATTTCCATGGCAACAGAGATTTCTTGTTCACCATGACCACATTTCTAATATGCTCATATTGTATGTTATGTTATTTAATTCAACTTGAGCCAAGGATCCATGTATTAAACTTTCACATATTCCAGTAAAAAAAAATGTGCGAGCAACATGGAAATGCCACTTTTGCAAGCTCGCCATGTGAACGGCATTCAAACTTTGAAAACTTTAAAACCAGCATTTTCTTTCCCCAAGTAGCTTCACAATGATGCTTGAAGAGTTGAGGAGTCCATGGATCAAATTCCCTGGGAGGATGTAAAATTTGTAACTACACATGATTTCTTTAAATTCAAGATGGCTGTCTTTTCCTGAGGTCAAAGGTCAAAGAAACTTTAGCTGTGGTTGCAAACTTAACTTGGTGGCGTGTGCGAGAAGATCCTTTGAACAAAGGCTTTCTTTTCCCATATTGTGGAAAAATGTGAAAATCGACAAGTTTTACACTTTGTCACAATATGGCCTACAAGCAAAGGTCCCGTGATCATATAATAATAATTTAATAACTTTCTTTAGATATCTTTAACACGGGCTGCTTTGGTTGAGTTGATTCAGAAGAAATGCAGATTTCCGATAGGATTTTCTTTATTTTTTGATTGATATCTGAAAATTTAAATGTTTGAATGAATTCCAGCTGAGCAGGAGCGGCTCTCATTTCTAAGTGAATCTGCTCAGCGGAGCGAAGCAGCTGCTGCTGTGTCTCCAGTGGAACACCAGGCTAAAAAATAATGAAAAATCGGGCAACAATAGAGTTTAAATCGCAGCCTTCGTGTGAGGAAGACATCCGTCTGTCCCAGAATTCTGTACAACAAAAGACGAGGAAGACCCCCTCCCTCTTGTATATCCCACTGCTGATACTACCCCCATGTCAGCACCGAGAAATTGCTCTGAATCATCAACTCTGCCACTCTGCATAATAAAACAGCCGCAGAATACAAATGTGACCTAAATTTGTGTTAATATCAGGAGCTATGGGAGGTTAGCATTGCACACGGTGGGCCATTAAATTATTAATCTGCCATAGATGGGAATTGATGATTTAAGCTGCTATGTGTGCAATTTATTTCTAATGGAACTCTGGGGGGTGGGGGTATTTTGTGTGCCCACTGGTTTGTGACGCCTTGGAGCAGCCGTGGGATTATGGCGAGAATCAGATTTTTTTAGAGACGGTAACTTTGATGTCACCTTGACTCAGCAGCGGCTGACCGGCTTTGGTGAGCGGACACGGTGGTTTCTGTGACCTTGATGTTTCCAGTAGGGAAGTGAAAGGCCATAAAAAATGCTCTCTGTAGACCCATTCCGCTGCACAACTAAGCTCTATTGAACTCTTTTTGACTTCTCTACAGTCATTAGGCTTCATGAGAGAAAACAAGCATCAGACGAACTCATTGAACTCGTTCTTTAAAGACCCACTCCAATGAAAATGGTGTTTTTCTCATGATAGAGGACGTTCATAAAGAAAAATACACCTAAAATTGCATTTCTGAATAATATTTTATTCATAGCAGGAATCAGGAAATAAATGCAGTTTTAAAAAAAAGAGTATTTGTAACGTAGAAATGATGCTGATGATTGGAGTGGGACAAAACCAGGAGAAACTAAACCTTTAAGCTAAAGTAGTTCTTTGGAGTGAAACTTCCAGAGATTAGTCACTCATGGCTTCACATGAAACTCTCAGATGATCTGCATCCCACACAGCACCATGCAAGGAGCAAATGCAACCTTCTCCATATGGACATGACGTATTTGTGATGAAACCACGCAACACAAGAAGGAGCGGATAAAAGCGGCAGCAGCTCTGAAAAGGACCACTCCAGCTTATTTGGAAGCTTTTGGGATTTAATATAAAACAAAAAAAGAAATATTACTCGTGATTGTTTTTTATTTTTCTATGATGGATATAAAAGAATAAGATTGGCTCAGCGTCACTGCAAAAATTCAAAATTATAATGGCACAAAAGACAGGGGAAAAAGGGTGGGTTGAAGAAATTGGAGGGTGATTACAGGGGAGGTGGGGTAGAATCATAAAAAAACAGGCAATAAGATACTGGAAGTTTATAATAAGACCCCCGCTGAAGCACCAGCGGTGGCCAGGACCTCCCCACACTTTAATGTTCATACTGTCAAAGTTCAAACCTTCATAGAAAAATAAATTCAGTTTTACAGAGTGAAGCCAAAGATCTGATCACGATAAAGGTTTATGTCAATTCCTCAAACTGGACACAATCTCTCCAGGTGACATGGCACAAAGAAGGTTGACAAGTCAGCAGCCAATCAGGACGTAGAACACAGCAAGCAAGCAAAAAATGAACCGCGAGAGAGCATTGGAGCTGAAAAAGCGGAAGACTTTGTATTCTGTCAATGAACTGAAAAATCTCAATGGAGTCAGTACTTAATATTTACACTATGGCATATAGGAAATATGTAAAAAGTCTAAGAAAAAAATACTATTTTTTTAAAGTGGTGTTTAGTCAAGAATGCAAAGCAGGTTAGTGACAGAGCTTTTAAAGCTGTCAGAGCAGGAAAAAGTTTAAATCCATCAAAACCGCAGATGAGCTGCTTTCACGATGAGTTCACCTTTGGACCAGAAAGGGCGAATCATGAGTGTAAGCAAGAGCAATAATCCTGAACGGACTTCCCTGCTGCAGACGATTGCTGCTTCCCAGATAAGGACAACCTCAGTTAACAGCTTTGAAGAAACAAGCCGTTTCAATTTCCCTGCATTAAAGTAACACATATCCCTACTTGTGTTCGGTTATCCTAAGTGCCTTACAGGACAATTAGCATGGTCGCCCTTGAGGGACTTAAAGTAATCTGTGACTGTTACCGCCATGGCTCCAGCCATTAAGCTTCATCATGTATAACATCCTTCTTCTACTGATGATTTTAAAGCCATTCTGACTGTAGAAGCGAGCACATTCTAGCTGTCTGCCTTTATCCACTAAGCTGCTCACTGATTAAAGCCCTGCTGTATTTGGATGCAGTAACATATCGGTATTAAATTCACTAAAGGATTATTAGGTCTTCCTTCTCCTTGTGTTTTATGTCTTCTGGCATTACATAAGCTTTTTTGGAGAGGATGAACGTGCAAAACGAATAACTCCTCGCCTTACTTTGCCAAAAGTTCCTATCCTCCTGTCTGCCCTGAAAACAGCGGTGGATCTTCAGCTTTCCAGGTGATGAAGACTCCCGCTTTGGGACCGACTTTGACAGACAGAGTTGCTGAGAGTAGAAGGAGAAGTAGACGAAGTGAATATTACGGTGCTGGAAAAAAAAAATCCGGAGTAAGAAGGCAGAGTGATGAAAACACAAGGAGTTCAAGTGGAGGAAAATTACCTCCAGCTAAATTGAATTGTGGTCAGAAAAACGCACAAGAAGGAGAGCGGAGGCTCCCCCAATATGCACCATATTTTCTGTGTATTAAGACTTTAATATGCTGGGGCCATCTGAACCACATAATCCACAAACTGAGAATTTGATTAAATATTATGAAGCAGCTCACAATGTTTAAAGGCTATGGGAAAAATTATAACGTGGGCCGCAAATAAGAGGAAGGGAAGAAACAAAAACATCAATTCAGGTTTGATGTTTTTGATCCATCCTTTAATCTGCCCTCCCACACTTTCCCTTCTCATTTTCCATAAACAGCCTTTCATCTTTTGGTCACTGATCCTGTCCTTTATAGGCCTGGATTTTTACAATAGGGGGTTCAATCCTGGAAGGGAAATATTTGTTTTCAGATCTATCCTCTTATTTCTGAGAAGAACAGAAATTTTGGACAGTAAAGCAACAGAAAAAGTCAACATTATCACTGCTTTAAGCAATGACTATTGAAGGAAAAGGTTTGTAGAATAATAAAACGGTAGATGTCCCTTATTTGCACAAAACGAGGCGTTTCGCAAGTTTTGCAAAAGACCTGTCTCTCTGTTCTTTTTTTAGATTAGTTTGCATGAAGTGCATTTAAGGTCTTTTGACTGTATCTAGTAACTAGACTGTAGTAATTATGATGTCATCAACAGAAAACGATTTATTTCCGGGATGAAAGGAGATCAAATCAGTCACTTTTTTTTGCAATAAGGACACTGCCATGTTGGAGCCAGACAACTTTAGTAAGCAGTGATTGGTGCAAGTCAAACCTTTTATGGCAACCTCTCAGGTCCAATCCTGAGTGAACATTTTAAATGAAATCTGTGGATCAATCATTTTGAATGTTGGATGTGGGGCCAGCAGGTACTTCATTTTATGGAGACATAACTTGTCATTAAAAAAATATCATGAAAAAAATGAGGATTACAAAAACACGTTTTAAAAAATGCAGCAGAGTAAGAGTAGTTATTCTGAAAAATATAGTGGCTGAGCGATAGAGGTTTATTTTTCCAATGGAAGTCGGAGATTTTGGCTTCTTGGAGGCAGCAGGCACTACCTGTTTGGAATGCGAGGAGGGAGAGGTCATTCAGTCCAGTTCTAATTTACAGTCAAAGAGAAACTCAAACAAAAACCAACTTCATTAAGGCGTGACCTACTAAAAAAATAAATAAAATCTTCTTTTCTTGGCATTAAACTAATAAGAAAAAATAGGAAGTTCATTAATCTACTAAAAAACGTTTAACTCCTTTAGGAAGTTAAGTCTACATCCCTATATTTTACTTCCTTTATTTAACCAGGTAAGTCCTATTGAGATTAAATTACCATATAATTTACAAAGAAACTCTGTATTTAGGGTCTTTATGACAATAAGTCAACGACAGGAAAAAATAGTAAATTGGAAAAAAGAAAAGAAAGAGCTTAACAATGGTCAAACCATTTCATCATTAGATATTTTTGCTTACATTTTATAGGTTTGAAATTTTTAAGTAAAAGCCGATCCTACCATGAATGCAATGACTTAGGCTGGCAAAGTCAAGATCCACCAGATCTTTGAAGATAGATCTCAAATCTGTCAGATTCCTCATTTGAGCAGACACAAACAAGTTTAAAAAGCCGAAGATGCAAAAACTCAAGGACTCGTCTTCCATCCTTACTGCAGACCAAACTCCATAGGCACATCATTCACGTCAGACAGAAGAATGAGATTTGACTTCAAAAAAATGAATTAAAACACAGTTCTGGTGTCCTTTGTATATCACTGTGTAGAACTGTGATGGTCAGTTCTAGTAATAATCGAAAGGTCAAAGTCAGGAGACGTAAAATCGTTAGGAGGGAAAGAGTAGGAGTACTTTGCTGCTTAGAGCACGTGATGTGTTCAGTGACTCGATCAGCGGGTAGAAAACACAAAGGATCGATTCGAGCGTTCTCATCTTGAACTTCTATCCATTCATTTTCTTAACTCCAAGTGTCTATTTGGGGGGGGTGTTGCAGGCGCCTGTTCTGGCTGCTGTTGGGTGAAGGCGGGGCATACCCTGGATAGGTCACCAGTCTGTTACGTGGCTCTTGAGGCTGGAGCGATTATATTCACTATGTCAGCCCCTGGTCGGCTGACGGGTGGGGCAGACAGTGAGCTGCTGCTGCTAAGGAAGGCAGCCTGCTCAGGCCTCCTGACCCCCCCTCCCCCGGTACAGTTGCATGCGACTAAAGCTACATTTACACTAGCTGTGGCTACACACATACAAGCAATCACTTCCAATGAAAAGTCTATGTAAACAGGCGTATTTGCGCATTTTTGGCTTCCGCATTCAAACCCTCACATTCATGCATCACTACCCAAGTTTTTAAGTCTGTTTTTGGGCTCTACGTACAAAACACACGGCCATTGAGGTTGCGGTTGGTTTGTGCCCATCTGAAATGATCTAACACCAAGTCTTTGATATATCAGAACAGAGCTAGGAAAGAAAAAGCTTGGAGCAAGATTTGTGAGATTTGCACTGTTTCAACATTTTTTACCAAGCCTCTTCCAACTGTGAGTACATGCGCTCGTATCCGGTAGTAGACAGTACAATGTGAACAGCAAAAAAAAAAAAAGCATTAGAGAACTTGGGTTCACCGTGTTTCTGAACACGCATCACATGCTCTCTAGCATAAGGCTTTACCGCTGCCTTATTACCTTTTCTCTGGGCTTGATGAGGTTTCCCTCACCTCTAAATGAAAATCAGGAAAAATACAGAGAAGGATCGTGTCACTGTTTAAAAAAACAATGAAGTTACTGGCTTTATGGTTGCTCTGTATGGACTCCTCAGTGTGTGATGAATGTGTCTTCAGTGGTGAGTGGAGCTCTAGCAGATAACAACCACCAGCGGCAAGAGACCCAGAAAGACTGAGAGAAGCAGAGGTAGAGATGGATAGACTGAGCAGAGCAGAACAGGCTTATCTTTGTCTTTAATTACCTACAGTATGTACAAACTCTGCCGCCGCAAGCAAGGCGGAGAATTCCAATGAATCTTTCCTGCTGCACCTTATGGATGTGTGTGTGTGTCTTAGCCAAGTAAACAAGGTTTAGAGGCGAGCAATGGCTGAAGGAGAACCTGTAAATGTGCATTCATCTGTCATTGGGTGTGTTGATAATGCAAGTAGAAAAGGGTATAAACCTCAGAGGATAATATGTGTGTGTCAGGGGGTGGGGGATGAGGGGTGGGGGGAATCTAATTACAGCACTCAAACTATAAAGATTGGAGAGGCTGAGAGCAGTCATAGGATTTGTGCTTTTTCACTCTCCTCCCAGTAAGCAGACACCAAGCTGGAAAATTCAGTTGTCTCTGAGGGGACACAGTGCACATATGCACTAGAATACACCTCCTCTGTGCTGCCAGGAATGCCAGCTTTTCAGCAAGATGGCAACTCAGAGAAGAATGCATCGTTCTCCTCCAGATGCACACTCTTTGCGAGCTGAAATCTATTTGTGTGCTAAAAAATTGACAAAGTTGGCAAAGATGGCGTTGTTTTCACATGGCTATAGTGTGACCAACTTGGTGGCACATGTGACCCAATTTCCCAATGGAAAACTAATAAAAATAATCTCAGGTCATACCAGTGCACCCAATCGTATGATGTATGATGTATGATGTTCACCTTTCATGGTCTCACAGATATTTTTGTGCATTTTTCCGTGCTTTCTTTAACAGCAGATTGAGTTTTGCATCCTGATTGGCGGTACACCATTGTCAATCTGTTTGCCTCCTGTACAGCATGCATTCAGTTTGTCAAACCCACATAAATCTTCTATGGTGATCAGATCTTTGTAGTCATTCTATAAAACTGGACATTTTGAGAGTTTGAAATCAAAGTTTAAGTGTGAAAATGTTTATGTCTGAGTGAGAAAAGTGTGTAAAGTGTGTAGTGAGGAGTTTTATAGCTATAAACATCTAGAATTATTGTAAAACATAAATATAACTACTTTATGGATTTTACCTATTGTGGGTTATTTTCAGAACCTAAGTCCTGTGATAAACAAAGGAAGACTGTACTGGAAAAATAAATCTCTAGCCAATATTATGGTGTAAAACCAACTGAAGATGGTGAAAGGTGCGAGTCCACCTCTGACTGGCCGAGGTCCAGGTATTTCTGTTTGGTGGTCAGGCTCCATTTGCAAAAGCAGTCAAAGGGAGATTGGTAGCTAGCTGCATCTGAATAATACAAGTGGATATCGCCTCAAACAATGAGATTAGACATAAAAAGGTAAATTCTTTGCTAAAGACACAAACGTTTTTCGAAAATCCATCCATTTAGAACCTGCTGAATCCCTTTCGGGGTCATGGGGAAACTGGAGTCAACCCAGTAGCCCAAACTATTATCAGTCGGAGCAGCTCCCTAAAAACTCCCTGTTGTGGTCCAAAATAAGCCAGCTGCACCACAGAACAAGTACCTTATTTTCCAGTATATAGGTAGATTTGTTTCCAATAGTTTGACCTAGGGTACAACATGTAGGCAGGAGCGACTTATTAATGATTTTTTAAAACATAAATAGGTTCATATATTTGTTATTTTCCCACTAACAACTGGTCACCTTTTAGTGGCTGTTTCCTGCTAACAATCGCTACAGGGACACTGTAGGTGTGTGAATCTATGGAAGTTTTTTTAAAGTCAAAATTCAAAGTAATCTGCAAATCTCAATTAACAATTCAACTTGCAATTTGATCAGTTTGAAAATGCATTTTGCAATTGGCAATTCAATATGGAATTCAGGCTTGAATTCCAACATTGAATTTATAATTCAAATGACAATTTAAAACAATAAATAAAAAAAAACAAAAAAACAAAAATCAATTAGATTTTAAATTGTCATGGTTTTTTGATGCCATAATTCAATATGAAAATGGATCTTGATATTTACAATTCAAATTGCAATTTGACCTTTCATTTTGAAAACGTATTTTGCAATTTACTATACAGCATTTAAAATCAATATTTTTATCCTTGATTTACTTTAAACTCATTTTAAAGTAATCTAACATTTATTGCATTGTAATTTGTCCAGTTGTTTTTCTTTCAAAATTCAAATAAAATTTAAAAAACAGCACCCGTAGTGTAATGCATTTTCATTTGCATAGCATTGCGCTTTATCTGGGTCAAAATTCAAATTTCTGGCAAAGACCAATGGCTTTCCACCAATCGCATCAGTGCAAAGTCGATACACAAAAACTGCATCAGAATCAGCTGATTCAGAATGATTGCATAAACAACCAAACAGTTACTGTGCTTTCAAAGGCCATGTGTTATTTAGGTATCCCCATGACATGTCCGGTGATAAAGGGTAAACAGAACTCTACATATGCTCAATTAATTCAAACATTTTCAGCACATTTTCCCCCTTCAGTTGGATTTTCTTTTGCTTTTTTAAAAAACCAGGAAAGGGTTCAGGTAAGGAGGATAGACATCTTTTAATAATTTAATAACCCGCGCATCGTGCAGTGATTTTACATTCAGTGACATTCCTGTTTTTGACAGCACAAAGGGAGGAAGTTAAATATAAAAAGAGCTGCTAAGAATGCAGTCCAGAAAATGGAGTTTAGGATGTCTCAAAAGCTAGATTTGCCTTTTTTTAACATTAAAATTGTTTGTTTTACAACAAAAAGTCCTAGAATGACCCTAAAGAGGATTATTGTGTTGATACCAAAGATAGTTAAAATGTTTAGGAATTTTAACAGTGAAAAAATGTACAGAAATAGGAGTAATAACAGTAATAATTGAAAAAAAAACGGATGTTTTACAACATTTACACAATTAACAATGGGACAGTAGATTTGTAGCCGCTGGGGGGGTCATCACAGAGAGAGCGTCATTAAAACCAGCTGGGGTGCAGTCAACAGTTTCCAGAGAACTGTTCGCTCTGATGAGCCGGAAGATGACTAATTGGTACCTTTCCTATGTGCAGCTGTGTCACTGGGATAACATATAGATAGTTATGGTTGAAACCGTTGAGCATAGAGACATGCATCACTGCACAGTCATTCAAATGCAGAAAAACTACACAAAGCAAAACCCTTTAGCACAAAAATATCATATTTTGCAGAAGATTTAAGATGGAGAAAAAAAAAGCAGAGAAAGCATTTTTTGAATAAATTTTTTGGGTGTGCTGAACTGCATTCTGCACATCCATCATGTGCCACTCTAGTGCTGGGGGGAGGGGGGCAGAAAACACACAAGCAGCTTGGTAATGCAGAGTCAGATCTCCAGCTGTTCTGAGTGAACTGATGTTATTTAGTCTCGAAGGACAAAATGAGGTCTAACACTAAAAGACATTTTAAAGGGCTTGTAGTTTTAAGATCCACTGAATTTCCTTTAAATAAGATTGAATGAAGAAAGGGGTGTCACATGTAACCTTTTGATATGTGCCAGACCACAGTTTTGGTTTCGTTTAAAAGGCTCTGAGACAAGCAGCAAAGACAAGATTTATGTTTAATTGGTACAAAGAAACACAGAAGCAGCCAAGGATTGTGTAATTCTGTTAAGTCTACATCACCTTTCATTGGGTTTATACATAACCTACTCACTTAAACAAATAGAACCACGTACAAAGCTTTCTGAATAAAAAAAGAAGAAGCTTTTCTCCTCTTATGGTTTCATGAATAGAGCGTGTCACAGCTTGTGTGTGTCTGTGTGCGGTTAAATGGGACAAATTACACACACTTACAGTTGTTTAATACTTTTTTAAACAGTACTTGACCAAAGTGGTTTTGTATGATTCACACTTCAGAGAAATCCTTCATTAAACCATTCCTGGTATTCTGCAGCCTCCCTGTTGATCCTCTGCCCCCCTCCCTCTCTGATATTGCTGTATCTTGCCTTGTGATGGAGCCTGTAACACTTTCTAGTACTGATATCCGCTCCAATGTTCAAGCTTTCTGTTCTTTGTCCACACAGGCATCCTTAACTTATAAGCCCAAATGCTTTTGAACTCAGAACAGGTAAAAACAGAAGGTTTGATGGGTTCAAGTTTACTTCTTGTGTGCATAAAGGCAGCATTTGTTTTAAATGGGTTTATGTCATCGTTCTTGTTTAGTAGAAATGTAATTTGTTTTGCAGAATAGGATTCAACGAATATTTCTGAACTTGTGGAGGGATCTTTTTTTCCAGATGTTCTGTTTTTATTGTGGTAGATCTGAGGGCAAAAAGTACAAAAAAATATGTATTTTGTTTTTCCCATCTCACTTACTGTACATGACAAGTGGACTGAGTGCCCCCCCATCCCCCGGCATTCCAAACAGGAAGTGCTCATCGACTCCAAGAACCTTAAAATCTCTTAGACTGACTAAATATTGACTTTGACTGACATATTGACCTTGACCAATCACTGCTTACTAACAACACCTGCCTCTAACATGGTGATGCCCAAATTGCAAAAAATGGCAACTGATTTGACTTCATTTTGTTGAAGCCAGTAGTAAGTCATGTTCTATGGGTGAAGTCACACTAAGTTCAGTTCTCTTCTACAGTCAATGTCTGATTCTGTACTTAGTCTAACGCAAAGCTCAAATGAGATTTTAACCCTGGCAAACAACGCCCACCACCTGAGAAAACAGAAACAAAAATCCCCCAATGTTGTAGCTTTTTTCCGTTTTGTTTGCTTCTCTCTGTACTCTGAGCTGACCACATGCAACACAGTGTGGCACCATTGTTTATTGGTTTAGTTTGCATCAGAATTTAGAAGCCCATTACACCTTCAATGACTGTCAAAAAAAAAAAAAAACTGCAGTGCCACCCAAAGTGTCACTGTAATGAAGCAACTTATCCTGATTATTTGTATGATTTATCATTTATCTTCAAGCTTTTAGACCTTATGATACATTTCATTTGTATGTTGCTGCCATTAAAATAAAAAATTAAAATAGAAATAAAACAGCTGAAATTCAATTGTCTTTAGGAAACGTTTCGTGACAAAGGGTGTACTCAGAATGGACACATTTGATTTGCTCAAAGTGAACCAGAGTTTGTTTGGCCCGATAATCCAGAACTAATTTTCAGTCTTAATAAACCCAAGTGGATCCTGGTCTGGGACCAGGAACTGCTCTTGGACCAATCTTTTGAGGTGGTTTCTGTTTGTTTCCAATCAGACTGAGCTTCGGTTTGAGCTGAGTCTCCTCACGGTGAGTAGGCTTCATGCTTGGAGCAAAACAGCTGGACTAAAAATAGCTACTATAGTCGGGTATTGCGGAATGTAAACAAAGTAAGAATGAAGCAACCAATGAGCCATGGAGAAATGTAAAGCAACAATGAGACACAGCAACTCACTGAAATGTGGTCAGATGAATGTAGGCTCATTAAAACAACTTTTAATATAATACACATTGCTTCTTGACAATCAGTATGTCATATCAGCGTACTTTCTTAGCCGTTGTCACGTCAGTAACCACCTTGCAGCATTCCTCCACCGTACCAAAATAGCAGCAAAAAGAGTTGTACCTGGCGCTGATACAGACGTTCAAAATTGGTCAGTGAAATATAAAATTGAATAAGTGAACTATGCCAACAACGATTGCAAAGTGTAGGATTTCATTATTCTTTTTCTCGTTGCTTAGCCCTGCCTTAATAATACCTGGCCAATGACTCAGTAGATCTTTAGTCACATGGTTTTCCTTACAGGCTTTAGTTTAAAACAGAAAAGTAAGTTTGACAGCAGTCTGAATACTGACCAAAGGCAAGGTTCAGGACTTGATCCGGACAAAAGAAACTTTTCCAGTCTGAAAACAGTTTTTGAGCTCAAAATGGAAAACAAGATCCCACACAAGAGGGAAAGTTATCAAAACAGTTGTTCGTGATAGAAACTTAAACACAAACTGGAATGGTTAACTTTGATTGTCAGATTGTGACAATGTCCAGACTGTAGTCTGAGTTTAAGCTGAAGAATACTAATGACCTGCAAATGCATATTTAGGTAAAATGCACAAGTGAGCACACATTTACCAAGTAGATGATCTGTGTGAGGAGCAGGAAGTCATCTAAAGCAAACCAACTTCAGCTCAGCACTAAAATAGAAAAGGACAAGTGCTCTAAGCTGTCAAACGTCAGTGAGGGGAGGGGGGAGGTTGTAAAAGTTCAGATAAACTCTGAAACTGAAACTTACATGTGAGCCGTTTATTAAACACAGACCTCGCAATATGAGCATCCAACACGGCAACATTAAGGAAATGACAGAAAATAAGGAAAGCATAAGAGTCCTCTTTAATGATGCTGCCCTTTGCAGTAATGACAGCAGCGATCAGTGCAGAACAAGAGCAGATCAGGAGGCTGCAGATCACAGGGGGGCAGCAGCGAAGCCAGACCAACACAGGAGGGAGACGACGCGTGATTAATGCACCACAAAACAGGGAGGGAAAATGACTTTGACTCATGTCCAAAATAGACATAATTTACTGGGGATGTGAGGAAGCACAGAAAGGCAAACAGAATTCTTTCTCCAGACCTCTTTGTCTTAGATATGCTGTAAATAACTCTTCCTTGTTATCTGAGAATTCTGGCTCTCATTATTTCTCCTCTGAGAAGCCCACAAATCCATCAGGTACAGTTTGATTTTCCTAAATCCCAACACCTTTAACAACTCCCATTGGACACACCGCAGTTACATTTTTTCTTGAAGTTTCTATGTTCTTATGGAACTAAAAGGGAAATGATAAAGTTTTTCTGTTTTGTAAAAAAACTAGGGCTGTCAACGTGAACGTGTTGACAAATTATTAATTAGAAATAATGAACCCGTTAATATATATTCATGCTGATTAATTACAATCCGTTAAGCAACCATCTTCTGCTGGTTCATGCTTCAGCGGCGGGCGTCAATTTCTGAAAAAGCACACTTCATCGGGCTTGTAACATGGTCACTTACAAAAGAAATACATATCCAAATCAATTTTAGTACTTTATTCTTGTTTTTTTTTTTAGGTTTAAATCGCTTTTTTATAAAAGGAAAACTGACCAGAACTTCTGCTGGAACACCCAACAGCCAATCAGAATGGAGTATTCAACCGGACTTTAAAGGGCTGAAACATAATGTTCTTTTCCTTTGGCTGTAAATCAGCATCTTTGTTGTCTTGTAGTAATACTGCAGACATTAAAGTCTTTACAGTTCTGCTTATCAAACTGTTGATGTGTTTAGTGAACACTAATTAAACTTCTGAGCTAACACTTCATAAATTTAACTATTTTAGAGAAGAAAAATGAAAGGAAACATTTTCTCTCTGGCCTTTTTTTTGTTCGAAAGCTGCATATTGTCGAATAATATTTTACTTGTAAAACATTGTGATTAACAGTGATTAGCCACAACCGAAAAGTGTGATTAATTTGGTTAATGCTTTGAATGGATTGACAGCACACTGACAGAAAAACTGATGAAAATACAACTTCTAAACTATTTGAAAACCCTGCAGAAATAATAGTTTCAGGCACAGACAAAGTTTAATGAAATCTTCAACCAGTTCTTGTTTGAAATAATCTGTTGCTCAAATTGTTAAAAGTCCAATAACTTGAGATCAGAATCCAGTATTGGAACCAAAAAGTTCTGCAAACATTTAAAGACATTTTAGGAATCATTTTACAATTGTTACCAATGGGATCTGGTTTTTGTGATTTTTCAGAAAAAAGTGCTTAATTTTTTTATTTCCGTTATGTTCATCTATTTTATGTCAGTAGCCCAGTGATAGAGTGAAGAACTAGGAAATCATGGGTTGGAGTCATTGACCATATGAGAACTGGACTGAGACTCCTCTCTTCTGTTCCAAACAGGAAGTACCCGCTAGCTCTAAGAAGCCACAATCCCATAGACTTCTATAGAGAAGCAAACAGCTATTACTCAGCTACACTCAGTCATTCCATTTATCAAAATAATCACTCTTGTTCTGGTACATTTTATTTACATATTCTTGCTAATTCTCATATTCTTTATAATAATTTTTTTCTGTAGTCCCAGTTATTCAAGTTATAAACTGACCAATCAGATGCCTCAACAGAGGTAGGTGTTGCCTGCTGGCCCCAAGTTCAACGTTCAAATGGTTTGACAGAGTCTACTGAGCCCGCTTTCAAGTGGAAGGCATATGGACTTCAAACTTTAAACCGGCTTGGACCAATCGCTGCTTACTGACGTCATCTGGCTCCCCCGTGGCAATATCTCTATTGTGAAACCATGGCGACTGAATTGACTTCATTTCGTTGGAGCTGGAAGGAATCCTTTTTCTAATGCTGCCGTCACACCAACTCTTTCAAGTTCTCTGATACAATCAATGGTTGGAGTTCATACCACTGACCCATTGAGTTCACATTAATGGTATGACCCAATAGGTCATACCCAGGACTGTAAAATGTGATTCAATGCTTCCCTGTTTGAAACTTAGCATTAAATGGTAGAATTGATAGGCTAAAGCCTCAAAATAGATCCAGAGAACGTCTATGACATATATCAACCATCATCTTTGTCTTTCAGCAACTTCCTTTAGGGGCATCAAAGCAAATCATTTGCCTCCATCTATTTCTATCTTTTGCATCCTCCTCATCATACCAACCACCCTCATTTCCTCCTTCTCTACATCTATGAACTTCCTCTTTGGCCTTCTTAGATCTCTTTCCTGGTAGCTCCAACCTCAGCATCTGTTTATTAACATCATCAAACCCATCTCTATCTGCTTCCCTGCATTTATCTCCAAACATCTACCATGATCTGTTCCTCTCATGGACCCATTCATGATCCTATCCATCCCGGTCACTCCCGAATAGAATCTCAACATCTTCATCTCTGCTTCTTTCAGTTCTGCTTCCTGTCTCTAAATCAACAACATGGTTGCTCTCACCACAGCCTTCTACACCATCCCTTTCATTCTTGATGACACTCTTTGATCACACATCACACCTGAAACTTTCCTCCACTGTTCTAACCTGCTTTAACATGCCATTTTTGTGTGTACGATATAAAAAAAAAAGAAGTATAATGTTGTGCTTTTTTCTGTACATTATTTCTTAGATATTTATTTAGAGATAAATCTTTAAAAAATCCAGCTGGAATGGATTGCACTACAGGCCTGTGGTTGGCCTTAGAGAAAACATGAGCATTAGGGCTTCGGTAGAATTGCTTAAAGAGAAATCTCTGTAATAACATGATTTTTTTGACTATATTTATATATACCATATGTTACTTTTATGCACATAGACACAGCTGTATGGGCATGAGTGCATAAGTCACGTTATGTAATACATTTTCCACCGAGAAAAAGTTCATTTCCATGCATTGATATGTGCAGCCTGAATTTATTTATTTCCATTTTAGAAAAAGCAACAGTGGCTTTAAAAAAAAATCCAAAACTTGAACTTCCATTACTGAACCAATCTATTATAAGACAGGAGTGTCACTGGGCCAAAGCAGGTTAAATACATGCAGAAATAATGGATGGGTAACGAAATGAAAACCATCTCCTGAGACCTTGATGCATGATTAAGAAGCACACGTTCACATGAGCGCTCTTGTCAATCAATGAGGAGCTGGCCGGATTGTGAGTGCCAGCAGACTCAAGAGTTTTCCTGCCCACGACCGCTGCATCCTCCGTTCATAAGCCTACAACAATGCATTCCGATTAAGGAATTATTCTCCTTACACTAGGTGAATGCATTAATGAATTTAATTAGATCATATATTGTGTGAGCCCGTGTTTTGGGATAATGGCTTATTAATCCTCTGGGCGAGAAACCAGCTTGCTTCACTTAAGATATGGTTGAAGTGAGGAGGTTTAACAAGAATATTAGCTTGGCGGAATTAACGCAGGAAACTTGAGACCACTTCAGAGTGACCTAAATCCATCATCTTATAAAAGGGCAGCTGTTGTTTCACAGCTTTGAAGGAGATAGTGACTTATCTCTGTACACATTCAGAATTTAGATTTTGGTTTTTCTGCTTTCCTACCTGCTTTCTTGAACCTGTCGAGAAGCTTTCGCCTAACATCTTTCTGCAGGTTGAAGTAGTTATTCTCTTCATCAGGGCTCTTTAGGTAAAGAGGAATGTGTTGAAACACCAAGATGTGTTTGGGTCCCTGAAAAAAGGAGATAAAACTTGAATAATGGATGCAGACTGCATAAGCTACCCCAACAGTAAGCAAAAACAGCCAATTAAAACACTATCCACCCAGCATCCTCATGAAGCGGGTTAAAAGTCACGCCATCCTACCACTGAAGAAGAAGAGGCGGCCCTGCTCAGCTGCTCCTCCAGCCACATCTCCTGAGCCTCCTTCAGCTGAGGGCAGGCAGAGGCGTCAAAGAACAGCTGGGAGTTCAGAACCAGGCAGAGAACTCCACCCACCTGAAAAGAGAGAGGTAAGAAGCGGAAAATCCAAATAGCAACCAAAGGCTTATTTATTCGTTTGCCTCACCCAGAAGCTGAAATAATCGTCCCCCCAAGTCCTGCAGAAATGCTCCACGGTGCTCGGAGTGGGGGTGTTCCCAATGTCGTGATTCCCGCTGACAAACACTAGCGGAATGGAGGGATCGGTCCCCTTCAAGGACTCCTTCAGGTCCCGCTCCTGGTCTTCCTTGAACTCTGTCCCTGAGGTCAGAAGAAGAATTCATTCTCACAGTCTGACAGACCAGTTATATAATCCCACTCCGATCATCTTTTGATCTATTTTCAAAGCGTTGCCAGTGGTCTTGTAATCATAATTATATTGTTTTTAGCCCAAATTATAAAAACTATGTCGTTTTCAAGGACATGGTTTCTAAAGTAGCACATTAGATATTTGCCCCACCAATTGTGGGTGGGACTGTTGGCACAGAGCAACCACACTCCCTCTTCCCATCACCCATAACTGAGCTATCCGTTTATGTGTCTCCCGCTAGCTTACAGCCCCTTATGCTACGTTCACACTGGGCTTGGAAACAAGTGTTCAAGCAACCATTTCCAATGAAAAGTCTATTTAAACATGCATTAACAAGTTATTTAAGTTTCCACATAAAAATTCCCGTGTTCATGCTTAGCTTCATAAGTTTCTTCATAAGTCATAAGTTCATTTTGGGCTCCACATACAAACCGCAAAGCCATTGAACCATATTCAAAGTTTAAACCAGGGGTGCCCAGATCCAGGTTCGAGGGCCGGTGTCCTACATGTTTTCCAACCAACTCCAAGTTGGGTAAACACACCTGATCTAGGTAATCAACAGCAGATAAGGCAGAGTTTCAGGAATACCAGTAGGAGGCTGGCCCTTGAGGACTGGATTTGGGCACCCCTGGTTTAAACAGCTGAACTTTGACCATTCAAGAACTCTGATTTGGTAGTGACATATGGGTAGCTGTGAAAGAAAAAGCCTGGAGCAAGATCCACGAGATTTGAACAACTTTTGCACCAAGCCTCTTCCAATTGTAGGTACATACGCTAGTATCAGGTAGCGGTAGTCCAGTGTGAACACCATATGATAAATGCACATTCAATGATGCCCATTTAGAGCCTTCTTGAACACATATGACGTGCCCGGAGTGTCAGTAGCAATACACCCCCAAGCTAACATTACTGGTGGATCTAGTCAACTACAAGTGGGTGCATTGGAATGGAATGGTCCCTACTCCAGGGACCCCGCCTCATCCAGCGTATTTTATTTCACCAGTACAACCTTTTTTAAAAAGTTTTTTTTTCGTCTGCTTCTGATTCACAGCAATTTGAAAAAAGAAAAACTCATAAATGCAATTTTCAGCTTCATTTTCATTACATGTGTCCTCCATCATCAGAGAAATGCCACGAAGACATGTTAAAAACAGCATTTTCATCACAGTGAGTCTTTAACCGGGGGGGGGGGGGGGGGGGGGGGGGGGGGGGGGGGGGGGGGGGGGTGTCACAGCACACCTGTCACCTGTACATCAAAACACAAGTGACTGAAAAGCTTCATTACAACAACAAAGAAATGAGCCGAACAAAGAAGAAGAGACGGATGTTGGTGACAAGAGATTTGAAAGTGTGAGTGGGTCCAACAGGGGACAGTTGCCTAAGGGAAAGAAGAATTATTTGGATAATGATGACAGCTCGGAGAATAACCAATGCTCCGTGGAGCCCACTTTGTATCACCATGGTTACAGACACAATGAGTCGTGTTCTGGTATTATCCTCTTTGTCCAAACTGAACCTTGCAGGGCGTAATTGAGTTGAATACTTCCCAGACTCAGAGGAGCAGGATGGCTATTTTAAACTGTCTTCATCTATTAGCTAAAAAAACAGCTTCCATGAATTATTGGACATGGAGCGTACGAAGAGAACCAGGGAGCAATTAAATGTCCTGGACTGAACTCAATCCCTGTCAGAATGGAAAAAACCTTGGAGAAAGGGTGAGACTCAAATGATTGAACAAGTTAGAGACAATGGCAAAGAGAGCACAAATCAAAGATTTGACTTTTGGCTTATTCCATTTTTGTACTTTTTTGTTACTTCACTGCTCCTCTTCTGACAGGAACATTTGCTTTGGTGTTTGTTATTTAAGCCCATGTATAAGGTGACAGAGGGGAGGAACGATCCTGTTCAAAGAGTAGGAGCGGCCATTCGTTTTGAAAGTTTAAAGACCCACTCCAGTCATCTTTTGAACTATTTCAAGTGGTCTTTTACATATGATAATGACGTATTTAGAAGGAAAAAAAACAACAGTGTCTTTTGTTAAGGACAGTTTCTGCACAGCGGCAGGAGTTGTTTAGAAATGATTAATATATATAAAGAAAAATCAGAAGATCAATGCATCAAAGCAGAAATGTCTTCATTACTTCACTGGTTAAGCATGTCTAAGTTTTTCAGCTGAAGTATTACTGTAAGCAGAAAGTTTTTAGTCATTTGTACAGTATCTGCATATTTTCCTTGTAATAATTACACTTTTATAATTTTATAGTTTCACAGAAATTGTGACAAACATGATAAGATGTCAATACTGAAAAATACATACAATGTTTTAGTGTTGTGTCTACAAAATTGGGATGAGTAACATTTCTCTTTTGTTAAGCTCCTGAATGCATCAGAGTATTCAAACATTTATCCTGTACGACGGTGATCTTGATAAATGCTGGTTAAACAGCGAAGCCTAAAACGTTGGCTGTTGCCTGAGGGGATAAATCATCAGATGATAGTCATGTCTTCCCAGATTGCCTCAGGATGTGCATCTATCTTGTTGTGTATTTAAGCTAAGAACCACCATCATCCATCAGTCTGACTTGTTTGAAAGATTTAAAGCCCAACAATGTTTTTGCTTCCACTACAACTCATTAGATGCAAACCATGAAAGTTGGGACGCGACCCAACTCAACAAACAAAGCGTTCACATGCGTCAATACGAGCCTCAAATGCATAAAAGTGCAGCAAAGAGCTTCACTTTCTTTAGATAAATATATGGGAATCCAAACATAAGATGGATGGTCACAGGCAGTAGCAGGGATGCTGCGCTACCTTCTGCTTCCTCACAGTGACAGCTGCCTGCCCTCAACCACAGCCATCTGCTAACTGGGCAAAACCATCAATCAGGCATGAGCACAACAAACCTCCAAACCAATCCTCATCCAAATCCCACCTGTGTTTAAAAGCCTTTTTCAGAAGCACTGAACCACGATGAGGAGTAAAAACAACGAGAAAAAAACCCAACAAAAATGAACTTGGAGGACAAAGCAAAAGTAAACTCGAGGGGGAAAAAAAGGCAACTGCTTCTCAAAGCTTGCCAGAGCAACCAGATGCCCCTCCGTTCCTGCAAGTTCTATTCCCTCTGAGATAAACAAAACAAAGTGCACTTTTGCCTAAATACATGCACACAAAAAACATGATTGTTTCTTTACAGAGAAGTGTTTATTCACACATATACCACTTTGTAGATTTTAATTATTTATTTTGCTAAAAGGTTGACAACAAATGAAGAGATTGTTCCCTTTCGGCATGTTTTTGTCTTTGGCATCAATCTTTTGCTTCAAAATTGTTTACGTAAATTTCAACTGCACACGTAAAACGAATGCTACGTTCACACCGGGCTTGGAAATGCTTATTCAAGTGACCACTTTCTGTGTTTAAAACTCTCATTCATGCTTCATGCTATGCTAAGTTTTTAATAGTCTCACTCCGACTATATATTTTTTCCTATTGTAAAAGCATTCCTAGTGGTCTTGTAATTATGATTATGCAGTTTTTTGCCAAAATCAAAAAGCTTGTGTAATTTTTTTTAAAACACTTTTTGCAGAGCAGCAGAAGCTCATTAGGAATTCGACTCTTGGTTGTGGGTGGGACTGTTGGCATGGAAGTTAGCTCTGCTAATTTTCCATCAGCCTTTTGTTTAAACTCTTACGCTAGTTTATAGCACATCAAAGGCCAAGGCTAACATTGGCGTAGCAAAACAAAATGGCAAGCAACATTGGGGCTATCCAGCTGTACAGTTTTGAGCCAGATGGCAGTTCAGATGAGGAAAATGAAGATGTTAATAAATATATTTGTCTGCAAGTGGATTCAACAGAATTGTAGCCAAGATGACAGACTTTTGCCCGCCCAAGGCAGTTGGTACGTCACAAACCCAGCTTTTTTTTCAATGGAGTGGGTCTTTTAGTCTGTTTTTGAGGGCACTATGTACAAAACGCACGGCTATTGAAAGCGCGTCACACCAGACATCTTTGACCAATGAAAGACTGGGATTTGGTAGTGTAGTATTGGTAGCGTTGTTTTCAAAACACTGAAATGGAATCTGTTAGAAAACTGATAAAGACGAAGAAATAATTTCGGTTTGCGCCCGGCTGGAATTCCTTACAAAGTCTTACATTCATCAGAATAAAGCTGTGAAAGAAAGAGCCTGAAGCGAGGTTTGCAGTACTTCAACATTTCTCATCAAGAATTTTCCAACTGTAACTACTTATGATAGTATCGTGTAGGAACAGTCCAGTTTGAACATCATATGCTAAAAGCATGTTCAAGATCGCGAATCCCATGCCCTGTGTGTGCATAGCACAAGCCATCTCTACTGCTTTACCACAAAAATCCAGTGTGTAGTTTTCAAATAAAGCAAACTTTTAACACTTCAAAACACAAAAGACTAAACATTGTGATTGACTAGTGTCAGTGCCAGTTATAGAGCCACATTAGTCTATGGTAATTGAAAAATTAAAGCAGTCCAACTCTACAACAACATCCTTGGTTTCCTTTTCTTAAGGGATTGCAATAAAAATTGCAAGTGTCAAGAATTGCCTAACAGAAAAAGAGGGAAGAAAAAAATTTACATGCCAAAACATCCAAAGAACCATATTAATCAAATTGAATTACAACATCTCAAAAATCTGTGTCAGAAATTGCAAAGATGTGAAGGATTTTGCTTGACTGCTGTCCCGTTAACCCGGTCCAGAAAATTATGGATGATGGAAAGATGGGTTTAACGAGGGTGTAACATCTTTGCAATTTCCACCCTCATTTAAATAAACAACTCTATTTATTATTATTATTATTTTTTTACATAATCTAATTTATGAAAGTAAGAAATTAACATTTTAAAGAGATCAAAATGTGGTTTAATAAAAGTCTTTTGAATTTATTTATTCAAAAAACTGAAAAGAATTTATTGTTGGTCTTTGTAACTATGGGGAGTATAATACCCCATATTATCTTCTGTTGATCCGACTGGTGTTTTCAGCAAACACAGTATCTAAAAAATGTGTTTTTCTAAATACAGACGTAAATATGAATAACAAGCAATCTCATAAGCATCACCACCCACCTATTTTCTTTTCATATTTTTCTTTATGTTTGAAAAGCAGAGAGATGAATGTAGAGAGTAGGACTTACAAAAACATGAACTCACCAGCGCTCTCTGCTCTCCCAGGGGATCTGAATGAAAGGTCTAGTTCATTTAATGAGACCACAACACCAATTCACAAACCCTGACAGGCAACTTCAGCAGGTTCTAGTTTAGCTTTTCCAACAGTGTAAGCACTCTCAATACCCTTTTAAGACTGGCTGTCAAGAGTGGATAAACTCCTCAGAGAGTGGGGTCTCACTGTCACATTTATTTTCAGGACTTCAACTAGTGTTATTTATTTATTTTAAAGGAGGTCTCCATATTTGGGAATAACCACAAAGTGTGTTAGCAGGTCTGCAGGTGTTACCTACATTTAAAAATCTAGTGTCTTTTTTCATTGACCTTTGTGGGAAATGAACTTAACCAGTGTAAAAATACATAAATAATCATGTATTTTAAATATTTAAATAGAAGACACTTGAAAATAAACATCTGTTTGCTGGCCTGAGAATCTGCCAAAAACGTTGCTAGAAAAGTATTAATTTATTCTATTTGATGATGAGATCAAAATTATGGAAAAAAATATGCAATGCAACCTAATCAAAACCAGTTTGGGAAAATTGACAATATTTTAAAACTAAAAGGCTCCTGAAAATAAGGCAGTTGTGGCTCTGAGGCTGCCTGCTAGGTCCCACATCGAACGTTCAATTGACACTGGCATCTCCCGAGCCTGCTTTCAGTAGAAGAGGTGTGGACTTCGAACAAGCTCACTCATGACTGGCAGTGGTTCCCCTAAAATCGTGTTTCAGACCGACTCGGACCAATCACTGGTGACTGATTTCAAAATAGTGGAGGAGGTGTCAGGAGCTGGAGATAAGACATTTTCTAAGTGTGACGCCACACCTCACTTTGTCCATTGATACTATGTCAATGTTTCTAACAGTCAGGCTGCATACAAAGAGTGCTTACATATGATGTGAACAGAACAAACTGGCTCCTTGTGCATTGTGCAGAATTTGCCGGACTGAAAAGCTGAAAAATTCGTACGACACTCCTGCATCTCACCTACTATACCGTCACTTAGTTTTGCGTGTTGCATAAGTGTTCACTATGACCTGTCTATTGCAGCACATCCACAGCAATAAATGCGCACGAACATTTTTGCTCTACGAGTTCACAGAGTGGTCTACAAACTTGATGTTTTGTGCAGGTCTCCTATGTGTCCCGTACAGGTTTGAACAACAGACAGCCAGCATGCACCCGTAAGGGCAGGGGAAGCACCATAGTCATATGAATGTATGCTTGCTAGCCTGTGCAAGTGGGTAGATGACAATTTAAGTAGTAATAGGTAGAAAAGCATTTACTATTTTAGATTCAGAAAAATATGCAACAGTTCATCAAGCTGGTAGTTTAGGCCTCATGGTTGCATCTCATTGAATTCAAGAAGGCAT
Organism: Oryzias celebensis; assembly: GCA_014656515.1. Lineage (NCBI taxonomy): Eukaryota > Metazoa > Chordata > Actinopteri > Beloniformes > Adrianichthyidae > Oryzias > Oryzias celebensis. Next base: position 54,942,470 of record BNCR01000001.1, read on the forward strand.
TTCTGAAGACATTTCTTAAAATACCTACCTTTTTTTTTTTAATGTCGACTTTCCTGTTGCTTGAATTTTAAATCTGTTCAAATATTTACTCCACAATTTCTCTCCTCAAAATTGCTGATCATCTCAATCCAGTCTGGAAAAGGTCTAGATTTAGTTGATGTAAGTCAGATTGCTGTGACTTAGTCTAGAAACGGAATTACTGTTGAGCTTAGAGCCAATTTTCTCTGATAACAGGTTTCAGACTTCAAGTAACAAAAGCTGCCTTTCCATTAGCCATTTTGCCTCAACTCTCCTCGCCTTGCTGGTATTCTCCTCGGCCTTGTTTGTTTTTCCATTACACAGGAGAACCCCCTTAATGTGGGCGAGCTCTTTGTAACAAAGAGGGCAAAACTACTACTGCTGTCTTACACCTTTTTCTTACAACAAGGCAGAGCCCAGGCCACCAGTGATCCCATCAGTGTCTGTAAATTGCTCGGTTGGTACTACAAGTGAGGAGGCACTAAAAGTTAAAGCTTTAGTGTGGTATGTCATCTAGTGGAAATGCCTTTTAGCTTGAGTAGAGTATTACTGAGCTGCGGTGAGTTAATGCTAATGAAAACACACTGAAGATGTGCCTGCATTATTATTAGATCCATACATTCACTTCATTCATTTCTCCTGGGCCTCAACAGGAGAAAAAACACAGGCACTTCTACATGTCTGATGTTAACACTCCTCATAGGCTAAACCCCACAGAAACCTATTAAAGTTGGAAACTTCCTTTAGATAAACAAGTATAAAACTCTCCCCGATTCATCAAGGACCTTAAAAACCTTCAGTGTCCTAAAAATGACATTCCTTAAGGAAGAACGTCTGAACAATCAACTCTTTTCTCCTTTGCTTCCCACTGAGAGACCACTTTATCTGCACTCACTTGCAATTTATCAGGAGTTAGAAGATGGGAAGGAGAGGTCCAGGGAAACCTTTACATCCCCTCACAGTTCTACACATGTCTAGATGACAATGTGTGTTAAAGTAAGTCTCCTCTGTATTACAGGTAACATCCTTCACAACCCCCCCATGAGAAACATCTCCAACCTTTTGTAGTGCTCATTAGTAGAGAGTAAAGTCCAGCATGTTTCTCAAATCTAATCAACTCCTCATCTTGCTCTTTTACCTTCATCATCCATCAGCCCCCCACATGTTTTTTTATCCTCTGCACGCATCGACTTTGAAAGAAAATGAGAGAAAGACACAACAGTGAAAGAGAGACACAGATGGGAGGAGAAAGATGTGAGAGCTAAACAAGTCCTTGATATGAGGAAAGTGTCTCTCCGGGGGTTTGCCTCTTGTTGGAAATAAACCAAAGACTTATAACGGAGCAACATTCGATCAGTCAGTGGCCTAGTGGTGTTTTATCAATGCAGCTTAAAATTTCTTTACAATGTCTCTTTTCTCTAAGACCCCTCAGTTGATTTGCTTCAAATAAATGCCCTATGGCTAGTTTATACTTTATCTCAATTTGTTATCGCTCGGGTTGAAAAGCCATGAGAATGGAATCACCCCAGTCGCTGGGAAATGTGTAACAAGTAGATTACATCATCTGAGATTTAAATATTATGTCCACAGTACAATTGCATGCACACCACAGCCTTTAACCTGAACCTAGCGATTAGACAACGTGATGACGAAGCAAATCTGATTCAGAAAATGTTCCACCCACCTCTTCTTGTCTGTACCATTAACCTCTTAATATTTGAGTTAACCCTCTACATGCCTAGACACAGGGCTGAAGCAAGCTGAATAAAATACTATGGTGATATAACCCAAAATGAGATGTCCATGCATGTGGACGCACGGTGCTAAGGGCTTACTTAACTATAAACTTATTTTAAAACATTTAAGCTTCTTCTTCAAAAAAACTTTCCATAAAAAAACAAGCTTGATATAAGTACAAAAAATAGGATTTAAAAGATCACTTTACATCACTATAAAGAAAATACCAAACTACTGAAATGCTGGAGACAATCGAATCATCCGTCTTAGTATGAACGACACTCAGAAGTTTGTTCCAGTTATTGGGGACCGCCGCGAGCAAAACCTACCAACTTTAGTATGATCTACACCGCCCAATTGTGGTAGGGATGCAATACGATTGATGCAAGGGCCCATCACTATGAAGTATAAACTTGCCTTTAAAGGCCATTGCGGTTCTTTAATAAATAAGAGTCATTTTTTCAGTTGTCTTGATTCAACAAAGCTTAAAGTATGATGATGACCCATAATTACAAGAACAAGCAGAATCGTTGATGCTTTCTAACAAAATGCATGGTTGCTCCAAACAGATCAATAGAAGACAACCATAAATTAGTGTTTTTGTATGCTGTCAGACTTGCAAAAGGAGAATGTCCCAATAAAGTATGAACAGCCTGAAGATCGTAAAGAGCAATAAAGATGTGAGACGGAGAGCAAAATCTGTGGGAACAGAATTACAGTTGCCAATTTCCTGTCGCCAACAGGCAGCGGTATTGACAATACCGGTTGACAGCTAGCTTCCCCTGGCTGCCACCCATTTATTCTGTATTGTAAGTAAACAGTTTAAGGGGAAATGTCAGCCGAGAGACAGGGGGAGCAGCTCTGGCTATAATATCACTTCCTTCCTCCCAATCAATGTGGCGGTCCAGTTGCCAGGATAGTGATGGACGTGGCAAGTAATGAGGATGGCACACACAACCTGCTCCACTGGGGTTGACAATAACAAGGGCTGACGACGCACCATTTAAAGGTCCTCGAGGCCTTGGGGTTTTAACTCCGTGCCAACAGTCTGCTTCCCTCCCTGCATGCGAAATAAATCTGCTATAAACTCTAAAGGTGACGGGTGAAATGGAGAAATTGTGGGGAAAAAAATGGATTGGGGGGAACAGAGAGAGAGAGAGATACGATTTGGCTTAAATGGGACAGTCAAACAGATATTGGAGACCTGTGGATCTTTATATGATAAAGAGAGACAGCATAAAGAGAGTTTATAACTGCTGTGTAGCTGACAAATGTTGCTAATCGTGACCCAAAATTAGGAAGGCAGGGGCTGCTTAGTGACTAAACCAAGCCAAATTTGTGTTGAATATGAAATGCTTTGCCTGAAGTTAAATCTTAAAAACAACGACATTTTAAGCATGACATGGTGCTCTATATTTATTAAAGGATTCTAATTATCATGCGATTGAGATCTAAATTGGCCCGCAGTACCGAGGCCAACAAAACTTTGATCATTCGTTAATCAAACAAGTGCAAAAATGGAGGACATGCAGAGATAAGGCAGGTTTGCCAGATAATTGCTCTTCTCTTTCAGTGCCCATTTCTTTAGGCCAGTTAGCCAGGCAGGGACGGCTTACTAGCCCCTAATTGTCATGCAAAAGGTAGTTTGCATAGGTTGGAAGCTCGCGGCTATTTTTGCTGAACATGAACTGAACTGTGCCAGCCGTTCTCTCCCTGTGATGAAATCAGGCTGCCGGACATGAAGAAATGCATGCACAGTCTTTCATTGAAATTCACTCCATTTTACAAGAAGATAAAAAATAATAACTTTCAAAACGGAGGCAAACATTCCTACTGGCTCCAGCTAAAACTCAAACAAGCTACTGGTTTATTGAAAAATGTCTTGGTAATACTTGCCTTCTGTAATTGCCTTTTTTTCTGAAAAATGAATCAAAAAGTAAATAAAGATTGAAAAACACCAAGCATTTATTTGAAAGATTACACAATTTCCAACATGTTTTTTAGTCCATGAATGCAACACATTGAGCAATTTAGCTCATGAGCTCTGAGTTCTGCACAACATAACACGTAGGGCTTAGTCACAACTGCCCTTATGAGGCTGTGAGGTCTGTGGGCAAAAAACGGGAAAACCTGTGCTAGGCAAGTAGGTGGTCCGCACAAAATATCAAGGTCATAGACCTTTCTGTGAATCTGTAGAGCAAAAATGTTCGTGTCCATTTTTTTCTACGAGCATACTGTTAGCGACAGAACGTAGCCAACACTTATGCAACACATTAGGGTGAAGTTGGTGAGATGTAGGTGTGTCGTATCGATTTTTTTTTAAAATTTTAAACCCCTCTTTGAATCCAGTGGACTATGCAAGGAATCAGTTAGTGCAAGCCGCCTGACTGTTAGAAATAAGGAAATTTAAGAAAACTGTTTTTCCAAATCTTTTTGGATAAGAACACAGCTCATGTGTAAAAACAAAACTCTGTAAGGATGGTATTTATTCAACTCCTGGAAAATAAAATTCTATTTTTATTTTTTAATAAAACTTCTGGACTTTTGGTATTTTACATGTCAGAAGAGAAAAATGTTTTTTCTAGGAGCCTAAAATCAATTAAATTTTTTCTTTTACAGTTTCTTTAATAAATGAAATTTAACGTTTTAAATGTTGCATTTAAGTTGTTAATATTGGACAACACATGCTTCTTATAGTCTGCATGTAGGACATCAGCAATAATCCTATATGGTCCATCAATAGGTCAAAGAAGTTGGGAAAGCCACAGATTTTCTTGGTGCAAGTGTTCCCCGTCAGGTCCGACTGTCCAGGTTAGTGTTGGAAAAACCTGTTACTATATTCATACTCACTAGTATTTTTTTCTATGTCTATGTTGAAAGAGGAACAATAAAAAAAAATGAAAGCTCATCTACCTGTAAATAACCTGAGGGAAACCATTGTCTTTCCGGAGATAAATAATGCATGCTGTCATAGGGAGTCTGTTGTTTACAACTTGACTTTACAACACAAGTAGATTTTTAGTCTCCCAGCAGAACAGTGACTGCAACACCTAATAAAACACAAAAACAACTATCCTGCATTGAGACTTTGTACCGTGATTCACATGGATATGTAGAGCCTGTCCGATCAATAACTAAAATTTCATCTGCATCAGTCTGAGAACAGCCAAAGGCCCTTTGCTTTTCATAGATAAATATCAGTTGAAGTCATGTGGGGAAATGCTGCTTGCAGACTCTGGCTGGGAAAAAGGCTAATGGAACGCCAGAGGCAAATGTTCAATCCAGCTCCAGCAAGAGATAATACGGCTGCAGCATTTCAAGGCTTCCTTTTCTCTGCAAAGTGCATTCATTAGATTAGACTCTCATCAATTATGTGAAGATACATTAATTAACATAAAACAGCCGTACTTCATTCTCTTTGCCAGAAATCCTGCAGACTTCACTCAGAGAGTGTTTGGAAACTACCACAGAATATTCTTTGTGTTTACTCACACCTGACCAACATACTGATTAGAAACACACAATCATCTGTCTGGATCTTCTGGATTTGTTTCAGGGGAGGGTCACTGGAGGTTGAATTGATTCTATACACTTAAGATTTACTTGTTTTATTGCTTTTATTATTGCAATTTTGTTTGTGAACTGAATGCATTTTATTTTAAATTTACACATGGCCTTCAGGATGTGATGGGGGTAAAAAATAAGAATGGATCTATGTTATTTTTAGAAGAATCTGGAAAGTGAAATTTTGGATTTCTTTGGCAGTAGAAGCTGTTTTGTTAGCCACGCTCACATTCCAATTATATTAATATTGTTATGTTGTGTAGTTTTGTTCATCTTGAGCAAACGATTCATTTATTAAGTTTAAGTTTCACAATACTCTGGTAAAAAAGGAGCGAGCAGCAGGGAAAGCCACGTTTGCAAACTCTTCATTCTACGGTCCATCAAAACCTACAGACTTTATTTCCAACATGTTTTCCCAAGTAGCTTCCCAATTAGGGATGCGGTACCGAAACTGTATAATTTGGTACCAGCGCCACATCATCAGTTTTCACCAGACTAATAGGTTTTTAGCTTAAATGGTATTGTTATAGGTATTGTTATTGGAAATACATTTTTTGAGGCTCGTAAGAGATTTTAGTACCATTTTTTTTTCTGTGACGGTTTCTCCTGCTGTGATGTAATCAACTTTTGGGTCGGTGAGGGTGTCTACTATGTCAAAAATTCATTTTGATCAAGTACTAGGTACGCACAAATTTTAGTGAGTTTTTCAGTGTGTGGCAGGGGCAAACTTTTCGCTTAAGCGAGCAGTAAAAGAAGAATTGCAAAAATAATCTGGTCCTTCAGTCCAGAACTAATAGATGCCTTACTTTTAACTTGAGAAAATATAATGTAATACTGTATATGTAAGAAAAAAAAGGTGTTCATATAATTTTGTGACAAATTGCAATAAAAAGTAGTGAAAAGAAACTAGAAATGCTACATGCGTTCTATGAATATTAAAAGGACAAAAGCCATAAAAATGGTTGCATCTTTTGCCAAAACTAGGAGGAAAGGCATAGAAAATAACAGGTTTATAAATTATGAAGTAAAAGTCTTTTCAGAAAGTAATGAAATATTTCACTGGAATGCTTTAAAAGAGAGTCTTAAAAATGAGCAGTGAAGGAACTGGTCCCTTCTGTCAATAACCTTTAACACAGTGCTGATCTATGAGGCAGCCACTTTAAGCTTATTTCAATAACGACCAAAGCAACGTCTGAAGAGCTAATTAGCAGTGGGTCACTAACAAAAGACTTCTTAATGAACACAAACAGTTCATGGACAGCACAGGCACAGCTTCCTTCTGATAAAAGCCAACGTTGACCGTGTTCACTCGGGAAGTTCTGCAACTCCCTAAACCATTAAGAGTTTACTGCCAGCACAAAATATGCTTAGATTTCATAATCTGATGATCTGCTGTTCTTGTTGGATCATATATTTAACCTCACCTCATTACACAGATGATGTTTTTTTAAACATCCAAAAAGATTCAGACATGACAAATGTTTAACTCTGCACTCAGTCTTAGCACAAATTCAACCCAAATAACCACATCTTAGATAACCAGAGTTTACTTTAACATTTTTTTCCTTATTAGAATGAGAAGTCACAGGTTTAAACATTCAAGACTGAGTTTGCTGTGCAGGTGTGTTACCCATTTCTGCACAAATACATTTACAGTTGATGGAAATGCATGCCTGCATTAAATTTTCAGATCACTTCAAATCTCTTCCACCTGCTACACAGAGTTTCAAAATAATTAATCCTGCTCAAGGCTTACAAACGACAGCCGTATCGCACAGGGAGACTTGAAATTACACAGCATGTCCACTCCTAACTGCTAGAAAACAGGGCATTAGTCTGGTTTCAGTCAGAAAAGCTTAAAAAAAAAATCAGATCACTATAACTAAAGGATCCAACACTTTAGATCAGATTAATTAACTAACAATGCTCACCTGGTTCTAACAAAGGATGCATTCTGATTTTTAGGTCATCGAAACAAGATTTGGAAGGAGTTAGAATCAAAATACTAAAGTTGATTGCTTGCAGAACACCTTTATTTTTATCTTTTCATAAAGTTTTTTTTTGATAATATTTGTTGAAAATTGAATGAAAGACGCTTCTGCTCTAAAATGATTCATAATTCCTAAAATTTCTCCATGTCACAAAATAAGTAAGCATAATCTAAAAATTAAATTGTGAGATTTAAATCAGAAACATCAAAATGAATGAGCAGATCAGGACAAAGTCCTTAATATGTTGTGATGGACAGAGCACCACAACAGTCTACTAAAGACAGAAACACTGCACAATAACTGACAAACATGGTGGTGGAAGGGTAATGATTTTGGCTTGCTTTGAACTGTTGAGTGGTTATCAGGGGCCCTCAAACTTTTTCTTGTGAGGGCCACATACAGTAGGGATAGAAAGTTTGGGCACCCCAGGTAAATTGTTTATTATTGTGCATAAAGAACCCAAGGAAAGATTGAAAAAAATCTCCTAAAGACATCAGTTTACAGATGAGACATTCTTTTCATGTCAAAAAATGAAGCTTTATTTCCTTCCTTTTCCCCTCTAAAATAACAAAAAGCAAAATAATGGCATGTGCAAATGTTTTGGCATCCCGCAGAATTAATAGTTTGCATTTATAGTATTTTGTTGAGGCACCTTATCAGTCAGTTTTTAACTTAAATGGCCTTCACTAAAAACCAAGTTACCATGAAAAAAACACTGTGATTATCAAGAACACATTAACAAAGGTATCAAAGCAGGAATGGTAATTCTGACAAACAGAACTACTGAGTAATCAGCTGTTTATTTCTCTATTGAAGTCTATGGGATTTTGGCTTCTTGGAGCCAGCAGTTTCTGTTTAGAACAGAAGGGAGGCGTCTCTCAGCCCAGTTCTCATATAAAGTCAATGTTTTGAACCTACATGACACAAGCAACTTTTTTTTCCAAAAGTTGAAAGTGTAATCCTCTTTTCATTGAAGTTCTTAGAGTCAAATGTAAATCTTTTAGTCTGTGAAAAATACAAAAGTGATTCTGATCTAAATGCACATTAAGGTCAGAACTGACCGATCCTTAAGAACTAAAACTTTGCTGATTACCTGGCTCGGGTGTGTTCACTCAATCAAAAAGTGTAATAATTCATGACCAACAATAAAAACATATTTCATGAGACGAGAGTCCACAGAAATAACATCATATAATTCTGATCTCTACCTGGCATCGCGTGGACAAGGTCACCGCACAGCACCATGAACCTCGGCCTGGGTCGGAGACGGTTAATGGCTTCCACCGCCTGTTTTGTGAGCTCCACTTCCTCCATCCACTCATCACCGCCGCCATCACAGTTGCCGTCCTTCCAAGCCTTCATCAACCCAAGCTGAGGGTCTGCAGCCTGGATGAAGTAAAAAGGTCCATTCCACTGATGCTCTGCATCTACAACAAGAATGGTCAAGTATGGAATTTAGAAACCTAGAATTAAGAAAGAACTGGAATTTGAGTCCAACTTATCCAAATTTGACCAAATATGACAATAATGGTAAACAGCGTATACGTATATAACACTTTTCTACCTTCTTTTAGGGTCCAAATCGCTTTACAGTAACAGTTCCATTCACCCGTTTGCACACACAAACGCACTCTGATGGCAGCTCTGCTGCTGAACACTGGCACCAACCTTCCACCAGGGGCAATGTGGAGTTCAGTGTCTTGCCCACGGTCGCTTCGACACATGGGCGGACCAGGCAGGAATCAAATCCGCAATCTTCTGATAAGAGTCTCACTGCCCTTGCACTGCACCACGGCTGCCTCGTGGTGTGTAAAAATAACAGCATTGAATCACTGAATTGCATCACATCACTGCAAACACACATCAGGTTCACTGCAGAAAATACCAAAGACAATTGTTTATCCTCCTTCTGTTCTGTAGCTGTTACAGAGGAGTCCAAGATGGAAGTGAAGCTGCACCAAGGACTAACCTCATCTGTCAGTCAGTCAAACAGTACAAGAAACAAGAAAAAATTCAATGCTCAAGTGAAGAACGTGAGGAAGGTGGACAACTTTAGGTACTTCTGGTCAATACTGCAGAACAACCGAGTGTGGAGGTGTAGAGGTGTGTGTAAGCCAGTTGGAACAGGTGGAGGAAGCTTTCAGGAGTAATGTGTGACCAAAGATATCATCAAGAATGAAAGAAAAAAATGCAAGAAAAGGTGTAGAAGACTGTGGTGAGAGCAACTATGTTGTTGGTTTATCGACTCTGAAGCTACTGGGCTCAGCATAAATGGGTACACCATCTTTGAAAAGTACCAATTTAATCAGTAGCTCAGTGAACAAAAGGACAATTTCCAAACTTTCAACAAAGATGAGTTTTATTGAACATGTGTATGGGTGTGTGATTGTGGCCCCTGCGACAGACTGGCGACTTGTCCAGGGGTGTCTCCTGCCTTCGCCCATGAATGGCCGGGTTAGGCTCTGGCAGCCCTGTGACCCCAAAAAGGACAAAATGGTATAGAAGATCAATGAACCATGATTTTGAAGGACAGCACCAAGTCTACAAGGAACTTGTTTCAGAATACCCCTCAGGTTTTTGATTGGATTCAGATCAGGAGACATTCTTGGCCATTCAATCACCTTCACCCTGTTCTTCTTCAGAAATGCAACAGTAGCTTTCAATGTGTATTTTGGATCATTGTCATACCGGAAAAGTGCACGATGAACACGTGCACGGATTCCTGGCAGCATCTTCTCCTTCAATATAGAGCAGTACATTGTTGAGTTCATGATTCCATTGAGGAAATTCAGCTCCCCAACACCAGCACTCATGCAGCCCCACAAAAGGTCACTGGCACAAACATGTTTCAATGTGGGCACAATGCATTTTCCTTTCAAATCCTCACCTTTGCAACGCCAAAGTTTTAAAACCATTAGTTCCAAAAACAGTGATCTTTGTCTCATCACTCCAGAGTATAGAGTAATAGTCTCCCTCTTTTCAGGATGGGCCCTAGCAAATTGTAGGTGAGTTTTTTTTTAACGCATGGGCTTTAGAGAGGCTTCCTTCGTGGACGATAACCATGCCGACACCCATTCCTTTGCAGTGTTCGCCGTGTGGTGTCACAGGAAACGGTCACTGCAGTTTAGCCTTCTACTGCTTTAGCTACCTCCAGTGAACTTGCATGGCCCTTTTCTTAAACCCTTCTCATCAAAAGAAACTCCTGTCGAGATGTTAACTTCTGCGGACAACCTGATTGAGATGATGGTGGTAAAGGATGTTGAGGTTGGAACCACCAGGAAAGAGGTCTAGAGGAGGTTTGTGGATGTAATGGAGGACATGAAAGCACAGGAAACACATGGAGATGTGATGAACCCTAAAGAGAGCAGCTGATAGGAAAAGAAGAGCTCCATGATATGACTTTTTTTTCATTCCATCTTATTTTGCTTCCACACCAAACAGCAAATGGTAAAGACGCGTTAGCCTAAAAGCTTTAGGGATTAGGTGACATCATAGCATTAGTCTTTCAAGGCCTGCTGGATCGCTTCATGCACAAACCTCTGGATACCCGTTCTTCAAATCCCCACAACACTTCATTAAGATGAAAGGACTGTGATAACAGACTGAAATTCTAAATCAGAAAGGGGTGGCAGGTGAGATATTTGTAGATTATCCTTAAAAACAAAAGTTGAAAACCGGACGTTTACATAATCACTGCATTATGGAACAAAAAAGTCTTACAATCTAATCACTGTCAAATATTCATGAAAAAGGCAAAAAAGCTCCAGTTTTTGCATGTTAAGAGAACACACACTCTCAGTAGAGTGTGGCAGATGGGAATGAAAAGAAAAAAAACTATGCTCGAGAGAAGAGAAGCTCTTTAAATTTGTATTTTTAAAATAGTCTTGGTGCCTGTAAATGGACAGAAGTAAAAAGCTGCTTTCTGTTCCTAAAGTTCTGGTTCCTGAGCATGAAACAGCACTCGACTGTCACCACTGAGACCTGGAATCCAGAACAATTCACCTCACTCATACCCAGCGGGGGCCAAGAGTTTTTCAACACCCATTGTGCTTAATATGCTCCCCATGTATCGCTCCCAAATGACTTTATGATAATTCAGTCCTCCAGAGACAGTTGAGCAAAGATGGAAAAAAAGACACATCACTCCTGTGGGAACGATTAAGAAAAAAGATTTAGACAGATCCTTTTTGTGAAATTGACATTTATGAAATTATGAGAGGAAGAGAATGATTATGATCCTCTTCTTGACTTTCAATCCAAACTCACCTCAATCTGATTTTAATTAAAAACTCTCTTTTGGAGAAAAAAAACACATAAAAGTTGGATTTGTTTAATTTAAAATTTCCTTTGGAAATACTCCCCTCTAGTATAAAATCATTTTCCTGACAATACACACTGAACCAGAAAAAAACTATTATTTCAGTCGAGGAATTAAAAAAAAAAGTGTCAACATAAAAAGCAAAAGATGCAGCTTGTGCACAATTTTTGCTAAACATGCGGCAGAATGAAGCTTCCCATACAGACAGGTCTTCATACAGATTAAAAACTCTACAATCAGTGCTGAATTTAAAACGTTTTCAAAGGATGGCAAATATCAGATCATTATGCTATTGGGGGTAGTCTTAGATTTGAGAATCCAAATACGTTCATAGTAAACATGTATAATATAGATTTTAAGTTAATTGTTTTGTTTAGCAAATCACAAATAAATTACAAATACAACAAAACATAAACTAAAGTAGTTTTTTTATTTTTTATTTTGTTTGTTTATTTTCATTTTTCTGCCTTTTTTGTTTCAATTTTAGTTCACTTTGATTTGTTGGTAAACCCACGCGCTGCCTTACTGATACTGTCCGTTAGGAGGAGCTACAAACCCAAATTGACAATTGGGATAGAAGCAGTGAAGTGTTTTACTTTGTTGACTTTCACCAACTTCAGTGGCACAAACTGAACCTAACTGTCCGAAACTATTTTAATAGACAGAAAAGTTCTCTACTTTAAAGCTCCACTTCAGAAAAATCCTGAAAGAATGACAAATACAAGAAAACTTAAATGTGTTATTTCTTGTCATGACGACACAGTTTAATTCCTGAAAGTCAAAGTGTTTTTAGCATCGAGTATATTTATTACAAAAACAGAGAGAGATAACAGCTATTAATCACACAAACTGTCATTGTTTTTATTTTAAGCTTCCGGCGATCGTTTTCTTTATAAATATCAACAAATGTTGACAAAATAGAAGCGTTTCATTCACTGACAGCAGCAACTTGTGTAATTGTCTACCACAGCGTTAGCCCAACAGTTAGCCATGCTAGCTTAAAGAGCTAAAAGTGCTAAAAGCTTCTAAAGTTGGTTACCTCTGGTAAGCCCGCTGAATGTCCGCTGGTTCGCTCGGTGAAACATGTCCAGGCTCTGGGTCGTCGCGCTCGGGGCTGTCATAGCGAGCTGCTGCGGGACTGTAGAGCGCCCGAACCGGCGGTGCTGCTCCCGGGGACTCAGCTGCTGACTGCCGACGGTCGATTATTCAGCCTGGATTCAAATAATTCCGGATTTAAAAATTGCGCAGAACTGCTTTGTTTTACTGCAATAAAACAATAAACATGAAAACGTGCAGCCACCCGTAGTTTTTAGCTTCTTTAGTAAAAGTGGGCTACTATTTTTTTGTATCAAAAAACTTTATTTAAAATGACTTAATGACATTTTAATAAAACTTCTGCTCCATATGAAATGAATGGGACAAAACCTTGAAGGCCTAAGTCCGCAACCCAATCAAAGTACTGTGAGTGATAAATTTACTTTAATTATTTTCATATTTTCAACTTGAGCCAGTATTATGAATCTGCAGGTTCGGAGGACCAACAGCACTCTCAGGACAACAATATCAGGACTCTCGTTCTATTGAGACAGCGCCTCCTTGCTGCTGGGTGCCGTTTATCGATGTTTTTTTTCTACGATAAATGTTGCTAATGTTGAAAATTGTATTTGTTTCATGCACCATTAACTTTTTTGGTTATGACTGATTATTTCTAATGTTTTTCTTATTGATGAATTATGCATTTTTAACCCTTTAGGCAACAGGGTTTTTCAGTGGAAATATAATCCAGTACATATAGAGGCTTGAAACATTTGTCTGGATAATCCAAACTGATTTATCTTTATTATTTTATACAACTGCTGATAGAGAGTTGAGTCTGGAATTTTCTAAGCTCCTGAAACATATCAGAATTTGAGAATATTGGGATCTGAAGACAGAAAGCCTGGAAAGACATACTGCAGAATTGCTACTTTGGCGCTTAAAGGGTTAACATGAATTCACCTTTACATTTTTTATCATTCTGCAGCACAAATTTAACCAATTTCACAGATAAAGTGAAATATAATAATAAAAAAAACATGCCAGAAAACAAAACCAAAACATCTGAAAAATTAAATAGGATCTGTTTATTACACTACTCATTATACATTTATTAGGAGTTGCATTAAACGTAAACAAACAAAATTGGTAAATGGCGTGTACTCATACAGCGCTTTTCTACAAGGCCCAAAGCTCTTTACAATCACAGTCCCATTCACCCATTCACACACACATTCACACACCAATGGCGGCTCCACCGCTGAACGATGGCGCCAACCTTCTACCAGAAGCATTATGGGGTTCAGTGTCTTGCCCAAGGTCACTTATTGGTTTCTGTACAATAAATTATAGCTGTAATTAGAAAAGGAAAAATAAATTAGTACGCTTTTTCAAATTAAATGTTATAAAATCTAAAAAGAAAAAGACATAATTTCTGATTTGGGAGTGATTTTTTTATTATAAACTAATCCTCCTGTCAAATTCCTCTATCTAACTATAAGACATATTTTGTTCTTAGAAATGTTTTGTTACATTTGCCATTCAACATTTTTTAAGTGGAAGTGTCTTTGAAGATGAATTTGAACCTTTAATAATTTAGTTGGTTGGAAATACGTTGTAGAGCAGAATGGGCAGTGGTAATTGCTGCAGCATTCAACACATTGCTTAACCTCTGGAAGAGACTTCCCCTTTTGAATTGTTAAATCCATCTGGAACAAGATACACAGTCAAATGTATAATTATAGACTAACAGTACAAAGAGTAACTCAATTCTGAACCATGCAATATAAATGCTTAATATTAATATTATTAATATTAATATTGTCAAACTACAAATTAGTAAGATATGAAAAAATACATATTTGGCTTTGTAAACATTTTGTTTTCCCCTGTTTTGATATGAACCACATTTGGGTTATAATGAGACAATATTAATGAATTAAACAAAAGAAAATGATTACATGTACATACAAAATGATGAAAAGATACAAAAAGTATATATGCTGTAAAATGTTAAATGATGTATTGCTAATAAACCATCATGAATTTTAGATTTGCACAAACAATATTAATTTGGTTAAATCCTAAGCTAAGCTACATATAAAGATCAATGTATTTCTATGTAAAAATCAGAAATGTGTTGTATTTTTGTTGTACTGCTAGTGTCAGATTGGGGTGTGAGGGGCTGTAAGCTAGTGGGAGAGAATGTAAACAAAGGGATAATGGGAAGTGAGAGCAGGCTTACTCTACCCCAACAGTCCCGCCCACAACTCAGAGGTGAATTTCTAATTAATTCCTGCTGCCCTGCAGAAACTATGTCACAGAAAACGATACAGATTTTTAAATGTTGGCATAATCATAATAAAAGAGCAGTGGGAACGCTACGAAAATAGATCAAAAGATGATCTGAGTGAATCAGGGATTTAAAAAGCGTCGATACCAATACCTCCAAATTGGTGCTTGGTAGCAAAAGGTGGTATGTCTGATATTGTAAATATTTTTGAAAGCCCAGGACCGCCCACTTCTGGCTGACTCAATTTTCCATCTTTTTCTGATTTCTTTAGTAAAACACTCTTATGGCTTCCTATTTCACATACTTTAGATAATGCTTTCTAAATCTGGTTTCCACCCAATTTTGACTAGTCTAAATTCAATTGTGCCTCAAATTATGTGCAATTCTTTAAAGTTTTCTTTTAAAAACAGAATGCAAATTGGGGTGTGTGGTCTTCAACTTCCAAAACTATAACTTTTCAGCTAAACATTGCAGCATCGCTACAAAAGGTTTGCTTTTGATTCGTTAACAGGAGTTAAGAAAAATATTTTGTAGGAAATTCAGTAAACTTCTTTTAGTTAATAAATGTTCAAAAATGTTGTTTACTGTTGGTCTTTCTTAAGATGCCACTAACAAACATAACAAATTTTAGTCAAACTCACAGATTTCAATTCTAGTACTGACAGAAAACTGCTATAAAGTTTTGAAATGCGTGAGTGTTTGTGCGTTTTAACACAAACATTAAAAATCTACAATACAGCTCAAGAAGAGAAGGGGGTTAGGTGTAGAACACTGTTCAAATAGTAAAATAATTTTCCTTTTTTTTTGGTTGTTATTTCATATCTTGTTGATCTTTGTTTTTGTTTTGTTTTTTATTGTCCTGAATCACGGCTAATAAAGAATATAAGTTTCAGAAAGTAATTTTAAGATTATTTTAATAGTACAATGCAGTTAGTAAGTTGTGATCATTTCGTTAAAAAATACACTTGAATGTCAAATGCATGGGACTCTTAAAGACCCACACTGATGATCTTTTGATCTATTTTATAAACATAAAAAAATGCTCTTTTTCAGGCTGATTTTTTTTTTATCTGCTTCTGATTCAAAAAATTAAAATAAAGTTGGAGTTGGTCTTTAAGATTTAAGTTTTATAAATGAAAAATGAAGCAACTCCTCAACAGGGACCTTGGACAGAGCCTGTCAGCACCACGGAGAGCATCTACTGTTTCATAACTTATTCACTGGAGTCAGTTTAGATTTTAAAGGTTAAATACAATGTAATTTTGTTCAAAGATAAGTCAACGAAGATATTGTCAAATTACAGAATAAAACTCATCGTGACTGTTCTAAAGAGGACTTTCCCACTCCGATCATCTTCTGATCCATTTTTAAAGCTTTCCCAGTGATATTTTCATCATTAGTTGTTTTTAGCCAAAATAGTTTAAAAAAATCTTTTTCCAGGACATATTTTCTGCAGAGCAGCAGGAGTTAATTAGAAACTCAATTATATTCAATAATTAGAGTTTTATAAATGAACAGTTTAAATGCAGCAAGGAGTGCTTCCTTTAGCACAAAAAAGACCTTGGACAGAGGCTGTCAGCACCATGGAGAGCACCTGCTGCTTTCTCTTTATAACTGACTGAGGTCAGTTTAGTTTTCAAGAGTTAAATCCAATGTGGTTTTGATCAAAAACGAGTAAACAAAGTCACCTTTTAGATAAAACTCATTATGAATAACATGAAGAGGACTTTATCTGTGATAATTAAGCCTTTGTTACCATGTGACAAACTGACTTCACTTAACATCAAATTATTTGTCCACAAATCTTAAATAATACAGCAGCAAAGTCCCACATAGTGAAATCGTAGATGGCTTTGTTTTATTTTTGATTAAAGTTTAAAAATAAGTTCACATTTCATAAAAGGAGCAACGAAATTAAAAATATATTACTAATCTGTTAACAAATAATGATTTTAGTGAAGAAAAAGTAGAAAATCATAGAAATAAATGACTCTGTTGACAGAAGGGCAGAATTTTAACTCTTTCATTGAAGCAAATCAAACTATTTAATAATATGACAGAATGGAGATAGTTTGAAAGATTTGGGGATCCACTCTGATCATTGACATCCACCTGACCTTTCCAGATCAGTCAACTTCAACAGAATGCGTCACGGGCCTGCAAATCCTCGAGCTTTAAGTCTGACACCCGTGACAGAAAAAAACCCTGTAAATCTGTCTAATGTCCTCTTGTTTTTTTTTCCTCTTTTGTGTGGTTCAAGAGCTGCAGAGCTGCCCCCCCCCCCCTTAAATAAATAAATAAACAAATAAAAGAGAAGCCGCTGCCTGTTGTAACACATTAAGATACTTGTATTTGTGAAATGAGTAATGACAACTCCAACGTTTTTTCTCACAAAGCAGAACAGAGTTCTGTGTTTCGGAGCTTTTATCGTAATATTTCCAAAATCCCCCCCACCTCTCTCTCTCTCTCTCTCTATCCTCGGTTTTTCTCCTCCTCTCCTTTTTTACGCGCCTTCCTCTCTTCCTCCCCCAGCTTTTCAGTTCGCTCACTGCGCTCTCATCCTCTGCGTGGCTTGTATCTCTGCCTACTCCCGTGCGTAAGAGCGCACAGATGGACATGGAAAGTGATGCTCTCCTGAAAACGCGGAGCCTGTAAAAGCCTCTCTGGACGGACACGTTGACGCGCGTCAGGTGTTGGGGGGTGCACAGTAGGCATCAAGTCATGTTCAGGAGATTTTTTTGTTTTGTTTTCATGAAACTATTCTTCTTTTCTCATTGCGCTCCCCCTCCCCCTAGTTTTTGCACGATGGTGTGTCCGTAAAGATGCTCATCTTTGCGCGTTACGGAGCGCGGGTTTCTGGGCGCGCGGTTCTGGACTTTCCCACCTGTCATGTGCGTGCGCCTTTCCCCGTCTGTCCAAGTCTTTCCGTGTCCGCGTGAAGTCGAACGGGGGCGCGAGCACGATGAGAGGGAAATACTTTCTCCTGGGCTTTCTGCTGCTCAAACTTATGGCCTTGGTTTGCAAGGCTGACGGGGAGCCGGGACTTCTCGGGGGGTTCGTCATGATCGCCACTTCCAACGGCTCCAGGGAGGAGAGCGTGTCCGAGGAGACCCCGCACACCGAGGACAACTGCCGGGGTTACTACGACGTGATGGGCCAGTGGGACCCGCCGTTCATTTGCAAAACGGGCAATTATCTGTACTGCTGCGGCACCTGTGGCTTCCGCTTCTGCTGCTCCTTCAAGCAGTCGCGGCTCGACCAGAGCACCTGCAAAAATTATGACACTCCGCTGTGGATGAAGACCGGACAGCCTCCCTACAACAAAATGAAAAAGATTCGGGAAAACACCAAAGACAAGACGAACCTCATAGTTTATATCATCTGTGGAGTAGTGGCCATCATGGCTCTCGTGGGGATTTTCACCAAACTGGGCTTGGAGAAGGCACACCGGCCCCAGAGAGAAAACATGTCCAGGTGAGTGCCAGCTTCTCCCCGCGCGCATGTTAACAACAGAGGCGCGCAGTAGTAGCAGGAGCGCGCAGCTCATCTCCTCCTTTGCCCGCCCGCTGCGCAGCAGATCTGCAGAATTAAGCAGCGTTTGGGATTAAAAACATTAGATTTTATGTTGTTTCCAGGCAACCACCATGCTCTGGTTCTTTGCAAACACTTGATATACGAGCTTTCCACTCCAGCTTCTCCCTCCATCACAGGGGGCGCAGGCGCAGTCTGCGCGTCATGAAGACGAGTGATTTCAGCGAGAACAATCAGCTGCTCCGAAAAAGACGCGCCAGTGCAGCACGACTGAATAATTCAATTAACTATGTTGTGAACGGATCCTCACGGTTCCCCTCTCCTCTTCTGACAGGGCCGTAGCCAGTGTGCTGCAGGGCGGGTGTCCAGGTGAACAGTACCGGGGGGAGGAGGCCCTCGGGATGCACTCGCAGCACTTTGTCTCCAGGGCTGCAAACATCCGTGAGTGTTTCTTCCTGCAGGACTTTTTGGACAGCTCCTTCACAGGCTGACTTGGGCAGCATATTGAAGTGTGGGAGGGGTGTGTCAGCACAAACAGAAGCTGCTTACTGAGTTTGTCCAGGCTGGTGGGCCCCATCAAAGCCTCTGCAGAGTTTTAGTCTTTTGCTTGGTGACACACACATTCCCGCAGGCTGCTTCTGGTTTCTTTAAGCATCCCTTTCAGAACGCTCCACAAAGACAATCTATCTGTTATTTCAAACCCAGCTTGGACCGTGTGATAAAATGGGAAGGAGGCAGAGGGGAGTGGGAGTGAGTTGGCGAGGAAGAGGTGGCAGGGATGCGATGTTTTTGCCTGCATAGGCTTGTGTTGGTGTTTTTTTTTTTTTTTTTTTTTTTTGGAAAGTGGGCTGAGGGGGGTAATATCACAAAGAAGCCAGTCTATTTCTGCCGTGTCCCGTGGGCTGCTGCAGCAGGAAGATCAAACAGATGAATGCACACACAATCGCACAGATTTTCACAAATATGCACGGGCCAGCGCACGCACAAACAATGCAAACAGGACATTTATATGCCCTGAAAGTTGCATCATCAGCCATGTTTGTTTTCGCCTAAACAAATCATCATTAACAATGCGTCTATGTGGCCTCTTCAATCGTTTCAACAACAAATCTAACATGGAAACCAGTCAGACTGAAAAATTGAATCTCAAGAAAGTAGAAAGGCAAGAAAAAATGTATTTTTTACTGTCGACCAAGAAAAATAATCGTATTAGGAAAGCTTTCCAAGATAATTTGTCTCAGTAACTAATTTTTTTCTTAAAATAAGGATTCCAGGAAAGATATTGTTCCCTTACCTTATTGGTGATTTTTTTTTATTGTGAATAATTTTGGACTTATTTCTACGGGGTCCATATTTGCAGTGCAGAAAGCGTCTCAAAATGTGACCAAACTGTTGAAATATTATTTCAAATTCTTAAAACTAAATAAACCAGAAACAAGAGTCAAAATATATTAAAATTGCACTTTTCATGCGTAACCTTTGGGAAAAAAATTGCCAGGTACTTCTGTTTTTCATTGATAAAGATTTTTTGATGTTTTGTTTTACAACTTTTGATTATCAGTGTCAACTGACTTGCTGTGGACAGCACAAATAAGACAATAAAATCCTTTAGAAGAATTATAAAATAAAGGATTTTCTCATGTAAAGTCAAAGCATCTTCTATCCTTTTGATTCTGTCAAAAACAGGCAGACAGCTGGTTCCACTTGTAGCAGGTTTATTGATAGAGCTACGCAGACAGGAGCAAAGTTCAGCTACAAGTCCACAAAGCTAATCATAGTCAAAATTCAGGCAAAAGGTCAGGGTAGGCAGTAAAGAGGCAGGGTCAGGGCAGGCGGTAAAGAGGCACGGTCAGGGCAGGCGGTAAAGAGGCATGGTCAGGTAAACAGGTGATCCGATCAGGAGGACCCGTTCAGCATGCAGGCTGAATGGCACAAGCAATACATCGCGTTGCGCGAGGTCCTGAGCAGTGCTGAAGTGTGCTGCAGCTGATTAGCTGATGCCAGCCAGGTGATTGAGTGCCGTCAGTCTCTGGAGCTGACACTTTGAAGCAGTTTTGTTGTAGTTTTCTTCTTGTAAAACATAATGTTTACAGCAGTGGACATATAAGCTGCATTTATTCTGCTAAAAAGTTCCCTGAACTGCAGGTGGAGGCAAACCTGAATTGTCCTTGACCGCCCCCTTGAGCATGCTTCCTGCTTCAAATCATGCAAATCAATGCAGATGTTGGGATAACTAGGATTTTAGATTTCACACTAAACTGTAAAAGTATGTGTAAAAAATGTTTGTTTTCATCATTTCTGTGGCTGATTAAAATGTGTTGTCATTTTCATGACTCCACATCTTTTCCAGTTTTCATCCATAAACCAGCCGTTCATGTTTAACCTGCCAATATGGTCAAACACAAACTTCTTTTTTTTTGGTGTCTGTGCAGTTTGGTACAGGCTTTTATTTTTTACATGAAGTTTATGTGTATTTTCAAACAACTATCAGAGTTGCAGCAGATGCAAGTTTTCATGTTCTTTTTTTCCCCAGAAGTGATGACCAAAGTCTGACCTTTGGTATCTGGAGTGCAAAAGTGCAAATATCAGTATTGATTACACTTGAACTGCAGTTAAATTGGGAAATTGTTTTAGTGATTTACAATAGTATCAAATGTAATGAGGTACATGATAATGGGTCACAGGTGTTTCCATGGCAACATAGATGAACAAACAAAACCACACATCAGCTGAATTAGATTTGACT
The DNA here is from genome assembly GCA_014656515.1 of Oryzias celebensis. Classification (NCBI taxonomy): domain Eukaryota; kingdom Metazoa; phylum Chordata; class Actinopteri; order Beloniformes; family Adrianichthyidae; genus Oryzias; species Oryzias celebensis. The sequence goes on from BNCR01000001.1 coordinate 54,963,703, forward strand.
ATTTTCTTTGGTGTATCTTTAAAATCACCTTGAAACTTTGTAGGATTTGCAGTTTAGAGAAAGTCATTGTGTCGGGAAGGTAGGGAGCTAATAAACTAACGTGTGTGAGATTACAGCTCCATGACAGCTAACGACAAGGTGACATAACCCTCCTAAGCATTAGTGCATCCACAGACCGGGTTTCACTCACGGAGAGCACACATCTATAGAAAAAACTGGAACAAAAGCTCCTTTACTCTTTTAAAAAAAAAAAAAGAGTAAAGAAACAACACATCCAGCTGTTGTCAGCATCCACTCAGGCCACCTCCTCCTCTGTCCTGTTGCTGCGGGGGAGTGGAGGTAGTAGCATGATCCACTAGCTGAAGTGTCTGCAACAACCACATTTTTATTTTTTTGGTCTGGAGCACGCTGCCCTCTAATCCTCAGGTGTGCAAGTCCTTGTGAGGAACGTTATTAACCTCGGGGACCCAGCAGGAATTTCAAGACGACCACCTTATTGCTTTTTTGGATTCCTCTGAGGGGGTTTGATGCTGCATGAGCGGAAAAAGAAACAAAGAATTAGATGTGGATTTGCTGGACAGGTTGTTTGTGGTTTGAAAGTGATTAGCACGATAAGGTTAAAAAGGGCAAAATGTTTTTAAAGACCCACTCTGAAGAAAAATTGTTTTTCTGTGTTTTTTACATGCTCTTGTAGCATTGTTCTGATGATGGAGAACATAGAAAGGACAAAGAAAATTAAGCTTAAAATTGCATTTATGAGTATTTCTTTATTCTAATTGTTGTGAATCAGGAGATGTGAAGCCTCGTTTCCACTGAGCAGTATGTTCTGGTTTGATCCAGTCTGGTTTAGAACGGTCCAGGCAATTCAGGTGAGCGTTTCCACTCAAAGTTAGAGCGTCACGGTGCATGCGGTCATAGACTGATTGCGTAGCTTTTTGTCATAGTACTGCAACTATGGCAGACGCTCAGCTAACTACAACAACAATGGAGATCATCCAGCAGCCTGGCTTTTGGTACTTGTACATACAAAACATTTAATGTTGTTTGAGAGAAGATTGCGAGCAGCGAAGAGGAATACAGTCGCTTTCTTGTGCCCAACAGGTTTCAACAGTAGCCCTAGTTCACCTTAACCTGTCCGTTTCATTTTCCTATGGACCTACAACCAATTGAAGCCCAAAAATGGTACGGTTCAGTCCATTTTATAATAGAAACCCTCAGAATACTGGACTGAACTGAGCCGTACCACTCAGTGGAAATGAGGCTTTAGCTAGAGAGAGAACATGTAGACAGAGGGCTCTCAGCAACAACTCAGGGGTGAATTTTAATGAATTTCTGCCACTCTGCAGAAACTATGTCTAAGAAAACAACACAAGTTTTTTTATAGTGCCTAATAATGGCAAAAGGATGATTATAAGACCACTAGCAACACTTTGAAAATAGATCAAAAGAGGTCTGGATGGGACTTTAAGTAAAATCTGGTAGTAATGGAGAGATGATAGTAGAGAGAAATAGAGAAAATAGGTTAAAGAAAACTTAATGATCAGTGCAAAGCCATAAAGATGCAGTTTATTTGCTTCCAGACACTAAAACTCATAATTCTGAGCTTTTTGATGCTTAAAAATCTACTTCAGAGCTCAGTGCATTGATTACGTTTTCCGGTCATATATTGCTAGATTCATTGGACTCGATTTGCATTAAAATTATTTTGTGTCAGCACATTTATCAGCTGCTTTACACTTTAAAAACCTGAAGCACATATTGATAATCAGAGGACCTCCAAACTTAATCCTTGGAGTGTCAATAATCCCTGATCTTTATCACGTGGACCGTCCAAGTGAGAAACTGCATCAATACATGAGAGAACAGCGTGTTGGGGGCTCTCACCAAGAGGCCCCAGCAACCTACTGCATATTTAAAATCAACGCCTGAGTCGCTTTGTAGACCCAAAAGCAGCCGTCCTGCAAATTCCCCAGCTGGACAGGCTTTCACACGTTCATGTCTTCTGAAAAAAACTCGACTTGTTTGAATCCTTAACAGGCTGGAAATCCTCCGTCTCTTCACTTTCAGCTTCAAAGGCGAGAGGAGGCAAAGACAAGAGGAGCAGAAACAGGGAGGGCGGGGTAATACAAAGAGAGAGGTCAGACGATTTGACTACCGTCGTCTAGACTGTTGACCGCATTAGTTCTTCAAGGACAGAGCTTAGCCTTAATACCACACAACTGAGAGTAAACTTTAAAAAAAGTTTTGAACAAAGTTTTCACCCCTGCAAAAGCCAGGAGTCACCTGAAGCTTAAATGACATAAATTTAGTCAATTTCTTTACCAAATGAACAATTTGTGTTTGAAATTCAAGAGCAATATTTCCCTAATTCTCATCTTGGGTGTCACATTAAACAGTGCTGGTGTGCAGCCCTGCTAGTTTTCATCACTTTGCTCCGTATTCACGATTCACTTCAGCAGTTGCAGCATTAATTACCTCCTCAGTTGTTCTAATCTTCAGCTGAACACTCAGACATGGAGGGGGGGTGGGGGGTTTGAAAGGTACTGTAATTGCTTCAGAAATATGAGAAAACCGGTGCCGTATGCAAAATCCGCCTCGTTACTTTGTGTTAGAGTGTACGCACCAAAGAATTAAAGGTATGTGCACGACTGAATGTCTTTTTACGTGCAGCCTGTCAGAAAGAGTTGCATGTCTTTCGTTAAAAGTAGGCGACTGCGTGACCTTGTCTTCCTGGCTGTCATTCGAGCCTTCAGCGCGTCACATCTGATTGCAGAGTGTCAGGGCGAAGAGAGGGGCTGCAGCTTGTGAGCATGCACTTGAACTGAAAAAAAAAAATCAAGAAAAGAGGTCCTGTGAAAGAGAAAATGACATGGCTGCAGGTAGTTACTGTTTCTGGGAGGATTCACTTCAGCTTCATTTGAAGACGGAATTCTGTGTTCAAACAAGCCCGATTCCGTCTCTGCTTTTTTGATATTGTCTTTAATGGCTGCCTTGAACTTTATCTTTTTTTTCATCTAAAGTGCTTGAATTAATTAATTAAGCAGTCAGATTGTTTACCAGTTTGGAGGGTGTGATAGTAAAGTGAATTTTGTAGTCTGGTCTCTTTTTTGTAATCTGGTCTCTTGAATTGCTTTGCTAGAATAATGAAGGTTCCTCCTTAAAATGATTAAAATAACAGCAACAATCGCTTTTCGTTCCAAGTTTCAAACAGGAAGTGACAAGTGTTGCTGTTCCAATAATGACCACTGGAGGCAGGTTTCAGATGGAAACAAGTGTCCATTGACTCCCATGCATTGACTGTATATGAGAACTTAGTGACCCTTGCCCCCTGACATTCCAAACAGGAAGTAGCTGCTGGCTCCAAGAAGCCAAAACCCCATAGACTTCTATAGAGAAGTAAACAGCTATTACTCAGTCATTCTATTTGTCAGAATAAACATTTTTGCTCTAATACATTTTTTAACATGTTCTTGATAATTCTAATTTTCTTTCATGATATATTTTTTCTTTTGTGAAAGTTGTTCAAGTTATGAGCTTGCATCAGATGCTTCAATAAAAGTACAGTAGGTGGAGCCTGCTGCCTCAAGAGAAATCACACTCACTTGCTCTAGTTTTCAGATCAGTCAATGATTCCATGTTTAAAGGTTTCTTGGCAAGTTTAGCTTCACACACACATAGGCTTTATTATGTCCATTAATAATCCCATGAATGGTGTCAGAAATAATGAGCAGTAATGCATCTTTATTGTTCCATTACCTGAAAGTTTTAAAAGGTCAACTAAGATCCCTGCTGGAACTGTAACATTGTTTAGATGGAAGGATACAATGCAGTTTCATCTGCAAAGAAGCGAATGTAAAGAAGGGGATAATTTGGTTCCAAAAGATTAAATGAATAGAGATCTGACATTGTCTTCGGGGATACTCTATTAGAAACAATATTGAATATTAATTTTGTGTTTGTTTTGATACTAATGAAATTGTGTCCTTTAAGGTGTGACTAAAGTTGTAAAGTGCATTGCCAAAGATGCTGGAGGTGCTGAACTGGTGGATTATAGCCATTAATCGCAATGCTGACAACTTGGTGAAGGCAAACTGAAAAAAGTCATTTAAGGTCAAAAACTATGCATGAAACCAAAAGAAATTCAAGAATATAACAACAGGACAGATGTTATCCATAACCAACATATATACTTAATGAAAAACATTTGAACTGCGCCAAACTGAACAAAACGAAACCACTTGATGAGAACTTTTGAATAAAAACTTGTTTTTGGTCTTGAAAATTAAAGCCAATGTAAATCAATTGATGGCCAATTCAACATTTTAAGGACAACAGTAAATGTCTGCATTATGTCCTTCCAATTTAAACTCCAATCATCTAAATGGACTACAGAATGTCCTCAAAATCTTTTAGAAGAATTTGACATTGACCAGGAGGTTGAACTCAGAACTAAAAGGACTAAGTTTGTGCAAAATTTCAAACAGTTGAAGGGGTAAATCAGATCTGGCCCAGCTCTTTTTGTCAGATTAGATCACTTTAAGAGTTAGAACACAACGATTCCACTGAGAGCAAACGCTGTAGTTATCAAAACAGATGCTCAGAAATGTGCACATTAGAACCCAGTTTGGTGGTTTTGTGGCAAATGTAATAAAACAAAATCATTTCTCTTAAAGCCAGATTTTGGCCAGAAAAACTACTAATTGCGCCATGTTTGTGGCTGACGTGCTTTGGCATCAAGGGAACTTTCCTGTTGAGATGTGATGGAGCTCAGTACCAATAATTTGACTTGAGATCCAGACAGAAGGCAAATTTTGACATCATACTCTAGAAGCTGAAAAGGCTGGGGTTTCAGGAAATAACTGCTTCAGCTTTGAAGTTCTGTTTAAATATCACTAAAGTAGCAGGGACTGCATGAGACAATAATAGATTCGTTCTCTCCATGCTCGTCAAAAAGAACAAAAGAAAAAGTCACTCAGTATCATAATGAATAAGTTATCAAGCCACCAAAAGAAAAATTGCTGTCATTGTTGGCTGTTTTTATGTGTACTTCTCTCCTCAAAGTCATGGAAGAAATGCAGTAAAAGTCACTTGAGGCTGGATATAAAATAATGTGGAGAGACGTTAAAGTCACGCTGTTCGTTTAGCATTTAGAATGTTGCTGATTTAGGTTGAAAAAGACAATAGATTTCGAACTAAAAGTTCAAAAATAGCATTGTCATGAAAATGTCTAAAATATAGAACAAAATAAAATGTTTATCTTAAGCTGCTGATTCATCAGTAGTTTCGGACCTGCTAAATGGGTGCTAAATGCAGACAAAAAGACAAACAACTTATAAAGAAGCTCAAATATTCAGAATAGTACAAAATATTCATATTTATATACTAAAAAATGCCAATTTAAGTAAATTACCTCGAAAATTGCTTGTAAATTTACAAGAGTTAAAAGAACAAAGCAAAAGATGCTTGAAATAACAAAAAGTGTAAATTGTATATATGCTAGTCAGAAATAGTATATGACTTTACAAAAAAAACTATGATAATAAGGCTAAATTGAGGAGTTTATTGTTTATTTCCAAAAAACTGGTAAAACAAAACCCAATACCAACCACGAAAGCGAATGTTTTTCAGACTTTATGCTGCAGTCTTAAACATTACAACAGAGAAACTGAAAAACTGCTGCAAGTAAATGAAATAATTCCTATAAATGTACAAAAACATGTTTTTATAAGCTTAAGCCTGAACTGAAATGTTAGTCAGTAGCTTTGAGCAATTTAAAAAAACTGTGATTTTGATTTAGATTGGGCGGCTGTGGAGCAGAGGTAGGGCTGTCGACCCTTTGATTGAAAGAGTGCAGGTTTGATTCCCTCCCATGTGTTAAAGTGTCCTTGGGCAAGACACTGAACCCCAGATTGTCTCTAGTGGTTATTGGCTGGTGCCAGTTTTCGTCAGCAGAGCCGCCATCATCAGTGTGTGAATGTGTGTGTGAATGGGTGAATGGGACTGTGACTGTAAAGGGCTTTGGACCATCAATTCTTATTTATACAGAAGCTGCACATGGGTTTGACTTTACAAAGTTGTTTTATTCCTAAATAAATACTCTAATTTCATGCATCGGCTTCCACAATATTCATGTTACATTTATGACAGCCTGAATTACATGGGGTTCAGTTGGTTTTAACCCCTTTTAAATCTTGCCTCCCTCAGTCATTTGGAGCCTCCCAGCAGGCTGGAAATCTGGTTTCAGAGAGCATGAGTCCAAAGCTAGAGGCTGAAGAAAAACTGAAGAGTCTCCTCCTTTTCTCCAGAGTCTTGTTCCTGCGCTGCTTCTGCCTATATTTCTTGATGTGCGCCTGCTCTGCAGCCATGGGACAGCGTTAGACTGCCGCTCATTAGAGCTGTGGGGCTGCACATCCAGCCAACCAGCCAGTCAGCCAGCACTGTAACAGTAACTCAGCTGAGTCACAGAGCAATTCTGGCCAAGGAGAAGTCAACACAGCCTTGCAATGGTGGATATGGGCTCCCATCATGTGGCCTTGGTTTAAAAACAAACGCAGACGTTGCCACGCTTGTCGTTGTGTCTGGATTCACCACAATAACCAAATTCATACGTCATTGCCAAGCCAAAGTCCCTGATTGGTCAAAGTTCAACCTGGTTTAACTGGCAAAACCTGTTCAAACACAAAATGGCCAAACATTTTGTATGTAGAGCCCGAAAACAGTCATAAAAACTTGCGTAACGACAGGCGGAAGCCCAAAACACACGTTCTTGCGTTTCCACAGACCTTTCATTGGAAGTGACTGTTTGTAAGCAAGTTGCCAACGGATGTGTGAACTTCTGCGGTTTGAGCCCAACCCAAGCTTTGACACTCCCCCCTGAAAATCTTGGCTGTTGTTGGGAAAATGACAGCCATCTTTTGAAATCCATTTCTGCTCCACTCATGTTTGACTAACTGCATTGACACAGTCATCACAGACAGGCAGGGATACATGTGTGAACAGGTGGATTTCAGAAATGATCCGCTACGCTAACTCCTTTTAATCCCCCATTCAACTTAATGAGCGGAGGCTTTTTCAAACATCAGGATGATTTCTACTGATTGAGCTCACTTTAGAAATGCTAATTATTGATACGGAAAACTGTAAACACCGTTTTAAATGCAGGTAATTGATTGTAGTGACTGTAACAACTGCTGATCAATCCCTGCAGCTTTTTGTCAGTACAGCAGAGAACCTACGAGGAAACAGAGACAGACAAAAGCAAGCTTAATGTCTACACTGGAGCAAGCTTAATCTAATACTGGCACTGTAAAAGTGTGATGCACATGTAAATGTGGTAACACAGCATAATGTGAAATCCTCTGTAATCGTTATTTTTGTCCCTTCTCTGTTTTCCATTTTGTGCTTTTCATAATACCTCATAAAATCTGCTCTCCTCTGCACCATCTATGTAAATTTGGTAGATTTGTAATCTGCATTTGAAGATGAACCATACACAAAACTGTAGGTTCACCAATACAAAGATAGTTTAAATGAAAATAACTGGCTGGAGACTCTTGAAACTTGAGGTTAAACATACAAAGTCCTGTTTATAGAAATGTTTCTGTGTCTAACTATTTTGTATTTAGTATTGGCTTTGCATCCTACTTGTAGAAACTATTAGCTCATATTGCCTCATCTGATGCCTTCGCAAACAGATGAGAAGTGAAGGCCCCATGTGTTGGACAGAATTTAGTAACAACTGTCCTTACAGGTGGATACAGGCAGTCTGTGGGTAAAAATGAGCAAACCTGCACAAGACACAAACGTGGCAAAATGAAAGTCGTAGACCGCTTGGTGAACCCGTAGAATGAAAATGTTAAGGCACATTTTTCTATGGGTATGCTGTGGCGATAAGTTACACTTATACTGAACAACACATAAGATGCAGTAGGTTCGTACAGACTTTTCATTTTTCAAGCTCCTCCAAATCCTGCAGATTTCGCAAGGAGTCCATTAGTACTGTTCACTGACAGCATTTACGTATCACCAGTGTGCTGCATTCACGCAGTCAATAAGGGTCCAGAACTTGCACCTTACTAACGCCTAGAGTGTGGCATTAGGGCACTGTGCGAGTGTGTGTAACTTCCATTATTACGAGCCTTAAGGGAACTGCAAGACGCACCTGCGCTCCCCTTGAGATGCGTCCTCTGTTGTTCACAACCCTCTAAGGGTCTGGACAACTCCCCTGTCTGGGTGCATGTGACTAAGGCTTTTACCATTACAATAGGGAGTTATGAATCTTTAGACACAAGAGGTGTATATTTGAATAAACCCCTTTTGTATTTGAAGCTAAACATTATTTATATCAACTATATTTGCACACAATTCTTTTTTGGACCAAACATAAAAGGGAAGAGAGGCACATTAGAGATGGGGATGAAGGTACAAAAAAGGGAAAAAAAAAGGTGAGTCAAGAAGTTAAAGGATGAAAGAGAAAAATAAAGAATTGAAGGAGGTGGAATCACATCAAGCAGGTTTATCAATATGACTGTCAAATGTAGATTTTGTTCAAAAGGTGTTGAGCCTGTCCACAGGCGCACTCATCTACACAAACAAAATGTGCCTGTTGGCCTCAAAGACATGCATACATGCCCATTTACTTACATTTATAGTTGTGTTTGAGGGTTATGTGGTAATAGTTGACTCATTTCAGCTTTGATAGACCATTGCATGAACCTCCAAATCCTCAGAAAAAATATTAGAAACATGGCAGATCCATCCTGTCATCCATCCTTTCCTCAAATCTCAAGGACCACCAGACTAAGGCTAAATTTCACAACGTTTTTTTAAACAATATTTTCTAAAACTGATAGTTTATATTAATATGATATCAATTTGGTGACCTCTACTTGTTCTCAACTTTTTTTGGACAACATTCATTAGCTTTTCCTTCTGCTCTGTTCTTCTCAAGGTTGTTAAGCCAAGTGAGCTACAAAAACTGTATAAAAACATATTAGAGAAGAATTTTGCTTTATATTTTTATAATGAACTTCATTCATTCTATTTAAAACTTGTCCTATCTACCAGCTGATCAGTAGATGAGAACTGATGGCCTCTTGTATTGGATAGATTTGGGCACTTGAAGTGTGTTTGTGTAAACCCCTTTTGTAATCATGTTTCTTTGTGTTTCTCATTAGAGCGTCATCAATTAGTCAGATCTGAAAAGTCGTCCTGACAAAAAAGTGTTTTTTTTGTTTGCAGTTTCTTCATTTTTCTCACAAATTGGACTTGGTTTTTTGCAGCAAAGCTGTTCCACATTGGAAAATGAGATGGGGCTGCTGCTCCAGCTTCAGTGCAGCTCAGCAAAGCCCATGGGTTATAAAAGACATAAAAGTTTCATCAGTAAGCCTTTCATTGAAAGTAATTGAAAAAAAAGCCGATTTCAGCTCTTGTGTATTCTTACCAAGGGAACGCTGTGTAATCTAGTACAATTGATCTGCAATGGATGTAACTTTTACACACGATCTGAAAGGATCAAGAAATCTAACATCTTGGAAAGCGTTAATGGCTCCAACTGTGTAAAGTTATAATATCTGAATGTTCAATCTATGGTAAATCATTGGGTGTTTGGCAATGACTTGGGATGATTGTTTCATATCTACAGGGCAGCAGGAGTGGGAGTGTTCTTTTATTTCCCGTTTTCATGCATTTTGAAAGTCTTGGCATCAAAAACAGAACAGTTTGTTTTAGACGAACAGGTCGAAGCAACAGATCCCGTTCCATGTTCCCAAACTACAGATGGCCACACGCGACTGTGCTGCAGGCCTTTTGCTGCTCAGGGGCACCCAGTAGGTTTGCTTGGCGAGGCAGCTCATGCCGCCAGCATCACCAGGCGAGGTTAAAGCTGACACAGCACATTTATGGACCCCTTTCAAGTCCAAACACATACACATGTCGTCATCAAACCTGGGAAGCAGCCTTGGGAACACTGAGCTCCACCTGTTTCTTCTTCCCTAAGCCCGTAGGCCTCTGTGTGGCCTGGCTTGGTAACACCTTGCTCTGAGGAGGTCAGAACACGTTGGCCGCCTTCCCTCCACTCCCCGAACACACAAACAAATGGCAAGCACGTTAAGTCATAGCTGGGCCCCCATCCCGCCTGGGTGCTGGGCACAGGAGTGGTTGTGAGAGATGAGTCAGTGAAGGGGGAGTTTAGTTCTGCTTGGCATTTATCCGTGGTTGCTGGTTACAAAATCATAATTTAATACTTCTTAAAAATCTTCTTGTGTCTGGCAGCAATCTTGGACCAAAAGGATCAGATAGTTTTCACAAATCTTCTTTCTTACTGCACCTTTGAGTGAAAGTTTAACATTTAAGTTAAACGTTTAACGTTTAACGTTTAACAAAGTTTAACAAAGTTTGTGACATTTGACCTCAGGAAGACTGCCCACGGTCTTGAATTTTTCCAAAAAAGTTACCTTCAGCACCAGCTACAAATTAAAGCTCTTTTTGGGAATTTCGATCTATTGCCTCCAAAATCCTTGAGCATAATTGGGAAGCTACTTGGGAAAAAAAAGTTAGAATTAGGAAAATGCCGATTTTTAACTGTGCTGGTATAGCAAGCTCGCAAACATGGCTTTCCTTGGTTTCTTGTACTGTAATATAAGGAAAACTTAAAGCATGAATCATTGGCTAAAGCTGAGCAAAATGATAAGAGAAACAACATGCACTAATTATTATTATTGTAGTGAACCAAAAACACTCTGTTGCCTAGGAAAGCCAAAATTATCTTTTTACAGATTATTCTAAAAATTACACAGACCTGTTCGTCACCCCCAGACGGCCAAAACATGAAATGGTTGCTATGGAGATAAAACCAACAGAAAAGCTGCCATTTTTTAAAAAGTGTGTTTTTCTTCAATATTTGTCACGTGCAGCTCTGACCAGTGTGGCTGGGGAAGAGGGGGAGGGGGAAGTGCGAGTAGCCAATGAGTGCGGGTAAAAGGGGCGCAGCAACCTGTGGGCCATGAAACGCTGACCGCTACTTAAATTTTACCTAAGTTTTCCTCTAAGAAAAGCAACCGTGCCTCTAAGTCTAAGCATTTCTGCATTGTGTTTACTGCAGGGCTGCAGCAAACATGCTCAAATTCTCACACGATTTGCATTTTTTACCACATCACAGAAGACAAGCAACAGTCAGGAGCTTTGGAGTCCCGGAAGGTCAAGTGAAATGTTGACCCTATTCCAGTCCAGATGCTTTTAGATAGAAAAGCAGAGAAGGAAACAAGGCAGCTTCAAAGGAGGGAGTCAAGGAGATCATCTGAATAAAAAACACTTGTTGATGAGACCTTTAAAAATCTGGACAACCATTTGCTTTCCACTGAATCCTTAAAAATGGTTTTAAAAAAAAAAGCTAATTTTAGACATGACGTAATCAGTAAAAAACAGTCACTGCTTAGCTTCACTGCAAGAAAAACCTTTCCCCTTTTCTGTAAATAATGACATACATTCTTTAAAGCACCACATTTGTTGTCAAATCTTTATATATAAATGCATTAATGGTGGGTTGCCATGGTAACACACTCTCAGCTAGAAACAAGTTTCTCAGAAAGTGATGTGAGCATACATGCTGCTCAAGTATGCCCAAAATAATAAATCCAATTATTTATTCCTTAAAGTGTGGAAAGTACGCTGACGGCTATACATGTTCATGTCGTGTAGGGCATGCGTGCACATACGAGGCTTAAGAATCAGGAAGAATCCGTCTCTTTGCATTGCTAGGAAACCTCAAAATGATGAGAGACCTCCACTGAAGTCGTTCTATAAAACCGTCAAACTGATTTTTTAATGCCTTCTTTTAATATAAAATAAAATCCCTGTTAATTCTGCATGAACCCTCACCTCCCGACTGTGCATCCTGTGAAACGAAAGCCTTTGCTAGAGACAGTATTTAGCTTATAAAATGACAAAGTTTAATTCATATTTTAGTTGGACATAGTTGTAGTTTCAGTTGTAATGAAGCGATACCCATGTGGGATGTTGGTTTCTGCAAGCTGGAGCTAATTTACATGTACACACAGTTTTTTATTCTGGGATGTAAATCTGTATTTTAAAAAAATTCCCAGCATCCAATGTTCTTGTTTACTGTGCCAAAGCAAAAAATTTAACTGATGTCACTTGAAGTTTAGTGCAGTTTCAAAAAATATATGCGAGTTGTAGACGTGACTCTTGTAAACATCCACCTCCTGATGAAGCCTCCAAAGGTAAACAATTCGATTCGTTTTCGTTGGGCAACGTAATACATTTATGAAGGAGATCTAAAGATAAGACTACAAATTGGCAAATTTGAATGTGTACATTTGCATGGAGTGTGCACATGTGCCCACAGAATATCTATAGTGTGTCCACACAAACTACACTCTGATTGTCTAATATTCTCACTTCTAACAGTGAGACATTATGTGAACAACAGTAACAGCTCCTTACGCAGTCCACAAGATTTTAGGGGTCAAAAATAAGCAAAATCGTACGACTCGCTTGCATCTCCTCTACAGGTACAGGTTTGACCATTTTTCCCCACAGACATCTGTATCCCCCTATAAGGGCAGCTGTGACTAAAGCTTTAAGTCAAGTTTTCCAAATATTTTGAATATTCTTCTTATTAACGTCGCATATATTTGACACATAATGGACAACATTACACATTTTACAAAGAAGAAGACAGCCATAAAGTTTAAGTAATGATTATAATAATGGATGACTACTGTTAGGTTTACTGAGTTACAACACAATGAAAGTCAGGTAACCAGGATTAAAAAAATCTTAGACTATTGCCTTGTATAAATAACAAAAAATGTAATCTTATCTCCAATGTTTAAACTTGGGGGGAGCTTATCATTCCACAATCTGTCTGGCCAGGAAGTTGGAAATGTTACAACAGTTTTTCATGATGGGTTTAAACATACCTCTGGCGTCACTACTCTAAAAATTCTGGTGACAAGATGATTCAAAACGAGTTTGTAAAGCTGTGCTTAAAAACGTATCCAGCTTTGAGCAGCTCCAAAATGTTTGGGATAGAGAGCCAAACTCTATGCAACAGCGATCACAAATATCATCAACATCAGGTTTTATTTGTACCACTTTCACTTTTGACCAGCATAAACAGTGGACAACTTTAAACTGAATAACCTTATGTCATTAACAGATTGAAGATGAGTGGATTCTACCAAGAGCAGACAACCAAGTTTTCCAGATATTTTTGATACAATCCGTACTATTTGCAAAATTCTTTGCAACACTTATTGCTGCTAGACCTAGATTTTAGATGGTTGTCAAGACAACAAACACCATATGATTGGGGAAGTCATCAATTTCATTTAGGGAAATGTTTGTGTGTTAACTGGGGATCCCATTTGCATGAGTACTTTTGAAAAAGGTCAACAAACTATTTTTGATTCACTCTCATATTCTGAAGGATCCAACCAGAATTAACAGGATCAATACTTTATTTGTTTATTTATTTCCAATGTTTTTGATGTGTCCCTCCTCAACATACATGTTAACTATACCATAATGTAGGCTCTACCTCTCGAATATTCCTTACTTATGGTTTTATAGCTAATGATTAAATGATCCTGATGAAATGTTAGAAAAATTGTTATACCCGGGTATGTTTCTAAAGATATCCCACAGAAAAATAAACTGTTTATGCTCCCAACAGCTAGAAAGACTCTAAAAAATGCAGACTAATTTAGAAATCTGTGTTGTTTGCCTGTCCTTTCATTAGCTACTGTGGTGTGTCTCATACATTTATGCAAATGCGCCATTTCAGTATTTTCTCATCAGATCACAGTCAGCAGCATGGCCCTGTCCGCACACAAAGTAACTTAATGAGCTTTATAATACCAGTGGGCCTCACCTTATTGGAAAATCAGTGAGCACATTAAGTCAGGTGGCTGCCCTGCAGTGCATAGAGTACGTTGCACGCACTGTGATGCATTCAACTCTCATTTGGTCCTGTTACGCAGCTGCAGCAGGTTTGTTCCAGAAAAGCACTTGCATTTTCTCTCAGAAATGCTGTTGTTCACCAGGCAGAGAAGAGAGAGGCGGAGCTGGGTATGCAGAAAAGCTTAAGAGGCGTACATCCGGAGGAAGATGTACCTGCAGATATCACTGTCGACCTCACCGACAAGAAGTGATAGAATCTCAGAAATGCAACAGTTCCCTGTTCTTCTGAAGAGCAAAAGAGCATATGTGCATAGCAAGTCTAAACATAAGCAAAGTAAGAACTAAACTGAAGCAGCAAAGAGGAGGTGAGAGTGCAGGATAGAATCTTGTGTCTGTGACAGAATCTTAAGAAAGAATGATGCACTGGAGGAGAGGTGGAGGAAGTTTGATGGGTAATGACATAGACACAAAGGGTTTTTTCGGGAGGGCTTGTTCAACTTTTAGGGGTGTGAGGGTCTCTAAGATAGCAGTCTCTCTAAAGAGAGTGTAAACAAAGGGATGATGGGAAATGAAGGAAGACAGTCTCCACACCAATGATCCTGCCCTAAGGTCATAGGCAAATTTCTAAAGGACTTCTGCCGCTCTGCAGAAACTATGTCCTACAAAACAACAGTTTGTTTTTAATTCAAAACTGAATAATTTTAATTAAAAGACCACTGGGAATGCTTTGAAAATAGATCAAAACAGGATCGGAGTGGGACTTGAAAAACTTTGACCTCAAGCTGACAGTTTGTCAATATTCTTAAAAGGGCTTGACTTTTATTTCTTAGCTTTGTTTTTATTTTAAGCTTCTGAAGTTTGAAGGAAGTTGGTTAGCTGTGTTCTTATGGGAATAAATAACTTTTTTTTCTTACCTTTTCACTGTCAAATGTTGTAAAGGAGACTGAAAAAAACACCACCTACTGTCTAATTCTTTTTTTATTTTAAATATTATCTGTTGGACTAGAATTCAAAAATCTACATCCCAGCTGGTTTGGCAGACATGAGCTAGTAAACAGTAAAAAAAGAAAAGAAGAAGAAGCCCGTTTATGCTTCTCACTGCTTGTTCGATGTGAACACCACAGGCTGAATGTCCATTCATGAAACCACAGACAGATGCTCTTGAATGCGCAACACACGCCCAGTTAGAACGTAACATAGTGCTATGTACACACCGGGCATGTGTGCTCTGTTCAAGAATGCGTTAAATGTGGGATTTTTACGACACTTTTGGCAAATGGTGCTTATTACACAGGAATGTCTCTACCTAAGACTAGTGCATGAACACACAATTAGAAGAGCTTTGGTGAGAAATGTGGAAGCGATGCAAATCTGGTGAATGCTCCATTCTGATTCATAAAGAACTTGGTGTCAAAGAGTTAATTTCTCCTCCACTATTAATTTTCAAACGGTTGGCGCTTCCATGCTTTGAAAAGGATACTACTCATACGTCATTGCCAACTTCTCAGAATCTCTGATTGTTCAAAAGTTCAACTGGTTTAACTTTCAGCGCGCGTTCAATCGCAGTGCGTTTTGTACGTACAGCCCAAAAACTGACTTAAAAACTTGCTCAGCAATGCCTGAGCAAAAGAGTTTTAAATGCGTAATCCCGAAACGTGAAGATGCACGCGTTTACATAGACTTTCCATTGGAAGTGGTCACTTGACTGCACGTTTCTGAGCCCACTGTGAACATAGCATCAGTCAAATGAACCGTTACGGGGTGTTGTGGGCTTTTGGGTTGTCTGTGGAAGGAAGGTCATAGGATGGAGCAGCTGCATCTTAAGAGGGGGCACAGTCTTGCCGTTCCTTTAAAGTATGTATGGCTACATTCAGGAACAACATGAAAATGGATTGTATCATTGTCGTGCGCACAACGTACTGTAAGCCTATTGTGAAGCATTTGTAAGAATAAATGAAGTTACAAGCATTTCTGACATACGGGTGATGCTGTCATATGGTGCCCTTATGCCATACTCTAGTCATTATCAAGGTGTGAGTACTGACGCCTTACTGACTGCATATAAATGCTGCCCACACTGGGTATGCACGTGATGATGATACTTATTCCCTACAACCTGTCGACCGCAGGATGCCCGTAGAAAAATGTGCATACGTATTTTCTTTCCAAAAGTTAACTTAGCAATCTACAACCTTCATATTTTGTTGCCACCTGTGTCCCGTAAAGGATTGCCCATTTTCCACCAGCAGACAGTCACCTGTAAGGGCAGATTGGACTATGCTTTCCCTGTTATATACTTAAACTTTATTGTTCCAATGACTTCTCAGTGAATGGATTGATTGTAATGTGACACTAATGTTGTTCAGACCCACACAAACAAGGACACTTAGTCTTGTTGCTATGTAGCTAAAATACACATTACATTTATCGTGAATACTGCACATGCTTTAATCCACAAACTTTCTGAATATTCTGGTTCCATGGCAACTTTAGCTCTGTTTTGTAAATCATTGGTTATTCAAGGCCTTTGCTGTAACATGATTCACATAAAGTTTTTCAATATCCAAGACTGTGGCTTAAATGCAAGTCAAGTCTGGCTTTTTACAGAATCATTTATGCTTGGATTTATGTGCTTTTTGGCGCATGCGTGTTAGAGCTTGATTTTTTTATATGCATGCCCCCACTAAGCTTTCACTACCCTTCTTGGGTTTTGTGTAATTTCTGCATGATAATGGAGTTCATCTTGTAGTATCAAAAACATGTAGTGCTGCACTGTGTTTGTATTGATTTTAATCTTCTGCCATCACCATCATGTGCTTCTTCTCTGCTCATCCTCCTTTTTTCATCTTTTTCTTCTTTCTGATTGTAATTGTTGCTCCAGCAGGCTCTGCAAAGACCCATAATACTTTAAAGAGATATAGGAGTAAACAGGCAGTCCGCACAGCCATGAATGCACAGCAGGATCAGTTTTTGTTAGACTCTGTTCTTTTATTCTGAACCTAAAAACTGTACTTTTATTTACTATTAACAGTTAAATGAAAACTGGAATAAATTATAAAAGAGCAAACAGGTGAATGGTTTACTCTGCTGTGATGGAGACTGTATGTAGCTACAGGTTGCAGGATGTTTATATTTTATTCAATTTGATTCATGCGGCTGTGACAAACTGGCGACCAGTCCAGGGGTGTCCCCTGCCTTCGCCCATAAGTAGCCGGGTTGGGCTCCGGCAACCCCGTGACCCTGACAGGGATAAAGCGGTTTGGAAAATGAATGAATGAATGATTCATGTGGAAGGTGTATTAGTATTCTAAGATTTTCTGATGCCATACTCTTTTAAAACGTTGTAACATATTGTTTCTATTAGTTTTGGGATGTAAAATACTGTTATATGTGTTATTGTGATATGTATCATATCATCAGATTCTTGCCTTTCTAATGATCAAGTTACATGCTAATTACAAAAGTTAAAATGTCTATCGTTGGAGCTGATGGTTTTTAAAGACCCACTCTGATAAAAACTGTGTTTTTAACATGTTCGTGTGGCATTTTTCTGATAATGGAGGACACATATTAAGAGTATTTCTTTATACTAATTGTTGTGAATCAGGAGCAGAAGAAAAATGCCGTTTTTGTTACTTAAGAACTACGCTGGGCGGGCTACAACTTCCTGCTCCGGTTCATTCTGATGCATCCTCTTGCAGACAAATGTATTCAGTCTTTGTTGTCCTCGTCCAAGCTGGAATCTGTTTCAAAACTGTTCACCTGGATAGCTCCGATAATATTAGACAATTTTGTTGCACCGGTAATGTTGGTTGGGGCTGTAAGCTACCAGGAGAGCATGTAAACACAGAGCTCTCAGAGATAAATTTTGACTGAACTCCTGCCGCTTTGCAGAAACTATGTCCTAAAAAATGACAAGTTTTTGATTTTGGCTAATTAATCACCTGGATAAGGCAGCAGACAGGCTTGCTCATCATTAAATTTTATCGTCTCTGTTGTTGATCAGGAAACACCGCTGGAAGCAGAGACAAGTCAAGCTGGTGAGAAGCTTTCGAGAAAATGGTAGAAAATCATGTTTTAGCATGCGGCCCAGTAGAAATGCCAAGCATTAATGCTTTGTTTGCTTTAATGGGTGATTGAACACCTTAGCTCACAGCTGATTTGGACTCCCGCTGAACTGTTTGGAGCTGAGCGTTTGGGGAGAAGATTATCCTCATTACCCATGAAAACGTGCTGCACTCTCCACTTGTGAAAATGAGTGTGTCCAAAATAAGAGCCCTGAAAACGCATTCAGAAAAATGCACGATTGATAGACCTGCAGCTGCTCAACACTGACGGGAATCATTTCAAGAAGGTGACAAAAAACTATTTTGCCAAACTTTATAGAATATTAAGTTGGAATAGTTGAGTGTTTGCTCCTCTCTATCCAGAAGGACCGACAGTGCAGCATTACCTTTGTCCTAAATAATTCAAAGTTTTCTGATTGCATTGACCTCCCAGGTTCTTCCAATGCCATGCTAACACTTTAACACTGCATATATTTCTGAGATTCTTTTTTTACGATGTGTGCTCTTCTGTGAGGCAGAAAGGCATTGGGGTCAGTGAGGATGAACAAACAATAGCAGGAAATACAAAAAAGATGACAGGGACTTGGAGATATGCTGGCTAAGGCGTGCTTTTATGGAGCATCATTTTCCTCCCCAGAATGCAGCGACTGGCATTAATTGCCTAACAGGTGCTAAGAGCGATGAATCTCATAACTAAACAGTTTAGGTTCGGTTCATTGGGGAAGAGTGTGAGACGGTGGGTGCAGGCAAGTTGTAGAAGATAGAAGACAAAGAACGTTTGTGTGTGTTGAGAGTGAAAAATTAAATAAAAATTGTTTCACACAGAATGCAGGTAAAGCTTTCGTCACAACCGCCCCTAAAGGACCGTATGTGGGTGGAAAAGGAACAAACCCTTTACAGAGGTGGATCACTCGAAATATCAAAGATGTAGACCTTTTGGTGAATAAGTGGAGAGAAAATGGTCACGCACATTTTTTAGTGTCGCAGTGAACGCTCAAACTACACATGAGGCGCAGGCGTGTTGACATTTTTAGGTCCTCCCCAAACCCTACAGACTGTGCAAGGAGCCCGTTAGTGCTGTTCATGTGATATGTGTGCTCTCCTTACGTGCAGTGTATTTGTGGTTTATTCATTTCCATGACAGGAGTTTTGCTCAAAACAAAAATGATGCAAATAAAGCAAAATGTAAATATCTCAGAACTGGTGATTCTCTCAAAGTGGAATCTAATCATTTCAAAAGACCTGTGGACCCGCCCCGCTCCCAGCATTATGATCACAAGATTTTAAACATTTGTATTCACACTTAAGTTGACTTAGTGTTATCTCAATTCAACTCAATTTTATTTATTTAGCCCATTGTCACAACCATAGCTGTCTCAATGGGCTTCACACTGCTATTTATGCAAAGAACATGAAGTCAGTCATAAAATATAAACAAAAGCTGGTTGCTAAACAAACTTAACAGATTAAGCTAAACTGACTTCCCTGCCTTTAGACCTTCCTTTTCGCTAAGAAAAAAATCATAAAAATGCTATCTGGGGTGGGGGTGGGGGGCTGGTTTGAATTTCTACTCTTCATGTATTTCCCACACTGAAACAATTATATGAAAACAAAAGTTAAAATAATGTTGTCCACTAGTTGGATCAAATATCAACCCAATTATGATGTCAAGCCGACATCAAGATGCCTGCTGGGTAATGGCAGGGATGTCAGTTTAGCTTAGTCTTTTTAGTTTAGCTTAGCAACCAGCTATTGATTATATTTTTATGACTGACTTTATGTTCTTTGCATAAATATTGGTGTGAAGCCTATTGATACGAATGTGATTTGTGGTTTTGAGCTATATCAATAAAATTGAATTGAATTGTAAGCATGGTGGATTGGTGCATCTCACTCACAGTCTAGTTTGATTCCTTCTCCTGGCAGGGCAGGCAGTGCCCCGCGGGTTGGTGAGGGTAGAAGCAGAGGGTCGTCCATATGGGGATTTCCTTATGACCCACGTCTAACCCTTGTGCCTTTGCTCAGAAGCTATCTTTCGGCCGGCCGCCTCTTCGCTCTGCTGCAATCGTCCGGCAGACTGAGGTGTCTTTGTCTCCTCACGCTGGTTTCCTCACACTCCCCGTTGCCAAGGCACAGAGTGGTAGATGAGAGCTGACAGTTACACTGCCACTCTGCAGGGCCTTCGCCTCGCGCGGACCCTTAAATCGGTGAAAAGATTTCTGCACCAAAAACAAAGATGACGGTATGAACAAGATCAGCTCTGGCTGTTGCATGAGTGGACTCCACCACGATTTATCACCGTGCCACTAAATATTCTAGCTGTTGTTAGCCTGATTCGGTCACTTACTTCTGCACAGCCTCATGCTCAAACAAACACACTGACAAAGAGCCACAGTTCCACATAAAGCACAGTAACACACTCACACACTGCTCTCTGTGCCAGCGTTTGTGTTCTCTTGCTTACAAATGGAGTGGGGCAGCTGGTCTTTCTTCTGTAACCTACTTTTTCTCTCCCCTCTCCTTTTTCACTCGCATGGCTTACTCTCCGAGGGGGTATGGATGTCTTGCTCGAGTCGATCCCTGCGGCACAGGCCGTCAATATGCTCAGCCTTTGGGTTTTTCCTCTCATATATCCACCGTGTCTTTGTGGAGAAATGGGAAGATTCCGTTTGATGTTTGGGATTTACCTGTGGGCTCAGCTTTATTCCCTCCCCCAGGAGCTTTTATAGCAAGAAAATATGGAACTACAGAAAATAGGGGAACAATGACCATCTGAACAGATGTGTGTCAACCTGCTGAGTTTCCTCAACACAAATAAACAAATATAGAAGTGATGGCGTTATTCTCCTTTGCTCTTACTCAAGGTTTTCTCTCACCTCCCAGATGGACAAACAAGCAGGATGCAACAGATGTTTCATGGCTCATCGCATCACACATGCAAGACTGCAAAGAAAAACATTTTTTTCTCTTTCGTGGGTTCATTTGAATTGAATAATGTTTGCAGAAGTGTTTATTTTTTTCTAATAGTAAACTCACCTCAGGAAAATTAGCTTTTGATCTTTTTTTCTGTAAAGTTCAGTTTACCAAAGATCTCATTTTTATAGACTCTGATATGAGAAATGTGACAAGACTTTCGTGACTGGATGCTTTGTTTGTTACAGTCAGTTTTATTAGTGGCTGATATGCCAAAACAAAATCCTAAAAGGGGTGAGTCATTAAATTGATAAGAAAAATGTCAGCTTTCCTAAGAGGGGCCACATATTGATCTTGGGACCTGATTTACTGCTAGTTTGGATGTAAACATGAGTACAAACTCCTCTGCGCTGCTGCACTGTGGTGAAGATGACATCCTGACTATCAAGTTAAGTTAAAGTCCCATTAACTGTCACACACCTGAGTGTGTAAATTCTTTTCCTAATTTGACCCATCCCCTGGAGAAGCTGTGCACAGGGGCGGACATGGCGGCTTGGGGGTCCCAGGCAAACAATAACATGGGGCCCTCTGCTGCTGTTGTATTAATCCTTTATTTAAAAAAAAGTCCATATAAAAAGGAATAACTTCTTTACTGGTCCACTTTTAGACATCTTCAACAATAAGAATTCAAATGGTTTGATTTGAATTTCAAAAGAGAAATCACATTCAAATGTTACAGGGCATTTATCATGCTATTCTTTAGCCTTTTAGAGTAAACTATATCCAGACATTTGATAAAATGTTACCTTTGGCACACTAAAGAACAAATTTTTAACGAAATGCATTAGTTATTTTTGCAAGCTCATTTTCTCACCCGAAAATAAGTGATAGGGCGCCTTGATCTCTGTGGCCCCGCCTTTTGCTCCTTATGGGTGCCATCCATTCCATGACGTCCTCCTAGAGCTGGCCTGGGAAGTGTGTCTGCATTTCAGCCATTAAAACAAACAACATCCAAACTTTTGTAAAGATGGATGTCCATGTTGTGCAGCTTTACACTCTTGACCCAGAGTCCAATCTGGAATTTGAAGAGCATGAGGTACTACAGCGACACCGAAGATGTCTGCAAGAAGTTTCTGACTGGTAAATGAAAAGCTAAGAAAAGCTTCTTTCATATTATTGTATTTATTATAGAACTAAGAATTGTGATGCTGCTTCCCGCTTTTATGACCAAAACAATGCCCACTAAGGAGTGCAGAGTACTATGCTAAAATGAAAGCGTTTTGCTGATCACCGTTAGCTACGCAGTGAGAGTGGATGTGTGTGATAGCCTGGGGCAGTACTGGCAGCGCAGACTCTTCCTGGAAGGGGCTATTCCAGCGTTTTTGTTCGTTTGTAGTTTTATGACAGAGTTAAATAATAATGGCCATGGAAATTGTGTGACATTATTTTAGGCAGATGTTATTTGCATGTATTTACGTGCGACCAAACACAAAAACTGAAGGAAATTAATATTAGCCACACATAATCCTAACACTGCCCTATAATAGTCACTTTGTTTTTTTAAGTGTTCAGCTCGGGGCCCCCAAAGTGCTAGAGGGCACCAGACACTCGCCTGCATTTGCCTAATGGTAAGTCCGCCCCTGGCGGTGCAGACACTGTTCTAGAACAAGGCCCCCAATCCAACCAATCCAATGTGACAACAAGTCTTCCATATATCGGAACAGAACTGCGAAAGAAAAAGCCTGAAACAAGATTTGTAAGACTTACGTTGCTTCGACATGTCACGCAGGGCCTCTTCCAACAGACACGTGCAAGTAAACAACAGAAAATAAAGAAGCTCCTCCCTGCTTGGCCAGTGTAAGCTCTGTGGGATAAATGTGAGTTCAAGAACCAATGTTTAGCACATTCTTGAATGCATGCCACATGCCCAGTGCTCAGCTTTAGTGCTGAGTGTTATGGAGGGAGGCATTTTTAAGGTCTTTGAGATGACTTTACTGTGGCTTTGAACCCACAATCTTCCAATCTCAGGGCACATACTCTACCACTGGGTTACTGAGTTGGTCTTCACCCAAAGTCAGAGTTATTGTCCATTATCCAAGAAGTAAAAACCACTAAAATCATATTTCTAGGTTTATAGCAATCAGCTGTTCATATCGTTCAAATCAGCTGGGCTCAAAGCGTCACCTGCTGCTGATCTTTGTTCAGCTGACAGAAAAACGACTCAAAACTAAGTGAAACTGATCCCATTCATCTGATTTTGTGTGAACTTCATCAGAGCTCTTTTCAACAATTACCGTTCTGCATGGCTCATCTTTCTGCTGCTGGAGGGCTGTGAAGGGATGAGCCGGAGGGAAATCTGCCTGCCATTCTGCCGCGTCTTCCCAGGCCAAGAAAAGCTCCTCACAGCTGTGATTCGCTGATTTAACCTGCCAGGGATTCAACCCAGCGGCCAGCTGCAGCAGACCCCTGCTATCTGCATAAAGCCTCTCTTTAGGAAAGTCAGAAAGTGTAGAGGAAAAAAATTCTGAGGTAATGCTCCATTAAGCATGATCTGCAGCCAGACTGCAACCTTTAGATAGTCTGTGTGGTGCAGTTAGTAACTATTCCCCTATCTCTGATTTCCTCATTTTTAATGTTTCATATACTTGTAATTCAGTGAATAAACATATTTTCATATATTTTGAACATGCTATGTCCCACTCAGATCATCTTTGGATCTATTTTAAAAACAGCTGCAGTGGTGTTTTGATTATAATAAGGCTGTTTTTAGCCCCAATCAGAAAAACCTGTGTCGTTTTCTAGGACACAGTTTCTGCTTCTGAGTTTTTAATAGATGAGAAGCTAAAATCAACACAATCACTTTGCTAAATCCATTCTGTAATTGAACAGGAAATAAGCAAAATAAAGCGGTTTTGAGGGGAAAAAATGAATAAAATGTATACATTTAAGTTGCATTTATAGGACAGATTAGTAGGCATAAATTAATTTTATTACGATGATACTATAAGGCTATAGCTCATGGTGGCAGGAGAGAATGATAACAGGTGAGACAATGCCTCCTCTGACCGCATCACCGCATATCTCTAGTTAAATTGTATTTTAATAAGAAACTAAGAATTGCAAAATTGGGAACTAACCGACGTCGAACCCGCTCCAAAACAAATTCTGCCAACAAAATCGTAAATCAAACTGCCTATTTGGAGGGAAAACCTCCCAATCTGGCAACACAGGTCCTCCCTTAAAAGGTGAACTCCCTGGTGTGTTTGAAAATTGACCTGAAACACAACTCCCCCTAAAGGTATGATAATAAGTCATAACAACTTACAAAGCAACCCCATAGCATCACACTACCACCACCATGCTTTGTACTGCATTTTGTAATAAATTGAAACTGAACTTAACCGAAATGTTACATAAATTTAACTCCAGAAATACCTTAATTTTATTATAACGTTTTTGCTCCCTCCTTTTCCTAAAGATTAAAGAGAGATCAAGTCAATCAAAAAAGGGAAAAGGATTCGTGCAAACTTTATTGGTACGAGGAGCTCCTACATTCCTTTTCAAAGAACATATTGGAAGAAATTAGTATAATGTAATTCTGATCTCTTTTGCTCAAATGATGAAAGACAGACGAATAATTTCTGCCTCCCAACGTGACCCACTTTTGTGAGACTAAATACAAAGAAACTTGAAAACTTTAAAGTGAGTGTTTGGTATCTACCTTTTAACCACAGCGGTGCACCAACGTGTAGCAGGCTTTACCATCTAAACTGATAATACAAAGTGTTTTTTTTTTTTTTTTTTTTTTTAAAGTACAAAAATAAGTACATAATGTTGGTGCTTCCTTGTTCCCCGAACTCTGTGCCTGGAAAACCCAGATAACAAGATTTCTTTTCAAACTTTGACCATAACTTCATGTAGAAATAAATCAATGTGGTGCCCTTTAATTCACTTCAAACTGAAGTCTACTCAATATTTTTGCTGTAATAACAAAACTGCTTCTTCTAATTGCTTCTCCTCTTTATTTAAATGCCGCGTGCACCTGCCAGACCCTCACATCTCTTTAGGATCTGGGTCGGTACTGCTGACATGTTGTCAGGGATGTCACCCACCCCGCACCCAAAACACACACGCAGAGACGTGTTTCATTATAATCACCATCTCCTCTTGATGTGCTCCAATCTGTTTTGTTTCAAACAGCGTGTTGCCCTCAGCTGGAGGAGTCCTGCCGCTGCATCTAAGTTATGGCAGACAAGGAGGTTCGGAAAAACTCGCTTAAACAGGACCAACAACCAAGGGAGGAAAACTACAGAGGAAAAAAAAAATCAGCTCTTCATTTCTGCCAAAAATAATCAGGCCAAGATAATTAGACCAGGACCTGAAAGTGGAGCACGTCTCTGTGAGAAAAGCAGATGATTGTTGACGATCAACAACAGGTCCTGAAGCTGCTGTTAATGCTCAGATTCCGTAGGTTCTGCTCCGCCATGACGATGAATGAAGTAAGTTCCTGGCCACCAGAGAATGATCTTTTTTTCTTTGCATCGTTGCTGTTTTTACGGCCTGCAGCCATCTTGGATGGAAGGACCAGATTGTTTTCACAATTCTTGTTTCTTTCTGCCTATTTGAGTAAGAAATTCACCCCTGCCACGTACTGAAAAACTAGCTAAAAAACTGCATGCACTCAGTACCCGATGAAAATGAATTTTGACGGTGAACAACCCCTCCAAAAAAATGATGACATCACAGCAGGGGAAGTCGTCAAAAGTATTAATAGGGCAAAAATCAATTATGGGGCTCAACATACCTAAAACACACCTCTCAAGGTTATCCAAAGGAGGTTTTGAAATTATTATGGGATGGCCACAGGACCTACGGCTTGGCAGACATGTTGCACTTTTCACATTTGTCCACAATATGGAAAAAAAAAACTTTTCACAAAAAATTCACAAGCCAAAGAGGGCAGATAAAAGGGAAATAATAAGGGATTTGGCAACAGCATGTAGTGCCTGACGATCATACAACGCCCCTCGCGTGAAGAATGAACCCCATTCAGGGAGAAACACTTAGCCTCTGGAACACGTTTAGATACTAAATTCTGAAGAAACTTCTGATTTCTTCTGAAATCTGCTTGCATTGGGGGAGTCTGTACACAAACAAAGTACAAAAAACAAACCAACAAAATGAAATAGAAATGCTGTATGATGCTAATCACATATTTATGACATCATTCATAACAGACAAACTTGCAGGAGCTGCATTGAGCTGTTTTTAAACTTGATCAAAGAAATACAAAAGACTTTTGTTTCCTGTCCTAATATTTAAACAGAAGACATGTGAGATGTCTCTGCCGCATGGAAATGTATTTTTAAGTCCGATGAAATGAGGCTGCCGCACGGCTGCAGGTCACAGTGCTAATTTTCTGAAGAACAGATGGAAAATACTCCGTGATGGATGTGAGACACATGGCTTAATAGTGCTTACAGCTGGTTCTCTGTTTAAGAAACCTTAAAGGAAATGTCATTTTCTAATTAACACAATTACCTGAGGAATTGCTGGTGTGTTTGGTTCACTTCATACATTATACTGTAGAAACAAAGAAAAAGGGGATAAGCCCACATTTATTCAGAATTTTACTCACACACTTTCTATACTATTTTATATTTATTTCCATGTGTCTTTTGTAAACAAAACTTTGTCTTTATTAATGATAATAGTAGTTGTTAATTAAAAATTACTATTAGAAAAAAATGGTTACTTTACATTTCCATTTTCCGTTCCTTCTAAACTGTTGTGAACATTGGAATTGGTTTCTTTCAAGCAATCAGAGCAAAAAAATACTAACTAGCTAAAGAAGCCAAACAAATCTTTACATGAAAATATCAAACTTACAATAATTATTCATGATAAATTGTATTATAAACGAGTTTATAAATTCATTGTTTGTCAAATTTTCTGACGTTTATTGATGTTTGAGGATTGATGTTTTTATAACTGACTTTGTCGTGATCCCAGCTGCTTTACTGTTGAAGCAGAAACTAAACGTTGGATTAAAGGCTTTTCCTTATGAACAGGGTCAGTTTAGCTGTTTATGACTGAACATAAAGAAGCATCCCTGTGACTTTGACTTCAGGCTCTGGAAAATGTTTGATTCTTTTTGTTTCTCTTGAGAACAAACACTTTTTTTTTTTCACACTCTCAGCAACTTTTGACAAACATTTTTTTCCATCACATGAATAACTATTTGGAATAAAAAGCAGAATTAAAAGCCCATAAAATTTAAAGTGTTCATTACAAGTAGTTTAATAGATCTTCCTGAAAGAAAATTTAGTGAAAAGTTTTGATTCTTGTTAATGGAATGTCATAACATAATTTTGCTAATTTTGTTTTCTAACACCTTTCTGTTCTCGCAAACATCACACCTGCCAGAAGTTAGCATGACACAAAACTTTTAGCTGAAAGCTACAAGAACCTCTGACATTTATCTTCTGCATTTCGCTTTTGTGTGTTTATATTCATTGAGAATGCATCAGGATTTATGGAGTTTATGAATTGAAGTAAAATCAGTACCAAGGAGGGAAGACTGAGCTGTTAAAGTCCCCTTACAGCCATCTTTAGATCTATTTTCAAAGTTTCCAGTAGTCTTCTAAATATGATTGGCATTCTTAGCCAAAATTTAAAAAAACTGTCATTTTCTAGGATGTAGTTTCTGCAGAAAGGCAGGAGTTCGTTAGAACACAGTGAGCAATTTTAAATCAAGGCATCCCATAAAAAAAATCTAAAAAGAGAAACTGCTGAGAAAAAACAAAATACAAAGTTTGCCAAAAAATAAAAACGTAGATTACCTCCAGATTATCTCTCTTTAGCATATATATTCTGTGAACAGGTTAGACAGATTTCATTCTTTTCCTCTTTAGAAAGCATCAGTCAAACATAGTAGTGGTAGGGTGATGGTGTGGGGCTGCTTTGCAGCTAAAGGATCTGGATTCTGCTCTGCAAGAGGACCTGGCTGCAGACATCATCAGCTCGAACTGGAAGTCCTTGACTTGAACCGGAAGTCCCCCCATATCCCTAAAAAATAAAACACTTTATTTTAACTGGTAACCTCAACAGTTGCATTTTTTTCCTGTTTTAAACTTTAATAAAAGTTCTTTTCTTCTTATTTTGAACACTTCTGGTGATTAGGTTTAGTTGCATAATTTCCATTTTGGGCCGATGATGTCAGGCACCATCTTGTCTGCAGCCGGGTTCTCTCTTGCTCTGCAGGTTTCAGACCCCAGTGAATAACAACCTTGAACAGAAGATCAAAATATTGGAAAATGTCAGGATTGAATTCAAAGAGGTCGCAAAACTGATGAGGGGCGTGACAGAACAAAGCTGCTTTTTTAGCCCTGATGTTAACAGCTTCACAACGCTCAAGAGAAAAATAGAAAAAGAACAAAAGAAATCAATTCAAGCTGGAAAAGGTGTGATGGAAAGCTCCAACATCCACAGATGCATCTGAAGTCATTGTGCTTTCAAAGACTCAGGGAGGAACAATTAAAGGCAGATAAGGCGTTCTCCTCGCTATCATTTCCCTCAACCATTCCCCATGACAGCCTTTTAATACCACCACTCTGCGTGAGACTGCTATCTGTTTAATGTTTAGCCCTCCTGGGAATCACTCAGAGATATGTGATCAGGTTCAGAACGGAGTCGGCTCTCTGTAGCACATTTCTTTACCTCTCTCCATGACAGTCTTTCTTCCTCATGCCCCCCCCTTCCATTCCCGGGCTCTTTTCACCATCTCCTCCTAAATGAGAGTGAAACGCGCTAATGAGTCAAGACAAAGCTAGCAGCATATGCCGATGATAATGAGATGAAGAGTGTTTGGAAAACAAGGCCAGAGATGAGGCTGATGATATGACATTCTGCTTTGGAGCAAGCCGCCAGAATGGTGAGTAGAATTTCCTACAGAAGCCTTCAGGCTTTGCTACATGACATATATTATTCATGACCATGCATGTCCAAGTACTCAAGGCACAGTTTCTGGGCAAATAACTGAGTGCTGATGATGCCTTTAATAGGGCAAGTTTCTTTTAATATATTCTGTATGAGTACAGTTATCTACTGAGACGCATTCTCCTTCTTACATGTTGCTGAACATCAAGAAAAGGCCAAAACCCATTAACACATAATCCAAATACGCAGCTAATGATGAGATTCATGCTGTAAATCACTTCTGTGAACATGAACTAGATGTGTTTATGTTTTTTATCCAATTAGCTCATTTGTGCGATTAAACCCCCCCAAAAAAACTTCAGTTTTAGCAATTTTGAACAACAGGTCAGAAGTGAGAGATGCTTTGAGAAATAAAAACATAGTTAAGTTCCAATGGATCATGTCTCGAGCACGTCTCCACAGTGGATTGAAAACAGCTGAAATGTAAGGATGTCCTGGTCCCATCACATGATCAGGAATCAGGCCGAATCAGGCATCACGAAGCAGGAGTCATCTTGAAGATAGATTATATTTAATAATTTTTGTTAAAAATATGAATATCAGTCAAAAACTTGAAGGTCTTTCAAAACGAAAGTTTTCCTAGAATGGGTGAAAGGTTTTGGATAAATGAAGGGGAACAAAAAGAAAGTTAACTCTAACATTTAGCTTCAGAGTTGGCAATATGCTACCCAGATTGTTGAACAATTCCGCTAAAATCAGATGTCGCTTTTGTGGCAAATTAATCAGTAAAATTGCCCAAGATAAGCTAAAAAAGAGAGGATTCCTCAGCTGAAAAACCAGTTAAAGTGGATACCATAAGAAAGCCTGAAAGAACCACAACAGCAAATGTATTGGAGTGGAAATATCAAAAGCCTGATATAATGTTTACGGACAGTAACCTTGGTAAAAAGCTAATTGGCTATTTTTTTTGTCCAGATGACCAAGACTGCAGAAACAGCTGCTGAAACAATAAAATGGGTAACCTACTTTGCAAGTTGTTTTCGACTAACTGCCACAGCCCCTCATCTTCATCAGTGTTCACACTCTTACTAAAGGCTCTGCTTTACTAAAGCAAACCTCTAACTTAGAGGAAAGTAAGGAAATGTCTTCAGGTCCCCAAGTAATAAGTCAAAAATTGTGAAGATTTGGGGAAAAAAAATTAAGTAAGAAAAAAGACATCTGCCATTAGGGTAAAATAAAAAAAACAAGAATTCTTATAAAAACATGTATGGTGTCAAAACGAGAGTTTTGAATGGCGCAGCCCGAAACATGTTACAGTATGTGCATGTGCTGTGTACATTTACATAGACTTCTCATAGAAAGTAGTTGCTTGAATGCACGTTTCTGAGCCTGGTATAAACAGCAAAAGGCTTAATGAAGGCATAATCTCCTGCTTTTAAATGCATCACATTAAAAAGTTTTGCTTTGCTTAGTGAGTCTATTTTTTACAAAGCCAAAGAAATGGCTTGTTACCGGTTTACTAGCATGTTTCTCTTCAGGCTTTGTCATAAAGTTTGGTTTCATAATTGAAAAATGCAGAAAGTTAGCACTTTCCCCTGATGGACAATCTGACTGGGGGCTTGAGGCTTCTATTGAACCCACAAAACTTAACTTTTAAAACATTTTCAACTAAATCCTCAAAAGTGTTTAGTAAAGTCTGACATTGAAAGACAACAGAAAGAGCGCTTTTAAATATTAAATCTATGGTTCATTGGTCTAAGATGTAGTGAGACTACAAGTTGCTTTCGGATGGAGATCAGTCCCAGGTGGGAACCATGCAGCTCCTTACCTTTTGTCTTCAACTGCCTGAACACAAAGGAGATTTCTGGAGGAAGTCCCACAAGCACAGTGGGCGTCCAGCGAGACCCCTGCAAGCTCCGTGATCCTCCCAGTCCTGGAGGCTGCAGAGGAGAGATACGGGCTGAAGGGATGAGGGTAAGACAGACGCAGCTTCTCATGTGCTGCAAACAAACAGAAGGGCAAATAAAAAGGGAGCTCACACATAACCCGCTTAACCGTTTTCAGAGAAATTTCATGGAGAGGACCCCACACGCTCCAGAGGATCCGTGGCAAGTCAAGAATCCCTGACGTGATAAACTTGCTCTTTTATTGTCTATTGAAGGACAAATTTAACAAAAATTCTCTGCTAATGTGAAAAAGAAGTCAGAAAACCAACATGAGCAGCCGTTTTTTCACGCCTCATATTTCTCATTTTGGGTTGTTTACATGGGTTGTCAGCACAAACATTTGTGTCAACATCTATTCTATTCCAGCGTTCTTTACACAAAGAGGACCAATAAAATTGTCCCTTTAATAAAACAGAGCATGTTTTTCAATAAAACAAGGGCGACTCTTTGACGACGGGCTGTGACCCAGAATGAGCGACGAGGAGGCAACGGAGAACCAGCAAAGGGAGTTTAACAGACAGACCCACGGAGCAGCAGGCGGCATAACATAGGTTGCATAACAATGACTTTTTCAGTACACTACAGCCGGCCTGCCTGTTGATATGTGGGCGCGGGTGACTGCGGGACAATGCGAACTGGCTGCCGAGCAAATACTACATGAGAGAATGCTGTTGCCATGACAAGGGAGAGGAAGAGGGATGAGCATCGACAGAAAAGCAGTTTTGCAGAGCAGGAGAGGGTTTATCTACTCGAAAAGGGGAATAAAAGATGAGTCAGCTGCTTACAATTTGCTGAGCTGAATCAAACAGGCGGTAAAATTATACTGTACAGCCAGTGGCAGTGGAGTCCAGCCAAAAAGAGGATAGAAGATCTCCCACCAGCACACATGTGCTCAGGCTCTCCTGTTCAAAGTCCCGTCTCTGGTTGGTGCACATATTTAGGGATGAATGTATTGTCTGTTCTGCACCTCCAGTGTGGCGGTGGAGCCGAGTTTATTCCTGTCTGGCACATGAATAAAGCACATGTACCTCCTCTGCCGGGAAGATTTGCCTCAAAGCTTCATGCTGGATGCTCTGGTGCTGCGTGAGCTTCTCCGGCTTGGTTCTCACTCACAGCCTCACTGACTGTGCTGTCTGTTACTTCGTAAGCTCATCATCATCAACATGCTGTCTCATCAGTTCAGTCATGCTTACTGTAACCCAAACACTCATGCACCAGGAAAAAGAATGTCATGTAGAAGTCTTCTCGAAATGAAGGTTGAAGCACTTCAAACCAGAATCAGCTTTGGACTGACACGTAGGATTCTCAGCTATCTTTGTTTCGAAGGTAGTCTACATTTGAAATGGATAAATCACCATTATTTATTTTAAATAAAATGTTAAATAAAACAGTACATTTTGGGATTTTCTTGACAGCTGAG
The DNA here is from genome assembly GCA_014656515.1 of Oryzias celebensis. NCBI lineage: Eukaryota > Metazoa > Chordata > Actinopteri > Beloniformes > Adrianichthyidae > Oryzias > Oryzias celebensis. The sequence continues at coordinate 54,995,910 of BNCR01000001.1, forward strand.
CCATTTGTTAACCACGCCCACACTCTTAATATCTTTATGTCCTGTGTTACATCATTACGTTCAGCTTGAGGCCACGATACATGTATTGAGTTTTCATAATTGTCCGATAAATACTGTGCCGACAATGCCAATTTTGTCAGCTTACCACGCTAATGTTGTTGTCGATGTCAAAGGTTAAAAAAAACCTTTAGTTTTGGTTGTTGACTTAACCTGGTGAGTGTGAAATCTTGTGAAGATCGCTCAAACAAAAGCTCACTTTACCCATTTTACGTGAAAAGGGGAAAATCGCCAATTTTCACAATTGACACAAAATAGCTGCCAAGTCGTAAAACCTGTGACCATCCCATAATAGTTTTAAAACTTTCTTTGGATACCCACAATGTATCTATATTGCATTCTTTGGTTTCCTTATTGGAATTTGAAATATTTCCTTGACCCAATTCATTTTTTGACGGTTTCTCCTGATGTGATGTCATCAATTTATTTTATTTATTTTTTTTGTGGGGGTCTTCCCCATGCTCAAAATTAGTTTTTACTGGAAACTAGGTTAAAGATTTCCTCTTTTAGAGCCGTTGTTTCAAACTAACCGAGTAGGGTTTTTTTGCACCAGATTAACATGATTTTAATCTCTGATTTCTAATTTTAAAATATCTAAAAATCAGGACAATGTGGATCCTGCGTCTTCTATTGCTCAGAGTTTGTTCATCCTGATTCTCCTGAAAATGAACCTTCAAAGTTGAAGATCCAAAAAACAGCTGACTGCCAACTTTCTGTTTACTTTTGTTATTGTTCATTAAAATTGATCTGGCGCGCCTACTGATCAGAGAAAGAGCTTCTGCTGAGGTGTTCAGAACAGCCGTCACAAAGCACGGTCACAGAAAGAGCATCAATGATCTTCCTCAAGCAAAAAAAAACCACTGCTTTTGCAGTGAAATGTTTAAGAGATTGTGGGTAATTGACAAATTCTTCTCACTTAAGTCTAATTTCTTGTTTTATTTTATCACAAGAGTTGGTATTGATCCTTTGCTTTTTAAAGCTATTTTTTGGTTGTTCTGTTTCTGTTTTCACTTCTGACAGATTTCTCTTTCATACCATAAATTGAGTCCATTTAAATTCTTTTTTATGGATTTATTTTTGGTTCCTAAAATTAAACTAATGTGATCAAAGCAAACTCATTTCCCAGCTGTCTGACTGTGGTGGTAGAAGATTGTCGGAGACCTCTAAGGTTTTTCTGTCTGTGACCCCTCCGACCACCTCCCACCGCCGCTCCTTCATCACTCTGACTGGCTCTGACAGCTGTCAGTCATCCTGACAAATGGGTTCACGGGGGCTAGCACCAACACAGCAGTAGCTGGAGTCAATAACTACCATCTTTTCATCTGCTTTAGCATTTTGGTGGACAGCATTGGAAACACTGATTACATTTTATTTCCTAGATATTTGATCTCATACTTTTATATTGATCATATTGGCACAGATTGGCAGTGTCCTGAAAGTTACTTTACTTTATCATTGCCTCAGAATTTTGATGTGTTACACAATTAACTTTGATGTCACTTTCTTTATCAAATCTGCAAAGTAGAACAGCAACCCTACAGAGACAGATGTAGCGCAGAGCGTTTTACATTCAGATGTGTGGCATTTGGCTTCATAATGAACACTAACAAAGTGTTTTATATTTTTGGTAAAGTGAAAACACAAAAAAGAGACACATAGAGGACCAAGCCTCAGTTTTAGTTTCAATGCCACATTAACAATTCACACATGAAATTCCCATCTGCTGCCACTCTTGATAAATTCGCTCCTGGACGCTTGTCCAAAAATGTGTTCATAAACTTGACGTTGTGGGAGGAGCTACTGTCAAAAGTTTTTGGCCTCATCACAACATTGACTTTATATATCATTCATAACACACAGAAGACACAGGTGATGTTGAGAGATCAGTTTATTTATTTTCAAAAGTTTTACAAAAGCATAGAACCATAGAACCTCTGATCTCATCTGTACATAACATTGAAACTGGACGCCGCTGTCGTGTCAAATCGCTTTCAGTGTGAACGTGGCTTAAGGTTCTCAGCTGTTTAAGGGTTAACAATGAAGGACAGCAACAACATTCATAGATTTTCACATTATCTTACACATTAATACTACAATCGTTGGCGGTACGTTCATCAAGAATGCAGATGAGTCATCTCAAGCAGGAAGTTGAAATTTAGTGCCAGTATGTGTGTGTTCTCCTAAATGAATTGGATTAGGACTAAGATGTTCATTTCTTATGATCACATTCATGTCTGTTTGCAAATATCTGATCACTCCCAGATTTCTGTTTTCTTCAACTGTAAAAAGGCACTGTGTGAAACAGACAGATCATCCTTGTTCTTTACTTTCATCAACCTAAACTGTACCTCGCCTGACACTTCTCCTCTCCTGCCGTGTGTTTTCTAAGGTGTTATAGTGTATCTGAATGTGGGCTTTTCAGCGTTGACTTACTATCACAGTCAACAGCTTAAAAAGATGCTTGAGTGGGTTGCTGACACAAAATATTTGCCGCCGCATTTATTAGGTTGTCTCACTTTTTTCTGTAACTTTTTTTATGATACATCCTCTCACATTAACACATGCTAATCGTAGACACAAGCGTCAGAATGAAAAAACTCCTCGGTAAGCAAACCTCAGTGAGACGGGCAGGTGAGGCCGGTTCATCAAAGTTTAGACCTCAGTCAATACTGCCCTATGGGTCGATACAGGCATCTGCGGGGGAAAAGTGGGAAAACCTGAACAGGGCACACAGGCACTTTTTTTGGACAGGTCTTAGTGAACTCTTTATAGAACACGTACGTGTAAGTAAGCATGAAGTAGGTGAGATGCAGACGTGTCGTTCAAATTTTTCATTTATTCAACTCCACCTAAATCATGCGGACTGCACAAGGATCCCATTAGTGCTGTTCACAGGGTACATTTTCATGATGTCGCTTGAGGTGACTGTACAAGCCTCAAGGAAACTGTATGACACACCTGCCCTCCTTTCTACGACCTCAACAATCCAAAACCTAAAGCTCTGGGATGGGTAAACTCCCGTTTGGGTGCATGTGACTAAGGTTTCAGATAAAGGAAGAACTTGTACACTTTTGCTTTTGTTCTGTTTTATTGTTTCCGATGTTTCCTTGTTTTGTATTTAGCTCAGTGACCTGTCATTTTCAACTGAGCAAAACCACTTTACATATTCCAACAGCAAAACAACTATTAGTTATATATTATGAAACTGGAAAATGTCCACAAAATAGAGAAGCAGTATATTTTCTCAGTTTCATAAACACCTGCTGTGCTTACAAAGAAAAAGAAATCCCTAAAAAACTGCAACATGCTTGGAAAAAAGCTGCAGTGCAAAAGTTAAAAAGGGTAACACAACAGTAAATCCCCTTTTTTTTGGCAGTTTACATGTACAAATGGGGCTGTAAAAGTGCTGACTGTTGGTCCTTGGCAAATTTTGGACTTGTTTAATTCCTGAAAATAGTCTGTGTGCTGCCCCCTAGAGATTGAAACAAGGTAGTACAGTTGAATTTTGTGATTGGTCAACTGCTGTAAGTCCACTGTCATTTCAGAAGTTGCACGTCATCATGCTCTGCAGCTCCAGTTCCTCAGTCTGCCTGCCCTAGTCCCGCCCCTTTTTTTGCATTTTTCAAATCTGGGCTGAGGGTGGAGTCAGCCTCTGTCGTATTTGTGTTACCCCTTAAGAAATGTTGCTAGATGTCATGTGTTTGTAGAGTAGAAACATAGTAAAAAGTACTAGAAAAACTTCACTTCAGTTGGGGAACATAAAAACTTTAGTTCTTTTGTGTTCAGTTCTCATGACTTTAGACACATTTGCCTTTTGCAATTTCATGTTTTTTATGTTCTCAAAACTGAATAATCTGTTAAATTATAACTTAGCAGGAGAATCCTTTTTTTAAAAAAGCTTTTTATTGCAATAAGAGCATTTAAATTGATTCTCTTCGTTCAATCTAGGCTTAACTGTTCTGAGGAAGGTATAACTGTTCATTCCTTTTTTTGTGAACAGTACTCAATATCCCTTTAAAGATTTTTTGTGAGTCGTTTGTGGCGCCATGCAGTGAGGAGATAAAGGTGACCCTCTCATTTATCAGGAAGCTGAATTTCACTAATGTCTTCCACAAGCAGGAAAAATGCATTATGTGATGAGGAAACCAAGGTCCTCACGTCTAAAGCATAAAGCTGTCCACCTGCCTTGGTCATGACTAAAATGAATCAACTGAATTCATAACAGCGATGGCTTCAGCATCCCAATGATTTAAGGCTTCTTATTCCTGCCATCTTTTCTCCCTAACAGCAGCTTTGCTTCGGTGACATCCACTTAGCTTTTATCGAATGAATGTTTGTCAAATGCATTCAGATCAAATCACATTGTTGGAAAATCCATTCCTTGGACATCTTTCTGCTTTTCCTCTGTTTTTGATCTGAAGTTTTTCCAATCTGGTGCTATTTTTAATTGTTCTTTCACCCCCCCACCGCAGTCCATCCGAGTGTGCCTGTGTGTGCTACGAGTCAATGCCAGGATAAGTGTTTAATTAATCCCACGCAGCTGGTTTTGCCTTGACAGTTGAGCTGCGCAGGTTACAAGGCCCCTGAGTGCACCTCAGCGCTCGACAATGCACCGCTGAGATAAGGCAGGGAAAATCTTCTGCAGGAAATCAATACTTTCAGTTGTATGTTTTCTGCCGTACTTCCCTCCTGCGTCTCTTCTTTTTCCCGCTTGTCTCCGAGTCTCGCTCTCATTTGCTTGTCCCTGCTTGTCAGATTATCTAGAGGCAGCATTTAGGCTTTTAACCAAATTATTCACTTAGCAAGGACACCTTGAGCCCCAGTAACAGGAATTTGCAATTATCTGGTAAGAGCAGCACAGCAAGAAAACAATTCTTGCACCGTATTTTTGCCGTCCAGCCGTGCTGTCAAGTCCGACTGTGCAGCTACGCTAAACACTTCACGCACTGCAGATTTCAAACACAATTATCACTTATCTCATAAAAGAACAGATTACAATCTTTATTAAGATGCAAAGCATCTCTTTTGAACACAGAACCTGTAAAAGGAAAAAGATGGCGCAGCATTGTTATTTTGTAAGAGCAGATAGAAAAATTGTGATTTTAGAGTTTTAGAGTGTGAAAACATCAACTGGAAAGCGTCTTTGCATATGAAAGTTTTATAGCTTGAAAGAAAAATCCATTTTCTGGTTGGTTTGCTTCGCCAAGCGGATTGTGTGATTCCAGCTCCAAATTGAAAAATTGTTCATGCTCATCTTTGATATACATGAAAATTATATTACTTTATAAATTCCTTTCTACTGACGTTTTTATATAAATTCACCTGTGCAGAATTCTGAGACAAACAAGTCTTAGTCTTAGTCACATAGTATTTTCAAATGTTTTCTTTTAAAAGTTCATTTCTTGTTTGAAAGACTAAAGCAGAAATAAGAAAATAATTAGAAGAAAAAAGTAAAAAATAACCCTGGAGAACTCTTAATAGTAATTACGTTTTGACTTTTCGGAGAAAGATATGTTAAATTTTCCCTGTGGAGTCACAGCTAATTATTAAATATTATTTTTAGATATTTGTGTTAAGTTCTGCGATTTGTACCTGAATGTATGTAACAAAGTATATCTTTCAAAAAATTGCTAAAACAGAGTGTTAGGGACACCACAAAAGAGGAAAAAATGAGAACAAAGCCGAACAATTATGGAAAAAAAACAAACAAACACTTTTTTCAGGAATTAAATTACACCTTACTGACCTTTATTTTAAAAAATCAGAAGTTTTTCGAGGAAAATGTCATGCTTTCTCAAAAATAAAGTTGTAATTTCATAAAAATGAAGTCGTACATATATAAATAAAGTAAAGCAGATTTGCAAAATTCTTGAGCTGTGTGACATCCATCTGAATTCATTGTCTTTCTTGAAACATTTTAAAAGCAAAAAGTAACAATTTGATTTTGAACAAGCAGGACTTTTTTTCTTGAAATTATGGCTTTTGATGCAGAAATGCACAATTTTATTCTCGTACAATTTTTTTACTTTATTCTCATAATTTACAAACTTCATTCTCAGAACATTTGACTTTTGTCATAACTTTATAACTTTACACTCATAGCAATTTGACTTTATCTTATAATTATAGACTTAACTCTAAACTGTAACGTTAAACTGTACAAATTAGATTTTTTTCTCACAACTTTAGGACTTTATTTTTAAAGCAGTTTGACTTTTTTCCTCATAATTGTACGACATTGTTCTCATAAATTGTCATGACTTTGTCATACTTTGTTCTTATAATTCTAGACTACATTCGCATACAATATATATAATATAATATATATATATATACGTATATACATACACATTGACATATATATATATATATAAGAAAAAAAATGAATGAATGAATGAAAAAAAAATGAATGATATATATATATATATATATATAAAAATATATACATACACATGCAAAAGATATATCAGAAACTTACTGAGTATTGGGCGCAGTGTAAAAGATAAAAAAAAGATAAATATACATACACATGTGTATGTATATTTATCTTTTTTTTATCTTTTACACTGCGCCCAATACTCAGTAAGTTTCTGATTATCATTTGTATTAATTTATCTTCTTTGTCCTTAATCAAATGAGTTCTTCATTCCAGTAAAACAGAGTTAGTGGAATATCCTAAGTGAAAAAACCAAAATTATTTTGAGTAAAGATTTAATGAAAGTTTTGCTATAATGCAAAATATCTAGACTATTCAGCATCTTTTATGCTTCTCTTCACTCTTTGAAAGCACTTTTGAATGCACCTGTTTGCTGCACGGTTCAGTCCAATGCAGTTGGGTTTGTTGGTATAAAGTATTTAGAGGTCACACCTTCTTTTGGAAAAATGTGCACCTCTGCCGCAGCAGCAGGAGCGCAGTGTGGCGTTTGTGTGTCTGTGAAAAGCTGAATCAGAAGTGTTGGATCAAAAGAGGATCAAAAAGGCTGCAAAGAACCAGGAGTCCTAAGTATTCAAGTCATCTCTTTGTGAGCACCTCTGCTATTTTCATACGGAAATGTGTTTACTTTGAAACTTGGACTAATACATATTTATTAGACCATTTGAAAGTCTGTGTTATTTTTCTCTATTGTATGAGAAGTGAAAAAATCTGACTGTGAGGCTGAAAGGAATAGACAGACAGCATTAAAGAAAGAACAGGAAGTCATATTCAACAGTAACAGAGGAATTATGCCCTTTCAAATCAATATAAGAAGCAAGAAAAGTGAAAAAAAAAAAAAAACAACAAGAGTTTGGCATTTTAGTGGATTTGGAGAAGGTATTCGACCGTGTGCCCCGTGGTGTCCTGTGAAGGGTACTTTGAGACTATTGGGTCCAGGGAGCCTTACTCAGGGCTGTCCAGTCTCTGTATGACCAGAGCAGAAGCTTGGTTGCATAGCCAGCAGGAAGTCAGACCTGTTCCCAGTGCGTGTTGGCAGGAATGCCCTTTGTCACCGTTCTGTTCATACACAGCCAGGGTCTGGAGGGGTCTGGTTTGGGAACCACAGGATTTCCTCTCTGCTCTTTGCAGATGATGTTGTCCTGTTGGCTTCACTGAGCGAGGACCTTCAGCATGCATTAGATCGGTTTGCAGCTGAGTGTGAAGCGGCTGGGATGAGGGTCAGCACCGCTTAGTCTGAGGTCATGGTTCTCCTCCGGAGAAATGTGGTTTGCCCTCTCTGGGTGGATGGAGTCCTCCTTCCCCAAGTGGAGGAGCAAGAAGTATCTTACAAGTATCTTGATACACGTATCTTGGGGTCTTGATCACGAGTGAGGAAAGATCGGAGCGTTAGATTGACAGCCGGAATGGTGCGGCGTCCACAGTCATGCGGTCGCTGTATCGGACTGTTGTGGTGAAGAGAGAGCTAAGCCAAAAAGCAAAGCTCTCAATTTACCGATCGATATATTCATGCTAGGAGAACAAAAACAGTTCTAAACATAACCTTTTGTTTGTTTGAGATGCTGTTTTGAAGGATCATATGCCTTGATGTTTTGTTCAAAAAATCCCAGCATAAATCCTGAATCATTGTGTCTTTCCTTTTAACATTTCACGTGCTCAATTAAATCTGTGTTTTAGTGGGAAGACATGCCTGGAAGAGATACGTTTTTCACTAACAGTAAACAAAAACAACTGCTGGAGTTCAATTTTCAAAATAAAATGCGAGTTCTTCATCAAAAAAGGGATTCCTGCTGCTCAGAGATCTGGCATGTGTGACATCAATTCTGGTAGAATTTCATGTAACAAGCCACAGGGTTGCATCCAAATATGGGGGATGCAGCTGGAGAGCCATGGCAGAACTCCATCGGTTCATGTAAAAAACGAGCAGCTGCAGACGTGGATGAGGGAATGCGTTTGACCAGCATATGCTGGGATGCAGCTACTCATCACCGCTGTGATTGGAGCATGGATGTAACCTTGTCGTGTGTCTTCGTCCACAGAGGGTGGCCAGATTAACAACAATGTGGCAGCAGGCGCCAGCATTGGCCAGCAGCACCCCTACCCCGCTCTCAGCCAGCTGGCTCACGTCTACGAACAGCAGCAGCAAAACAAGGATCTCAACAAGTACGCCTCCCTGAAGGCTGTAGGTGAGTGTCGGTCAAGATTGATGGATTTTTGACCCAAAAACAAAGAGCAGCAAGACAGTTTCCTCAGTTTATGGGTCCTGTTGATGTATGTAGGACCTGCAGGTTTGATGTCATTAAGCTGCTCAATCTTTATTCTCTTCAATTTTCTTCACGTTTCTCGCCTCATTAGGCAAAATAGTCTGTTTCTTTACCTGCATTCATCTGCTGTGGCATGAGTGACTATCAGACCTTCACTTCAGACAAATCTGGGTAAAACCTTGCAATCTGGGCCTCAAATGTGCCTAAATACATGAAAACTAACAAATGTAGAAGCCAGAAACTTAAAAAATATCAGCTCCTTATAGAGGGACTTTTGTGCCACTATATTGCAAGCAAAAGTCACAGTTTTAAATCAAATTGTTCTAAATTGCAAACGTATGTAAAGTTTTCAGAATAAAACTTCATAATTTGCAAATGAAAATATCTAATTTTTGCTTTCAAAACCTTTTTATTCTTTCAAAAGCATTTTTGTGTTTGCAACACAAATGTTTTCATTTGTGTCTCTCATCTCGCTTTTACCCTATCTTTAATTTAGCATTCTTAAACTTCTGTTTCGTGTGATATTGAGCCACCAAACAATCAATCACAGACAAGAGGGTTCATGCTGATTGGTCTGGATTCTATCCAATCAAGTGTCTCTGCTAGCATTGAGGATACTTTGAGGCAGAAATGGACTTTGTATCGCACGTTTGACTAAATAAAATGTAATCTATGCTTTAAAAAAGTATGGATTATTTTTACAATGATTTTAAAAAGATTTATTTCTAAAATTTGAAAAGAGCCTGTTAGGCATTTGAGTCTCAGCAGCAGACACCATGTTAGAAAAATACACCTATTGGATAAAATCTACACCAATCAGCGGGCTGTTTTCGTGGCACAAATATCACACGAAACCAAAAGTTAAGAAAGCAAAATCAAAGATAGGGCGAGATGAAAGACAACGCATCTGAAAACATTTGTGTTGCAAATGCAAAAACCTTTTTTAAAAACAAAAAAAACAATTTTTTGAAAGCAAATATTAATATTTTCATTAGCAAATTATGCAATTTTATTCTTTCAACTTTACATTTTGTTTGCAATTTAGAACATTTTGATCTTAAAAACTGTGACTTTTGCTTGCAATATGGTGGCACAAAAATCCCTCCATAGTTCCTGATCTAATAACTGATGATTTGCATGAAAAAATAAAACATGCCAACAAAAGTATGAATAAAATTTAGAAGTTCATTTATGATCAGTTTAATAGAGCTGGTTCTTAAAACTTAATGAAAATGTTACATTGAAAAACTTCTTTTATTTTCAAATAAATCATATTTTTTTATTTTTTCAAAAGGAGTATTATCTATTATTTAACAGAAACTTTCAGTAAAAATTGTAATCTGAGATATAAAAAAAATAATGTCAAAAAAAAATATGTAGGTTTTTTTGAAAGCCTGAATTTTTGTTCAAGCAATGGAAAAATGTTCACTTATGTTTTTGCTTTCAGTTTGGTGATAAATTAAGGTAATTTTGGAGCGAAAGTGATTTGATGCATATGGCGCACCATGGGGTTCAGTACATCACAGTACATTTAACAGATTTAACATTTGTAACTATTACTAACTAATGACACGTTGACATAAAATTAAACTTAACACGGTTTTACTACACGTAAAATATATTTAAATAATTGTTTATCCTATTTAATTGTATTTTTAGCTAAAATTTATTAGAAAAAAACACGAAAAAACAAAACAGTGCAAGTAATACATTTAAATATGTATTCACACAGAAGCTACAGTTACACCTGCTTTGCAAATTCTAGATTTGTTCTTTTACTTAAGTTACTTAATGATACAAAAAGTTTTTTTCCAAATTCAACCTGTTTCTGTCATTAATCAGGAACCAGGCCTGTTCATTTGTTCTGTGGAGCCTTTATTTTTTGATGCCCAGTAGAGACCAAATTTAGACAGTAGACCACATCGAGACGCTTTCAGCCGAGTTTGATTGGAGAAAAATGTTCAGTTTTCCAGGACGCCAACTTATTATGTGCTGATGTGAGTCCCCGAGGATCAAAGAACAAATTGATTTTGTCCAACTCGAATGTTTCATAAAAATATTCAACATGAAGAAAACAATCATCACAGAGAAATGCAGGCAATTTCTCGGAGGGAAAACTCTGCAAACGCTCAGAGAATGACGCCTGTGTGACTTTCTGTTGCTGCATTTCATCTCACCGCACACACATGCAACTGATGGAGACGACCGCGCATGAATGAGACATCAGAAAAATGGAAAAAGGTTTCAGGGATTCCACCACATCTATAAAAGAAAACTTAAAAAGAGCAAAGATTACAGCGGACTCACAAACAGGGCAGCAGTCCTGGACTACAAGGACCAGATTGTTTGGCAATTTTTCTTTCTTACTGCGCCTTTGAACAAAAATTCCATCCCCGTCACAGACTAAAAAACTCACCAAAATTTGCACACACCTAGCAGCCAGTGAAAATGAATTTAGAGCATAGTGAACCACCCTGCCAAACAAGGGATGACATCACAGCGGAGAAATCCTTTAAAAAAGTATGAAAAAAAATGCTTTATGAATAAAGATTGATTCTATTTACAAAATTTCACACACTGCTAGGTTGTCTACAACCAAAACCAAAGTTTTGCTGAACTTTGACCTCAACAAGGGCCTGGCATCTTTAATCTTCCCCAAAACTCCTTTACTGCAGCTACAAATTTAAATCCCTACTATAAGGATTGTGATCTATCATCTCCTAACTCCCTGAGCATCATAGGGAAGGTACTTGGGGAAAAAAATGTTGGTTTTACGTACAAGTGGTGCTCCCCTGTTGCTTGCATATTTTTACTGAAACATTTTGAAAAATTACTACATGAATCGTTGGCTCGAGCTGAACAAAACAACATGACATGATATGAATATATCTGGATTGTGGGCGTGGTTACCCAAAAACTTTCATTGCCAAGGAAAACCAAAAGTTCACTTTTACAGATTCTTCTAAAACTTATACAGACCTGTTTGTACCCCCAGATGACCAGAAAATAAAATCGTTGCTATGGAGATAAAACCAACAGAAAAGTCACCTTTTTGGAAAAAAAGTGTTTTTTTTTTATGAATTTAACATACAGCTCTGACCATTGTGGAGGGAGGGGTGTGTATAAGTCACTTAGTTTGTGAAGGCGCCTCAAGAGGGGATTATGAGGGCAGGGATGTGTAGTTCAACCCCATTTGTGGTTTTAATTTATCAAATAGTAGTCAGGATTACGTTGAAAATCTTTTGGTTTGCTTTCATGTAACCACATCTCCTTCATTAATGACAAGAAAAGTGGTCCATGAGCCGACTATGAGAGCCTCAGCCGGGACTTCAATAAACTAACAAGAATTCAAACATGACAAAAAAAAAGACTAAAGTCAAACAAACCAGAACTAAATCATGAAACAATGAGAAATTTTGTAAAACTGACAGAACTTAATAACCAGACTTTTTAGAGATAATTAACTAAAATAGAAACAGCTGGTGTGAATAAAGAGAAATCAAACCTGCACACAAAGTTTGCTTACAACCAAGAGGAAAGCTAAAATCCTCACAAGCAGAGAAGACATCTGTTTCCAGTTTGAAATAAAGCTTCATTAATGAACCAAAATTATCAATTTGCTCTTATTATTCCATAATTTACTTTTATTAACAGATATAATCTAAAACCTTTTGTTGTGTTTATATAAAAAGCTTTATTTCTTTGACAGAACTTAGTAAGAACTTCTTTCTGTATCAGGAGCCTCTAGGAACATTAGAACACTCTTATTCCACACTTAGTTTGTATTTATTGTGCTTTTGTGTCAATATGCTAACACGTTGTGGTAGCATATGTCTTTTTATGTTGTTTTTGAATGTTTATGAATGTTTTTAATCCCATGATAGGAATTACCTGTTGAAAATTTAATAAAACAGATCAAAATACAGCGATTTTGTGATTGTCAAGCTTCAACAGCCGATTGTGTAAACATTGTTGCAGCGGATTATTCTAGACCCAGAAGTGTTGTAAAAGAACCCAAAAGGGAGTAGCAGACATGCCACTCCACTCACTAGATGTAAAAAACAAACATTAAAAAGAAAAAACCATGGAAAACATGTCTGTCAAAATTGGTTGATTTTATGACGAAACAAAAACAGCTAATCTAACTCTGAGCTAAAGTAGGCTAACTGGCAGATGACTGTTGCGGCAGTAAAAAGCAAAACAAAAAAAACCTTTTTTTGAAAAAGTCAGTATGTTCAGAATACCCAACTATCTGTTTTGGATTTTTCTTTTTCTTTTTAACTATCGTTACGGTTGGCTGTCAGTTAGCCTACTTTAGCTCAGGGCTAGCTTAGCTGGTTTTGTTGACTCCATCCATTTTCTTAGCCCGCTATTCCTTTCGGGGTCACAGTGCTGCCAGAGCCTGTCCCGGGTACTGATTGGCTAAGGCAAGGCTGCATCTGGACAGGTCCAGGGGCTGGAACGGGTGCGCCTGCCTCGCCTGTCCCAGAAATAAACTGCCCGGCTAGGTGGGGATCCCCCACTCTGATATGCCGCCTCTGGCCAGTGTTGTGCCAAGGTACGTTCCCTCTGTCAGATCGATGCCTAAGACTGGGAAAGCAAATTCTGGCAGGGGAAATGTACTTGGCACAGAGAGACAGGGATTCCTCCGCCACCTGCTCGGCCGTTTTTACTATTTTTCATCATTCTCTTATTAACATCTGTTTCTTTCTCTCTCTTTTTTTGGCACCACTTCCGGGTCTTTCTCATTGTTTATACGCTCCGCTGTTGTCGCTTGGCCAAAAACACAAAACAAAACAAAAAAACAAAAAAAACAAACGGCTGTTAATATATATTTTTTCCCACCAGAGCTACGGTATCAAGATAATGTTTCTGCCATTGGATCAATAACATTCTAAAAAGTTTATTTCTATCATAGTTCAATAAACAAGTTGCAATGTGCATCCTCACTCAGTTGAATCAATGTTTCAGGACTCGATGTACATGTCTGTGACCCCGTAATGTAATTTTGACAGTTTGTTAACAGGAGAAATCCGCATTGAAGACAAGCAAAATTCGTATTCAAAACAGACATGTCAAACGTAAAACTAAATGTTGTATTCATGCTTTTCTACAAAAAATACTTTATGTTTGTGCGCAAAGTATTAATTTATGCACAACTTCATCTTTATGAGTAGAACTTTGTCTTTATGAATATGTTTCATTTTGAAAGTTATCTTGACCGATAGAAATGTGATTAACTTGACACGTGACACTCAAGCTTTGACTTCTTGTCTTGGTGATTTTATTAGGCTGTCTCACGAGGCCAAACAAGGCAGCTCTTTGGCTTTTTAATCAGATATATCCCCTCTAATTAACCTAAACAACATGATTTTATCACAAGAGGAGCCTCTAATGTTACTTTTACTCTGCCACAAATTAATGCACTCAAAACTATATATAGAGCGATTTCTTAATAGAATATGCTGCCTCCAGAAATAATGGTACTAAGCAATATAAGTAGTTGTTTTAAAGCTTAGGAGGTAAATCATTCATCATAAAATTACATTACATTTGACTGAATTATCTTTTAGTCTCTTCTGTTTCTATTTAGTTTTTGGAGTTTTAAATAATTGTTAAGAAAATGTATCTTTACTCAGAATTCTTGAAGTAATGTACGAATTTTGAAAAGTGGACCCCAAGTGTAGTCCTTCCATTGTCAAAGACTATTGTTGATTCTTAAATAACAATTGAATGTCAGTCAATAAGAAACTTCTCATGCATTGAAAAAAGCATAACATGGAAGTTCCCTAAAGACTTAAGTACATTTTTGTAACTTTTTGGGAAAAAGCAAGAGCCATTAAAAAAGTAGCAATAATGAACTGTCTGCGGTTCTCATATGCTTCCATTATCAATTAGTCATCTTGTGGTCTATTTTCAAAGCTTTCCCAGTGATCTTTTAGTTATGGTTATGCCCAGCGTATTTTCTGCATCACAAATATAATCCTCTTCCAACTGCAGTTTTTAGTTTCATGTTTGCATAAATACATTCTCAGATATGCAATTTGAATCATAATTTTCTTTATCGATATCTTCCATCATTAGATAAATACCACAAGAAGTTAAAAACACCTCTTTCATTGGAGTTGGTGTTTGAGGAGGGAATTTACATAAAGCATGAACATAGACCAAGATCTGCACCTTTTAGATGCTCAGGTGTCTGAAAATGATGATTACTGAAAGATTGGCTCCCCATTCAAGAAGGAGGGTCAAATGGCAGAGTTTAGCTTAGTCTGTTTAGTTTAGCAACTATTGCTTATATTTTATGATTGACTTTATATTTTTGTATAATTACTGGTGTGAAGCCAAACAACTTTTGTTGCAAAGAAAATCCAAAAGTTTACTTTTGCCGATTATTCTGAAAACTCACGTTTATCTGTTAGATGTCCACAGCCAACCAAAACATAAAACGATTGTTATGGAGACAAAACACACAGAAAAGTCGTCCTTTCGAAAAAAAGTGCTTTTACATCAATTTGTCATATGCAGCTCTGACCAGCCTGATGGAGACAGAAGGAATAAGTCAATGGTGTATCGTGGCTGCTAAACAAGTGAGGTCTGGTCAAAGGCGGGCAGCGAGGGCAGCAATGGTGCTTAGAGGGGAGTGGAGAGGGCGGGTAGCACCTGCAGGCCTTACATTTCTCCCATTTTCTGATCATCTTTCACTATTTGAACCATGAGGTTGACTTCTGCCATCATAAAAGTTGCTGGTTGGCCCACAAACTTCAGGAAGTCCCCCAGAATGCGCCTTTCCATCATTCCTGCTCACCAGTCACCGACAGAGCACAGACAACTTGACTGATGTCAATCTCACTAAATTATTCTGGCCATTTCAAAAAAAATGAATTAGGCTTCCAGCCAAGCGGCTTTCATCACAAGCATGAAAGAGAAGGAAGGTCACGTCTTTAATACATAAGAAAAAGTAAGTAATTGGATTTAAAGGCCACTTGGTGTTTGACTTCCTGCGGTCAGCCGTTTTAAACATTAACAGCACATTAAAAATAATCATGTCTGACTTAAGATAAAAATACAGTCTGTCAGTGAAAATAAGTGGGACCACATTAACCTTTGAGACAGAAAAATGATTGGACTGAACACTCATTTGTGTTTAGAAAACTCACATTTTTCATTTTGGTTTTCATACTTCTGATTCTTTTAGCCTGTTGATTTACTCAGTTAAAATAGGAACAATTTGGTTCAAGAAACATTTTTAAATATTGGAGTTGAGATGGAATTTGACCTCCAAACCACACATTAAAGACAACAGGAACCACTTGCTTATATGTAAAGAAAGTAAAGGTTCTCCATATTAGAAACAGTATAGATTCCACTGCACTCAGGAAATCCTCATTCATAAAAAACTGTGGAGCGGCCATCAACCCTTTAACAACAAAGTAGTAGCTCCAGTGTTGACATTTAACTACTGTAATTCTTTTACGCAATTATTCCAGCAGATTTTGAACCAAAGAAAAGTAACCTCATGCTGAAATGCAACACTTTACAGTGGTGATGTTTTTACGCAGTAAACGCATAATGCATTTAGTACATTTATATAGACTAATTTTTGGGAAGCCTTAGTCACAAATAAAGCTGGGTTTCACCAATAATTTCCAGATTCGATTCGATTCACCAGAGCTTGGATCAATTTGATTCATACATTTTTCAATTCTTTCGATTCACTTGATTTGATTAGATTCAATACAATTTTCAATTTACACATTTAGACATATTGGCATATAAATACATGAATCTATATACTTGTGTTTTGAAGTTATTCATTTTAATCTGATATAGTTCACATAGCCTACTGTAAATTTATTACTGAAATAATAAATCAGTGAGATTGTTAACTCTAAAGAAACTAAAAGCTTGGCACTAGTATGGAGAAATGGATTTTGGTAATCTATTCATACCAGGAGCCAGCTCTGTTAAAAGACCATCGCCACAGTGCCCACCCAGACTGGGACAGCAACAGGGTCCAGTCTACAACCTTGAGGGTGCAATGTTGGACTCCAGCTGCACTGACCAAGCCGGCAAGCCCTGGCATAAAGGATCCCAAAAGAAACACTAATTCCACCAAGCATCTCCACAACAACCGGGACAATTTTTTTGTCCGCAACCCAGAGGAAAATTTCTAATGAACTCCTGCTGTGCTGCAGAAAATAAGTCTTAATCTACGTCACTGCAAAATCATAATTAAAAGGCCAATGGGACAATTTTACAATAGAAAAATAATATAGTTGGAGAGGAACTTGTAAGGGGAGCTCAGGTGTGTCTTGAGGCTTGTATGCTTACCTCAAGGGAGGGCATGAAAATGGAACATTCCATTGTTATGTTTGTGGTAAGTGTGGTATTTGTGTAGTTTTTGTGTGGTATTTGTAAAGATATTAGAAATTGAACACACTTACAGTGTACCTGTTGCCTGCAGCATACCCATAGAAAAAAAAGTGTGCATGAACATTTTTTCACATTTTCACCAAGTGGTCTACGACTTAAAAACTGCATGCATGTCACCCACAAGTTTGCCCATTTTTTGCTCACAGACAGTCCGTATGGGCAATTGGGCAATTGCAACAATGGCTTTGAGGCTTAAGGTTATAAAAGTAGTAAGTGAAATTCTATGAATTTGAGTGTACACTCACAATTGACAGATATGCATATGTGATTTTAGTAGTAATGTCATTTTTCAGCAGTAATTTCGAAGTCAAGCCTCATTTGAAAAAGTTAATTTAGTGTTTTGGGGTAGTTTTGTTTCTAAGCAGACCTGCAAGTTGGAATTTTTTTCTTTGCATATCTGTAATTGTTAATCTAAACATCTCAAAGTTAGGTCTTCATGTGTTTATATAGAATGAAACTATGAGAAAAGCTAAGAAACACAAGATCAGTCATTTGTTTATGTTCTTAGTAATTGTTTGTCTCACTTAGTTTTCCTGCCTCTTTGGCTATTGAACACTGAAATGATGCGGTGAACATGAAGACGTTTCACCGGCAAAATTCAGTTTCTTGAAGGCAATGACGGAGTCGCCATGAAGAGACAAACGTGTTTCTTTAACTTTAGTTCAGAGGAACTCCACAGGCCATAAATCGTTCCTGCAGACGTGTGTTGTGCTCCAAAAATATCTGGAAAGCACATGGTTGGTTATTTTATTCGGATAGGATGAAATCTAATACCCCCAATGTGTGCCGTCTACTTAGATCCAGAAATTATATCATTAGTTTCTTTTGAGGCTGCTTTTTAAGGCTGAAATGAGTCTTGGCAGTTCAGAGCTTGTATTCAGAACTGCTCATTTTTCTCCCTTTGTCATCTTTGGAGCCTTTCAAACGACAACTTCTCATTTCTGCCCTTTTATAAGTGAAATGGCCTTCATCTTTCCTCCACCATTCCTCCTTTCTCCCCCTAGTCTGCTCTTCTAACCTTTAATGTCCGGGATGCTCTTCCCCCTCCACTTCAACTTTCTAATCTTCACCTTTGTCCTTTATCTTCACATCTTTAAGCTTTTTCTTCAGTTTTTTTCTTCCAACCGTCTTCTCCACTACCTGGAGAGCACCCCACCTCCACGTAAATCCATCTTTCTCAGCACCACTCATCAAAGAATCATTGGGCAGCTAATCGCCATCTTCTCCTATAGCTGCTCATATCTGATTCCATTTCTTTGAATGAAAGGAGCTCTCCTCTCCTCTGAGGCTCACACTTTTAGCTGATGGATCTCAAGTCAACGCGTGGTATTCAAAAGAAGCACCTATAAATGATTAGAAACCAGAGATATCCCGCCTCAGATTGCAGGGAGTGGCATTAACTGTGGAAATGTCACCCAGAAGTGGCGGCAGATGCATGTTTGAGCAGCGCAGAAGTAGCGGTGGAAAACATTTCACTGCCTCCCGACCCAATTAGAAACAGAGCCAAGCCTGAGATCACAACCACTTTCCTAAAACCCTCCCCATTAGCGTCCCACATGCACCCCCGTTGCCAGTTTGCTTCTGCAACTTTCCCAACAGTCTCATCAGCCACACTTCTGTCAATCAATAACCATCTTCCCTGCCCCAGTGTGCATTCATATAAGGTCACTTTATTGAATTCAGCAGCCGAGGCAAAAGTCTCCCAATAAAGGTCCCTCAATACACGCCTGCAGCTTAGCCTGAAAAAAAAAAAAAAAAGGGGGGGGGGGGGGGGGGCCTCTTGCAAGCACAAATGACCAATTATAGCAAACACAGAACGTACAAATGCTTTGCTGAATCTTACAAAGGTCCCCTCTCCTCGATGCCTGTCGGCGAGTCAGCTTTTCCACTAAAGATAGGCAGAGTAAACCCCTCATAATTGGGAAGATTGCATCGTTTTCTTCTATTTATTTCACTTCACTTCCTTTGTGGCGACCAATCAGGGCAGGAATTTCAGCGCTTCTCCTTCTGGTGTATTAACAGTTTGTAACATGACTATTAACTGCTGACTTGTTATGTCTCACATTCTGCAAAAAAGCTCACAATATTCTTATGACAATATGTTCATATGACACACACATAAATCAACTTGAATCGCGTGACTGATTGAGTTTATGAAAAATGTATCTCATCACTTCACAATTTTTTCCATTTGTTTTTTAAAAATGACCTCATTTAATTTGTGTGCTGAGTCGCTGTTTCAAATGCTTGTTCATCAGTCCAGTGCGGCTTTTGGCCAAATGCTGCACAAATTGTTTAATGTGGATTTTCTGTGATTTTTCATAATATTTGTAAACACATCTGAATTCCCTCAAGTGAGTTTGGCTCCACTAACAAGCTGCTTTTCACATAAGTCTCCAGAACATTTTTTTAAATAAAAAAATGCAGAGATGCACCACGAACATTTTATAGTTTAAATCTGGACCTGCTAGAACCATGCAAATGTGGACACTTTTTAAATTTAATGTAATATAGTTTAAGGTCTATTTATTATTTTTTATTCCGTTTTTATAAGTCTTAGTTCTGTATATTCTTGTTTTTAACGGCAGTTGCAGTTTTTGTTTATCTGTAAATGTTTTGTTTTATTGACCAAATTAAGCACTTTTCTTTTTTTTTTTTTTTTTTTTTTTTTTTTTTTTTTTTTTTACCAAAAAACGTTTGTTGCAGTAAGTTATTGTCTTAAATAATACACTAACCAAGGCATGAGCAGCATTTTATGGCCCGCAGGCGCAACCCGCCCTAACCCTTGTATTCGCCCTCGCCAACCCCCCACCGCCCACTTTTTACCTGCCCTCACACGCCCCTCACTCTCCCTCTCTTTCCCTTCTGTCCTGGTCAGAGCTGCTCGTGACAAATAAATGTAAAAACAAACTTTTTTACTTTGTTGGTTTTATCTCCATAGCAACCATTTTATTCTTTGGTCACCTGGGGGTGACAAACAGGTCTATGTAATTTTTAGAAGAATCAGCAAAAATAAACCTTTGAATTTCCTTGGCAAAGTAGATTTTTGGATAACCACGCCCACATTCATGTGTCATGTCATTTTTTTAGCATGAGCCAGGGATTCATGTATTATATTTGCACAATATTCTGGCAAAAAATGTGTGAGCAACAGAGGATCGCTACTTTTGCAAGTTCACCCTGCTATTGCTGTCAATAATCTACAACTTCTAGAAACAAATGTTTTTTTCCAAGCAGTTTTTCCAGGAGTTATGAGGCTATAGATTGAAATTCCTTGAGGGAGTTTACATTTATAGAAGGTACTAAAGATGTTTGGTTTTTTTAATTCAAGACGGTGGTCTCTTCCTGAGGTCAAAGATCAATGAAACTTCAGTTGTGGAACTGCATGGGATACATTTGTTGCTTGAACAAAAGTTTTCCCTATATTGTGCAAAAATGTGAAAATTAACAAATTTCAGGTTTACTGCAAAATGGCTGCCATGCTGTAGGTCCTTTAGCCATCCAATAATTATTTTAAAAACTTCCTTTGGATTTCGCTGACACGTGTTTTGATTATTTTCACTGGGTTTTAAATATTGTTGAGCCCCATAAGAGATTTTGACTCCGTTCATTTTACTGATGGTTTCTCCCACTGTGATGTCATCGTTTTTGGGGAGGGGTAGTTCTCAATTTCCAGAATGTATTTTCACAGTGTGTTTTGACGAGTTCTTAAGTTTGAGTGAAATTTTCACTCAAACGTGCAGTAAGAAAAAAGAAGTGGGAAAATAATTTCAACAACAATTTCAATAACAATAACAAGTTCTGTCAGTCAATCCATCCATAACAAATATTGCAAACTGTCTATTTTACTCATTTTACTACCCTTTGTCACATTCACTATACAGCCCAATCATCTACAAAATATTACCAGTTTCTGTATTAAAAAAAAGAAAAACTGCATAAAAATGGGAAAAAGGCCTTTAAACTACTGAACTGCAAAATCTTGGCAGTAGGTAATCTAATTGCCTGGGAAATAGGGAAGCAGTCTGACACACAGGTCTAACCCTAATAAGGGTTTTACTGGCACTGAGGGGCTTCAGAGGAGCAGTGCTCATCTCTGTTCCCGCTGCATAATGGGAGTCTCTGTGGGACGCTGGCTTTCCCTGGCAGAGCCGAGCGGAGCCCACGCTACGTAACAGCGGTGCTTCTCTTTTCCACTCACGTTCGCCATTGAATGTTTGCACTGTCGGCCTGACTACCTCCAGATTGATTCACCTGTCGCATGAGCAAGTCTGATCCCCAGTGGCGGTCTTGCAGCACGTCTCTGTCTGCATCCACACCCACATCTCTGCCATTCCCTCATTTCTCAGCAGCGCTCATGGAGCGATAAACTAGATTTATAGTTACAGCTGCAAAGCAAACTCACAGGGAGTGTTAACTTTATCTTCAAGGATGTGGAGGCAACAAGGAGCTGAAGAGTAATGACTGGACTGTAAACGGACGCAGGGAAAAAAAGGTCACATCTCACTTTCGATAAGAGTGGCTGTAGCTGGATGACGGGCAGACAGTGAGGTTTAAACACATACATCATGGTGGAAAAAGCTGCTGGGACTAAAATGATTTTGAATCCCAGAAATTACATAGCTAAAGCAAAAGGTTAAAATGAAACATGATTTTTGACTGTTTGTTAATAAACTTGCAGAAAACCATCTTTCCATCTGCAAATTAAAGCCTTATGTTCAATCAATTCACACATCGAATTTGCTTTGGACCCCTCCATTTCAATGCATGTCAAATTTGCTCCTTATTGCTTGTCCAAAAATGTGTTTCTAAACTTCTTGCTCGAGATACAAGTGGGAGGAGCCACTGTCCAAAATGTTGTTAAGCCTCATCAAGCATTGAATGTATATCTCATTTACAATGCCTGGAAGACACAGATGACGTTGAGAGATCTGATTTATTTCTTTTGATGAGCTCTACATGAACATCGGTAATCCCGTCTCCATGTCTGCATGAGATCATTCACAGACTCTCCCGGTAGGGTGCGGTTCACCATTCACTGCAGGAGCTGTGTATGAATGAGTATTCTTTCAGCTACTTCTGTGGCTCTGTGAGATGACTTGTTGCCCCTCATTAGTCCGAGGAGGAAAGAAAATAATAATAATAATAATTTTAGACAATCTTTTGATTATTGTCTCCACAAAAATAATAGCAATACCATAAAGTTCAGAAGAAGAACGATCCGACTTTCCTCTTTGTTGGTTTCTGACTCCACCCACTGATCACCTCATCAACACATTATGGGCCAAAGTTTAGTTCCTGATTGGTTGATGTGATGCGTCTTTATCAACAAAGTTGACATCTTTGTGGTTGACATCAAGTGTGCTGTACTACATTATACAAAATGCATTGCAGCCAGATCAACCTGCAGCATCGGATGCTCAAATCACACCCTAGATCATTTACTTATCATTGAAACTGGACGCCTCTGACAAACAAATCATGTCCGGTGTGACTGTAGCTTCAGTCACATTGCGTACCTGTATGGGATCTTAAATGGGAGTGCGGGCGTACCTTGCAGTTCCCTTGAGGCTTGTGCGACCACCTCAGTTAATGTAATAAAAATAGAAAGTACCATTGTCGTGCATGTGGTTAAGTGCATTGTTAAGTATTCATCTTGCAACAGTTTCACTCACTTGTGACGTACGGAGGATGCTGTTATACGATGTCCCTATGCCTCGCTCTAGTTGTTAGCAAAGTGTGAGTACTGATCTCTAACTGAACTCATGCAAATACTGCATACACACGTACAGGTTTGACCATTTTTGACCCTCAGACAGCACATGTCCATCTTTAATCGCAGTTGTGACTAAAGCACAAAATTTTGACTCCTGAGTTTCGTGTTAAGTTGAAAGCATCCCCACAGAATGTTCAATGTAAAAGACATTATATGCAAAGGAGAATTGTTGCATGCTGGATGTTGTTTGGAGGAGAATAAATTTGCTGCCAGAGTGGCTTTTGTTTGATTTGTGCATCCAGTTTTTCTCTTTGAAATGCGTTTTCTTTAAAGGTTTTGTTCAAAACCCTTACACTTTCCCTTCCACATTTTGCTTTCATTGTGAATATATGGTTAAAAATGTGATATTTTCTTTTGTGAGAAACAAGGTAGAGAAGATGTTCTGGCTCTTATTTTGCTTTCACTCGTCCAGAACCACAAATACGTTCTGACGAAGGGCTTCAATAACAAATTTAACAACAAATTTCTGATCCTTTGAAACTGTGAAAGAAGAATTCCTCATATTTAATGTTTGGGTTTGTTTTTGTTTCTTTGCCAAATTTCTGATCCTGCAAAAGACAAAGTGCTAATTTTACGATTCAGTTCATCTCTATATTTCTCTTTCCTTTTTATGCTAGCTGCCAAGTACAACGGCGACCTGTACAACAAGCGTCGTCTGATGGTTGAGTTGCCATCAAAGGGTGGCCTTCCCCTTCAGCCGATGGGCAACTCCAGACCGTCTATGGCCAACATGTCCTCGATGACTCCTCCAATGACCAACAACCCCATGACCTCCAACCCGATGAGCTCCAATGCAATGAACCCCACCATCACACAGATGACTTCAATGGCCCCAATGACGTCCATGACAGCCATGACTTCGCTCACACCGATGACCTCCAGGACTCCCATGACCTCGTTGGGTCCACTGACTCCAGAACCGGTGGCGACTTACGTCACGGAGATGCCCAGCATCTCCTCTGTCTCAACTCTCCCAACGGAGAGGCACATAGCAGGTGGTTTGGGAGGGGGACATAAGCCAAATGGCCAGAAACCCAAAGTTGGTCACGGTCATGTGGGCCACAGCTCTCACACTCATGCCCACAGCCACAGTAACAAGCACACAGGACTTGGGGCTGCTTCCCTGGCTCATCTGTCAGGGACCATGCCAGGCGGAACCTCCCTGGGCATTTCCAGAGCTGGCGAGACCGCCTTTGGCTCAAATTCAGCCACGATGGGGCGCCCAGTGGCGTACAGCTCCAACACCATCGCAGCTGGCCATTCAGCGGGGTTTGGACTAAGGGGCTGGGACGGGACTGAAACGGTGGGCAGGAGGAAGAGCTATGGGCACAAAAGGCCTCAGTGTACCATCCTGGAACCCAACCAGCTTCACACCTCCAGGGGCCACAGCCACAGCCAACATTTCCTCCCCACACAGCCCTATTTTGTGACCAACAGCAAGACAGAGGTGACTGTTTGAGAACAGACAGGCAGAAAAGACCAGGGGATGAGATTTTTGTTAGAGGGGCAGGTCTGCATGTTTGTTCGTGTGAAGAAGTTTAGTGAAGCATCTCTGTGGTTCATGTTTAACAAACAGAGCTCACCAATCAGAACACTCCACAGACCTGGTGGTAACCATGACAACACGTCTGGCTGTAGTTCTGACGAGTGTAAACGTGGCTAAAAGTAGGAGGAGCTGCTAAGGTGGATTGGCTTAGCAAACCTAACTTGAGAAGCAATATAAAATGGATCAAAGCATAAGACGGGAGAGATACCTGTTTGCCCCCAAACCCTTTTAGATGAATGACTGCACGTTTTTGGGAGAAAAACGCTTCCGCGCAATTCTCTGTCAAATTTCCTGAGGACTTTAGAGTTCTGGGCTTTGGACCGCAGGCGCCCTTTGTGGCGAGGTCATTCGAAAGCGCCTTCATATGCTCCAGCATTGATGGGCGCCTTTTTTCCAGCAGACTCCAACTCAGAATGGAGGCATTGTTCAGCCCTGATCTGGTCTGTGAGGAGACGGTGTGCAAGGGGTAGTGTCTGC
The DNA here is from genome assembly GCA_014656515.1 of Oryzias celebensis. NCBI lineage: Eukaryota > Metazoa > Chordata > Actinopteri > Beloniformes > Adrianichthyidae > Oryzias > Oryzias celebensis. The sequence goes on from BNCR01000001.1 coordinate 55,020,899, forward strand.
ACGATGCTCCAGCAGAAGGACTTATCAAACACACACAGCAAGAACTGCACACATTCAAACATCCAGAGAAATACAGTGAGTTTGACTCTAACAGGCAGCTACATACGGAAACAAAAACATTTAAAAAGCAATTGCACATAATGCAAATGAGCAGCTGATTGAATTTTTTTGTGTTTGCATCTAAATTGCGACGCTAGAAGGCAGCAGGTAATGAACTCAACAAATACTAGAAACAAGAGGCAAAGTCCAATCTAATACTGAGAAGGGGAAAACTGCCAACGGGCATCTGGAACTTTCTCCAACAAATTTATAGAAAGTTCATTTAATTGGATGATAAACCTAAAAGCTGTTTAACCTGGTGCACTCTACCTGAACCCTGTAATTAAAAAAAGGAAACGGCCACAGATTGGATGGCCTTCCACTATATGTGATACAAAGACACAGAGACAGGTACAGCAATATTAGATTTTATCCCCATAAAACTTAAAAACATTTTTTGACCAGAATTAAATGAGACATATGAATATATATATATATGAATAAATACACATTCCAGTATGTAAATGCCTTAAAGACCCACTTGGATGAGCTTTTTATGTTTTTTAAAAGCATTCCCAGTGGTCTTTAATTTATGATTTTAATGTTATTAGTCAAAATCATTTCACCTCAGCCTTGTGGGCGGGACCCTTTCCCCTCCCCGTTGCTGAGAGTACAGGGAGATTGTGGTCTGCTCAGCATTACATTTACGTTCTTTTTAAAACTACCCTTTTTTATTTCATCTGCTCCTGACTCACAACAATTTGGACAGAAAAAGGAAAGTTTTGAGCTTGATTTTCTATATATCATCAGAAAAATGCCACAACAACCTTTTAAAATCACCAAAAACACAATTTGAATTGGAGCGGGTCTTTAATAACATGAGGCAGGGTAGTTTTTAATCATGTTTCATAACAATGTCATGACTTTTTCCATCAGATAAGAAATAATTTTTATAAAAATATTATGAGCTATAATGGTAACTGCTCCAGTCTGATTAAAGTTTCTCTTGGACACAAAAAAGTGGAGTCATGAACATCGTGACAGGAACATTTTAGTTGCTGCAACTCATGTAAACATGTCTTTCTGCAGAAAATGCACTTTATTCTGAAAGTGCTTGTAAACACAGTCCATGACTCCTTTACTATAGAAGTATCTTTGATGTATGTAGAACGAAATGCGTGCCGCCAAATGCTTGATATATTACATTAAAGTCGACCAAATGTAGGTTGTTTTTGCACGTTGTGACATCTGTGCTGTCAGAGGTGGGGGGCTAAAAAAGAAAGAATAAAAACAGGTTTTTGCCACCAGGAACTAAGCTTCATTAGCCCGCTCACTGGGAGAAAATATATAAAGGCAATTTGAAAAAACACCAGCTGGAAACAGCTATGCGGGTCACATGACTCAAACGTAAAAATAAATCCTGGAGTCTTGACAAATAGGCCACTGTTTCTCCAAGCCTTTCTGCCACCACAGTTAGAAATGTGACCTTGTCATGAAAAATGAAGCTTTCACCATTTATTTTAACTCCAAAAAAGCATTAATATGCATTGTAAATCACAGGATTTATTCCTGAAAATGTGTGTAATCCTCACCAAAGCCCCAACAGCTGCCATTGGCTCAGACAGCACGCCAAGAACAATGACAGGTTTGCGGATAAAGAAGCAAAAAATGAAGATGTGTTAACGGTAAATTTTAAAGCTTGAGAGGAAGAGGTTCACTCGACAATCTGATGAGAGAAAAGGAATTTCAGATGTGAGGAAGAAACACGTTTCACTGCCAGCTCCAGCAGAGCTGCACACACTTTGGATCCAAATTTGAGTTGCAAAGGAGAAATTAATGCCGCCGTTGTGAAATCAAAAGCGACTGTGCCGGCTGAGCAGGAGATAAGAGGGTCTATAAAGGAGGATGCTTTCACCTCACGCCGTGCAACACCCTGCTGCCTTCAGGGTCACGTGACTGCAGACGTGAGAGGTGATTAAAGGCGGGGAATGGGATTTTCAAAAGTCGACAGAGCATTAAAATATCTTAACGAAACACCCACATCGAAGACTCGCACTCAGAACATCTCGCAGGGGAGTCAAACTCGCCGTGCGCTCCCACAGTGCCGAGCGGCAGGTGTCATCACAGCATAGAGACAAAGAGTCAGCCATGCTGCTGCACCTGAAACACATGAAGACTGTGAAACTCCAGACCTTGGCCCTTTGTAGCGATTACTGACATTATGCTTTTTCTATATATATATATATATATATGTATATACATACATATACAAATATATAACCTCTCTCTCTCTTATCAACAGTTTTATTTTCAATCTTTCTTCTCCTACTCTCTGTTTCACATTTTCCCTCCATAACTGATTCCATTAGAGCAGAAAAACGAGGATTTGAGCTGCGATGAGTCTTTCCTGTTTGGTTGGAGGAAAGTTGTGCGCGACGGTGAGTCAAAGCGACTCGCTTTCACAAATGTTTCTGCAAAAAAACAGCAACTGTTTTTTCTCTTTAGGACAAAGTGCTTTTATTATGTGTGTGGTTGTGTTTGGAAAAGGACGTTCCTTCAAAGATTTATAAAGTCGATGCAAGACAACCTTCTTCAAATCTGCAAAGCTCTAGTTTACTGCTGTTTGAGTAAAGAGACACTAAATGTTGGAGCTTTGTAGGGAAAATTGCTTAATATTTTCAATAAAAAATTAGATGTTTTGAAAAAAATGACCAGAGAAATAGATTAAAAAGTTTTAAAATTTGATTAGAAAACCTCTAATTGCTTATATTTTGAGTTTTTTTTTCAAACGTTCCAAGCGTTCTTTTAATTATGATTATGTTTTCTTGGGCCAAAATCAAAAAGTTAATCAGAAATCCACCTCTGAATTGCTGGCGGGACTGATGGTGAAGAACCCCCCCTTTCCTTCCCTCTCAGCCAAAGCTTGGAGCAGGCAGTTTGCGGCCCCGCCCAGCGTATTTTTTATGTCACAAATACAATCTATTTCAAACTGTATTTTTTCGTCTGCTCCTGATTCACAACAATTTGAATAAAGAAATACTCAGAAATGCCATTTTTAGCTTAATTTTCTTGATATTTGTCCTCCATCATCAGAAAAATACCTCAAGAATGTGTTAAAAATACAGAGTGGGTCCTTAAATAGGAAAAGAACAAATCTGACAATGGCGTAAAAATGAAGTCTTACTAAGAATTCTTATTGAAAAACTTCCTTAACAAGATTTTTTTTTGCAAGACAGAAAAAAAGACACTTTTTCTTGAAGCAACGGTCTTTCCACTTCCTTAACATTGAATTTTTGCAGTGTGGTTGTTTCCCTGCAGGTCATAGATATGTCATCTGACCGTCAAAATCTTGTCTTTTCCCCCAAAATCAAAGATTATTATGCCACTGTTCCTATTTCACTGACTTTTGAAGCCATTTCTGATTCTTTTAACTATTGAGCTTGGGTCAAAATTTCAAATGTGAAAATAGGTCACTTTTGACCTGAATACAAAATAAGGGTTAAAAATCTGGATGGTCTTTTTGGTTTGTAGCAAGACAGTTTGACACTTATTTTTACATCACAAAAGCCCAAAATTTTCTTAAAACTGGAAACAACCCCAGCTAGTGACGAGTTTAAGGATTTGATTATCAACTCTGACCATGAGGATGCAATTTAAAGGTCACTTATTTGAAAAAGATAAGTAACCTACATGAAAATTCAGGCTCAGAACAGTCATGAATAATATTTAATGAAACCACTTGTAAGTCAAAGTAAAAAAGACTTGAAGAAGAGGGGAGTTCCGCGTTCTTTAAATAAAGTTTAATTCATCATATTTATGCCACAACATCTGTAAAGAAAAACAGTAAGGAAATGAAAATTTTATTCTTGATGTTTGTTTAAAAAAGGTTTCAAAGGAATCTTTGAAATCACAAAATTTAATTTTTACTTTGAAAGAACAAAATATTCATAACCTACTTTTTAAGCTATTTGTTGGCTTTTTCTGCCAGAGTAGAGAAAAGGGCCAAGTTCTGATGGATTTACAGAATCAGAACCAATTGACTTAAACCAGCAAAGCAGAAATTTTGAAAACTTCCCATCCCATCTCTGTCTTTGCTTTTCGACTCTGGAAAAGCTGCTACCTGAACGATGGGTAAGCCAGGACAGAGGAGTGCAAGCCCACAATAAATAAACAAACCACGAAAACCTCATTAGCCTGGGCCAAAACAAACCGGACAGGAAGCAGGGGATGGGGCCTCATGGTGGCCGAGACACAGCTGACTGGGTCGGTCCACAGATGAATGGGTTCAGAACGCAGTCATGTCTGACGGTATTTATTAGACAAACGATCCTGATGCAAAGACAAAAGGACACACAAGTGTTCAAACTCTGAACAGTTTCAACTCCAGCATTCTGTCAGGAATGAGGTTGGAGCTGCACTGAGGATGAGGACAATGGATTTAGAATGACAGAGCTTTGATTTTTCCAGTCCAAAGTGAGGAGTTCAAACCAAAACCCACATTTATCGTGGGAAGCCTGTTATAAAAGTAACTCGCAATAGATGGAAACAGTGTCATACTTATATTTTGCAATAATTCTAGATGTTTTGAGGCCGTAAAACTCATCACGACACACTTTACACACTTGTTCTTTAAACTCTCAGAAAATAAAAAAAATGAGTTCAGTATTACAGAATCAAAACAAAAGTTTTACAGACCCATTCTGATCATTTTTTGACCTAATTCTCAGTGTTTTTTTTCACTAGGATTATGCTTTTTTTTAGCCAAAACCGTAAAACAGTGTTGTTTTCTCTGACATAGTTTCTGCTGAGCGGCAGGATAAAATATTCACCTCTAAGTTGTAGGCATGATCATTGGTGTGGAGCAACCCTGCCCCCGTTCCCCTCCCAGTTACTGAGAGCTCAGATCAGGGACCTCATGATCCGCCCAGCGTATTTTCTACAGCACTAATATGATCTTTTTCAAACGGCGTTTTCTCATTTGCTCCTGATTCACAACAAGTTTTATAAAGAAATATTCAGAAATGCAATTTTAAGCTATATCTTCTTTATATATGTCCAACATCATCCAAAAAATGCCACAATAACACATTAAAAACACCAAAAACACAATCTTCTTTCGTCTTTAAGTAGATTTGTCGAACTGAAAGTATGCTGTGCAGGAAACGCAGCATGGAGGAGATTGATTGACAATGGTAAGCGGCCAACCCCAGCTGCATTGTGTAGTAAAAAAACATACAAAATTGCACTGAATCTGTGAAACACGAGACCACAGAAAGTGAACCACATCATAGCAAGGAAACACTGTGTTTCAAAGTGACCAAAATCTCTTTGCTTTTCAGAAAATACTATTGCATTACTGAGATGTCTTTAGCTCACACGAAAACAAGTAAAGGAGTAGCCCCACAACTTTAAAGTCAAATGTTTTTTTGAATCACCCTTTTATCAAAATGTTAACTCTGTGAAGGGTTGGAGACGCTCAAAAATGAATCAGTGGCTAATCAGAAGCTAATTTAACCCATCTGCCACCTTTTGTTGAGATGCTGGGACATAAAATCCATGACACTGACACTGTGGAAGCTGCCTTTTGTGGGTTTGTGTTGTCAAATTAATGAGAAAAAACAAAGAGGAGAGGTGAAGCTGGAAGGTTAACACAGACCAGCACAAAGACGAAGACAAAAGCTTGTTCCCACCAAGGGCCACAAAAACAAGAGCCAACAGAGGTGCCACTTAGAGTGGACAGGATCGGTTCTGGGTAATTGGAAACCTCCCTTTTCTGTGTTTGGCTCCAAGAGAAACCACAACAGCAGACAAAAGCTAAAATCAGCCACTTTGTTCAGGAGAGAGAAGCTTGCTGCTGGGCAGGATGACACAATATTCATCTCCAAGGAAGATACAATAAGCAACTGTACAAGAGTTATATCAGGGGAAAATAGCCGGGGGAGCTGGAATTTCACTGGGGTCTTTACTCATCAAAGCTTCACTGTTGCAGACATACTCTGTTTTCTAGTAACGTAGACAAATGAACAAAAACAAACCACTTGGAAGACGATTTCAATTAGCAAAGACCCACTTTGATGAAAATGGTGTTTTTAACATGTTCTTGTAGTGTGTTCTGCTGACGGAGGACATATAATAAGCCAATAAAGCCCACTACATCAAAGAATTAACAAAAAATATATAATTTTGATTAAATCCACCGATAAATGCCACATCCATCAAAATAATTAGATAAAGATAGGGCTAAATATGATACATCTGGTAATTTTGTACGTTTTTGTTCACAGTCATGTTAGTTTGGAAAGAAAAGCATCTTTTTCACTCAGTGGCTCAAATTTGATGCACACAATTTAACATGGTGCATCTGAATGATGAAGACTTACTAAAAGTTTTTGAAGTCTTTCAATATAGCAAATTGTCATTTAAAAGTGAACAATATTAGATGTCCTATTCTCACCATAAAGTTTAGAAAAATTAGCAAAACATTTCCCGCCAAAAGTATTTTTGAGATTTTGTGGAAGCAGCCATTTTGAAATGAACATGAAAAGCCCTTCTACTGCCTCCAGTGGAATGATGATGAATTTGGTAGAAAATGTGGATCAAATTATTTCCAATGGTTTTTTAGGGAAAGTTTGGATTGTGCTAATGAAATAGAAGTTTCAGACATTCATAGATCAAACATGATACAAATGGTTAAAGAAGGTTAAGAAAATTATGCTTAAATTTGCTTTTCTGAGAACTATTTTTTTTAAAACTGTATTTGTTACATATGAAATATGGGCCACAATGTCCGTTCTGATGGACAAACAGATTAATTTATGTCTGTTTTCCTAGTCTGCGCTGCATCTGGCTCCAAACTGTACATCTGGATAGCTTTGATTTTGGTCACCAATGTTTGTTGCACCAGTCATGTTCAGTTGGGTGTGTGAGGGGCTGCTAGCTATTGGTAGTGAGTGTTAACAGATGGATGACAGGAAGTAAGAGCAGACTCACTCCACAACTCAGGCTAAAAACAGAATCGTAATTAAAATACCACAGGGAACGCTTTTAATTTGCCGGTACTCCAAAAGATGACTGGAGAGGGTCTTGAAAGGTACAAACTACTGTCACACGACCACACACAAAAACTCTCCTCCGTCCAGTCGTTTCGTGTTGCTATGATATTGTTTCAGTCAATAAAGACTCAGACTGTTGATAATTGACGCAGCAGTGTGCTGAATTCCTGAACCAATAACCAATTCCTTCAGATAGAAAGGCTTCGTCTGATTGCTTTTTTTTTTTATGGAATGTGCACGCCTTGTTGTGGTTGTCGATCTGAACTGGGAAAGCGCCTGGCAGGAAGTTGTTTTTATGTATGAACAGAGTGTGGGAATTTCACAATAAGGGCTCAAAGCTACATTTAAAGTAAAATTCCCCCTCTCATTTTGTTTTGTGCCCTGTTGCTGGAGCAGGAGAAGAGCTCCATCTGTAACTTCAACCCCCCCCCGAAATATGAAAGGGTTCTCGCTAACTATGTTTACAACTTTGTACAGCGCTGATTTTTATGCTTTTCACCAATCTGGAGCTGTCCACATATGCACATGGAGACAGAGGTGGTGTTTGTTGTTCAGTAACGCTCAGTGTCTGCTTAAAACGCTCCTATAGTGTGTGCTTTACATGTATGATCATCAGGGAGGGACCCGCTAACAGCCCTCCGGTCATTGACTTGTACGGCCCCGACCATTTCCCACCTCAGTCAATAAAGCTACTGGGATTTAGGAAGCATCCCTCGTTGTTTAATCAACTCATTGATTAACTCATTTCGGTGTGGATCACGCATCACATGCAAAGTCACACATGACCTGACGTTCTACTTTTGATGTCCAGACCCGTTCGTGGGTTTTTTTTGCCTGTGTGTATATGGATACTAAATGGCCCTGACACAGCATTTATGGGTGACAAGTAAAGCATACTTTTTATGGTAGAACCCATCTCCCAATATTGTTTGCACAGTAGCTTATAATATGCAGCGTGATGCCCCATTGTCTTTCTGGAGTTCACTGACTTTATAATTTGTGAATTAAGTTATGAAAAAGCTGTATTTTGGTATTTTACAAATATTGTACAAATAATAAGAAAAAAAGAAATAAAGCAGATGTATTGTCCAAGAATATATTATCATAGTGTTGCCATGACTGCTTTTCTTTTGTTTTTGGGGGGGATGATGTGTATTTTTTGTTCTCTTTTTGTTGTTTTTTTTTTGTCATTTGACCGTATATTATCATTGTTATATATACGACTTTCTTACGTGGCAATAAAAATATGACTTCTGTAAAAAAAACAAAAAAAACAACCTTTTGTTTTTTTCTTTGTGTGGCGACTGCCTGTCTCTCAGCTCTGTGTCCCAACTTCCAAACTAACTTGTGACGTTTTGTTGACACAGACTGGACCCAACTCTGGAAACCGGTCTAACTATAGCAGCACAGGAAACAACATTCATACACCTGCTACTTCCTGCTCTGTTTCTAAAACTAGTGCCTCAAAGCCTCAACTGTTGTCAAATAAAAACAAGCTGAGCTCCAGACTTACAACAAACATCGAGGAGCTCATTTTTTATAGTTTGAAAAATAAAAAAAATAAAAGCAGTTTTGGTTGAAACTCAAAGGTAACCTTCAGTCTCTGAACCCACCGATGTGTTTGCCAGTCACAGTGGTTGTTCACGATGACCTAGGAATGATGCTGACCCCCCATTATTAGAGTTTTCATTCAAAATTCAAGTTATAAACAGACCAGTCAAATGCCTTAATAAAAGGTGGTGGAGCCTGCTGGACCCACAGCCAATGTTCAAAAAGTTTGATTGACAGATTTTGTGTAGCCCGCTTCCAAGTGGTAGGGGTGTGGACATCCAACAACCTTGCTCCTGATTGACAAGAGTGGTTGCCATAAAAATGATAACTGAGAACGATTTGGTTAAAACACTGTTTACTGACAACATCTGTCTCCAGCATGGTGGTGACAATATTGCAAAAAAAGTGACTAAAGTGACTTTATTTGGTTGGAGGCAAAAATAAAGTGTTTTCTATGATTGACGTCACAATCACTCAGTCCAGTTCTCAGACACATCCAATTGTCTATATGTGATGCCACTATTTTGTAACAGTATACATATGGTGGCAGTATACTCTCTTTAAGTTGGTTTAACATCCAAAACCAAAAATAAAGGTTTGTTAAAGCATAAACAAAGAAATAGTTGTAAAACTAGAGAAGTATTTCATTTTTCACTCTGTCCTGTTAACTGAGTTTTACAGTTTGGTTTATGTCGTGGTGATACATTGAGTCTTTTTCAGCAGTTAACACTCAACATAGGTGTCAGGATTGACTCCAATCAGCCGTGGAGAGGTTTACACAACGTTACATTCCCGATCCCAGCAGAATGGTATAGTGAGTCCACTGAACTGGACCGATTCTCCAACCCACCCAGCATCAAAACTCATTTTCACTTGTTTATACCGGAGCAGAAAACGGAACGACCGCAGCACTGAAGGAACCATATTTTTAGTTCAAATTTGTACGGTACACCAATTTAAATGCACTATATAGTAGTTTAGTTTGTACGTTCTATGACCAAATGACAAAAAGTCTGATCTGTAAAACGTGTATTTAAATTTTGATCCAGGTGCATGGGCATGCACGATTTATTTTTTAAGTTAAATCTAGTCATACTTTGAATTGTAAAGAAGTTCATTGCAATTTTTATATAAAAATGCACCTTTGATGCAGGAAGACAAACTGAAGTGTTGGTTCATACTCAGGAATCACTTGACTTTGACTCACTTAAGTCATGAACCCTCGGTCTCCATTTAAAAACTCTGACTCCAAACTTCCTCCAAATCACTGATACTCTAATTAAATATTATCAGTGGAATTTGATGCAGTATTTGCTTCCATACTAACAAGATGTGAACTTGGCCTTGGCATCCTAATTATTTATCCACTGTTTAAACATTATTTGCTCCTGCCACATTACAACATCTCTTCCTGCGCACCTGTTGGCCATCTGTACAGTCCACCTGCATCCAAATGTTGTGCAGCTGATCCAAGAATAACAGGCTGAAGGTCTGGCATCAAATCAGGAAATAAATGGAACTGCTGGATAAAAAGCTGACAGAGAAGTGTTGGATGTTTAGAGATATTAGCAAAAATAATCAATACTCCAAAGCCTTGCAAGAGGATCAAAGCAACCTTTAATCCCTTTGATCTCGATGATCACGCTCCAGGATGTGACTTAATACCACACGGTTTTTCTAGAACAGGGAGAGCCCAGACTATTGTGGTCTGATGGGTTTCGGTCAATCATGCCTGAGAGGATTTTTCTTACAAATACAATGTAAATGCATTACTCAAAAACACAGTTACATGAATATTATTTGTTTTTCTCCATTTTATTAGTTGTATTGTTTTATACTGTAATTTTTGCTTTAATTTTTAAATAATGTTATCTTTTAAAACAAAATTAATAGAAATTGGTTAACAATACAATAGTTAAAACAAACAAGTAAGAAAAAAAAATAAAGTAAATGACAAAAAACAGCTAAAAGTTAAAACCTACAATCACATAAAACAAGTCATTATCTGAACTTCTGAGCTGAAACTGCATGGAAATTCCAGAATCTGGGAGCTACAGCATAAAGAACCAAGGTCACCCAGAATTTGGAAATGTTTGAGCTCATAAGGAGGTTCTGGAGAAGCAAAGATCCTGGAACTAAAGATCTGTAATGACCTGTGGACCCGTGCCCATGTACGGGTCTAAAAATGGACTAAAAAGAACATTTTTTATTACATATTTACTCCTATTTTAAAATGTAAAGATGTTTTCAAGTTTCTGTTTCCTGTTTCTGCTTGAAGTTTTGTTCCATTGTACAGAACGTTGTCTATAAAAACTACACGAAGTGATTGGTTTGAATCGGTCTGAGCTTCTATGGCAACCACTCTCGCCAATCAGAAGTGAGCTTGTTGGAAGGCAACACCCATACCAGTTGAAAGCGAGCTACACAAAATATGTCAATCGTTTTCAACCGTGGATGTGGGGACCAGCAGGCTCCACCTACTTTCACTGAGGCATCTGATTGGAACTTTAATGTGTTAAAGTTCAGAAAGAATATCATTCATCTTATCATTAAAAAAAATTAGAATTTTCAAGAAACTTTTAAAAAAAAAAAAGTATCAGAGCAAAAATGATCATTCTATGGGATTTTGGTTTTTTGGAACCATTAGGTACTTCCTGTTTGGAACACCAGAGGGGAGGAGTCACTCAGTCCAGTTCTGATATACAGTCAATGGTTGTAAAATGCTCCTAAAAAACGTAAACTTGGAGCATAAACACTTGTTTACTCCTGGTCTGTGCCCATACCCAGTTCCTCCTTTAACTTTAGCTGCTTTAACTTGGTTAATCATCTTTGATGTGTTTATTCATTGGTTAAAATCTTTCATAAAACTTCTTTGTCTTCTATGTTTTGAATCAAGCTCTTTTTTAAGTTTTTAGTTTTTGTGGGATTGTCCTTCTGTCTGCGCAGCATTTTTTAGTTTTTGCTCCACTGACTAAAGCCTGAAGTCAGACTCAGTTTTACACTAATTTAAAGTTGAATTACAATTCCAGTTTATAACATGGAGCAAATGTTATATTTGTTCACCTAAATAAAGATAGTTTTGAAAATAAAATTGTATTTAGATTAATTAAAGCAATAATAAACAAATGAAGCCTGACTAATAAAGTAAGCAGTCTTACCCCATAATCAACAGACAATAAAAATGATAAATTTACAATGAAATCTTACATATAACATGATTATTTGGTGTTTCTAGACAATTTTATTTACATAAAGAGCAGAAGCTGCAAAATATTACTTACTTTTTCCCTTTTTTAAAATTCTGTTTATGAAGGTTTATGTGCCTTTTTCTGTGGATTTTCTCAATTTTCTGTTCGATTTTATAAAAATATGGACTGACAAATAGGTTGGTGTTTTATATCAGAAATTATTCAACATTCCTGATAAATGTGTTTTTTTTTGGAAGAACCAAACGCTGAAAGGGAAAAAAAATCAGAGAAATAGAGTCAGTTCTTTAAATTATCTGTAAAACATGACACAAAGCTCAAAAAGGACAACTTAAAATGAATGAAAAAAATCTACTTAAATGAAGTGAACGATTAATCTAAAAATAACAGATCAGTTCTGAACAGTTTCAGATGACAATAAGACAAAAGAAACATCTGTGATTACATGTAAAGACAACCAAACCTAACACTAACCTAACATATACATTTAGTTTACTTATGACTTTGAGAGCAAATTCAGGAAAATAAAAGTTCTTTTTAAAAATTCTAATGAGTCCAAATAACAGTGGAGCTTCAGTTTTAATAAAAGTGGAAATGGAGTCTTCATGGTCTGCTGCTCTGTTCTTTGGATCCTCAAACCCCTCAGTTGTCTCCTGACGCCATGAAACATGTGACCTCCCACTTTAGCAGAACTTTCCCGTCTTCTCCCTGCACAGCTCAACAGACGGAAACAGCTCTTCACACTGAATTGCATCCACGGCCTCCCGTTTTCTGAAGCGTGTCATTTGCAGCTTTCCTTGATGGGGACGTCAGGTTCTGGGCTGGCGTAATTAGTCTGGGGTGTGAACTATAAGCTCAGTCACCTTCACGCTCGTGTGTTTGTTGGATTACAATTAACACGATGTGCGTGTTGTACATGGCACCTCATCAGGTCTGATTGATTGCAACTAAATTGCACTCTTGGCAGATTAAAATTCTCATAATTGAAATTACCCAGCTATGTCTGTGTGCAGATTCCTCTGCAGTTTTAGAGCAGACAGTCCAATAAATATTCAGTCAATTTTGTCTCAGCTAATTAAGTCATTTGTCTCTGTGTTTTTAGTAGAGTGAAAATCCATGAACATTAAACTGCGGAAAGCATACACAGCAAATCAAATTCATCTAAAAATCACTGAAAATAAAATCTGTATTCCATGGAAGAAGAGGTGGATCAGAGTAAGATGAAACACTCTGAGGAAGTTCATGATTCAAAACTAATTAAAAAACAGAGCAAGATGCAAGAAACCAATTCTATTGCAAAGAACAAATGAGCAAAAAACAAACAGTTTGATTATTTTTTGTTTTATTTGTTTCTAGTAGCCTATTCCAGACATTCAGTGCAGAATGAGTACTACATTGGTTTTTCTACGTCTAAGAGCAAAGCCAGCCTGATCCAAATGATCTGAAAGGTCTGAGAGGTCTGTAGATTAATAAATAAATAAAATAAAAACTCTAAATCAGTCAATTGGCTTCCAGGCTCCGACAGAGAGTGTTACTCTTTCTTTCATTTTTCTGAGGATGTGAACATGAGCAGTTTGGATCAAAAGTACCTCATTGATTAACTGTTACATTTTTTCTTTATTTGTTTTTTTTTATTGTTTGTTCATGTTTTTAAAGTACTGCTTAGTTTTTTTTTTTTTATTTCTGCAAAAACTGATTTTGTTAATGTTAAAAAGAAGGGAGCCTACTATGGAGCCCTGGGGAACTCCATGCATCATTTTGTGCATGAAAACTTGTGATATGTAGCAGAAAATTACACTTTAGATTAATTTAATGTTGTAGGAAAGTTTAGTTCTCCATCATATTAAGGAGGAGGAAATAAACTGAAGCCTTAAGTTTTTGATTTGTCCACTGTCGTTTGCAACCTCTTGTGTGGGTTCAATCAGAAAACTATATTAAAAGAGTACAGGCATGTTCTCAGAGTATATCTTTAAATTAGCATTTTGTTTGCTTGCTTGTATTTTTTTTTTTTTAATCCCAAATCTTCAATTAAAACAATCTTGAAGATTTTGAAATATAGGAGCCTGAGGAATGGAATGGAAACCCGAGGAACTTGATTTGTAAATGATAAAACTGACTGTAGTCACCTGCAGAAAGTTAATAACCTGTGTCTTTTAACTATAGATTGGACCACTGTAAAGCACAAACAGGTAGTCCTAACTGCTGTCTTGTATTTCAAGAAATATTTGGTGATGAACTGTATCAGTTAAAGGAATAAAATGCAAGAACATTAAGGTTAATTAAGGCTTTTTTAAAACACTTTTTTTCAAGCAAGCTCTTTTATGGATGCCGTTTCCAGAATCCTCTCTGACGGCTCTGTAATAAAGTGGTCCCAGTGTGCATTTAGTTCTGCTATGCACAACGTTGAAGTGCACATTTATTTACTCTGCATGCAAAGAAGAAGTGTGATATGTGAAATGTGGAACTTTGTTTTTAACAAACTCAGTAAAAATTCTATTAACTATTTTGGCTTTAATCTATTTTTTTTTCAGGAACACAAATTATTTTGTTTGTTTTGTAAAAAGAATAAGCTTTTATTTTACATAAAGGCTTTGATCACATCTATCTGCATACAAATACTCAGCCATACACATTATGTGAATTTCCACTAAAGTATGGAGCAGTCAGGGCTCCTGGTAGAAACAGAAATAGTAGACAAACATGGAATTATCAAATCCGGTTCTAAAACTGTTGTTTGTTGTGTCTATTTTAAGGCATAACAACAAAATTGGTAAAGTTGAATTTCTAATTGACAAATGGTGAACCAAGTTAAAGAAATATTAACCAAAATTAAGCAAAAAAAAGTTATTTTTCTTGACATATGCATGACTTTCTTTTGAAAAGTTCATTTTTATTCTCAAACTTGTTTTTCCTGAATAAATCTGTAAAGCCCTCCCAGCACAACACCATCATAAAGTGAACGCAGTGAGCAGCTTTTCAGAAATTGCATGTGTTTTGGGGTTTTTTTGGCCCGTGGCAGCAAAAAGTCAGCATCAGTAATAGTGAACTCCCAATGAGCCTGGAGAAGTCAAACTAATCTGTGAAGAGAAAATGGTGTAAGGCCTGGGGGGGGACACCCCTGATGGGGATGCTGGAACCCACAGCTTTTTCCACTGATAAAACAAACACTCCATGATTGGATGCTCTATCCAATCATGTTTTTTGTTCAGTTTGTCTTTTTTTTTGTAGGTCTTTTAAAAAGACAATAGAAATGCAACCCAAAACGACTGGCTTAAACATCTGATCATGATTTTTTTGTCTATTCTGGTGGTCTTTTAATCATGATTATGTAGTTTTTAGCCTAAATGCATCAGAATGGAGCAGATCAGGGAGCTTGTTTCCCGGCCAGCATTTTTTCTACCTCACAAATACGATATTTTTCAAAGAGCATTTTTTTCAGTCTGCTTCGGATTCACAACAATTTGAACAAAGAAATCCTCAAAAATGCAACTTTGAGCTTATATATGTCCAACATCATCGTAAAATGCCACAAAAACATGCTAAGACACCAAAAATAGCATTTACATCAGAATGGGTCTTTAATAAGGTTTTTACAAAATAAGGTGGTCAATTACTAAACTCCAGAGACGTGTGCTTCTTCACAAAATAATTCAAATAGCTTTTAAGTCCGTAATGGATCCTAACCTCATGCTAAACAATAATACCTTTCATTTTTCCCCTTTGAGCTCTATTTCCACTTTTCTACAAAAGATGATCAGAGCAAAAGTATTCTGCTCGTTTTTTCGCTGATAAAAAAGACGTCACACGTCAAAAGACTGGAGTTGAGCAGCGTTACTAAAGTCAGAGCAGGGATTGTCACGGCATGCACATCAAAGAGTGCATTCATGGGTTTTTTCCCATCACACGGCTGCAGCTAATGATTCAGCGCAAAGGAAGTGTATTAAGAGACTACCCTCCAAGTTCAGTGAGTCATCCTGTCAAAAGGACTGACTGTCCAATCTCTCCAGAGACCTTCTCCATGTCAAGATAATACAGTATTCAGAGAGCGGCAGAGTGGCTGCCGGGCTCTCAGGGATAAAATGTGCGATGTTAAGCCGGCGCTCCTTCCAAAGGCTGCAGAACGTGGAGAGTCTGAACAAATAAGCTCTCCTTCTCCCAGTCGTCTTTGTGAGAGTCCATCTCTCAGTCAAGATGTTTGACTGAAGTGCAGCGACGTGGTGCTCTCTGCTGCACATTGATCTTTATGAAAAGAAGCTTTTTGCAGAGATTTTTTTAAAGGTGCATTGTGATACAAAAGATGGATTACAGAGGAGCCATAGTTCATTGGAAACAGCAAACATAAATCTGAACAAGAAAAAAAGGCTGTTTTCACCCTACATACCAATGATGGGATTCAACATTCAGCTTCACTATAATGCCCACTGCAAACATTCACAACGGTGACTTGGTGTCAGTGGAGTCACCTGCAACGGTCGTCTGGCATTCACGTCAAAGCGGTAGCATTTGTGAATGGTTGGTCTGGAAACACTAGTACCCCTCACATCTGGTATACAGGCCTGCAGCTGTGTGGCATCTGCTGAACCATGTCTGAGTGCAGAGGTGCTTAGGTACAGGTCATGGTTGTCGTCTGTTAATGGCGGGCTCCTCTCCTGGATCTGTCACAAACTCTGCTAGTAGCTCTGGTAGATGTTCTGGCAGACTTGGTCTCAATCCAAGTCTTCTGATGACACTTTGAAACTCACCAAGTTCACCTTCATCACCCCAAAGCGCAGGCGGCGCTGCTCGTCCGTTAAGCGACGTCGTGTGTTTATGGCTGTTTAAATGATGATGTTGGAATGAGTTCCTGGTACAAAATGTTGACATTGATGACATATTGAAAATGTTTTTCTTTTAGATTTGTTTTGGTCTTAATAAGTAAGACTCACTGAACACAGCGAGATCACTATGCGGAAAACATTAAATAAAGTCTATGTCGATGCTGTATCCCCTCATTTATTACATGGGATACGTTCCATAAATAACCTGCGATAGTGAACGCCCTCTATACACGTTTCTCAAAGAAACAGAAACATTTTCACACTTTTATCTTTTGTTTAAACTCTCAAAGCTTAAACCTTGATTGAAAAAAAATTGTGATCGGGATTGGACATTTATGCAATTCAAGCAAGCTGCACATATCTATACAAGAGACGACAATGTCAACAGCCACGGTGACGGGATGCAAAACACGGTGAGAAAAAAAAAGCATGTAAAACTGCACTGAAAAACTCTGAAACGGTAAGACCATGAAAGGTGAACTGTGACAGAGCGAGGGACCGCTGTCCAACAGCCTCCCTCTCTCAATAATCTGGGAAGTGAAACAAAGACTGTAAACGACATCCACAACATCCCTAATTTACTGAGAGTGGTGTAAGTGTTTATGAAAACATGAATTTCAAAGCAAATGTCACTCTTATATGATAAGCATGCTCATACCCAGTGAAATGTTACATGGGGATAGCCTGTAGGGCTTCATGCAAACTGGAAGTATGTGTAAGTTATGAATGAGTTATTTCTGTGTGAATTTCAATTCCTAGTTACTTGATAGAGTATACGTTCTACTGTATGACATTTTTATTTAACAATTATTTAAAAACACTTGGCTTAATCAATGAAAATGTATTAATTCCATAGAAAATGGGATGTAAAAACAGCTTTTATGAGAAAGTTCCATTCATCAATTTCATCTTCCAGTCTGTATGATCACAGGGTTGCTGGAGCTAACCCATTCACTTTTGTTTGAAAATGGGGATAGATCCCAGTGACAAGCAACCACACAAACACTCTAATCGAAGGACGATTTCAGAGCTTTAAAACTGGGCTAGGAAACCGAAATGCGTAAAGAAAACCTCCACATGTCTAAATATAGCTGTTAGTGAGTTTATTTGTTTTATTTTACATTTGAAAACATTATCATTTTTTTATAGCTTATCATGTTAATTTTTACAGACTTTCTCTGCAATGAAAATGATTTGCACAAGTTTATGTGGAACAGCAGAGCTTGAGGGATCACTGGAGTTCGCTCATCAAACCCACATGTGGTTGTTGGATTTGGAGAAACTGTTCGGTCTTATGAGAGAAGTTCTGGGAAAAATGAGTCTGGGGACCTTTATTTAGGTTTCTGCAAAACCACAACAAGAGTTGGGTTTGTACTACCGGAAGGATGTTGATCCTGTTCCCAGTGCATGCTGGACTCCAGCAGGAAAACCGGTTTAGGACAGAATCTAATGTATGTTTTCTGTCAGAAACTTGATGTTTAGGGAAAATAAACCTAAAAACACAACATTGTGTTTTCATTCCATTTTTAAAAAGCCCCTTCATTTAGATTTACTGTTCCTCTCTGCTGTGCACGTGTGTGTTTAGCTGCTGCTGCTCCACTTTTCTGTGCCCCGCAGGTACTTGGTTTTCCGAGTCCTGCTGCTGAAGGTGAATGAGCACAGATGCGTCCACTTTATTCATGAGGAGCACATATAAAAGCAGAGGGGGGGACTGAAAACAAGGTCAGGGATTTTTATTTTTATTCAGTCAAGTTTACTACCTTTTAAAGGCTGATTATCCTGCTGTTGTTGCGCCGCGTTTCTTAGAAAAATTAGGAAAAGCTGTTTCTAATTTTTCTATTAAAAATGGGAAGAAAAATGGAACCAAAATAGGAGCAGAGACAGGAACAAGAAGCCGAGGGCGTCAAGCAGCTCTCGGGGGGGTCCAGCAGGGGTAAGTAGGACAGACAGATGTCCTGTAGAGAAAAGAGCGGGTGATGCACCTGGACAGCAGATGGTTCATCGGCAAGTCTCTCTTTGTCCTCACTGGCAGGAAATGGATCGCTGAGGGCCGGACTCTAGCCCAATTACTGACAGACCACACAGACACACAAACAGACACAAATGCTCGCAGAAACACTCACTCTGCTGTACCTGAGTCACTCAATGTACAGCAAAAAAAACTATTTGCATGCATGCTTGCACACACCAGGTGGTACACTGGCTGTCAAACGTGCATCTTTCTTGTTTTTCTATTTCCCAGAGTGCATTTCTGCGCAGTACTGTCAGATGGCCAGACCACCCAATTTCTCTAGTTGTAAAGTTTATGTGAACAAACCAAGTCTTTTCTTTTGAAATTTTTGGTGTACATTATCAGGTTTCATGCTTTTGTGTCATACATTTGAACCGTCAGTTTTTCTGTCATTAATTGTGTTATTCTGCATCCTTTCCTTGTTTTTAACTGCTCATTTTAATGTCAATGTCCTTTTTTTCCTCGTTTGCTTCTTCTTGTTTTCTCCATTTATTTCCAGAAAAAAGAACACAGCTTTTGGAAACTTATTTTTGTCATGTGTAATCTTTTATTTATTCTCTAGAGACCTCTCAACTCTATCTGCGATCTTCTGTGACACAGTGGTTCTGCGTTTTTATCATGATAAATCTAGAGGCAGATTTGAGTTCACTAAATGTGGAATATCCTCATTTGAGCTTTTATTGCTCAATAGAAGCCTCACCTGCAGGTTTTCCATTCACTCACCTGACCAAAAGTACTGTCAGTCACACAATCTCCACTGCTTCCACAAGCAGGAAATGAGCCCCGCGTGACTCAGCAAAAACCCACATCAGATGAGAGCTTGAAGGTCAGCAAACGTTTTTACCACCTTCTGCCTAAAACAACCTTTTTCTAGCATTTGGCTTTTCATCTCAAATCCTATCGCCACTTAAATTGAGTTTGACTAATCTATACAGATTATCGGTATATCCTAGAATGAAATGTTTAAATCTGCATTAGAAATCTAAAGAGGGCCAAAGTGTTGGAAAGAGTTTATAAAACTTTAAAATCTCTTTCACCGATGGAGTTACTCAGACTTTCCTTTCCAAAAGGTCTGCAACTCAGCCGGATAGGACTGAGAATGGAAAGCAGCTGCATCACCTGTCACCTGAGAGGCTGTGAGCTTTTAGTTGTCTCCTTTGATGGATTCTTGCCCTATATTCTAAGACCAATATTCTATATCCTTTCAATTATTCAAAACATTGGGAAATTAACTTTGTTTAACAGAAACAACACAAACCCAAACTCATTTTGCATAGTGAAACATCCAGAATCAAATCCAAAGCAGAGGATACTACAGCCTTCAGGAACCATTTTCAGCTATGTTTTAAAATCAAAGCCTTTAGCGGCGTTGTACTGACCACAGGTGCTATCCGCCCCAACTGGCTGAGTGGCTACTACACACCCCTCACTACACCCCTCTGCCCCTACTAACCCTGGTCATACCTACCTTGGAGAAAGTCATAAAAAAAGACATTTCCAAAATGGTGGCTTTTTTTTGGTTTATGTCCAATTTCTCCAGTAATTATATGGTTCTCCAGTAATAATAAGTCAATGTAATGTTAAGAATCGATAGAAGTACATTTTTGGATTTCCTTGGCAACAGAGGTTCCTAATATATTCAAATCACATTTTGTATTCTTTTGTTCAGTTTGATTCAAAGTTTCATGCCATAAATGTTCACAATATTCTGTTACAAAATGTGCTGCAACAGACAAACTCCCCTTTTGCGAGCTTGCCATGCTAACAATGAAAAAATCTACAAACTTTATTTCCAACATGTTCCAACAAGACATTTTTAATTATTTCGTTGTCCAGTGCGGGATGGAAAAAACAAATTGACATAAATACCTTTAATATGAAACAATAGAAATAATAAATATGATTATGTTATTATAGAAATAGTAATTATTTTATTAAAGAAAAATATAAATAAATAAAAATGTCATTAAACATTTAAATGTGCTATTTGATGGCACTTAATATTTTAATGCCATGGAAATTTAACAATGTATTTATTTATTTCCAATTTGATTTCTTTTATGCAAATTTTAAATTATGATTGACACTTTTATTTAACGATTACATGTAATAATATATAATTATATATTTATTTCATATTGTCTCTTCTGGACCTCCATAGAAATTCCAACACATTTTCACCTCCAACTCATCATATATTGACGCATGGTTTAGGACCCCTCCACATCACTTTTTGACATTTGGGTATCCTCACATGTCATTGTCTTTTGAAGCAATGGCTGTTCCAGTTAAATCAGGGATCCAGTCGTTTTGTCGGTTGCTGTACTGTCCGGTACTCTAGCCCAGTCTGCGTCCAGGACTGCGTCTGGAACCGCTACCTTGTCCAGAACGGGTACCAACCCGCGTCCAGTACCAGGTCAAGGGTAGGGTATCGATGCAGTATGGTACCAGACTAGTACCAGTATGCAGCCCGGAGGTTGGGGAGCCTTGATTTAATTGGTTGAGCCAGCGCATGAAGACAAGTTGGGGACACCCAAAATGTCAGTTTTGGACACTGAGGCATTCTTGACCATGCTTCAAAAAGTGAAAACTTGGGAGTGAGAATGGGTTGGAAAAATCATATAAAGTTAAATATAAAAGCTTTTTAGCTTATTGGGAAAGGTTACCATAGCAACATTGCCGGCTTTTGTCTTGTAAAATGTAGAATTTCTTTGCCAACACAGAACCATTAGCATGACATGTCTGAAGTGCGTTTAACTCAACATCTTAAATGTCAGGTCTCCTGTTGTTGATGTCTAAAGCTTTTCACCTGCCTGCAGAAATCCTCTCAGCTACAGAAGACGAGCTATGGGGCTGTTGAACATTTCAACTAACATTTCAAACACATTTTTATTTTCATACATAAGTCAGAAAATAGATGTATAACTTCAAGTTATTTAACAGTGTAGTTCTAAATGATTGGGCAAAATGTTATGCCAAAAACAGAATATAATTAAAGTTCTTTTTGCAAAAAGTTTCATTTATTTGGATCAATTTTCGCTCTATTTTTTCTTTATGTTAGAAGACAGGTGTTTTTCTGTTCATGTAACACACTAAAGTCGTACTCTGATCATCATTTGATCTATTTCCACCTGTTACCAGCGGTCTGTTATTTATGATTATTCTAGTTTTCTAAAGGCCTGTCTCATTTCCTAGGATAGAGTTTATGCAGAGGCAGTAAGTCACGTTAGCCTCTGAGTTGTGGGCGAGACCGTGCAATATCAACAAAATAATCAAGAATTCAAGAAATATCGAGGTATTTTTTTGTTGTGATAGAAAACTTAAACAAAAGGTCAGAAAACAGAAGCTACTCTACAGCTTTATCTTTCTATTTTAGTTTGGATTTTGGTGAGTTTGAAACATAATATTTCTATTCAAACGTTTGTCTGCCAATGGTTGACATCAGTGGAATAGAAAAAATCCATTGAAACACTGAGAAAAACTATCGAAAGACTATTTTCCCTGAACAATCCCTCTGAGAAGTAATCAAACATGTCTGCAGCCTTCCCGCTCTGAACTCTTTAATCACCAGAATCCAGTCTCAGCTTGAAACAAACCTTGAGTGCTCGACTCAATCAATACACTGGATCTCCTGCAGCTCCTCAGCAGCTCCATGTCAGCACATGCATCAAAGCTCCATCATCATCATCATCATCGGCGGTGCTCTGACAGTGGTCAACCCGACCCGGCTGGAGAGGAGCGGTGTGCTGCCAGCGTCAGCCTTGAGGAAAGCCAAGCGTTGCCAAGGTGACAGAGCTGCAAAGAAAATTTTTGTGTTGTTACCACGGCAACAGCTGTGAATAGGTGGGAATGGAGGCAAAGATAAATGGGCGAAACAAGGGGAGGGTTTAGGAAGAGGAAAAAGGGTGAAGTATGGAGTGAGATGGAGAGGAGGGGAAGTGGTAGTTGGAGGCGCAGAGATATTAGATCAGACTTTATTATTCCCTCCATCTCTGGCTTGTTTATGCTGGATGAGTCTCTGCTGCGTGGGAGAATTTACAGTTTGCTGAAATCTCATCCCAAACAAAGTTACTCAGCAGATTCTTTTGAGTCTTTGAGAAGGCAGCTCGGATACAATAAGTTCCTTTTCCTGCAGGCCGGTAGATAGAGACCTATAGTAGCTTCTTCTTTCTTTTCTCAGCCTCCACTTTTCTCCGCCCATCCTTCCATCTTTTCTCGATTGCCTCTTTTAGCTTCTATTATGGAGTTTTAAACTGTGCCATCAAAGCACATTTTTGGATTTGTGTTGATAACTTATGATCTGCTTTGCTCCGGGGCGTCAGTGATTCCCACAGCATTTGAATTGATTGTAAGAGAAAAAAAAGACTGCAGATGTGCTTCTTCACAGCTTTTCTTTATTTAAAAATGTGTTGTGTGAAACGAAATAAAACAAAAGGCTGTGTTGAGGCTTCACCTGGAGTGATGAGTGTGATGAATAATGCAGCAATATTACCGCAAGGCCAGAGGAGTGAGAGCCTGACATTATTGCAAAAAAGCTCCTGCTTTTCTTTCAGGTGTGAATAAAACAGGCATTTATGCTGAGACATCTTCAGAAATATTCATTTACACATGCAGACATTTTTGTAAAGTTCTTACAAAGAAGGATCAAATTCAAACTTCAAACTCCACAAAAAATTATCAATTCTTTTCTGTCAAAAATGACAGAAAATACTTCATCTAATTCTTATTCAAGTAGACATGTTGAAATATCAGCAACCCCGCTCCATGATGGAGGAGTCAGCCAAACGTCAGGAGGCAGGGGAGCGAGAGGTGAGAGCAGGCGTCAAACCGGCACAACTGTTGCATTTGCACAAGGGCGCCTGAGCACACGATGTCACCAGAGCTACTTATGCGAGCCCACACAGCAGAGGAAGCAGAATGAATCAATTTCCAGACTTTCACTAAGTTGCAGGAGTCGCTGCAGCTGATTGTTGGGAAGTTTTTCCATCAATGAAACACAATTCCAGAATCAACAATTACAACAAACTCTCAATTAAGGGTAAAAATACTTTCAATAAGCTGAAGAGGAAAAAACATATAGAATGAAGGTTGAGATTGTTTTCTTCTTTCCTGCTGTGCCTTTGAGCAAAACATTCACCCTCGCCAGATAACCAAAAACTTCGCAAAATTTGCATGCTCCTAGTATCCGGTGAAAATACATTTTGGGCAGAGTGAACTAAGCCTAAAAAGAAACGTTTTTGCAACTCTACAGCAAAATCAGGCATTTGGGAAGGTTGGAACCAACAATTTTTTCCAATCAGATGCCTTGATGGGTCTGTCAAATGTACATATGTAACCCAAGCACACAGGTGTTTTTAGAACATCTCATCCAGGATACCATCATCTGGAATGAGGTCTGCATGAAAACATGAAAACCGCCAAATGTGGATCTTGCAGCTGTTAAATTATAGAATGACCAAGTTACAGCTTTAATTTCATATATGTCATTTATATGACATGTTTGAAAATGTGAGCATTCATCTAAACCTGTGTTTCTCCAAAGCCTGGACCTCAGGGAACACAGGTCAGGACCATATCTTTTCCTACCCTGCTCAAACACACTTCCTTTGATGACTGCAATGATCAAGATGGAAAACATGGAAATGTTTTCCAAAAAATAAAACACAAAGAAAACAAAAGTTTTTATGATGTCGTAGTTTCCTTTGGAACCTCTTCACTTTTTTCCGTTTCCTCCCTGTCGTTACGACAGCCGAGTTCATCTTCCAGCAAAGCGTCCGTGCTCATCATTGCCTGATGTCCAATCACCTCCTCCCTTTCTCAGCTCTAACTCATGCAGGAGTCACTCGTTCACACTTTGTCATCCACCTTTTTAATGAGCTTTTATTACAAATATCCAGTGCACATTGAAGCCACAATGTTCCCTGCAGATGAATCTTTGAAATTATTTCAAACTCATATTTTTTATGCAAGTTTGCAAAGTAGCAGCTGAAAGTGGATCTTTAGACTCTTATTTTTCTGTGAAATCCTCAGCCTTGTGTTTTTTTGAAGAAAAAAGAACCACTTAGTGATTTGAATGACTGTCAAGAGGCTGAGAAAGAAGAAGAACGATGTTTCTGACTGCTTTTGTGTCTCTCCTGTGGTCTGTGAGAGCAGATGGGCTCAGGTTATTAAAATAAAAAAAAAACTTCACTAAAAAGAGTTTGAAAGTCACTAAAGTTGACAACAAAGTCACAGATTTGGCTACAAAGTTCAGTAAGTTTACACCTGCTGAAGAATCCTGGTGAGAAATCTGGTTGGATTCAGACGGAACCAACTGCTCTGCTGTCAAATTCCTTCAGACTTCTTTACCAAATGTCTCATTCTGTCAGTTTTGAGTCTTTTGTTTTGAAAGGAATGACATTCAGCTTTTTAAAATATGTGGACACATTTGAAACCTCAAGCCACGTTCACATCGAATGCGATTTGCCCGTCAGAGGGATTAACTTTCAATGACCAGACGCAATCAGAGGTCCTGCGGGGCGTTTTGAGCGTTGGGAGATGCGGTCTGGCAGCAGCGGGTTTTGAGCGCCGTGGTGCAGTTTGCCCGTCTTAGCGTGTCAAGAGTTCAATATACCAATGAGGCTAAGAACTCCAGGTGATAGGTCCTCCCACACGCATCTGGAGTGTTAAGTTTATAAAAGCATTTTGGGACAAGAGTCAAGCAGTGAATTTGACACACATTGAAAGAGACGCATCCGACTTGAATTGAATGCATGAATGGGTGTGAGCGCAGCGTTGGCCACATGCTGGGGGTTTTTGGGTTGCGGGCCTAAGAAGGGTCGTAGAGAGGAGCGGCCGCTTCTTAAGCAGATGGCAGGTGTACCCTTAAGGCTTTTACGACCACCTCAAGGGACCTCACGGAAATAGAAAGTACCATTGTTGAGCAAGTAGTAAGTGCATTGTAAAATATTTGTAAGCTGTACGTACTCATGACAATTGATGATGTTGTCATATGGTGTCCTTACCCCACACTCTAGTTGTTAGTAAGGGGTGAGTACTGGCTCCTTACTGACTGCATGAATGCTGCCTGCACACTGGGTGTGCCCGTGATACGTGACCATAGGACGCCTGTAGGATGTGTGCACAAACTACTCCGTCTAATTTCCTCATTTCTAACAGTCAAGCTGTACACCAGGAGCGTGCACGTATCACGTAAGCAGCACTTCTTTTTCTACTGTTTACTAGCACATGTCCGCCACCTTTGATTGTAAAAAGCTTGATCTGAAATGTTCAAGCAGTGAAAATTCCATGAATCCAGGCTGTCTTTTACAGCTTTATTCTGACACATGAAAGACTTGGTGTCATAGAATTCCAACCAGAACAAGCCGCAATTATTATTTTCCTCCTTCATGATCAATTTTCGAATGGTTGTCACATCCTTGAAATAAAAAGGACACCATCCATGTGTCACTACCAAATCCAAGACCCTGGTTGGTAAAAGTTTTACTTGGTTTAACTTTCAACATGTGGTCATTGAACGCTTACACTGACTTTTTAAAAGTCATCTCTTGAACACATGTTGCTGGAGCTTCAGACTTAAGGAAACTGAAGTTCTCAAGGCTCCTGTCCTGACTGTGTCTCTGTCATGTCTGCCGTATAGTAAGCCAGCAATCCAATTCTTAGGCACAATCATGTCGTTGAGAAAGTTCCCACAACCTAAATTTCCCATGAATACCTCATATTTGTTTTTTGCTGTTATTGTTTTGCACCTGAGTTGCAATAAGCCTCCATGCAGAACACTTGAAAGTCTTCTAGAAATGAATACCTTGTGGTTTTCTAAAGCTCTCATTACTTCAGATGAGCGCGGGACAAAAACATTTCCTGACCTTTAAATTGTTTTTATCCACCTCTGCAGAGATGCTGATAGAGTTTTTGGAACCATGGTTTGAACAAAGCTCATAAATTTTAACCTTTTGGAGAAAAACATGACTTCACTTTATTTGTTTTGCTTCTTCTGAACAGACATGTCAGCATCATGAGCAGCATGAGCATCAAGCTGAAACTGAGTAATAACTTACGCTGTTTAGTGATGGTGAGCTGCATACTGGCAAAAAAAAAAAAAAAAAAAAAAAACAAGGTCAGGTGATGGAAGCTGGCAGCGGTGGAGACGTGAGGGCATGTAGGGAGGAGGTTTTCCTGCTGGAAAATGAAGGAGCAGACATGGAGGAGGGCGTCCTTAACCGTTTGTGGCAGGTGACCATGTGTTGGGAGCTAATTGGACATAAACCTCATTTTGTTCACCTCTGGTGTCCAATTAATTAAAAAACACACATCAACTGAAATTAACTCTGACACTTCGCAGTTAAATGTTGGTCAAAAAAATGACTTTTGAACTCAAAAGGAAAAGTCTTTTACCCCCCCTCATCTTACAGACTTTCGACCGGCTCTGGGCGAGGAGCCAGCGCTCCAGATGGCATTAGTGGAAGATAAAGTGGCCTGTCTCCACAGCCAATGAAATGTGAATGCCATTTAGTTCTTTAACTGCTGCCGGATTCGCCTCGCTGACGGCAGAGAGTTGTTGAGTTAAAGCAAAGAAAGCAAAGCCATAAACAAGGAAAACAACCGTGTGAATGTGTCAGGGAACAAAGTAAACATTTAATCACGAATTACTGCACGCATTCTCATAAAACAACGCAAATCTTTATGTGCTACTAATACGTCATGGCAGCTTATAGATCCTCTGATCCATATCAGCTAAACTCTGCAAACAGAGAAGAAACTGCATCAAACAAATAGAAGAACAGGAACAGTTTCCTTTTTTTGGCTGACCCCTTAACACATCAAAATAACATGCCCTTTCACCATTGACACCAGGGGTCTGAAACCTGAGGCTCTGGAGCCACATGTGGCTCTTTTACCCCTCCATTGTGGCTCTTAAATTAAGAATAATTGAGTGTTTTAAATTGTAAAACTTGTGTATGTTTTAAAACTGTTCTAATTTAAATCTAAAAAGATGTAATCAATAGAGCATTTCTAAAATCATCAGGTTACTGGTTGTAAACTTTAGCTGTCTAAAACCTAGAAATATTTTCATCTCTTCTGCTCTGAGCATTGTGATCTCCTCAGTTTTAAAACAATCATCAAGCCGTGTCTCCCACAAACTTTTATAATACAATCAAACTGAGTCTCAAACTGAGAACATTCTTTGTTCTGCAGGGAGACAGTGTTGGAGGTCTGTCTGATGCTCAATAAAGTAATCAATATTAATTCTCTCTAACCTGCTGTGCTTTCCTCAGACTTTTGTCAGATACACAAACAAGAATATTCCTGTTGCTACAGCTCTTTTTAATGTTTTGTTTTTTTAAAACATGTTTATGTTTTAAATCTATAGTCAGTGTTTTAAAATTCACATTATATAATTCTCTTTTTAAATCAGTTGGCTAACATGTTCCTATTTTTCATACAGAAGCTGTTTCAAGCTCATAAAAGGAATTTTTAAAATCTGCTTTTATGGAGAAAAACTCAGTTTCAAGTAAAAAATTAAATTTACTTGATTTACAAACACAGTGACTAAACAGTATCAATTTTATTAAGATCAAATGACTTGTTTTTAAACGACATCATATCATTTTTTTTTTCTTCGAAAGGAAATGCTGAGGAAAAAATCTGCCAATAATGAAGGAAAACATAAGATTAGCTGTGTAATAAAAGTCATTCAGTCTGAAACATTACAACTAGTAAATGACTGTATCCCTTATCAAAGGAAATCTGTAGTTACAACAGGAAACTATCAAGAAGTTCTAAACCATCTTCAAATTGAAAGACAAGTTCATGATAGAGGGAGATATCCACAGAAAAAGTTGAATATGATGATCAAGGATCATTTTTACTTCAAGCACATTACATTAAAGATTGGGGTTCAGTGTCTCACCCAAGGGCAGCTGGGTGCAAACCAAACCTGCAACCTTCTGATCAGTGGTTGACCTCTCCTCCACAGCAGCCCTCATCTATTATTTATAAGATACTGTGTGAGCATACTTTGTTTTTTGAAGAACAGCAGCCTAGTGTCCACATTGAAACTGGAAGGTCGTGGGTTCAAATCTACCAAAGACTCTAAAAATGGGATTGGATTAGGAGGTTAAATCAAACAATGGGTCCCGATCGAGGCAGCAGAGAATATTACTTCAGTCAAAGCCATCTAGGAAACTACTTCTTTGAAACAAACTTTTGCCTTTGTAATCTGGACAAAAAAAAGTGGTAAGAGGTAACCTTTGCCTCTGAAGTGATGCTTTGGATCACTTAACATCATACTTAGCATAAATACAGCTTTCCTCCGCTAATTCGTCCTTTTACAGCAGCTGCCGCAGAGCGAGAGAGGAGTCCTGTACCCGTTACCGTGACAACACCAAAAATCAGATATTTTGATGTCATCCGTTAATTTCTGATAATGGACATCTTAGTGACCATTATCCAATTAGGAGTTAGACAATTGACGCATCCTGTCTGACATCACCCACTGGACTTTTCATGGCAGAAATTAAGCCAAAGGTCAAAAAAGGTGTGTTAAATGTTCTAAAAATGTTTGTTGGGTCCTTCCACCTGCCAGCAAAAATAAAAGCACACCCATACTTGTGTGCAAATTTTTAGCTATAATAACGACAAAAGTGCTGATTTAATAGAGACTAAACCCCTCAGAGCTTTTGTGAACCACTCCATCAACACAAAAAAAAAAAACAACAAAAAAACGTCACAACCCAGAATGCATGAGTTTATTTTAAGTGTGATGTTGGTCTCTTTAACACAGGACTCAAGAGATTTTCACCTTTCTGAAACTTGTTTCTAGTGGTCATTGGAGGAACTGCCACAATTCTGCACACTTTCAACAAACCAACAAACTCATTACAGCTTTCATCAAAAATCATTTCTCCGTAGAATCTGAACTGAGAAACAACTTAGAAAGTAGCATCCTGGAGGTTTTTTTTATTATTATTAGTTCTGATTCTGAACATTTGCTGTCTGGGTGAAGACTATCAAAAGGCATTTCTGAAAATGTTTCCATCATCAAAAGGGGCGCGTCCTTTACACACACAGACACACACACACAGCCCCACACAAGACACCCCACAAAATTACTTTCTTGTTTTTCACTTCTGGAGGCATCACAGAGGAAGCTCATTGATCACAGGTCACAGTGGCCCGGCAGAGGAACCCGCCGCATCATATTAGAACAGAGTATGGATCCCATCTGCTTCTGTTGCAATGCACATCTGTTGCCATGGCAACACGCTCACCTGGATAATTAAGTTGTTTAGCAGCTTGGAAAAAGACTCCCCAGATTGGAATGGCACAACATACTAACAGAGCAGGTGAGCCGATTAGATAGGAAGCTCATATGCACGTGCACGCACCTACAACTCCATCTCACCGACACACACACAGCTGTACTCTGCAATGAACCATGAATAAGATAAGACTTTTAATTAGAGCTTATTTCCTGATTTTCCCTTTTTGATAACAGAAGTGGAACAAAAAGAAAAACTGTGCATCTCGATTTTCTCATTATTTCACACTGGGGTAAAGTTTTTGTTGTGCCTAGCAGTTTATTTGAGGTTTAAGTAAACAATTCCCTGCATGGAGGGTGACATAATCTGACCTTGAAGAAAGACATTGAAATTCAACGCTAAATTTGTCCGATTTACTTTTTTTAAACCAACTTTGTAGTCATTTGTTCAATATGTTTTTTGAACAGTTTCCTTCTCGGTCAAATCACTTTTCCAGCGTTTGAGTTTAACAAGTTCATCATTCTTTTTCCCCCTGGAGGTCCTCTTCATCTGTAAACACTTTCGAAAAATCTCTCCAAAGTATTTAAGCCTCGTAGTCCTTTCACTTCGCACACTTTACTGAGATGTAAAGATTGCATGTGAAGCACTTTAGTCTCATAAATGAGCAGCAGTTTGCTGTTTTTGTTATAAAAACTGCAGCTCTGCTGGAACGGCCTGTTGATCCCTGAAGCTCTCACTGTGATGTTAATGCAATTCATCCAAGTCTTATGCATTTTCATGGAGGGTGCTACCAAACCTGTGGATTCCTTCTGCTCAGGTCATATGCCTAAGAGAGGTTGCAGGGTAATTAACAAAAAAGATTTATACATTTTAAAAAATACACCTTGCCATGATATGTACTGCATTTGTATCAGACATACCTCGGACTGTTGGTGAAAATGATAAATATGGATGTAAGAAAATTGTTGCTGGGAATTCTTATATCCTCTTGAAGTGACGCAACTCTTACATTTTTAATTTTTCAGTCCCATTTTCACACAAAATCTCTGAAAGAATCATGTCAACATGAAGCTCAGCACATTTCCCCAGTTTTCAATCAAATGCCATAAGGACTGGATTTATCCTGAGTAGTTGGTGAAAAACCTCCAGCTACACACACATGCATGCAGTGCCCCAGAATGGATGTTAGCATTACATCTGTTCTCTACTGACAGATTAGCTCTGTGCTTTTGCAGTGAAGGAGATTGAGAATTACAGCCAATAATGGTTTGATCAATGGAGAAAAATCACAGCGCTGTTCTCCAGCTGCTGGGCAACAGTCGCATATGTCAGTGTCATGCTAAATGGTGTTGGTTCCTGGCTGTGAAAACAGGATTGATCGAACATTTGTGTTGTTTTGGGGGCTCTTCTGTGTTTTCTTCCTGCAGTTGATAACAGGAAAATTGAAATGTAATTATCGTATTAGGCTCTCCAGGGTGCGCCCTCTTTATGCCCCATGAAAGCTGGGGTCCCTGAGACCTCAAAGGATGAAAAAGATGTCGTTCTTGAATTTTTGGAAGACCAAAGCTATGTGTCTGTGCTGCACTGGATTAAAAGTTCGCATTCAGGATAACTTGTCCATTTTACCAAAGCTATTCGGGAGATCCTGAGATCTTCAGATCCAGAACAACTGCAGAACAAAAGAGTGCAGAGAAGATCCATGTGAAACTCATCCTCTTTAACCCTGGAGAATCCAAAGGCTGAAATTTGGCCGCCATCCATTTTTTCTATTATTTATTTATTTATTTTGGTATTTTTGGTACAGTATCCCCATATGCCAGGGAATCTGCTTAATTCGCAACGGGTGGTATGAGTGGAAAGATCAAGATTGCTTCCACTTTTGCCTTCAAGGGTTAAAGCTGCCCCACTTTTCTTCCCAGATAAGTGATTGTAGCTCTTCCAAATTTGCACTTTGCCAAATGTAATGTGAGCGAGGTTTTGGCCAAACGAGAGAATACTGTGTGCAGCATCTCAAAATGCTCCTTCCAGGTGGAGGCATAGACTACTACGTCATCCAGATAAGCATTGCTGTTTGGGAGGCCAGCCAGAACCATATTAATCAAGCACTGGGATGTGGTCGCCATTTTACATAGGCCAAATGGCATAACATTGTACTGTGAGAAGGTGTCAGGAGTAACAAAGGCTGAAATTTCTGACGCACGCTCCGTCAAAGGGACTTTCCAGTCTCCTTTCAGAAGATTCAACTTGGTTACAAAGTTGGCTTTTCCAATATTGTCAACACAGTTATCTACCTTGGGAAGAAGATAAGAATCCAGACCTTTACGCCGCTTGTCGGACTTGCCAAGAAGATAGTTGTTATTTTTCAACACTTTTACTTCAAGTGGACCAATGAATTTGGCAGACAAAGATAAACCCAAGACAGGGAGTAAAGCTAGTACTTTATCACCTGGTTGGAATTCACTCTTTACTGCAGTGAAGTCATTTCTATTATTCATTTAGAGTTGTGAGCTGACCAAGCACTCGTTTGCGAGTTTGTTGGCACAGCGTAACCAGTCACAAAACTTAGGGGCGTGGACATGCACATTTTATCCTTTGTCCTCCGCTGGTGGTAGGAGTTTTTCCTTAAACACCTGAGGTGGACCTCGGGAACCATGACCAAACACTAACACAGCCAGGCTGAATCTATGTGACTCTTGTACAGACTCGTGCAGCAAACAAAACAAAAGGGACTCCCTCATCCCAGCTTTTCTGAACTTTCAGACAATATTTTGGTTTTCAGAGTCTGATGCTCAGACACCTAATAGTACGTACTAGAAGTTACATGGGTTATCCTGCGGTTTTGGAAAACCTGTTTAAACATGCTGGATTTGAAATTGGTTCCTTGATCTGTCTGAATAGTTTTGGGAAAACCAAAGGTGGAGAAAAACTTGGTCAGCGCTTCAATGACAATGCAAGTGTTTTTTTGTTTGTTTTTTTTTACAGGGATTCAGCTTCAGGAAAACGTGGGACTGCACACATTATGGTAAGTCGGAACTGGTTCTTGTTTTGGGTGCGGGGCAATGGACCATCTCAGTTCACAGTGACACGATCAAAAGGGTTTTTCGACTATGGGAATTGGTTGTAACTGTGCAGGAGGGATTTTATGGCTTTCCAGCCATCTTGCAGACATGACAACTGCAACAAAAACATATAACATCATGTTTAACACCGAGCCAGAAAAAACGCCTCAACAGAAGTCGATACGTTTTTGTCACCCCACGATAAGTCAAAGGCACAGAGATTTGGTTTACCGTTTGCCAGGGGGTGGTTTCTGCAGCAGAGGGAGATCATTTCCTCATAAGAATTTCATTCTCAACAAAATCACCTGACTTTTCCTAAGCATGCTGCTCATCGCTCACCACTATGAAGAAACATGCGTAAGGTTGGATCGGCTCTCTTCTCAGCGCTAAGCTAGGTGTGTGTAACAGGGAGCGCGCTGCAAATCAGTCAGGGGAACCACGAGAGTTTCCACTGTGCTGGAGAAGGACAAACAACAGTAGCATTCAAATTCTGAGAATGCTCATCTTCTGTAAGGGTTGACATGAGAATGCTGTCAGTGAGATAAAATGTCACGAGATGTCACTTTATTTGATCAATGACACCAGAAATCAACGTAGACTTCAGATGGACGGAGAGTATAGCCTGCCAATTCCACGAAGTATGGAATCAAGGCCACAAGAAGATTGATCTGAGAAGTTTAAAGCTTTTGCTAAAATCACACTTTGTAATCCACCTGTGTCTCTCAACATACGCTCAGGGCGCTCGTCTGCGCACTTACCACTCAGTGAGACAAATCCTTCAAGAACAACTAGTTCTGTGTTTTTTACAGGATACATTTTTTTGTTTGTTAAAAAAAACCCTGGCTTGTTTATTGTGGACTGTGTTTTAACATCACGTTGTTTATAAATGAACCGTTTTGTGTAAATGAAGATAGTTTCTTCCTGAAAGCAGGTTAAGTGTAAAAGTGTATTTTCATCACTGTATAAATATCCTTTTCCATTGTATTGATGTGTTGGCAAAGACTGTTTGACATCAGAGAAGAAAAACTGAAGGAAGGACCAACACTTGTCTGACTTAACCCTGAGTTGAGGAAAGACTTCTTTAATTGGCGATCTGCTGCCTCACTAATTAGGTTTACGCAGACGTTTTAATGATTAAAACTAAAGTGGTTAAGTTAGCACATGACAGGAAAGCATGAAGGAAATAACAGAGGACAGTAAGATCAGCGTTCGGTGAAAATAAGCCTTTTTGGGGCATTTTAAGGGCCACAAACCAGCAATTAATGATGAGCAGTAAAGCAAGATTGAAAAACTAAAACCTGTATTGGTTAATCCTCTGATTTATTCGTAAGGTGCCCTGATGCAGCACAAAAAATATAAAAATATCTTCTGGCCTTTTCAAATCAAGGCTGTGGAGAGAGGAAAGTTATAGATCGAAACAAACTAGAAGAGATGAGCTCAGATTTGGCTTTTCCATCTGTCCGTCACTGTGGAAGAAGAGATCAACCATGTGTGATACTTTTTATTTCAGCTCTTTTTCTTGAGGAAATAATTTGCCATTTTGAGAAAACAAAAGTTGTCCTTTTCATTTTGGAGATCAGTAGAAAAAACATCAGTTTGTTGGTACAGACTAGTAAGGTTTAACTCAAAATAGAAGTTAGAACCAGATCATGTTTTCTATTTCTGAAAGAAAGCACTTTTTCAATGAAGATAACATTTAATCTATCATAAATGCACTCTACACATTATTAATCTAGTAAACGATAAAAAAAGACTATTCTAGCTGCACATTTCTGGTTTTTGGTGCATTATCTACATAGGTGACCAGAGGCCCATTTCCAGTTACAATCATTCCAGTGTTCTAATGGTAAAATGTGTCTGCTTATTTTGTCAGAAGGCCAACAGATGACTAGAAAACCCTCGTGCAGTCATATGAGCACAACAGGAAACAGTTTAGCTGGTTAGAGAAGCTAAAAAACAGATATTCCTTTGTGTAGGTTGAGTATCTGAGTATCACATTTGTGGGGTCATTTGAACACTCAAAATAGGCTGAAAAGAGAACTTTCATATAAAGCTTGACAGTCTGTTGTTGTTCTTGGAAATGAAGGCTATTCTATGAGAGAAAATGCCAAGAAATTGAAGATTTCTTGGCAGTAAAAGATGCACAACAATAAAAAATGTAAATAGCAAAGAAATTCTCAAACCATGAGATGACCAGGAGCTGCTCAGACACCTCACAGCATAATAAAAAGTCAGCCTGATAAACCCCAACAAGAAAATGTTGGTGCGGGATTGGCTCACATGAAATCAGGGTTTGATTCCCAGGGTATTCGATGAGCTTTATCCTACGCTACAGCCTGACTAAGTCTGGGTCTCCCTGCGCTGTTCCCCAGTCCAGGTAAAATTCAGGGACGTGTGAAGAAGGGCATCCGGTGTAAAACTCTGCCAAACCATCTGTGTGAATCAGTGAAAAGCTGTGGCAACCTCCTGAAGGGATAAGCTGAAACAACAACATACCTATATATTATTTACATTTGAAAACAAAATAACTTGTGTAAGCAGTAACCAAAAGAGTTTTTACGTTTTGATTGAGAAGAAAAATCATTCTCATTCAATTTATTGGCGTTCATGACTAAAAGCGATGTTTTTCCAACATCCACCGAGAAGCAGAGGCTTTAAAACAGTCGTTTTTAGCAATCACTCCATGGAGAGTAATTCATCACTGTGACAGATCTCATCACTAACTGAGGCAGGATGAGAGCTTCCTTCATTCCAAACAAAAGAACACTTTGCTGGAATGTGAAGAGCTCCACTTCATCCTCCAAACACGCTGCACATGTTTTTCTGTGTTTTTCCCATCAAAATCTTAGATCACACTCCTGATGACCTTGAGATTTACATTGCATGCTGGGATTTTAAGTGAAGCCACTCGGGACACTGAGCATATTCTTACGAGCATAATTAGATTTTGTTCTATGCAGAACAATCTTAAATTATTCTAACTGAATATAAACATGGTCATTTTTAGGACAACTGTAAGGAGATAAAAATTAAAAATAAATGTTTTAGTTGTTGCTTTTCTGTGAAGATCATTTCTGCCTTTTGTCTGTTTTAACTTCCTCTGACATGTTAAATACGTGAGTGCTGCACCCTCTGAGTGATAAATATGCCACCTCCAACCAATAGCAGAATCAAATGTAGAAGAATAGTAGATATTTTCTGATTAGTCTATAGGAAATACTGTTTTTTATTACATTTCTTGTCATTTTATTACACATTTAGAAGCACTCAAACATTTTCCATATCATTTTAGTGTTTTCAGGGTCTCTGTTTGAGCTGTCTTGTTTTGATATATTCGATTATGTCTCCTTAGTTTTATTTTTACTTCAAGTGCTGCTTTCTTTTAAACTAAATGAAAAAAAATTAGCTTTTTCTTCAACCCTACAAATTTGATAAAAAAGTAGGACAAGAAATAACTGCTATATCACAAACGGGCAGACAGCTGGTTCCACTTGCAGCAGGTTTATTGAAAGACACAAGCAGGTAGGAGCAAAGTCCAACTAAAGGGCCACAAAACTAAACTAACGTAATTATCCATGCGACAGGCCGAGGCAGGCGGCAAAAAGGAGGAGTCAGGTACAAAGCAGGTACAAAGCAGTGTCAGGTAACAGGTGATCAGAACAGGAAGGAATGCTCAGTATGCAGGCGGGAAGGCACAAACAATACTTCGCACTGAATGTTGTGGAGAGAAAGAACTATCACTCTAATTTGTGTGTGCATAATTCTTGACTTGTAACTCATACAATACATTTTGTGTGTAAGAACACAAATTACAAAATGTAAAATAATACAAAATACATTTTACACATCAACAACTTAAAATGACAACAGCTTGAAACAAACTACACGCACAATTCTTTAAAAAATTACGCACACACAAAACCGCATTTACATTCAAATCTCATGTGAGACTCTTTTTACGTCTCCAAAATTCGTGCGTAAGCTTCCTCCACCGCACAAATCCAGAATTACGCACGCACAAATCCAGAATCACGCACGCACAAATCCAGAATTACGCACGCACAAATCGGGGTGATATTTTTTTTCTCTCCATAGAATGTGTTCCTGAGCAGAGTTTTAGTGTCCTCTGGCTTATTAACTGATGAGGTCAGGTGGGGAGGCACCAGACACTGTGCGCTGAGGTTGCTGGGTGATTGAGTGAAATCAGAAATCTGGACACAGCTCCTGTTGATGACCAGCGGAGGAGACAGAGCGCTGACTCCTGACCATCGACTGCCATTTTTTTTTTTTGTACTAGGCAATATAGTTGTTTTGAAACCTCACTTACAGTGTTAAAGTCACAGTTTTTCAGCCCAAAATTAATCTGAAACCACCAGACCCCACAAAACAACTGCCAATTTTAGCCATTTTTGCTCTCAAATTCAAAATCAAAACCAGCCAAATGGGCAGAAACCGCCCAATCTGGCATCACTGCTCACATACGGTAGGGATTGATTCCCATTCCTCTTTTAAAAAAGCCACAAGGGAATTTGAACACATCCAAACTTTTCCGGATGTTTACCTAAATGCTCTTTTTCATGAGCAGACAGCTGTCCACTGCATATGCATTTAAAGTTTTATTCTTTCTTCAGTTCTGTGGAAGTCTAAGTAGTAATTCTTTGTGTACTATTGCCAGAAGAGTAATGCCAAGCTACTGTACGCCGGTGGATTGGCACCGCAGATCATCCAGTGGGATCAGGCTGCCTTCGCACGCACATCAAAGCTGGAACAGATAGCTTGGCGTCCAGGCAAGTTTCTGTGTTTTTCTTGTTTGTGGCAGCCGCTTACAGTAACGTGGAAGTATGTGGAAGAACTAAAGCATGGCATAAGTCAGTGCAGTAAGATTTGTCTCATGTTATCACATCTTTTCCTTGGGATACAGTGATCCCCTCGTTTATCACAGGAGTGTGGTTCTAAAAATAACCAGCAATAGATGAAATTCGCAAAGTACTTGATTTTTCTCTACAATAACAGATGTTTAAACTCCTCAAAAAACAAACAACTAAAACACTTTTCTCAGACAGGCGTGAATATCTTCAGACTTTTCTTTCTTTTTTAAACTCTTAAAGTTCAAAGCTTCATAGAGAAATAAAGCCCAGGATTATCTAATTAAAAACATCTGATCACGATTGAACATTTATGTCAATGTGGTAAACTAAACACATTCTGCACAGGAGACATGACAGATGAGATTGATTGACACGGTCAACAGCCAATCAGAATGCAGAAAATAATGCACATGCAAAAAAAAGCATACAATGTTACACCATACATTAAAATTTTACCATAAAAATTCTGCGCAACAGCAAGACTGCGACAGTTGGACTGTGATTTAGCGAGGACCACGGTTCATAAAAATTGTGGAATAATTGGGCAAAATGTGTAATAAATTGTTACTCTGAGAAAGTAAATAGACAGCTTTAGGTACTCTGACTTCAGGCATAAACAAGGCATTTCCACTCACAGACTTGCAGCTCACTGCATATTTTCTCTTTTTCAGACCATTTTCTGTAAACTCTAAAGATGGTTGAGGGTGAAAACCCCAGTAGATCAGCAGTTTCAACATTTAACATCGACGACCGTGCCACGTCCAAAGTCACTTCAGTCCTCTTTCCCCCCCTCTTCTTATGCTCGGTTTGAACTGCAGCAGATTGTCTTGACCACGTTAATGTCAAGACACGTATCGAGTGGCCAATAAGAGTATATAAATATCTTGTTTTGTTGGCCCTTTGATCTACCAAGACTTCCTTTTGGATCGGCGCATTGAACACTTATGATTTAGAACGCCCTTAAACTGTTTGCAATCCTTAAAAACACTGGTAGACTTGAAAAATCTTTGAAAACTTGTGAAAATCCTGACTCCTCAGTGTGAACGATGTAAATATACAGACAAAACAACTCATGTATAGACTTTATAGACTTCTCATTTTACTTTTTTGGAAATTCAAGCCAAATATAATTTTCTTTATCACTGTTAGTGTTCATTAGCAGTCATTTGTCTTTAGGTCAATATGATCTTTATCTGTCTCTCTTTTCTTTCTACCGTGTCATTAAGCATATTAAAATGCAGACTGCACCAAAGTCGCCTTTATCCCTCTGATCAAAGCCACCGTCAGTGACTGAAGGCCGCTGACTGATGCCGGCGGTCCCCAGAGTTGAAACTCCCCACGCTGAATGGCAGCAGTTGTTGACAGCAGCAACACACGACTTTCCCAGCAGTTGCGCCGCATTTCATCATGCAGCAGTTTGTAGCACCAACTCCAACTGCTGTATTCTTGCAGAGAAATTTAGGAGCTGGAATGAGAACAGTGAGTGACTGCAGCGGTTCCTGGAGCTGTCAGGAAACGCCGCCACGTCAGAGTTGATGCAGTTCGGACCACATCTCACTTCATCAGCTGAAGACGACTGAACCAGTTTCAGCTGCCAGAAGAAAGGACTGTCAATGCGACGTTTCTGGCATCATCTTCTAATAGGTGAAACCTGCTTTAAACCATAATGCTCCTCTTTCACCATTATCCTGACTGTTAAAGATAACATGTGAGGATGACAAGAAACAGGAAGAGAGTTTCACACATTTAAACTTTCTTAATAAATGTGAAACAAAAT
The DNA here is from genome assembly GCA_014656515.1 of Oryzias celebensis. Lineage (NCBI taxonomy): Eukaryota > Metazoa > Chordata > Actinopteri > Beloniformes > Adrianichthyidae > Oryzias > Oryzias celebensis. The sequence goes on from BNCR01000001.1 coordinate 55,060,540, forward strand.
TCATTTTAATAGATACAAACTTTTTAAAATATTCATTCATTCATTCATCATGAATGAATGAATGAATTAATTTTTAGAATACACACAATATATTAATATTTGTGACAGATTTTAGCAGTCAGTTGTCAAAGAAACTGCTTATTGAATGTTATGACTAGTTTAGAAGAGGAACACCTTGAACATGTTTTGTTGTCATCCATTAAAAAAACTTTTTTGTTTCATTAAAATTACAAATGTTTTCCAGTTTAGAAACTCAACTTTCTCCTTTCTTTTCACCAGGCAGAACTTTCTGGTTGGTTGACGGACTTTTTATTTGCCTATCTGGACATTTGCCTAACTGATGTTTTAGCTACTAAAAAGGTTTGGTGGTTGTTGTTTTTATTTTTGTTTTTTTTTCCCCATCTTTTGACTCTAAAGCTGTGTACACATCGAGCATGTTTAAGAACCCACTGAAGATGGGTACTAGAACACGCTTTTAGTACATGGTGTTCACATGGTGTCACACCCGATACTAATGCATGTATTCACAGTTGCAAGAGGCTTGGTGCAAAATGTCAAAGTGGTGCCAATCTGGTGAATTTTGTTCCAGGCTTTTAATTTCACAGCTCTACTCCGATTTAAAAAGACTTGGTGTCATAGAATTCCAGCCGGACGCAAACCAAAATTATTAATTTCTCCTTTATGATTACATTTCAAATGGTTGGCACTTCATTAAGCCAGTATCTGATTGGTAAAAGTTCAACCAGTTTAACTTTTGCTTTCAGTGGTGGCATGTTTTGTGTGTAGAGTCTGAAAACAGACCTAAGCACTTGTGTAGCGATGCATGAACGCAAAAATTTAGAATGTAGAAGAATTCTACATTCTCAAGAATTTAGAATGCAAAAAACACAAAAACCCAAAATGTGCATTTGTATAAGATTACTGGACTGAGTGACTCCTCCCCACTGGCATTCCAAATAGGAAGTACCTACTGGTTCCAATCCTATAGACTTCTATAGAAAAATAAACAGCTGCTACTCAGTCATTCCATTGGTCAGAATAACCATTCTTGCTTTGATTAAACATGTTCTTGAAAATCCTTTATATTTTTTTTGTATGATCTGTTTCTGTAGTTTCAATAATTCAAGTTTTAAAATGACCAATCAGATGCCTCAATAAAAGTAGGTGAAGCCTACTGGCCTCCGTTATTTTCATAGGGCGACCTGACACTCAGTCCAGTTTTCTTATATAGTCAATGTCTTACCATAAGACACTTCAACACATGGGAGGGAAGGGTGGGAACTGAACCTGCATTCTTCCAATCAGAGGTTGATTGCTCAACCTCTGCAACACAACCACCCCTGCATGTACACATGAAATCTCTGATTGTTCACTGTTTTTTTAAATGTAAAGTGTTCCTGAGAGGATTGTTAATTAGGATGGTGTGGAGATGGAACATCCATCCACTTTAAAGAACTCCAACTGGAGTGGAGCAGAAATCAGAAGAGCTGTGTGCTGCCAGGCAGACTGCACTCTGGTTTCTTTTCATGCACTTATCTTTGTAACAACTCAAATGTTTTAGCGCTTGTTTATTTTTTCTCCATTCGAAAGTAGATTCTCTGTGCCTGCCTGCTGTGGCTTACATGATTATAAAAAGGTTTTTCCATTGACCTTGGTGTGACTGCCCACACTTTTTGGACTATGTGTTCTCGCTTGACTGTAGTTTGACTTTTTGTGTACATATTATTCAAACTGATGGTGTTTTTGTGTGATGAAATCACTTGAGTTTTTTATGATCACTGACCTTCATTTCAATTTTTCCACATCATTCCACTTATTACTTGCTGTAATTTTTTTTTTACTTTTTAAGGAGGTTTATTTGGAAAAACCACATCCAACCTGCTGTTTCACAGAATTCTAGGTGAGTAAATCTCACTGTGTGCAAGTCTGGTCTCGTTTATTTCCATCTGGCTTTATTTTGGAATTTAACATGAAAAAAAAGTAAAAATTGATCACAAAATGAGGCAAACAAAGAGCATACTTCCTTAAAAAAGGACAGATTTTAAAATGTGTCATCTAACATTTGGAAGTTAATAAGAAAAAGCATCATCATCTTGCAGGTTTTGCTCAGATTTATTTTTCTTAATAAACAAAAGTTATGTTCTAAAAATAACCCACAAAAGGTGAAATCAATGAAGTGGTCAACTTTATTTTTACAATAATTCTAGATGTCCCACTCTGATCAGCTTTTGATCCATTTTCAAAGCATTCCCAGTGGTCTTTTAATTAGGGTTATGCTGTTTTTGGCCCAAAAAAACCTGTGTGATTTTCTAGGACATAGTTTCTGCAGAGCAGCAGCAGCAGTTTATTAGAAATTCACCTCTAAGTTGTGGGTGGGACTGGTGGCCAGGAGCAACCCCACCCCCCTACCTTCCCTATTGCTGAGAGCCGATTACCCACTATCCCGATAGCTTACAACACATCCAACCTAAAATTACCGGTGCAACAAAAATGGTGAGAATGGAGCGGAGCAGGGAGCTTGTGACCCGCCCAGCGTATTTTCTCCATCACAAATACATCTTTTTCAAATAGCGTTTTTTTTTGTCTGTCCTGATACACGATTTGAAAAACGAAATAATGAGAAATGCAATGTACAGCTTAATTTTCTTTACATTTGTCCTCCATCATCGTCAGAAAATTGCCATGAGGAAATGTTAAAACACCCAAAACACAATTTTTATCAAATAGGATCGTTATGGCTGTAAACTTTTCTCAGACATGAACATTTTCTTTTTTTTTTTTTGCTCATTTAAACTCAGAGTTAAAAAAATAATGATTCCAGAATTATAGAGTTAAACCAAAGACCTGCTTGTGATTAAAGATTTAAGTACATTTTGCAACCTGAACACATTCTGTCCAGGAGACACAGCACAGAGGAGACTGATTGACAACAGTCTACAACCAATCAGGATGTAGAACACAATGTGCTGTACAAAAAAAAATAAAGCGTTCAAAATTGCACAAATAATGTCAGATATAGCAAAGCACCACTGCTTATTATTTACTAAATCCCTTTTGTGTCTGCTAGTCTTCCTGTGGAAGCTTGACTTTTTCTTAATTTACATTCTCAAGAATATTTGGAACAAAAATAAGTACAAATTCTTTTTTCAAAAATAATTGTTGCTGCAGAGCGACCTCTGCCTCTGCTTTCATCTCTGTACACTTTGGCATTTTTTCATTTCAGTGTATGTGTTGACTCAGACCACAGCCCCTTATCTGACATTCCAAGGTCAGTGGAGAAGTCGCTCTCTGGTTTCAGCTGACCTGCATCGTGAAGCTTTTTTGCATTTATTATCTTCAGCATTAGCTGTGTCTGCAAGTGATTTTCTGCTGCGACAGTTTCCTTTACATCCCATCAGAGCACGTAAAAGTGAAGCTGCACCTGAACACAAAGAACGTGATGGATCCTCGCCTGCCCATCTGTTCCTATCATCTCTAGATCGAAGAACATCATAGCGTAAAAAAATTAACTCTCTTTTTCAGGTTTCCATAAACCTTAATGTAGCTTTTTCAGCAACAAAAACACACTTATTTTAGAAAATCTATCTAAACTGGAATTAGCGTGGCCTTTGTCTGCTTTGGAAATACTTAATTTCTTAATACTCTAATTTCTCACATCCAAAATAAATAGTTTCTGACTTAAAATAGCCTTGTTGTCTATCTTAACATACGGAGAGACATTTCTGAAGAAGCGGAAGGCACTGCATTTAGCATGCGTGGAATAAATCATCTGTTGCTGCTGGAGGCACAGCTAACCTGCTGGTGTCAGTTGGGTTATATTACACAGGTTAAACTGATAACCCACCAATAACCCTCTCAGGATTTGCTGTCACGTTTAATTTCTTTACCCAAGCGCCTGTCTGTTGGCGTGTGAACGCAGCAGGCGGGGGGATTGAATGCAGGGGAAGATGGATGCGCGTTTCTGCGGGCGGCGCATGTGCTCTCAGGCCTGCATGAAGCACGTCCCCCTGTGCAGAAATGCGGAAAGCGGTCCTGCAGGAAGCTTTGATGTGACATTTCTATCAACTCTCAGTCCTCCTGTGTGTTTGACCGACTCTGATAATGAAAAGCAACTTTCTCCTGTCAGATCAGTCGTATTGAAGAATTAATTGTGCAGGACGGATGGGCTCTTGGGCGGTGACGGAGAAGGATGTCCTCCGGCTGGAACAACCATACGTTTGCTGTCGACAAACCTTTCAGAGCTTTCCCCATCAATCTATTCAATCTGCTCGGGAGCTTTCCCACAAAAACAAAATCGGTTGAGTGTTGGTTTACATAAAAACAAACATGGACTTGAAAAAGATCATTCTAAGCAGACAATGCAGCCAGAATTAAAGCCCTGAGTGGCGTTGTATGGTTGTAGGGCTCATGGGCGCAATCTGCCCTCACTCTTACCCATCCCCGTCGCCCTCATTTTGCCTGTATTTTTCAAAGTGGCAGCTTTTTTGTTGGTTTTTGTCTCCATAGCAACCTTTTGTTTTTGGTCACCTGTGGCGACGAACAACAAATATAATTTTTAGAAGAATCAGCAAAAGTTATTTTTTGGATTTCCATTGCACCTGAGGTTTTTGTTCCTCACGCTTACATTCCTGATATGCTTACATTGCATGTTCTGTTGTTTTGTTCAGCTTAAGCCAAGGATTCACTTGTTAAGTTTTCTAAATATTTTGGTTAAACATGTGAGCTACAGGGGAATGCCAGATTTGCGAGCTTGCCACACTAACTCTAAAACCTACAAATTCTAATTCAAACATTGTTTTTCAATTAGCTTCCCAATGATGCTTGAGGAGTCAAGAGGCGTGAGATTGGAATCCGTAGGAGGAGTTACAGGTGTTTTTTTGTTTTTTTTTTTAATTCGATGGCAGCCTTTTGTCAGAGGTCAAAAGTCTATGATAGTGTGAAACTTCGGTTGTGGTTGCACTACCTGCCCTCTCAGAGACCTCCTGACCCGCTCTGAGCGGCTGCTACATGTCTCCCCTCATGCTTCTGCCACTCTGGTCATGTCACAAATTCATGAAAAAAACACAAACGCTTTTTTTTAAAATGGCAACTTTTTTTGTAGATTTTATCCCCATGGCAACCATCTTATTTTTAGATCATCTGAGGGTGATAAACTGGTCAATGTAAATTCTAAATGTAAATTTGTAGAAGAATTTGCCAAAGTAAACTTTTGGATTTCCTTGGTAACAGAAGTTTTTGTTCACCACACTCACATTCCTAATATGTTCATATAATTTTGTTCAGCTTGAACCAGGAATTCATGCATTACATTTTTACAATATTTGTATAAAAAATACTCGAGCTAATTTTGCGAATTTTCCCCACCAAACTCGTTCAGAATCTATAACTTCCAGTACAAGCAACTTCCCAGTGATGGTCGAGGAGTCAGGAGGTGATAGGTTGTGGTTAGACTTGACCTGGTGGGGTGAAACTTTCATGTTAAAGTGCAGTAAGAAAGAAGAATTGCAAAAAACAATCTGGTTCTTCTGTCCAGGACAGTACAAAAAAAAACTGGATGGAAGTCAGTGCTGATATGATTTACGAACATTTTTTTCAAAAGTTCACCTCTCCTGACTTGTTTAAACCGCCCTCCACCAAAAAAAAATTCCACCTTTCCCTTCCCCTCCGTGTGTGCACAGTCATCACCTGTCTGCACAACAGCTCCCTGCAGGGGAGAAACAATCCTGCCAAGAGTTTCTGCTTCCAAAAACTTTCCTGTTGGTCAGTTTCTTTTTTTTCTTTGTTTTATTAAAAGCCCCGGCTGAGCTTCAGCTGTGACATTTCTATCAACTCAGCTTGTTTGGTCATTTAAGTCATTGTTGTTATGGCTTGGGATGTGGGGGCCAGAAGGCTCCACCTATTTTTTTTTAGGCTTCTGATTGGTCAATTCAATGAGTTTTTGGCTTCTCGGAGCAACAAGGGACTTCCTGTTATGGAACGCCGAAGGGATAGACCACTCCGCCCATTTCTCATTTACAGTCAAACAAACTAACTAAACTTTCTCCAACTGGATCTACTACTGGTTAAAACATTTTATACACTCCAGCATCGAGTCAAATCCTCAGTCTGGGTCTTATTCTGCCCACGTTTCTAATTTCTCTCTTCCTGCTGACACCCTCCAGTGTTGCCATGTTTTTGTGTTTGGGTTTTGCTCACCAGCTGATGAAAGTGGCAGCAGGTCACATCAGCTCACAGTCACACTGTTCTCCTCCAGACTCTGGCATGCTCGACCGGCTGTTCTGCTCTGTTTGCCACACCTGAGCGAGCTTTACAACACTCACCCTTAGGTGCCCACCGTGCTTCCCCTCATCCGCTTCCCCGACAATCAAACTCCCCGCCGGCGACAGCGCCCTGTCTCAGCTGCCATTAGCCTAATTGGGGCACAGGCTGGCTTGCTCCAAGCTTGCTTGGACTTGAACTGGGAGGTGAAGCACAAGCTTTTCCAAAACGGTTGGAAAAAAGAGACAACTGCAGTCAGAGAAGACATTTCTACCATTATTAACTTTAGTTTCTTTCAATTAACTATATGATCCAAAACTCAACACATAACTAACGACATAAAAACAAGCTGAATATGAAAAGAAAACAAAACAAAAACAGAACATAAAACAAAGTTCTTTGAAGCAGCTCAGGTGTTTACGAAAAAAACCTAAAAAAAAAAAAAAATTAATTAATTATCAGTACATGCAGGTAAATACCACTTTCTACAGACGTACAGGAACAATGTATAAGTCCTGGTCAAATAAAACCCCTAGGTTTCTCACTGTGGAATGAGAGGCTATGTTTACACCAATATCTGATCAGATTGAGCATCTATTAGGTATTTAGTATAATGATCTCAGTTTTTTCTGGGTTTAGGAGGAGGTAATTAATTGTCATCCAGGTTTTTTGTGTCTAAAGCAGGCATTAGGTTTCTCTATGTGATCATTCTGGTTACGTTTAATGGATAAATCCAACTGTGAATCATCTGCATAACAGTAAAGATTTATTCTGTGTTTCCTGATTATGTTTCTTAAAGGGCAGCATGTAAACAAACAGAATGGGTCCTAGAACTGACTCTGTAGCTAATTCGAGTGCAATGAGAGGAATGTCCATTCACATTAACAAACTGGAATCAGAAATAGGATTCAAACCACTGAAGGACAGATCCTCTGATCCCTATGTAATGATCTAGTCTCTGGAGTAAAACGCTGTGGTCTATAGTGTCAAAGGCTGCGCTGAGGTCCAACAGAACTAGAATAGAAATTAGTCCCTTTTCTTAGGCCAATAGCAAGTCATTAGTGACTCTAACTAATGCAGTTTCAGTGCTCTGGTGTGGTTTGAACCCTGACTGAAAATCTTCAAAGTGGCAATTGTCCTGTAGGTGGCAGTATAGCTGCTTAACTACAACTCTTTCTAAGATCTTTGAAATAAAGAGGAGATTTGAATATAGTCTATAGTTGGCCAGAATGCCAGGATCTAAACTGGGCTTTTTCAGAAAAGGCTTAACAACTGAAAATGTAAAAGATTGTGGCACATAACCTGTTTCTAGAGAGGTATTTATAATAGTTAAAACAGTCAGACAATATTCTTCTGAGCTGTTTTTTTGCTTTTCGGAGCAGTAGCATTTTCTAGAACAAACTGAAAGGTAATTAGAAAGTGATCTTAGAGTATGGAGTTATGAGGGAGAACACTCAGATGGCTGATCTCTAGAGCATGAGTTAGAACGAGATCCAGGGTGTGCTTGTGACAGTGAGTGGGTTCATTTACGTTTTATGTGAAACCAACAATATCTAATAAAGCTGCAAATGCATTTCCTAGACAGTCACATCAAACTGAATATTGAAATAGTAAGTAAAACCTGCTAATCCTGTGATTTCATCTTTTGTTCATTTGCCTGGTAAAAACTTTTTTAAAATGTCATAAATTCATTGTCAATGTACCATCTTATGTCTTACCAAACAATTTAAAACATTTTTTGAATGTATGGCCTTCTTTGGATTTTTTTTTTTTTTTTTACAACAGTGACCTTGTTCATCTCTGATGATAAGAAAGTCATCAAACCCATGTATGATATTTTAGATGAACCCAAAAAATAAGTAATTTTTTTATTAGAACTGCCATAATCATGTTATGGTGATAAATATTTGACTTTACTCTGATTATTTTGACCAAATTAGGCTAAATATTTGTTGCTTTTCTTTCCTTCCTTACTGTTTTGGTTTTAATTTAACCCTTTCACACCTGAGATGTCTCTGGCGACGCATAAATAACACACCTCTAACAAATCTGGCGTTAACTTTTCGACCGCTTATGCGACCAAGATAATTCCAGTGGATTTGAAAGTGGAGAAAAATGGCATAACAAGAAGTCAAAAAACAACGCTAGAGCCAAAGCTCCAGTGTCAAAGGGTTAATAACCATTTGTGTTAAAAAGCTCCAGCAGTTATTCTGATCTTAAAATAATCATAATTTTGTAATTGTGTTGTTGTTTTAAGAGGAAATGTCAGCCATCACATCGTTCAAACTTTGTCACAAAACAAAAAGAAGTTTTAAAAGTTTGTAAGGAGCTCCACCACGTTTAAGTCTGTTTATCACTTTAGAGGAGAATCTTCAGATAATCAAAGAGGCAAATGAAGGAGAGCAGGCAACAAAGTGTGGCAGGCAGCAGAATAAGAAAGAAGTCGCTCTGCCTCCAGATTACTGACTGTGACTTGTAAACATGATGCCAGACACACAAATCTGTGCTGCATTGATGAGTGAGCGACAGAAAACCACAAAGCAAATGGGAGGACAAACCACGTGCAGTCGTCTGCGTGTTGTCGGAGCCTCTGTTGGGATGTGTTAGCTTGTCGTCTGTAAATAATTACTGCGTTTGCGTTTATTGTGGGAAATTTGTCATTTTCCTCTTTAACCTTACACCTGTCCGGTGAAGTAGGAGCATGTTGTGAAATACAGCAAACGTAACAAGCCAGACTGGACACACAAACACACACCTAACCCTGTTGCTATGGAAACAAGGCCTTCAAAAGAATTTTGATAGATGTAAAAAATGTGCTCTGAGAGGTATTAACTTGTGGTGAAATAGAAGAAAACAAATTGAATATTTTTTTTATACAGGTCATGAATTCCTTTATTTGCCTTTCCTGCCTGAAAGTTGATTTATTATTTGATAACCCTAAAAAAAAAAAATAGAAAACAGCTTTCTTTTTTAGGGTTGTTTTCTAAGCATTTAATGACCCACTCTGATATTCTTTTGATCTATTTCAAAGCATTCCTAGTATTTTGTTTTCTTAATTACGACTAAGACATTTTTAGGCATAATCTACAAAGCTGTTTCGTTTTTCTATGATATAGTTTCTGCAGAGCGGCAGGAGTGCATTAGCTACAGGTGGAACCACTGGAGTGGAGCAACCCTGTCTCCCCTTCTCCTGCTCATTGTTAAAAGCTCTGTGTTTATGCACTCTCCTGCTTGCTTAGAGTCCCCGTATTCCCCAACTTAACAGCGGTGCAACAAAAACGGCGAGAAACACTGGAGTTACCAAGCCGTACAGTTTGGAGCCAGACGGCAGTTCAAACGAAGCGAAGTAATATGGATCTCTTTGTCTACAAGTGGATGCATCACAATGGAGCAGAGCAGGGAGCTTGTGGCCCACCCAGCATATTTTCTACATCACAAATCTTTTTCAAATAACATTTTTCTACTGCTCCTGATTCACAACATTTTGAATAAAAAAATACTCAGAAAAGAAATTTTAATCTTAATTTCCATTATAAATGCCCTCCATCATCAGAAAAATTTCACAAGGACATGTTAAAAACACAATTTTCTTCACAGTGAGTCTTCACAACTTCTTGATTCAACAGGACGCACAGAAGGAGACGAGTCTTATGTTCGTGTCTCGCTAAGAAAGTCATGTTCAAACTCCAGGACTGAGCTGGAAGACGCTTCTTCATCCAGAACTCCAGACAGAGAACTATTGTCATTTAGCAGCAACCGGCCGAAGCTGCTGCCCACACAAACACACTCCAATCATTCCCATCCTACGCTCAACACCCACCCACCCTCCAACTGAGAACCACAAACAAAAATCCTCCAAACAAGCATTCTTCAGAGGGTGAGAAAGTCTACAGGAGGGGATGAACCCCCCCCAAAGAGGGAAATTGGAGCTTTAAACTTGATTAGAGAACGGCTGAACGGGGTGCATGTCACTGGAGCCATCCTGCACATGGTGGTGGTAAGGAGGGGGTGGGGGGTCTGCAATTAACGCACATGCTCTCTATGATGATCAAAGATGTCCAGATTCACTTGAACCCACAGATGCAGCTTCTCAATCATCAGGGTTAGAAAATCATTTAAATTCTGCCTGAAGACCATCTAAAGACAGAATATCAAATACTGAAGTGGAGAAACGGTACGATCTTTGAAAAATAAAGACTAAATTTGTAAGAAACACATTCAGCAAAGACGAGAAATAAAAAAATGATCATTTCATTAAATATAATCTAAACATAGTCATTCAAAGCAATCTCTGAAAACAGAAACGCATTGAGAAAAAGTGGGAATCTTTCAAAGGCGCTTTTTTAGGAAAGTGACATTGAGGATTAAACCAGCAACCTTCCAGCTGAAAGACAACCACCCTGCTTTCAAATTACCAGCTTTCTTCTCTCCTTTAGAATGGATTACAGAATGCAATCAGGATTTGTCTGTAACATATAGATGTTTTAAAATGTGACGAACTGTTTGACCAGGCCGCCTTTGATCAAGTGGAAACTATTCATCAGCTCTGTGGGGTTCTTTCCCAGCCCACTCAACAGACTAACTCTTACTTTCGTTTTCTCGAAAACGGCAGTTCCATCCATCTGTCTTCCAGAACCAAAGGGACATCAAGACAGGCTGATCCTTGTTGAACCAAATCTGCAGACAGAAAACACAGAAATGAGATCATTTTACAAAGAGCAGACCAAGGACACTGTCACCTCGTTGAATTTACTCAGATTGACTTACTAGTTACTTTCCCTGGTAACCAATTACTTCTAGGTACTAACTCTTACTTTTTGGATCAAGTAGTGAGTAACTGTAACAACCTATTTTAAAATAGCATTCACAACGCTTAACATAAAGAGAAAAAAATGCAAAGTTCCCCTTTTTGTTATGGTTTTGTCGTACAGTTTAGATTGCAGAATATTAAAAATGATATTTTTCTATTGGTTATTGAGGTTTTTTTGAAGGACAAAAAATTGTTGCAAGCACTTTATCCTGCTGTAAATCAACCATAAAGTCATAGGTCCCAAAAAAAAAAAAAAAAAAAAATCCAATTAAAAACGGATTCCCAATCCGGAGCCCTGTGGGACACCATAGATTCTTCTGGTATATGTGGGACACACAATCCTTGATCATCTCATGCTTGATCCTAACTAATCAAGTCTATCCAATATTACAGTGACAGTATACTTGGGGTCTTTTTACCTCCTTGTATTTCATTCTGTTGTGAAACAAGGACATTCACTCACATAGGGAAAAGCTTGTAAGCGGACTGTTTTTAAATTTGTGGTATTAAGTCGTCTCTTTTGCTTTGATGGTTCCCAAAAGGTATTACATTCAGAATCCTATTAAAATCTGTGCACAGAAACATGGTTCTGCTTCACCATGTGGGAAGTGAAACTAAATCCCTTGCTACTTCAGACAAAGTTATCCTCAACACCACAAACCACTGCACACAATCCCCATTTCTTTACTAGAAAACATGCAGATGAGCTTGTCTTTTCTTAACTTTTCATAATGGGTTTGTCATTCCACGTCTCTGTTGCCTTTCACCCTCATTTGGTAATCTGCTGCTCACTGCATGCATCCTCTCATCTGTTTGGTGCGCTTACATCCCAAAAAGATGGAGTAAAGGTGGTATTTTTACACTGAAACAAACAGATACATTTGGTCATCTTATTGGATCCATTTGTCTTTGGACTGGCACTAATGAAAGAGCTATTAGGTGGGAGAACACATTAGGCTCTGCATCCTATATAGATGGGGGCACAGAAGCGTGGGTTACCCCTCAGTTGGCCACAGAAGGCTGAACATCCCAGAAAATAAATGTTTTCCCACTTCAGCTGAGCTCTTTTTAGCAATCTTCTGAGAGCTATTAATATAATTTGTGACTGACTGCAGCATGATAATGCATCCTCACACTCACTATGACTCATCCTCATGGATGGGTACAGGAAGTGAAGAAGGGTCATGTCTGTTTGTGGTCCTGCACTAATTACACTCTGTAGATGTTGTAGGACGAGCTGTTTACTCCGCTCACATGAGCCTGGCTGCTGTTCAGATGAAGCTCACTGCTGCAGTTTTGGTCACTGACATTTAAGGAAAAATAAAAAATAAAAAAATCAACCAAGCCCCCCACTTTAAAAAACCCCTCATCCAACAGCCTGCCCCTGCATCCACTTAACTAACTCAATAAACAAAGCACTTCTACCGTTCTGACTGGAGTTCATCTTCAGGGGTTTTTTTTTGGTTCTTTCTTCCTTCAAACTGGTTCACTTCAGGCTAGACTGGATTATTGATAAATTGGACCAAGAGTAAACTCTGATTACAGCAGACAAAGAGGAGCTTGGACTAACCGGGGACTGGAACTTACCACAGCTGTGACTGTTGGAGACAATCTGTGATTGGGTTTTCATTTGTTAAGGTGTATCTTTTAAAATGTTATTGGAAATATAAAACATTTTTTTAATTCAAAACAGGTCAGACTTTCGTCTGAGTCTGTTTCAAACATGTTTAAAACTGTTGGAGAGCGATCAGGCAAAGATAAAACAAATTCTACCTTACAAAAACAACAAATAAGCGGAAAGGGGTACATTTAAATATCTAAACTCTTTGACTCTCCATAGCAACCATTTTAATCTTTAGTCATATGGGGGTGACAAACAAGTTTATGTTAGGCAATAGGTTGTGGTCGTAGACTTAACCTGGTGGTGCGTGTATGAAAGTTCATAAAGAACGCTCAAACAAAAAGCTTTTTTTCCCAAACTGTGCAAAAATGCCAAAACATCACACTTTGCAAAATGGCAAGCTGCAGGTCCTGCAAACATCCCATAAAAATGTCAAAGCTTCCTTTGGAAATCCCTGACCTGTGAGTTTTGGTTTCATTAGAGGATTTTCAAAGAAAACAAAGAGTTTGGTCCCATTAGTTTTTTTCAATGGTTTCTCCCACTGTGATGTCATACATTTTTTAAGGTGGTGTGTGTGTGTGTGTGTGTGTGTAGGTGCAGTAATTAAGAAGAAATGTTAAAAACAACCTGGTCCTTTTAGTGCAGGACTGCTGCAGGACATAAAAAATTCAAACTTGTGTGTTTTCTCAACAATTTTCCTTCTAAGTTGTTGAGACATACAATATTTCAGCAAGACTGCAATCTGGGAATGCTAAATTCAAATTTTTCAGACTCAGAAAAAATTTAATATATACAAAAGACAGAGAGAGAGAGAGAGAGAGAGAGAGAGAGAGAGAGAGAGAGAGAGAGAGAGAGAGAGAGAGACAGAGAAAGAGAGAGAGAGAGAGAGACTCTCCCCATAGACTGTGAATTGTTGTAGGGCGTGAGGTGTAGAAACTGAGAGCAAAGTGTGCTTTCACCGAACAGAGCAAACTCTGAAGCTTTCAGCTTTAAATACTGTTACTAAAACAAAATCCATGTTCAGAATTGCCTCCCTGTCATGTTAGATGGGGTGTTGTCAGTTTTCTTGGTTTGGAAGCAGGAAGTACAAGCTGATCTGGCTGAAGGATGCGGAACATGTGTTTGTGATGGCTGCAGTTCGGATTCAGGAACCACGAGCTGATGAGCATGCTGCTCAACTGTCAAAGTGCAGAGATGAGCTAAAACAACCTTGAGCTTTTCATGCTGTGACACGTCACAAAGAAGGCGGTCAAAGAAAGTTCATTGTCTTTCACAGGCGTCAGTAGTCTGTGCTTGAAGTCTAGTATTTTTAGAGGCAACCAGGAAGTTGCAAAACATCCAAAGAGATAAAAACCAGGCAAATTATTCTGGTGGATGAGAGAAAGAGACAGAAAACAAAACACTGCCTTGAAAATGTAGGTCAAGTTAATGAAACAGTTAATGAAACAGAGCTGGGGTGATGGACAGAGAAATCCTGCAAGCTATGAGCACATCATGAAGTTAATGTGTCATAAACTATATTCAGAAGAGCCAATATATTTATCTATGATTAAGAGCAGGGCTGGCCAACACTGGTCAAGAGTCACAATCCTGCCTGGTTTCCAGCTCTCCTTGGCCACCTTTCTGCCATCTTTTTTTTCCTCCTTGAAGGTTTGTGTTGGGACACAAAGGAATTCTTAAAAGCTAGAGATCCCAGTGTTTGGTCCAAGTCATCTTTCCAACTCAAACAGCTGAATTCTAAAAATGTCTGCATCGAAGAGCAAATTTGGTTTCAGACTTTAACCCCTTTTCAGAAATTTGAAATTTAAATAAAAGACACATTTGAACTAAATTGAAGCAATTTATACAACCAGAAATAATTGAACAAATGATGTTAAAGCTACATTTTTGATTTATACTAAAGAAAAACCAATAAAACTTCAGTGTGTTCATGTTTTTGTATAGTTACAATTAAATTAATTAACATGAATATAATGTTAGTCTTTTTGTATAAATTTATCAAGCATGCTCTGTTTACATATTTGTTCAGAAATTACAGTTGTTTTTTGCACAAACATAAAAAAGGATTTAAAAGAAATTACTGATGACACAGAACAACATTGGGGTTTTTTTTTTGGTTAGAATTTTAATTTAGAGGGAAAAACAACTACCTGAGCAAATATTCAACTAATCTAGCTGAATATTATACTTGAAAATTCTCAACTTTTAGAAAAAAAATAGCTGCAACTCCGAGATTTATTTGCATCAATCATTACAAAAATTGCGCGCGAGATCGTGGAGGGACTGTAGATCAATGCAGACTACTTTTTACATTTTTGATTGCTGCAATGTCTTGTGATTTTTGCCAAGAAATACATGTACCTTGGCTCAAAAAGGTTGAAAAACATTGATCTAAAGACACCAGTGAACCCTGTTTTTGAACTGTGGGAGAAAACCCACACATAAACAAGGAGAGCATACAAACTCCACACAGAAAGAACCCCAACAGGACTTGAACCAAGACCTCTGTGTGACAAAAGTGCTACTCAGTTTGTCACTGTACAGCCAAAAGAGAAAGATTTGACAATTGAATGATCAATCATCATTTTTTTACACCATCTGGTCTTCTATGCACGTACTAAACCAGGTCCAAACCAGTTTAGCTCCAGAGATCAGATCAGTGTGGTTTGACCAACAGAAAAGGAAGCGACAGCTGAGCTTGAATTATAACCGTTTGCTGCTCTGAACCTGGAAGGTTTTTCCTCCAAAGCCTTCGGCTCATCATTGTCAGACTTAATTTGAAGAAAAGAATTGGGTCAGGCTCAGACCCCGCCCCTGAAGAAGGTGGCAAAAACCTGCATCGGAAACTCCAGACAAACTGGAGCACGTTTGATGAGCTCTTCATCCATGCATAACCTCGAGAAACATCACAGACGAGCTGAAGTCTCCTGCCCCACCCCAGCCCCCCCATCCCCACCAAATATGCCTCATCAAGGTCTGAGTCAACGAGAGTCTGTGAGAAATTAAATTCGCCTAATTAGGCCAGCAGATTTGCTGCTTTATCGCTCTGCCTCCCAAACCTCCCCTCTTCCAGACAAATCTCTAATTAATCGTTGCTGTTGACTACACTTCAGAGGCTGTGAATGGAGCGCCGATTCTCATGATTCCTCATCTTCCAAACGGGATTCTTAAAAAGAAAAACACTGTTCACCACAAAGGAAAGCTGCTCAAGGTCAAAATAAGAGGGGATTCTGGGAAAACAAGCTTTTTCTTTGCGTTATTACAGTCAGCTGTGAGCTGCTATCTTCAGTGCTTATGCCAGAGATAACATTTAAGATTTGAACAGACTTCTTCATCTGATGGGGTACCAAAGTGACTGTTGAACCATTCTGATATTTAGATTCTGCATCTGTTTCCTCCTCTGTTAAGTCAAGACGTGAAGAGCATGAATTTAAAGAAAATTAATTCAGTTTTCTTGAATGTTAACTTGTTTTCACCTTTCATACGACCTCACGAGTTCACCTTTAATCGCTTGTTTTTGTCCACATCATGAAGAAAAAGTTTGTTTTGAAGAAGCCTGCGCATATGGAACATTGTGACCAGAAGTTCTTCTGGAACACCCAGCAGCCAATCAGAATAGAGTATTCACACAGAACATTTAAAGTGTTTCTTACAGCTGTATATCAGCATATTTGTTTTCTTTCAGTAATATTGCAGACATTAAAGTCTTTACAGCTCTGCTTATGAAACTGTTGATGTGTTTTGTGAACATAAATTAAACTTCCGAGTTACCACTTTAATTATTCAAACAATTCAGACAATAGAAATGAACATTTTCTCTCTGGCCTGTTTTTTTCTTCAAAAGCTGCATATTTTCGTAATAAATTTAACTCTTAAAATATTAAGATTAATCGCGGTCAATCACCACTTAAGTGTGAATCATTTGATTCCTTTTTTTTTTTTTTAATCGGTTGACAGTCCCAGTTTTACAGCAAACTGTCAAAACTTTGATTGTAGTTTATTTTTCAGCATCTGTCTTATCCTGAATAAAAGCCTTTTTGAGTTTGACTTTAACTGTAGCGAACTTTGTAATGCACTTATTAGAGAAGAATGATGATGCACTCTATGTAATAACTGAAGAAAATCTTCAAGTCCCTGCCAAGTTGGCAAATAGAAAAGTGATTCAGTGAAGAGGAAATTGACCTTAAAGGCATTTTTCTTTTAAACACCAAAAGTGAGCTGCAGTTTGAAAAGGGTGTCAGAAAAGGAAATTGGATGCATTTGTTTCCTCTCGTTTCCAGTTCATCGGTTGTCCCTACTGTCCCAAAACCTGGAGCAAACCAAGTGTTAGACAACAAATGAAAATCAAAGGACCAAAGTGTTAAACACTGAGCTGACGGGCTTCATTCAACAAACCAGTGGTGAGGAAAGCTCGATGAAAGGCACAGCAAGGAACTTCTAAATGAAAAACAGAAACCAGGGAGCTGTGAAGGCAGCAATTACTAAACAAAGAGCAGCTGAGGCCATTAGGAACTCAAAGCAGGTGTGAACTTGACAGAACTATCCTGGAATAAAGAAGAAGGCCAGGAAAGATAACAGGAAGATTTTAAAAAGATTAAATCAATAAAATGCTCAACTTGCCCTGTAAAAAAGTCAATCCTGATACAGTATTTAGAGTTAGACAAACGTGGAGCTAAAACATGCAAGAGGGGGCATTTTTTAAAATCATTTTACTACTTTTGTTCAGTGTTAAGGTAAAATTCTATAACAAGAAATTCAGGCATCAGAAATGTATGAGCTTTGTGTGGGAGGGGTGGAGTCTTTTTTTTTTTGTCCAGCAGGCAGCTCATATTCACCCATAAGGGCAGCTGGGAATAAGGCTTTCAGTTCCTGAAGGATTTGAAACATGTCAAAATTAGGGAGACGGAAAAGTGATTTGATAAAAAGTTGATGCAACATCCAGCATCCCGCCTGTCATGTACAACAATGCATAGATGAGATGATTCCTTCCATAATGCGAGTGTTTTAATGAACGTCATCCGCTCCAGCTCTTTAGAATGAGACCCAGGAAAATGATGGATGTTAGGAAAAGGGTTCCAAAAATTTAGCATCATGAGTAAAACTGGTTTGACTGTTTTCTGAGATGAAACAACGAATAAGGTTCACAAGATCGGCCTGTAATCTGATATTGTTTCATGTAACTCCAAAGACTCTTCTCGTATCACTAAAATCTCAGAGACAGCTTTATCTCTCTTCTACCCTTTGTTCTGAGTAGCTTTGATGCAGTGATGTTGTACGTGAGACCAACTCTGTTTAGGATGTTTTACTTTGAAAATGTGATTATCGTGTTATTTTAGAGTTTTAACAGATTAATTTGGCCTAAAGGGATGATTTTAGTTTGACAGAGTTAACCATTGTTACAGTCCGGATATTTAGCAGCAGAGCCTTCTGGGTTTGCTGACTGACTGCAGGAATAAAAGGTTCAATCTAGTGTCACAAACTGCTGGTAAAGTGAGTGTAGACAAATTAACAACTTCTCAGATTGATTTGATCCTTTTTTTTCATTTTTTTGTGGTATTTCACACCATCGTAACCATGGTCCATCAATGTTTATGTGGCCTCACGGACAGAAGAAAGTTCTGGCAAAGTATGCAACTGTCTGATAGTCCATGATGTAAAGTTTGTTGTGAGATTTTTAAAAACACATTTGATGTAGAAATCAATTCTGTTGCAGGGAAATGGAGACACCTGCCTCAGTGGGAAATGTACTTTTGTGGGCATGTGGAGTCCAATAATTGAAGAAAATAGGAAGGAGAAATGTGCAGCTATAAAAATGACAAAGGACTGTTCCCAACTTCATAGCTTGTGGTAGGTTTGGGTTGTTTCGTAATTTGAAACAGAAACATCCTGGAAGAACTTCTTAAATAACTTTTTAAAAATGTATTTTGAAAAAAAGAAGACATTTTTCAGACGAAAGACTTCATCTTTCAATGATCTACATTTAAAATGACTGATCCAACTTTATGCAGGCTCCACAAAACCTGTCAAATGTTTCAGACATTGGACATCGGGGCCATCAGGCACCACCTACTTTTATTAAGGCATCTGATTGGTGAGTTTACAATTTTGATAATGAAAACTTCAGAAAAAATATGTAAAATAATAAAGACCATGTTTATAAAAAAGGTGTAAGAGAAAGAATGGTTATTCTGACCATTAGAAGGACTGAGTAAAAGCTCTTTACTTCTCTATAGAAGTTTATGGGATTTTGGTTCTTGGTGTCAGTGGAAACTTCCTGTTTGGAACGCCAGCGGGGAGGGGTCACTTGGTCCAGTTCTTAGATACAGTCAATGGTCGTTAATCAGTAATTCTCACTGTGTGATGGGGAAAAAAAAAAGAAAAAAACGAAGGACTAGAGCAGGGGCGTCAAACTCCAGACCTCGAGGGTCAGTGTCCTACGTGTTTTCAAACCAACCTGCTGTTAAAGCATCTTAACGGCTAAACACACCCGAACCAGGTAATCATAGGCAAATTCAGCAGGAAAACCAGCAAGAGGCCGGTCCTTGAGGACTTGGGTTTGACACCAACACAACACTCCGTGTTGGCCAATGAGTGAGATGTTTTGGGCATGACTGTCTTAACTCAAAGCCCACTTGTCCATTTTGAACATCTTCAAGATCGAATTAAAAAGTATCCATTCTGAGACCTGATGCCTTCATGCTTGACATTTACCATAAAGATTGAAATTGTTTAGGCTGCAGCTCCTGCTCCCTTAAAGAGGAGGCAAAACTGCCCAATTTTACACACAATGTGTATAAACTAGAAGTCATTTAACCTTTTAGCTACAGTTTTCCTGGATTCTGTGAGAAACTGGACAAACAAACATCTTCAAAAACAAAAACATGGCAGTAGACTCAGATCCTCTCAAAGTCTCAGCTGGTCTGAAGCAATAACACGGAGAGGGGGGGGGCACTTGCTGCTGCCGTTTACTTATCCAATCTGTATCCATTCTCCTCAGACAAACATCGCCTCTCAGGTTCTCCACCTGCAGACACGACGTACCCTCACTTTAATGAGACAGCTGACAGTGGGGGGGGGGGGGGGGGGGTTGCAGCATATGTAGGTGTAGAAATGTCTGAGTGAAATGTATGTTTTTCTGGTGTCTGTTAAGGCAATGGCTTGTGCAAATGAATGTGTGTGTGGATGACACATCTGCCACAGCTAATGTCTTTCCCATGAGTGAGATGGCACAAACACACACACGTGCGCACACACACACGCTTCATATTCATGGAAATTGATTTTCTCAAGGGAGCGTCTCAGCCAGCTGCTTGACCATTATAGTCCTGCTGCAAACGGTTCAGTCATGTGAATGTGTGTCAGACTGGAGCTCAGAGAAGCTGCAGTGTTTGTCAAGTCCTCAAATATACTGTTAGTCGGTTCTGCATCCACCATGTCCACGTGTCTGCAGGCTGTGCAGGTTCACCGTCGGCACCAGCAGAACTCAGAAAACACAAACTCAGTTTCTCATTCTGATCAGATTCTTCATACATCATCATCTGACTGAAGATGATGATGATTCATTGATGAGTGACTATTGTAATTTAAGTGAAATAAACAGCTTCACGTTGACAGAAGATGAAGTGAGTTCAGGTGACCACACTGTTTGTCCGTGTTATATTGTGTTTATGGTTTTTTTTTTGGAACATTGTAGAGCTATAGGTTCATTTTCACCTGTTAGTCACACCTGCTTGATTGATAGTTTAGAGTCAAATAATAACATTAGAGTTTTATCTAAACACTTTCTTGAATACTTCTTATCAGCATTGAATTAACTCAAAAGATAAATTCATAATAGGACAGCAATTTTATGTGTATTGGTTTTTCAAACAGGTTTTTATTAAGATTTTGTTAAGACAAATTGGCCTTGTAGGAATGATCTGAACCAGCGTGGATTATATTAATATGGAAGATAATCTAGAATGATCTAGACTGAAGGAGATTATGTTGATGTGGAATAAATCAAGTTGATTATATTAATCTGAAATGTTTGTAATGATCTGGACTAAAGTGGATTATTTTTTACCTGAAATGTTCAGAATGGTAATCACAATTTCTTTTTCTTACTTTGTCTTCTAAAGAGAATAAAATTCAACCTTTTTGATTGTGACAAAACTGAAGTTTAAAACAATAATCTGGTCCTCGCCTGAGGAACACCCTGCCGGAGATCCTCAGGGCTACAGAGACCGTAGAGGTTTTTAAGAAGAGGCTCAAGACCCACCTTTTAATTTCGCTTTTAATTGATCTTATCTTCTTATTTATTCTATTAGTCTTTATATATTTTATTTGATGCGTTAAATCTTACCTTCAATTTCATGTTTTTAAATACATCTTATATATTTAATTTTAACATCTTAATATGGTTTTAGTCCCAGTGTTTCCTGTGGGGATCTTTTGTTCCAGGGTTTGCTGGCTTGGTCTGGGGTCGTTGCCGCGGTTGTTGCCCTTGCTGGGGCGGCTGGAGTTTTTCATTGCAGCCTCTTGGCTGTGAAGTGGACCCCATTGCTGTTCCGGTCAGGGTTGGCACTGTGCCGATGTTCCTGTGGCTGACCTGCTCTTAGTATGACAGATTCCCCAATACGGTTTCCTCACAGCAGAGCCAAGCCTTAAGTTTGTAAGGTAAGTATTAAGCATTCGTTATGTGTGAGGTCATGGGTTGTAGGTGTTAACGGAAGGAAGGGGAAGGGTGGGTTTGGTTGGGTATTTATTGTCAATGTTGTTGTTTTTAAATGTGCAGCGCTTCGGGTTGCGCAATGTATGAGAAGCGCTTTTTATAAATAAAGTTTGATTTGATTCTTTACTTTAAAGAAAATGGGGATGAAAACGTGTAGAACATTTGGTTGTTTCCAGGTGAACTAGACATTTTTGAACTTTCGACTTATTGAATTGATTGATTGATTAATTTGTTTATTTCAAGCCTAAGTTGGACAATACACGAAAATAATTCCACAAAATTATCAAACTCATTATTAAGACAATGAAATGCATTGATTGAGAGGAAAGAAAGAAAAGGAAAAAAAACAAAAACAAAAAAGAAACCAATGAAAAATGAACAAACAAAAGCAACGCACTTAAGTCACATTTGTAACATATGTTAAGTATAGTGATTAATAACTGAAGTCTAGTAGAGCTTGATGAATTGCTTGAAAAGGAGTGGGAAGAAGCGAACTTATATGATCCCACCCCTACATAGTTACTTCATTTCATAGTCCATAGTTTTCATAATCCGGTTCCAATCAGAAACATTTTTGATTCACACTCTAGGTAATCAATATGTAATAAACATTGATTATCATTAGAACACTAATTACACTGATCTAGTAATCATTGGTACATATTTCCAGATCAAGTAAAGAAAATCGGTAGTTCATCAGTAGATTGTGATTACCTTTCAAGTAACAATTTAGTGATCATTATTGGACATTACACAATTTAATCATCATAGGTAGTGATTTAAAAAAGAAAAAAGAAATTATTTCGGCACATTCAAGTTCACATGTCCACATATTTGAAATTATTAACACCATTTGATCATTAACTCTTCTTATCTTCAGATTCTGAGATTAGAGTTTCTTTGTACATTTTCTTGAATTTTTGGATGTTTGAACATTGTTTGAGCTCATTACTTAACCCGCTCCAAAGTTTATAGCCGCACACAGACACACAGAAACTTTTTTTTGTGGTTCTTATTAATTTGATCTTGAAGTTCCGACATCCCCTCAGTTTGTAGCCTCCTTCGTTTTCTAAGAACTGTTTTTGGATATTCAATGGTCATGTTTTTCCACTGGCGCTATATAGAATTTGGGCAGTGCAAAAATCAACAAGATCATACAGTTTTAAAAGTCTGGATTGATAAAATAAATTGTTTGTATGATCAAGAAAGCCATCTTTATGTACAATTCTGATGGCTCGTTTTTGAAGTAAAAAGAGAGGATGTAGTGAACTTTTAGAATAATTACCCCAAACTTCTATACAATAGGTGAAATATGGTAATATGAAGGAGCAGTATAATAGGCATCTACAGTTGTATTCTAACATGTATTTAGATTTATTTATGATTGAAATACTTTTTGAAACTTTAGTTTGTATGTGTCTGATGTGTAGCTTCCAACTTAATTTGTTATCAATTACAATCCACAAGAATTTGATTTCTGTGACGTTTTCTATTAAGACGTTATTTATTCTAACTGAGAGCTCTGTATTGGCTTAATAATTACCAAAAAACATCACTTTGATTTTTTCAAGGTTCAAAGATAGTTTATTGTAATCCATCCATGATTTTATTTTGTTCAACTCTGTATTTACCACATGGATAAGTTTTTAAAATATATTTGTGTCATCAGCAAATAGAACTAGTTTAAAAAGTTTTGAAACATTGAATATATCATTTATGTAAAATATTGAATAGCAGAGGGCCTAAAATTGATCTTTGGGGGACACCACAACTTATCTCCTTGGTCTTTGATGTAAATTCATTCATCTTGACAAATTTTTTTCTTCCTGTTAAATAGCTTTTGAACCAACTTAGCGCTAGTCCTCTTATCCCATACCCTTCCAGTTTATCAAGTAGGATGTCATGATTGAGAGTCAAATGCTTTTTTTAAATCAATGAAAATTCCAGCTGCAAATTTCTCTTTGTCCAGAGCATTTGTGATTTCCTCAACAGCATCAATGATAGCCATTAAGGTTGATCTGTTTTCTCTAAAACCATATTGGTTTCTATAAATTTAGCTAATTTATCATTGAATATCTTTTCTAAAAGTTTGGAGAATTGTGGAAGGAGAGAAACGGGTCTATAATTTGTAAAAAGGTGTTTGTCTCCGCTCTTATAAATAGGAATCACTTTTGCAATTTTCATTTTGTTTGGGAATTTCCCGGTTTGTAGTGATAATTTACATATGTATGTTAGAGGCTTAGCGATATTGTTAATTACCTTCTTCACTACCGTCATTTCAATATCATTACAATCTGCTGAGTTTTTACTCTTGAATTTGTTAACAATCGATTTCAGATCATTTTTGTTCACTTCAGAGAGAAAGTTTGAGTTTGGGATCCTTGTGATGGTGGAATATTTACTTTGCTGGTTTTGCACTTTAGAATTTCTGTTGCCGACTTTGGACCCACGTTTACAAAATAGTTGTTAAAACTGTTTGCTGCTTCATTAGTAGAAAAGCTTTGACCCTTCTCATCTATAAAGTAATCTGGATATGTTCGCTTTTTTGTCCCTTTTTTAATGATACTGTTTAATATTTCCCAAACTCGCTTCACGTTGTTTTTATTTTCATTCAGTAGATTATTGTAGTACACTTTTTTACTGTGTCGTGTTATTTCAGTTAGTTTGTTTTCGTAAGACTTGTATCTCTGTTCGCTTTCTCTTGACCTTTGTTTTAAGAATTTGTTGTAGAGGTTATTTT
This sequence comes from Oryzias celebensis, assembly GCA_014656515.1. Classification (NCBI taxonomy): domain Eukaryota; kingdom Metazoa; phylum Chordata; class Actinopteri; order Beloniformes; family Adrianichthyidae; genus Oryzias; species Oryzias celebensis. Next base: position 55,084,682 of record BNCR01000001.1, read on the forward strand.
TCTTTTTACAAGCATTTTGTAGACCAGTTGTTAACCAAGGACATTTAGCAAATTTGTTCTTGAATTGATGAATTGGACAGTTTTTGTAAAAGAGTGAGTTAAATATTTCTAAAAAACATTCATAAGCGGTGTCCACATCTTTCTCTCTGTACACAGAGTTCCAGTTCTGTCTGGATAAGTCATTATTAAGGGAGGTCATTGTTTTTTCATTTCTTAACCTTTTGTAAACTGGTTCTTTTATTATTTTCTTTGTTGCCACTTTGATATCAAATAGTGTGAAAACTGGTAAATGATCAGTTATGTTGCATGTTTTCTATATTATTAGTAAATATATTATCAATAAGAGTAGCACTGTGAGTAGTAATTGTGATGGTCTTGTTACGGTTGGATAGAAACTCATACTGTACATTCTGCTGATAAAGTCATGTGTTGCTTTATGTTTGCTGGGGTTTATCAGATCTATATTCAGATCTCCACAAATAAAGAACGTTTTGTTATGTTGAGAGTGATACATTTTTTCCATCCAGTCACTGAACACTTCTAGGCTTGACCCTGGTGACCTGTATATATAGCTTATAATGACATTCTTCCCTGATTCATTACAGATTTCGATTGTAATCCATAGTTCCAACCACTGCAACTGAGATTTGATCAATTACTGTAAACTTCATATTTTTCTGCACATAGATTGCAACTCCTCCTCCTTTTTTATTTACTCTGTTCACATAATGAAGTTCATAGTTTTCCAAGTCAAAATCAGTGTCTTTGTTGCCGCTGAACCAAGTTTCTGATATGGTTATGATGTTATAATGGTTATGAGTTGTTCCTTGGTCATGACTTCGCCTTTGGCTCTTCCTGCTCCTGTCTTTGGCCGTGACCTCGCCTCTGGCTCCTCCAGCAACCCCAACAGTTTCCACAACTCCTACTGGATGAAGCCCATCTGATAGACTTTTCAAACATGTCTTTGTTTATTTAATACTGAGCTGTTATCTTAACTTGTAGCTGTTTATCTAGACGTGTTTGTTTATTAGACATATACTTGTTATTCAAACATGCAGTTATAGAATTAATTAAGCTCACTTTTCTTTAATAGTTCTAGTACATCACCTGTCTGTCCGGGGTTGAGGATCTCTCCTTCATGTGGGCAACCCTGAGGTTTCTTAGTTTTTTCCCCCATAATAAGATACAGGGTTTTTTTTAAACGAGTTTTTCCTCACCGAGAAGGAGGCTGTAAGCACAGAGATTTTTGTTCAGCTTAGTCTGTTTAACAACCAGCTATTGTTTACTTTTACATGTTTAATAATTATTTTTGATACTTGCAATATTCATAATCAGTCCAATGAGACGGCTATGGCTGTAATATTGGTCTGTATAAATAAGATTTAAAAAAAAAATGTTTCATGGTGTGGATTGTAGATCTAGATTTTTACAGAAGGGACACAGATGTGGTTCTTGATTGAAGATCTATGAACAAAGGAGAACTTTGATCTTGAGCCTGCACGTCTTGAAAGTGAGTTCTGTAAGCATGACAGATGGGAATTGGTTAAAAAAGCAGCAACAGGAGCGAGCTGCCATCTATTTGTTCTGAAATATAAGGGGCAGCGAGGGGAAGATGACAGGCAATCAGCAAGAGCGGAAACTCAACAGGGGAGACACGAGACGTGAAAGGGTCTGAAATAGCCCATTTTTGGTGGCAGATATCCTGTCGTAGTGCAGAACGAAAGCCAGAGTTGGAAAGTGATGCCTTTGTTACACTTAGTGTCCAAGTAAGACATGACATGGAACAAGCACACGGGTAGGATCTGTCTTATGAGGTAGTGAAGCCATCATTTAGACTTTGTGTTGGGGTATGAAGTCTGGATCCGGCAGAAAATAGAGACAAGTGTAGGAAACTAAAGAGAGAAGAGAACAGACTAAAGCTGATGAGATGGAGCTAATAACAGGAAGAGTGAGTCTTTCCAGCAGAAATCTAGACTATGAAAGCTCTTGTGGTCTGGTCTTTTGTTACTGACGCAGTTTGGAAGCTGCTTTGGCTCTTGATAATACCCATTACTGGAGGTAAATACTTCCACTCTTTCCTCACTGCTTTGCTTAAACAACCTTTTTGTTTGGTCTTCTTGACGTGTTGCAGTCAATTCATTTGTCTGACGTCTTTATTGAAGAACGTCTGTTTTCTGAAGCCAAAAAAAAAGCAAACAAAAATTAGATAAATTTCCTGCAAAAAATGTGCAAATGCTGACAACTGGAGTAGACTGATCCACTGAAGAAAATGCTGGAGATCAGGAAATCAGGAGATCAGAAAAAAAAAAAAAAAAAAAAAAAATTAACCAAAAGGCTGATTTAACACTGGAGGACTAAAGACAAATTTCTTCTGGGAATTTTAAAGATAATTAGACTTTTTTTTTTCGTTTTGGGTTGCAGCAATTAACATTAGAAAAAATAAATAAATACATAAATAATAATAATAATAATAATAATAACAGTAATAGAAACAAAACAACATTTAAAAACAAATGTGAATGTTTTATTAGGAAGGTTCTGCCCTTTATGGGTTAAAACATTTGAACTGAAACTACAAATTCACAGAGAAAACAACAACTGAGCATGTTTGAAGCACAAACGGAAAAGATCGAGATTAGACAGTTCAGTAGTTCCTCTAAGTTTAGAGAAAAGCCAAAACAGAGCCGTAATACATGAGGAGGACCACCAGGAAGTTCAAGGAACACAGGAACACTCAGAAAATTAAGAAATGAATCTGCAAATTACAAAACAGACAAAAAGAATAAAGGAATTGGAAGCAGCCAACGCCAGCACAAATCTGGACTGCCAAGCTAAAAATACTAAAAAAAAAAAAAGAAAAACAAGACACCAACTAACACAAACGTAGACATCAATCCATCCTTCCATTTTCTCACCAAGAAACAATTTAAGTTCATCAATGAACCTATGAAGCATGTTTTTGGACTGTGGAAGGAAAACCCGCACATGCATGAGGACATGCAAACTCCATGTAAAGAACCCATCAGGGATTAACCAGGACCTTCTAGCTTTGAAACCTGAGAGGTCACCACCACGCCACCGTGCAGCTTTGAACCAAACACTCAACATCAACCCTCCTCCAGCTCAGCATTCTGCTCACATGTGATTATTAATTATCTATGTTTTCATCATCATTTCACAGTAGTAGTCTTCGTATTCGTATTTATTAGGTTTTTGCTTCGTTAAGTGTGGATGAAGTGATATTGGAATTTAAAAAAAATTAAAAAGTTGTGAGTATGTGTTTGAATTGTGTTCAAATCCAGGCACTGAATCGTCCCGCACTATTTACTTTTTTGGGGGTTAGGGACGAAATTCAGAAAACAATCTGATTCTGGAATTATTCCCCTAAAGGAGCAGGTAATGGACCTGCAGGAAGTTTGGTTTGATTTGTGTAAAACTAAATGTAATAAGAATGAAAGGAATCAGGGGCTCCCTGCAGCTGATAGAAGATCAGTGCGGACAGAAGCCAAAGGTGAAGTCTAGATTTCTGCCGTATTTGCTTCAGTATTCTCGACTTTTCTTGTTAGCTTTTATTATTTGGTGCCAAAATAAAACTTTTAACAGGCTCAAACTGAACCGCTACAGTGCAGATTCTGCAGCAGAACAAACTGCTATCTAACTAGCTTCCCCCTTTGAACGTTGTACTCATTTGCCCTCGGCCACAAAACAACTTGAATTATTTTGAACCAGCTGTCCCTTTTTCTGCCCTCAAATGCCTTCCTCGCTGTTGGAGTAGAGAAGTCCTCTTCCGGCTGTAGGTGGAGCCGCGGCTGTCTTCCAGATCAGACAAAGAGATGACACCCTTCCCCTGGAGCCGCGTGTAATTACTCCCACAGTAAAAAGCACAAATGAGCTCAGCTGCCAGAGATTTCCTTCCCTTTTCCTTCATTTCCCGCCATTTTCTCCAGCACATCCATGCCCGGATGATGAATTATAACACCAGCTTCCTCTGTTGCACAATTGGTTTGCATGAGACCACAAACACATGCACAGCAAGCTAATTGCAGCAGGCTAACAACAGCAACAATGCTGTCGGGAGTCCCAAAAGCTGCAGGGGAGAGGCTTATGTCAGGTTTATGTCATCTGCAAGAGCAGCAAATTGGTGCCAGACAACCCCTGACACACCGGAGTGTGCTTCTACAGTCCAGACCATCAGGGGCCACAGATGCTCCTTCAAAACACACTTAGTGCATTTAACAGCTTTCTGCAGAGATAATGGTGTCTCTAAGCTCTGAGATGTCTGACTTTTGCTACAAGTTCCATGATTTTATGGAAACTTTTTGGGATTATTTTTCTGTTGTTTTTTCCACTAACAGTTTTACCAGCGGGGAGGGTTGTTGGCGCCACAGCAGTTCCTAATTTGAATTAAAGCTGTGAGCAGAGTTGTATGACCCACCCTTTTATGAACCGCCTTTGGCCAGTAAGAAACAGGACCAATTAGCTCTAGTGTTACAAGTTGCAGACGCCTGGTTTTAGCAAAGTAACCCTAATGCGGCACGCATTTTGTATCTCAAGTTCACTGCTCAACGCTTGTCCAAAAATTTGTTCATAAACATGACACGAGTGGGAGGAGCTAGTGTCCTAAGTTCTTAGCCTCATCTGTACATGGAAGCAGTGACTGTATATCTCATTTACAATGTATAGAAGACACAGATGATGATCAGAGATCAGATCTGTTCATCTTGAAGAGCTCTGTAATCACGTCTCCATGTCTGGGTTCATGACATTCAGAGAATCTCCCTGAATGCTGAGGTTCACCATGTACTGCAGATTGAATTACCATCGTGATATACAATGATATTTAAGATTTCTAATTGCTAGGACTCTAACATTTTTAATTACATAATACTTTTAAAAAAATGTTTACTTATTTGGGTTTTTTTCTGTATTTATTAATTTTTTTTTATTATTATTTTTAAAATTTCTTTATTATCTTTTTATTTTATTTTTTTAAATATAAAGCATGTTTTTTTTATGTGTAAAGTTTTTTTCCTGAAGATCCCATCTTTATAAATGCGGTTGTGGTTAATTAATGTTGCAGACAAGACAAGGTAGGCGGTACATCAGGGTTTTTTTCCCCGTATTTTAAAAGCCTTTACAAACCAAATAATTATACTTTAAATAAAAAGTTTAATTTGAGATGATTTACTGGCGTAAAATTTCAACCGTGCATGATGTCATCAACTTGAGTCACATTTTGCCGCGATTGGGGCGATTTCCTTCCAATGGCCTTATGACCAATGCAGCTCAAGTGATTACGAATCGCTATGAAGTATAAACTGGCCCTGAAAATGCACTGCAGGAACACTGATCGAATCAGCACATTCACTTTACATTGAAACTGGACTCCTGTTCGTTGTGAACTAAGGAGTAGAGATTGGGGGTCAACTTTCCAACTTCCCAGGATCTCCAACTCCATCTGCTGATGACCTGGATCAGGTGTTTTCAGTCAACCAGAATGTGAAAACTATTAAGACAAACCAGAACTTTTTTTTTTATCCTTTCAAGAACTCACAGATACAACTTAAAGTAAGATTTCAACAGCATTAAGCAAAGGACCCTCGTGGCACAGATGTCAGATGGTGGGAAAAGAGCTGAAGAAGCTTTCAGGTGATAAAAATGCAGCCATGCGACTGATCTTTAGCCCCAACAGGTCTGGCAAACATCGCATGACCAACCTGCCAAAGCCCGTTTTATAGCAGAAATAGCACAGTGGCTGAAAGCAGCAAAATGATCGAAATATGTTGCTTCTGCGCTCTTTTCTAAACTTTTCAAATTCGAGCAGAAACGTCTGAACTAAAGAGTCACTTGGCTGTTTGTGAGGGAAGCCTGGTGTAGGCGAGGAGGAACCTGCAGCACCAACTGTGTGATTCTTCACAGCTTTCCTGCTGTTTTTTATGGCACCAAATCATAAGGCTTCCACCTGTGAGTCAGCACCACAGAAAGTTACAGGAAAATGTGTCTGTGCATTCATTTACCTCACATTAACAACCTAAACCTTCAGAGACACAGAATGTGTGAAAAATGAGGAGAAAAAGCACACAGAGCTGAAAATGATGATTTTAAGCTCCTCGACACTGAAATAGTGCAGCTTGACGTACACAGACATTTGCATTTAGATTCTTCTAATCTACAACTTTTTTTGTCTGATTGTTTTACAAAAACAAGGTTCCTGTGATTTAATCACAGCAGTTTCTAAGCAGCTTCTATCAGTCAAAACTGCAGCTTGTATCAATTTGGAGAAAGGAAACTGATAGAAATGTTCCTCTGTGTTCTGTTTTTTCATAAACACTGAACAATGAGTTGATCTTTTTCATGTATATATTTGCTTAAACTTGGCAGACCCAAATGTAATGTGAGAGTCTGCTACGAACGTCTGGCTGAGCCCTCCGTCACCTGAAAGTCTGTAACTCCCACATACGGGAGAGCTTTAAACAGGTACCGAAGAGGGCTGTTGACATAGACTCCGTGCAGACCATGTTCTCCATCTCCATTGTTTTTGCTGCTGTTCGGAGCTGTGGTCGCTAGGTCTCTGGTGCCCGTCATGGCAGCAACCTCTGACCTCTGTGGTGGACACCAGAAGCTGAAGGAGTCTGGAGTCTATCAAGACTGTGGGATTCCAGGCACTGACAGTTACCAGCAGTCTAAGCGAGCTGCAGCCCGGGCTGTTGCAGAGGCAAAACTCTGTCCCGGGAGGAGTTGGGTGAGGCCATGGAGATCCATGAGAGGAATCACTTCACAGTTCAAAAGTGAAGAGGTTTAAACATTCTTATTGTGCTAAATCAAAGGTTTTTCCAAACTTTACTACATTTGTTTTGATTTTTTTTTGTCTTTTGCTTTAGTGTATACATCTTGGTTGAATCCTAAAACCTTTGAAGGGACATTCCTGTAAAAACCGGCATTTCTGCTCTACAGAAAACATCACACGGATTCTTTGGAGTCCAAAGGCTCAGAAAGGGCCTTTCATATTTAAAGAGCAACCTCCACAAAAGTGGGCCAAGGACATCACTCAGAACAATTTTTTTCTTAACCGGCAGAAGCAATTTCTCAGTCATTTCACATGGACTTTGAAGCAGGGCCATCAGACATTCATGAGAAGCACCTGTTTCATAATCAAATCTATTCCCTTCTGTCGGCGTGTGTCCACCGGTAACCATTTAAACCTGGCGTTTAAATCAACCTTCACGTTTCCCACGTGGACCCTCTCATCCTTCCCACCTCCTTCCTCTCATCACACATGAAGCACCCTCTTTTGTCTCCTCTGAGAACAAACGAGGTTGACCTTCAATGGAAGAACATCAAATGCATCCGCTGCCGCCGCGTTTGCCGGCCTCAGCTCAGAATTAGTTTCTCTGTACGCCCCATTTCCGTTTCTCAGGGGTGAGCGAAGAGTTTTCCAGCTTCCATGTCCTTGCGTCTTCCATCTCCTTGTAATGACCTCAATTTTCTCTGCTGGTCATTCAGTCTCTTTTCCCTCCTGGTTTTTGCCTTCAGTGTGTTTTATTTTTAAGTATTGTTACAGTCAATAAAGGTTTATTCAAAACCATTGTTTTCTTCAACAAATCCTGGAATTTTATTTGTTTTGGGTTTTTTTCTTCCTCAGACACAAACAGGTTGAAGACCCCTCTGATGAAAATAGTGTTTTTGGTGTTTAGAACATGTTCTTGTGGTGTTCTTTTGATGATGGAGGACATAAAGCTTAAAAAAAAAACATTTCTGAGTATTTGTTTATTCAAATTGATGTGAATCATGATCAGACAAAACATACATTTGACATAGAAAATATGATGGGAGGGCCACATGCTCAAAGCGCTCATCAACAGGGAGGGGAAAGGCGGCGGGGTTGCTCCACAGCAACAGTCCCTCCCACAACTCCTGCCACACTGCAGAAACTGTCTCAGAAAACAAAAGGTTTTTAGATTTTGGCTAAATACAACATAATCATAATTAAAAGACCACTAGGATTGCTTTAAAATTAGAAGATGATTGGAGTGGGACTTTAAAGGTGTTTACCTTGACATCACCTCTGCTAAGATGTACCAACAACTGATGTCAGTTGTGTGCTGATGTGATTGTATGTTGTGAAATGTTTTAACCGCCATCAGTTGGTAGTGAAGTTGTAAAACAAACGTATGGAAAACAGGAAGTAGACAGAGGTGAATTAAAAAGAGCTGACGGACATGGTACCAGGAGTGAATTGTGAAGAACGACGTGGATCTGAAACCATCGGAAAGCTTGAAAATGATGGGGAATGTCGACAAAAACTGGTGCACCTTCAGGCAGCAGTTCTGCCTGTATGCTGCAGCCTGTGTGGGACTCCAGACGAAGCCAGAGACAAGGAAGGTAGCGCTGTGGCCAACAATAGCAGGGTCGCAGACCATAGAAATATATAAACACATTCGTGTTTGACAATCCTGGTGACGATAAAAAGTTGGATACAGTATTGAGCAAATTTGATGCTCACTGATTACCGAGGAAGAACGAGATATATGAGAGGTACGTGTTTCAGTCTCGTACACAGAGGGGACATGAGCCGTTTGATAGCTTCCTAATGGATTTGGGTCTAAAGGCGCAGTCCTGCAACTTCACGACACTGAAGGATTCCATGATCCAGGACTGAAATTACTGAAATTTCTTGTTAATCTCTTCTACTAACAAAAAAAAAAAGTCAGATTATCTTCAGAGTGGAGGATAATAAGGTCAGAGAGAGGCTACTACAAGACAGAGCCGACGCTGGCGGGCGCCACAAGGCCTGGTTCACACTGGACACAGAATGAAGTGCGTTTCCATTCAGCACCCCTGTTAACCTATAGTGTAGTTCACATCGGACGGGGAAGAGCCACTGTTGATGCTCTATGCAGGGCAACTGTAGGCAACAGTGTGAGTGCAACTGACAAGGACATACAGTGTCATGTGAACATGGTGCCGGCTGCACTGCGTTGTCACAAAAGCTAGACAGATTGCTGAGGCTAAAGATGTGCAGCTACAGCATGTCATGAGGAACATGGAGGAGGGATTGTGTTTGGTCATTTAACATTTCTTTTTTGATTTTTGGAATTTATTTTGTGATTAGTTTCTGGAATATAGTTTTACTACTAAAATGTAATGTTGACTTTTATTAGGTTTATTTATTTGATAGGGACAATGTACATTAATAGACATCTATTCAGAGAGTCATAGATGTAAATGTACCAGAATGTAGAATGATGCTAATGTGCATCTGTATTCTGTATACAAGTAAACCGCAAACAAAATATAGAGTTGCAAACAACACACAGTTACATTACAAAAGAAAAGCACTAGAAAATGGAATAGTTGATTATTAAAAAGGACTTTCCCTTTCGCATGCGTTCATTGTAAAAAATAATCTTAAACTTCCAGAGTCAACCGTTGCTCCAGTCTTTCTATTCTTATTTTAGCTTCTTCCGGTTTGGATTAGGAAGCATCAGTTGTGGCTGTTAAACAGCACTTTCTGTGATTAAGTGTCCTCTGGCTGATTGCTTAAGAGGAGAGTTTAAATCCTTCTTTCTAAATGGCTCTTAGACTCTTTGTTTTTGAAAGTCAAGTGGAGGAAAATGCAGATAGTCCTCTCATAGTAACTGAATTGAACTTTGTCTTTGCTGTCACAACAAACTGTTCAGGGTTTTGGGTCTGAAGCATAAAAGTGGAGGAAAAATGATCAATATTAGTGTGAATTTGGTCATTGGATTCTTGTAAATGAACTCTCTCTTTATAACTTGATGTTATTTGTTAGTTCTTGGTTCTTAAATCAATCTTTTGTAATCAGTGATGTTTTCAGATGATGCTCCCTGATGCTCCGTCATTGTTCACAGACACCAGGTTTCAGTTTTCATTGATCACAACTGTTAATTTACCCTCAATAAGGTCATGCAGGTGCAGTTCCCTACGGTCCAACAATGCACATGCGCAAAAAGATTGTGCAGTTATGATCCGCAACAGTTATATTTTGGTTTTTGTCGACGTTAAAATGAACACTTTCCATTATTGTCAACATCTCAAAAGACACTTTGACTGGGGAGCCATAAAAGGCTTTAGGCGAAGTAGATGCATTTTGCGCATGCAGCGTAACAATCGGGTTTCAGGGATGGATTGATTAGCGACATGAATCAATAAATAGTACATTTTACAAATGCAGCCACAGCTGGAAAATAGGAGTTGTCATCTAAGTTGTCATTAAGAATTTTGAGAAAAAAAGTCAAAATTCTTCCGAGAAAGTGTCAAAATTCTGAAAAAAAAGTTGTACAATTATTGTAAAAAAGTCTACACTAAATAATAAATTAGTAAGTTTGTTTAAAAAAGTTTTTTAACATGAAAGCATTAGCTGTTTAATTTATGCTGCAGATAATTCAGAGAAATGGGATGGACGTCACTGCTAAACAATCTCCTGAATATGCTTTAGTTTTTTTTTTTTTTTTAGAAATGTATGAATTTATTTTCATGAAATTACAACTTTTTGAAAAAAAAAAAAGTAACCTTTTCCTTGTAAAATTACCCTTTGACCACAACAGTGTTGAACAATTGAAAATGGCAAAAAAATGGCAGAAACAAAATCCCTAAAGTCTAGAAAAAAGAAAAGTATTGAGCATGTGTGAAAAATTCCACTAAGATCCAGGACAGTAAATAATTCTTTAGTGGTTAGGGAGTAGAGAATGTATTTGGACACAACCATAGAGTTTAACTGTGTCCACCCAAATGCTAATTAAAGCCCCAAAAATGCAGAAATATTAGCTTTAATGTAAAATAAAGAGGAAAGGCCAGAAAATGTTGGTTTTGCTCTGAAGGAACTGAATCCAGAATGAAGATAAAGTGATTAAAAAAAACCTCCAGTCTCTGTAAGAAGACTTTGTCACAAATTATCCCAAACTAACAAGGTTACAATCAGTTTATGTTGTTCAGTTCACTTTACCCATTACCCGCCTGAGCTTTAGCTCCAGTGTTGACAATCTTTGACTACCGAAACTATTTAACTGTTTACTCAGCTATTTCCAATGGATATGCAATCAACATAAGTCAGCTGACTTTGTCAGGAAGATAATCGGCTTTGTGGCGTTACACACTTTACGTAAAGTGTTGCATATCGGTGCTGAGCTCATTCACGTTGATGGCGTGCGTTTGTTAATGAGGTATCGCCAGTGACATCTGTGGTGTTAAAGGGTTAAAGCTCAGGGATGCTTCATTTCCCAGAGTTACAGACGTGAAAATATGTCAACTCTAACAGCCTAATTTGAAACTTTATTCAGATTTGGTTTGACACAGAGCCTCTGGTGACGCAGCAGTCTGATTCTCCTCCCACCTCTTCTTACTACAAGTTTGTGAACTTCCCAGAGCAGCAGCTCAAAAAATAAATACCCTGAAAAAGGTTACATAAAATCAGACTTTCAACTCAGCGATTTTTGGGATTCAGACACGTGGCAGCTGGAAAAAAAACCCCAGAGGATCTGGATTCCTTCGTCTTTCCTGCAGCGTCGCCGAAGAGGTAACAAACAGAAGCTGGTTGAGTAAATACCATGCGCCAAATGGACTGAGTCTCAGAGGGGAGAAGACAAGGAAGGAAAGAAGGTGCGTGAGGAAGACAGGATGAAGGTAGTCCTGCGGGTGAGATGCAGGCAGAAGGAAAAAAGGAAAAAGTGACAAGAGAAAGCTGAATGGAAGCGAATATTGGAGTGGAAAAAAAAAAAAAAAGACAGCTGAGAGAATCAACAAATGTGTGCAGAAAGAACAGAGCATCAAAGCGTCAGCAGGGAATACAGCAGAGTTTCAGTTCACCTCCTGCCAGCTGGAAAAGAGGAGCGCGCAGAAAGGAAAAAAATAGCTTTGGTGAATTAAAAAAAACTTCTGCTCAGATGCAGTTCTGACTTTTCAGCAAATAAAAACTTGACAAATGCTGGCAGAACCAGTGGAAAATGCAAAAAGTAAAGCTTTTAAAAGCACATTTGCTTACACAAACTTCTGCAATGAAAGTGATACCAGATAATATCGATGATGTTCCTGTGAATTTTTCTCAACTGAAATGTCTCAGCGGAATGCGGCTAAAGCTGTTGCAGTTACTGACACAAGCGCATCAGACGATGCAGCAGCTTAGTGAGGCCGGCTGCAGTCTCAGAGGAGCGTCTGCTGCACTTGACCTTCTCCAAAGCAGGAGATGGAAGCAAATGCTAATCCGAGTTTGTATTTTGGAGCTCTTTAGAGGAGGACCTGCTGTCTGTGGACTGTCAGAGCCATCAGCATGCTCCTTATCATAGTAATAAACAAGCCGAGCCAGCATTGTGTTGGGAAGAGATAGGAGTATTGCTTATAGAGTGACCTTGTTTACCTCATTTCTATCCCTGATTTATCACTTTGGGTTTTAAAAAAATGGCTTCACTTCTTTATTTCTCAGGTTTAAACGGTGATAAACTTGCTGTAAAAGTGGAAAATCCTGGATTTTCCTGGACAAACACTAAACTTTTCTGCAGCTATTTATCCAGCAGTTTTTATGCGCCCATCATTCTTGCCTTTCCCAAATTGGTAAAGTGGTTGGTTTAAAGCTCAGACCACTTACTGAAGCAGTATGACTTAAACACCAGAGAAACAGATGCTCTGAGAACTAATACTCACATTTCCACTTATGCGTGCAGAAAATCCAACTCAACCCAAACACAGATGTTTACCAGAGGAACACAAACGCACCAACTCGCTGCAGAATGCATCACTGTATTTCCACATACTTATACATGCATGTGCTCTGACAACCACAGACACGGACAAACAAGGTTTGTATATTCTAAAAGAACACAACAGCAAAACCGTGAAAACTAAAGTCACAATGTATGGTCTGCAGGATTTGCATGTGACAAATTCCTGGGATAAATACTCATTTCAAAATGACAGCTTTTCTGCAGGCTTTATCGCCATAGCAACTATTTCATATTTTGGTCACCTGTGAGTGACGAACAGGTTTATCGCCGAAAGTAAATTTTGGGATTTCCTTGGCAACAGAGGTTTTTGCTAACCACACCACACTCCTAACATGTTCATATTATATTTTATATTATTTTGTTCAACTACAACGATTCATGTAATAAATATTCACAATATTCTAGCAAAACATGGGCGAACGACAGGAAAACGCCATGTTTGCGAGCTCGCCACACTATAGCTTTTCAAAATCAACAACTTCTAAATACAACATTTCTTTGAGAGTTCACGATGGCCATCGTTTTCCTGACGGCAAAGGTCAACAAAACTTTGGTTGTAGTCAAATTTCAAACTTTACCACAAAATGGCCACCATGCTGTAGGTCCTGTGGTCATTTGGATATCCCTGGCACTTATATTGGGATTTAGAAATATCTTTTAAGCCCCATAAGACAATTTTGGCCCCGTTCATCTTTTTGATGGTTTCCTCCAACTGTGATGTTAGGACTTTTTTTTTTTTTTTTTTACTCCCCCAAAGAATCTCACTGCTTTTGCTTGCTGCATTGATGTACTTTAACTGCATTCAGAGTGGGTTCATTCAACAAAAGGATGCAGCTGTTGTCCAAGTAACAGATGCTATGAAACATACTGCGAACTTTTCTAAGTGCAAGTCTGCAGATGCTCAAGCAGGAACTAATCTGTGCAGCTTTTTACTTTTCCAGTGTCGCAAGAGGAGAAAGAAAGGATCACGAACAAAAGCACTCCAAGTGGATCCCAACACTTGTCTAATTAAAGAGATTCTCAAAGGCTTTGTTTGGTCTGAAGGGTTTTCCACCAAACAAAAGCCTAGTACATAGAAAAAAAACCCAACGTACACTCATGGAAATTGTCAATTGTGTTGTTTGAAGTTGATACTTCATAAGAATTGCTGCCCTTTTGTGAGCAGAAGAAGCTGATTAAACCGTATGTCAAAATAAAGGGAGTTTGGGCAAAATTTTTAACAATGAAAGTTAAAACAAAATGCTTGATAATTGTAATAAAAACAACAGAAATTCATAATAAAACAGTCAGATCATTTTTATGAAGGTTTGGTTGTGCATTGGGAACTCCTGAATGCTGTTAGCTTCTTGTTAATAAGTATTTGTGCATGAGTTCTGATAAAATGAAAAGTGTATATCTGTAAAAACTGATTTTAAAATGTGAGGAAGGTTTGCAGCCGTGTAAACAAATAACGCAAACAAAAACAGCAAGGACGATCTAACGTTTGCAGGACGCCTTTTCTATTGTTTTTCTCCTCTTAATACGTTTTTTTTTCTGGTTTTTGACCCTAAAAAGAGAGAAAAAAAAAAGTGCATTCTAGCTGGGATGTGGCACACTGAAGTTACAAATCAGATCAAGTATGAGCACAAAAACATGCCTGAGAAGTCAGATTCTCCTCTGACTGACTGATAATTGGTGCAAAAATAATTTTTAATTCTTTGGATTCCAGTCCAAAAGGTTAACATGCTTAACAGCTGTATGATCCCAGTTTAACTGCTAACAAGAAACTGAATGAACTTTTATAGGTAATAAGTTATGGTTGGTGGAGATTCAGCTTACCTTGAATGTGTGTGCTGACGATGTGTCTTTATGATGTGTCTTTACCTTGAAGCCTGTTTCCCTCTTTCTGGTAGACATCTTGGGAGTATATGACGTCACTGATCCTGTCCTTCCAAAAATGGGCAAAAGGTGGAACATGCAGGCCTGGCTGCTACATGAACATGCTCGAAAACAAAGATGCACAACTCCAGACCTCCAGGGTCACAGTCCTGCATGTTTTCTAACATACCATGCTCTGGCATGTTTTAATTGACTGGACACACCTGAACCAGGTAATCAGTGACGAGTAGGGCTTGGATATCTGGAGATCATGCAGACACTGGGGCCATCAAGGCCTGGAGTTGCCTATCCCTGCTCTAAAAGGTCAATCAATGACCACACCCTCCATTTTTGAGGTCAAATTAAAAAAAATATATATCAGAAAATACTGGATGAACTAACAGATAAGACATTTTTATGTTGGTTTTTATACTGAACCTTTTTTTTATTTAAACAGTGCTAACTTTGGCTTTTGCAAAAACCCAATTCCTCTCACTTAACTTACTGAACCGGCCTTAGAATTGGACTCAATTCCAACATTGACTCCATCCAAAAGCTGGCCGGTTGCCATTTGGGTTCTGCAGTCACCACTGAATGGAAAAATAAAAGAACAGAGTATGTGGTCATGTGATCTATTGGACTCATTTAAAGTCTTTTTTTTTTTTTTTTTTAACTTTAGCCATAACTGTTAAGGGTGTGCCCGGCATTTGCCCTTCAGAAGGTTGGAAGATTCTCTTTTCATAGTGATATTGGATGGAGGGAGGGATGGATGAATGGATGGTCACCATCTTGGCCAAATAAGATAACAGAGAATACTGTCCTTTAATAAAACGGTCAGGCAATATGAGAGGCGACTGAAGCACTGGCACCCTAATGGTTCATTAGTGACCTACCAGTCATCAAAGCATAACCAATCTGCACATTTCTCATCTAATATTTTATACATTTTACATCCAACAACGTAGGTTTTGAAAAGCTGCTAAACTAGACCAAAGGTCTAAAGGTGTATCAATTTACATGAAACACCTGTTTATATCAAATATCTTTCCAGGATATGTGAAAAACATCTTTGCCTAAACTCCACCCAGTGTGTTTAAAATACACATTTATTAAATGTATAGAATTTCCAACCCAACAATCTGAATCTTTCTGATGACAAATCATGGCAAAAAAGGAATTATAGAAAAAAATCTTTTTATTTCTTATGAATATGTGACTTTCAATTTCCCAGCTGTACAGATTATTCAGTTATGCAATCCTGTCGGCTACTGCTTGCTTCATATAAGGTACTTCTTCATGAAACACACCATGAAATACACCACCAGTCCCAATGATTTGCTGTGGTAGTAAAAAAGATGACGGAACCTCAGGTGAAAACTTCATTTTCTATCAAACACAGGATGAAACAGCAGCGTCACTCGTCAGGGTTGGAGCCGTAAAATGCTGAAGATATGATTTACCTTGATGTGATTCTGTCAAGTGTTTCAGGAGAGTGATAGAAACGTTTCTGCCAGAAACAACTCAATTCATCCATCAACAATGGGCTTTTCGATCTCCAACAGAAGTTTTCCAAAATCTCCTGAAAAACCAACAAATGACTGGAGTTTCAGGCTCACGCTCCATTCTCAGGAGCCCTTCCAGTTCACTTCCAGGAGCTCTTTAACTTCCAGAGTTTAGTCAGTTTTTAAACTGCTATTTGCATTAAGACTCTACAGCTAAATGAGCCTTTAAACACTTAGCTCTGCACGCCATCAGGCTGGTTTACCTGGAAAGGTCCACCAGCTGAACCTCAAGGATTCCTTCAAGAAGAGTGGAAATCACATAAGATGAAATAAGAATATCTGACATTTGTAGAAATTCGGAGGCCATTTGTAGCCTCTGTCAGTGTAAAAAGGTTTTCACAAAACCCAACTTTCACCAGTTGACTTATCACCATTTGTCTCCAAAAGAGCTTTGAATGTTTGTGCTCCAGCAGTCAAACGGCACGTCCAACAGCATTTAGTACACAAGATCAATTATGGTCCAGGCTGATAAACAAAATTACATTTCAGAGTGAAACAACTATTTAAAAAAAGCCAATAATTGTTGTAAATACTTGAACTGTTTTGGTGCTCTGGTTTGGAAGCACCATTAAAATCCACGAAATGCACAGCGTGACGAACACATTCACTGGAAAAACGAAAGCTTTAAACTGCTTCTGTTTATAATAATATTTTCATTTGATTTGTTATTTCTCTACGAATCCCTAATTCCATTCAAAAGGAGGTCATTTACTGACAATTTTTCATTCAAACAGATAACCAGGAATTCACCGCAGTGGCATTTTAACCTGATCTTTTATTGTTGTGGAGTGTGTCCAGATGAATGCTTTCTTCTGTGAGGTTTAGAGCCAGCAGGACAAAGAAATGATGGCTCTTCCGATGAGTGGCACATAATCTGGTAAACTCCATTCAGTTCTCTGGACTGTTGTTTGTCTTCACCTCATGGCGGGAACGCTCTTCCCTTTAATGCAAAGGCGGGAAAGCAGCTACAAAACACTTCAGGCACTGAGACCGTCTCCTACTGTCACTGAAAACTGAGAAGGAAAAGATCCGGACTGTAGCGCTGACTGAGAGCCGTTGGGCTTCATTGGCGTCCTTCACGCTTCGACACTCCCGCTCCTTTGGTTTTTCTTGTGTCCGTAATATCCCGTGGGGACTGCCCAGTGCTGCCTCAGAGGTCTCCGCTCTGAGGCTCCGGTCTGGCCTCCTGGGTGCAGCTACGGCCCAATCTGGGGAAACGAGAGGAAGTTCTGGATCGGGGAGTCTTGGCTCCAACGTCATTGGCTTGAGGTGAGTCTCTAGATGGATACACGACAGGGATGACAAGAACGAGAAGACGATTGAACAAACATCTGGTGATTGTTACCGTTTGAGGACATCAATGGATGTAAAGGTTTAAAGGAGCCGTTTACTGAGGCTCAAATCATAAAAAAACTTTCTGATTTCTTAAAGTTAGTTTTTTTCTGTTATAACAAAAATGGTTGCGTCAAAAATGAAAACAACCCGAATAATAAATGGATGTAAAATATATATGTTTTTTAAATATTTAAGTATTAAACTAAAAGTTTGATGACAATGAAACATAGTAATGAAAGCCTCATATTTCTCTACATAACTCCCAACATAATTATGATTATGGTTTTAAAACTACAGAAAATCACCATCTCAGACATTATATTTGCTGCTTATGGTCTACAATTAGAGAAGTAATGGCTTCTTGAAAGAAAATACAACATTTTCTACATTTTCTAATATGTAATAATTTCTTTCCTGCTGTTGCCAAAGGAGAAAAATCATTACAGGCAGAAGGATTGCAATTACATTTGATGCTGGTCCCATGATGATGTTTAAGTTTCCCATCATTCGCTGGGAAATAATTTTGTCCACTTAATGCCATTACTGCCTCGGTTGCCATGCCAACCATCTCTCAAACATGTGAGCATCTGAACCAGCGCTGATCCTTGAGTCTGAAAAAGAAGAACCAGAAGGCCTCTATCTTCTCTTAAAGATCTCCTCCTGCAGAAGAAGAACTCACTTCAGCTCTCTGATGGCAAGTTGAGCCACTTTGGTGGAAAAGATTTTCAACTAAACATTAAAAAGAGCAACAAGGTGGAAGGACTGATTGCTTTTTAAAATTCTGCTTTTACATTTAGTTCGTTGGAGAGCTCAAATTAAAGATACGTTCACAGGAAAAATTAAAAGAAAAACTTTACAGCTCATCTATAACCACGAGGGACATGTTGCACAAGCAAATGTGTAACTTTCATTCCAAAAAGAGGCACAACTGCGCAAAACAAGCATATAAACAGGCTGTTTTAAAGTCATCAAGTTCTCAAATAGTACATTTAATTGGATTTAATCTTAAGAGATTTTTTAAAAGCTTTTTGTTTTATGGACTTCAAAAAAGGTCAAAACATCAATTTACCTACGGTCTGTTCCAACTACATTTACTTATTTTAGGAAAGTCCTGAACTTTGTGATGTCACTTTCTGTCAACAATCAGAGGGCTAAAATATATATATGTTTTTTCAACACGCAGTGGATGATACGTAAAAACTGATCAGGTTGGAAAAATATTCTACAAAAACATAAAACATGCTGTAAATGTGTATATGCATATATTTCTCCACAGAGCTAAGGTTAAATGTAGAAGCAAAAAAACAATAAAAAGCACTTCTATGGATTTCCCTACAGTTGTTTTATCAATTTTTTATTTAAAAGACAACATTTTTCTCACAATTAGCCTTAAGCACCGGAGCTTTAGCATTCTTTTGACTACCTTAACTTTATGACTGTTTACGTGATCAACGAGATTCTGATTCGAAGAGAAAAGTGTTTTTTTCTGTCAGAATCAGCTGACACAATCACGTGAACAGTCAAAGGATTACGGTATGCCAAACAGCGTGTTAATATTTAGGTGTTGTCTATGACACCGCTGGTGTTAAAGGGTTAATATACAAAAAAAGTCTGGGGCTAATTTTTTTTTTTTTTTTTGCAAAGTCTCCAAGTCCTATGGCTGCAAAACATACCCAAACCATCAGTCCTCCACCACCATGCCCTGCAATTGTGCATCATGGATGACCTAAATTGTTCTGTATTGTTTTAAATGTAAATTCAGGCACCAAAGCTATGCTGGTGAAAAACAAGGAGCATCAGACCCATGGTGTTCACACTGGATAAGCAGGGAGGGCCTCTTCTTATTATTCTTTTTCAAAGAGGTTTGGTGTGAAACGCAAAGCTGTACAAATCTAATGAATCCTGCTTCCGAAATTTTCTTTTACAGCTCTGTTCCGATATAGTAAAACCTTTGTGTTATTTCTTTCTGACAGGGAACAAACTGTAATTAATAATTTCTCCTCCATGATCCATTTTCAAATGGTTGGCCCTTCTGTAAATTTAAAGAGACGCCATCCATACGCCACTACCAAATCCAAGTCCCTAACTGGTCAAAGTTAAACCTGGTTTACCTTCCAACATGCGTTGAATGACTGAATGTTTTGTATTTGTAGCCCAAAAACAGTTGTAGAAACTTGCGTAGCAAAGCATGGACATGAGAATCTAATGCAGAAGCCCAAAACACGCGTTTACATAGACTTTTCATTGGAAGTGGCTGCCTGAGCATGCATTGCAGAAGGCAGTGTAAATGTGGATTTAAGCTTTGGAATGTAGTAACTGCAGAACTTGTGATGATGTTTTAGAGTAATTTATGACTACATCATTCATTGTACATCTGAGGTGAATGAACTTGTGAATTTGTCTTTTCCTTATAAAAGAAGTTTGTAAAAACGTTTACAATAATTTCTAGGAGCAGCAAAACTGTTTCTGTGATGTCACTGTGGATGTCTTTCCTTAGATTGTGTCATAAAAAGCTAAACTAAAGCAGCAAAACAGCAAATAAAAAAATCCCCATAAGCAGAGGCTGATATCTGACAGCAGCCTCAACTTATTCCAGTTAGAAATGAGCTCAGTGTTTTTCCTTTGACCTCTGGCCCACAGTTATTAAGCATGCCTCAGATATTAGAATAAGTGGCTTAAGTGCTACTTATTCCCATATCTGTGGTGCGGCAGGCAGGTTCAACCACATGCAATCACACAGTCAGAGTGGAATTCGCGTTTGCTGCGGAGAAGCTCAGGGGAGAAACCAGACAAGTGCCTCCCGCCACTTATACAGTCAATGGACTGAACTTTGATCGGCAAACACAGTGATAGCAGGAAGGAGCACGAGGCCTTTCTAAACACCCACAGAGCAGAGAGGGTTGATCAGCTCACCGGTCTGCTCTGATCTGTGGCTGTTTAGGAGGGTCCAGCATCTCCTATAACCATTATTGGTGACCAGTGCTCAGGAAAGAGCCCCATGTCGCAGGTCCAGTCAGGGAAGGTGCTGCAGAGATGAACCAATCAGTTCTGTCAAATTTGCATCGAGTCAACCAATCAAAAAGTCCAAAACCAACATGAAGGAGAATCTGGTCATTCTCCTCCTGAACTTTATTCGATTTTTCTTTTCTTTTTAGACGACAATATTTAGAAGGTCCTTTAGTTGTGTTCATATTTTTTATTTTTTCCTTCCTCTAACTATTGTGGGACAGCAAGTCATCACAGTGGTCACAGAGAGACGGAAGTACCGCAGTAGTGATAAGACTAAAAACTTTTGACAGTAGCTCCTCCCATACGTGGTGGAAGTGTCAAGTTTATGGACACATTTTTGGACAAGCGTCAAGCAGCCAATTTGATGCGCATCAGAAGACAGGCGGAGGACAGGAAGTTCAATATGAATCCAGCAGTACACTTCTTATTTGTTCACTATTATCATATTGTCACTTGTTATACTAATGTTTACATTTTTTCCACTTCTTAAACACCTAATAAAAATGGCTTTGAGTCGCTAGAACTAGATACTAAATAGAGACAAACTCCAGTTCTAGTAGCATCAGCTTCTTTTCCTACTCTACTACCTTAAAAGCTCATGCTGAGCGTAAAAGATCAGCATGATCAAAGTGCACAGCTGACAAGAATAAGTCTGTCAGCGTAATGCTCTGGTTTGTGTGAAGAAGCTGTGAAGTGACACTGCTATCGGCCAGATGACTGGGCTGCCCAGCAGCAGGAACCCTTTCAAGTCATTTCCTCTGTCTACTCTCGTCAGCTTGAGTGGCTAATTACAATAAAACTCAAGCAACAGCTGATTAGCAGGTAGATTTCTTTGTAACAACTCAATTTAAGCTCATATGAGTAGACGACAGAAAAAGTCATCATTTAGTTTGGGCCTTTCGGACAGAAGATCCACAAAAAATCTTGGAATGTCCAATTTACTTAATTTTTTATGTGGTGACCATCGAGGGCGACAATTTCTGACCTTCAACCCCTGCGTATCTCCACAAAATTATCCTAATCTGGAGTCACAGCTTCTGTTTTTTCTATCTTTATATCAGATTTTATTATAGTCTCCTTCTGTCTCCCCTCTGGATGTAAATAGTTTTGACGTATCTGAACAACTGTCATCTTGTCTTTGATTTCCTCCACGAACATGACAAAGTAAAAAATCCCACAGGAAGAACATCTGGTGGTATCATGGATGTCTAAAGGTTCATTTGCTGTCATAAGTAGATAGTGAGTTGCTTTGTGCACATACATTTTAGCTGCATATCCAACAACAAATATCTACAACTTTCATAGAGACAACATAACCTTTCATGCTAACCAAGGAATCTGCAACACACAGATTACAACATGCTGTTGTAATCTGTGTGTTGCAGTTAAATTTTGAATCTCCAATAGTACTTTTTCTAGCTTCTGACTGAATATTCTTTAAACTTTATTATCTCTCCACTGGGTTTCCTCAGGGACTAGGATCTCTTGTATTTGAAGCCAATTCCGCTTCTTTAAGCCAAATGATTCACTCACAGTTTTTAAAATCACAGCCATGCAGATGATACAATTATTTTTCACGTTAAATAGCGTAGAGCATAAATAGGATTGTCTTTTTAAAAGTCATGCAGAAATTAAAAAAAAAAAGACAAATGACATTTAATTAATTAGCAGTTTCCCCCCTTAATTAAATCCTTTTAGGTCATAAATCACATTCATAAATGTACACATTGGTGGTTGCAGAGCTGCCATGCATGGCTGCAATAAGACCACAAGGGGCAGTATGGGGTTCAGTTTAATTCCCCACTTGCATGCCTATGTGTCAAAGTGTCCTTGCTCATCTTAAGACGTTCAATTCTCAACAAATAAATCTGTGAGGAAAGTGATCCAACGTGTTTTTAATCCATTCTGGATTTTCTATGTAGCTTGCATTCAATGACCTTTAATAATAAAAAATGAGCTACACTTCAGTCAGCTATTGGATCAAAATTGGTTTTGTTAGAGCGAATAAGTGAAAATAATTGAATAAAAATTGATTTGGTGTGACTGTAAGCTAAGTATACAGCCATTTTGCAATGTTTTGAAAGCAAATATCCCAGTTTCCAGCTCACAAGGTTTTTCTGACAGTTTTAATAAAGGCCTACTTTGTTTCAAATCTGACCCAAGGAAAAAGAAATTAGATTACTCCTGCCACTGCCGTCAGCAGGTCACGCTGCGGTGATCATAAACAGATTTATCTTTTCATATGAGGAAATGACTAAATGTCACTATTACCAGACCACAATAACACCTAATATTACATAAAAATTTGCTATAGAAAACAGCAGAGTCCAAAAAAACCACCTTCCATTTGATGTCACACTCCAGCAAATATTACTTTTCTATAACATGACCTTAAAAAGATTCACCTTTTTCATTACAATATTTTTCATTATTTGGGAACAATTTCCTCTGAACGGCGACGACTAATGTTCCCTGACTGGAGTGAACTGGTCAAACCCCCAGCAGCTAGCGGCCAGCAGCACAGCAGCATGAACCCGGCTGAGTCCTCGTGGCTGGTGATTAGGTTAATTGGTTCTACATTTGGCTCCCCCAGTTTGAGACAACGCAAAAATAAACTGCCTGAACTTGCCTCTGGGCACTTCTCATCAACAAAGTGAACATTGGTAAACTGATGGTTCGCCAATATTCATCAATATTACTCCCTGTAAGACATCAAAAACACTCTAAAGTCCACATGCATACTTATTTTCAAGGATTTAAATCAATTATAACTATACATGGCATTGCTTTTTCCATGCTGGCTCAATGGCGGCACAGAAGATGATCAATCACAGATGGAGGGAACATCCTTAGCTAAGTTGGAGACAGTGGCTGCTGGTTTTTATTGATTCTTTTTTATCTTGAGTTGTCCGCTGCACAAATCCATGCGCCAAAGAAGAACAGATTATGGTTAAAAACTGTTAAAGATCTGAAGCTCCTACTGGGGTGACTTATCCATTTAGTCCCTTTTCAATTGTATTTTTTTGCTTCAGTTGTTTCTTTGTTGCTGTTTATATTGCAATTTTCCATGGAATTTAATTATCTTTTGTGTTTTCTCTCTTTTATATTTTATTCTGACTTTATAAATAAAAAGAAAATAGCTAAAAAATGATAAACAGATTACTTTTAGTTGGTGAATCGTATCTCACAGATGTATTAATTATTTTTATGTGAAAACTTAAAGTGTGCCTCTCACTGCTCCTCTCTGCTTATCCCTCGGCCAACGGATTCAATGTGAAAATCCAAGTCGGAATAAACTTGCAACACTTGAAAAATGAGAGTCTGACCTTTTTGGAGGGTTTTATGGAATGTGTCTGTAAATCCTGGTTCAGTTTTTAGACAAAATAAAAAACCTGTGTCCTTTTCAACGACAGTTTCTGCAGTGCAGCAGGAGTTCATGAGAAATTTGCCTGTAAGTTGTGGGCAGGACTGCTGGCATGGAGCAACCCCGCCCCCCTTCACCTTCCTGTTGCAGGGATCAAAGCAGGGAGCTTAAGGGCTGCCCAGTTTATGTTTTCATTTAAAAAATAAGCTTTAAAAATAAAAAAAAAGTTGTTGTTTTTTTGGTTAGCTCTTGTAGAAATCTTAAGCTTAATTTTCTTTATATATGTCCTCCATCATCAGAAAAATGGAGCAAAAACATGTTAAACACACCAAAAACACAATTTTCATCAGAGTGGGTCTTTCAAATGGCGTATATAAGTAAATCACAATTAGGAAGGGGTCTAATATAAATTAACTAGCCCTGCGGAGTTCCCGTGGACGGAGAAGGAAATTTGATTAAGCGACCCTTGCAAAAATTCACCAAAACAATGTTTACAGCGTGTATGTCTGAGTCCTGAGTTTTATGAGATCAGCAGTCCTGCGCCATTATGAGATTCAAACCAAGCAAGAGCAATAGAGTACAGATTATCTGAGTTAGGCCCGCTCACTGACTTTGACGGGAAAGTTTGACAGATAACGTAATGAAATGTTACAAACCGGAACATGAAATAATTCATTAAATCATGGAATTATTTAATAAATCATGAAATAAATAGATAAATAAATAATTTAAATAATATTTTTTTCTTAAATAATTTGAAATTGAATTTTAATGAAACATTGACATATTTGACAATTGATTATTTATTTCCAACTTTAAATAATTAATATGAATAATCAATGAATAATTCATATTCATTTGATAATTTTTATATTAAATATATTTATTTCAATGTGTCTCTTCCAGCCCACTCTGGCCATGAAATAATTAAATCTGTCATAAAATATTGAAGTGTTTCTTTTAAATTTGTATATCTTAATGCCACTTATATTTAAACATTCATTTATTGATTTCCAGTTTTATTTATCTAATGGCAATTTTAAATAACTAATGACGCATTTATTTAAAGATTTAATGGTGTATATGTTTATGTCATACTGTCTCTTCTGGACCTTTTATATTATTTACGCCTTTTTATATTTATTGTATTTTTTCTCTTGTTTTTGAGGACCTTTTTTGCAGTGAGGAGACTCCAAGAAGAAATAAATGATAATATACCAAAGAAATCCAGATTAATGGTGGAAACCTCAAACCCCAACATTTTTGGAGAACTAATTCTTTTTTTTTTTGTGGACTTGCATTTCTTTGTGGATGTGTCTTTTGGACATTGAAATTTATACTTTAACGCAGGAAGAAAAACTGATCATCTTTCGGCATTTCCTGTCCGGAGTCGCCACAACAATTTTTCACAGATTTCACTGATTTGCACGTGGTTTGGCAGAGTTTCACACCGGAAGCCCTTTGATGGAATTCTGTATTTTATCTAGGCTGGGGACTGGCAGAGGGGGACCCAGACTTGGGGCCCCTTGTGGCTACAGTTATTTAGTTTGTTTTGGGGAATCTGAAAAATAAGTGTTCACATGTTAGTCTTTAGTTTGTATATTGACTAAAAAGATAAATTAGTTAAACTGTAATTTCTGTAAAGGTGTTTTTTTATATAGCTCGTTATAAATTTGGGAATTTGTGTGACAAACTTATAAAAATGGTAAAAAAAACTCAACCATCAAAAGATCAAGGTGACTCAGAAAGGAGGAGCATCTGCAAATATTCATTGACTTTTTTGTTGGTTTAAAGTGTAAACATGCTTTCAATAAATGTCTTCAACCCCCTCTCTTTTCCTGAAGGGAGAACGTCTAGAGTCAGAATGACTTCTTGAAGTCCAGAAGGTGAAAGGTTAAATTCATATCTAATATGTCACTGCATTTGGCCTGAGGTCTGTGATGCCTCTAGAGAGGAAATGACTTTCCAGGCCGACTGTGTGACAGATCACGTCAGCGAACTGACTGCACTAAGTGGAAGCAGATGTGAACATTGACAGTTTGATTCGAACGTGTGGTTTCCAGATGCGGGGGGGATGTCCAGGAGGAACGTCAGTCATTTAGAAGGGTAGTTACTGTATGTAAATACCTTTTATTCTGTGCTTAATATAGATGTTTGTAAAAAAAAAAAAAACGTGACGTTAATCCTCACACAGCCATGATAAAAATGTGATTAAAAAGTGAATTCAAGAGCTTTACCAACAAGCCGACACCAGAATCCAACTCTCTGCATCAAACATCAAACAATGTGCATAAACTTACTGACAGAAAGGCAACAGAGACAGCAGGGTCTCTTTGGAGGGCCGAGCGGTAAACTCCGGCAGAGTCTGGATCAGCTTGTTCATCACCATGCGAAGGTAGCCCTGCAGCTGCTTCCTCCTTTCCTCCACAAACTTGGCATCCTGCAGGCAAACCCAAGAGAAGCAGATCAGAGGAAAAGTCAAATCCATGCTGAGGCTGAAGCTACATCCAAATGCTCAACACAACCACCACACTCACTTGCATTTTTTTGTAAATAAAAAAGAGAAAATATTTTTAAAAAATATGGTATTAAAGTCCTTGCTGTTAGAACTTCCTGCATAAACACAGCGGAAAACCTGTCTAAACTGTCTGACCTTTAATTTGACCCCTTCTCCTTTGTGTAAGAGAGTCTGCTGCAGCATTAGAAGTAGTCCTGTGAGTATAAAGGAAAAACTAGAAGGAGGCAGCTTTTTATAAAATGCCAAAATATTGTTTTCTCTCTTCGACCAACACAAATATTTAGATACTGGCATCAAATATAAAAGCTTTAAGCAGTAAATTCATTTGGTTTAAAGGATTTTCTGAATCTGCTTTAAAACTTTTCTTGGAGAAAGAAAAACAATAAAGGAAAACATCCTAAAAATTTATGACTAATCTTGCGCCAAATTGAGTGATTTTCACCTGAAAGTTACTAGAATTAAAGACTTAGTTTACATGCACCTGTACAGGTGAATGGATTTGACATTCATTCTGTTTGTTTGTACACATATGCTGTTGTCGGGTGTCCTTATGTCACACTCTAGTCATTACTAAGGTTGCAACTAATGGCTCTTTACGGACCGCTCGGGAATGCTTCATGCATGGGGTGTGCATGTGATGCGTGCCCGTAGCAACTCCACACAAACTGTGCTCTACAAGTCGCAGCAGCATTAGAAAGAAGAAAAAAAGCATAAGACAGAGGGGAAATCCTATATAAGTCAAAGTTTGAAAGATATATATATATATTTACACACACATATATGGGTCCAAGAACTTTCAACATTTCATTTTGAAAGGCAAATCGTAGTAATGGAATAGGTAAGGATAATAGACTGACTATGCTTCACTAACATCATGTAAAATAGGAGAAATTCAATAGAAATCTAGTGTATCAGTGCAACATATGAACAATGATTCAGATAACCATAACACAAAGAACATGATAAGTCAACTAAACCCTTTATATCACTTCAGATCACCAAATTCATTGAACTATTGATCCTCTGTGTCAAAGTCTGGAACAACTTTGCCGAGCCCGGTGTAAAGCTGAGCGGCGCTTCTTTTTCTGTGTAGCTGTCAGTGGCAACAGTGCCCTCCAGCAGTTGATGATAATTATTTTTTTTAAACAAAATCACATATAAGTTGCACCTCTGGACAAAAGATGCAGAAAAGTTATGCTGCAAAGAATATGGTAGGTAAAAAAACAGACTTATCCAGCATTTGGATTTTGAAAAGACGTGAGTTTCTGTTGTTGATGCATTCATCGGGTCCACTCTCCAGGCCTGCATTCACAAAGACTCCAAAGAAATCCTGAGAAAAGGCTCTGCTTTTTGCTCTGGGGCTTCCAAGTGAGCATCACAGAGAGCTACTGGGCTTTTCTAAAAACACCACTCTGCTTTTGATCTGAAATTACAAGACCCAGGTGACTTTTCTGCACAGCAACTGAGTGCATCTGTAATAGGAAGACACAATCTTGGAAAAATGAGAGAACATTTCATCAGAAAAAAATCCCATTCACTTTGAAATCTCTGGAGACAAGCACATGCTGAAATTCATTTCTGAGCAAATAGAAATATATTAGTGTTGGCTGAGGGCTGTTTTACTTCTTAGGTCAATGGGGACGATAAGCATTTACTCAGGTATGATTTCATGTTTAATATTTAGACTAATTTGAGCTCTTGAGTTTTGTTTTTTGTGGTTGCATGTTGGAAATAAAGACTTTCCATTTGTTCTGATGAAGTGTTTCACCTCTGATGAAACTACATTCTGGAATGAACAATTTACATCTATAACCACATGTGGTTTGACATTTCCACTGATAAAAATTGTCAAGGAATCTAAAACAAATGTTCTGCATTGTCCAGCCTTTTTGGAAACCCTTCTGACCCAAATGGAAATCTACCAATGGACTGTAGTTTAAAATGTGCACAATTGTTTTATGCATATAGCTTGGAACAATACATTTAACATTAAGAATATAACCTCTAAAAGAGAAGAACAGTGGCACCTGAATGCTTGTTCCTGTGTTTTGTTAAATTAATTTCTCCTATAAGTAGGACTTATACTCCAGCGAGACTTACATATGATTTTTTTCTTTTTAATTAGCCATTTTTTGGCTGCTGTGACTTATACTCCAGAGCAACTTATAGTCCAAAAAGCACAATACAATGAACTGGTGACGAGAGACAGAAGTGAAGGATTTTATATATATATATATAAAGGTGAACACAGTTGAGATAAATTGATAGGACAGCTTAGGCGCAGGGGTAGGGCAGTCGACCTCTGATTACAAGACAGTGAAGTGTCTTTGGGCAAAACACTGAACCCCACATTGCTCCTGGTGTTTATAGGTTGACGCCAGTGTTCGGCAACAAAGCTGCCATTTGTGTTGAATGTGTGCGCATGAGTGAATGAGACTGTGAGTGTAAAACCCTTTGGGTCTCCAAGGAAAGAGTAGTAAAGCCCTAAATGAGCAAATGCAAGATACCATCACCATTTGATAGTAATCATTGGAGGATCGCAGGGGCACATGAGAGGAACCGTTCTCACACAGCAGATAAAACCAAACCAAAAAAAAATGCCACCAAAGTCTGAAAACAAACAAAGCATCTATTGTGGTGCAATCCCAATAAAGAAGCTCTACTTCACTTCCAGGTATGCTGCAATCTGATGTCACTCAACACATCATTATCAATTAGACCTTCACTTGGAACCAGTTACTAAAATGCCCACCAATACCATCTTGCTGCTGATTACCTTACGCAAGTGATCGCACATCCTGATTGACTGAACACACCTGATCCAGGGAGAGCTGGAAAACAGGCAGTGTTGTGGCTCTCAAGTATCAGGGTTGGCCAGCCTTGGTCTATGCTCTTGAGTTTATTTATGTATGGTCTAAGTTCCAAGCATACAAGACGTCAATAGCCCAGAGCCAAACTGCCAAGTGTTATAGACTTATTTCATTCACATTTTTCTGTAACACGAATAAATCTGCAACATCTTTCTTTATAGATATAACAATAAGACACTAGCCTTATCACGCTGAACTGAAGACGTCACAAGTTGAACCTGAAGTTTTAGTCCCGTCACTCAAAAGCAACTGGAGTCTCTCAGAAAGATGGTGAACAGGCCCGAGGAGGGCAGTGGAGGCAGAAAGTTTTTTTTTTTTTCTGTTGCACGCAGTGCCAGAAAAGACAGACAGGCCAAGAAGGGCTATATCTGATGTGTCAGATTAGGCCGAGCATGCCAGCTTGGGTTTCATGCTGTGTCAACACAATAAGAGACACCATGACCGCTTTCACAGATGTCAGAGCAGAGCTCTAATGGGCACCATGACAGATTCTTCCACTCGTGGAGACAGAGGCCGAGCCAGCAGGCCAGGTGGGAAAAGCACTTTTCTTTGGTTTCACATTTATTGTTCTAAATCCTAAACACACAAAACCTGCAGAGTGGGCTCTTATCATGACTTTAAATATTTCTGAATATGCCACACTTATATAAGTCTATGATTTTACAGCAAGGAAGTGTTTGTAATAACTGTCAATGAGGAGGAATTTGGCTGTACTTTTCAATACAGAATAGTTTGAACACTCACACAATCAATGCTTTTTTAATGATTGTTTAAGGTCAAGAAACCAAAACCAAAAACCAACCAATCTACCGCTGCCATGCATGAATATATGATATATGACAATGTAAGAGATATGAAGAGACATGGTCCAGAAAAGTTCTTCTATATTACCAGGATCTCTACAGCGTGTTCCAGATTATTGTGCGAATGTTGAAAGCGATTTGAAAACTCAATGCAAATGACAGTCACTAACCACTAAAGTATATATTAAATATTATTGAAAAAAACTCCTAAAGATAACAGTATTTAAAACAATAAATAAAAACCCTTCAAATGCACTGTTCAACATTATTACATACAACAGAGTTCCACAACATTTGAAAGATTCTTAAGAACTTAAAATGGTCGTTTGTTGAATTTGCTCCATTAGGAGGTCATATTTACTGAAATCAAAAGCTATTCAAATCAAAAACAACTTAATAAGCTAAGTTCCATTTGAACATAGGACCCCTATTTTGAAGCAGCTTCACAATATTTGCATCCATTGAACTTTTTTGGAGAGTTTCTGCTGGGATTTCTTAGCAGGATGTCAGAATAGTCACCCAGAGCTGCTGTTTGGATGTGAACTTCCTCCAACTCAAAGAGAGATCAAAGACACAATATCATTCATGAGTTTAATTGAAAAACAAAGAATTTGATCTTTTTGACACTTAAATACAATTTGTATATTAATTTGGAATGGACTGTAGAGGTTTTTAAGATAATTCAGATGTTCTTCTGTGTTCTTGATGCTCAACATTTTCTGGATCATGTTTGTCCAAAAGTCTCTTTATGACTTTTTGAATCATCAATTCTGACCATAACTGAGTCAAGTGACCTTTCCATCTTCTCTGCTGCTTTGATGACCTCCTGGATGAGTCCTTGTTTTATCATGAACCCTTTTTCGTCGGCCAGGCATCAGTGTTCTACATTCTCTGGAGCTTCGGAGCTGCAGAAATGTCTTTATGACCCTTTCAGACTGAAAAGTGTCAGATGTTTTGTTTAACAACCCATTGTCAGAACAGTTTACACCTCTAAATATTGTAAAAGTGCTAAAATAAAAATGCTAAATGAGCTTAGATTGATCACATGAACACTTGTATTAAATAAAGCTGCCTGACGATGTGGACAAAAATAAAAGGAGGCCAAGGCGCTCCTCCGAGTCAGCCCACTCCGGACCACAGCAGGGCTTAAGATGCTGCTCTCTCTGAGCCGCGTTTAAACACTCGCCAAACTGCATGAACAGGCCATGCATAAAACATCACAGGCAATTGAGGAATGCTCATACAAGACTTCCACAATGTCTCCTTGTCATAATTAAAAGCATAAACATGCATATTGCATAATATGGGCACACAACATGCTAAGTCTGGTTAATAATTTACCTCGAGGTTTGTGATTATTTAATCAGGGCAGCCCCGACTCTCTCCAGCTCCCAGTATGTGGAGATGGAGGCAGACAACACATTTTTGCTCTAAAAACCAAACTTTTGCCGCTTGTCCTGTGACTGCACAACATTTATAGATAAGGAGATTAGCTTGACAGTCAGCTGGAGATAACCCAAGAGTCTGATCAGCACATTATGTGTTTCAGTCTTACATATACACTGATAGTGGCAGCTTTAGTAAAGAGACGGTGAAAATGACATCAAGTACTGTAAACCAGAACATAAACATCTGTTCAGACAGATGTTTGGAAAGGTAAGAAACTTTGAGCAGCAGCATCTGCATGATGTTACCTCACATGAAAACTCCCACAAATAAACTGGAGTTGTCACCTTTCTGATATCTCTCTAATATTCCATTTTTTAAGGGATGTTAAAATTTGCATTACAATTTAATAAGAGTCTCTAAATGATAAATGATGGACTCGCATGTTTCCTTTTAACCTCAGTTGTTGTACAAAGTGCTTTACAATGAGCCTCCACAGTGGATTGGTCCACATTCCTCCTCCAACGGCGCTCACACACTTTTCTTAAGCAGCTGAGCTTTACTGTGCAGCGACATCCACTTATTAATCATATTTTTATAAAGGATGAATACCATTGGATTATTTTGGAGGTGATTCCTATCCGTATCCTAACTTTAATAAATACTCAACTTCACAGTGTTGCATTTTTATGTTCTGCAGTGGTCATAGACTGCGAGGACCAGATTGTCTTCAAAATTCTTCTTTCTTACTCAAAAAAATCCAGTAAATTTGCTTGTACCTGGTAGAAGCTGTTGATTCTGATTGGCATTAGCATGGCGAGCTCGCAAAAGTGGCTTTTCCCTGTTGCTAGCAAGTTTTTTTTTTTTTAAACCAGAATATTGTGACATTGTAATCAATGAATCCTTGGCTAAACCTGAACAAGACAATTTAAAATACAATATGAACATAAGAGCAATGTGGGCGTGGTTTACAAAAAGCCTACGTTGCCATGGTAATCCAAAAATGTACTTTTGCGGATTTTTCTAAAACTTATATAGACCTGTTTATAACCCCCAGGTGAACATATCATAAAAGCTGCCATTTTGAAAAAAGTGCCTTTTTTTAAGTTCGTCTTTGCAGCTGTAACCTGTATGGCACGAGCACGAAGGTAAAGTGAGGGGTGTGTGGCATCCGTTCAGCTAGTGAGGGCAGGTAAAATGGCAGTGGTGAAGGTGAGTAATCCTTGTGGACCACACAACGCCACTCGTGGCCTTAATTTGAAACTAAACTCATTGTTTTTCCAATTAAATCTTTTAATCACAAATTTTTTTTGATTAGAACGAGAACCTTTATACAGTGAGGCAAATAAGTATCTGAACACCCTGTAATTTTGCAAGTTCCCCCACTTTGAAATCATGGAATCATTTTCTGTGGCTGATATTACACTAGCTCGCTCGCTCCAGTTCTCTGATACAATCAATGGCTTTTCCTGCACATTTATCACACATTTATCTTGACTTTCATAAAGACATTTTAATGACAGTAAATATTAGCATTGTTCACTTTAGCCCCTTAAGACCAAAATTAATTTCGTTACAAAATTAAAATTTCACTCATGTTTTTGCTTTCAAGTAAATGCTAAATTAAGATAATTTTTGGAGTGGAATTGATTTGATGCATTTTTGCAGCAAATCACTGGTTTAATACATTGAAAACCATATTTAATCTTTTTTTTAAACTGACTTTTAGAAAATCACTTGGGAAGATGCCAGACAAATGATCATCTATACTTTATTTATCTTCATGGAGAAATGGAAAAAAACTCCATAATATGACATCAAAAAACACATACGAGGACCAATAACAGAAACGTGACAAAAATGACAATAAATGTAGCTGTTTTTCTAAAAAAGCATGAAGAGCCAGCCATAAAATAAAAATCTGTGCAGTGCACCATGGCCAAAGAAAGAAATTCCAAACTGTTTTCATCTTGTTTCACCCTCTGAACAGATAATACAGAAAGAAAGCTGAGAGAAGCTGTTTATATTTTATCTTTTTTTATTTTTCGAAAACAATAAAAGCTCTAAGTCTCCATTTACGGCTTTGCAAGAGAAAAGAGAAACAGATAAGAGCCGTGTCCAAAAAATGAAATGATGTTATCAAAGCCAGAGGGGTAACTCAACTTGAGCAGGCGCAGGACTGTGATACGAGAGGGCAGAAGGAAAACAGAAAAGGAAAGCAGAACAAAAGAACAGCAAGTTGTTTTGGAAATGAAGTGCGAAACGAGGCGCAGCGCATGAAGAATTCAGCTTCTGAAGGGGTTTAACAAGTAGGACGGGGGAGCATTGAGCCTGCATGCACGGCTGGCCTGGTCCCAGAGAAATCAGCTGGTAGAAGCCATCACCTTCTGAGGCCGTGCGGCGCTTTGGGTGAGTGTGGAACCTCGCCTATACTGAGTTACGCAGCTGGCCGGTCTCGCCTAAAGCATCAGCAGATGTAGAGAGCCAGAGACTCATTAGCTCATTAGGAGGACTGAAATGACACAGATGCAGAAAGTGAGGCGCAGAGGCAGCCATGCTGATACGCTGTTAAGCAGACCTTACGGCTCCTGCTGTCTGGGGCCGACACTGCCGCCAGCTTTTGGGAACCATTCCTTTCTTTTAATGAAAAAGAACCAGTTATCTGTGATGTTGGACCTTAATCTTAAATCTGAAGTGTAAAAGAAAAAAAAAGTACTATTTGATTTCACTTTTTTAGTATTGCATCAAAAGTACATTTGATCTGAGATTACAGGTATTTCAGTGAGATGCCTTTCAGTTTGATGAACTGATCTCATCTAGTACAGTTTGGTGCAAAGAACAGGTTAGACAGAATCGGTGGGATGAGGTTTGTGTCTGTGAGGCACCGGCTGTCAGGAACTGGTGGTGTAGGACCCAAAAGCAGACCAGGCTTGCTGGCAGAAACGAAAACATTTCATAATAAACTTGGGGAGTATTCAGACTGGAAAAATAATTTGGTTCAGACCGAGAGCGCTTAATTTGGTCTGGATTGAGTCCTGAACAGTCCATAGGTCTGTATTCAGACTACCATCAAGTGGGCTTTCCTGTTCCAGAACAAAGATTGTGAACAAAACCATGTGACTAAAGATTTCTTCACTCATTGACCAGGAAATACAAGGATGGGGCAAAGAAACAAGAGATGGAAATCATGGAAATCCTTCTCTTTAGAATCCTTGCTGACATAGATCACTGATCTACACTTTATATTTTGTTGACCAATTTTGAATGTCTATATCAAAGGCCCAGACCCATGCTTAAGCCCTTTGTACTGGAAGGTCTCATCTCGCTGAGTGGCGAGGGCAAGGATGAGCGCCCTGTGCACGTTTTGAGGGACACAGGTGGGTCCCAAACGGTTATTCTAACTAGTGCATTGAACTTTGCTGAACACTCATCCTGCAGTTACAGCTCCGCATTTGTGGTAATGGGACGAAGTACACTCCTCGCATGTGCATTGTGTACATCTGAGAACCATCTTAGTTTCAGGAATATTTCCCATGGCAGTGTGTCCGAAGTTACCCCTCAAAGGATTTCTGTTGGGAAATGATGAGGCTGGCAGTAAAGTCCCAGATCTCAAAGCACTGCAAAAACCCACCATTGCGGCACGTGAATGTAAAGGTCACCCAAGTAGTTTCGAGCACAAGCTGTACCCAGCTTGGGCCTTTACACGAGTGCTGTACTCTGCCGTTGATGTGACAAAGGCCTTGATGACCGTGTTACAAAGACAGGTACTGGACTTGACATTTTTTCTTAACCATAAGTGACAGTGGGAAAGGAACACGTGTGTGATTTGGAGCGCTCCAGGCAGTCGGCGCTCTTCGAACGCACACAGTTGTGCGGTGCTTAAAGATCCAACCGATCTTTACGCACAAGTTTTTTTCATGATTTTGCTGCACACGACGCTGCACAAGAGTCACTCGACTTCAGCCCCGCTAGGTTAGGTTCGGTCGGTTCCTGACACCTCTGGAGCCCACTTTTTCTCATCACCGTCATGTTGCAATGTTGTTCTGTCTTATTTTTTGCTTTATTCGTGGTTTTTTAAAGACTAAAATCCATGACAGCTGGGAAAAAAAAAACATTTTACCAATTTATAAAAGTTGCCATTTTGTGCAGCTGTATTTTCAAGCCACCTTTCAGTGGATGTCCAGCTGATCTGAGTTAAATCTCCACCAGGGCTGAGCTGTGACTGCATGGGAGGGAGGAAAGGTGTCCAATCACCGACGTGAAAACTGCCAGAGACGTCAGTCAGATCAGGTGAAGCGCAGATAATCTCACTAAAGAGCGTGAGTGCAGCTCAGCTGTCACATGTGAAAGGTAGGTGTGAAATGTTCTTCCAGAAGTTTCCTTGCAACACAAATCTGCAGCATGGCAGATGCTCTCTGACAACTTCCGCTGCCTCTCTCGGAGTTGTCAGTTGTTATGCAAAGTGTTTGTGAGAGAGGTAACAGGCATGAAAGCCCTCCTCGCTTGGTACAGTAGGAACGGCGTGCGCGTGAACGTCTCCTCTGCTGCCGGATAACCACTGACAGCGTGTTTCAAGCTTACCAGAGCAACCACAGAGAAACAGATATTCAGGATGAAGCTAAGAAGCTTCTGAAAGTCTCACCTCTTTATCAGCCACCAACAACAAAGAAAGGCCAACAGGCTGCATGTGTGCATATTAATGCATGCTCACATGTGTCACAGATACATGAAGGTGTTTTTTTATGTTCCTAAAATGAGTGAAAACATGGGAAAGATCGCAGACTTTAGTCTCTACAGGTCCAGATTTCTCCAACATTTTGTCATTTCAGATGAAAACTTAATTAAATGTAAAAAAAAGGAACTAAAGTTAATTTCGACCATCTTTTTTTTTATCTATTTTCAAAATGTTCCAAGTGGTATTTTAATTATGATTATGCTTTTTTTAGGCAAAAATAAAACAAACGTGTCATGGTGAGCAATATCAGCCCTATCTAGCTATACAGGTTTAATCCAGATTTCAGCTCAGGCAAAGACATACATGGATCTATCTGTCTGCAAGTGGATGTATCAGAATAGAGCGGAGCAGGGAGACCACAGCATGTTTTTATGCAATCTTTTTCAAACAGCTTTTTTTTTTTGTTAGCTTCTGCTTCACTAACGATTTGAAAAAAGAACTACTCAAAAATGCAATTTTAAGCTTAGTTGTCTTAATATATGCCCTCTTTCGTAAGAAAAATGACACACAACAAATATCAAAAACACAATTTTCATAGTGGGTCTTTAAACAAGCTTTAAAAAAAGGAAAAGTTTTAATAACCTTTGATTTATTAATGAATATTTGATAAAATATTAATACATTGTAATATTAGTTTAAATTAAAAAAGCAAAATATGTTTTAAGAATCTGCATAAAAACTATAAAAGCTTAATTTTCTTTACACGTCATCCATCATCAGAAAAAGGCTGCAAGAACAATGTTAAAAACACAACTTTCATTGGAATGGGTCATTAAAAACTGACTGAAATATTAGTCATATCCACCCAAAAAAATTATGATTTTCTGACACTTCTTCCATCTCTGCCTCACTGGTAAAGCCCAGGCAATTTAAAGAAATAAAAGTACAAAAAACAGAAGATAAAGTGTTAACAGCTCATTAGGATGACATGATGAAATGAAAGACTGAAGAAATGAAGCTTGCTTGCTTGAAAAATGTGAAGTATCCTGCTCTCTTTTTACCAAATACTTTAATTTCAAACAAGACAGATGGTGAGATTTCATTTCCTTCTTAGCAGCCTATTTTGCAGAAAACATCTAATTTTAGAACAATGCTGTAGGAGAGAAGTCCAGATCATACCGGAAAGAAAAAGTCCACAGAGAACTCCTGAAGGAGAAAACTTCGGGTCCTTGCTAACTTCTGAACAGGTTGACTAAGTCGCACTTGGTTCAGCTTCTGTGGCTTTGAAACCAGCTCAGATTAGACCAGGAGACACTATTACCTCCTAAGCAAGCTCTTACTGCAGCTAAACGTGGACTAATTGAAGAAAAAAACAAAATGCTGATTTACTTCATTCCATCCACTTCAGAAAAAATTAGGTCTTTAGTGCTAAAAGTGTTCCCACAGAGCCAGAAACAAACACAACTGGACAGAAAAAAACAGGGAAACTCAGCACGGCGGGCCTGCTGATCACTAACACAACCACACATGCAGAAGACACACACCAAAACAAAACACACGGCTAGGACTGCAGAGAGGCACTTTGTGATAGAAAAACACAGTTTGAGTCACACAGAGAAATGCACATCACTGCAAAGACACACAACTGCACAAAGAGACACACACTTACATTCAGGCAGATTTCGGAAATACAGTCAGATAAACGGGTGAATTGTTGATCATATTTGATCCAAAAATGGTAGTTAAAGTATCAAATGTGTCAAATGTAAATGAGTCACAACGGATTCATTGTCCTGATTTCTGCAAAATAAATCCGAGGACAAATATAATGTGAAATGGTGGGAAAAAAAGATGTACTTTTTGCAAAATTTCACACTTTTCTCTCGTTTAAAATCTCTAAGTGCCCATCTTCATAAAAATAAGACCAGTATTATAGAATGAAAACAGATCCGATCACAATCGATGATCAATCAGGACCCAGAACACATGGCACTGTTAAAAAGGAAAAAAGAAAAAGCACAATCACTGTACACACAAAAATCTGCAGGATAGTGAGGGAACACTGTCATTCAAAAACTGCATTTCTTTATGAACTAAAGTAATTTGTTTTTTTTTATTTTTTAAAAATGTAAAAAAGCTTTAGACACTGAACTTGTTCCAAACCAAACAAATTATTCCTTTAACAGATAATTAGGTTGTTTAGATTGTTAAACTAAAATGAAACAAACACAGGAGCATCCTTCTGAGCCTTCATGTCTGCCTTTTGTTTTTTCCTTTTTTTTTCAATGCTTAATGCGGTCCGTTTTTGGTAACCGATCCTCAAATGTTTGCTGTCTGAGACAAAAGAGGGAAAAAGCAATAAAACTTGAACGGATTAATAGAGCATTTTGAATTGGAAGGATACGATCATCAGTAGTGATTTTAAAAAGTGTAAAACAGAAACCCTAAATCTGAATTAAAAAGGATCCACGGAAATGTAACAAAGATGAGAGTAGAACAACAACAAACAAAACTAGGACAAAAGAAAACAAAATCATCTGGGACAGACAGCTTTCATTATTTATCAGCTGTGCTGTAAAGCAAACTGCTGAACATGTGACTGTGTGCAGAAGTGAAACACTGTGCAGATTTGCTGGAACAGATCTTTTCACATCGGTCCCACTCCCTGTCGAGCACATTTCCCTTTGTGACATCGCTTTGAGTAAAAAATAAAAAAAAATGTTTTTGCATTGCTGACACTTTCTCCTCCTTGAGTCAAATATTTTAAATGATTACATTTTAAAGTATTTTGACCTCAGAAGAACATGTACTGCCTTATGAAAAAGGAAAACAACAGATTTTATGGAGCAGTTTCTGTAGGAAAGTCAAAGCTGATTTTTCATGGCATCCTGTGGGACCTTTGGAAACAACTAAAAGCATTAATTCCCTTAAACCAGAGGTGTAATGAGCCTTTGGATAGCTACCTTTGATGTCCACTTGGCCTTCGATAAAACCAAAACACACTTCCTCTCCTCTCGCAAACTGCAAGGCAGCGTTAAGTCCAGCTTCTAACCGTGAAAGCTGAGTATCTCTGAAGGTGTGAAGTCAAACCGGCTTTATCTGTGGCTCTTCACATCGAAGAAATGGGTTGGAGCCAAATTATGTCCCAAAGGTGGGAGAGAGGCAGAGTAGAAGGAAAAGGAAGAGGTCGTGAGGTGTGATGAAGGGCTTTTTTAGCAAACGAGTGCATGAGCAGCGATAGCAGCTTGGGTGGAAGATGAGCTACAAGTCACCAGGTCTTACTTCAGTGTTCAATCTCTTGAAGATGATATCGTTTAAATTACATCAACTAAGAGAAAAAAAACACTATTGCTTTAGTTTTCTTGAGTTTTGTTTAATAACAAGAAAGAGCAGATCAAGAATACCTTTGTTCCCATGACATGCAATCGCTGCACCTCACACTGCTCCCTTGTAATGTCATGATTTGGCTCAAAACTGTTGGAAACCATAGTAACTATGTGATGACCATGACCGTTTCAGGACAAGATAAACCTTACTGTTTTATCACCTCTGCAGCAGCGAGATCTGTCAAATTTGATAGCGCTCCCATATGAAGGTCTATGCTCAAATAAACATGAAAAACTGGCTTTCCTGGGAGGCTAAGTGTCTGTGCGTTTTGTGTGTGTTTTCTGCTGTTTTTGTGTCAGTTTATTTTAGCAAAAAACATCTAAATTGTAGTCATTGCCTTTGGGAGGAACCACACGAGGCTGACAAGTCTTTATTTGTCAGTGGTTTCAACTGTGTTGTAAATGAAGCTGTACACTGTACAAAAAAACAAACAGAAAATCTCAAAGCCGCAAATGGCGTTGTATCCTATAGTGGCTACCCACCCCTGCCCTAGCCGCCTCACTCTACCATTCTGCCCCTGAAACCCAGGTCATAGTTGCACCTGACAAATTCCTAACCAAAAAAAAAAAGTTTCAAAATGGCACATTTTCTGTTGGTTTTCTCTCCATAGCAACGATTTTATTTTTTAGTCACTTTGGGGTGACAGACAAGGTCTGTGTAATTTTTAGAAGAATCGGCAAAAGTAATATTTTGGATTTCCTTGGCAAGGGAACGTTTCTCGAGAAGTTGGACGGTGATAGATTGGGAGGAGTTTACAGTTGTAAAGGGTATTAAAGGTAATTTCTTTTTTAATTCAAGATGGCTGCCCTTTCCACTTTATTATTTCAGATGTTACTTTAACTAGTTTTATGTTTAAATATAGTTTTTATTCTGCATCTATATTGTTACCTATTTTTTCTTCAAACATGAAAACACATTGTAGCTTTCTGTAGGTAAAACAATAAATGTTTTTCTGCTCTAAGTAGAATATCTGGATTTCTTGGTTTCATTTTTTTTAGAAATTCACATATTTTGAACATTAACAAGCAGAAAACTTTAAAAACTTTTAACACTATTGGGATAAGTACCTTTTTTCCTGCACCATCAAATACAGGATGAAATATTGTATTTTATGAAAAAAATCTATTTGTCCTGAATTGTGGCTATAAAAATAAACTGAAGTCATAAATTGCCCATTTTACATCATTATATTCATCCTGGACAAACTGGCTGCAGGGCAGGAGAGCTCAACTGCTTCTTTATGTTTTACAAATGAAGTGTCTACTTTTGAGGCTGCATATACATTCCTGTATACATTTTGATCATCTGTCTAGAAGTCACTGAAGTTGCATGGATGAAAATGGCTCAGGGCTACTTTTAAAAGTACATAGAGTATTTCTGAGACGAGCCTTTTGAATTCCCATTTAAATCAAAGCTGTGTTCTATGGAGGAAGACATGCAAATGTATTATAATAACAGAAAAAAATAAAATATATGAGGTTTTTATGAGATTTTGTCAGACTCCAGGACTTCTGCTTAAAGAAAGGTTGCCCATAAATTAAAAATCTGTTTGTTTTTTGGTAAAATATTGCTCTTAAATCGGGGATTTGATAAAGATTGAGTGGTACATACCAAAAGGTATAACATTCCCAATTTTTCATTCACAATAATTGTAAAACAACACTTTTGTATAATCTTTAAGTGATAAATACTTGCCAAAAACTAGATTAGGTTCTGCTCAAGCCATGTGGGCCACAACTAAAGCCTTAGTCATAGACTGTATGCGGGTAAAACAAAATGGGTTAATCTGTGAGGGTTAAACAAATAACCCGGCACAAAATATGAAGGTTGTAGACCGCTCTGTAAACACATATTGCAAAAAAGTTTGTGCACATTTTTTCTCCAGGTATACTGCAGGCGACAGGTTGTAGAGAAGACTTATACAACATGTAAAGTAGGGTGAAGTCAGTGAGAAGGAGGTGTGTCTTACATATTTTACATTCGTGGTGTTCAAGTGATAAGTGTACATTCCTTGTGTGCAGTCCAACTTGTATAGACATTTGTGGGCATTTGTGTATCGCCTGTACACACCGTGCGTGAGGCATTTGTGTGCAGTCAGTAAAGGGCCAGTACTCACACCTTACTAACGACAAGAGTGTGGAGTAAAACAGCATCACCCATATATCATAAGTATGTGAAACTTAAATCAGCCTTAAGCTGAGGTCACACCAAACGAGATTCACTCATGAGGTGTGTCCAGTTTCAAGTTAAGTCAACATACACATGCGATCAGAGGTCCTGTGGCGCTATTGCAATGAACTCAGACATGAAGACGTGTTTACAGATGCTTTTGTAGGTGGCCATACAAGTCTCAATGGAACTTTAAAACACACCTGCGCTCCTCTTAAGATGGGGTAGCTCTTCTCTACAACCCTCTATGGGCCAGACAATCCACCCGTACGGATCAGCTCTATGCACACTTCAAATTCTAAAAGTGACAGCTTAGGTCCAAATGAGTTTGTAGAGGGTTTGTAGAAGCCTTTTGGAACATTATAAAACAAAACCTGCAAGCTCACCTTGTTCCCTAAGGCTTTCTTGGGCGGGAAGTTGAAAGTGTCCACTTGTGGAAACTGTGCTCTGAGCTGGTTGTGGAGCTCCCTGAACTCTGTGTAGCGCCGGTACACGTTCCACTCGTTATCCAGGATGCGGATATATACCTGGGGGCAAACAAACATCAACATTGTCATTTCTATGATAATCAGGAGAAAGCCTATCAGATCCAAGTAAACAAATTCAGCATCACAGGGACCACAGCAAAGCAGCACTTTGGCACCAACCCTTTGAGAAGCTAACAAAACCAGCACTCTGGTAGCATATTCACAAACTGCCTCCATGTTTTTCATGGAGAATTGCAACAGAACATCAGGAAAAAAACTGTCTTTTGTTGCATTCTACATACTGGTCATTACACCCATACAAAAAATGAATGACACTGAAAGAAAGACTTTCTCTTATCCCCTGAAA
This sequence comes from Oryzias celebensis, assembly GCA_014656515.1. Taxonomy (NCBI): domain Eukaryota; kingdom Metazoa; phylum Chordata; class Actinopteri; order Beloniformes; family Adrianichthyidae; genus Oryzias; species Oryzias celebensis. Next base: position 55,127,188 of record BNCR01000001.1, read on the forward strand.
GTCTATTTTTACTTACAAACTGCAACACATAAGAGAAAGAGTACAGATGAGACTGTACCGCCACCATTTCCATGCACCATTAGCTGCTTTATTCAGACTCATGAAAGATGGAGGGAATGGAAAGAGAGGGAAAGATGAGCCTATTAGAGGAAAGAGAGGAAGAAAAAGACGGGTCCTTTTCTCGAAGCGCAAAACAGGCGATAAAGACAGACGAGAGAGGAGAATTTAACTGTAAAGTGTTTAAAGCAAGATTAAAAAAAAGAGTATTCAAACCATAAAAAACTAAAATGTTTGAAAATTCAGCCAAATGGAAGAAGTGGGTTTACCCCCATGTAGGTAAGGCTGCTAAAGTTATGCTTCCGTTAAATTCAGATTCACATTAATGATTTTTAATTCCACGGTTTGGTTAAATATTGATTCCTGTTTTACCTTTCCATCTTACAAAACTGTTTTGATTGATTAAGGTAAACAGATTTGACATAGCAGGAGTGCAACAACTTAATCGATAAATTGATTTATATTCCTATTGTCCAACCAAATCCGTCTGTCTGAGGCAAGTTGTTAATGAAATCAAATAGATTTGATCGATTTTGGAAAATACCATTGGGATTGAGGCATGGTAGGCTTATTTTACTGTAATGTAAAAACGACCGAGGTCCATCACAGCGGACAACAAACATGTGATGCAGCAAAAAATGATCAACCATTTTTCCAATGTGTGGAAACACTTCTGGCTCCACCCTATTGCTTCAATTGTTGCAGCATTTGGGGCTGTAGTGATGTTCGAAAGTTTGTGGTGTTTAAGTAAGAGCTGCAGGGACTTAGGTCTGCCTATCCCTTCGCCGGAAGGGTGATCCACATCACACTTGTGGGTGAAGGAGAAACACATTTCTTCATGTGGGTGTGCTCTAAAGCACAGAAATTTACATTTTAATTAAATAATGACTTTTTACTTTAAGATGATTTTTTTAAAGACATAAAACCAATGCTATGTATTGGATGAGTGCTGGCAGGTATCACCTAAAGTAGATGACCGACAACTATTGATGACGTCATTAAGAAGTAGTAACGTCCAAATTTGAAGACACTGGTTGTGTCCGAACTAAAAAAAATATAATAATATCTTATAATATATATAAGATTTTGATTTATTTTTATAAATAATCCACATTTTCATCATTGGAAGACAAAGGTTTCATAGTCCTTGTAAAGTCCTTATATGTAATAGGTTTTTTAACTTTGTGAAATTGGGGGCGTCATATTGGCTGTTAAAAAAAATTTAATGAGCATGACGTTCAAACTGCTTTTAAAACCAGGCCACTAGATAGTACCGCAGTATGTAGATTTTTTGATAGTTGGGGAGTAGGGAGGGAATTTGGCCAAAATGTATTCCATATCTCTCTACTTGAAAGGATAAATGTAGAGTTAGAGAGAAGTTGCCTTTGAATTCTGAAGCCTTTGAATTTTGCAAAGACCTGTGACCATACAGTGTGGTAGAATTTTCTGATAATGTTCCTTTTGTATTATTTTGGTTTGGAAAAACAACAGTGGGGTGAAATTTATGAAACTAAAATGTGAATAGATATGTCATTAATTTGTGTGTACTTGTTTCTTTGTACACATATTTGCTCTACATTATCTTGCAAGAAATGCAAGGAATCTGGAAAACTTCACTTGCACTGTTCAGTACCAGGTATTTAACTCTGAGCCACACTGGTTCAGGCTGAAAATGTCATGTTGTTTTATGGTCAGTGAATCAGATCATTCAAAATGGACCAATATCAAATATGAATCATATCTGCAACCACAAATTATGTGAATCGAATTGTTAAAATGAATGGGCCCACCCAGAAAAGCTTGTGCTTTAAACTTAAAAAAGTAAAACTTTAATTAAAGAAATGATGGGTTTTCACATAAAAACTAACAGGAAACAGTTTTCCCCCTAAAATGCACAAATAACTTGATGAATGGATCATACATCTTGTAAATAAAGATCCATTTAAATCCATTATTGGATTGTTAAAACTAAAGCCTAACACCAGACTAATCCAAAGTGAGAAGCTGCACCGCCTCTGAAAGGAACAGTTCAGTGCGTTCTTCACGGACTTCTCCGCCTTTTTGCACACAGCCTTTCTGAATTGTTTTAAATCATTTCAAACAAAAGGGAGGAAATCAACACACCCAAGGCAGAAACTGTATATGGTCTGAATGTCAGAAATGCTCGCCTTAGGCAGGGGGTCACATGAAGTTGAATGAGCATCGGTGCTTGTTTTTCTTAAGACTTGCACTCACGTTGATTCCTGCTGAAAGGCTTGGTTGAGCTATATTTACTCTGAAGAGCTCAGAATGAAGAAAGTCACAGCGACACATAAAAAAACAGCGGGCTTTAAAATAGCTGAGAACTGTACAGTGTTCCAGCTGCAAAGCTTTGAGTATCTAAAATCCCCAACACCTTTCCATCATCAAATACTGGATTTGCAGATTCCCCAGAGTTCCTCGGCGGGAAGAGAAAAGATTGTGGGGGTGAGGGGATTGAACTCTGCTTCTTCACACAACTGTTCCTGTCACTTTCCATGTGTACAAAATGGGTAAAACACTATGATTCCTTCCAGAAGAGACTGTGAAAGTGATTTTTTCCCCCTTAATTAAACAATCATCACATCTTATCCTCCAACTGAAACTCGTTAAAAAAAGCTATAAACAGTTTCATCATGTCAGCTGATCAAATGGAGAGTTGAAAATGCAGATTCTTACAGGTACACAAGTCTCGTGTTTACAAGAGAGAAAATACCCGTTTTTTATGGCACATCTGGTCATAAAGGGATGGTAGGGATAACTGTAGATAGGACCACCCCAACAAAGATCAAAGGTACATCAAGACCAGACCAGAACTTTGAGGAGATTCTATTAGTGAACACATCTGCAAAAGCCTTAATCACAACTACCCTTACTAGGCAAACCTGTACAGGGCATGCAGGTAGGCAGGAAATATCAAGATTATAGACCGTGCAATCAGATTCAGAAATCAGAATAGTCTTTATTGTCATTGTAAATAAAATACAACGAGATTGCGCCGTCTCCCTAAAATACAAAATAGCAACCTAACCAGAATGAAAACATTGATGCAAATGTTTTCTATGGGCATGCTCTGGCGACAGGTTATAGTATATCACGCGTACACCTTGTGCATATGGAATCTGCGCATGTCAGTACTTGCACCTTACTAATGACCAGAGTGTTGAAGGGAGCTGTACGACAGCATCACTTCTATGAGTGCATTCAACTTCCATTAGTCTTACTTCAGAATTAACTTACCACATGGACAACAGTTTCATTTTCAATGATGTCCTTTGAGGTGTTTGTACGAGCCTCAAGGCATCTACAAGACACACCTGTGCTCCACTTAAGAAGCGTCTGTGGGCCTCCACAACAACCCTCCATGGGCCCAGACAACCCAAAAAACCTGCAGAATCCACACAGGAGGACAAGACAAAGGCTTTCAATCTGCTAAGGTCAATGGTTCTAACTAGTTTCAATAGTTTTCCCACTAAATATGCCATCAGCTACAAACAAATGTTGGGCTCTTAACTTAATTTAGCTCATATTCCAATGAAGATGCTGTATATACACATTTCTGATTTCTTTCATTTTTAATTGGAAATACCTTAGCATGAAAGCCCCTATTCATAACGTGCTGCATGTACTGTTAGTCAGGGAACGTGCAACACATGCACTGATGATTTGATGACTCCTTCCATCAATTGACCGCATTTGTTGTGTGAAGCCTGGATCCTGCACATTAAAAAATACAATTAACCATCCAGAAAGCAGTGCTGAAAAAGAGCACAACATCTAAAGACTTAATCTGATACATAAGTATGTTCTTAATCCAGAAAAGCAGCTTTATTTAAATAAGGAGTCTGCAACATGAGGCTTTGGAGCCACATGTGGTTCTTTGACACCTCCATCGTTGCTTTCTAGTTAAAGAACAATAATAATGTTTTTGTTTGTAAAAGTAACTGAAGTAAATAATAAAAAAAAAAAAAAGTAAATTAACTCAAACTTTATTAAACCCATTCACAAACTGTAGGACAATCACTCCTGACTGCATCTAACATTCCAAGCAGCTTTGCGGTTTCCCAAAGTCTAACAAAACATTTTTTGACAGATTTCTGCGCTTACAGAACAACTATAATTCATACTTGAGGTGGACCAGACTATAAGGCAGAAATTCTGTTTTTGAATAAAGAGTAAGAATTTTAAGTGCACATTATGATTTCAAAAATAAAACGAGTGTTATTTGATTTAATTTATTTATATTTACAAATTTCTAGAGTGGTGGCACCACAAACGATCAAATACATTTTCTTGCTGCATTGAGATGATCGTATCAGGCGCAGGGTGTCTTTTGTTTGAAAGGAAGTCATGTAAACTCCTGTCAAAAGTCATAGGCTATCTCGTATGTGTTCACATATAAAGATATTCAGATGTTTATGTTTTTATGCAAAAACAAAAACAATAGTCAAAACTATTTATCACAATACTAACAACATAAAAACAAATCAGTTTATTTTCCAAAAGGTGAAGTTAGACTTTGTGGCTCCTACAAGGTTATTGTACATAAGAAATGAACCCAAATTTAAGTGCTGAAGGTGGCAGACCCGTGATGTAGCCAATGTGGTGCTTGTCAGTGCAGTCAGTGAGAAGTGGGTTAGAACTGGGTTTCAATTTGGTCACCATACTTAAAGTATACAAGTCAAAAAGAAGGACTAAAACGTACCCCCCAAACCTGAGAGGAGCTTGTTCCGTTTTAAGCAAAAACACAAGTAAATACACTAAGAAAGGTGATTCTTATATCCTGCCAACATGAATTCTCTTTTATGTATGCATGTTTACAAAACTGCAGCTTACTATTTTACCTCAGAGGCAAAATCTGGAATCGATGGCAGCAACTTGAAAGGAGACGTCATGACTCGACTTAAGCTGTCTGTAAGACGCTGGAAGCCCAGCTTCAATGGTGCTTCTGACATCCAATGTCCACTCATGAATGAGGTTGGTCTAATTAACTGATTCTCAGAAACTGTCTTCCAACACGTCCTTGAGGACACACTGTGTTCCCATCATTTGTGTTGGAGTCAGGATTTTCTGTTTCTTAAACATCTTCAAAACCTTGAAGAAATGAGGGGAAGTGTGCTGCTGCTGCTGCTGCTGGCATTGGGGCTTTTCAAGAGGAAAAAAGCACATTTCACTGTTCTTAGCCCAGAAACAGCAAGAGCAATTCTTACAGCATTGGTGCTTCCTTAATAAACAACAGATCTTTTGTCTTTTGTATAATAATTTATGCTCAAGTCACTTTAGTTTTAGACATCTTAGATAAAGAGAAAAGACAAAAAACAATGCGCTGTATCTTTGCTCGTCCTTCTGAAGGCGGGATTAAAACCGTATTTTTAATCTAAAATCCAAATGAGTTCAGTGACTTGTTGCATGGAGAGCTGCTGCATGAAAGGAAAGAGCAGTCAATGACAGAGGAGGCAGACGAAATGAAAGTTGACAAGGTCCCTAATGGATTGAGAACTCCAGCACAGGCTTCCACCAAAGTTTAGATCTCTTTTTCTATCTAAGGAGAATCCCACAATCTCTAAAGGAGTCTGGTAATCTGAGACCCAGAAAGAGACAGAATGACACCTTTGTTTGCCCAAGTTAACGTTTCTATAATTCGACACTTTGATAGCAGACAGGAAACTGCAGCAGTAGGTATACGTTTCTCTTTTCCATGACAAAGAAACACAAGCTCAACTTGTCATCAAATCTTTTGTGCAAGCTTTTTCTGTACAGTTGAAATCATGATTAAGGTTTAAAGTAAACAAATCCAAACGCTCTGTTATCTGAGGTTTCTACTGCAAAAATGTACATTCAACAGGACACACACTGATGGGTCTTCTACCAGAACGTCTACCAGGTTGAAATCTGGACTTTGACTTGACCACCTTGCTGGAAACTCTTGCGCTTTATGGTCAAAGAATCCATGTGCTGCAGTACAACAGGTATAAATGATGACACTTCCACCTCTGTGCCCAAAAAGTAGTTTGAAATGTTTCTTGTTTTTCACAAAAACATCTTCACTTAGATCTTGTCTGTCAAAATAACTATTTCTAGAAGTGTTCCAATGATCCAGACTACTGCACCTTTTTACATTTTAAGTTGTAAATTTTAACATGTTAGCTGAGGCCTGAAGAGTCAGGCCAAAACTGAACGAGTTCTGAAATTTCAAACAAACATTTTGCTTATTTGGAATAATTACAGTTTCACTCTTTTTTTGGTACAGAGACTTCTAATTTTTCTGAGTAGCATTTTTTCTTTTGCTCTTGATTCACAACAATTAGAATACCAAAAAAATATTTAAAACATGCAATTGTATCTTCATTATCTTAATATATCAGAAAAAGGACATGTTAAAAACACAATACAATAGTATTGTACAATAGTACAATAATCAGCAGAGTGGATCTTCAAACACTGTTTGCAATTGCAATGCTTGAATGTGAGAGTTGTAAACATGGAAGCCTAAAACAAGCGTTTACATACGGTGTGAACATAGCTTTAGTCACATGAACCAATGTGCTGCAGGTTTTTGGGTTGTCCGGCTCATGGAGGATTGTAGAAAGGAGCAGCCACATCTTAAGGGGAGCACAAGTTTGTCTTGCAGTTCCCTTGAGGCTTGAGGTACATCTTTAAAATGTGTTGTACATCAAAAAGTAAGGGTATCATTAAGTATCTGAAAGGCTAATAGAAGTTAGACGCACTTCTGACCTACAGGTGATGCGGTCATACGGTGTGCGTACACCACACTCTAGTCATTAGTGAGGTGGAAGTACTGGCCCTTTTTGCTGCTTTTGTACATTTTGTGCAGGTCACCAGGTTTGACCCTCTATTGCCCGCACACATCCAGTTTCCACCCATAAGGGCAGATGATGACGTTTGCTGTAAACTGCTTTTACATCCCTGACATGCTTTGTAAGGACAACACATCCGCATCTCCTTACTGATCCATCATTATCTGAGGGAAAATCTCTGCAGCATCCAAACCGCACGCCTAATCTTTCAGCATGGGAGCGTTGATGCCTCCAACCAAACCCGTCCTGAAACAGTGACGCTCTCTTTAATGAGGGTTCACAGGGATCCTGCCAGAGCGAGGTGATGGTTTTTGTGTTATTCTAAAGGCTCCACTGTGACCAACGCAGACCTTTTGTTGCCGTTTTAATAGCTTATGAGAATCTGTAGGAAAACATAATAACACCTTTGATGAAAATATCACCTCAGTAAGTCAACAGAACAGAAAGAAAGCACAGGGATTTCCTGAAGCGCTGGAGGGCTGCAATTTGAATTCTTTCATTTATAGACCGTTCTCTCAAAAATGAACCGTTTTCCGCCTGCAGCCACGGCAGAGCAAAGACGGGAGAAGATTTATTCATCATAAAGGCACTTGCATTATAATTGAAATGTGTCGGGACAAATAATTAATCAAAGTCTGAGGCACAGCAGATAAGCTTGACTCAGTTTTATCAAACTTTTGGCCCAGAGTTTTCGATCGATCGGAGCAGAATTGTCCAGTATGACCAAAGTATGTTCTGTGATTTGATTCCAAAGCTAAAATGTGTGGTTCTTGGAGACACAGTTTGCTCTTTGATGGAGCAGAATAACATCCATCCATCTTCTATTCCTGCTTAGTCATCCGCATGTCGTCAGAAAGAGCATCTTCAGCAGAAGACAGATGAGCTTCGCGCTATAAATCATTTATGACATTTCCAATAAAAAGTCCAGATCAGTCATGAAGAACAAAATTAGTCGCCTTTGAAGACTGAGCTTTATGTGTATCAGAGGATTTTAGAAAAACAAAAAGAAAGGCTCATCTTTTGTCTTCTGTCTTTAAAAATCTTGATTTGATTTTTTAAAGTTTGATTTGATTTTGCCTCCAGTTCCACAGATCAGAGATGCTTCTTTAATCAAGCCTCAAATCCTGCTTTCAGGAATTGTCTGTTCCTTTTTTTAATTTAACTTGTACAGTTTCTTTCTTTTTACAGCTAAAAATAAATTGCATGTTAACTTTAACATTGGCTCAAAGTACCCAATAATTCTCCATCCTTAAACCATCTTCTACTGGTTAATAAAACTCAACTCATTACCCAGTTAAAATCTGGACTTTATCTGGACATTATAAACTGAATTATTATGACTTATACAATGAATCCCAGACTTCAGATCAAAAATTTGTTTTCATTCGAAAAGTTTTAAATGTGAAATACAAATATTTAAAAGAGTTTAGATATTAAAAGTTAAGCTAGTTTTGTGCTTTTTGACCCATCATTTATAGTTTTCATTACACAAAAAAAAAACAATCTCTACAATTTTTTGGTAGAAAAATCAACCTGATCTTCAGGATTTTTTTCAAAAGTTTATAAAAGAAGCCTGAAGCTTCTTGGATTGGGGGAAGTGTCACCTAATACTTCATGAATGAAACTAAGGCACAAAATTCACCCAGAAAACAGGTTAAATTCTGAAAAAGTGTAAAGTGCAGTTTGTCAACTTTCAAGGTTTAGATTTATATTTTTATAAATGTATGACATCTTAAATTCTTAGTTCTGCGTTCACTTTTATTCTTTAACCAAATTTGTTCACTTTCTAGCAATGGCTTCCAGAATCTTTCCATAACCTTTCACTGAGTTTCCAAAACTAAAAATAAAAACATCTCAGTCTGATCATTGTAGTTGGTGTCGCTAAACCAAACCAAGACACATATTATTTTTTAGTGCAGTTGAGCAATTATTTTTTTGTGCGATTAATTAATAATGACCTGTTATTCATAATCGAACCAACTATTTTCTGTGAAAAGCTTCATTTTAAGATATTCTCATTTAAATATGTGAAATTGTGACACGGGACAAGAGTCAAAATCTAAACAAAAAAGTGGCTTTATGAAATTTTTCAGAATAACAGATTTCCAATCTTTACTTTTATGGCTAATTCAGAGAAAAGATATAGTAAAAGAAAGTAGTGAAAGTAATGCTTTTTTTTTCTAGCAAAGTAAACTAATTTAGCCACAACCTGAACGTAAGCATCCAGCAGGTCACCCACAGACTTTGCTGCTTTATGCCCAATAAAATAAATAGACAGATCATACTGGCCAATATTTAATCTTTCCCCAACCTTTTGCTTTGTAATGTTTATGGATAATTTTACAATCCATATCCAATAGCAAGTTGAAAGCTCCATGTAAAGTTAATGAAGCAGTTTTAACATCTTAGACAATGAAAAGAGAATCCGACCTCCTGCTAATTTCTGTGGACTTAAGTAGGTAACAAACACTGCCAGGCAGCTTTGTGAGGTAACACCGTGAAATAACTCCAGAAGAAGATCTGAAAGAGCAGGTCGGTGGACAGATAATTGCAGCTCATGCCAGAGGTGAGAAATGCACGGACCATAACGACACTTTGCTCCCTGCTTTACTTCCCACAAAAAAATTGGTCTTCTGCTCCTCAGCCTGTCCAGAAGGAATGTGTAGAAGGAAGAAGGAAAACCTGCACTTACCAAATTCTGAAGCAGGGACGCCCCAATGATGGGTTCAGTTGAAGCAAGTCAGGTACGTTCTAGTTTAAAATTTAAATCAAAAATGAGTTTTATGATAAAACTTTCATTTAGTTGAATTTAAACAATAAGGTATCGAAATGCTGTAGAGACTGGAGTTTGACATGAAAAAGTCAAACTTTTTCAGTCAAAACTCAAGACCTTTATACTTCACTCAGCCTTCAGATTACTACAAGAACGTGAAGAACCACATGAAACGGGTTTCCATGGTGAAGCTGCAGCATCCGAGCTGCACATCACTTATGCAAGGCAAATATTTGGTAGCAGTGATGTAAATCACGCCACTACTGAACTACAGAGAAGAAGAAAAACATTCTTTGCAGTGACGAATGATGCCTTCATCTGGTAATCTGACGGACGAGTTTAGCTGCTGGCATGGAAATGTCATTGACATCATCCTGATGATTGTGAAGTTTGGTGGGGGGAGGATTATGGTGTGGGGTTGTAATTCAGGAGCTGGGTTGGATCATTTTGTTCCAGTGAAAGGACCTTTGTTTTCTTCAGTAGACTTTAGACAATTTCACGCTCCAACTTTATAGAAACCATTTGTGAGAAACTCTGAGAATCATACCTTTAAACTGTGCTTGTGAAGAACTCTGTGCACGAGTATGCTAGGGGGCAGAGTTGTGGACTTGAGTTACAGGACTTGCGGAATCAACAACGACCAACTTAATCCAACTCTTGAAGTTACACAAAGATCGGTAAGAAATGAAAGTTGACAATAGCTTTTCGCCTAATCGCTACCTGCAGTTACACAAATAACTGTAAACTCTCAGTTAACATTACATTGTGTAGGTGAGCAGCCAGCTCTGTGTAATCACAGAATGGACACAGGTAATCACCTGTGTGACATTTCCACTGAAATAACCATTGACATTTCCACAGCTCAGTCAGTTCCCAAAGATCTGCACCAGGTAACGATCTGGATCGTCGCATATACCAGTAATGGGCGGGACACAAGCGATCATAGTGAGACAGACTCACAGGAAACAGTCAGGACTGCCGGCAGGGCCATGAGGGCGACTGGACTTGGTTTGAGACTTCTGGGAGCTCAGCTTTAGTTTCATTTTACTTCTTCAGAGAGGTGCTGCAAAATTGGAAAAATAGCATTTTAGGGGGTACTCCGTACCGATTTGCATTTTCAAAACTGTTTTAAGCATTCCTTTCTCTTAGTTTCTATAGGTTTTTTTATAGATAGATAAAGTGTTGAAAGGACTTGAAACGTTCAATGACTTTGAGGTGATTTGAGGCTGGTTGGGCCTTGACCTGGGACTTGACTTAGACTTGCCTACTTTGACTTGGGACTCGACTTGGACTTGCTTGCTGTTGACTCGGGACTTGAGGACAACATCACCTGTAAGCCATAAGTGCATCTAACTGCCATTAGCCTGTAGAGCCTGCAAACGGACCAAACAACTTGCGTAGTTACGAAAGATTGCAAGAGTTTTGAACACGCGAGCCAGAAATGCGCATTGTAAAAGATCGACACCAAGCCTGGTGTCAACATAGCATTATGAATACTTAGCAGTACACCTACCACATGCACAAAAATGGTAACGTTCCATTTTCATGACATCCTTACAGGCAGCCGTACGAGCCTGAAGGGAACTGAAAGACACATCTGTGTACCACTTAGATGCAGCTGATTCATCTTTATCAGCCTCCATGGGCTCGGACAACCCAAAAACCTGCAGCACCCACACGGCTGAATGTGACAAAAGCTTAAACCTGCATAAACACTCCCAGAAGAGATGAAACAGTTGTAGCTGCTTATGCTAGATTAAACCCTATGGATTATGAATGAAACATCACTGAATTCTATCTGCATGTACAGGCTGATTTAGAAGAAAAAACAAAAACAACGTGTATCTACATCAGGGGTAAAATAAACAGCCACCTTAAAGCAAAGCAGCCTTTACCTCTTCACAGATCACTGTAGGCCAAAGCATTTACCTAATTAGGCAGAAAATGGATCCATTTAGACGAACTGAGAGGACAGAGTCACAGCAGCAAAGAGCAGGAGATGAAACTCATCAAACTCAGGCAGGAGAGCCCTTTTTAACATGCTGGGGACAGATTTATCACCAGCCATTCTGCTTCCACAAAACACTAAATGGTATTTGTAAAGAAGCCTTTCTGATGGTATAACAAATCCAATCCTACACAACCGGCTATCACATTTAAAAACATACAATCACCAGAAAAAAAAACCTTCCCTTTGGACGATGGGGGAAGACTTTTAAATCTGTAAACTGCTGGAGTCATTGAGAAGACTGATCTAAGAAATCAGGATTCAGAAAACACAAAAACATCAGAAAGATACAGGTAAATAACTTTACTCAAAATCAAAAGTTCAACTGGAAAAGTATTTAAATAAAAGCGGAGGAAAATGCTTAAGATCTGCATATGATGAAAAATCCAGGAGAAGAGGCCTGAATCTCTGGGAGAAGAAGTGGAACAAAGAAAAGAAAAGTGGAAGAAAAAGGAAAACGCAAAAGAGAAACAAATGATACAAGGCTTTAATAACTCTGTCTTTTTACCATACAATAGGCCAACTGATTAGGTTTAAAATCCTGATTTGCAATTGAAGAATGATTGAGTCTTCAAAGACAAGAACTGATTAAAGAACAAAAGTTCTGTTGATGAACTTTTTTTCTGGCAATCATTGGTGTCAAAGAGCCTTTGAGTTAATTTCTTTCCTTACAAACCCCCAAATGTGCTCAAATATTCTCCATATTTTAGCCTATAATGTAAATAATGAATATTCTACAACTTTTCTGGGGATAAGCCTCTAAAAGGTAAAGGTAAGTCCTTCATCCACAGGAGAAACAAAACTTTTAACAGTAGCATGAAACCCCGAAGGTCAAGAAAACTTTTCTGAGTTACTTTTCCAATCCACTTCTGATAAAATTCACCTGAATGTTGACTTATGTGAATAAATGGGGTGCTTTCATTTGTCTGTAAAATGTAGCAAAGGAAGCTTCCGATATTTCAGCTTCGTCTCCACTCTTTCAAATGCAAACAGAGGAGCTAACAGAGAGAGTGCGCACATTTTATCGTCCAAATGTAAAAGAAGATTACTCTGTTTTCAGGCTGAATCGAATAAAATGTCACATCACACAAATCAAATGAGAAAAAAGGACTCCAGCTTCCAGCTGTCCATTAACGCACGCAAAAGAAGCTTTTTATTGAAGCTGGGTTTGGCTGAATGAGAAGGAATGACAAAAATCAGAACGCAGGACAGTAAAATGCTTCTATTAAAGGTAAAATCTGCCAGGAGAAGCAGGCTGAATGTAGAATTTGCATAATGTGTTGGCTGTTAAAGCGCTAGAGCGGTTCAGACCATCCAATGTGAGCTCCTGACACAACATGACGTTACTCAATGAGACGCAAACGACCATTTCTTTTGGACTCTAATCCTCTACAGCAAACCATTTGTGCATCATTTGTAGCTCCACCCATTTTACTTGATTTACTTTCAGGATTTTTATTGATTCTCATACAGAATGTACATTTTTAAGACATGGCTTAAAAACAAAAAAAAACATAGAAAAATATTTTATATATTTTATAATAATCACATAAACACTTATTGGGCCAATCCTGTGGTTTTCAGATTTGAGCAAAATCAGACGTTGCATCCCTTAAAGCAATTGTAATTGGCTGTTTGTTGACCTTGTCAGTCAATCTGCTCCATGCTGTGTCTCCTGTAGAAAATATGTTCAGTTTGTCAAATTCAAATAAATCGTTGATAATGATCAGATCTTCTGGTTCTAAGATCCTGGACTTAATTTTTTCTACGAAGGTTTGAACTTTGAAAGTGTAAGCAAGAGAGAAAAGTGTAGAAATGCTCTTGTCTGTCTGATAAAAGTGTATAAAGTGTGAAGCTTTGCAGCCTTAAAACGTCTTTAATCCTAGTTGAGAAAATAAACTCAGCGATCAATGAGGGAACACTGCAATATATTACTTTCCTTATTTTGATCAGCGCTATATATTTCAAGCTTATTATTTAAAAAAGAAATGCCCTACTAGAAGTTTGCTGGTTGTGAATGGATCACAACATTTTACTGCTGTAGAGTAGATCAGATTTTGGCAACTTTTTCGTAAAGTTACAGAGATATTCACAGATACACAGATAGTCTTACAGGCTCAATAACTTTCAATAAATGTTTAAAATTGACAGCAAGGGTCTCTATTAGTTTTTCTTAACGGAATGACCTTCAACTGCATTTGAAAAAAAAATTATTTTTAACTTTTATAAATTTTTACTAGCGAGTCACATCTGATTTTAAATATTCATGGTAAAAACTACAAAACAAAACTCTTCTGTTTCCCTAAACACTAAAAAGAGACCGTCAGTTTATACCTGTTATAAACACACACACCCCCCCAGTGGAATGAAGCCGTCTCCCTTTTACATCTGTCTCCTAATTAAATCTAAATTCAATCATAGATTATTGATACCCGAAGGTAAACTGAGTCAGTTCAGCTACTGGCGGAGCATTTGCTTGCAGTCAACAGATGGATCAAAGTTTAAGAAAAAGAAATGATTAGAATTCGTTGAAAATCTTAAAAACAATTAAAGATATTGATAAACAATGACACACTGGGAGCAACTTGGAGTAGAGGAATTGATTCATAGAGCCAGTTTGTGACCAAACTGACCCCAAAGGCCGTAACTCCGCCTCTTAATAACCCCGTTAGCAGCAACTGAGCTTGATCACCTTCTGGTTTGTTTTTGAAAAGGATCAAATTACAGGTTTGCTTAGACAGTGAATAGAAGATTAAACAGAGTAGAAAGCCAAAGGGACGCTCGCAGGGCGTCGTAGCGACACAATGTCAGGAGGTTAACTGTGCATTGATGATTCAGGTCAAAACCTGAACCCCTGCAGGTCTGAGGAAGACATAGAAGGGCCTTTTTATTATCCGTCCTACTTTCTTCTCTGCTCACAAACTACAGACGCAGCGAGATTTTTAATCAGTCAAATTCATTTCAAGTTCTTCAGAACCAGCAGGCGGTAACCAGAAATGAGAACCCAGTCCGAGAGCTGGAGGCCGCCCAGGAAAAAACGTCTGATTCAGGAGGAAAAGAGATCAAAAGGCAGCTCTGATTTCTTCTGTGACAAGCTCTTCTGGGTTCTGTTCTTTCTCTTGTCTCCATAGCTGTCAGCTCATTCTTTCTTGTCCTTTCGAAAGGCTCGTCTGAAACCTCAGTCATAGTGGAAAACTGTCTCTCTTTGCTCATTCATATGTAGGAAGAAGTCGGAGTGAGAAGGAGCTGTCAGCCAGCGAGCAAATGATGGAGGTCAAGGACAAAGAACAGAGGATGAGGAGTGAACAAAGGAGAAAGACGGATGAAAAAATTAAACGCATAAACATAAAAAAGGAGGATACATTAAAACTGAAAGCAAAAACTAAGAGAAATTTAGAATCTGAAGCTAAAAAAAGAATTCCTCACAACCTGAAGATGAAATTAAACTTCTGGAGGCCAAAATAGAGATCATCCCCCAAAGGGTCACCATCAAAATCTTAATCCTCATTTCACCATCCCTTAAGGGATAGGCCAGCATCCCACCTCCCTGTATTGCACTTCCACCTGTCCAGACAAGCCTTTGAATTTTTTCAGGAGGGCGGCTCGCTGGTGTCGAACCCCAGCAGGACACGGTTCTGTCTGCTGGGCATCTCTCCCAGCAACTCTCCCAGATTAGAGCAATTTTCCTAAAGGACGTTGAGGGAGAAGCAGAATGAAAGTGTGACCCTTTGTTTCCTGTCAGATGCTTTCATCGAGTTTCTTTAGACAGTTAGGAGCTTTGCCTCATAATTGGCAGGTAAATCTGTTTGATAATAAACAGAAAATGCGTCAACGAGAGTTTGAAAAATTAGGTCATCTTGCAATGATCCTTTGTCCTGAAGCTTTTCCGCTGTGGATCAACAGAACTATTTTAGGTCCTGCAGAGGGATTAGGGCATCCTAATCCTCAAACGCAGCATCAGCGCCTGATGGTTTCTGAACAATTGTCAGTGGATAATGATTTTAAACCTCAAAACATTTTTGATGCTAAATTTAATAGAAAGCACGGCGGTGGAGGTATCATGCTGTTTATTCTGGATCTGGTAGAAAATTCTTTTTTTTAAAGAAAAAAAGTATTGGTAAAAGTATTCAGAAAAGAAAACCGTGGCACTTTGAAAGATTCACAAAAGAAAGCTTTAGTCAAGAAGAAGGAACCTGAACAACTCAAAACATCTTTTACAGGTACAGGTGGGTCTGATCTCCAACAATGATGAGATGGCCTACTTAGAGGAGATCAAAAACTTGGACGCATGGTGCCAGGTCAACAATCTTCTCCTCAACGTCAGCAAAACCAAGGAGTTGAGTGTTCTTCACTACAAAGCAGGTGAAGAACTACCAGGCCCTCACAATCAACTGGACCCCAGAGGAGAGAGTGGACAGCTTCATATGCCTAGGTGTTCACACAACACAGGATCTCACATGGTCCTGCCATGTTAACACCCTGGTAAAGTAGGTTTTCTTCTTTCTTCGTCTTCGCCACCTCAGATGCCTGAAGAATTTCAAATTGCCCTCAAAGATGCTAAAGACCTTCTACAACTGCACCATTGGAAGCATAACTGACACTAAGTATCACAGCCTGTATCGCTGTATCCTCTAGCCTTGAAAAGTAAATTGCCATCAAACCCAGTAGAAGAAGAAGAAAGCATTTGTAGTCCTTTTTGTAGTCGTTTGTGGGATCGTGCAGTCCTTATTCTTAGCATTTCTTTTTCTTCTGTTGTTTTTTTAACAATTAAATAAACGTTTTCATTATGGTAAACATTTTCAGTGTTATAAACATTATAAAAGGTTATTATTGTTGTTAACATCCATAGACATACTTTGACTGTAAAACGCTTTAGCGGAAGTGATATAATAATTCTGAAAGCGCAGTAAGATTTGGTAGCCGTTAGAGGTCAGGCTGCAACGCTCTTGGACTCTTCTCTCAGTTGAGGTTAGGGACACATTTCCATGCCTTAAAGCCCAATACAGAAAGGACATGAAGGAGTTTCTTCCTGCGGGGCATTCGGGCCCTCAACTACCAAACACTGTATCTGTCTTCCTGGACTCCAACTATACACAATTTAAATGAAGAACTAATCAAAAATGCAATTTTAAAATCAATTTTCTTTAGTGGGGCAACAAAGTTTAGTCAGCCACCAAGGCCGAATCTGCAATAGGTAAGCAGCTTGATGTGAAGAAGTCAACTGTGGAAGCAATTAGTAGCAAATAGAAGACATAAGAACACTGATAATCCATCTCTATCTCCATCTCTCGACCTGCAGAGAGCTGGGACCAAAGTAACAAAGGCTGCCACCAGTAACACGCTACGCCGCCAGGAAATCAAATCCTGTAGTGCCAGTAGTGGTAGTAGAGAGCATTTGGATGATCCAGAAGAGGATTGGAAGAGTGTCATATAGTCAGATGAAACCAAAATATAACTTTTTGGTAAAAACTCTACTCTTTGTGTTTGGAGGAGAAAGAATGGAGTTGCGTTCAAAGAACTCCATCTCTACTGTGAAGGATGGATACATTATGCTTTGAGGCTGTTTTTTATGAGGGACCAGGACGGCAGGTGTACAGGAAAGAATGAATGAAGCAATGTATTTTCAGATTTTGAGTGAAAATCTCCTTTAATCAGCAAGGGCATTGAAGATGAAACGTAGCTGGGTTTTTTTAGGACGAAAACATCCCAAACACGCTGCCCGGGGAACAAAGGATAGGCTTCTTAAGAAGTCTTTTAAGGTCATTGAGTGGCCTAGCTAGTCTCCAGATCTCAACCACATAAAAAAATCTTTGGAGAGAGTTGAAAGTCCATGTTGCCCAGCAACCGCCCCAAAACATCATTGCTCTAGAGGAGATCTACATGGAGGAATGTGCCAAAAATACTAGCAACAATTAGTAAAAACCCTATGAAGACTGCTGTAATTGTCAACAAAGGGTATATAACAAAGTATTGAAAAATACATTTTTTAAAAATTAAAGATTTAATTTTTTTTCTCTTTTTGTTGCTCATGTTGAGGTATATCTATTATGAAAATTACAGGCCTCTCTAATCTTTTTAAGTGGGAGAATTTGCCCAATTGGTAGCTGACTAAATTTTACCTCACTGTACATCTCATCCATCATTAGTAGAATGCCGAAAGAAAATGTTAAAATCACCACAAACAAAATTTTAATTGAAGCTGGTCTTTAAAGTAACAAAAAAGCCTGATTAAGCCAAGTTCTTAAAAAATGTCAGTTTGAAAAGGTATATTTATTCTTATTGGCAGTTTTATGTCCACCAAATCAGAGCTTCCTCTCAACAGCCATCCATTCTCGAGGGCCATTGAAAGACGATGAACTTAAACCTCTTGGTTGTTTATCACTGTGCATGAGAGCAGTGACTAAAGTGTCTAAAATGGAAATGTAATGTAAATGGTGCTGATGCTGGGGTTGATGAGGAGCCAGAGCTGCAGAGTGCAGCAACAAAAGCAGGCTTCCCAAGGGTGTTTAATCTCTGACTGATGGATGTGCAGCCAAGGATGCGTTTGTAATTATCATCATCATCTTTGTAAAACATTCATCATTGCCATCATCAACCTGATATTTATCTTCGTCCATCAACAGCCAGCCGACATGCGGGTGTGCACGAACACACTGATGAGATCCTGATCAGCACTACCTTCATTCAGAAGCGTGCGGTTCATCCATCTTTGGGAGTTACACTGGGACAAACGGACGACTCCCAGCACTCCCTCAAAGTTCCTGTTAATGCATATGGATGGTTCGGCTCATCTGCATTGCTGAAGAGGCCCAGCTCCGTGTGTGTTTGAGCCTTCGGAAAACCAGAGCGACTCAGACAGAAGGGATACAGCTCCCTGCCCCCATAGTAGCACAAAAAACTTTAGAAATGGGGGGGGGGGGGGTCAAAACTGCAGTTGCTAAATTATTATTACACTTTATTACACAATTTTTAAAATATTTTAAATAAAGTTCTAAAAAAAATTCTCATTTTTAATTACTTTTAGTGGTTACAAATTAAGAAGTAATTTCTTTGTTTATACCAGCTAAAAGAAGCACTTTTTACTTTTAAGTTGTAATTTTTTTTGACCAATTAACACACTATTAGTTGTAAACAAACAACCTGTATATGCTTTTTTAAATGAATAATGCAGTGACAAAAGAGCACTTTACAATTACTTTACTTTACAATATGCGGTACAGACAACAGTTATAAATTTTGTAGTACATGACAATTATGAATTTCGTGCTACGAACATTACGTCTTATGTGACAGTTGTAAATTTCATAGTTCATGTGAAAACTGAAGTGTGTGTGTGACAATTATGAATTTTATAGTGCACATGACAATTATAAATGTTGTAGTACATTTGACAATTTTGTATTTTGTAGTGCATAATAATTTCTGAGTACACATGATCATTATAATTTTGTAGTACAAAGGAGAGTTATAAATTTCATGGTAAAGTGACCATTATAATTGCTGTAGTACATGTAACAATAAACGTCGTAGTACATGTGAAAATACAAATCTTGTTGTACACATGACAACTATGAATTTCATAGTACACGGGACTATTGTAATTTTGTAGTACATTGAATAATTGTAAATTTTGTAGCACTGGTGTACACACCAACTATACATTTTGCAGTACTCTATATTTCTATCTATCTATCTATCTATCTATCTATCTATCTATCTATCTATCTATCTATCCCCCTACTTTGCCCATCTAACAAATGACAGAAATTACCAGCACTTACAGGTTTCAAATGGCGGCTCTCTGGGGTACCACCACAGAGCACTGCAAACAGCCTCAACCATTAAAGGTGTCAACAAGGACATCTCCATTATTCATGGAGCATCTGATTTATATGGTTTCACATACTGCATATTAAAGACTTGGGTAGCACTGTGACAGCAAAGACGCTTTATGTAAGTGTTATTAATAGAAACTGTCCATCACTTTCCTCTCAAGAGCAGAGATCAGGTACAGTTTAAGGACCTGAGCTCTACATGAACACAAGGATGCAGCTACTAGGTTATTTAAATGTAGAACAGCGACAGTGCTGTGGACAGATGGGCCTGTGTTGTTTACTCTGTCAGTTCAATAGAGCTGCAGAGTGAAGGACAAAGAAGAAAGTTGCCGTAAACATGGTTTCAGTCTCATTAGCAAAATTAAAAACAGTGAAGTTTGTTCAGAACCCTGGAGTTTGTGCTGAAATTACAGGCTCAGCTTTTTCTGGATCAAAGAGAATCCCTTATGTGAAGTATGCGTATGAAGTTAATGTATGTGGAGCGCAGCCACTCAGAGGTGCCAGCTCGTTAGCTTATAACTCACTACAACTTGGATGGAATGTGTGTTTTGTGCAGAAGTTTTCAATCAAAATGAGGCTTGATGGGTTTGCGTGTTTTAAATGCAGAACAAGGTTCACACGGAGGAGAAAGGAATCTATATCCTCCTCTATCTTCACGAGAATAAGTAAAGACTGATTTATTCCAGTTCAGGAAGCATTTGGGTGTCTTTTCTTCATTGTTTCTTACGCTGCTCTATTAAGTCACTGTGTGTGTGACTTCGTCACATTTGTGACAAGTTCTTTCCGGCACTGGAACAAAAAGCAAATTCAGCATCATTGATGTAAAAAATACTTATTCCTAATGATTCGTGTTTTTGAATCCACAGTGGATCATATCAAAGATGCAAGAATGGGAGTAATTGCTTTTTCACTTGCTGTTCAGCATCAAAACTGCTTTCATCTGTAAGGCACAATTCCCATCTGTAGATCAAGTGTGTCTTTGTCACATTTGTAAATATACATTTCTTTGTTTATTCAAGTATTTCTGTTTGTCTTCTTCTGTTCTGTCAGAACCTCCATGCGTTCAGTCTGAAAGTCTCTGGAGGCCTTGATCACAACTGCCCTTACAGGTGGATGCAGGTTGTCTGTGGGTGAAACACGGTCAAACCTGTACGGATTTTTACTCTCTTTTTATTTAAACCCCCCAACAACCCACCAAATCCTGTGAACAGCACAAGAATTGCTTTTAACTTTTTCAGAATTTAGGAAATTAGACAATCAGAGGGTAGTTTGCTTGGACATCCTACGGACAATTATGTATCACATGCACAGCCCGTGCGTGCGCATTTATTCAGGGTCAGTAAGGGACTAGTACTTGCACCTCGCTAAGGATATTGGTATGATGCGGCTACGATCTCCTCGTAGAGGACAGTGGGCACCTGTGTGCCAAATACAGGCTTGCCCATTTTTCACCCGCAGACAGCCCATGTCAACCATGTAAGGGCATTTGTTGTGCCAAAGATTATGAGTCTTACATGAAGAGACCTAATATTTGACTGAGTGTCAACTTTAAAGATTTAAGAGTTGTAAAAATATAAATAAAAAATATGTATTCACTCTCATTTATTTATTTATTTATTTTTACGTTGCTGTAAAATCTAATAATGAAAATAGTTTTTAGGGATGCAGAAAGACCATGTGCCTGGCTTTGTGTTTTAACAAGTTCTTTAATGGTATTTTAATGAAATTTACTTAAAATAAAATTTCCATTTTAAAAATAAAGTTTAGGACTTCAATAACTTTGTGACAGTTCAGCCTGACTGAACTGAACTGAGCTGAATTGGAAAAGATTCCGCGTTTTCAATGAGAGATTTGTTTCGTTTTTTTTGTAACTTGTTTATTAAATATCCTGTACTAAAAGCTAAATTAAATTTAAAAACTGATTGAAAATTGTGTTTACCTTTTTTAAGTCAGATAATCATCAGATTGCATGTATATCCTTAATTTAAAAGAGTGAAGATATCAATAATATACATTATATATATATATATATACATAAAAACTAGTGTGTATTAGCAAAGACTAAAATAAACAAAGTTACCGTTTCTTTGGGTTAATTTTAGCAAGGATTGCTAATTCTTATCAGTAAAACTCCTGTTAATTCCCACCATTTAAGAGCCGTAGAGTTACCAACAAAGAGCAGCAGCGAGTAAACAGCTACCTGCTATCATTCCTGACACATTCTGTAGTGATGAAAAACATCGCTGGGGGGAAAACATGAACTTGTGCTCCTCAGCACCATGTTCCTCTGGTTGTTGCTTACAACATAATAAGTCCGGATTTGACGCTGAAGCAGTTTGAGTTGACTCTGAGAAATTAGACGTGCCTCTGCGGCATCGACATCCGAGTCCTGACAACTCAACTCTGCGTGATGCCAGACAGTTCGTTTCTGCTCACAACAGCACTGAAGACGATTTCAGTGACTGTGAAGGCTCAAAAAACCACAGAATGTGGCACAAAGAATCGGTACAAAAGACCAGAACTTTTGAAAGGACTCTGTAAAGTGTGTTGTCTTTGAATGAAGGCACATCCAGCGGAAATGATGGAGAAACTTTCAAGAGATGTTTGATTTTAGGTCATCAATAAAACTCATTTCTAACTGAACTTCATCAATAAACCAGATGTTTCATTAGAATCTAGAGAAATGCATCACAAAGGGTCATAATCAACGGTTTTCTGTTAACTTGCTGAAAATAATTAAAATTAGGCTGAATAAAAACACTGCTTTAATGATGAACGTTAGTTCTGATATGTTAATATTTACCTTGTTTTTATTTTTTGTTTATGCCAACTTAACTGTACATAAAAAACCTTTCAAAATAAAATAAGCGTTAAACAAGAGGCGTCAGACAGAAGACAGTAATGTTATTATATCTGTTCCATCTACATCTGTACATCATCACAAGAAGACAACATATAATTCATAAACAATATTTTATGACTAGATTACAACCCCTTCCCAAACCAATCCAATTCACCAATTTACAAACTGGGCAATCCTTATTGTGTTCCATCATTGTAGCATATCTATCTAATGAATTATCCTTAAGCTATTTTTTATTTCTGTTTGTGCATTTTTTAATACGATATACAATTAGTTGGATTAGTTATTGATTAACAGAAACAAACAAAAACAAATACAGATTTTATGTCAAATCTGAATCATTAAATATAGTGATTATTAACTAAAGTCAAGTAGAGCTTGATTCATTGCTTGAAAAGGAGTGGGAAGACGTGAATTTATGTAATCCTACCCCGACTGAGTTACTTCATTATATAAATTTTGATTTATATAGATTTTATAGATTCATCTCTAAAACATTTCAATATTCATTATTACACATTATATAATGTTAAAAAAAACAACAACAATACAAATAAATAATTGGTGTGTTATTTATTGTCTTCCTTTAGAAAAACTGCTGTTTTATTAAAATAAAGACCTTCTCTGATCATCTTTTGATCTATTTTCAAAGCATTCCCAGTGTTCTAGGAATTAGGATTATCCCATTTTTAGCCACAACTAAAAAAATAAACAAAAACTGTCATTTTCTGAAACATAGTTTCTACAGAAGGGTAAAAGTTCATTAGAAGTTCACCCTTCCCGTCACCCACAACTAACAGGTGTCTTTTTTGTGTTCTCCTGTCTGCTCACGGTCCCTCACACACCCAACCTAAGATTTCTGGTGCAACAAAAATGGTGAGCATTATTGGAGCTATTCAGATTCCATCTAAAATGAGGAAATGAGTATTTTCTACGTTACAAATTTGACCTTTTTAAACTTCGCTTTATTTTGGTCTGCTCCTGATTTACATTGAATTAAATAAAAAACACCAAAGACACAAATTTAATCAGAATGGGTCTTAAAATCTCTTTTTTCTGAAAAGTGAGATTGTGTGGGACCAGTTTAAGAACTTGTCTTAATTAAACAAGTCTCAAAGATTTAGATTTTTGCTATTGTTTTAAGGGCCTATATCATGCCATTTTTAAGCATTTCAGAGTAAGCTACGTATATCTACTATAGTACACACACACACACACATATCTATATATATATATATCTATATATATATAGATATATATATATATCTATATATATATATGTACACATTACCTTTGGTACACTAAAGAATACATTTTTACATGAAATATGAGTTATTTGTGTAAG
The DNA here is from genome assembly GCA_014656515.1 of Oryzias celebensis. NCBI lineage: Eukaryota > Metazoa > Chordata > Actinopteri > Beloniformes > Adrianichthyidae > Oryzias > Oryzias celebensis. The sequence continues at coordinate 55,150,905 of BNCR01000001.1, forward strand.
CTCTTTTTCTACCCGGAAATAAAACACTTCAATCTCTGAAGCTCCGCCTTTTGTTCCTTGTGGGTGTGGCCCATTTCATGATGTCATCCTGGAGCCGGCCTCAGCAGTGTTTCTGTGTGTGCATATAAAATGAAAGGGTTTTGCCAATCATCGTGAGCTCAGTGGAAAGTGGGTTTATGCATTCCCCTGGTGGATGCTGGCAGAGCAGACTCTTTCTGGAAGGACCTGTCCCCCACTCTGTGAGGTCACAATGTGAGGACCTGCACGTTTTTTGTTGATTGTGAGTAACTGGGTTATAGCACACTCTGATAACACTTGGGTTGGGTTTTTATTGTGTTTTTGCTTTTGTTTTGTATTTCTAAATGTAAAGCGCTTCAAGTTATGCAAAATATGAGAGATCCTTTTTATAAATAAAGTTTGATTTGATGCATAAATGGAGCAAAGTAACACTTTGGGGGGTTTTTTTGTGAGGACTTAACATTATACCTAAAACCTCAAAAAGTTGACTTTGCATGATTTAGGCCTCTTAAAAATCACTTAAAATGTTTGTTTTTTGTCTACCACATATATTTAACTGTATGCTTGTCACTATCAAAAGTGCCAACTTTTATACTTATAGTTTTGTTTTAGTTCAGATTTAGTGATTTAGTGAAGCTTGGATGATGTGTTCTTTTCTCCCAAACTACAGTCGGTCTCTCTGTTGGTGTTTGTGTGGGCATCAGAGAATGATCTGAAATGAGCAGCTTGATTGTTGGGTTTCAGAGGAAAGGACAAAGTGACAGAAAGATGAAGAGCTAAAGGGAGAACCTGCCTGATAATGAAGCAAACGCATCTGTGTCTACTGTCATCTATCCACTGTCCTTTGGATGGAAGTACTTTCTGAGAGCTTGGACCAAACACAAGATCAGAAAAAAGTGTAAAAATTGAGGACTACGACCTGACGGGGGAAAGCTGGCAGAAATAAACGAAGAAGAATGATTTAAGGGAGAAAACAGGAGTGAAAAACAGGCGTTTAAGGACTGGTAATGAGAAAGGTTCTGGTGAGATCAGCCTTTCCTCCTCTGGGGTTTGCTGCAGCCTTGTTAGTGCTTCTGAACCTTAAGGCCGCCGTTGCCTAACTTAGCCTGTTGCTTCTGAAATCCCACGCCCTCTCAAACCCCTGTAGCTTAGGCGAGGGCTCATTGCTTGAATCTGTGGATGAACTGTGCAAGCACATGTGGTGGGGTTTCCTGCAGCATTCTCCAGGGGGCATTTTAAAGAGACCTCTGTCCTCTCTTCATAACACTCCGAAGTCTTTAAAAAAGTCGGATCAGTGTTCAATCACCACAACAAGCTCACCTTAGCGACAGTGACTCCAGCAACCTCGGCCATCCATTAGCCTGCCTGAGAACAAAAGCTGTCTCCGCGGGGAGCCATTAGACCAATATAGCTCTGGGAAAGGAAGAATCCAATCCACCAGATGGGCCGCGCTTTATTCCAGCTCCAGGGCTGGACAGCGGTCTCTGAGAGACCATTACTGAGAGGAAGAAACCAGGCCACAGCAGCACAACACATGGAGGATGTTCATCTTTGATGCTGGAGACGAACCGTGAATCCCAACTGCAGGTGGACACTGATTACAGAAAACCCTCAGGACGTTTTTCACTTTCACCAGACATTCAGCCGCAAAAACATAAAAGTAAAACTTTCTTCGTGAGAAAAGAAGAGAACAGATTGCAGAAATAAATAACTAACAATAAAAATGGTAAATGTTTGATGTGAAAATGGATTTGGGAAACATTTATCGAAGGAAAAAAAAGAAAATGTATATTTGAGCTTCTATTCTTTAGAAAGAGATGTATTGGATGCACCATTTGTTGTGTCCATTTTTGATTTTGGTACTTTTACTTTTGGATAGTTTACTTCTACAAGCTGAGAAATGAGAATATTTATATTCAGAATTCCACTCTGATCATTATTTGATCAATTTTCTAAGTGTTCCCGGTGGTCTTTTAATTCTGATTATGCTCTTTTTAACCAAAATAAAACCTTTTTCTCGTTTTTGAGAACATAGTTTCTGCAGAGCAGCAGGAGTTCATTAGAAATTCATCTCTTAGATGTGGGTGGGAATTTTGGGGGCGGAGAAACCCTTATTAATCTCTTATTAAAAGACTAAAAATGTGCCGCAAATATTTTAGAAGTGCATCTAATATGAATGGAGAAATGGAACATTCTTACAAAATATTTTGACCCAAAAACAAGAGTAAAGGGGATTTAAGTTGTAAATCCTTTTAAGGCTAAACCACCACATAGTAATTCTAATAAAAGAGACAAAGTACTGGATATTTGTAATTACAAATATCTAAATAACGTGACAGCAGATCATCATGTCGTGTTATGTTATTTTAATTAAAGCATGAGCAAAGGAATTAATTAAAATTGGTTGGATATGAGCAAATATAAAATTGTATTTATTTAGCTGCATTAAATACACAAACTGAGCTTGGATTAACTAAACATTAGAAGTATAGAGGCTAACAATAGCCTTAGCCTTGTTGCAAATATTATTGTGCATGTCAAATAAAGTTGTCTTAGGCTTAAATAATGGCATTAACAATGTTTAATATCATAACTTTGTCCTTTTCCCATTTCTCTTGATCATTTTTCTATATTGGCCACCAAATGGTTTTGTTCTTTTCCTTTTTGTTTGTTCTCATGAAAATACATAGGTTAGCATCCTCTGACACCAACAACCTCTTAGCATCACAGCACCTCTGCCTTGGACTAAACCAATACTAATTATAGTTTGCTTGAGAGAATGGAATTGAGTTTAAAATACATTCATGGTAAATTTAATCTGTAATTTGGTGTGATTAATTAAAGTGGTTTAATTTGAAAGTAGTATGAGCAAAACACTCCCAATTACCAATGTGTGATTCACCCAGCCACCAGTACCCCCTCTCTCACATTCTTTGACTTGTTATATTTCACAGTGTATAACAATGAGATGGTAAATGGTAAAAAGGTAAATGGCGTAGACTTATACAGCGCTATTCTACCTTTATTGAAGGCCAAAAGCGCTTTACAGTCACAGTCCCATTCGCACACACATTCACACACTGATGGTGGCTCCACTGCCAAACACTGGTGCCAACTTTCCATCAGAGGCAATGTGGGGTTCAGTGTCTTGCCCAAGGACACTTCGACACATGGGCGGGCAAGGCGGGAATCGAACCTGCAATCCTCCGATAAGAGGCCGACCCCCCTTTTCCGATGCACCACGGTCACCCCAGATGACAGCGCCAGTTTAAGTGTCGTGCAGGAGAGGGCGCCGTTTAGCATTTGAATTTACACTTTCAGATAACTAGATCAGGCACACTGTGCTTTTCATATTAAAGTAACAAAATGCGAGATGATTTTTTTCTGTTGCCCGTGCCGCCCCCTGGAAAATGCCGCCCTGATTGACTGCCCATATCAAAAATCGCCACTGCTGCACGTTTCCCTCCTTGTTGAAACCTTGGAGTTCGGACCTTGTGGCACACCTAGCATATTTTCTACATTGCAAACGTGATCTTTTTTTTTTTATCTGCTCCTGATTCCCAATGATTTAAACAAAAAAACACTCAGAAATGCAATTTTAAGCTTAATTTCTTTATATGTGACCATGTTAAAATCACCAAAAACAATTTTCATCCGAATGGGTCTTAAATGTTTGCATTACCAGCAAAAATCAAATAAATCATCACATGTCCTGCAATGTTTCAACACAGGAAGATTCTTCAAGCTCTGAGTTTTAGGTCTATGTATTTTTGCGTTAGAGTGTGTCTGATCGGGGTTTCTAGCTGAAAATGTGTCTTGATGTGTGTCCTGTATGAGCGTTGAAGCTGCACCTCCTGGTTTCAGAGCAGAAACCCCAGCAGATGAATCTGGTCAGGTGTTCTGTGTTTCTGTCCATGCACATGCATGTGTTGACATGTGTGGCAGTGATGTATGTATGCGTGAAGGCCCTTCTGTGTACCAGGGCTGAACAGGGGAACGGATGTCTGAGAGCTTCAGTCCTGAAGAGAGCCGAGGGACGGCTGTGGCCACAATCTGAGGCGTAACACCTTGTTAATGTGACAGACGCTGTAAAAAAAAAAAAGTCACCGGGGGAATGAGCTTCGGTTGTCGACTTCGGTCAATAACTTAAGGGAGGAAAGGCAAAGCAGCAGTTTGGCTTGTTAAGTTGCTCTCAGGACCATTTTGCAGCACATTTCCTTCTGATAAAGTACTTAGCAAAGAACTCAAGAGCTAATTTTTCTTGTTCCAGTGAAGTAGAGACTGTTTTAAGCAGTGTGGAAGGTCCTAGGTATGATTAGACCCTTAATCAAAAAGATAGTGTAGGTGAGGACAGTTTTAGGGTCTGAAAAGGTTCAGTTATTACTTACAGCAGCACTGACCGAAGGGAAGTAGGATCTGTGTCCGACACCAAGGTGTATCTACTGTATATATAGTGGTTTTATTGTAACAAAATAAATAAACAGAATTTATTTATTTTATTTATTTATTTATAATATTGAGATTTAAAATCTCTTTCTCAAAGGAGCCCTGTTAAATGAAAGACAAGAGGATCTTGTTTGTGTGAAGCTGTTCTTCCCTTAAGAATTTGTATGAAATGAGTGGAAAAAAAGTTAAATAAAGTAGCGAGTAATAATTACTTTTTCAAATATGTAAAGAGTAAAGTAATTTAATTAAAATTTTGATCCAGGAACTAAGTCAAGTAATTAATTACTTCTTAGAAGTAACTTACCCAACACTGCCGACCTGAAACCACACCTGCTGCTAACAGCACATCTGATTCCACCAATGACGGCAACAAAGTCAGATGCTAAGTAAGAATATGATAAAACTGAGAAGTCAAATGTAGTAGAATGACGAGTTCAGTCTAAGGACTAAAACTAAATGTTTGGTTGACCACTTACAGCTATAAAAAGGTCTGAATAAGAAAATGAATCCAGATGATGAGCTTTGTATGTTAATGTCTTCCTCTTTCAGAGATCCCTCGTTTGTTCCTTCACTCTTTGCTCTAATTCACTTTTTTACCGTTTTTTTATCGTTCCTATTTTCTAACAAAACATAAAACGCCTGTTCTTCTTGTCAGAATTTCTCTCCAGGACTTGAACATGACTGGCAGTGAGTCCTGAAGAGAGGAGCGCTTCAATCTAGCAGGTACCTGGTAGACGTGGTAAGCGTTGGCGGCTCGGCCCTGCAGGAACACGGAGGGAATCCACACGTTGATGAGAGCGCGATGAGCCCTGAGTGACACGAACAAACCACCGTCATTACAGAACCCAGCAGATCACCTTATAACTCCACAAACATACAGCAGCTGGGAAACAGTTTGATGAAAGTGTGCACGCATGAGCGGCAGATTGAAAACAAGATATGAAAAGATGTAGGATAAATCAGACGTGATCGGGAACCAGAGGCAGATACAGTCAAAGGAGAACATCCTTACGTCTCAAAGTCTGACAGACTTGGATCATCAGAGGTCTGACTTAAATCACCTGGAAGCTGGAAAAGAGAAAAACAAGGAGATAGAGATAAATGACAAAAAAAGTCACTACATTCTTAAATATGCACACATAACTACCCTGTTCTTTAGGGTTTTTCATAGAGATGTTCCAGTTCAATCACATGATCAGTAATCGTGCCCAATCACATAGTTTAAGCCTCAATTGAAAGTTGATGTTGCATTCTGATCAGGGATCAGATATTTATTTTATTTTCATTAATATGAACATAGCTATGTTTTTCAAGCTTATTATAACAGAGAAACACTCTACTAGAATACTGCATATCATATTCAGATCACTACATTTTACTACAGTAAACTGCAGCAGAATACGACAGAGGTTTAAACAGGAGGTGCACAAAAACTGTTTGGTAATTTAGATATTCACAGATTCCGACTTCCAGGCTTAATAACTGGTTTAAAAAGCAACTTTAACTGACAGGGAGTGTCTCTTAGTTTATTTGTCTTAAGGCAAACAATGACCTTTAAGAGCATTTCAAAACAAAATGAACTTTTTAAAAATGAAAATTAAACAAAGAAATGGCTGCTGAGGAACTGTCTACAAAGTGCAAGCTTCAGAAAGAAAAAAAAATTCATTAACTAATGTCAACCGAAAGAAATAAAGGTTCATATTGATAAGAGCAAGTCATGAATACTTATCTTCATATTAATGTTACAACAAGGATTTTCGCAGAAACTCATTTGCCTTTTTTTGTTTATAATGGAGTTTTTAATTACATTTGATCAAAAAGGTTCAATAACTCTAAATATACTTAAGTTACAGTCACCAAACTTTCTAACATGACTAATTATCACCTATTTTTACTACTTAATAGTTAACTTGTTTTTTAGTTGATAGGCCTGCAGTTTATACCCGGGCCAATAAAAGGTTTCTTTAGGCTTAGAGTATTAACTAAAATAAAGATTTTGAAGGTATATACTGCTACAGTCAGAGTTGGTTGTAGGAGACAGGTGGCCCTTTGGGTCATGAGGTTGATTTCTTTGTTGAAAGTCGTTTGAAATTTGAATTTTTTTTTTCTCTGAAGTTGACATGAAGGTCAGTTTGTCATCAAATTCCCGCCTGTCCAAAAATATGCAGACCTACAGAATAATTGCACTGACTGCACCATCACACCTCCACTGATTGACTGATCGCCCCTTTTGAAAAACAATTTCAATTTAGAACAAAAAAATGGAACTGTGAAGCTGAAAAAACCCAAGAATGTATTTATCCAGTGTCAGTCAGCACCGTGGGAACGGCTCCTAAAAAAACCCAGGAGGGTTATGATAAATGCAGATATTTCAAAAAATAAAACAAAATTCAAAGATGTGAATAATGTGTGACATATCTAAGAAAAAAAAACATTTTAAATGGAATGTAAAAGCTGAAAAATGCTTTTGATCATCTTGATTGAAATGTAATTAAAACTAATAAGAATAAATTGATTTCTCTGCTGACCTTTGCTTAAAGAATCTTTATCAGATCATCTAATCTATTGAATTATTTTAATCTAAAATAATGCTTGTCCTTTTCTTATGAGGGGAAAAAAACTACTTTCGGTTAGTTTTTATTGTAAGGATCCAAACATTTCTGGGTAAAAGTTCAAGTTTTTTTTTTTAATTATGTGAAAAAGTGTTTATCTCAGCAAGATAAAATTAACTTTACATTGAAAATTTTAAAGAGAACATTTAATCAAATGATTAAGAAATGTGAAAAAGGAATTATATTGGTTTAGTTCACTAACATACTGCCTTTAGAAATAACAGTATATTAATAACAGTATACAGTATATTATTGTATATTTATTGATAAAAAATATTTGCTCTCATTCTAACACATCCAACGCACAAAGAAGTCTCACAATATTTGTCTGTATGTCTTTAAATTATTTTGTGTTTGACGGACAGTTGTGTGCATACTCAGATGCATAATTTAATACTTTTTCATGGTTTTATTATTTTATTTTTACACTGTATCTCTACATCCGCTTTAAGTTTTGCGTGAGCACTTCTCCACCTGTTTTAAGCAACATTTTAGTCCACAGCTGAGGCTCCTGGTCCTCAAATTCCTAAATGACCTTATATTTTTAGGGCTGTGACAAGTATCTGAATAAAATCAGGATTTGTTCCAGAAAGATTATGTATGAATATTTGAGAGATTTGAGATAGCTGATTTATGATCATTTTAAATATAATAAAGTATAATAAAAAAAATACACTTCAGGCAATGTAAGTATTGCTCTAAAATTGCAGAATCATTTTAGATTTTAAGTTTATAAACTAAAGAAACCGGATGCATTACTGTTACAGCAAGTACATACATTTTCAAAGTAAAGTTTCAGTGAAGGTTCTTATTTTCAAAATAAAACTATTACAGTAATTGCCTTTTGTAGATGTAAGCAATGAGCCTGAAGTTCAGTTCAATGAAATAAGTTCTGAAAGGCTGATTCTGTTTAAAACATATTCAAAAATTTGAATAAAAATATATAATGAATATGAAAGTAAGAATGTATTTAAAAAAAAACAAAAAAAAACAATGATGTGATGTCATGTGACAGTCTGCTAGCCGTACTGGGACGAGTCTGTAACTGACTTCTTGTCACTGATCTACAGGAACTGTAGTCAGCTAGAATTTCATGATGGAAAACTGCGGAGAACATTTTCATTATTTGTTGTTAAATAATGATAATAATTGAATAATTGATCCAATGAAACGGTGATGTTTATGTTTTGTTTACTCCTGAAGTTGACCAGGATCTTGATAGAAAAAACTTCTGAGTAAGACATGATTTGAAGTAATAAACACCATTTCTTTCTTTAAAAATCTTTGTGGTTTTTTTATCTCTTGTGTTTTGTTGATTCTGGTCTCCTGTTCTAAATAAAGTATAAATGATGGTAATGAAATACACATTTAAACATAGTATTTGAAACAATAGGAATCAAAGTTTGATCTGTGAATTGTTTGTCTGCTAAAAGAGACGTCTTGGATAACAAAACTTAACATTGAACTATGCTGAATTGCTGAAACTGAATTGAATCGAGAGCTGCTGTTGAGAGTAATTTGACAGAATTAGTTAAAAATGACGGTTTTGATAAAGGTAATAAGATTGGGAATAAACAAGAACGATGGAGGACGAATATTCTACAGAAACCCCAATGACTAAAATATTTTCATTGCTGTAACACAGAGGAGCTTTTTCTCAGATCTGACTCTGATTGGTTCATCCTGCTTCTACATGACCAGGTGATGACCTTGTGAATGAGAGAAAGTTTGTGTTTGTCCATCTCGTCAACTTCATTTTTAAACCCTCCCAGAGAGGCTCTCTAAACCCCAAACGAATCTCTGCAGCCTCAGTCGGTCCTCCAGCCTTCAGGCTGGGTCAAAGCTTTGGGATCTCACACACAAACGGAGTCACGGGAGGTTTGACTCTGGCCCGCTCATCCACAGCCGCTCTAAGCAGTTTCAAGCAAACAAACACACAAGCAGGCGCAGAGCGCTCCAGCAGAACGGGGCTGAAGCTGAAGGATAAGAGGCCCTATCTTCAGCCGGAGGCTGCCTTCACTCGCTGTGGGCGCCGTGTGCGTCTGTGTTGATGTCCAGACGGCTTCAAGCTCTCCTGAGCATGACCAGATGCTGCGACTCTGCGGCGCTTTGCTACTGCCCAGAAAAACTTTGGGAATTTTGGAAGAAGCGGCTTATTTGAAGTAACTTTTAAAGAATCGAAAAGGATGGAGGTTTACGTTTGAGGGCCAAAAAATGTGTGCTTTTCAGCTAGGGAGGCTTAATCCTGACAGAAGTAGATGGAACATGGAGATTTTTAAATAATTTACCGATAATGAACAACAAAATGTCCTCTATGAGCAAAAGATTCAAGAAATAAAGCACCACCTTGTATATGTCAGCTGTTTTTTATTGTCTTTACATTTATATATTATCTTATTATATTAACTGTTTTTTAATGTAATTAACTAATTTAATTAATTGATTTAATTAATTGAAGTGCAGACATTTTCACATCTCAGAAAATGTGAAATCTTTTTTCTTTTTAAAAAAGGAAATAAAAGGGGGAAAAAGTGATGCCTTTAAAATGTTTGAACGATTTTGTGCCTTTGAAATGTGATTAAAACTAAATAAATAACTTCAATGAAACATTCCTGAGATAGTCCTATAGCTTATTTCTATGTTCTAAAGGAAAAGCGCTCCATTTTTTTTCTAATTCAAAATGAAAAAATGATAACATGAGAAAAAAAAAACACAGAAATGAATTCTGGGATTTTTTTTCTCCCAGCAGTCAGAAAGGTAACATGTTAATCTGAAAAACTGTGACCTGAAGAGCATGAAAAAAACTATATTTCGGCTCCCGCGTGCAGCTTTACGCCATTTACGGCTTTACGGCCTTTATCTCCAAAAATGAAATAACACACCCCTGGCTAAGCGGTAATGAAATAACCCCACAGAGAAAAAGAAACAAATTTACATGCAGCACAAAAACAAACAAGTGTAAGAAGAGATTAAAATGAGAATATCTGGCAGCTGGGGAGGAGGAGGAAGACAGAGGGAAGAGGGCGCCGCTGAGCGTGCGCAGCTCACCGGTCCCCTGAGGTCGATGAGCTCCTGTTTCATTTGGACAATGAGGTGGTCTTTGGCCATGAGGGAGCGGTACAGGCGCTCGTTAAACTCGATCAGCTCGCCGTGCATCTCCGCCACCTGCAGGGGAGCAGAACGGGAGAAATGCATCACAATTTGGAGCTGCTGCCAGACGTTTAAAAACACTGAAACTTCTCCAAATGAGCGAAGGGAATGAATAGATGGTGTGGAGTCTCTCTTTTAGATAGGAAACCTGCACATTTTAATAAGCTCAATCAAAAACATTAGACGAAACAAGCAACACAAACTTCAGAGCAGCTGTAGATCCATTCGAGCTGCAGAACTTTAACTAAAAAAGCAATAAAAGTTGCAAATAAACTTAATTACTTTTCACCAGCTAAGCTAGTTCTGTTATTTTAAAAATAACAAGACTTTTGAATTAAAGGTGATAAGTTAAAAAAGTGTTTGTACGCTTCAGTTTCTCTAAAATGTTATCAGAAAACCAAGACTGCAGACCCCTGGTCCCTCATACAGTTTCAGGATTCCAGCTCAGATCAGAAACACAGAAAGACGTTCACAGATCTGTTACAAGCTACAAGGATACATCAGAATGAAATGGAGCAGGGAACGTATGACCCGCCCAGCATATTTTCTACGTCACATATACAATCTTTTTCAAAAGCATTTTTTCGTCTGCTCCTGATTCAAAAGGATTTGAATAAAGAAACACTCAGAAATGCAATTTTAAGCTGAATTATCAAACTGAAAAATGACACAAGAACATTTTAAAAACACCAAAGACCATTTTCTTTTGGAGTGGGTCTTTAAAGAATATGGAAAAGAGGCATGGCTACAATGAGGGAGTTTTGTTCAGCTCATAAAAGTAAACTCCAGGTGAGGAGTCATGGATCCTGATACAGCAGAGACGAGTGTGGCGGATCAGACAGCTGAAAGCAGCTCCCGTTCATTCTAATATGAATTATTTCAGCCTGCTATTCAGTTGTCATCAGGGCTGAGCGACCATGACGTGTTGTTGCTCACATCTGCGTGTGCGTGTTCATGCAAATGAGTCTGGGTGTCGGGCTGTTCCTGTGCCTATCCTCCTAACCAGGCTGGACAGGTCTCTGTCTGCAGGCTGACAGCTGTGACACTCTGTGCTGTATGGAGAACACCTGCTGTCACAGCCACTTCTGTACAGCGCCGACTGACAGGTGAGCCAGGAGAACCAGCCGTCATGCTTTTCTACACACCTCCTCACCCTGAAACCGAGCTTCCGCCAAAATAATACATGGAAAAAAAGTCATTCAGCTCCTGCAGCAACATCCCTGTAATCAAACCAGTCTCCCCTTAAATGCCAGGACGTTTGTTAAAATCGATGGTGGATAACTTTCCCTCCGTTTCCCTCATCTTTCCTCCTCTTGGCGAGATCAGCTGAGGTCAGAGTCAACCCTTCTGAGCAGGAAAATGCCTTTTTTTAGCAGTTTATTTACACGAAAGGGCAGGTTGGGATTTTATTTCATGCCAATATTTCTCTGACATTTCCTGGAAAGGAAGCGTTTCCTCCCAGCTGATTGCCTGGCAACCTGGTGGTGCCGACGAGACACGGAGGAAATGCTGCCAGGCGTGACACAGTCCCATGCTGTGCAGTAATGCCAAAATAAACACTTTTATTTCAAAATAAAGCACATTTACAATTATTTTGCTCTCCCTGCATGCACAAATAATCATACATGTTATTTTATAATAAGTTCTTCTTCTTTTTTTTTTTTTTTTTTGGTATTTTATGAGATCACAAAGAGCCTGTTCTCAGTCCTCCCTCCCCACAGCCTCTGCTTGAAGGGATTGACTGGAGGGACTCAGCAGGAGCGTCACTCAGGATCAGGCGGCCGACCTGCTGCACTCCAGATAGAAACATTCAACCGAAATTAAAGAAAATAAAAAATTAAAATTAATAGTGTTGGCCCACTAGCATCACCCCCTCTAGAGGTGACACAGCGGTACAGCTTTATAGGAACTTAACAGTAACCATGGCAACTGCACCACAAAAAACACAAAAGAAGGGATCCAAGACATTTGTTCTACCATTCATCACAAATATTTTTTGTTAAATTGCTAATTTCCTTTTGCCTTTTTTTTAAGAATACGAGATGGAAAAAGAAGTCTAAAAGAAACTAAACAATAGATAAAAGAAAACAAAGCTCACAGACTAAACTTTTATTTTGAAAAGTGCTGTGGTTCCAGAACAACACAATGTCCAAAGAGGATCGACATGCTTAGTTTTCTTGTCATACACACCTTAATAACACTAAAGTCACTTTTCATTGACCTCCTGGGTAACACTTTATGAGATGTCTTCATAATGTAGTTATAAGACATTTTCAAGCATTTATTTTGTGTTTATAAGCTTTTATAGAATATTTGTAGACAGCACAGCTGACATGTTTCATTTTGTTTTGAAATGCTCTTCATTCAGTTACTACTGATGAGAATCTGTAAAGTTTGTCTTATTTTTGTACAAAACAACAGAAGCTAATATAAATCTGTAGAAACAAATATAAACTGACCCACACAAAATAGTTTAAAGCCTTCATCTTTCGCCTTTTATTTTCTTAACCTCACCTGCTTATCTTCTTGTTTAGGAAACTGAAATCACTGACGGATCTTTAGCGCCAAACTTTCATTTTCGTTTTATACCTTTACTTCGTTTGTTTTTATTTATGACCTTCCTGCACTCCTTTTAAGACCTTATCACCAGGGTCAGCAAAAAACAAGCAAACCTATACGGAGAATGCAGGTTGCCCGCATGAAATGTAATGGTTGTAAACTGCTCTGTGAACCTGTACAGCAAGTCCAAGTACATATATTCTACAGACATGCTGCATGACCGACAGTGAACACACTGAAAGAACATGCAAGGGTAAGTAAAGGTGAAGCAGGTGAGACACAGTTGTGTTGTATGGATTTTTTTTTTACCTCCCTGAACCATACGTCACAAGTGTGTGTATGACACAATACGCTTACCACAAGCCTGTCAATGGTACATTGCATTTTCATGACGCCTCCTTGAGGTGGCTGCACAAGCCTCAACCACCCGTATAGATGTAAGTGACGAAGACTAAAACTCCAAGTGAAACCACATGTGCAGAACCCTCGTTTGCCGTTTCTTGCAGATCCTGAAGGAATCAATCTGAGCAGAAAGCGTCTTAAAAGCTGAAGTCTACTGAATCTTGTCAAGGTTCCTATAGTCTGAAGTGACGAACCTTAAAGATTTATAACTCGTATCATCACTAAGCCACTAAAGCATCGCATTTTTACATGCAGCCTCAAAGCAGACAATGTGTCATCAGGCAGAAACAAAAGGCGCTAATATGAAGGTACTTCCCCTACACGACAGAGGATTACTCTGTCTTTTAAATTGACCCATTTATTTCTACAAAGGCCTTGCAGTATATAAATAAATAAACAAACAAACAGAAGGCTGGCCTATTTTCCCGCTGGCAGAGTGGATCTCTGTGGCCAATACCCAGCACTTAAACACCACTCCTGCAACTAATGTCGCCAGTTTCACAGATTATAGAGGAAGAGCAGAGGCGCGGTGGCCACTTGTCACACATGGAGTGTTCTATGGGCCATTTGTTTATATGTGGAGCTGCAAAAACACACAGTTACAAGGTCTGGATGAGTACGACAGAGTAACCAATTAAAGCAGAAACATTTGCATTAAATTCACATTTCCTTTATCCTTGAAAATGTAGAAATGTTCAGTCTATGAGCCATTTAGGGTCTTTAAAACAAAACATATAGATGTCAGATTTTAATTTCTTGGTTAAAATGATGATTTTCAAAATGTAATGAAAGCTGCCAAGAAAAGATTTAAAATGTGGTTTATTACATGATAAGATGTCTGTGCTTTCAAGTGTGCTTTGTTTTAAAGGAAATGTGTCCCAAAAAGCTCCAGACCTGAAGGAGTGCGATGAATTGTGACTCAAAGGACAGAATTTGAGCTCTAAACGTGATATTCGTTAATATTCGCGAAATTCTGCTTTTTCTGTGAGGTGGAGACGAGAGGACAACCCATCTAACTGTCACGCCTGCACCTCCACCTCCTGAACAACCGCAGCTCTTAAGTGGGACATTATAAAAGATGGAATTAATTTTAGGCATGAAGAAACCCAATTAAGTGTCAGCGAGAGAAAGCTAATAAGTGAATGTGTGTGTACAGCGTGTCCTGTGTGTGGATTCGTTTTGCAAAACGTTAGTCTACACTAAGTAACTGCTCTGTTGCTTCCTGCCTGCTTTGCCAATTTGTCAAAGCAGGCAAGGTCATTTCTGGTTTTCATTAGCGCAGACTCATGTCCTTTTAGTCATGTCTGGAGCTACCATTCAATGGGCATAAGTCAGCGGACATCGTTCGATTCTGAGCTGGCCTTCCTGTAGACGACACCCGCCTCCACAAGGCGTGATTGACCCAGTCAATTTCTTCTTAATTGATCTCTAAACTCCCCCTCACTGAATGACAAACAATCAACGTCTTCAAAACAGAGTGGGTGCGGGCTGAACTTCTCTGAAACCCACAGTAAGTATTAGGATAAAAATATTTTAGGGTACTCCCCCCCAGAGGAGCTGGAGTAAGTGGCAGGAGAGAGGGAAGTCTGGGCATCTTTACTTAGACTGCTGCCCCCGCGACTCGGTCCCGGATAAGCAGAAGAAAACGGATGGATAGATATTTTAGATTAAAATTGATTAATTCAATTAATTAATTACAGGCCACGATTAATTATCGTGATTATTAAACATCTCTAATAGATAGAATACATTTCAACATTTTTGTAAAGGAAGATTTGCATCATAGTCTGCAATCCACATATAGCGCTGCGTTGTGCCAGGCAGGTGGACAATGCACCCCAAAGCCATAATTAGAGCAAAAAGAAAACCCTTCCAACACCTGAGTAACCTGTGTTTGAACCATGGAATGCTCTTCCAGACAGGTATAGGTGAATTTTATCCATCTTTGGATCAACACAGATGTGCAAGCACATATTCTTAAACATCAAGTCCAAATCCCGCAGCCGCCTTACAGATGAGAGATTGTTGTTATGCATTAGGCTGAAAGTTTTGTTTGACGTGAAGAAACTGTCCAGTGACGTCCGAGAACAGAGGTCACACTTATTGACTGATCTGGTTTATTTAATTTAAATACATTTATTTTTTTGTTTTATAAAAAATTGCAGATTTTTTAAAACTCATTACAGAGATAACAAAATGCATTGGTTTAAAAGAGAAAAACAAATACATGTTTAAATCACATTTGAGTCATTAAAAATGGTGATTTTTAACTAAAGTCAAGGAGAGCTTGATTCATTGTTTGAAAAGGAGTGGGAAGAAGCACATTTATATAATCCCACCCCTACTGTTATTGTTACAAAAGTCTGTCAGAGTTTTTGTTAAGTCAGCTACTTCAAAAACTTCAAATCTTCATTTTCTTTCGTTTAAAATCAAAATAGGTGACTTATTTATTAAACCTGCTCACAGAAAAAAACGTTTAAATGATTTTAATGCATCCCTAGCAACAGCATTTGTGAAAAAAGTTTATTTTCATTGTCTAAAATCTTTTTTTTAGGATTTTGTTTTAAAAACATAGCATGCTGATTTTTCCCAGCAACACTAACCGAACATCAGTTTGTCAGACGGGAATTCAATGAACCATCTGACAATTTCCTTCAAGCCGAGAGAGTTTAGAGATGAGAAGCTCTCGGTGCGGAATCAGAGAAACATCAGAAACCCTGCCAGCTTCACAGTCAGAGAAGTCAGATCCTGACAGGTCGCTCTGCCAGGCTTTAGGCACCTGACTTCCTACAAGCCTTGATCTGTGGATGTTGGGCTCAGGTAGGAAGCTCCCACGGAGATCCATTGATCAAACCGCAGGTGACCACAAGTGTGGTGCGATGAGGAGCCCAGGGTGCCGGCTCAAGGTGTGAACAGATCCCCGAGTCTGGGTTTCTGCTGTGGCAGCAGTTGTGATGTTGTCTGATGCTCAGTAACCTGCAGATTTTGCCATTTTGCTTTATGCACAGGCTTCCAAAAAGGTCCATAAAAATGTTAAATTAGTAAATCAGAGTTTTTTTCTATCTTCACGCCTCATTATCTCCTCTCTTTGGACCTCCCACCAGAAAAATTTCCATTAAAGGCTCTGTGACACTTTAAAACCTGGTGAATCCAAAGTTACAACATGCACAATAAAAGCTCATCTGCCAGCGATTAAAACACCTCCATAAAACAGCTGGTTGAAGCAGGATATCACTGAAGAATTCACCAAAAAAAACAACAGCAAGAAGATCTTCGCTTCAGAGCATGGGAGGATATTTTTAATGTTCATGTTGAATGAGGTTTTCCGATTAAAGCGAAAGCATCCCTGACCATTTTGCATAAATCTAATTATTTTGCGTGCAATTGGATTATGTTGTGCAATCACAAACAGCCTCACGGTTTATTGCTTTTGCGGCAAAGCCAGATTAAAAACAAAAATAATGAAAATGATATAATAAAAAAAATAAAAACAATAAATTAAATCAAAGACGCTGTTAATAATCTAGAAAAATACTTTGAAATGGAATTAAAGTCAATATATTTAATTTTTATGCAGACATAATTCAATATGTTTGTGGCATAATGAACAGTGAAAGAAAAAATGCCAACACTTATTTTGAAACTGAATTTTAAACTAACTAACTCTGTATATTTATGTTTATTACAATTAATTTTACAATGGTAATAATATTACAACTTAATAATAGCAGCTGCAGGGCTGCTACAACTAACTTTCTTCAAAACTTCCTTTGGATATCCCTTACACGTGTGTTTTAGCGCTGTTAGTGGATTCTGAAATATCTACAAGAGATTTTGGCCCTATTTCTTTTTCGATGGTTTTGCTCATGATGTACTTTGTGAGTGCAAATATGAGTGAATTTTTGAGAATTTGTCGGGACTTTTTGCTCAAACAGAAGAATTGAGAAAGCAATCTGGTCCTTGTAGTTCAGGACTGCTGCGGGACATAAAAATGTCATTGAAATAATGACATTCAGTAGGCTTCAGAAATGTCGCTGTATTCAAATTATTAAGTGTTTTTTCTTTCACAGCACATGAGGTGAAGCTGATGATCTAATTTGAGGGAGGTGGAGAGCTATAGTGTGATGCAATGACGTAACTAGCCATTGCAAACGCAGAAGAGCTTCTGCCATGGAACTGAGCCGACCCCAGTCTGAATGGAGAGGCTGAGGAAACTCTGGGGCAGCTGAGCACCAGCTGAGTGGCACAGCCCACCTCGAACCTAATCCCCTTAATATGAAGGGACATCTGTGATGAACGGCACGCAGCAAAATGAGGTCAACATGTGGAGGAGCAAAAATGCTCAATGTGGAAGAAGTAACTGCAGGCTGCATAGCTGTCAGAAGCTGGAAAATTGTCTTTTCTTTTTTTCCAATGATATGGGAATAGGGAAAATATGCCCAAAGCTTTATGTCTTTTCAGATAATTTTATAAATGTTTTTTTAAAAAGTCACAGCCTGGACTTTTGGAGAGTGTTTGTGATAACAAAAAATTGTTAAAAAAAATATATATATATACATTTCTATAGGAACATTTTTTCCAATGTGGCCAAGTGAAATTCCGACCACTTCAAACATCTATTTGGGATAAACCGTTTTACTGCGATGTTACGCAACACCTAATGGGAGGAAACCAAGTGTTCGGGCTGCATGAATGATTTTTCACAGCAGGAACTATACCCAACTAGAAAAGAAGACTCTTTGATCATTCGCTCTTTTTCCTGCGACGGCACATGGGAGTCCCCATCAAAGGGCATCAAAGGCTCGTTTAAGCCTCCTAACCTGGACTAGATCAGAACCTCAGCGGGCCGGTTCTGTAGTGAATCGGAGTCTCTGTGACTCACTTCAGCCCAGCTGCTCTGAAAAAGAAAAAGACAAAAAAGGAGGAGAGCCAATATAGACTTCACAAGTTGTGCCGTCCACTCTAAGAGGAGGTGGGAAAAAACCCACAGAGAGAAGGATCAGACCAGGGCAACAGATGGAGGCACAGAAGAAACAGAACCGGGGGGATAAATGTGGAAAACAACGCAGGGTTGTTGTCAGAGAAACGTCACCGAGCAAATTATAGTTCAACCCGCCTCAATTAAGAAGTTTTATTTCTGATACATGGCAGTGATAACAAAGTTCCAATTTTAGGTTTTGTTTCTTCACAAGAGGAAGAATTCTGTGGAAACAAAAGTCCTCTTTGGGTAAATCCTGTTAATTCATGAAGCACTGGGATTATCTGCAATTTTCTTTTAATATCGTTATTTTATAAGGATGTCCCAATCAGATTTTTGTTTTGGCCACAATATCCTACATTTCCCGCTAACTTTAGGACATTGTTTGTGCGCCTCCTGCTCAATCTAGCGCAGTGCACTTTATGGCATAAAATGTTGTGATTCACTCATGATCTGCAGACTTCCAATAGAGTATTTGGTCATCATTTAAGTTTGAAATATACAGCGAAAAATATAATAAAAATAAATATCAGATCCCTGATTGGGAAACAACACTGGATACAACAACCGATTCCACTTGTGTCTGAAATTATGTAATCAAACCGATCATGTGATCAGACTGGGATCTCCCCTAGTATCTTTTATTTGAAACTCTGATAGCAAGAATTCAAAACCAGCTCAATGTAATTTCTGCAAAAGAACCAAACAGCGGCAAGCAGAGGCGGAAAACAAACTACAACTGCAAATAATATTTAGAGAACATGAAATTAAATGTGTAAAAATACAAGTTCATTCTTAAAAAATGTAAAATAATTTTCAAAACTTCGCTGACTAAATCTAAATGAAAATATTTAGTATGAACTGTATCTGTTCGCAGTTGCAGAGAAAGTTTCCTCTAATTAAATCAAAGTTTTTTTTGAAAGAGGCATTCAGATTAAGTCAAAGAGGAAACAGTAGCCTGCTTGTTGAGGTAATAATTATTTTTCTCTAATGGACATCAGAAGAAAATCAATAATGTTATAACCATATAATAGATGACACAAAATAATATATTGTAAAACAAATATCTTCTGTGAATGTTTTAGTGTTAAAGACATGTTTGTTAAAGTAAAATGTAGGAAATGACTCCAGTATTTGATCCAGAATTTGAAACAAAAGCATGAACTCTGAAGTCAATTTAAAAGAAATAAAACTGATTTAATTAAATTATTTTTGATCTTTAATTTGACCTAATGGACAAATAATGGGGTGTACAATATCCCTTTTTTTTAAATGTGTAAATGTTGATTCTGTAAAATAGATCCCCTTAATGATAAGAATATCTATGCATTTACTCTTAATTTTTTTCTACCAGGAGAGTTTGAAAGAAAAATAAATAAAATTAACCATTACTGTTATTAAAATGAATAAGAAATATTTTTTTTATTCTTATATCTTATATAAGGTAAAACCGATTGAAATACAATTTATTGAAAACCAAATATCTTGTTTTTAAATAAACCAATAAACAAATGCAAGTTAAATAATTATTGATTAAAAAGAAGCTTAAAATTATAAAGTTTGATCCTAGGCTCGTAATTGAGACTTGTAAAAGCTTGAAAGCGCTTTCATCACTTCATCCATTTGACTATTTTTCAACCAAGGTGCAACTTCTAGACTGAAGCCTATTAAAAAACGGTTGTCCATGAAGCTGGTGAGTTCCTGGAATAACTACTAGGTAGCTTGTTACACAGGTATGGTAGTTTGTGTTCACTGCAATGTAAAGCTGTCCAACTTTAAATTAAAACTAAACATTCAATTTTCTATTTTGTCAGTGGCCTCTTTTCGGAAATGCTTATAACTGCTGCTAAAGTCCATAAGCAACCTGTAAAAACTTAAACAAAGTATATGTTCAGAGAAAGGAATTCCGTTTACCTTTAGTCTCCATGGTGTCGGCCATTCTAGTGCAACTTCCAGGTTAGAAATAAGAAGTTTTTTTGTTGTTTGTTGAAATGAGGGTAATTGAGCAGCTGTTTCCCCCCTCACAAACCCTAAAAAGTAAATGAAGTCTGGCTTTTAACAGACTCTTAGACCACATTCATGGCTGCAGTACTTATTTCCCATCTGAGCTCTACTGCATAATTAAGGCAAAGAGAAGAGGGCACTGCCACTTTAACATGCATGCACATATTTAAGCTGCGTAGTCGGAACATTAAGTTTTAATACTGGTTTGGTGATTTTCCTGTGCTGTGAGTCTTCAATGATTCATTCAAAGATAAATGAAAAGCCAGAGAATTGTAACTGAACCACTGACTGATTTATTAGCACATTACGCTTTTAGAATCAAAGGAGGAAGAAGGCTTTCTATCCTAATCTTGACACAGACGTCTTTGCATGGAGTCTTTCAGTGCACAAATGAGACCAGGCAGGGAAAATGGGAAATCTGTCCCAGGTGAACACTTTAAAGCAGATTTACCTGCATGTATTTGAGAGAACTGTACGTAATGTGCAGCATTTTGGTTTCATCGTGGCTGCATTTGCTGGTAAAACAGGAGGGAGACGGCAGACCTGCACAAACATCTCAGCTCGTCTTGTTAGCGTGTGTCAGTTGGGAGCTGGTAATTGCAGCTCTTGTTCTTGGTGTTGTTTATGGATAATTGATTAGTTTTGAGGAATGGAGGTAATCCCTGATCATAACTCCAGCGTCAACCTATTTGTCTTCTATCCCACTGTCAGTTTAACAGACAAGAATGAAAACAGCAATAGTTACATCTGGCGGCGGTTTGGGGGGGCAGTCTTATTTAAAGCCTTAGTGACATGCACCTGTACAGGTGCTGTGGGTTTCTGGGTTATCCGGAACCATGGGGGTCAAGAGAGGAGCGGTCGCAATGTGAAGCTGGGTTTCCATTACACATAGTCCCAAAACGTTATCAAAATCCTAGAAATGTAGAAAAAAAACACAATTTCTAAATGATACTGCTTCCAATAAATTATAACTATGCAAATAAACACAAACCAACTCACACAATAAGTCATTCACAAACATGGCGACAGATGTGAGCAATACTTTGATTTAAAGCTGATATGTGGGGTTATGGTTTTGTTTTTGTTGACTCTGTTAAAGAACTACAAGAGCGCATTTGTCACAGTAATGTCGGGGGCGTGCTGCATTGCTATACACAGAGACGCACATGAGAAGCCTGTTCAGTAGTATCAAAAAATAACCGTTCTAACAAGTAACCAGTTGGACAAAAGAGTTAGATATGACCCCTTTAAAATCTGAAAAATGGTGTTTACTCTGCATTAAGTTTCTTAATGTCTTTAATCAAAAACTACTGGGGGAGAAATTAATCTTAGTAATTATATTAAATCAGAACAGGAAGTGCTTTTGTTTGTGATGTTCAGAGGTGATGAAGACCCCCCCTCCCACCTGCACGCAGCTCCAGTCCCAACAGATAAAAAAAAGTAATTAAACACGAGCCGTGGCGTGATCGCATCTGTGAGTGATTAAGTGGATGATAAGTTCAGAGAAGTGCAGCATACATTTCAGCCGCCTGTTTGCACTGATAAGTGGACCCTCACCATCGATCCCACCCCTGACTAAGATCAGGGTCACAGTTCCTGGGAAAACTCGGGGGAGGTGATTACAGGATTATGCTATTGGTCTAATAACCGACAAACAATAGAGACGTCTGTAAATGAAATGCAGAAATGTTTGTGATTGGGATGCAGCTTTTTGTTTTTTTGGAAGCGATCATTTCACCTTTCCTCATTTCAGACTGATCTGCTGAGAAATGTAAAGCCAGATACAGAAAAATCCAAAGAATGGCACAGAAACACTAAATGTACTATTTCTCCAAAAAAACAGAACATTAGCAGAAACTTCAACATTCGCATTTTTTCTCAGGAGAAAAAAGGCAAAAAATAATTTCCAATTTGATATAAAAGTAGATTAAAATCAAGCCCCCACCTGCTTTTACTATCTAACCAGGAAGTAACAAACATCACAGTTCCACCAAAAGATCACCGGAGGCAAGTTTTAAAAGCAGTGACTGTCTCTGAGAACTGGATCTAGTGAATGTGACGCCATCCATAGAAAAAGGTTTTACTCCTCGTCAGTAAGCAGTGATTGGTTTGAGTTGGTCTGAGTAAAAGTTTCTATGGCAACAGATCTCGCCAGTCAGGAATGAGCTTGTTGGAAGGCCACATGGCTACCACTTGAAAGTGAGCTCCACAAAATCTGTCAAATATTTTGAATGTTGAACGTGGGGCCAGCAGGCATCTGATTGGTCAGTTTATAGCTCGAATGAGTTTAACTACAAAAAACGTCAATCATGAAAAAAATGATAATTATCAAGGACTTGTTAAAAAACGGTATTAGATTAAGAATGGTTATTCTGAAAAATAGAATGAGAAGAATAGAGTAATCAGCTGTTTATTTATCTATAGAAGTCTATGGGATTTTGGCTTCTTGGAGCCAGCAGATACTTCCTGTTTGGAACACCAGGGGGGAGGAGTCAATCAGTTTAGGTCTCATTCAGTCAATGGTTGACTCCCAAAAAAAGGTCAGATTTTAGAACAAATAACGACATGCTGGATTATTATTTAAGTCATTTTGATTTTACTGGAGTACTAATTTAGAGGTGTGTATGTCAATTGAAATAAAGGCTTGTGCTACATACACAACAGGCATGTGCCGCTGGTTTTTGAACGTACTTTTAGCATATGGTATTGTGGATTAAAAAACTGCTTTAGAAGCTCATTGTGCAGCAAAGGGTTGGAACCACTGAAGAACCAACAGCAGAAAAACAGATTTAAAGAAAACTTATGTCAAAGATTTTGCTGCTTGGCTGGTTTGTTCAAATATTTTTTTCCCTCTAATATTATCAATTTGGATTCGTATTTTTAGCTCTTTTCTCTAATTAAATTAAGCCTTTTAGATCATATATTCAAACAGAATTAAAAAAAACATCTTTGATATCTTTTTGAATAAAGGAAAACTAGCTGCTGAAGAGGAGAAGGAAGAAATGTAAAAATAAAGTCAAAGTTATTTGGGTTAAAAAAGTTTCGTGGCTGGTAACATTGGAAACAGATGATGAAAAATGACGGAGTAGCTGTCAGTGATTACGCTCGCAAAAGACGGCTGAAACTAGCATTTTCTACAAGGTATTGGGATTTACTCTGTTCTCATTTTGTGACGAGATGGCATCGGGGAAGTGTCGAGTCGGTCCCACACTGCACAGGATTTAGTAACAAGCCAGCAGACTTTGATAGATGTCCCTGCTCCCCCGATCTGTCAGGACAAATTTACTCAATGGCATAAAAAGTTATCAGAACCTGCACCTGAACCTGAGACGTCAAGTTACATCAGGTTCAAAATGTTTCAAAGATCCACAAAGTACACAGTTTCATCAGAACTCGATGAATGCATTTTTGTTTATGAACAATAGATCAAAACTATAATAGACACTTAAAAGACTCATAGATTAGAAACAAACTCTGCAGATCTAAAAAATGTCTAGTATCTAAGATTTGCTGACTTTATCATTGTAGTTTCATGTTGGCTTTTACAACAAATGTATACTATAAGCTATAGTTATTATTTATGTATTTCCAGATACAGAAGCTGAACTCAGTAAAAGCAGTAACACAAGCTCTCTTTTTAAAAAGAACTTAAAATAAACCATTTAAGTATTCTTTTTAGACATTTCTCCAACTAAATAAATCTTTATTTTTACAGATCCACTCAGATGAATATTGTGGTTTTTGTGTTTTTAACATGTTCTTGCAGCATTTTTCTGGAAAGAAAAAAAAACAAAAGTTTTCAGGACAGAAAACTGACTAAAAAGACTAATCAATCATTTGAATCATGAACAGAACTTTCAATCATGACTGGGATTTACAACAACCACCATGGGTGCTGTTGGCCTACAAGGTGGTGACTGGGCTTGACGGTTGGTGGAAGATGGGGATGTTTGCAGGTAGAGAGAAAAGAAAAGACAGTTGAGTTGAACTTGGAGAAGGACCTTTGATTGTAGAACTTTGACAGGAAAGCTAGAGTTGGTCGACGAATAAAGAATAAAGGGGAATTACCTGTGTGTTCAGGAGGCCAAATGGAAAGAGAATAAAGCTTACAGTATAGACAGTATAGTGATAAAGTGTAAAAGGATGCTAAGGTTGGAGCCATCAGGAAAGAGGCCAAGAGGAAGACTAAAGAGGAGATCCATGGATTAAGAGAAGGACTTGATGGTGTGAGTTAGGAGGATGCTATGCTGTGCCTCCTAAAGGGAACAGCTGAAAGACAAAGATTTTGTTTTTGAAACAGATGAATCCTTCAATGATTTGTTATTTAAAAAAAGCCTGGGATATGAAACTGTAACTAGTGTGAAGGCCATGAAATCCCCCTGATGAAGTTCTACCTAAAAATCTGGATCCAAACAGTGTTTCTGTTACTAAGGTTTAAATATGTTTACTAATATTTGATTTGGTAGATGTCAGGAGAACAGTGAATGTGTTTGGTTTGCTTCTACGGTCGATCTCTAAAATAACAAAAAATATTTCTTTCAGTTTGGATTTCTAGCTTTTACAGAAAATCGTTGGAAAAAAATAATAAATGATCTATGTAGTTGTTTCTCCCCACATTGGAATCAAAGGAGAAAGCTTCGCTCAGTCATTTGCCTCACCCTTAACCTGAAGTTTGTTTTTTAAACCCCCCAAATATCAGGATGTCAGATCAAAGCTCTTAAATTACATTCATCAATAGTTTTCCAGGTTTCTTTACCTCTCTGTGCAGCTCGACAGGACACACGCAGAGACAAGGATGCAACAAGCAAAGAGCACAGCATGCCAGGAGATTTCTCTCAAATTTGAACAAAGTCAAAGTCAATACGGCGCCTTGGCAACATTAAATTAGACGTGTTGCAGGCCACAACACAGGTGTGTTTCCCAGGTTAATGCGGGCCCAGCTCTGCTCAATATTTATTTGTCTCTGGCAGTCCTGTATGTATCTAACAAGACTTGGTGTGACATTTTCTAAAATCAATTACTTGGCGGGCCGCATTCGTCTCTGTGACTGAGGAGAGGCGGAAACAGGAACGCCGAGGGCGACTTGTGTTGATTAAAGTCTCTGGGTCTACAAGACTGCGGACACTTTTAAAGCAAAACAGCAGCTCTTCTGATGACCGATCACACTCATGTTCTGATTAGCTTTAAATGGTTTTTACAAACAGCTTATCACAAAATACAAAAATGAATTCCAAGACAATTCAAAAATACTACAATTTCTGTATTTCTATTCACAAATTTGGAAAAATACAAGTTCTACATCATAATTGGCAGCTATGCAAGAACTGAAAGTCACTTCAGTGAAGGTGGAGTCAGCAGTCAGCATTACACTGACTGACCTCCATCAGAGCCTTTACTGCAGCTACCCAATCTGTTACGACGACCCAATCAGTGTCCCGCATGCGCATTTTCCTACATCACTTCTCCCTGTGCCAACATTGCAGCAGTAAAGTAACTTTAATTAGAATAGCCCATGTAATTTGTTTATTTTTTGTAGACTTGTTGTCCCAAGATTGTGAAACTTGTCATTCATTTAAAATAGGGCTATCAATGTTAATGTAAGAATTATTTTTTAAAAAATGAACACGTTATTATATATTAACGCTGATTGATTACACTCCGCAAAGTAACCGTCTTCTGCCGGTTCAGGCTTCCGCGGCGTGTCAAATTCTGAATGCACACTTTATCAGGCACCATCCCGCTTATAACTCGGTCACTAACAAAATAAATAAGTATTCAATTGATTTTTAGTTCTTGATTTTTTTAAATTTTTTATTTAGATCTCTTTTTCACAAAAGGTGGACTATTCGATAAGTAATGCGGCTTATTGTCACGGTAACAAGTCAATGGGTCGCTGAGCCAAACAAAAGTCAGAAGATTTAGGCTGCAGTCTTTCTTCTGTAAGACACTGGAACCCCTCACCAAGGACCCAATATCAGGGAACCAACATCGAAGCTACAGTCAGGATGACAATACTTCCACCATTCCATCACTAATAGAAACAAAGGCAACACCTGTGTTCTACAGGTCAGAATTATTTATGTGAAACCACCGAGGCATCGCTGGCCGAGAAAGAGCCAGACCCCCCATCCACGACCCCTACCCCAATGATGTGAAAGCTCAATCAAGGCTCACATCTGAGCAAATGAAGAAATAAACTTCATTAAAAATGTAACACACATGCATATGCATGAATAAGTTAAATGCAGTTTGAGCAAACAAAGATGGGAATTTTTTTCCTTTGTTTTATGGGTCTAAAAAAAAAGCAAAAACAGTCATTTACTATACATGAAACCGACCCCCCGCACAAAGTGTCAGAACACACAAGCACAGCTTCATTGGTCAGTCCAACAGAACTCGAAATCTCTTTATTACTCGCAGATGCAGCGGGCGGCACCGAGGCTCGCGTCTCATTACCGCAGCTCTACCAGATTCATTGCATCTGATATTTCTATGAGGAGATATCCTGCTGGAGCTGTAACGGGTTGCAGATCAATAAAGCACAGCTCTCGACAGGTTAAAAATCGGGTCCTTTAAATGTACTCCTAAATTAAAATTCTGGGAAACTCAGAGAGTAAGCTTCGCTTGCAGACTCTGGTGAGATGCACGATAAACAAACGCCAGCGCGCGGCAAGAGTGAGGCCTCACACTACAATCCGTTAAACTGCTTTGTTCTGCTAAAGCAAATAAAAGCTGAGAATGCGGTGGCAGCAGATGAGCCGAAGATAGACATGCAGATGGAAAGATCACGCTCATCTTCACAAGTTATATAAACAGGATCAACCATGGAGTTAAGGATTAGCCCACTGTGAAGGCAGGAAGAAACAATGTTCAAAATTTAAAGACTATAAACTCCAAAAAGTTTCAAAATGGAGACATTATAAATTAATAAAGACATTAAGGCACAATCTAAAGTCTTCCTCAGCTGTAATGTTTTTCATAATTGCATAAATGAGTGTTTGAGTCAAAAACATCATAATACCTATGGAGGAAGGGATTGGGAAACCATTAACATGCTGGGACATAAAAGACGTTCCGGTAAATCATTTTTCTGCTCCTTGCTCCATTATAACATTTTGATTCTGAAGTAACAAAATGAAAGATTTTACTCTTAATGTAAAGAGGGAGGGGCTGATCAATGGGGCTTTCAAGATTAAAGACCCACTTTAATGAAAATTGTGTTTTTTGGTGTTTTGAACATGTTCTTGTAGGATTTTTCTCATGATGGAGGACATGTATAACATTTGAGATTAAATCTGCATTTCTGAGTATTTCTGAATTAAAGTCGTGTTGGATCAGGAGCAGATGAAAACCAGTGGTTTGAAACAGCTAGAGTTAGTGACGCAGCAACTGCCATGGGTGGGGCAAAATCTCCCTTCTCCGCTCCAATTCCAAATCCTCCACTCACTGACAAATAGATCCATTAACGTCTTTATATTTCTCATCTGAGCTGGTATTTTGATATAGTATTTGTACAGTTCTCAGCTTAAATGAGTACACCTTACTACATTTTTTAGGAAACCTTTAGTGTCCTTTCAGAATCAATATTTTCTACGAGATATTATTCTACAAAATACTTCCACAAATGTGGGCCGTTGATTGCAAACAAGATTTGTTCATTTGCACACACAAAAAAGTGATTTTCCCAACTAATTTATTCAAGCTCATGTTGCAAAACTGAGAACACCCCAAGTATAGTCTTGGCAGAGAAGCCTCACTTAAGACTACAAAATTCTAATAAACGGGCATTCAACCACAAATGAGTCTAATGATTCATTTTAGATGTGTCCAGGACACAGGTGACCATAAAAGAGCATTACTTAACAAAGCAAAGCCCTTCTACACTAGATAGGTCTTTTAGGGAGTGGTGAGTGAAATCAGACAGAGCTTCTGTATTTACGGGTTTTAGACAAATTAGTTTCAAGTTTACTTTGAAGAATAAAGGTTTTTGAAGGTTGGTTTTTTTTTTCTGTATTTTTAAAAACTAAAACCCAAGTTTGGTAAATACATAGTACTAGCTTTGGTTCATTTGTGTTACAATATAAAAAAACAAGTCAACAATGAATCTGTGAAGATTAAATAATAAAAGTGTTTACCTCGATAAGTTTGCGTTCGTAACTGGCGGCCAGCTCCTCAATGTCACCCATGAACTTGTTCTGTGGGAGAGGAACCTGGTCCTCACTCGACCGCAACACCGACAAACCTGGAGGGAGAGGAACAGCGTTAAGCACACGTGCAGTGATAACCCACTACACATGTGCACGGCGAAGAAAACATCTACAGAGAAGAATTTCACCACTTTTGTTGATTTTTCCTTTAGAATTGGAGTCCAACAACTCCAGCAGGTTCCAGAAGAAATCTGTCATTTCCAGAACAATTATCATGTTGTAAAGCTTCACAAAGCAAGAGGAAACCGGGTTTTTCAATTGACATAATAAGACGCTGCAGCAAACTTTTTCCTTTCTGTCATGATGATGAACTGCCCTTCTCTTATCTCTGCCTTGTTTCTAGTGGCCTTGGAGTTTATTTTTTCCTTTTGTAGCTTCCCAACAAGCTAAAAGAATCATGTAGCAGCCTGATGCACAGCTCCAGCATCTACGAGCATCAGCTAACATCCTTTTCCTGCAGAGAGCGGTGCCCCCCTCTCCCCAGAATGTGCCTGGAAGATGGATAGTTTTTCACCTTCAGCAAAAGCGAATTAACACGATTGTTTCAGTGCCATCACACTCATACAAACACAGAGGATCACTGAGGAAACAAACTCCAACATTCAAAGAGCTCTAAAAAACTTGCTCTAACCGTTTTCAGAACCCAATCTTTCCAAAAAAAAAAAAACTGCTTTGTGATTGGATGGAGAAAACTTATTGGCGCACAATAAGGGCTGCACAGCGATGTAGTGGTTAGTGCTCTCACCAAAAAGTAATTTTCTGTGGGGAGTTTGCATGTTCTTCCTTGCATGTTTGAGTTTCCTCCAGGCACATTGATGTTCAGTCCAAAAACATGCTTCATAGGTTACTTGGTGTCCGTAAATTGCCTCTATGTGTGCATGTAAATGTGTGGCCATGGTGACTTGTTCTGAATGTGCCCTGCTTTCACCAAAAAGTAGCTGGGACAGGCTCCAGCAACCTAATAATCCCGAACGGGATGGATGGAGCACTAATGTGAGCATATTTTTCTTTTTTAATTGCCTCTATATAAACTGAGTGGACGGACAGACAGACGGAAAAATTGATAGAAATGTAGATAAATATATCTTAAAGGAAGAATGGGTTCATAAAGAAAATTGTCCAACTTTGCAGTTAGTTTTTCTACATTTTTTGAAACAAAAAGCCTTTTTTATTACAGGAACCATTTGCATTTTAATATAATGCTGTCTATAAATTAAAGACAACAAAACAAATCAAGAAAATCTTAATTCTAATAAATCAGCTTAATTTTTTAAGTATCAAGCAAACAACAAAGTAACATTTAATATAAATACATTAAATGAAACTTTTTTTGGTGTTTTCGTTAAATAGGAAAAATACCAAACTGCTATAAGCACTTTGAACAAAAAAAACATCTTTAAAATTCTCAACAAGAAAGAGTTATGATGGAAAAATGTCTTTAAAGCACTAAAAGCTCTCATTCTGGAAAAATAAAAAAGTATGGACTGAAAAAAACTGTTTTTTTTTTTTTTTTATTAATGATTTTGCATAATAATTCGTATAGTCTTTATCCTCACAGCTGCATTTTCTCAATCCCGTTCCACCAGCAGCTCTGCTGTAAATGAGCAGCTAAACACAAGCATGGCAGAGACGAGCTGACAGACATGTTGCCTCCCACCCCTTCAGCAGTTCTTCACACAATTAGCTGGATGAACAAAAAGAACAAATAAAAAAATAAGCATTTTGGAGACAAACACCAAGGCATATCTCCAAAAATATTCAATCTGGATTTCCAGTAAGGTGTTGAGAATGTTGGATCAATGCACAGAATTTACTGAATTGCACTCAAATGTAGGAATTTGTTGGTAGAAACTGTTGTTCAGTCTTTCTGTTCAGGATTGTATCAGTCTGTATGTTTTCTTCATCTTCCTTCATCTCAGTTTGGTGTTGTGTTGCATAAACATTCTTTGTTGTTGTGTTTTAAACTTCCATTTGACTTTTTTCACAGAAAGATGAGGCACGGACAGAAAGCGGCGCATGGCAGGGATTTGAACTGCTGAATGACGCGACCACACAGATGTTCTTGGTTCTTGGAAACTGAGCAGACGGCTGGCCTAAAATTAAACTAAAGTCACAAAGCCGGCTTCAGTCTGCTGCTGTCCTGCAACGAACTTCAGAAAAAAACAGAGACTGATTACTTGATTACCCAAAGAGACACACCAAAACAATAAAAAAAACGTTAGATTCAATAAAAATCTATAATCTATGTAGTAATATCTAATAACCTCCGAACCAAATACTGAATAGACTTTAAAACCAGACTGAAGATTATTTTAGGTATAAAATATGACTTTCTTACAAGAAAGTCAACAGGAAGTTGATCCCTTTTTTTAACCATCCTCTTATGGTTGTCTTTGTCTCCAGGAAAACAAGGTGGGAGCTTGTTTTTAAATCACTTAGGTAATTTTTTACAGTTTTTTTTTCTGCCCTGGTGGCACTGTTACGGCCTCGAGTGAAACTCATCTAAAGCCAGAAAACAGACGGACAGGAGTGAGTGATGTTTGAGGCACCGCCGTCCTCATTTATTTATCCCGCTGTGCAGAGGACAAGCTGCTGGAAATTACCCAGTGTCTTCAGGTCAAGAGAGAAGATTCAGCAGAGAGTGGGAGTGAAACAGATGAGCAGAGACTTCCCATCAATCCCACATGAAACTGCTGCCGCTGCTGCTGCTGCCAGCTGGAACAAAACCATTTTCAAGAAGAAAACGCAACAGCAGGTTCAAGAAAATATAAACAATGGTGTCACAGTGCTCTTTGTAAAATTGTGATAGAATGTACTAACATTTTTAGCTACATGGAGGTTCCTATTTCAACAGAAAATAAAGTGAATTTTCAACGGCTATTGACTAATTGTCCGGCCCTGTTGACTTTAAATCGCTCCGTGATTACATAGAGGAGAGAAACAGAACAGCGCGTTAAGCATATCATCACAGAATGACAGCGTGAGTGTGTAACAATAGTGCTGTCTCTAAAGCAACACTTTAATTAAACTATCTGTTGCTGCTGTAAGTTCATCGGGTTTATGCTCCACTTCTGTCTGTAATCCATTCAAAAACGCTTCATGTCCCACTGCTTCATAAACCAAAACAGAGCGCTACACGATGCTGAATAGCAGAGGTTGTGCCTGTGTGTGTGTGTGTGTGTGTACGTGCACGTGGGGGGGGGGGACTCTTCACATGGCGCGCACCAGTTTCTGTTGTGAAACTAACGTTCTCGCTCTCTCTGCTTCGAAGAGCAAGCTCACCTGCTCAGTGTGAGACAGATGGGCTAGCCTAACTCCAATCAGCTTCATCGTTTCAGTCCTACTCTTTGTTTTCAGACTTATATGTGCGATGCGTACTTGCAGATTATTTATTACACATTAATTTTATGCATTATAGGAGCTCAGTTTGCAGGAATTAATTTTATATGCAATTCCCGCACTCCCGCAGCGAAATTCAGGCCTGATGAAGATGATTTTGTTACAGAAATCCCGGTTCTTCTTTTTGGACCATGGAAGAAATTGGTCATTTAGAAACTTCATATACTTTTCAGAGGTTCTTTTCACACCTTCAGGGACCCTAATGGGACCGACCAGCTCTCTCTCCGTGATTTTTGTCCATGACTCCGCCTCCCCCTTGCTGACGTTGCAGCCTTGTTGGGACGTGGTTGCCATCCACAAACCCCCCACTACTCCATCCATCTGGACCATCCAGGGTTGCACGGCACTCATCAGTGAACAAGGCCCAATCCGAATTCTTCCCATCGCCATAACACTTCTCCCTTCCCCAACATTTAGCCCTCCAAACAGAGAGTTATGGAAAAATAGTCAGATTTCGGAAGTAACTACCACTTGATGACATCATCAAAAGTCGCTGGTCAGCTACATTATCATTCCGTGGGTTGGGAGTCATTTCTGCCATTAATCACGGAACCGGGACAGGAACAAGTTCTTAAGGGAGTTGGACAGGAGGGGGACCCAACCAATTCAGTCGCGAATGGAGCAGCTCTTTGGGTGTCTCTACAGAGTGAACAACAAGCGCGGCTCCTTCCTATGAGCATTTTTTTTTTTTTTATTTACCCTCTTGCTTTCTACTCAAGCCGCACGTGATTGATCAATACATGTGTGCTTTAGTGAAAAGTTGAATTTTATTTCATTGTTTTAGTTTTTATCATTTATTTTGTACATTTTATCTGGGAGAAGTAAATAGTAGATAGTAAACAGTAGATATATATTACATACATATGAATAAAAACCCTTTTTTATATTAGTTATTCATTTTGTGCATAATTTTATTATAGTTGTTGATAATAAATTAAATAAAGCAACCTAAAGAGCTGCTTGGGAGCTGATATAGCCGGCTCATTTAGTGAGCCGATCCCAAAAGAACCGTCTCTATGAGAAGAGCCAGAATTCCCATCACTACAACCAATGAGAACAAAGACAAAAAGTAAAGGCTGCGCAACTTCATATTTTTCTAACAATATGCCAACAATGTAACTAATTTGAAAATATAACATTACCCAGAAGTCATCAGTGTTCCTAGTTACGGCTTCCTGCTTAAATCTAAAGTACACCAATCGTATATCGAAGGCAGCGATGAAGACAACCTTGGCGAGTTTGATGACAGAACAAAATGACACCCAGAGAAGAGTAAAGATAAAAGACTTTTCTGCTAAAGTCAGAAACCTGGTAGGGAAGTCAGACGGAATTTTAAAAAAATGTGAGAGTTGAGTGTAATGGCGATGCAACATCATGTGCTGCTTGTAATTAAAAATTACATTGTAATTTGCCTTACAAATTAAAACACAAAAACGTCACATTAAAATGACAGTTACATACAATATTTTACAAAATGATAAAAAAAAAAGCAAAAATATAAGAGAGTGGGACAGGTGTGGGAGTCAGATTACTGGAAACAAGATGGGACAGTATTATTTTTTAAACTTTGGTCTGGGAGCGGGACGAGACAGGATTACTCTCTAGTGCAGACCACCAGTGTGCCCCAAACAGGTCTGAGACAACTTGTATGCACTCATAAGGGCAGTTGTGACTAAAGCATTACTGAAATTTTGGGATTTCTGCTTGTTATGTGGTTTCTGTCCTTCAGCACGTGTTAAAGATGTGATGTTGCATCTGCTACCCAACAAACATCCATCCTGAAGATGCAGTGATAGCTGCTGAATAAAACATCTGCAGATCTTCAGCCGCAATGGTGCCCAAGCTCAATCAAGTGAATCTCCACAGAACACAATCCTGCCCTTTCCTCCATACTGTTTGTCTTTCAACATAGAAAACATGCTGTAGCTTAATCTGTATGTTAAGACCATCTTTACTCCTATGATCTTCATTTAACACTCAGATTCAGCTCCACCTCTTCTCATTTTTTTGTCTTGTTCTTCTTACATTAATCATTTATTTCCCCTTCAACTTAAATTGGCAGCAAAGTGTCATCCCACGCCACTAATTATGCAGGGAGTGAAGGCCGGACGTGAATATGATCGGCGTGCACGCATACCTGCATCCAGGATGAGGCCCAAGGTTAATCTGGTTCTTATTAGAAAACCATGAGATCAAACAGGGATAAGAAAAAACCAACCAACCTTCCCCTTCCCTACACACACACACACGCACAAACACACACACACACACATATACAGACGAGCCGATCATGCAGTCAGAGCACGTGTCGTAGATGGGCTGGTTAGGGAGCCAGCCAAAAAAGTTAATTAATCACTGCTAATCAAAGCAATCTTCTTTCATTTTCCAATCATTCATAGTTCATTTCTCTGCTCCCTCCATTCAGATGTGTCTTTGTGTATGAGGCATGCATGTGAACTGAGACAGAAGCGGCAGAGCACACAGATCAGGCCGCCGCGCTTCTGTTACGCATGATAAATGCCACCAGATCCTGGCTCGCACACGGGAAGCAAAAGTGTGAAAATCGCTGCCCTCCTCTCTCCGAGGGCTCCAATTGCAGGAGCTCATAGCGTCCAGATGAGTCAGAGAACCAACTGCATCCTGATCACAATTGCTCAGAAACACAGCTCTCCCTTTAGAGCCATCTGAAGCCACTTAAAGGAACCTCCTCCGTTATAGGAAGAAAATTCGCTTTTGTTCTAAAAGACAATGTAAAAAAATCAGACGACGACAATTTTAGAGTCACGGTAAAACACTCTGAGAGCGGGGTATAAAAGTGTTATTCAACAAACGAAGGATCATCTCCAACAACCATCTGCTCGTCAGAATGCTTTACTTTCATTGGTCCTTTCAGACGCTTTTCTCTGTTCAACAAGCATGCATCAAATGACAAACTTCAGACGTACAACACACTAAAGAAGAAAAACACTTCGGATGAATTGTTTTCTCAAGAACACTTTTTTCCTTCTCGCACGTTTAATTTGTGACAAAAATGTCTCATAGAAAAGACTGGCATCCCAATTTTCTCATAAATTTACGACTTTATCCACTGTAATTCATAGATCCTACAGAACCTTCAAATTTGTAAGAATTCCCTAGAGATTTTAAGTATTTCCATTCATCCATTAATCCATCTATCTTCTCGTTTCTCTGGGCCGGGTCACAGGGACAGCAGCCCAAAGCAAAGATGCCCAGACCTCCTTCTCCACAGAAACTTCCATTTCTGTGCTTATACCCAAATGCTAACAGCCAAGCGTTTAGTCATACATGAAAATTTGCTCTGTTTAACCTTCAAGCTTTTTTAGTGTGCTTGTATTCACTTGTTTATTAAATTGCTTTTGTGTTTAAGATGTACAGCACTTTGTTCAATTTTTAAACTGTGTTAAAGTGCCATTTAAACGAAGGTAATGATGAGTTCTACAGGTGGACCCCCAAAGGGCTCCCACAGGAGTGTCCCTCAAGCACATCCTGGGTCTTCCTTGGGGCGGACGGACATGTCTGAAACACCTCCTAAGGGAGGCGTTCAGAAGATCTGCCTGAGACACCTCAACTGACATCTCTTGATGTGGAGGAGTCCACAGCCAGATCATCCCTCTTTTAAACAATACAACCGTCCTATTGAGCATCATATTCAATTAACCACTTTTAAAAAAACAAAATAGGTACAGTATTCCCTTGCTAGTTGGCTCACCTTTCTTGGTCTAGCTGCTTTGAGGATTTTTTAGTGCTACTTTGCACTACGTTCACATTGGGCATGTAATTGCGCCTTTAGTATGTGGTGTTCACACTAGACTATCATTACCAAAAACTAGCGCATGTATTCACAGGTGGGAGTTGAAGCGGTTAGAACCTGGTGAATCTTGCTCTGGGCTTTTTCTTTTACAGCTCTATTATCATATATGAAAGATTTGCTGTGCTACAATTCAAACCTAAATTATTAATTTCTCCTTCATGATCTCTTTTCCAACAGTTTGTACTTCCGTGAAATGCTACCTATACGTCAGTACAAAAGCAGAGTCCCCGACTGGACAAAGTTTTACTTTTAACATGCATTTAACAGCCGCTCGTTATGTCTGTAGCACCAGCAAACAGACTTAAAAACATTAGCAGCAAGTGAGAGTTTCTAACGCAGAAGGCCAAAAAGTGTATATATGCTTGTTTACATGAACTTTTCATTGGATGTGGTTACTTGAAAGTAAGTTTCTGAGCCTTGTGTGAAGGTATCATAAGAAGAACCTCCAGCAGGTTATTTTAGTTTAAAAAGAAAAACATTGTCTCACAACTGTCATCATTGTCTTGCTTGTAACTCTGGGTGTATTCAAACTGGACACATTTGTTTTACTTAAAGTGAGCCAGAGTTTGTTTCCCTCAATAATCCGGAACAAGTTTCAGTCTGAATACTGAAGACTGAAGATCCATCTTTCAAGGTGGTCTCGGTTAGTTTCCAACAGGACTTAGCTCCGGTTCACTACGAATTTCCTAAATTTGAATAGGCTCTGTACTCATAGTGGAACAACTGGACCAAAATGACCATTTTGGTCGGGCATTATGGGATGTCAGCAGAGTAGCGGAGCAACAATGCGACACAGCAACTCATCAAAATGTGGTTAGATGTCTAACACTGGTATGTCAAACACTTATCAGCGTACCTTTTTAGATGTCATCTCCTCAGTAACCGTCTGCCTTGCAGCATGCCTTCACCATACCCCAGTAGCAGTAAAAAGTGTTATGCCTGACGTTGATACAGACGTTTAAATTTGGTCAGCAAAATATAAAGTTTGAATTGGTGACATGGATTGCAAAGTAAAGGACTTCTACTTATCTTCCTCTAATTGCTTTGCCTATTAACTTCTGGCCAATGACTGAAGAGATCCTTAGTCACATGGTTTTGCTTACACACTTTGGTTCCAAACAGAAGTGTCCCTTTGACAGCAGTCTAAATACAGTCCAAACGCACGGCTCAGGACTCGACCCGGACCAACGGACTATTCAAGTCAGAATACATCCTCTGTTAGCATTTTTCCAAGTTTTTACCAAGTTTTTTTATTGTTCGTTTTTTGCAATTTTAATCAATCAAACCTGAGTCCACTGGGGATTTCTTCCAGTTTTCCCTGACGGCCCTTGTTTGGCAGATGAGTCTGTGGGAAACATTTTATTATTTCTCTTTGTTTTACCATTCTGCTTAATTTTTTGCTTAATTTTCCAGAATGCATTTCCTGATAAGGTATGAAAATTATAATCAACAACTTAAAGGAAGATCTATGAAAACTTCTGCTTCTGTGATGCTGCTACTGCAATATTGTTTAAACAGGCTGGTTGATTGTCTGAACCAACTGCTAATTAAATAAACCTGTCAGCAGTGAGCCGGCTGGTATTTACGTCCAACACTCGTCTCCTTTCTGATAAGATCATTTCCTGACGTCTGAGGTTTCTAGGAAGATGCTAAAGTGCCAGAACCCACCTGTGAAGGTGACGAGGAAAGCAGGTTTCCTCTTTGAACATGTTTTTTAGACATATGTTTCCAGCAAATGAGCACATTTCAAACCGTCTGCTGCGCAGTTTGACTCTCAGAAAAGAAACTTCTTTTCTTCTAATGACCTTCGTCGTTTTCCCTCGTAGATCGGTTCCTCCGCGGAGCTTAACAACACTTTTGTTTCATCTTGGGGTTTAATCTCTGCTCTTGTTTGGCCACAGCTGTGAGATTTCATGGAGGAAAGATGAAAAATGGTGTGATGAAAGAGTGAGACAAACATTTAGATTATGTGAAGAGGAAGAGTTGAATAAATATTGATTTTAAAAGGTGTAGTACTTGATTTTCTGACCATCACGAAATAACGCACTTCTCTTCCAGACATGAACCCTGCATGGAGAGGAGATTTGCCAGAGCCCCCCACTCATGCACTGAATCCCAAACAGCTCACTAACTTCTCCAACTTCACTGTGAAAAATCTCATTTAACTAAATTAAACCTGCGAGAGAACTCTCCTCACTCGCTGCGTATTTGGCACCTGGATGGCTTTAATTCCCACGGTGAGAACTCATTTAATATTCATGCTACGGAAATGTCCCTTTTCTCATTACTGACGGCTCGCCACACCAAAATAAGGTTTTTTTTTTCTGTGAACGGGAAACTCGTGGAGAGGAGTTGTTTTACTCTGGACATCTGGATGGAGAACAGACAAAAATATTAGTTGAAATAAACTTCAAATATTAACCAAGAGGGAGGAATATCCTAAAGAGGATCTAGTTTTAGGGATCCAACAGATTAAAAATGATCAGGTGCTACAGATAACTAAACAGGCAAGAAAAATGATTAGGTTTCATCTGGGATAGTTTTTTTCTCCAGAGGAGAAGAGAAACTTTCTTCAAATACTTAAAGTCCCACTTCTATCATTTTTTTGATCCAAAATAAAATAATTACTTATTCTCAAAATAATTATTTGCATGACAGCACTAGTAACTGGTGCAACAAAAAAGGAGCGAGCAATACTGAAGATAGGCAGCCATACAGTTTTGAGCCAGATACCAGCTCGGACAAGGAAAACCAAATGGATCTAAAGTCTAAATATTGATACATCAGAATGCGGCGGAGCAAAGAGCTCGCAGCAGCAGCTTGTGCGTCACACTTACAAGCTTTTTCTAACAGCCGTTTTTTTTTTTTTTTTTTTTTTTTTGGTCTTCTACTGATTCACAACTATTTGAATAGGGAAATACACAGAATTGCAATTTTAATCTTAATTTTCTTTATATATGTCTTCCATCATCAGAAAAACGTCAGAAAAACATGTTAAAAACACATTTTTTTTGGAGTGGTTCTTTAGGGATATATAATAAATGAACTTCAATCCAGATTTAATGTAAAACTTTTTGTAATTTTTGTGTCTTCTACAGATTATTTATACTACAAATATGCCATATGTTTTTTTTTGTTATTTAGCAAATGTATTGACACTTTTGGAATTTGTTGCTTATGATTATGGACATTCTGAGTCATTTGTTCATGAAAGGCCTCAAGTCTTTCATAAATTGTCCAAATTCCTTAAAAACGTTTTGTAAATGTATTGAAATGCCTTCCTAAACCAGAAAAAAACTTTGGTTTAAAAATCTGCTTCTCCTTCCTGGTTTCTTTTGAGAAATTGTTTTTCTGATCTGGTAATGTCCTGGTTTTGTCGTCTGTTCAGAAAACAGTTTTGGCTCCTGTCGATGTTTGTTTAACACCTTCAGATGGGATCTGCCAAAGCACGTTCTGATCCGGAAAAAAAGAGGAAAGCCTAATTATTTCAAAGATCAAAGCAGTGATTAGTAAAAAAGAAACCAAGACGCTCCGACCCAAAAACGTCTCAGCTGGAAAGCATCACAGCTCAATCTGCTGCAACCTATTAAAGAAGTGATTAAGCATTCACAGAGCGCAGCAGCTGACACTCACGCACGACAAAACTCGCACATTTACAGAATCCGTCGCCGGTGAAATGTTAGAGGGATTATTAAAAACAATACTCCTGTCTTCACCTTATTATTTCCAGACAGGTGGGCAGCGTGCGATTCTGATTGAACATGTCTTCACATAAATGTACATTTGAGCAGCTTTCTGCATGCAAATGCCACTTGGAGCCTGGGGCCAAGACGAGCCAGGTAAAGTCAAAGTCCTGACAAAGACAAACTCGTCAGAAAGTGTGCAGCAGCAATCAGTCATGTCATTTGACTGGCTGCTGCCGAATAGATTAACTTTCCCTGGTATTTTTCTGATGATGGAGAACATGTATAAAGAAAATGAAGCTTAAAATTGTATTTCGCCAGATTTGTTTATTCAAATCATTGTGAATCAGGAGCAGAAGAAAAAAATGTTGCTTGAAAAAGATCATATTTGTGACTTAGAAAATATGCTGGGCAGGGCCACAGGCTCCCTACTCAAAGCTCTGGAAAAGGGAAGAGGGGCTGGGTCTCCCCAACTCAGAGAAAAATGTATAATGAACTCTTGAAGCTCTGCTGTTTGTTTCAGACCACAAGTCTGCTGTGGCGGAGTAAAAATTCACACCCACAGGTTCTGCCTCAGTCTTTTCTCCTGTGTTGTTGTACCAGTGCAGCAAGGCAACTTCAGCTAAATATTTCCGGCTTGGTAGCACAGACCTGGCATCCAAAGTTTCACTCTGTAAAAGACGGACATCATATCTTTGGCAATATAATTTGCGAATGCATCACTAACTACTTTCCGCCAGACACCTGGGGATGCCATACAAATGATTCCCCTATGCTAGCTTGTCTTTTGGCAGAATTTTGTGAGTTGCTGCTAGCTTGAGCATCTCGTAGAGGTCAGCACTTCTCCAAGACTGAAGTTGCAAAACCAAAAAGCAGTTCAATAAGTCAATATAATTCTCCTTATTTGCTATTTGCTAGTTGCTATTATATAATACTTGCAGGTTGTGTGGCCTGACCACCGAACAACGGAAGCCCTAGAGAGTCGAATGCTTGGGGGAAAAAAATCCAGATTTTCCCAAAAGTTACCCTTCATCAAAAAAAAATTGAATTTTTATAATAAAATTGATTCATCACCATGAAGCTTTAATGACACCATTGAAAGCCCTTGAACCCTGAAATGTGCGTTCTAAAAACAAAATCAGTTTAGAATTTATCTAAAGGACCTTAATTTTATTTAGTTTGTATTTACCAGTAAATAAAGATTTAAGATTTTTTTTGGTTCAAAACACTAAATATAAGGCCCTGTGAAAGACAAGGGAACTGTTCTTGATTAGCTGGATAGGCTCCAGCAGCCCCAACAATCTAAACGTGAACTAAGTTTAGAAATGGATGGATGGATTGGAAAGACAAAAAAAAATTCTTGAAAGAATTTTGTTGATTTTTTAAGCTCAAATGACAACTTTCCTTTTTTTAGACATTTTTCAAGATGAGTTTTAATTTGATGAAGTGCTGAAACAGCTCAAATAAACTCAGATGTGTTCAAACGGCTTTAGCTTTGGACTAAAATAGTTCAGTTTTCTGTAAAAGATTCTTTTTTGTGAGCCAGAATTTTAAATAGATCCATCTGCTGTACCTGTCCCCCGTTCAAAAAGACATTTCTGATAA
The DNA here is from genome assembly GCA_014656515.1 of Oryzias celebensis. Classification (NCBI taxonomy): domain Eukaryota; kingdom Metazoa; phylum Chordata; class Actinopteri; order Beloniformes; family Adrianichthyidae; genus Oryzias; species Oryzias celebensis. The sequence continues at coordinate 55,191,800 of BNCR01000001.1, forward strand.
TCGTACATGATATGAATTCCCAAGACAGAAGGCCTTTAGTGTCTTGGAGAAACAGAGGGAAGAGCTCAGCAGCTCTTGGAGCTGATGCCCCTCTATGATGATCTGGATGCGATTGGCTGGTCAGAAAACCTCCCAGGAGGCTTTGTGGTTAGGCTTTGGGGGGATGAAGCAGGCTCTGCAGCAGACAATGGGGGGAGAGTGTCTCTTGATATCCATGTTTGGGCTGAGGTTCCATAAATTCGTTCCATAAAAACCATACATTTACGGATTGATGTAAGAACAGAATTCTGAAATACAAAATATAACCAAAAGTATTGGCTCACCCATCCAAATGATAAGAATCAGGTGTCCTAATCACCACAGGTGTATAAAATCCAGCACTCAGGTATGCAGACTGTTTTCACAAACATTTGTAAAAGAATAGGCTGCTCTCAGGAGGTCAGAGAATTCCAGGGTGGAACTGTTATAGGATGCCATCTGTACAATAAATCCAGTCAGGAAATTTCCTCTCTCCTAAATATTCAACAGTCAGCTGTCAGCTCTATCATAACTGAATGTAAGAGTTTGGGAACAGCAGCAACTCAGCCAGGAAGTAGTAGGCCATGTAAACTGACAGGGAGCGGTCAGCAGATGTTGAAGTGCATCATGCAAAGGTCAAAATTAGGGAAAGCCTAATTTTTTGACATAATAAAAGAATGTCTCGTTTATAAACTTATGTCTTTAGGAGATTGTTTAATATTTCCATCTTCATGAAGGGTACTTCATGAACAATGATAAAACATTTTACCTGGGGTGCCCAAATGTTCGATCCCCACTGTATGGTGTGGGGTTGTTTTTCAGGACTTGGGTTTGGCCCCTTAGTTCCAGTGAAAGGAGCTCTGAATGCTTCAGGATATCAAAACATTTTGGACAATTCCATGCTCCCAACCTTGTGGGAACAGTTTGGAGCGGATCCCTTCCTCCACCAACATGACTGTACACCAGTGCACAAAGCAAAGTCCATAAAGACGTGGATGATAGAGTCTGATCTGGATGAACTGGACTGGCCTGCACAAAGTCCTGACCTGAACCTAATAGAACACCTTTGGGATGAACTGGAGCAGTGACCGAAAGTCAGGCCTTTTCCACCAACATCAGTGTGACCTCACCAATATATTTGGAAGAATGGTCAGAAATTCCTATAAACACACTCCTCATTGTGGACAGCCTTCCCAGAAGAGTTGAAGCTGTAATAGCTGCAGAAGGTGGACAAACATCACATTGAACTCTATGGATTAAGAATGGGATGGCACTTCAGTTCATACTGTATGTGAGTCAAGACAGGTGAGCCAATTCTTTTGGTAGTATATTGAATATTCTTGCATTCGTTGCATCTTTGTGTTTTACATCAATGGAATTTGAAGCAAATGTAAATATTTTCACATTTTTTGGTGAGCAGATTCAGCTTGTTCCTACATGTTTTTTTAAATATATTTTATATTGTAAAAACAAATTGCATTTCTTCTGATGATGCATTCATTATCTGATGCATATCTCCAGGTTTGTGATGTGGTGGCTGCAGCCTGAGTAAGGACGTTCCCACCAGCTCTTCCCAAACTTTCCAAGCAATAACCTCTCCAGTTTGGCTGCCTCTTTCTTGTAGAAACAGCAAGTCTAACTAAAACTGCACTTCCTTGCATTTGATACATAAAAAGAATGGCATTTTAAAGCATTTTCCAGTTGATGCTATTAAAGCTTTTTTATTGCAAACTAAAGGTAATGTAACAAGTTCAGACATCCCAGAACATGGAAAAGTGTTGGTGCAATCTCCGTGTGCGGTTCTCCTCTTAGCAGCTGATACACTTCCTCCATCTGAGTCCCTCTGCCTCCTGCAATTCTGTTCTTTTCTTAATTAACTGCCGTTTGAAAAAGTCAATCTATTTTTTTTTTGGTTTCTACTAATAGTTGGTGTTGTTAAAGAGCAGCAGCAGCAGCGCTGACAGCCAACTAAACCCAGAGTGACCTTTCAGTTGCAGCGGTCCTTTTCAAATGTGTTTTCCTACAGCCGAGCTGTCGTTAAATGTCTTAAACGTCAACTTTAACAAATATTAAAACACAAAAATACATGAAACTACTAATTTGAGAAAAAAAACATATCCAAAGCCATCAGGTATAGCACATTGCTATGTGAAACAGTTTGAATAAAATGATAACTCAGTGTTAGAGTGGTGTTTCGGTTTCATTATACAGACTTTAGCAGAAACGTAGGCTGCAATGATGTTTGTCATGTGAGAGGCAATTCAGATTCTGGACTTAAGAATCTATCCCACAAAGATTGGCTTAAACAAAATGAAGTGAAGTGGCTGGTAATTGAAATAAATAACAATCTGTGGAAAAATTCAATACACATCAAGACGGTAAAATAAACGTATAAAGAATGCCTGATTCAGTGCTGGAAAGAAGCAGAAAATCAGTAGAAACTTCTGTCTCAGTGAAATGTTTCTTCTAAGTTAGAGTTGTCCAACCATTTTTGCAAAGAGGGCCACTGGCTAAAATGTGTGAACCATTTGTCCAGCATTCTTTATACCCTTCTAATAATATTAAATGCAGATGAACTATTTAATGAACATTTTTGTAATGGGAGACTTATTTCTTCACAAAGAAGTGAAAAACATTTTAATATATTTCTGCCAAAAATACTTAGAATTTCATAATTGAAGATCAGAAATTAAAATCTGTGTGGAAAATGAGTTATAGAATGAAAATGAAGATCTGATCACGATCAAGATTTACGGAACACCATTCACTGTGAACAAATTTTAAAAAACTGGCAGAATTGTGCTAAAAAAATCCACAAAAGAACGGGACCACAAAAGGTGAACCATGATATAGCGAGGACCCACTGTATTAGGTGACATTTTAAATTGATTTGCCTTTTTTTTTTTTTAAATCTGCCTATTATCAACTTTGCTCTTGAATCTGAAAATGTCATAAAAGTCACCTTTCTGCTAACTGTTGCTTTAACTCCCTTGTAAGAAAAATACATTTCTATTCTCAAATCACGCCAAACAAGACGGTTGTCGGCTGTGCTTCAAGCCTTAGTCCCTTATAGGTGGACAAGGGTTGTCTGCGGTTGGAAAAGGGTCAAACCTGTACAAGTCACACATGAAATGCCAAGGTTGTAGACCGCTGAGTGAACCCATAGAGGGAAGATGTTCACACATATTTTTATGCAGCAGGTGACAGGTCATGGTGAGCACGTAAGGGTGAAAGTAGGTGAAACGCAGGCGTGTCATACAGATATTTCATTTTTCAACCAAACCCCCAAATCCTGTAAACTGCGCAAGGAGCCCTTTAGTGATGCTCACGTGTTTAGTGTGCTCCTTTCGTGCAGCCTGACTGTAAAGAAATGAGGAAATTAGACAGAGTGTAGTTTGTGTGGACATTCTACGAGTGTCTTGCGGGCACTTGGTTATCACATACACATCCTGTGTGTGCAAAGCACCTTACCAACAACTACAGTCTGATGTAAGGACACCGTACAATGCCATCATCTGTTTGTCATAAGTGCGTGCAACTTCCATTACCCTTAGGAATACGTCACAATGGACTTATCACACACGCTCCACAATGGCACATTCCCTTTTAATGATGTCCCGTAAAGTAGTTATGCAAGCCTCAAGGGAACTGCAAGACACACTTGCGATCACCTTATGATGCAGTCTCTCCTCTCTATCATAGACTGGACTGGAACAGCCAAAAATATGACAGTACCCATACAAACCAGCGTTCTGTACAGGTGGATGTGGCTAAGGCCATAGCAAAACTAAAAACCGTTTGGTCCATTTGATTTCCAAATGTAATATACATGGCTTAGTGCACATGAGCAAAGCTAGCGTATTGTTTACTCATCCAGATATATCTTTCAGTTCTATCCGATTTATATGGCATCTCAAAAGTGCTACACATGCATTTGTTTAATACACTTGAAATATACCAGTTCTTTTTTTATTTAAAGACATTCAAGCTAAGAATAACTTCAATCACAAAAACAGAGCAACAAATACTATTCAATTTTTATCGATTCAGAATCTTTTGCATTTCTGATTAATGTTAAACACTTCTTGATGTTGTTTTTTTTCTTTCTCAGATCTGTCAGACATTGTGGCGCCTTCTGCAAAATCTGCAAAAAGCTTCCGGACTGTTTGCTGAAAGCAGTTATCCCCACGTTTCAAAGCTTTCCTGATTATCATCTGTTTATGTCCATAATTAGCTTTTAATTCAGGTGTCCTAGAAAAATAAGGAAAAAATCCCTGTTTCAGAGGAGCACATAAAGGATTAATGTTTCCATCTGGAAAAAAGAGAGAAAGAGGGGAAGCTAGGGATAAACTTTGAAAATCTTCTAGAGTTAATAAGTGATTTTTTTTATTCAATGTCAAACAAAATGTGTTGTCCTTCCACTCTGACTTCCAAACCAGGAGAGAGAACGATGGAAGGACACGGGGGTCGCTGCAGCCTATTAGCAAGTGTAATTCAGACATTTCCTGTTTTAGAGCTGTGGGAAAACCAGGAGGATGCTGGGAGGGGAAGCCAGGCTGACTGACGGAGATATGAGGGAGAGAATTAGATCAGGAATGAAAGATCATTATAAATCATGACACAGAGATTGGGACGGAGCGACAATAGGCAGACGGAAGTTGTTATCTGCATTGGGAGACGTCTATAATTCAGATCTTATCCATGGGTTATTATGACTGTAAATGAAAGAGGGAGTGTCATGTCTTCCAGCTTTATCACATGCATACTGAGAGGGGAAGGCGGGCTGCAATCAATAGAATGAACAACCTAAAAACTTTTTCATAATTGTATTTGTGTTCTACTCAATTTCATTCTTGAAATTTCCTTCAAATGTTTTCCCAAAATTCGAAGATACTAAAACAAATTGTAGATATAAATGTAGAAAATTTGCTTTTGAATGTGGATATGAAAAATATGCAAATAATGTGAAGAAACAAAATTAATCCACTGTTTTGTAGTCTATTTTTCATTTTGTTGTTGAGATAAAGTTGCATCCATTTCTCCAAAAACCCTCCCCTTCCTCTTTCATCCTACCACTGCAAACTGTCGACCCCTGCTTGCATTTTAATGGTTCTATTCTCCTTTTTAAAATACTTTTTAACGTCTAAGCAGACATCTAGTCATGTCCTAAAGTTTAGTATTTTTTTAAGAGATGTAAGTTTATTATTCCAGCATCTTTTTTTCCTGTCACCCAGTTGCACCCACATAGATAACTGCTCTCCAGAATTTGAAACTCTGACATAAAATATGGCATTTCTCTTGTAAAGCACCTAAAATGCTGGTCTCACTCCTCTTGGCTCTAATCCATTATGCATGAGTGGATTGACACACAGAACCATATGAACCTCAGTCACAAAAGACAGCCTCCAGAGAAGGCCAGAGCCAAGGCAGAAAAAAAAGAGGTTGTGGAGGATGAAAACTGAAATGTTCACGCCAGAAAGGAGAAAAGTTAAAAAAAAGCTTCAGAATAGGCTTGGTACCACTAGGTCTGTCATCAACTGTGACCTTATCAGCTGCTTCTGATCGTCTCATCTCACAAAAAGCAATGAAAAAGAAGAGAATGCCTGTTCCTCTACTGTCCTTTGTTCCTAACTAGTGTCGTTAGTCAAAGCCTTTGGCAGACCAATGATCTCCACTTGCTCACAGAGTGGGTTCTAGCTTTGGCACAGTGGAGCAAAATGTCTTTCCAAACTATTTAACAGGGTACATCTCATTTCCTTGTAGGCTTTTACAGTAAATTTAAATTAAGGCAGAGCTGTCAGCGTCTGCCCCACAGCCAACAGCCGGGTGGACATGAGCGACACTCATGGAGACACTGCCATCTATAGGAGACAGCCGGGGCTCCTGCAGAGCATGAAGCTTTAAAAGCAAATATTTAATAAATTAATACATCTCAGCAAACATTGTGGACTTTTCATTTGAACTCACTTCACAAATTATGAAAAAAGCTCGCTCAAGTAAAGATGTTTCCAATATACAGCCAAAACTGACTTTTTTTTCAACACATTTTCCTGCAGAAGAGTTTAGCTTTGCAAAAAACTGTAATTTGGAGTGATGACATTGTTCAAGTTAAAACTTCCAGGAACAGAGAAATGCATCCACTGATCCCATTTTATGATATACAGGCACCTTTTCAATGATTCTTTTTTCAGAAACAACAGATAAAACACCAGGAACTGTCCGGGATAATGATAATAGGGTTCAAACTGGGCTCAAGAGCGGCTAAAATACCTGCCATTAAACACATTATAAGGGTTATTTTTAAATATTCTACTGCTTCCTGAAAGTTTTATGTACCAGGCTGCACATACCAAAAAATATGCCTCAAAATGCATGAAATTTTCTCACACCAAGTTTCTTCTGTTGTTGGATTTCTCTGTAAAGCAAATGTCACATTCACAGCTAACGACATCATTTAAAAAAACGTTTTTAAGACAATTTGCAATAAATGAGAACAAACAAGTTTTTCTTGAGTGTCTCATCAGAAATCAGGATGAAGCTAAATAAAGACCTTTTTGAAGACCGAACATTTTAAAAACATGATTGATCCCGGATGTTTGAATCCTAACCAAAATAAAAGCAGCGTCCTAATGCAGTATTAAGTGGATTGAGAGATTAGTTATCAGGAACTCTAGCTAAAAACTCTAGTTTTTCAGGAGCAACATAACAAGGGGGTTATCATCTTCTCCCTCCCTGTCACTCAGGGTGCAAAAAAGAATAAATATAACATGATACAATAACATCGAGTAAAACAAGGTAAAACAGCCAGACAACAGAACACACAGACAAAAATCCACACTTAAACCCACCCCTGGTGTGCAATCCCTAATAAACTGGCTCATCGTGTCGCCTCTTTAGTTAACCCAGCGATAAATTCAATTGTATTGACAATAACAGGTTTTAAAAATCAATTCACTTTAATGTGTTTCACAACAACACAGGATCTCACACAGTAAACAGAAATGAACTTGTTTAAAAATGATGCCAGGAGTCCAGCTCTGGTAAAATGGCACAAAAGTAAAGAAAATAGAATAACTTGATTAGTTTTTGCTGAAAAACACAAATTTTTTTTTTATTTCCAAGCTTTGTTTGTTTTGTGCTGCAGTGTGTTTATATTTGTATGATTGTGACAGGATACATTTTATGGAGAGAACAAATCTTTGGGAATATGTATAAGTTTATTTTTTTAATATAAAATGACATAAAAGTAAAGAAATGTGTTTTTTCTTTAAAAATGTTGGCCTACTTCATTTCTAACTTGTATAATTTTGACAGAATATGTTTTTCTGAGGAGCAAATTATTGTAGTTTTTTTTTATTGTAGTTTATTATTTATTATTTAAGGGTTTAAATTGATTTTTTTTGGAATAATAATCTTAACTGTTTTTATTCATATTTATGTTTAAAATGTTACGTTTTAAAAGTTTCCAAACTTTAAAAATGTAGTAATTTAGTGTGTTCAATAAATATTTCACTTTTTCTGCTATCAACCTAAAGTGTGTTTTAGATTGAGGCCTCCTGTGTGATCGAGTTTGACACCCCTCCTTTAAGGAAACCCTACATTTGATTTAAAAAATAGCAGCTAAAGTAATGGTAAAGTAACCTTGACCTTTAAGAAAACAGCTCAAATCATAATTCTTCCACCGCTGTGCTTTAGGCCTTTGTATGGTTTTGCCCTCTTAGATCTCTACAAACAAGCTTTTTCAATCTCCAAGTCCATGATTGAGCAGAAGAAGGAGAAAACAAAATGTGGGATAAATATTTTCTGTAAAATGTAAAACATACAGTTTTTAAGCCCACGACAGATTTTTATTCTCTAATAATTTTCATGAAGCGGAAGTGGTTTCCTCACATGGGTGAATTTATTAAAATTTGACACGCATGCCATAAAAACTATTGTCAAAAAAACAGAAAAAAAATCTTGATATCAAGTATTTATAGACATGAGAAAATTACCAACATGAAAAAAATAAACCTCGTTGGCCGTGCGTTACCAAAAAGAATAAGACGTATTTTTTCTTTTAGCTCAATTTCTTGATTAATTGGCGATCTGACTTCTTTTTCTCTTTTCAGACCTGACTACAGTGCCATCTGAAGGTGACGTGTGGAAAAACTGCAAATAATAAAACAAGCCATACGAGCCTGATTCCACAAAGCAAAGTCCCAAAACTTCTGCTCAAATGTAAAACAATCAAGTAAAGTTTCAAAGTTTTGTTATGGTTTTAAAACTGCAGCCAAACTGATTGTGTTGATTGCAGCTCTAAAAACCGGAGCCTCCGAATCTCTAATGAAATAACTAAACCCCCGAACACAAGGATGTTTAACTCAACCATACGAGTTCAAGAACTTCCTGAATAAGTTATTTAATCAATATGGGAGCCAATCATGCAGGAGATGAGTGCTCCATCATGGACTGAATTTAAATTACTGCTAATCACTGGAGAGGAGTTTCAATCAGTAGCAGCTGCTCCTCTTACAGTACACGGTGAGCTGCGCTGTAGAGCTCTTTAAAACAACTGCCTCACTGCAGAGTTTGGGTTTTGGAAAGCCTTGAGGATCACCTCAAGCTTGTGAGTCAGTTATGACTGCTGACAAACCCAGCGTGAAGCAACCAAAGATGACTTCCTGAAGTTTTTAGGGCTTGTCTCCGTCTCTTTTTGTTTTTTCATATAAAAACACAAACTTTAGAGGGTTTTTTTTTTTTTTTCGTAACGAATGTAATGAAAGAAACCCCAACACTACAAAAACACTCACTATTGTTCACAAGAAGAACAGTTACAGTGCAAAAATGATCAAATATACATACAGAGTGCTTTTAATGTCTCCACATCCTCTGTGCATTTGTGTGATTTATTAATGCACAGATGAAAGCGTGGACAGGAAGCAACATGAGGGGTGACAGAGAAGGAGAAATGGGGGGGGGGGCTAAGCCTCTGAAAGAGTGGAAATGAAGTGAAGAAAGCAGAACTGTGCCAATATTAAACATTTCAATCACAGACTGAGCTGCTGAGAAAAGGCTTTTGATCCGACTCCAAAGGGCTTTTAAAAAACAAGAGCTTCTTTGAGCCAGCTGCAGCAGTGGGCTTCACCGGGACGGAGGGACCAGAAGAAGCTCTTAAAAAAGCCCTAACAAAAACATTTTCTTTCTTTTTTACCTCTGTTTTATTCCAAGATGAAACACAGTTTTGGTTTTGTATGAAAAACAAAAGGAAGTTCTAAGGAGACGGCGTCTTGTTTTTTTTTGGAGTGAGTGGAGACCTTTTGGTAGAAGATAAACCACACATCCACTGTGGGTGTTGACTAAAGCCTTAGTCACAACTGTCCTTACAGGTGGGTACGAGCTGTCTGCGGGGGAAAATGGGGAAACCTGTACAGAGAACACAGGAAGCATCAGGGTCTCAGACCGCTCAGTTAGCCTGCAGAGCGAAAAGGTCAGTGTACATTGTTTTCGACAGGTATGCTGCAGGTGACAGGGTTTAGTGAACACTTATGCAGCAGGTAAAGATGAGCAAAGGTGAAGTACGTGAGATTCAGGCATGTCTTTGGATTTTTCATTCTGCCAAATCCTGCAAAATGAGCAAGGAGCCCATTAGTGCCCAAGTGTTCTGCTGCATTTGCATGCAGTCAGTGAGGAGTATGAAATACTGTACACCGTAACACCGTATGAAAGCATCCATGTACGTCAAAAATGTGTGCAACTTCCATATTAATTTCTATTCCATTAAATGTGATTTTTTTTTTCAAACTGTATTTTTGTCTGCTCCTGTTTCATGATTTAAATTTAAAAAAATACTCAGAAACACAATTTTGCGTTTAATTTCTCCATACACGTCCTCCAACATCAGAAAATTGCCACAAAAAACACATTCAAAACACAATTTTTATAGGAGTGAACCTTTGAGGAAACTGCAAGACACACCTGCGCTCCCTTTAAGATGAAGCCTCTCTTCTCTACGACCCAAAACCCGCAGCACTTGTATGGGTCAACCCCCCGGAATCTTAGGGCTTTAAATAAAATAACTAACTTTTTGTGCTTTATTAAAAAAAGTTTGCCTACATTTTTTTTTAAGATCATCCCTTAGAGAGTAGAACTGTTAGCTAGCCGTGGATGCAGAAGCCTTCCTTTTCGTCTTTTATCCCTTTCAGATGTAAAGAGTAGGTGGAGGTTTTATGAAATCTGTGCAGACCAATGTCAGTTAATTTCCTGTTCATAAAGGGCCATAGAAATAAGTGAAATGCTGCATTTTCTTTCTGGAACAAGCAGCGTGAATTATTGATAGCAGATGGTTTGAATATCTCTGCTCGCTTCTCTAGTTCATTTACATTTTTCTTCTGCATCTTTTGAGTTTTAACCAAATAGGAAATGTTGTTGTGAAGCTGCGGGAAAAAGGATTGTCTGCTTGTGTATGCAAGCAACCCTGAAATGGTGATAATGACAGAAAGATATGAGAAAAAAACAGTAATTAAATTCCACATAACCTCCCCTCAAATGCATGGGTTTAACTGAAGGACTAAAAACAAACCGTAGACTGATTTAATCTTAAAGCCGCTAATCTCAACTAATATCTCGATCAGATGCAAAACAAACACATAAATCACATTAAACACAATCAAAATCTGTGCTAATCTTTGCGTGATTCCTTTAAGGTTGGAACCAAAATATGTTGGTTCTGATTTTACAGCACACACAAACTCATCAGAGCTGTTCTCACCTAAACACAGGTGAGTTCAGGCCCCAAAGGAGATGAAGATAGGAAGACTCCTTCCTCCTCTACATTGGATTCTGACCGACACAGAGAAGCGCAGAGATAAAAGCCAGGAGTGTCCTTCATCTCGCTCCTCCTCTCAGCTCCACACTCCTGTCAGCAACCATCAAGTCTTCTGTCAAATAATACATCTTTGATGCTAAAATACTGAACATTTGAATCCACACACCACTCAACTGAGGCTCCAGTGCAGTCAGAATTTAGGAAACTCTGGGAACATTTTTAAACAAAAACATAGCAGTCACTCGTTTTTATGAAATTATAAAAAAAGCTTAATCAGAAAAATCCCCACGATTATCACACACTCACTGTGAATACATGTTTTTATTGAATCTGTTGATTAATTTCAGTTAAAAAAAAAAAAATGATCAAAGTGGGATATCACGTAAACAAGAATGAAAGAAAAGCTAAAAAAGCTGATCTAAAGTGGCCCTGAAGTCCAAATCAAATCAAATATCAAAACTAAATTTCAGAAACCGAAACGTAAAAAAAAAAGATTCCAAAATTCCACCCCAAAAAATGAAACAAAATCAAAAAGGTTTTGGAGAGCAAAAGTCATTTCCAAAAATCAAGATGAAATGAATCACTTTTACAACAACTATTTAACTATATCCTTTTAAATTGGTCATAATGGGTCTAAACTGGACAAAGCCTAAAATGTTTAAGCTAATTTTGTGGAATAATTTGATTTAAATTATTTATTTGCTTGATTTTAGATTTGTTTGTGCAGGAAACTACAGTAAACCAGCCAAGTTGTGTTTATTAGTCTAAAACCTTCCAAATTGTAATGTGACTTACATTTTAAAAGCATTCAAAGCACAAAATCGGGCGCAATGAAAATAAAACAAAAAAAACAACAACAAAAAACATTTAATCTGACACAAAAAGCTAAATATGACCAAAAACACCAAGAGTTTGAATGCAAAAAAACATATTCTCATTCAACATAAACCAGATTGATACCTTTGAAAGTATGAGCTTTTGTCTGTGTAACTTTACCTCTATAATGTTTTCAAGGAAAAGTCTGAAAAAATCTCCTCTGACCTTCCTGCTACTTCCAACAGCTACTTCACCCAGTTTGGCCCCATTCTCCACGCCGCCAACCTCTCATGAATACAACATGGAGCCGAGGCTCTCACCTGCACGCTTCTCTTAAGCCTCCAGGCCTCAGAAAGAGCAGAGTGGTGCTCTTTGGCACGTAAGAAGCAGGATTAAGTTGTTTATAGAGCTTGGCTGTTATCACACAGCACATTAGCGAGCTGAACATGGAGGCGCTCACACATGAGCGGCGGTTCGTTGAGAGGACGGGGGCGAAATGGCTCAGCGAGGTGGCGATGGGAGTGATAAGAGCTCTGCTGGTTTGCTGGTAGCTCTTGTTGAGCAGAGAGCTACCGCTGCGTCTCAAAGACTCAGCAGGGTTTCCTGTAAAAATGGCTTCCAACAAGCGTGGATGGTTATCTGTGGAAGCCTGTGAATATTCAAGTTCTAATCCTCCAATAAATAAATAAATAAAACATTTATAATCAACGTATCACTCCAAAACAGATGACTCCGGCATGTTTGGGCCTCGGTTTGAAACAAGATTTCTCTGCAGCATCCCACAGCCTCTCCCCTCCAAGGGAAACTGTTTCTGCTCCTATCATTATTACAAAAGCATCAGGGAGGAGAACTACCATTACTTTTGTGCCGTCTAAGAGTTCAGGCAGAAGCTCTTTTTCACAAACTCAGGAAAGGACCCTAAAGTGGTATTTTGATCCATTCACACATTTTTGAGTAATCCTCCAAAAACCACCACTCTTAGCTGCAGCCCCTCCCATACGTAAGAAAACGTCCTTACTGTGTGACGTAGACCAGTGAAATTCAATGAGAACATCCCCTTCCAAGATGGGTCTGTGCTGCAAGGCCCCCCAGGCTAACACAAACACACACCCACTTTCCCCAAAAAGCTAGCAGTGATCAGCAAAAGGACTCAAAGAAAAAGTGGTTCTTCTTATCTGCAGAGAAAACAACAGTCAGCGTTTTTTGGAATGCAATGTTTTTAAGTGGAGAAAATGTTTTAAGGCTGCGAGAGATTTCTGTGTTTGTTTAGCCTTCCTAAAGAAAAGCCTGCTCATCAGAAATGGTTAAAGTTTATCTTCGGGAACGCGCGACAGACCGGCCAGCAGCTTTTTGTCTGTGACCACCACTTCACAGAGGACTGTTTTATTAACCTTGGTCTGTATCAAAGTGGATTGTCTTGGAGACTGACCCTCAGAGCTGGTGCCATTCCTACAATCAAACCTGATGAAGATGCCAGACCCATATTTAAATCATACAATCAGCTGAAATTACGCAGCATAAGCATCTAATGCAACAGGTAATGCTAACTTTCAACACAAGTTGCGCCTCACGTATAGAAATTCCGGATCAGACTGTGGGTCAAGAGTGTGAGGCTCCACAACATGCACATTTATCTTTAAAAAAGTTCAGTGTTGCTTGTTTTCATGAACAGACACGCTGCTGAGGCAGGCTCTAGATTGATGTCATGATTTGGGCGTCACCGACGAGGAACGAAAGGCGGTACCTCAGAGATTGAGTCATTTTACTTCCGGGTGTGAAAAGAGTCCACAAAAATAACTCGTATTTCATAAATTATTTGTTCTTTAGTGTGCCAAAGGTAAAATATGATCATATTCATGGATATCGGTTACTATAAAAAGCTTAAGAAAAACATGTTGTAGGCCCTTTAACAATGTCCAAAATAATCATTTACCTCGGCTGTTTAATCAGTATGAGGGAACAAATAAATAAGGGTTTACATAACATTTTAAACCTTAAAATCCCACTCCAACCATATTTTTTTTCCTTTTATAAAATCATTCCCAGTTGTCTTTTAATTATGATTGTGCAGTTTTTAGCCAAAATCAAATCACATTTTTAAAAAACAGTTGTTTTCTAGAACATAGTTTCTGCAGAGTGGCAGGAGTTCATTAGTAATTCACCTCCAAGCTGTGGGCGGGATTGTAAGGCCATGCCTATTTCCTATCGTTTTTTAACACCCTCTTCTGCTAGCTTAGACCCCTGACCTAACATTCCCATATTGGAGCTATCCAGCCACACAGTTTGGAGCCAGATGAGCTCAGACGATGACAGTGGCTTGTAGACTAATATTCCACAAATGGATGCAGCAGAATGGAGGCAGACCAGGGAGCTTGTGGCCCACCCAGCGTATTTTCTACATCACAAATTCGATCTTTTTCAAACGATTTTTTATTTCTCTACTCCTGAGACAAAATTTGCATGAAGAAACACTCAGAAATGCAATTTTGATCTTAATTTGACCTGTATATATGTCCTCCATTGTAAGAGAAATGCCACAAAAACATGATAAATACACCATTGTCATCAGGATGGGTCATTTAGGACAGATTTTCCGTAGCCTAATAATTTGACCTTCGTTTCTCTGACAAACTTGTCATATGATAAACATGTTTAATGAGTTTCATTGATTCTCATAATTATTTTAGCAGCTGCAATCATGAAGACTTTGTGACAAAAACGCTTGATTAAAAAACATTATTGATCAGGTTTCTATGAATATTCAGAGTCAAAACATTAATTGTTTGACAAATAAAATAAATATAAGCTAATTTGTGGAATCATTTGATTTAAAATGTAAAAATTGCTTTTTTTTTTTAATTGTCACAAAAGCTGGGATGTGATTCGATCCGTCAACAGAACTATTCCCATCATGCACTCTCTCTCATTCAGAGCCGGAGAAAATCTGTGAATTGTCAGAATTATCACACACCTCTTTGGGTGTTTAGATCCTGCTGATCATTTTTATCTGCTGTAATAAAATGCAAAATCAAACCCAACGATGCAGTGAAAACAAAAACAGACACGGATATCAGCTGTCTGGGGTAATAAAGATCATTCAACCTAATTTAGTCCAACTTGACTCTTGAAAATAGGGCAGCATCTGCTGTAGTTTAATACATATTTCTCGGATTAAGCTTGAAAACAAGTTCAAGAGTACATACAACAGCACAATGGAATTGTGCTGCTTCTTATTGTGAAAAAATGTTAAGGAAAAATGCGTCAGATATTTACATATGTGCGACCAATTAAACAACATTTCAGATGAAGACAAACCCTCTTGACATTTTTAAATGAATAAAATATGCTTTTTGAAAACTTTCTACTTCACAAAACCACTGAAATCAAATGAAGAAAATCAAAGTTCTTAAATCAGTTTTTATATACTCAACATCCACATTCCATGGAATCATGGGAAAATTAAATTAACCCAATCGAAACCTTTGTGAACCCAAACAGAGCAGCATTTTTCTGAAAACCTCACATTTAAAGAACTCCATCTGATCGTGTCTGGAAAGGTGGGGTTTAGTGATGTAACTTTCTCCCAAGATGGCAACAACCAAAAATTGAAAATCACACTTTTAACTTGATATAAGAAGGAATAAGCTTTTTTTTTTATCAAGAAACATGTTTCTATCATTGCTATCATTGGATGGACATCCTACAAGAATTTACTTATCTCGTGCACACCCCATGCATGCAGCATTTGCCTCTCCTCTCTATGCATCTTCATGGGCCCGGACAACCCAAAAACCGTAGAATCTGTACAGGTCAACCTCTCGTACGGGAGAGTGTGATAAAAGTTTTAAAGGGTCGATCTAAAGAAACACTTTCTCTTCTCATTCATGTAACCTCAGCACAAATTTAATCTTTTTAAATTTATTGTCTGAATGTTTAGGAGCAACAAGAGAAAAAGAAGACGTGAGGAAGGGCACCAAAACAGACACACTGACATTTTCATTATCAGCTCAGTGTGAGGGACACCACATAGACTTGGCTGCAACTCAGCCTTGATCAACTTCCTCTTTGATTGGACGGAACCCACCAGAGCTGCTGAAGCTTCCAGCTTCCGCCTGGAATGGAGAAGGTGAGGAATCAAGCAGGGAGCGAAGACACTGCCTTTTTAAGGAAGTTCATTCAGACTCAAACTCTCCTGGTGCTCTTTGAGCAAAGCTGACTGTCCCAACAGGTTTCATCAAGTGTTCAGGAGCAACCAAACCAAGCAAGCATCAAATCACAGTGCTGAACATCTGCAGACTGAAATGTCATCTCTCTCGGTGCGACAGGGCATGTTGACGTAACTCTGCCCCGTTTTGATCATCTCAGGCAGTCGGGCAGTAGATGACAGGCTGAGGTGTCCTCCGCTCAAGCAGCACAAGGTCCTGCACTGGCTGGAGGGCAAACAGACCAGCGGGGGCCAAACATGATCGCTCACAAGACAGATGAGAGAGCAAAGGCTGCAGAGGACATGTATCAGGAAAAACTGCATGTGTTTGTGCAATTAAGAGAAGCTACATTCCACCAACTAAGCCCTGAGCCTCCCACCGCTGTGGTCGAGGGTGCAGAGCGGCATCCAGAGGACAGTACGCTGATGGCCTGCAGGCATGCGAGAGCGCATGAGCTGCAATCCAAAAACAGCCTGCGGCGAGGAGGAGACGTGAATCTCAGATGCTTCAACTGGATGCTTCCAGTTTTTCTGCCTCTTCAGACTTGAAGGCTCTCACTTTAACCAACCAGATTCCTAAACGGATGCTTCGGAAAATTTGAAGCCGATCAAAAATATTTGAAATGGCATTAAACCAAATTTAATGAACAAAAACATCTGAAGGTTTGATAACTTCACTGCCTTTTCTGGACTATTCCTGCTGAGGTAGAAACTGTGTTCAGAGTGGTTCTTATGGCTTCAGTTAGCCACCTGGTGTCCCCGTTTGGAATAAGCGTTTCCCAGCCATTTTTACTGATTTTAACAAAAAGCTCCTTATCTACCAAAAGCTTCCACATAAAACTCATAAAATCTTGTATTTCTTTGATTTCATTATTTGATTATTCTGTGCAAATGTTCTCAAAGCACAGGTCTTCAGATGATAGGAGTTGTGCTAACAGGAATCCAAGTAAAAAACGTCAGAATAACAAAAAATTTAACATATGGGTTCATACAAACAGAGTTTTACAGAGAAGCATAATTGAATCAACCTATTTACATCATATTAGACGTTTAGATTCATGAAGAAGACTGACAAGTGGAGTTCTATTAATGTTCCAACTATACATTTAGGCATTATAGGATGTGTTGGTCCCACCTTAACTCAAATTTTTCTGTAGTTAAGTGAAACCTCAAAATAGCCTAGTTTGAATCCTCAAGCTTGAAACAAACTTTTCTACAAAACATAAACAAAGAAACACACATGTCAGTTTTCAGAGCATGCCCAGTAGGACTGCTGCAGAGCGGTCTACTTTTTGTCCTTGACTCACCTGTTAAAAGGCCACGCCCTTAAATTTGATCATAAAAAGTGAAGAATTTAGGTAGGGTGCATTCAGACTGGAAAAGTCTGTTTGGTCTGACCGAATCCGCTTAATTTGGTTCAGATTGAGTCCTGAACCTTGGGTTTATGGTCTGTATTCAGACTGCTGTCAAGCAGACTTTCCTTCTCCGGATCAAAGCTTGTTGTCACGCAGAAAAAGAAGTGTTGTGAATATACTCCAAAATCACGGCGAAATGATGTTTACTATGACGCCATATTTAAATTGCGGGTTCTCACAAGAACCTACATGAGTTCAGAGGTCTGTGATGTTTGCAGCAGAGGCTGCTTGCAGCAGGACCGCAAACAATCAGTAGTCACTGACCGTGGCTAGACCGCTCTGCAGTCGCACCGAAGCCAGGCCGCATGCGGTGTGAAACCGAGGTTACATCTCAGAAAAACTTTCCGGAACTGAATTACAGTACTTTGAGGAGTTCTTCTAGGTCTAAATTCCGTCTGTTTGGCTTCTCTATTATTGACGTGATC
This sequence comes from Oryzias celebensis, assembly GCA_014656515.1. Lineage (NCBI taxonomy): Eukaryota > Metazoa > Chordata > Actinopteri > Beloniformes > Adrianichthyidae > Oryzias > Oryzias celebensis. The sequence goes on from BNCR01000001.1 coordinate 55,209,485, forward strand.
AATTATGTTAATCATAAAAAATTCTTGACATTTCTGTTAAGAAAATTTCACCCAAACTATCAAATTACTAAGAAACAATTAAATTATTGGTGATAATTAGCGCCTCTTGTATTCTCATAAAATAAATTTTAACATTTTAAAAGTACACCACATCATTAGAACAAATATTCCAAGAGTTTTAAGAATTCTAGACAAAGAAGTGGCTGAGATGAGAACCCCCTCTGCTCCCCGCCTTGCCTTTCCATATTTAATCTCAGAAAAGGTGGATGATGACACCCAGCTCTGGCATCGAGCAAGGTGATTAAAATATTCATTAACACCGTTCCGTCCAGGTGATGAAATCTGTCAGATCCCCGCGTGCACAGCCTGTAAGAAATGTCGACGCGTGAATCCACGCTGACCACCTGGCTCCACCTGTAACCAACTATATGCAATGTGGCCGCTCTGCCAGGTAAATAAATAGCATCTGCTGGATTAATTGTCATATACACCCACGGGCAGACCGCCCTCTGTTGAATAAATGAGAGTTCCTGACACCTTTGGGCTGGTAAACACGTCCAATCTGTTGGATTAGGATCTGAAAGGCTAAACAACGTGAGCTGCTTCCTGGCTTCTCCTCTCGGTTCTAATGTGTGGGCTCAATTAAGCTCAATTCACATTGAGAGTGACTCATTATTTGCTCTTTTACAGTTGTCCAACCGGGACGTAAATAACTTACAGTACACACCACCTACAGTCGCTGATGCACTTTTTAATTTAGGCCTCTCGCAGGCGTCCGTAAACTCTGCGCCTCACCCACGTTCACTCAAGGGGGCAGAAGTTAAAAAAGACAATCAACACAAATACAGAGTGAGAGCAGGAAAGTGCGCACCTATGCAGGTTTGTTCTCCAAGAGCTCATACCTACACACATTAGTTTAATTACTGTACAGCTCCCCTCTGCTTACGGTGACGAGTTTTACTCATATTAACCCCACGACACACTCGTTTGTAAGAAGTAATGAGAATCCTCCTCCGCGTGCCGCAACGACAGACGCTCGAGCCTCGCCGGCATGAAAACGCACCTTCCTGCAGAAGCTCACAAACACCAGACAGCTCATCTTCCCCAAGGCCAAGGGCAAAGTGGAGCACAACGCATGCACATCATGTGTGTAATGAATAAGTTACACGCTCCTATTACGGCAGGCGGCAGTGACAAATGCCTTTCATTCACTCATTAGGCCGTTGGCTGTCAGAGGAGGCAGGAGAGACCCGGGCCCAGTGAAGGAAGCTTATTGGGTTTTAAACGGCCACGTAATCCATTTCTGCGCTGCAGATAAATAAGCTGCCGTCCGCAGAGGCTTTATTTATGAATGCACAAATTAAACACGTACACCGAGGCCAGAAAGACGCAGGAGGAAGCAGGTGGGGGTGGAAAAAGCCAAACGACTGAAAACTTTACTCGTTGTTGGTTCTGTGGTGAAGACAAAAAGAAAAAGGGTCCACTCAATGAGTTATTTAGACTAGAGATGCTACGCTAGACTGGTACCATTGTCCAATGTACGTAAAGAATGATGCAAAATTGGATAGGGCAGCAAACAATGAGACACAGCTTAGCAGATACAGTCAAATGACCATTAAGTGCTTAATTTTGGTTTGGAAAAACTCTAATATACAAGAAAAAAACTCAAAGAGGTTAACTTTCTAAAAATTAAGCAAAATTGATATTCACGTTATTTTGTTTTTACTGTTTTCTTTTGTCAAATACAGTTTTTACTATTTTATACTCATTTTTCTCATTAATTCCTTTAATATCAATTAGTAAAATATGTTGACAATTTTTTAATATTTAAAATTGAGATGCATTATTAAACATATATGTATTAATTTATGCAGCATATATTACTTTTAATCTAAAAATACAAACAATATTTGAGGGGGAGAACAGAACTAAGAAAAATGTAAAATTATAAACATTAAAACACAGTAAATCAATGAAAATTTAAATATAACTATTACATGTTTTTTTTCCTTTTTTAAAAGGATTGTTTTCCTTCAAATAGTGAAGAAAAGTTTCTTTATTTTAGGGGTAGCATTCACAACACAACAAACCACAAAAGTCTGAACTCAAAAGGAGGGAATTTCATTCAGCCAGACTAACAGCTCTCTGATCCGTTATCGATCTCCTCGAGTGTCATCAGCGTCCCACAGCCAGCAGATAACGGGTTAATAACTCCTGCGCCTCATCGGCTACTGGCACAATCATCTTTTTCACCTCCAGCTCTGCAGAGCAATTTCAGCCAACCGTGAGGAGCACTCAGCCGTCCTGGAGGGTGGAGCTGAGAGCCACTTTGTGTTTAGGTGATCTTCTCTCTCGAAGAGACAATCGTCCAGTTCAAGGCCCCCAGTCAATCACCTGTTGGAGCCAAAGCTCTGGAGCTTCAGTGGCTCAGAGACCAAAAACCAGCTCATTCTTCAGTCAGTGCCCTCATTTTCAGTCCAGTCATTAGCCTTCAATAGTTCAATTATCTAGAATGGACAAGTTAAACAATCCACTCCAACAAGCTCACTGAAAAGCTCCTTCCAGATCTTAGAGCTCCTCCAATCACAGGACCCAGAATGCAGTCAATCAAAGGAAATGATCACATTAAAGAACTAAAACTTTAGTCACATACACCTGGATGGGGGGTTGACCCATACAGGTGTAACAGTTTTTGGGGTGTCCACGCCCATGGAGGGTCGTAAAGAGGAGCGGACGGATTTTAGGATGTGTCTTGCAGAGTCCTTGAGGTTTGTGCAGCCTGCTCAAGAAACATCATGAAAATGAAACGCCCCATTGTGTGTATGTATGGTAAGTGCGTCGTGAACTATTTGTAAGGCTAATGGAATTTGCCACACTTATGACATATGGGTGACGCTGTCGTATGGTGTGCTTACACCACACTCACCTTACTAACGGTGAAAGTACTGGCTCCTTACTGACAGTGCACCCCATGTATGGATGTGCAGGTAATACACAAACACCCACAGAACACAGGTAGGATGTCCACACAAACTCTGTCTAATTTCCTCATGTCTAACAGTCAGGCTGCAAGCAAGGAGCACGCACATATCAACTTCTAATGAAAAGTCTATCTAAACGTGTAAATGTGTGCTTCGCATTCACTATGCTATACCGGTTTCTTCAATTGTTTTCAGGCTCTGTATCCTTAATGCGTATATTTTGAACTTTGGCTAATTAAGGTCTTAGTTTTGGTAGTGACAGATGGCGTCCCCTTTCCTTCACTGAAGTAGAAGCTTTCGGTGGCAGGCATGCGCTAGTAAACAAGAATATTTCCCTCCATTCTTGTCCAGTGTGAGCACAAGTGGCTGAACCCATTTTTGAATGTGTGTCACATGCCTGGTGTGAACATAGCAGAAGCAATACAATAAGAACAAAGAGGTGTACCAAGTCCTTGATTCATAAGCTAAACTCTGAGTTAATGCCCATGAAGGTCTGCCGGACTCAGGGAACCCAACAAAGTACCGTAAGTTTCCAGTTCCATCATCTGGGCTGTGACTGTTGGGTCTTAAAAACGTCTCCACAGGTTTGCACAGGATTTCAGTTTGGTTACGTGAGTTTTGGGGCTTCACTCTTGTGTCAGTCAAATGTTTCTCCTGTCAACTGCTGCCCTGAACCTGAATAATAACATTTTCACACCAAAAGTGCCAGAAATGAGAAAAAAAATGGATATGATCACTGGAGAAAACTTTAGACAATTTCCATCCCACTTTTTTATCTTCGCTATTTGAGAACTTTTGCAGACCAGAAAAAACAGGTAGGTGGCGGCCAATGAAAGAAAAATGTCTAAAGCGCTCTTGAGGTTAAGTGGAACTGAGGGGAAATGATTTATCAGCTGATGTGACCTCTTTTTAAATTTCTAATTGCAAAATAAAATACTTTTAACGCAAGTTTAGAAGTAATCTCACCCAGTTAGCTGTAAGCCACCAACAGGGCAATTGAACCACTGTTTTAGAAGTTCAAGTTTAAAAAATGTATGTTTGTTATTCTTTCTTTAGGATTTATTACAATATTGAATATAATAACTATTTCAAATGGAAGTAAAAGCGGCAACAGATTCACTGTTTAGTTTTTGGTCAATTGTTTAAAATGAATTCAGCAAAATAAAAAAGGCTTTTTATTGTAGCAAAACAGGAGTATGAAGACTTTATGAATTATTTTTTGTTTTTGAAAATAAAAGCACGGCCGCACAAGTTTGTTCTGCTGCCTGAATATGATGAAACTCTGTGTAAGAGCAAAGAATTAAATTCAGAGTCTCACACCACATTACTCAAAAGACATGGAAGAAGTTTCCCCTGTCAAATGAAGATCGCAGAGAAGGAGCTCTTCTAGAGGTCAGAAATCGTTTAAAAGTATAAAACAGTGTAAAACTGCTTTTTTGTTACTTTTATGATTACTATTTAATTAGTTTATAATAGAAACTATCAGAAATGTTTTATATTAGAAGATTCTGGGTCTGCTGTTGGTGTAACTGTGGATCCATTTGACCTTCACTTCACAAGTGAAGCTTGAAGAAAAAAAAGGGACCGATAAAGCTGTTCGAAAAAAACTTCAAAAACCATTGAAAAGTGATCAGAACTTTGTTAATTCAAATTCCTGATGCTAATTATCCATTTGTGTGAAGAATTCCCTTCCTTGTTTGTATGGGTTTCTAGAAATTCTTAGAGCTATAAACACTTATCAAGCTGAAATTAAACCACGAGCAGTGTTTTATGGCCCGCAGTTTCTACCTGCCCCCTTTTAACCCGTCCATAGTGAGTGAGCGGCTGCTACACGCCCCTAACTCTCCCCCGTCTTACCCTTCCAACCTGGTCAGACCTGGACATGACAAATTCATGATCGCAAGCAATCCGTAGCCAGTGTGAGATACCTGCCATAGCTAGATCGCTCCACTGTCGCACCGGAGTTGGACTGCATGCAGTTTGAGCCTGAGATTAGGCTGAATGAAGCTACGCCCCCTAGGTATAATAACTATCAGAAATCCAGGATTTCAAGGAGAGGAGGTGTGTTAGCAGTAATATCAAAGTCTAGCTTACTGCCTAACACTAAAGTTAAACACATTTGTAATTCATTTGAAAACATCATATTGTTTATAAATCCCTCAAAGAGGAAGACTCAAAAAGCGGTATTATTCATAATTATCTATCGCTCTCCCAGCCCGAGCTGTTAACTGAGTTTTCTGACTTTCTATTAACTATTGTTTTAGATTCCGATAAAATAATAATAATACAGGATTTTAATATTTATGTTGATGACCCTTTTGACTTTTCAAGAAATGCATTTGCAGCTTTATTAGATAATGTTGGTTTCATACAAAACGTAAATGAACCCACTCACTGTCACAAGCAAACCCTGGACCTTGTCTACTAGTTTGTATTTAGTTCATCATGCCTCTGCAAGGTGCAGTGCAATTCATATGTTTTCCCTCTTTCCCACTCCCCTACTGGGAGCAGCAGTAGGGGAGTGGTAGTGATAGTTATTATTTAAACATGTAGTTGTTTATTTAAACCCGTATTTGTAGAGTTAGATAAGCTAATTCTTCTTTAACAGTTCTAGAACATTGTCTTTCTATCCTCCTTCATGTGAACATCCCTGAGGTTTCTTTTTTTTTTACCCAACATAGAGTTTTTTAGGAGCTTTTCTTCACAGAGAAGGAGGGTTCAAGAGCAGTTTAGCTTAGTCTGTTTATTTTAGCAACCAGCAATTTTTATATTTTTATGAATGACTTTGTTCCTTGCATAAATAGTGGTGCGAAGCCTATTGAGACAGTTATGGTTATGATATTGGACTATACAAATAAAATGGAATTGAATTGAATTTAAAAAAAGGATCTCTGAATGTCCACTTTTGAGAACAAAGCAGGTTCACTGTGTTTGTTTGTACCTTAACGGTTATGTAAGCGTTTATGTGATTGTTTTTAATGAACGGTGGAGTTTTCCCGTGAGACTCGTCCTTTACTTGCTCTACTATGCAGAAAGCATGCTCGTCTTCTGTGGTTCAGTTAGCGGCGCCTCTCAACACCTTATTAGAACACTCCTGTGAACTCTCGCCAACGTTCCACAAACTGGGGCAAAACTAATTTGACACGTTAAGTACATGTTCAACCCCCTTCAGCGGCAGATTTTCTAATTGGATTCTTGCATTTAATATGAACTGCAATCAACATTTATAAAAGGAACAAACAGTAAAACAAGCAAAGCTGCCGCTCGTATAAGCGAATGTGTGTGTGTGTGGGGGGGGGTCCCCTCTACTCCATTCACAACAACACAGCTCGTCAGGTCTCTGAAAGACTGAAATGTGTCTTTTGTGGGGAAGTTGATGGCTCTGGCGGCGTTCACAGATGACATCTGCACAACTATCGTTAGACGGGGGGTGCTGACGGCACATGAAAAACAGTGCATCGACACACACCCCCCTTCAGCTCACCCCAAAAAGCTCACGCGTTATTCTGGCAACGCTGAGGTCGTCAACATCAAAGCATGCGGGAAGAAGGCACATCATTAGTGGGAGAAAACAGAGGCAAGGAGGATAAAATCATTTAAGCGCCGCAAAGGGGAGGGGCTTACTGAGCCTGCCGGGATGAGAGGACGCACAGAGAGAAGAGAGAATCAGAAAAAGGTACAGATGATGAAACCTGAACAAGCAGGATAACGACTGCGGTGAAACAAGAGAGTAAAGCAAACAGCCGAACCTCCAGAGAGACGAGCCACAATACATTTGTCACAATTTGTGAAGTCTAGCAGAGATTCCCTGATAAGCTCCGATCGCTTTCACCTCCAGCTTTCCGACTTTGTTCTATTCATGAAAAACAAACTGGGTAAAAAAAATAGTTAAAAAAAAAAATCAAGAGGAAGTAAAGGGGAACCAACCTAAACAACTGCTAGGCTCTAACCTGTGACCTAACCACTGCACCACAGCCCAGGAAATTATTGTTTAAATTGACGAGTTTTACCCAAATAAGCAGGTTTTTTTTGTTGTTGCTCCTTAACGAGTATCATTATTTCTGCAGAACCAAGATTAGAAAAAAAAAAGTTCAGAGCCATGAAATCAGACCTATTGAAGAACATTTGGACCCAATAGGTCTTCAGAAATTGGTTCAGGAAACGATTCAATAAGGGCTAAAAATTAGAAACCATCTTGAAACCGAATGAGAAACAAGTAACTTCATAAACGGATTCAAAGAGGTTCAGAAACGGGCTCAGAAACAGCTTTAAAAACTGTTTGAGAAAAAGGCTCAGAAACTAGTTTAGATACCTTTCAGAAACAGGTTCAGGTTCAAAAACAAGCTCAGAAACAGCCTCAAAACAGGTTTCAAAACAAGTTCAGAAATCTTTTGGAAACAAGTTCAGGTTCGAAAACAAGCTCAGAAACAACCTCAAAATAGGTTCAAAAAAAGGTTTAGAAACTGGTTTGGAGAAGGGTTCAGAAACTTTTTCAGAAAGAACCTATAAAACAGGTGTGAATGACAGGTTCATTAAGAACAGGTTCAGGCTCAGAAACAGGTTTTAAAAACAGGCTAAGAAATATGTTCATAAACATGCTCAGAAACAGGTTCAGAAAGAGGATATCACCCGGTTAACACTTGTCTCCCTTGAAATAGGCAGACTGACTGATTATGAGTTTGGTAACACCTGTGATGTCAATTAAAGGACACACCTGAGTTAATCATGTCAGTCTGGTCAAATAGTTTTCAATCTTTTATACCATCATTTTTGTCCAGGCCTGTTTCATTAGTTTGTTTTTTTTTAAATAATTATGTTAATCAGCAATTCAAAAGTCATGGCTGATTTTGATTATTTAATTTTCAATACATTTTTATTTATTGTTACTTTTGTAAGTTTCAAGTGATTTCAGTGAGAATTGTGGGTTTTTCCTTCTTTAACTGAGGGGTACCAACAATTTTGTCCACGTGTGTATTTTTCTGCGACGGTGGACAGGCGCTTCTGCTCAGCTGTGGATATTTAGAACAGTGTAGACCTTGCAGAACATGTGCTGGGGGTCGTTTTTCTTCCTGTACTTCTACAATGAATTTGACATGTCCATCCTGACTTGTCGCCAACTGCTCTCTGCCTCTCTCTCATTGATTGTGTTTTTACACCCTAAACCACACCCCCCGCTGTAGTCGGCCCACTACGATGATCTGTGTGTATGCATCTGTATTTGTGTGTGTGTCTGTTAGTGTGTTTTTCCACAACATTCAACAGGTGTCTAGCTTCTGCTAGAGCTTTTTGGTTTTTTTCAAACCATCATGAATACGTTAATATGCTATTCTAATATCCATGTTGCCAACTTCTCTCTCGTTGGTTGTGTTTTTTTTATGTCCAACCCTTCCCACGCTCTGTAGCCGACGTCGGCCCACTACGTTGAACAGTGTGTGCGAGTGTTTGTATGTGTCTGTTTGTGTTGTGTGTATATTTTAACTTTGTCTGTTTAGATACAAAAATATGATCGCATTTGTCAATCACAGTGTTTTATTGTGAAAATGGGGTTATATTTTGAAAATTGATCGAATTTTTCATGTTTCTTGGCGTAACGTCTCATCAATATTGACGCGGATGACTTGCAGCTCGCACAAAAAAAATAGACCAGACGCCGAAATGTTCCGCTGTACGACGAGGAGGTCCGCAGCGCTTCCGCATCTGAAGTGAACTACACCATAGGTTAACACGGGCGCCAAATGAAAGAGCACTTCATTCCATGACGCTTTGCAGCACTTCCACATCCAGTGAGAACCAGGCCTAAGAAACAGGCTCAAAAGTGGGCTCAGAAATGTGTCAAAGACGTGTTCAGACATTCTACGAAGCAAAGAGAAAAACTGCATCTAGATTAACTTTGGATTCATGCTACACAAATACCTCAATGGTCTTCCATTCTGGTTCAGATTGCACGTTAAAAAAAAAAAATAAACAAAAAAAAAGGAGTTTTCTATTCATGAATGCTTTTCTTAATAAATGTGGATGTAATCTAAAAAGCCACCAGGAGCTGGGATCTGCAGCCATTGTGGTGTTTTTTTAAGTCGTCACAGTCAAAGACATGAAAACTAGAAGATAAACACAATTATCCGACAAAAATCTCATTACATTACAATCAACACAAACACCCACTCCCTTCTCTCCTCCAAGAAAGCACTTTACTCTCATGTGGTTTCCATCTTCTGCTACTTGTATATTATTTCACCTTTGAACAGCACCAAGTTATCATGCTGGCCATTCACAGATGAGCAAAGCAGTCAAACAGTTTACAAATAAGACCTGAAACAACCAAACATGGAAAATAAGATGTACAAACAAGTTTAACCAATGCAAAAGCCAAGAAGTGAAGAAGGACTCCTCTGTAATGTAAGGAATACTGAACATGTTTCTTTATTTGCATTTATGTGGGATGAACTCTAATTTCAGGTCTGAATTCTGTACTAAGGGACAAAATGTGCCTTACCGTCGTTGCCAGGGCTTCCTTCTCTCTTCAGCATCTGCACAGCGCCCACATACTTCTTCAGCTGGACCTTCAGGACCTCATTCTCCCTGCATAAGGAGACAGGAACATCTCAACACACGAGTTTCATAAAAATCCAGTCTTTGTCAGCAAAGCCAATATTTTATTCAGTATTTGACTGAACTGTTGGAGTTCTGGCTGGACCGGAAGCGCCTCTGCCAAAGAAACATGTCTGTCAAACTGCTGCAAAGGCAGCAGCAAGCCCGCAGGAATCTGTTTCTGCAGATCATGACAGCAGGCGCACAGACAGAGATGGTGTGAATCTGGTTGTAACATGCTGCCACCAGAGGAGCAGTAAAAACAAAAACACTTGGCAGTAAATCCAGATGGTCAGAAGGAGACGTCTTCGCATAAATGTGACTCAGCAATCACACAGGAATCAGACTCCGAAGCTGGGATCATCAGAAGCAGCTGTGCTGACAGACTGAAGGCTTCTCATCTTCAAAATAATGCAGAAATATGTGAATGCAAAGGCAGAAAGAAGCTAACAGGTGGCTGACTGATGCCCACGAAAGTGCAGCATATGAGAAGGTTCTGCCCACGTGCAGTAAAAAAAAAAGTGGAAGATGGATGTTTCTGCAAGGTTTGTCTTTTATCGGGGTGATGGAAAAATATGAAAAGGCAGAGATTCAAAGGTCATTTACATAAATAAAAACAAAAGTTACTTGTTTTTTAAGATTAGTAGACGTGGATTTGAGATTTCTTTGTTTTCATCTCGACCTTTCAGATTCAAATTTCAAAAGCAATGCAGAAAATTGCAGCTCCTCAAATAACCACTGAAAACTGGTTTCAAAAGGAATGAAAATAGGAAGGATTCCTAACAACTCCGATGTTAAAAAGTCAGTTTATGTACAGTCTGGTTTGGAAAATTTTTTGTTTTTGGTTTTTTTGTTTTTGTTGATTTTTTACAGTAAGTAAATTATGAAGCTGATGATTGTGTAAAAAAATATGTATTTTTATATAGTCATAATTATAAAATGTAGCCAATATTTGACAAAAAATAGCTATAGTTTATAGTGTTGGAATAGTTTTTTGTTTAAAATGGTTAGTCTGAACAATGGAATGACTGAGTAATAGCTGTTTCTTTCTCTATAGTGGTAGATGGGATTTTGGCTTCTTGGAGTCAGGAGGTATTTCCTTTTTGGACCGCTCAGTCCAGTTCTCATATACAGTCAACGCATGCATGCCAGTGGAACCATTCTGACTTTTTAAATGATTTCTATTTGGTACAATATTTGTTTTTAGCATTCACTCGCTTGGGGGAAACCAGAGCTTGAGATGTTTTATAGTCCTGTTCAGGTAAAAAAAAAAAAGGATGAGTGGGTCACCGTTTTTGTCTTTTGTGCTTGGTTCCTCTACTCCAGAATGTATTAATGTCTTCTGTAGATCCAGGAGAACTGAGTAACTCCCATAGTTTGTCATCGAACCTCCAATGTGAAAATGTTTTTGCAGCTCTACAGCTGCAGAGCTTTTATGTCTGTACGGCCCAGCAGATGTTTTCCTTTATATATTTAATCTTTAGTATATTTCGGTTGTGCTAAACTTTAAACAAAAAAAATGTGTTTTATGTAATGTAATTTAAATCCCTCTATGAGAAAAGTTCACAAGTTGCTTTTTAGCAAAGAGAAAAAAAAAGGGAAAATCCATGAAAGAAAAATCCCTTTTTACCTTTTGGTTTGTGTGTTTGGAGAAGCAGCAGGTGCCTTTGAATCTGCACTGTGAGTTTCAAAAAGCAATAACACTGTGTGTGCTGTTGAGGGGGGGGGAATACCAACACTGATAAAGACTCAGGAGCGCTCGCTTTTAAAAAGGGGAACGAAGTTGAACACTATCAACTTTGTGGGGGGAACCAATCACCGCCGCAGCGCGGCTTTATGGCCTCAGCTTTGTCTTACCCAGCCGCTGCTGCCACCCCACCACCACTTCCCTTCCCAGCTCCTCATTCTCCATGGATGATTTTAGCTGCCCCTGCTTATCAAACTCTTTTCACAACCAACAAAGGAGGCGCCTGGCAGGAGATCCCGCCAATTTCACATAACAAGCTCTCAACGGAGCTGTCCGTGGCGTTATCGGGAGCTCAAACACTTCCTCAGCCTGATGAAATTACGGCAAATACCTGTGTGTGTGTGCGTGTGTGTGTGTGTGTGTGTGTGTGTGTGTGTGTGTGTGTGTGCACGAGGGCTCGGAGATACGCAGACGTTCACCTCGTTTAACTGACAATGACTGTCATGTCTGTTATGACTGCAGGCAGATGGAAGAATGTCAGGCCTCCTGCTCTGTTTTATAATTCCATCTCGTCAAAGTAAATTCCATTGTTGCCAAGGTGACAGGAAACATAAAGACCCTTCGGAGAACAGTTGGAATATCTGTTGTCGGTTTCTACATCCACATCCCCACCAACCAGTGCTCCTGTCGCAACATGAAGCTGTTTGAGGACAAACATCTCCAGTCAGAGCCGGGTTTCCAAAGATCAATCCTACAAACCATCCATTCACGCTTTAACCCCACAGCTTCATGGATGGACGGGTGGCTGTGTTATTGCCCCCTCCCCCAATCCAAAAAGTAGCCACACCTGTCAAAACGGTTTTAAAACATGTTCAGCGGTGAGGATGGGAAAGCAACCAGTGTGTGAAGAGAGAGCACCAAACATCCAAATGGACCAACGTGAGCCTCAAACTACAACAAGCAAACCAGTAGAAATATGTATTGATGAAAACAGAACAGGTGCAGATGCAATTACAATGGAATCTTAAAAAAATAATGTTTACTTATGATGAACGGAGCAAATTCTAATTGACAGGAAATCTTATTGTCCTTGAGCATTCAAGGCCATTCATTCTGCTCAAAAGAGTGTAGATTTCCTGCTGTGACAAACCAACTGCAAAATTCTGAAAGTAAAGTCCTTCTGTTTTTGTGTTCTTCTTGACCTTCCTGCCATAAAATCCATTGAGATATTTGCCAAGAAATTGGGGTTCTGGTTAGAGCTTAACTGCAGTTTGCCTTTAGAGGGGTTTACAGAAACAGGTCAAAGAGAGCCGTTTTTCCAAAGTGATGAAGCTTCACTATGCTGGGTGATGCAGAGGTACAGCAGTCAACCTAGGATTGGAGAATTTCCACCCAACGCCATTTTATGTCCACCATCATCAAAAAAATGCCACACGAACAAGCTTAAAATAAAATTTTTGTTTGGATCTGTGCTCCAAATAAAAACTTACATTTAAACCACCACTGACCTGAAAGTGAGAAAAGGTCTGACCTCATTTGACATGGAGGCATTTAATATAACGTAAATAACGCTGGAATTCTCTGGTCAACAAAGCAAATCTATTTTAGTTTTCCTTTAAAAGCAATTCTACAATTAAAGTCGTCTCTCAGCACTTTACAGCAAGTTGGAAAACGCAATTAGTAAAAACTGAATCCAATCAATCCGACCTTCTGAGATTCTTCTGATCCAATCAAGAAGAATTCAGTTCTTCCACCTGCATTCAAAAATAACTTGCATTATTACAATCTAATCCATTCAGTCATCCAGGGCTTGTTTCTGGCTCTACTTCATGTCTGCTGAATAAAAAACAAACACCTGATGGACAGAGCACCCAAAACACAGCAGAACTGGAGGCTTCTGGAGTCTTGAGGGAGGGGACAATGTTACTGCCCGCCATGAAGTTTCAGGTGGACTTTAGGGGTCTTCCACAAGAGACTGAAGATGTTCTGAAGGACTCTAAGGCAGCAGAACCCCAGCAGCTGCTGGTTTCTACAATATACTGTTCCACTTAGTAACAGTTTACAGATGTTCCCACAAACTTCTGTTTACAAAATACTTGAATCATAGACTTCCCTGGAATCTTTTAGATTCTGATCAGATAAAAACCTTTGATCCTGATGAACAGAGACTGACAGAAAACAAGCCAGGCAGGTGAATTTTCTACAAATATTTGAATATTTTTAAATACATTAGGATACTTTTACATAATTGAGCAATTAAAAAAATAATGACTGAGATGGAAGTTTGTCCGTCTTTTTACAAAAAATATGTTCCAATAACTTAAGAATAATCTTTTACAAAAAAAAAAAAAAAAACATTGATCAGAAACAAAATCTTCAGCACTGAGCTATTTGTCGCAGGTGTCCTCACAGGTTTGTCGACCTTATGAAGAGTTTTTTTTTCTTCCATCCAAATTAAAAAACGATCAAAACAATGTCAGAAACTGTTTTATCCTGCTATAATATTTTATATAACTTTCTAAAGCTGTCAAATTCAGAGCATGGGTTCGTTTACACCAAAAAAAAGTGTAGAATTCTCATTTTAGAAACCAAACGGTTATTTTCCCAAAAGGGTAAACAACCAAAAACCTCAGCATACTGTAATGCTACGTTCACACTGGCCATGTGATGTGCGTTCAAGAACGGCAAGGCTCGGTGCAAATATCAATCACAAATCTTGCTCCAGGCTTTTTCTTTCACAGCTTTATTTCGATATATGAAATTTTGGTTTCAGCATTTTGTCCAAACACACACAGCAATTATTGATTTCCCCTCCTTTGTTTTTTCGATTTACAAACGGTTGGTACTTCTGTGAATTAAAAGAGACGCCATTCATTCATCACTACCAAATCCAAGTCCCTGATTGGTCAAATGTGCATTGCAATACAACAACATTAATATCATACAAATATAAAATTAATAAAGTTTTCATTTGCTAGGTGATGCATAACAAGATGGTCAAATGCTTCAAACCTGAAGAAAATATTGTACATTGGATCTTAAAATGTTTGTATAATTGCCAAATTTTACACAAAAAAGTGAAGCAGATGAAAGTTTGTCCACTTGGACCAACTGAGAAGACACTAGACTTTAAAGAAACATTAAAGATTGAGATTATAGATTTAAAAATTTAAAATTTATCGTATCTGCTGAACCTCTCTATGAGGAAAATTCTTTAATAATGCAAAAACAGTCATTCAAGATGGTGTTTCTGTGTGTGCATTATAGACAAAGACAGTTTTACTGAGCTACTATTATTTGGTTTATCATTCAAATTAAAGTTTTTTATTTATTTTTTTATTTGAATAAAAACTAGAAGAAAGCCAATCACATCTTTTTAATAGAAAAAATGACAGTATTTTTTTTTATATTTAGTATTTATTTAGTATTTGAAAAGCTAAATGATTTTCAAAGTAGAAGAAGAGTGTCCCTCCTAGCTGCATTCTGTCACACTCAGCCACTCTTCCCTCCGATGGGGAATTACTGGTAATCAGGCGTATCAGACGTACCTGAAATTAGTGGCTCAGGTTTTAGGACAATTTCCAATTGGTGGTTAATCACCCTTGAGGAAATTATACAATTTACAATCGAGGAAAACTTGATTTGTGTGACTTTGCAATGAGACCAGCAGGATGTGTTTAATAAGCAATGGCTGCTTATTGAAATGATACAGACACTATACAAATATTCTCATCCTGGTTTTCCTGCAGATTTTATCCGCCTGCTTCAGTAAACAACAATCCAGCAGGTGTCAGGAACACATCAAATCTAACTTCCAGCAATGGGGGGAAACCTCCTGGAAGGGAGGTTCTATGAATATGCCACGCATCCCGTTTTAAACCCTGCATCAGGTGTTGCACACTAAATCCAAATCCATACATTCTTGACTCTTCTCCAACATGCAGCGACGCAGCTCTGATCTGATACAGGCTTTTACTTTACTCCAAGTCCTGGTGGTGTCACAAAAACAGTGGGTAGGGGGCACTTTTTGCACTTTGTCAAATTGAATATGTCTGAGGGTCATTATTAAATATAAATATTCACAAACATAAATCAGCATAACATAAATGGTTTTTAGATTCCTGTATTTTCTGTTTTAGTCAACAGAGCTGCGGCCATATTTAAATGTTTTTTAAAAGTTTAAAAAGGATTAAAATTATCTTTTTAGTGGCCACACTTTGGACATGCCTGCACTGGACAGATAATTTAACATATGCCTAAAGATTATAGGCAGTAAAGATGAAGCCTAAAGGGGGCAGTTAACTCCACCCTCTCAACAACAAATTTGGACACACCTATAACCTTGGAGAACCTATGGGGTTTAAATTTGGCTGATTTTGCATTTTATTTCTTTTTTTTATGTAACATTTTTGGGAGCTGTTAATTGCTGCTACCCAAAATGAACAAAGAAAAATTGTCAAATTAGTTTTAATACCTTAGATGAACATTGCATTTGGGATCATAAGTGCACATTTGGCGCGTTTTATAACACGTGTCTCATGTCTGGTGTGAACGTACTGTAGAATGACGCTTTATTTCATTTTATGGCAACCAGGTTGGTTACAGTCTGGTTTTGAGGAGCAAAACTTTTAAACAGTGTCTGCGTTGACCTGAAAGTCAATGCTGTCAACAGCAGGTCAGAGGTTGACCATTAGAACCTGAAGAAGCTGAAATCATCTCATCTTCCTCAAGAAGGAAGCAGGAGTCCCTGTGCAAATGAGTGAGCTGGTTTTCAGATATGAAGAAAGTCAAACTGCAGTAGAGAGAGCATCTTCTCCATCCCAGTGGGAAACTATTTGTAAAGCTAAAAACTGAGCATCTCCAGTAATTATCAAAGCTGGATGAAGGCCCTAGAGAGTTCTGCTTCCTCCCAGTCTTCTCTGGACCTTTTCCATTGCCCCACAGTTGTCTTAATTTGTAATAAACACCTAAATTGGTTTGTCTTCAGGTTGGATCTGCTATCGGCAGAAAATGAGGGACAAAAATACTTTCAGAGGCAGACGGCTCTGTGGTTGGAGAATGCTCCTGAGTGCAATTTACTGCTTACCCTCCCTGAGAAGAATAAATCACTTCAACCAAGCATGCGTGCGCATCTAGATTATTGGGCGCAGAGCAGGGTTGTTGCAAACGCCAAAAGTCAACCAGAACACAAACGAAGACAGCAAACTTCTGAGAGCAGCAGAGAGAGGCTAGGCTCTGCCAGCGAGGAAAAAGGCATCTGCTCCCGGTTTTGTTTTGCTTCTTATTTTTGGTGCACGCTCCCCCCACAATGAGAGACCAGTTCCTGGCTGGAGCCGGCTTGACTGGCCGCCTTCCCATCGCAGAGCCCTGCAGGCGTCTGCGCCAACCGACGGCTGAGCAGAAGAGAGCGTGTTGCCCACGAACCTCGAGGGGACCGTTAGAGGAATGCTGTTTGGGTTTTAGGGTTTTAAGACATTTTCAAATTAAAGCCCTTTGTAAGAAGGAAGCTACAAACTGAAATGTTCAATGGAAAATATTTGATTCTTGCAAAACACTTTTTGACTGTTTTTAGACATTCAAGATATTTTACCAGATTTGAAGTTGTTACAACTTATCTTTATTCTACACTTTTCCAAGCTTGTCTTATAATCATCAGATAATCATCAGAATCTTTGGTCTCATCAAGAGCTAAGATCTAAAACTAAGGAAACTAAAACAAGTCAAAATCATTTTGCTCTAAAGTCTTTAACAAAAAAAAAGAAAAAAACTCAAATTGCACTGGTTTATTTTTAAGGATATTATCCTAAAATTCAGTAAATGTTTTCAAGTTAGACTGACATTTATTGTCATTAACTTGGAAACAAATTTTCAGATGTAAATTCTAAGACTAGTTTTCCATTTTGAGAAAATATTAAGATGTAACAACTTGTACCAGCATGGCCTTTTCATTTTGTTCTAAGATTAGTAATTTCCACTTATTACACTAGTTTTTTGTCACTGTAATCAAAATAAATTACAATTAAATACATAAAAACTCAAAAAATACATATCTGCTTAGAACTAGCAAAAAATACTTATTATTGGGCTGTTTAACATATAATTTGAAGTAAGTCTGCCTATCAGTTAGCCTTTAGAGTTTATTTTTCCCTTTTTAAATAATTGTGTGGAACTCCTTGTCTCATGACCATGTAAGATTTTTTGTTGACAGAATTTTACTACTGTCTAGTTATTTTCGTCTTTAGATTCATACGAAGATTCCACTGTTTGCAGTGTTGATGCCGACTTCACAGATGAAGTAAGAAATCAGAGTCTTGTTGTTTTTTCAGGATGAGCCAGACACATACGCAGAAATCATTTCTAGGAGTTGGAATTAGTAAAAATTTTAATAAAGACCCACTTCAATTAAAAAAAATCAGGTTTTTGTAGCATTTCTCTCATAATAGATGACATATAACCATAACTTTAGATTAAAACTGTGTTTCTGAGTATGTCATTATTCCACTTGTGTTAGATCAGAAGCAGATCAATAACCACAATTTGAAAAAGCTCAGGTTTGTGACGCAGCAACTGCCATGGGCGCACCAGAATCTCCCTTCCCTGCTCCAATTTTGATGCATCCAAATGCATACAAAATCATCCATTAATGTCTTTGTTTTCCAAGTCTGAGATGCCATCTGGCTCAAAACTGTACAGCTGGATAGCTCGGATATGGCTCAATGAGCTCTTGCCTCTCTGCAGGAAATGCATCTTTAAAAAACGACAGGCTTTTTGATTTTGGCTAAAAACTGCAAAATCATTATTAAAAAACAACTGGGAACTATTTTACAATTGAAAAAAAATTGTTGAAGTATGACTTTAACAAGAGAAAATCTGCACCTTTGCTAAAAAGTGTCATTTCTTCCCCTTTGAGTCATCATCCACACATGGAGAAAACAGTGGAGAACTCTCCGAGGACTGATAGACCCACCAGTAGAACCTAGAAGAACCATCCAAAAAGCATGAAAATAAATGCAGAACGTTTTGTCCCGAGTCCAAAACTGACATTTCTACATTCACTTTGATGCTTCTGTGTTAAAATTCAGTTTAAAAAAAAAAAAAAAAAAATCGCTGAAAATGATCTCTGCGTTGAGAAGAGGAGCTGGGAGTAAAAACATGTCAGCATTCGCTGCCCAAAAGGCACCAGTTGTGCCTTTCTGAAAACAGCAAAGGATCCCAGTGTGCACAGAAGCATAAAATTGTTGTGTGCCAACATTGGAGTTATAAAACTGTGCACATGCTACTTCCTGGCAGGAGGAGCAATATCAGGAGAGGGAAAGAAAAACACACAAAAAAGCTTTTTTACTCTCTCATCTCTCTCTAATTCTTCCACTTATGTAATCCTCCAGCAGAGACTGAGCATCCGTCGCATCGCCAGTGAAATTTTGTGTTTTTATAGCTTTCAAAAAGATTGCTTCACACCTCACCGGAGTGATTGTGACAATCAGTAGAATTTCCCACCCCAAGTAATCCTTGGAAAATTGTTTTTTATGATGAAACAATGTTTGGGGGTTTTGGTTAGCGGCACTGCAAACAGCACGCCGCACCTAGGCGGGAGCTGTCATCTGCTTCATTTCCACACTTTTCTAATTTATTCAGCCGGCGTGCGCAGGTGATGAGGAGGTGAGGAGCGCGGAGCTGCAGCCGCCGTGAATCCGACAGCAAAACCCGTCTGCTTACTGCGGCACATTCACAGGCTGAAATATTGCGTAGCAAACGCTCGACATCAGACGACAAACTCCCGGGTTGGAGATTCATGTAACAGTATGTGAGGCTGTAACGGTGGTATTGCTTGTTACCACGGAGATGAGGAAAGTTTGATGTGAAAGGCAGGCCCATCCGTTCCTGAATCCTCACGTTTCTGCAGCTACACCTCTCAGTGGAGGGTATCCTCTCTGCTTCAGAAATGATGAAACAGAACGGATTCAATCTTTTTCAAAATGTGGAGAATCTGCTGGAACACAAACAGCACAGCTGGTTTTAGTGTTTGACGAAGTGCTTTGTCCTCAGGGTGTTTGGGGGAATAAAAAGGAGTCACACAGCTCCAAAAAGGACATTTAAAGAGACAGATGTTGGAGAAAAAGGCAACCAAGTCTTCAAGGAAGCCTGAGGCTAACTTGAGAACCAGCCTAAAAATGCAAAGGACCACAGCTAACCACACAAACCAGACAAAAAAGGAACACCAAAGTGTAGGTTTGTGACAAAATGGAGGCTTTTTATCAAGAAAACAGGTATTTTTTTTGCAGAATAGGAAAACAATGCAATTAAGGAGGGTGAAATACCATCATTGCTGCCGCAGAAAAGCATTTGGAGATTTCTTTTGGGTAAATGTTGCTCTTCTCTTAAGCCTGAACTTTCACTGAACCACTTCAAATCCTTTACTTTAGCCGTTTGCTCAGAAAGCTTCTGGTTAGTTTGGATCTGTGTTCTTCTGCAGAACCAGAAGGCTTTTTAAAGTCCCACTTTGATCATTTTTGATCCATTTTCAAAGTGTTTCCAGTGGTCTTTAAATCACTGTTACAATGTGTTTAGCCAAAATCATGAAACCTGTGTCGTTTTCAAGGACATTGTTTCTGCAGAGCGGTCGGGAATTTATAAGAAATTAGCCTCTGAGTTGTGAGTGGGGCTGTTGGGACCCCATTTTCTGCCACTCATATGTTTACATGCCCTCCAGCTAGCTATAGCCCCAACCTAACATTATAGATGCAACAAAAATGGCGAGCAATATCAGAGCTAACCAGCTAGCTATGAAGTTTTGATCCAGATTTCAGCTCAGATGAGGAAAACAAATACATACATGGATCCATTTGTCTGGAAGTGGATGCATCAGAATGAAGCAGAGCAGCTTTTGGCCCCTCCTGGGTATTTTCTGTCGCATATATGATCTTTTTCAAACTGAATTTTTTCATCTGCTCCTGATTCACAATGATTTCAATAAAGACATTTTCAGAAATGCAATTTTACGCTCAATTTTTTTGATATATGACCTCCATCATCAGAAAATTCCATGTTTTTGTTTCTGTTCATAGTTTTCTCCACGTGTGGATGACAGCTTTCACTGTGGAGCCTCACAGCTGCAGAAACATCTTTGTTCTTGGATTTCTTTAGAGAGGTTTACAAGATTTTCAATCAGCGAATTTGACAGTTTGTTTGATCATCTGAATTATCCAAATAAGTAAAAATGTCACACACAAACACATCAACCTTCACAGATTAAATCAAGACCTGAAGCAGATGCTCCGCCCCTAACCCTCAGATCCGTCTTCATAATCTAAAAACTCATTTCAGTTTTTACACCTGGCTGACTCACTCCTTTAGTGTCGAACTGTGTGTTTCTCCTGGTAAAGTGTAGCGAAATGATGGAAAAGGTCAACGGCGGTGACGGTTAACGACACGTTGTGATTTTTGCAGGCAGGCCTCGAGTTCTGCAATCTGCGGGAAGCTGTGGGCGTTTCCATGTCGATGAGGAGTGAGGCCCAAACACTGGCAGGCTATGTTTGGACGGGCTGGTGGGTGGGTGAGGGTCTTGTTTATATCAGTGAGTAAGTTGGCAGTTGATTTTAGCCGCTCGGGTCTGCGTCAGCTTGAATCTATCTATGGCGGCTCCTCAGCCGCCCCCATACACCCAGTCAGACTGAGACACACTCGGCTGGAACGCACCCCTCACTTCCTGCGTCTTCATGTTCAAAGAACCTCCTCAAGGAGAGGAGCTCAAATCAGGGAGAGCCAGCAGGACTTAGAACCTCCTGGTGCTTTTGCAGGCAGAAGCTAACCGCTTAAGGAAGTTCACGTCAGCACATTTGTGGCGTTTAAAGAAAGACTTCAAAGAAAGAACCCAGCAAAGAATTTGCTGCTGTCTTTACCACTGCTTTCATTTAGTGATGTCATCCAATTAACTTTTTGTGGGATTAATTAGTCGTGGCCTGTAATATTTAATCTAATTAATCAATTTTGATCGGTAATATTTTAAATATTTGCAGCAAAAGGCCTCATTTTTAGGTATTTCATTTACATTTGTGAGATTGTGGCGCAGTTAGAGATCAAAATAAAAATAAAAAGTGTTTTTTTTACTATAACAAACTTCTAACTTAACTTTTACACCACAATCTTGAACAATTAAAAAAATATCCATCAGGTCCAGAGTGCTCTAGTAAAAACATAAAAAAACAATAGGAACACTTCTGAGCCATCAAAAAAATATTGACCACCAACTTCTTATTAATATCATAATGAATTTGATCATTTTGAATCCTGAGATGAAGCAGAAAAGAAAGAGAGAAGAGAAGAAGGAAATAAAACACAAGGACGTAAAACATCAGAAGAATTAAACTTTGTTTCTTTGAAACTGGTTTTTTCTTTATCATCTGGACAAAACCATGCAGGAGGAGGCAAACTTTCCCTCTGAAATGATGCTTTATTTATTTTCTCATGATGATCGCTTTTCTATGGGATGAAGTGTCCGCTTTCTGTCAATAACGATTTAAAATTAAAAATACAACAGGAGTGAAGTTCTAATAGTTTATTCATTTTATTCTTTTTTGTAAATAATGGGATAATGTTCTTCTAAGTGTGCATTACAGACATAAACAGACGTCACGGAAGCAAGAGATTAACGCCACAAAAAAGAAACATCCGTAATTAATTAATTGCGATTAACGCGATAATTTGACAGCCCTACCTTGAATTACATTTTGTAACTATTATAAGTGGTTTAAGGGCTTAACCAAAAAGAATCAACTTCTATTGTTGTTCTGATGACCCATTTTTGACCAAACTTTACACAACCATCAGACCAAAAAAAATAGGTTTTCAGATTGTGTAATGTCGCCTTTCTGAGAATGGAGTGCAAGCCCAGATCATTACCCTCCACCACTGTGCATGACAATGACCGTTTAGGTCAAACTCATTCACTTTGCTCTAATTTTTCTCAGTCTAAGCACAAACATGACTTGCTGGGAGATTTTGTCACAGATTTTCATACTCTAACTGGAGGGGTTGTTTATTTTTCCTGAAATACTTTATGAACTGAGCTTACGGGTATTTGCTTGGACTTTAATCAACAAGATTAGGAAAGATTTTCTGGTTGCAAACCATGTTTTTTGCAGAACACTGAAATCTCATTTGTTTAAAAAATAAAATAAAATAAAATAAAATAAAATAAAATAAAATAAAATAAAATAAAATAAAATAAAATAAAATAAAATAAAATAACGAACACTAAAAACATTAAAAATAACCTAAATTATTAAAAATGTTCCATATTGAGTGAGTTTTGATCCAAATAAAGAAATAACCACTTATAATACCACTAACTTCACATTAAATGCAAACAACAGCATAAGAACAATATGGATTTGAATCTCAGGAACATTTTTTTGTTTTCTTTGTTGAAAATTTAATTTGCAAAGTTTGGGTCCAAAAAGCTTCAAATATTTAAAACAAACCGAAATAATTTACTTTTCAAACAGGGGAAAGTGAAGAAGCGAGATCAGCTATCAAACCCAGACATTCTGGTTCTCCTGGGTGTTGGTCAGATATACGAACCAAAGTGGAGCATAAATGACCGCAAATCTAAAGTCCTCGTTTGACAGAACGACCAAAAAATAGTCTTCCAAAACATCTTTAGGTTCATTGTACATTTGGAGTCAAAACAGAGCCAGGGGTTATCTGTCCAATCAGCAGGTTCATCTGCTGAGCCACAGGTCACCTGGTTTCAGGTAAACATGAATGGATTCTTTAAAAATCAAATTTGAAAACCATATTTCTGTCTCTGAAAAAAAAAAAAACAGGAAAGTATCTGTGGTTATTTTAGTAATTTCCTTCGTTAATATTTTCGCATTATGTGCAGTAAACATTTCGGATATGAAGACAAGCAGTATGCTTCTCTAGTACTTAACCAAAATGGTAAAGTTAAGGACAGTAGCAGCATTAAGGCAGTACTTAATGGTACTGTTTCAGGTTTGGGGTTTTATAAAGTATGAAGAAATAACTATATCAAAAGCATAGTTTGTGTGAGTTGATGGAGCTCATTCAGGAGTTGGGATCTGACTCCCCCCTCACCCTGAGAGGGAAGATTCCCAAAGCATTGCGGGATATGTGGGAACGTGTGAATGATGCCGCCAGCTTTCATTCAGCGTTGAGTCGTTTCTTCAGTCGTATTTATAGCCCCATCGATCCAGACGGATTTGGCCAAGAAGGAAAATCAGTGCTTGACATTTAGCGGCAGACTTGGGAGCAGGTGCTGTGTGTGTGAGCACGTGTGAGTGCCACCCCCTGCCCCCCAACACTCTTTACTGCCTCATAATCAGGCCTTAAAAAAGCTCCAAAAGCTGCCGCACTGTTCTCCTGAAAAAACAAACCCATCAGCCTTTGCGGCTGCAGCACGCTTGACGTGAATCACTCGATCAATCCTCGCTGGAGGCTTGACTTCCTGTAGGATGAGACCATGTGAACACACTTGCTGGGGCTTTGTGCGTGGACTGCTGAGGGATGACTAATCATCCATCTAAAGGGCTCCCGGACGGACTGAGAAACCCAGGCGACCGGCCAACGTGCCGGAGAAGGGAGGTGCAGTGGTCCACTCGCGGGAAAACTGCAGGTGGTCAATTATTGGGATAAAAAGTATTTCTGGAGCAGAGGAAGGAAATGGAACACAATGAACCCGCATGGCAGAAAGTGTTCGATGCTCTTCCGACTTCTGTCCTGGATATTTGTACAAATATAGTTCCCATGGGAGAAAGGCTGCTGCCATCAGGTGGCGTGGCAGTAATTACTGTTATTATGTGTAAAACAGTGACGCAGCTGCGGTAGGTACGACGCACAATCAGCAGCAGCAACGCAGCTTTAATCACACACAGGAGGCTTCGCTGGTCTGTTCAGCTCTGCAGACCGAACACTTTTCTGCTTCAGAAGCAGCAGGAAGGAGAAAGAAAAAGCTGTCAGAGTCTGTTTGTGAGAGAAAAAAAACTCTAAATCTGTAGAGGCCGTTGAGGTTTAGGTGGTAACTTTACGCAACTCTCAATAAACCGAATGCTTCCACTTTTAGCTATGGAATTAGTTTGTGTTTTTACTTTAGAAAATGTATCAACTTCATCAGTTTTTCTTATCTACACAAATAAAGTCAAAAACTGTATACAGTTTTAAACTTAAATGACCGACAGTGATGGAGAGGGAGAAAAGACAGCTAAGTGTTCAGCTAAAGCTACACCCCCTTCAGCAATCAAGTTCAAGCGACCACTTCCAATTAAAAAAAAAAAAAAAATCAATCTAAATGCGTGTAAACCCAGATTTCGTGCTTCCGCGTTCAAAACTCTTATGGTCAAGTATAGCTACACCAGTTTTTTATGAGCATTTTCAAACTACGTCTAAAACTCGCTTTGGTGCAGAAGCATTGACATATATTTCCTTGACTGATGACTTCTAAATCAATTCAAATTCTGAATAACAAAAGCAGGTCATGTTACCCCATGTTTACTTCACCCAATCTGACCCAACATTCTAATAATCAACGTCTGCAACAGAGCTGGACTTCATGTAGAGTGATCCCGGGGTAAGAGTCAGGTGAAAGGTCCTTCCTGGATCTTTCCAAATATTTCAGACTATAGTTCCCCCAAATGAGCAGCAACTGTTCTGTTTCAGCAAGCAACTGCCTCTGTGCAATGCCACAGACAAAAGATGCTAGATTGAGTTCAGCCTGACGACATTCAAAAAACCAAAATGAAGTGTTTCATCTTTATGTAGCTCTTATGCTACGTACACACCAGAGAACATGTGGCAAGTTCAAGAACACGCTAAACAGGCATTGTTGAACGCATTTTTAGCTAGTATCGGGCTAGTATTGGGCTGTCGCTACCAGATACTAGCTCATGTACTCACAGTTGGAAGAGGCTCGGTGTGAAATGTCAAAGCGGTGTAAATCTGGTGAATTTTGCTCCAGGCTTTGTCTTTCACAGCTCTATTCCATTATGCATAAAACAAAAATTGCGGCCGGTACAAATCACCATTTTTTAGGTCTCCTTTTTGATCAGATTTCAAACGGTTGGTACTTCCGTGGTTTGAAAAGGACACTACATACATGTCACTACCAAATCTGAGTCTCTGAGTGGTCAAGTGGTTTAACTTTCAATGCACGTGCCTCAAAATATACTTAAAAACATGTATAGCGATGCATGAGCGCGAGAGTTTTGAAAGTGAAAGCCTGCAATTTTCTCGCATTTATATGGACATTTCATTGAAAGTGGTCGATCAAATGCCCGTTTCTGAGGTCTGTGTGCACAAAACATTATGTTTGATGCCATTTCAAAAGGCCAACATCCCACCTGCATGCCTGCATTTGTGCATCCACATGGAGGAGGCCTCCTGACTTACCTAGCCAGCGCCTGGACCTTCGTGGCGTGTCTCTCCTCCAGCTCTGCCAGCTTCTTCCGGAGCAGATCGGTTTCCTGCCTCAGGGCGGCTGAGTGTTCCATCTCCCCATCCAACAGACTGCGTAGAGACCTGATCAACACAACAAAGTCAACAAAGGTTTCTTCTGCAACGTACCCCAACAAGAAATGCCGGCAATCTGCTGATGTGATTTTCTAAACGCCCGATTGGATAAATGCCTTGATTCCAACTATGGAGATCGCATTAAGCTCAACTATAATTTACTTAAATCTATGACTGCATTATTTATAAAACCTTAACTCCAAATTACAGTTTTTAATTTAAAAAATCCAAATTCTTATTAGCAGATTACTTGTCATGAAATCCAGCGTGAACATAAAGCTGTGATTGTTCTGGTCATTCCAACAGGACGGAGCTGAAATCATGAGCAGATTTTTACATCTGGAGGGGGATTTACCTAAAGAGGTTTAATGTGGGACACAAAACGTCTAAATTAAGGAAACACGTGTGTGTTTGGAAGAACGCACGTGTTTTGTTCCTCCAGCTCGTCCTTCCTGTTCATCATGGCGACAGTGGCCTGACGTAGCTCCACTGCAGAAGATAAAAGTCGTGATGAGAGTCACAGAAACCTGCAGAGGTTCTGGAGAACGCTCTAGTAATAAAACCAATTCACAAGAAACCACAAAAAGACATATACTTGGGGGGGTCAAAAATTCATTTTTCTTGAACTTTTTAATCTGTTATAGTCACTAACTTTAAGATGCAATAAAAAGAACAATAAAGAAACATTTTTATCTAACAAGGGCTTTAAAAATGTCATAGATGAGAAAGACTGAAATGAATTTGAACCCATGGTTCAAACAAAAAAAAAAATCTAACATGAAGGTAGGGGGTCTGCAGAACTTTAAAGTATTTCTGTCTTGTCTGCAGCTGGAAGAACTTTTTCTGGTGCTGAGAAGTTAATTTGTAGGTCCTTTAGGGCCTTCATTTTTGATAAATCCCTTTAACTTCTTTAAAGTCCCGGCAGAAATCAAGGCCACCAAACTGAAAAGAGGCGACATCATGAGGGTTTGTATCAACGGCTGCAGTTATTCTATTTGAAAAGATCTGACATTTTTTCATTTATTCATCAAACAATTTTAAGTTTTTCAGAAAAAAAAACTTATTTGGTTTTAATAGATGGCTTCAAACGTTTCTTCATGAAATTCCTTATATCAGCAGGTGCAGGAGAACATGACGATTTTTGGTTGTGTTTGCCTTCAAATCAGGAATCAAATCAGGATCAGCTTAAAGTTCCACTCCGATTATCTTTTGATCTATTTTCAAAGCGTTCCCAGTAGTTTTTTTAATTATGATTTTGCCATTTTTAGCTAAAATCAAAAAGACCTGTGTTGTTTTCTAGGACATAGTTTCAGCAGAGAGGCAGAAATTCATTAGAAATTCACCTCAGAGCCATATAGTTTTGATCCAGATGCCAGCTCAGACGAGGAAAACAAAGATGGATCAAGTCATCTGCAAGTGGATGCTTTGGAACAGCCAGCTCAGTGTATTTTCTACATCACAAAGTTCATCCTCTTTCAAACTGCCTATTTTTGTCTGTTTCTGATTCACAACAGTTAGAGCAAAGAAAAACTTAGAAATGTAGTTTTAATCTTAATTTTTTTAGGTTTATCCCGCATCATCAGAAAAATCCCACAAGAACATGTTAAAAACACAATTTTCATTGGAGTGTGTCTTTAACTTTTATAAAAAAAAAAACAGACTGTAAACAGTTTAAACAACAGTAGTTATAAACTTATATATATACACATATATATACATATACATATGTACATACATATGTATGTATATGTATATACATATATATATATATATATACATATATATATACATATATATTGAGCCCATTGGCTACTGAAACATGATGGACATCAGGAGACAGAAGTTATGGTAACGTCATTTTTGCTACCAAAGGTTGGGAAAGCTTTATCACTACTGTACACCACAGCACAGGAGGGATGGTAAACGGCGTCTACTTGTATAGCGCTTTTCCATCACACACATTCACACAGTGATGGTGGCACTCACAGTGTCATCCCAACACAGGCAGTGCCACCAACAAAACAGAAATGGCCTCACCAGAACCTCTGTCTCTTGCTATCTATCACATCCTGGCAGCTAATGTGATCCACTCCCCGCCCCTACATGAAATTAGAATCAATTCTCAAAATGAAAAGTCTAAATTGAAGAATGACGGAGAAAAGCGTGAAAAAAGAAAAAAACTAAAATAACTTTTTTAACCTATAATTAACTTTTTTCAGTTTTTTTAGTTTACAATGTGTACTTTCGAATTCAAAACTGTTTTTAAAATGTGGGATTTTTTTTCCCCCTAACTTACAATGTCTATTTTTCTGATTTACAGTCAGCTTTTTCATTCACTTAAACCAGGAATGTGAGACTCCAGGCACAAGCTGGCCTCCTGCTGGTTTTTAAGGAATCCTGGATCAGGTGTGTTTAGCTTCAATGGCAGGTTTGTTTGGAGAACATGTTGGACACCGGCCAGCGAGGCCTGGAGTCTGATCTGTGCTTTAAACTGATCCTGATTTAATCTCAAATCCAAACTCTGACATTCTCACACTTTCTGATCAAATGTGCAGATTTTGTCAAATGTGAGTGAAGGTCAAACTTCTGCAATCATAAATGAGAAAGATCCATTGGAGGCGCTTCTGTTTCAGTTAATGAAAGTAAAAATGAATTGAAGGCATTTTTCTCCTGCATCTTCAGCCTTAAATGCTCTGAGCGTGCTTTGGATTTAAAGCACCAAGACAGGCGGTTGGCTGATGCTAATCTCCATCTTGAAATTAAGGACAGATTTGGGCCGAGCTGTGCAGCGGCAGTAGCAGCGGCGGCAGCGTGACTCATCGTCACAGTCGCATGGCTGCTCGGAGGTTCACATGAAGGTTTCAAAGCTGAGACTTCAGAAAACATCAGCTGCCAGATGACTTTATCTCCCTGCCTTCCTGCAGATGTTTTCAGAGTCACCGTCAGGCGTCGATGTGGCCCCCACACACAAAGATCTGGCCCCGCCCCGAGCCAAGCAACTGTTTGTGGGAGGAAAAGAGGAGCATGACGAAGACTGAAGCAGAGAGGAGAGTTCATTATCAAACAAAAAAGAGGGGGTTGCATGGAGGCACCCTGTTAATCACAGACTATAATCAATAAGAAGCTCGGCTCCACAGGCCAGCAGGGCCAGAAGAAATCACTGAAGAAGTACCGGGGGCCTGCTGTTGTTTCTCAGCCAGATTTTTCCCCTCAAATCCAACAGGCTGTCTTAAAAGAAAAAAAAACTTCTCAAATGAGCTGACCCGAATGCCTCGCTGTGCGGCGTGGATGATTACTTTGCTGAGGATTTTCTCAGACTGTCTTTCTCCACCTGGGAAATGCTGCTAAAATCAGGAACATCCTGTCTCAGCGTGACGCAGAGAAACGGGTTCTGGCGCATATAGACTAGAAATGCTCCAACTCCTTTATAGAACATCCAGAAACTTTCTGAACGTTCTGCTGAAAGGTACAATATTTCTACAACCATAGCTTCTTCTTTAACTATTTTCAGTATGTTCCCAGTGAACTTTTATTTATGATGATGCCATTTTTAGCTAAAATCAGAAAAACGTGTGTCGTTTTCTAAGACATCGTTTGTGCAGAGCAGATAGAGTTCATTAGAAATTCACCTCTGAGTCGTGTTAGCTCAGAGTAAGGCTGCCCCTACTTCCCAACATCCAGCTATTTATATTACCTTCCACTAGCTTATAGCCCCTCACACCCCCAACCTAGCATTGGCAGTGCAACAAAAATGGCGAGCAATATTGGTGCTGTCTAGCCAACAAGCTTTTTTCAAAAGCAAATTTGTCCTCATCTGACGTCTAATGTCACCATATTCTCTGATATTCTAAAGATGTTAGTACAGTTTCTGGATGCTTCGGTTTCTCTAACTACAATTTGAGGATTTCATTTCCTGCAAAGATGACAACTAATGAAGAGCAAATAAAAAAACTGCTCCAGACAAGTGTTTATCCAAAGAGAAAGGAGCAGTTTTGGGTAAAATAACCAGGAAGTAAATGACTGATTCCTTTAAAAACCCATTAAAGACCCACTCCAATGAAAATTGTGTTTTTAACATGTTCTTGTGGCATTTTTCTGATGAAGGCCATGTATAACGAAAATGCTGCTCCAAGCTCTCAGCAACAATAAGGGGAAAAAGAGGCTGCTCTGCACAAACAGTCCCGCCCACAACTCAGAGGTGAATTTCAAATGAACTACAGCCGCTTTGCAAAAATTACGCCTAAGAAAACGACACAGGTATTTCGATTTTGGCTAAAAACGGCATAATCATAATTAAAGACCACTGGGAACAATTAAAAAATAGATCAAAAGATGATCGGAGGGGGTTATGAAGACATTAAAAACATTTTTTTTAATTAAGGCTAAAAAACACAGGGAAAAAAGAGATTTTCTTGAGAATTCAGATGTTCTTCTGTTGTGTTGACACTGTGACCTCCTGTTGAAGCTCATCAAAAACTAGAAACAGGTGAGCTCAGCATGTGATCCTTAGTTCCTTTTAACTCTCATGTAAACCAGCCAGTCTTCTATCAAAAACAGGCTTTAAGTTCTTTTTTTTTTTTTTTCCTTCATATCAGATTTACATCGTGATGATTTTCAGGTCAACCTGACCAAAACCTTCAATTAAAAGTATGTATGTAGTTCCATTCATCCATTTTCTAAACCAGTCAAATCCCTTTTAGTGTCAGAGGATTGCTGGAGCCTATCCCAGTCATCATTGGGAGAAGGCAGAGTTTACCCTAGACCAGAGGTCTGCAACCCTAAAGCTGAAAGAGTCAATTCGTCAAGTTTCTTATGGACAAAAACCCAACAGGCGCCTAAAAGTCCCACTTTTATGTTTATAGAAATAAACTTAATCCATTTACCTTTAAAATACAGTTTTTGTATAATTTCTACAGCTGAATTAGAAGGAAATTGTGGTGTTCTATACATAAAAATTTTAACTTTTCATTTTTGAAAGAAGCAGATACAAGTTTCTATCAAGATAAATAATACACTATTAAATAAGATCCTCCTGCTGCAACAGATTTACTTGAAATAAAAACATGTCATTTTCCATCATTATGACTTTGGTGCACCTTCATCCTTTTCTCCTTTTACCATCAAATATATGCAATAAGATGATGCTATTCTAATACTAAACAACTCTCACAGTTAATTCAATATTTTACAGTAATTTTGCTGACCAATCTGACATATGAAAAGTATTAACATGAATGACGAAACTTAATGAACTGAAAACAAATTCATTAAAACAACGAAACTATTGAATTTATTTTTTTTAGAATCACACTCACATCCTGCTTAGAAACCTTAGAAAATCCTGTCACCGATTCAAATTTATGACCTAAGAAAAATGTTTTTGCATCAACAATATGGAGAAATTCATAACAAGCAGGTGGAGTTTCTGATCCAAACCTTCCTGAACATTTTATCTTCAGAAGAAAAGCACAAACATATGTCATTAAATTATAGCCACACATACAGTTAAACATTTTAGTTAAATAACTGTTTGTCTCTTTAAAATCACTGCAGCTGTTTTTCCTCGAGTCACTTTTCCTCTTCCTCTGTGCTTTTCCATGTTTCACTAAACAACTGCACAAATCCATCGAGAAATATGGCTCTAAGCTCCTCCTCTTTTCTCTGCCAGTGTCCTCACATCAAGAAAATCCAGAGAGGAATCAGGCACCGGCGTCTGAGCGTCTCAGGGTTTTCACCCTCAGCTGCGGGCCACAGAGACGAGTGTAAAGCTCTTTTTCCACATCAGGAATCTGATGTAAAGTGAAGACGTTCACACCAGCCTCTTTGTCACATCATCACTAGATAGAATCCTTGAGGAACACAAATCTACAGCAGATAAAGTAAGGAGTTTGTTTCTACAGCGGTGCCACAGTGCCACCTGCTGGATGACTGGGTAAAGTCAAGGAAAATGAATGACAGCCGACTGCGTTTGCAAAAAAAAAAAAGATATACCAGGTGTGATTTAACACTTAGAGCTGAAACTACGGGGTAAGATTACTATCAAAGTGAAAAAAATATGAATACAACATTTGGTTTTACACTTGACATGTCCGTTTGGGAGGCAAAATTTTCGTTACATTCCTGTCAAAAATATGTCACAAGGTGACAAAAATTTTCCCAAAAAAACAATAATTGAAAAAAAGACTAAGTTGATTGATTTGATCATAATCTGAGTCATTTTTAATTTGCATAAACTGAGATGTAAATTGTAATGATTTCTCTAGTATTAATTCCCTGAAATCCTGTTTTTGTGAGTTTTATGAGCTGGAACCTCATTTTATGTAAAAATTAATACACTTGAAATCAATCAAACAGTGAATCTATAAGATATGAAAGTTTAATTTTTTATGGAATTATAAAAATAAATACACTTTTCCAAAATATTTTATTTTTTTGGAAAGGGTCTGTGGAGTCAGGAAACCTCACGCCATTTCCTCATGGAAACGACATTTACCATCTCGTTATCACATTAAAAAAACATTTTTTTCTTATGATAAACGACCAAGTCCCGAGTGACACGCAGTCTTTCCTGCAATTAAATCTAGAGGTGTTTACACTCTCATGTATCATTTCTTAATTCTGTAGACTGTCTGATCACTTCATTTGGTCACTGATGAAATTGAAAACAACCACAGGATCTCTGAGCTGCAGTCGGCTGGGCAGCTGCAACCGAGCCAACTTTCTACGCCCGAGTTAGAGCATGGTCCATTTTAAATTAATCAGTTCTTCTGGTATTTGATATTTTCTCTGATGAACGGCTTTGTTTTGCTGCATATTGTAGAAAAATGACAAAAGCATTGTTGAGTACTGAGTTGGGCTGTTTAGGTTAAGCTAGTATTCAGAGCTCAATCAATGCACCAGGGACGTTATGTCTCGTCGTGATTCTGACGTTCTGTCAGATTACCTGTTGTCGGAGATTTGATCTTATAGGATTCAGTTATTGGATGAATGAGTGGGGGGGGAGAAGACAAAATTAAGGCATCTGAGGAGTTTAGTTCCACCAGTAAATCAAAAATAGCGCTGTTCTACCATCCTTGAAGGCCCAAAGCGCTTTCCAGTTCCATTCACACACACATTCAAAAACTGATGCCGGCTCTGCTGCCGAACACTGGTGCCAATCTTCCATCAGAGAACATGTGGGGTTCAGTGTCTTGTCTAAAGAAATATAATGTTAAATATGAATCAAATGTTTTGCAACTTCATTTTTAGCGTACGTATAACAATAGAGTCAGTCGCCGCTAAGTACTGTATGCAGAGCAGGTTTGGTATGCAGGAACAAATGACACAATAACTCCATATTTACGGAAGACTCCTGGTTTTGTCTGTAAATATCAGATTCTTGAAAGTTGAAGATTCTTCCTCCATCTCCTCAGTGACTCCTTTCTCCCAAGAGAAACTTTCCCAAACTTTTTTTTTTCCAACTTGGATAGCTTGGGAATTTTATTTAGCATTTGGAGCAAAAGAAGATATGAAGGTAGCGAATGTATTTAAGGCATGTGACCGAGGCAGACGTCTTGAAAAGCTTCAAAAGTGAGTCATAGACGGATGGGGTGGACTTGAATCATTAAAACAGAAGAAAAGTTTTCCAAAAGAAAAATTTCCTACAGAACCAACAAATATCAAAAATAATAATCCATGGGTGTATTCAGACTGGACACATTTGGTTTGCTTAAAGTGAACCAGAGCTAATTTACCCCACTAAGCCAGAACAAATTTTCAGTCTAAATACACTCAAATGGACTCTGGTCAGCAAAATATAAAGTTTTGATAGTGAATTATCCCGACAAAGATTGCAAAGCGCAGGACTTCCCTTCTGTCAATGCTTTGCCCTGCACTCATAGTTCCTGGTCAATGACTGAAAAGATATTTAGTCAGATGGTTTTGTTTACAAGCTTGGGTTCAAAACAGAAATGTTTGGTTGAACAAACCCAAGGTTCAGGACTCAGTCCAGACCAAATTAGGCAGACTCGATGTAACCAGATCAAACAGACTTCTCCAGTCTGTTAGTCTGGACTTTTGGCCCACAGACTGGTACTGGTCCACAGGTCGAGGATTGGTAACCACTGTTGTAAACTACTTTTGTGTTTTTATTTTTTAGCATTACTTTAATGTTTTGTTACTGAAAGTCATTGGTGACAACAAACAGTCACCACCTTTCATGTCGCAGCCGTGACGTAAGCGGCATTCCTGTTGCTCTTTTTTTGGACTCATTTTTGGACCTTAAACATCTGCAGATGCATTGTTAACACAATCAGCTGTTGTCGCTTGGCAACAACTAAATGCCACCAAAGAAGCAACCAGAAATCACTGTTTTTGTTTAACATAGTTATGGTAACAACTTTAGGTTAACTTCCTGTTGTGGGATGAATAAATGGTAAAATGGTAAATGGTAAATGGTAAATGGCGTATACTTATATAGCACTTTTCTACCTTCATCGAAGGCCCAAAGCGCTTTACAGTCACAGAAAGTTTAATTCTGATCTACTCTAGTTTAAAATGTGAGCTTCAGTAAACATGCACAGTTTGTTGTGACTCAATATATGTGCCTGTAACGTGATTGACGTGTTTTTGACATGAATTTAACAGGAAATTTTATTTTCAAAACAAAGACAAATCACATTCACAAACTAAACTTGTTTTTTTTTTGCAAAGTTGTCTCTATACATATCTTTGATTTTGAAAGGTATCTATTCCCGTGGCTGACACCACAATTCAACTGCAATGAAAATCAAACAATCTCCGGGTGCTTCATTCGGGAGTTTTGTTCCACAGTTTCCATCAAATTTGCTCTCAGGAATGTTTTTCCAGTATATAGACCCATCCCGTTACAGGTTTCTGACAGATGAGTCATTCTAACAAACCTGTTTGGAAACTACCAGAACCAGCAGAGCTGGAAGAGGCAGCAGGAACTCACCCACTGTCATGGACTCCGGCAGCCCCGCAGCTGCAATGGAGAGCGGAGCCGACTGCTCTGGAGGACTGGACTCCATGCTGGAACAAACAGCAGGGAGGAGAAGTGAATTCTGGGATCCTCCATCGTTTGTTATGCAGCAGGATGAGAATGATTCCTCACCTGAAAGTCAGCTGCAATCTCTCGCAGTTTTCCACCGACTCTGCTGAGTCACACTGAGCGGGGAAGGCTGCAGCGTCCTCCACGGAGCTCACTGCAAAGTGGAAGTGAAAGCGAATGCATGAAGGGAAGTACCTACAGGTTGTCTGAGGCCTTTAAAGCCCACAAACAGAAAGTTGTGCAATTCTGAGGAAATGAGGCTGCACATGTGTAGCTCTGGTACCTGGCTGAGGGTCTGCATCGTTCAGGGGGATCAGGATTTCGGAACTGCGCTGCTCCGGCATGGCCTGCTGAGGACTCCATGTGGACACTGTGGACAAGCTGCCCACCACCGGCCTGGAAACAGTCATTCCAATTCTGTAAGTTTTAGGACTTCCAAACACATCAAATATGTCTCACATCCCGCTTTTTACTTAAATTCCACAATGATTTTATTTGCTCTTCATCCTCTCAGGAAATCCATTTTTATCTTTCAGTTCCTAAAAACTCACTAAAAAATATTTTCTTTTTTAGTTTTAACAGTCAGTTTGCATCTTCAAAGTGATCTTGTTTAAAATGAGCAAATTATTAAAACAAAAAAAATTTAAACCACAACATAATTACTAATTGTTTTTCACAAATTATGTCAGAAAAAAACCACAAACAGTGGTGCTTTTGCTCATTTATCTAATTTTTGTCCAAAAACTGTAGAAAACCTGCATCAAACTCACAGATCAGTGAGGATCTTCTCATCTTCCATGGACGGCCTCCTCGGTTTGTACATCTCCTCTTCCTCCTCATCCTCGTTGGCTACACCCTTGTTGTCAGACAGAGCAGGTTCAACCTCTGAAGCAGTGCGGCAGGGACGGGGAGACCCCACCCAGCTGACAATGCCCGGTTCTGCCAGACCGTTCTGCGCCGGCGACTCGGGGAAGTTTGGCTCCAAGAGGTCCACCCCTTCTTCCACGCTGCTCTGAGCAGGAGCCGTGTGGCTTTTCCTCATGACGGTGTTCCTCTGGGAGTCGTCCTCAGCCTCCTCCTCGTCCTCAGCCCCTCCATCCAGGTCGTCATCAAAGGAAATTATGTTTGTGACTTTCTTTTTCCGCCGACGCTCTTTCCTCAAGCCAGAGTCTGAAAGACAAAGCATCCAAAAATAAATAAAGCTCCACGATCTGCTGCAAACATCAGCCGTCCAAAAACCAAAACCAAATTGTAAACTTTCTACGTTAAATTTAACAAAATAAAATCCACTGGAATTCATCTTGTCTGATTTTACACATCATTCACTTGGTTCCAAGTCAAACTTGATTTTTTTGGAGGATTTCTTGCAGCCAAGCGAGCCTCAGTGCTGCATCTGTTAGAGCTCCTGAGAGTCAAAACCTCAACCCGGTGCTTTCAGTCAAAACAAATAAAAGTAATTGATTTAGGGAAGATCTCATCCAGCAGTAAAGGAAATAAAACCTTTGCAAACCTTTTTAGAAAAATTCCTGAAGACCTTTTTGAGAATTATGGCTCATTTGTTTATCATTTGTTTATTCTTTTGAATGAATATTTGCTAAATTAGGAGGATTGAAGTAAAAAAGGACCAAAACTGAGAATTTGCTTTGCATTTTAATACCCGTTAAGATGAAAATGGTGTTTTTGTGGCATTTTTCTGATGATGGATATCATAATTAAAAGACCACTGGATCTTTTGAAAATAGATCAAAAGATGATCGGTGGGTCTTTTATTTCTTTGTGTAAATGGATATTTTCAGCTTTATGATTACGGATTTAAACAATCAACAGTCCTGCTTCTTACCAGCAGAGGCGCTGCGTGGCAGAACAGGCAGTGGATCAGACGCCCCGTCCACTCTGGGTGTGAAGCCCGGCACCACGGACGTGGCAGAGCTGATCTCCCTCAGCAAACTGCTGACTCCCTGGGTGGACTCCTTCAGCAGACTGCCAAAGCCCTGCGTTGACTCCTTCAGGAGGCTGGACACGGAGGAGGAGCCTCGCGTCGGCCCGCCGTTCAGGTCGCTGTTGTCAATGTTGATGGCAAACAGGATGGAGTTCAAACCTGGGAACAGCAGGAGGAGGATGCAAGACAGAAGCTGTTCATTTGAAGCTTCAGATGGCTACTCGCCCTCACCCTTTTGGGCAACCCTCCTCCTCCTCCTTTTCTCCTTCTACCTCTGCTGCCCCACAAGACAAATTCATAAAGAAAAAAAATGCTTTCAAAATTGTAGCTTTTATGCTGCTTTTATCGTCATAGCAACCTTTGTTTTTGGTTGCCTGGGGATGAAGAACACATCTATGTAATTTTTTTATTTAAATCGACAAAAGCACATTTTTTGATTTCCTTAACAAAGGTTTTTTTGTTAATCACGTCCACTTTCCTATTACATTCATTTTGTATGTTTTAATGCTTTGTTCAACTTGAGCAGGGGTTTCAAATTTATACATTTTCATAATATCCCAGTAAAAAAATGTGCGAGCAAGAAGGGAATGGCACATTTACGAGCTCCCCACAATAACGCTGTTCAAAATCTACAAACTTCAAAGCCAACATTTTTTCCAAATAGCTTCCACATGATGCTCAATGAGTTAGGAGGCGATCGATGGTAATCCCTAAAAGTTTAAATTTGTAGAAGGTACTAAAAGGACTTGTTTTTATTTTTTAGAAAATTCAAGATGGAAGCCTCTTCCCAAGGTCAAAGGTCAGCCAAACTTCTGTTGTGGTTGTAGACTTAACGTGGTGGTGTGTGAATGAGAAATTTTGCG
Organism: Oryzias celebensis; assembly: GCA_014656515.1. Lineage (NCBI taxonomy): Eukaryota > Metazoa > Chordata > Actinopteri > Beloniformes > Adrianichthyidae > Oryzias > Oryzias celebensis. The sequence continues at coordinate 55,247,115 of BNCR01000001.1, forward strand.
AAGATAGCTTGAATAAAAGTTTTTTTCCCCATGTTGTGGGAAAATGCGAAAAAATGCGAAAATCACCAAATTTCATAATTTGAGACAACATGGCCGCCAAACTGTAGGTCCTGTGGCCATCCCATTGTAATTTCAAGACTTTGTTCATTCACCATGACCAAAATTTATTTTCAGTGAATACTAAGTGCGAGCCAATTTCTATGAGTTTTTGATGGATATGGGGGCAATTTTAATGGGGGCAAGTAAGAAACAAGAATCGTGAAAACAATTTGTGCAGTCCAGACCTGCTGCGAGACACATCAAAAAGCAGTCAGAAGCCACACTACAGCCTCGAACAGGCCGGTTTGAGAAAATATTGTCTGACAATAAACCGGTCCGTGACCTGAAAAAGGTTGGGGACCACTGATTTATTCTGTGATGGCTTCAGGATGTGGAAGGGGCCAACAGCAGCACCTGCTGCTGGTTTAGTATCAAACATTCTCTGAACATCTAAAAGTTTAAAGTTTTACTTGATCTGTTGCAAGAGGAACCTGAGAGATCCACAAATTCTGAAAAAAAAGTCATGTGTCTACACCCATAGAAATACATTAATCTGGACGGTTTCCTGCGTTGAATATCGAGGTGCTCACCTGCTGCCATGGTGGGGAGCATGCTGGCTCTCTCCTCGTCCAGGACAAAAGCCCAGTCTTCATAGTAACATCTACACATGACAGAATTTACACATCAAAATCCAAAGTAAAATGCCTGATATGTAAGTACACTCCCACAGGGAGACAAGAAGGGGGCGCACTAACCCCAGGCGTGGGCGGTCGGTCAGCAGTGAGTGGAGGTAGCGCTCCAGCGAGTGCTCGTTGAGGGCGCAGCGCAGCCAGGCGCGACCTCGGCCAAGCTCCGAGGAGATGTGGCGCAACGAGTAGAAGCGCTGGAGCTCGTGGCGGTTTAGATGCTCCTTCACGTAGAACCAGAACGTCAGCTCTGGGAGGGGAGAGAAGATGAAGAAGAATGCTCTTTCAGGTTTAACACCACAGAGAACCGTCACTTCTTGTTTAAATTTGAAAAGCAGGAAGTTCGAAAAAAAAAAAAAGTTTTAAAGGAATTAAGTTTTAACTTGAAAAACGAAACATGGAACCATTTTTATATTCAAACAACGTCCACTTCTTTAATGTTGGCAGGATTTTTCTCTAAATAACACGTTTACAAGCACAAAAATTAAAAATGAACAAAAGTGGAGCTTTTACTGATATCTTTATGAATTCAAAATGCAAAAATACAAGAAATTGCTTTAGAATAAAGATAATTTGTGGCTCTCTTTTGTTTGTTGTTTGTGTAGGGTTTCCTATATAAACATGAACTGTTTTTTAGCCCTGTCCTGCTGTTGATGTATTTAAGTTTAAACAATAATTTAAAAATACAAAGAGAACAGACAGCTTTCACTCTAATTATAAAACTGTCAAAGTATGTGGAAGTGGAAACTCATGTGTCTCTTTGTTTGTAATATGTGCTGGAATATCGCTAATAAGATTTCATATCATCCAGAATTTAAATTTATTCCAGAAGAGCTTAGATAAGGGAGTGACATTTACATAATCTTTTTTTTTAAGGAAATTCGTTTTTCAGAATAAGATGAGGCTGTCTGCTTGTAAACATAGTCCTGACAAAAACTTTTACATTTTTGTTTCATTTCTGTTACAAAAACACAAAATATCAGAGTATTTTTGTGCAGCTTCTTAATTATTATAACACTTAATAGAAAACAAAACGTATTTACCAGAAACTTTTAAGTTAGACATATTAACTTGTTTTTAAAAATCAATAAATCTATATTATTTTGTAGAGTCGTTTGACCTTGAAAACAACATATTTTAAGTTAATCCACACTTTGAAAATAGATCAAACGATGATTGGAGTGGGTCTTCAGCAACAGCGCGACAAATTGTTTTCTGGGAAATAGTTTCTGCACAGCAGCAGAACTTCAGTAGAAATTTGAATTGTGGATGGGAACAGGAAGTTTGTGGGCTGTATTTTCTACATCCCAAGTACAATCAAATAAGCACAACTTCCTAATATATGTCCATCACCAAACAAATGGCCAAACAAGGACATGTTAAAAACACTATTTTCACAGGAGTGGGTCTTTCAGAAACACAGACATGGACCCCTAGCACACACCTGCACCTCCTTCTGTTCTGCTGCTGAAGCCAGCGGCCTGTTTGAGGGCGGCGGCGGTCAGCGCTAGGCCTCTGCTTTTCTTCAGGCCGTGCTGCAGCACTGCCTCAAACTGAGCGCACAGACAGATGACCCTGCAGAGACGACATACAAGCATTCATTCAAAAGAGAAAAACCCCTGAAAACTGCTCCACTTTCACCAGGCGTCGCTCTGCAGAGGTAATGGAGTCTGTGCTCCTGAATGGAGCAGGAAACAACAGTTTTATGAAACAGTTGGAGGCAGATTTCCCCTTTTCTTTAGAGCATTACCTTCATTAAGCCGAACAGAACCTGAAGAACACAGTCTCACCTGCTGTCTGAGTCTGTGGCAATCTCTTTCCTGCCTCCGAAGCGGATTTGGCACTGCGAGAAGATGAGAAGAAATGAGAAGAACTGCAACAATCAAGTCTTTTCTGACAGATCAAATGCAGATGCTTTCAGCTGGACTGTAGTAGAAGCTGGAAGATGTTGGCCAGACTTCAGAGAACCTCAGAACACCCTTTTTTCAACCAGTGCGCCACCGTACACTAGTGTGTTGTGGGAAGGGATTCGATTTCACCTAATTGGTCTAAAAACATTTACCATTGTTAGGGTATTGTCCAAACAGAACCAGGTTTAATACAGACTAGTTAGGAATATAAACGATCATAAAAATACCTTTTCTGTGAGTTCATTTGATTTCTATTGAAGACACTTTGATAAGAATGACTGGACCGCGATTTTGCCGCAACTTTGGCCAATTGCTTTTGTTTTATAAAAAGTTCAACCCCTTAAACTGTCTCCAAAAATCATTATTGGTGGCTTACTCATCAGTCTAACCAATCAGACGTGGTTCAAGTCCTCACTTCCTTGTAGCCACTTGACTGATATAAAGTCTCTCAGTTCCAACAACAGAGAAAGCCAAGGATCATGGTTAGTGGTGTAGCTTCCAGCAATATCTGGTGTCAGATTGTGGAAAAAATGCATGAAATAATGAAGCTTAAAAACAAGTGTCCGGTAGCAATGCCACTGTGTTTCACTGCAACTCCCATGATGCATTGGGCTAATGTGACATCATCGTTTACTGAACTAGAAAAAAAAACATTAAGGTTAACAAAAACATTTAACTAAAAATAACAATGAAATATTAAAGTTTGTCCAAAAAAATGTAAAAAATAAAAAACATTTTTGTTCAAGTGACATTTTTGAATTGCGCAAAAAAAAAACTAAGAAAATTTAATTGTCTTTTTTTCTAATTACAATTTTAGTTGTGAACAAGATCATGTTGGTTCTTTTTGTGTAAAATGTTTTAAACAAGCTGCAATAACTGTTAAAAATTTACAGCTGTTCTTGCAAAAAATGAAAAAATATTTAACAAATAAATTCCTACTTAAAAAAAGATTGTCATTCTGGTTTTTATTTGGCTATTTGGGAGGTTAACTACAATTGCATTTTAACAAAATGGATGGAACCAACTGCTTTAAAATTTCACCCAATGGCCCTTAGCTGAAAAAAATTATTGAAAACTATCGCAACTTTTATCACAATTCCTATTGTTGCAAATATGCGACAAACCACTTCGGCTCCAGAATTACCTAAATGTAGCATCTACCTTAAAGCAGTGATAGCTGGCTAGAAACAAATTCAGGCATTAAAGGGTTAGGAAAAATAGATGTAACTTCAAGTTTATTGTGCAACGTTTTAAAGCTTTGTTCACATTCCGCAATGCGTGTTCAATTGACCATTTTCAATCAAAAGTCTAAGTAAATGTGCATAAATGCGTTTTTCAGACTTTCGCATTCAAAAATCTTGTGATCACACATGTTTTAAATTGGGATTCTGGGGTCTACATACAAAACATGTAGTCATCAAACACGTTGAAAGTTAAACCAGTTGAACTTTGACCAATCAGGACTCGGATATGGTAGTGACGTATGGATGGCGCCCTTTTTAATCAACAGAAGTGCGAACCGTTTGAAAATTGATCATGAAGGAGAAATTAATAATTGCAGTTTGTGCCTGGACACCAATTCTTTCATATAACGGAAAAAAGAGCCGTTTAAAAAAAAAAAATCTGGAGCAAGATTCATCAGATTTGCACCGATTCGACATTTCACACCAAGTCTCCTCTAAGTGTGAGTATGTGGCCTTGTTTTGGGTAGTAACAGTACAGTGTGAACACCATATGCTGAAATCACAATCAAGAATGCCCATTTAGCATGTTCTTGAACACACTTCACATGCCTAGTGTGAACGTAGCATTACACAAAATGTCCACAACATTCTGAAGGGACTGTCACACCATTAATACAGACAGTTTCTCTTTTTAGACATTTTTAGATGCTAGTGTGATTTATGCAGAGGCAAAAGGGGACTTTGGATCAAAAATGGTTGAAAAACACTGATTTAGAGAATTTTTAGTTTTCAGCCAACAGTCTTTCTTCCTGCAGACTAAATGCAACACTAAAAAGCAAAATTATTATTATTATCATAATGTGTTAGTATTTTCCTGACTATCACAGAATAAACAGCCTAGAATTCATTAAAAATCCATCTAAAACTACAATTCCCAGAAGCCCCACCCTTTCCCATTAAGTATCATTGAAAAACCCAAATGTCCTCAGTAGATACTAGAAAGAAGTTAATTCAGACGTATGACATGGCTGGAATAAATGTATGGAAAAAAATAAATCAAACAAATCTTTAAATAGTACGCACCAAAGTTACACGTACAGGAGATGTGAAACTTTTTTCACTTCTCCTATTAAATGTTGATTTGTGCGTAGATGATGCGTTTAAATGCTTTTAGAATGCTGGGTCATCAGAGTTTTCTTATCAGCCGCTTTGAACTTCAGATTGTGAATACAGGTTGTTCCTTCACTACTTAGTGAACTATAAAGTGCTTTCGCCATTTTGTAGTGCTGTCCAAATCTACAATTCAAAGATCCAGCGTCCTAAAGTCTCCCAGAAGTCCTTGCAAAAACCCAGTGTGCATTGATGCTCACTTGATCGGGGAATAAAGACCACAATGCATTGCGTTTGAACATTTTTTGTTAAAAAACGTATTTTCATTTTTGATGTTTTTTAACCATCCAAGTTTTCATCATCAGATCACAGAAGACTGAAAGAGTCGTGGTAAAATGACTGTGTTTGTTAGGTTTTTAATTCATGAAATCAGGGATATTTGCCTTTTAAAAAAAAGTAGTGTACATGGTGTTTTCCTACACTATATAGTTTTATAGTAGTGAGCGAGTAAGGAGCGGATTCGAACACAGCTTATATCCATGAATCTTTTTTTTTTTTTTTACTTTCCTAAACAGACAATTAAGATTTTAAAAAATAGTCCAAATATGCGTTTTTAAAACATGTATTTACTATGATCCCCAGTCACAGCGATAGCAGGCAGTGCTAGGTTGACTCTTCGACGTGGTGCTGCCTGCTATTGTAGTGATTGAGGACCAAACCACAGGGAAGAGCTCCATGCTGGAGGCTCTGTCTGGTGGCGCGGCCGAGAAAGAGCGATGAGTTCTAGAAAACTTTTTCAAAAAAAGGGATGACTGTTTTTAAAATGTATATTTAGAGTTTTTTATTGGGCATAACTGTTTAAAAACGTGGGGGAAAAAAATCTGATTTGTAGTAGATATTATTCACAAGTTAAAAGTGGCTGATAAGAAAACTGCTGATGACCCAGCATTGTAGCAGCATGTAAACGCATCATCTATAAACAAATCTGGAGAAGTGAAAAGAGTGACATCTGCTCGCAGACTTGTAACTCTGATCAGTGTGCAATTGTGTTTTGTGTGTGTGTGCATCAGGCAACCTTTTTAAAGATAATCCGGTTTGTATTGCTGGAAGTCACGCCGGCATCCATGTTCTGGACGAGGAACACTTGGGATGGAGGAGGAACTCACCTGTTTGACGGCGTCCAGCAGCCTCTCCAGGAGGTTCTGCCTCTTCCCGTCGCTCTGCTGAGTGCCTGCAGAGGAGAAGACAGCAAACCGTTGAGAAACCGCCACACGTCTAAGCACTCCATCAATAATTCACAAAAATCAAAAACAAGGTTAATGGATCATCTGCACTCAAACCCTTTGTGGGTTCTCCTTCCATGATGAATCTTTGGAAAAAACCTTCAGTGGTTGGTTACTTTGTGGTGCACTTTCGGAATGTGAGATGTTTAGTTGGTTTTATGTAGATGGTTCCATTTAGGCGGCTTTTTAATGCAGCAAATTGGATGAAAATGATTCTATATGAGAGTTCTGGCTAAAAATAAATGATTTTTCTGTCACCATAGACCCAGAAGAAAATCTGGTCTCCTGGTTTGTTGTGTTTTTTTATTCCCCCCACAAAGCCTCTGCTGAACGCAAGGACCTCCTGTGCAGCTGAGAGGCAGCATCCCTCAGCAGAACTCACCGTTCATTCTGACCGGATAACGTCTCCAGCTGCGGCGTCCACGAGTCTCACCAGCCCGCCGGCGCCTCCGGGCATTGCCTCCCGCCGCTCCGAACCCCAAACGGAGCTGGACGGCTTAGCTGTCGCCCCTGTGACCGAGCTGGGCGCGCGCGGCGGCGGCGTGCAGACTCTTGCTGAGGCGGTAAACAGCGAGGCCTGCCGGGGAGCAGCCGGGGCTGGTCCCGCGTGACATGAAGGAGCAAAGAACGGCGACCGACCGACGGAGGGGTCCGTGGGAAAACCGAAAACCGAGAAAAACGTTCCGCCGCTCAGACAGAAAACGCGACGTTTCTGAGTTTAAAGCCAGTGACGCTGCAAAAAGGGAAACGCGCGGCTCAAAGACAGCAGCAACGGGGTCACATGACCAAACATTCTTCTGTCATATGACACCCGAGGGCTGCTGGGAAATGTAGTTTCTAAAAATAAATTACTCAATTTGTGATTTCAGAAATTTTAACCTACATAAAATAAATATAGTCAAATTGATATGAAAATTTCTGATAGTATTTTTTCTCAGTTTTATGCTATTTTATAGTGTATTGTTATTATTATTACTAGTAGTAGTAGTAGTATTAATAATAGTGTGTATATTAATATAATTATATTCAATACTAATAATAATATTATGCGTTTAGTAAAGATTTGTTTTAATTCTTTTTTATATCATTTTTTTTGTGGAAGCGTATTGTATTCAATGATAAAAAAAAAAAGAAAACCATCTTTTTGTATTGAATGCAACATGCATCCATAAAGATTAAATCTAGTGATATACAATACAAAATTTACTTTAAGGTTTTTTTGTTTTTATCAAAAATGTCATACATAGAAAAAAACATGCACATATTGAAAATAGTGCAACGTTTTGCTTTACTGTGTGTTCTTACAGATTAGTGTGTTGTCGTTGTGTATGGAGTTGTGTCTTAGTCACTTCAAAAAATAACAATGAGAGGAAGCAAAAAGCGAGTGTGTGATCGTGTTGGCTGAGATCAGTGTGAGCAAATGCTAGAAATTACCAGCGCACCTGAATGCAGCAGTAGCGAGCGCTTAATGAAAGCACATAAGTGCGAAAATCCCATGCAATCCCTGAATGCACCTCCTGCTGCGGTGAAAGTGAATATTTAATCTGCGCCATAAGGTCAGAATTAAATTTTTGAAAAAACTCTGGGATGGAAGTGGGGAGGTAGACATGATGAACAATCCCTAACCTGTCAACGTTGTGTCAATCGGTTTTTCCACCAGCTGAATTGAAGTTTTACCCGCATTTGGCAGGTGGGTGTTACTTTAGAACTGAGATTAAAAAAACAAAAAACGTATAGGTCCATATTTCCTGCTACTATTGCTGTCTTTAGTAGTAGTCGTAGTATACTTTCTTTTTTAATCAAATAATTTAATTATTTTATTGTTATTTAAGCAATCTGTTCAAATAATTGAATGTCTGTCTACTTTGGGAACTTCATTAGGACTTTCTGGTCTGTTTGAGCTGCTAGGGTCACCTATAGACCGACTAACAACATTTCTAGAAACCATTGTCACAAGACTGGGAGTGAAAAGTCGACCTTGGAAAGCAACTGACATTTCTAGAAACCATTGTCACTACAACTTTGAGGCCAGATATGCAGCTTATCGCAGAAGCTTCTAATCAGGGGTTTTCAAAGGTTTTGTAGCAGAGGGCCAAATTATAAACTCAACATAGACTGGGCACCAATTTTGGTGAAAAAAAGAATGGATAAACAGAAAAATGTTGTTTTTAATTTTTTTTTTTTGCAATTTTACTTTTACAAGTGTCATTTGTAGAGTTCACAAAGCATAAGAACAAATCGAGCAAGATTTGAAATATTGTTTTTACTGAAAATTATGATTAATTTTTTCCATTTCTCAAACCCCCAACATAAGCTTCTGTCACAGCTTCACTGGATTTTCCAATTTTTGTAAACATTATCTGCTGTGCAGCACAGCCTCGTTGTAGTTCTTGGAGTTTATTGTTGCGCTCCTGGCCGGTAAATTTGTCATAGTTTTTATTATTTGTAGCATGGTAATGATTTATATTGAATTCTTTGAGCATTGCATTTACCTGCTTGCAATTCAAGCACATGACTTTATCCAGCCCATGATGAGGTATGATAAAGGAAGCATTAGTCCCTCTCCAAATCCCGCTCATCCTCCCGCTGTGACTCCATTTCTACTGCCGTTGCCACGGTTCTTCCTTTCTCAGCAGAGACAGTGACATAGAAAATGTTATCTACCTTCTAGTGGTGTAATGAATACACTGCACCATTGACACCTGGTTGTAATTACCTTTTTTTCCTGCAGATGTCACAAAAAACCACGAAATAAAAATTATTTGTATGTACAGCTGGTTTAACAATCATCAATTATGATTTTTTTAAGGGCCACAAAAACTCTTCGCCGCACTTTGAGAACCCCTGTTCTAAACAGATAATTCTCTGGGAATTGACTCTCTCCTGGAGGACCAGATCAATGAGGCAAATGAGAGGAAAAGTGCAAAGTAAGCTGACTTAATAGAAGTTTGGCAGAACAAAGGTTTGAGAGCAAGGCGCGAGCGGTATGCAGGGGGTTCATCGGCCAGTTGATTTGCAGGGTATACAACATCCTGGGCATCACTGGGGTCAGCAAGCAAAGAGCCACTAAGTAGGTTATTCAAGCAGCCTCAAGGTGGCTGTGGATTAAGATGGTGGAACTGCGGGTGGGTAGCGCAGCCTGGACACAAGCTGGGATCTGATCAACCCCAGCTGGGTCACCTGGGTGGGTGTATGATGTTGAAAAGACCCGAAACACTCCATGGCCCCAGGTAACATCACTGATAATGTATCCAGGTTGCATCACTAGTTCATGTATGTTAAAAGATCTCCTAAACATTCATAGAAAAGATTCTTTCTCAGTTTTTTTGTTATTTTTGAAATAACTGTATTACAGATCAACTAAAAACAGATCAAACGCTTTTTAGTATATAAACTTTCACTTCTGCCAGCACTGACTCAAATGACCACAAAGATTCAATTGTCATGAGGTCAAACGCCAAGCGTCACATGAAAAGTTTATTGACTTTAAAACAAATGACAGCCTTTTTATCCTGCTTTGAATACGATTAATAATTATTAAATACTTTTTAAAGAACTCGTGATGATTTACAGGGTGTTTAGAGATTTAATACAAAAATAGATCCATGTATGTCTTTTTTTTTTCCTCATCCGAGCTGAGATCTGACTCAAAACTGGAGGGTTGGACAGCTCCAATATTCGTCACCATTTTTGTTTCTCCAGTAATGTTAGGTTTGATGTGTGAGAGGCTGTAAGCTAGCGGGAGGGCATGTAAACAGAAAATTCTCAGTAAAGGGAGGGTTGCTCCCACAACTTACAGGCAACTTTTTAATGAACTCCTGTCGCTCTGCAGAAACTATTTCCTAAAAAACAACACATTATTGTTTGGTTTTGGCTAAAAACTTCATAGTTATATTTAAAATGCTTCTGGGAACACTTTAACAAGAAATTACAAAATGATCGGAGTGGAAATTTTAAAAATGTTTGCTGTTTTAGGATTAAAATGTAAAGTGTTAACTAAACTAGAAAATCTGTTTTAAGATCATCTGAGATCTTATTACAAAGAGTAGAAATTGACTGGAATGTGGTGACATACAACTTCCCACAAAAAGAAATTATTTAAGTTATTGCATCTGATGGCATCAGAGCAGAAAAACTAAATATTCCTCCAAGTGGTTTTAAAATTATTTTTCAAACCAGAAACAAGTTCGGTTTCAACTGTGAGGACTTAAAGTTTTACTGATCTTTATGAGCTTGAAGTGGATCTTTGAGTTACAGGAAGCAACACGTAAAAAAAAATCATTTTTAATAACTGCAGAGACGTAAAGTTTAAAAATCAGCTCACAGAAAAACTTCATGTTCAAACTTCAAATATTCACAAAAACAGAAAAAGACAAAAAAAATCAGATGATTGTTTTCCTCATTTTGCTCTCACAGAAATAAGAAATGGGTGGACCACACCAGAAGCAGCTCAGGAGGAGGTCTGTGTGCAAAGTTTGTGTTTTATCAGCCGCACACATGTGATCTTATCAGAGGTTGTCTAATCATTACCATCGCAGCACAATCATCTCAACACATGTCCAGTCTTTTGGTGTTTCATATTGACAGAGCTTCTCTGCTGAATTCCTTTGAGGAGGAGGAGGAGGAGGCCACTGTGTTGTCATACACCACTGAGAGGGACACCTCCGCGTTCAGAGGTCCGTTATTCTTGCGGAAAGAGTTCCTGATCCCACTGGAGAGCTTTGTGGACACCTTCCTGACGGCTCGGCTGATCCGCCGGTTCCTCTGTTTCACCAGGCCCACGTCGTCCTGCAGCTCCTCAGGCGGGACATCGATGTTCCCTGAGTACCAGAACACCCACCAGATCAGGCTGAGGAAGATGATGATGGCCCCCACGTAGATGAAGAGGTCATGGATGACCAGGCCTCCGAAAACTCCCACCATCATGATGAGGACACCCAGTATGTCATGGGCCACTGCGAACCAGAAGGAGCACTTGCAGCGGCCCACTCCTCCATGCCTCTTCTCCGAGACTGGCTCCATGTGGACAGAAGTGGGCATGATCCTGAGGAAGGAGAAGGAGAACACTCCAGCGACGGCGGCTGCAGCCCTCGCTCGGCGAGAGAAACGCATCAAATGACCTCCTGCAGCTCAAAGTCCAACAGGCGTCTATCAGCAGGAGGCACGGCAGCTCCACTGCACTGGAGGTTACATCATCTCCAGCTCACGCCTCCTGGATGGAGCGTTTCCGCCGCCACTTCTCCTTCAGAACAGGGATCCAGACCAGCCCCACTGCCACGAACATGAGCCCCACGGACAGGCAGGCTGAGCCCACCGACCGGGGGGCGTCCTCCGAGCTGTGCAGGAGCAGCAGGAGCGTGCCCGCCACACACATCAGGGAGCCCATCACCATGACAGTGATAGGTTTACGCAGGTATGTCCAGCAGGGGTCACCTGCAGACGGGGGGTCTGGACACAAGCTTTCAGTTCCGTCCTGATAGGAGGTTTCTGCGGTGGCATCCATTGCTGGTCCTAAACCCTGGAGCATCTGGACGATCTCCTGTCCGTGTAATTCCAACCCACCTGTTGACAACGTTGTCATTGGCTTCTGTTCCCATCATCAGGTTACACTCCGCCTCCAAACCAACCATGCAGACATTTCAATAACACACTTTGTGCAGAATAAACTGCATTTGTGTCGTCCTCCGACATGAAATGATCCTGAAATCTGAGGACTGCTGGGGAATAAACGTGTCTGCTTTGTGTGCCTGTGTGCAGGAAGCAGCTGAGCAAACGAGAGTCCAAACCTGCAAACAAAAAGACCCGTAGACCTGTTATCTGATCCGCCTGATAGAAGATCAACCATTTCCAGGGTTGACACGTCAAAATGGGCATGTACATCTCATATGTGAGAGCTTCAGTTAAAATAATATTCAAATCTTTAGCAGTCTTAAAAAATATTAACTTTCAGAACAAAGAAACTTTTGCAGATATGAGTAAAAAAAATTCACCAAATAACTAATTTAAAGCATCAGAATGAAGAAGAAAGGTGATTAAAGTGACTTTGAATGTGACATAGTTGTTTGTGCCAGACGGACTGGTCTGAGTATTTCAGAAACTGCTGATTTATTGGGATTTTCACCCACAACCATATCTAGGGTTTACAGAGAATGGTCAGAAACAGAGAAAATATCCAGTGAGCAGCAGCTCTGTGGGTGGAAATGTCTTATTGATATCAGAGGTTAGAGAAAAACGGCCAAACTGGTTCCAGCTGATAGAAAGGCAACAGTTACTCAAATAACCACTGGTTACAACCAAGAACTGCAAAAGAATATTCCTGAACGCACAACACATCCAAACCTTGAGGCAGACGGACTACAGCAGCAGAAGCCCACAGTCAGTCCTGTCAGCTAAGAACAGGAAACGGAGGCTACAATTCACACTGGATCACCAACACTGGACAATAGAAGTGTCGAAAACTGTTGTCTGGTCTGATGAGTCTGGATTTCTGCTTCAACATTCAAATGTCAGAATTTAGCATCAACAACATGAAAGCAGGGATCCATCCTGTCTTGTATCAACGGTTCAGGCTGGTGGTGGTGGTGTCATGGTGTGGGGGATATGTTCTTGGCACGGTCTGGGTCCCTCAAGCCTTGATTCCATTGACCAGTCTAGTAACAAAAGGAATGGTACGGTCCAGTTAATTCTAGTGAGCATTTCAACTCAGTTAAGCCTCGCTTCCACTGAGCGGTTTGTTTTCATGGTGCTTGCGTAGTGTAGACCGCTAGCCATGTCGTAGACTGTGTCATTGAGTCATTGTAGTGCGACGACTAGAAAAGCAACAATTGAGGTCATCCAGCAGCTTCTGTTTTTATTGCTTTACTTCTGGTACATCGCACAAAACAGGAATATGTTTGAAAGATTGCAGCCGGCTAAGAGGAACACCGCCATAAAAAAACTGTGGAAACGTGGCTTAAATGAGCGCTACATTGATGCTTTCTAATCTCGTCGTCACTTTCTGCAAATCAAAGGGTCACTACGGCGGCTCCACCCCAACTGTTATGTTCCACTTTTCAGTGGACCTACAACCGATAAAGGCCCCCCAACAGATACCATTTAGTACAGTTGGGCTCATTTTATAATGGAAATGCTCAAAATAGCAGACTGGACAACTCAGTGGAAACAAGGCTTTAGTACCACATGAGCATGGTTCAGACGCCACAGCCTACCTGAGTTTTCTGACTACAGTGTAGCCCTCCTCTGATGGCTACTTCCATCATGTTCTAATGCTGGAATCATCTCAAGACTGGTTTCTTGAACATGACGATGAGTTCACTGGAATCAAATGACCTCTTCAGTCACCAGATCTCAACTCAGTAGAGCAGCTTTGGGATGTGGTGGAACGGGAGATCAACATCATGTCTGCAAGTCAATATGGACCAAACTCTGAGGAACGTTTCTAGAACCTTGTTGAATTTTTGCAACCAAGGATTAAAGCAGTTCTGAAAGCAAAAGGGGTCCAATCCGGTACTAGGCAAGGCGTTCCTAATTTTGCTGATATGGAAGGTTTAAAAGTAAAATTATGGCCAAGAACATTGCCTTGTAGTAGAGCCTCAATAATCTTTAGAGAAACATAAATCAAAAATATTTAGAAAGGTCTAACAACCCCAGTTATTTTCAGGATCCGTTTTCTTTCGCTTCTCCGGTTCAAATCCCAGCTGTGCTCCAGAGGTTTAGTAATAAAATGGAAGCAAATGAAACACAGACACATGACAGATGAAAGACTTTAAGGGTTTTCTGGAGGAAAAACAAACTTCTACAAACAAATTTGACTTGTAAAACAGCAACTATCTGTGCTGAGAATCATTTCACTTTCCGCACTTTTCTTTTCACTTTGGACTCCATCTTTACAGTCTTCTTCATCCGTTTCCCGGGTGCTTTAGCTGTTTTCTTCACTGCTGGTTTTTTCTGTGGTTGATTCTTCTTGATTGGCTTCTAAACAAAAAAAAAAAGGAAATAATTTAAGTTTTTATGTTCTACACTCCTAAGGAGCTCTTGAATTTTGAGCAGAACTGACCTCCAGTTTGGGCTTTTTGGTTGGTGTTTCTATGGGAACCAGCTGTGGGATGTCTTCCTCCTCTTCCTCTTCTTTTCTTTTTGCTGTAGTGTCTGTCTGCTTTCTGTCTTTACTCTGGGTCTTCTTTGTCTTCCTTTTGACAACAGCTTTCTGGAGTTTAGAAATCCAGACTTGGTAAGTTTCGCACATGAATGAAACGTTTGTTTTTTGGTAAAAATGTTCTGATCTCACCTCGCTCTGGAGGGCATCGAGAACACTGAGGTGGTTCAAGTCTGAGCAGTAGATGGGCAGAGCGACGGATGTCAAACTCTTTAAATGGACTGCTTTGATCACGGGCCCTTTCTGTGAGCAATAAACACATTTATTTTTAGGGGGGAAAAAAAACAAAGCAACAGTTTTATAGAGATGTCATGCCTTAAAACTTAAAATTCATCGTCATTATTTAAAAAACAAAAATACAAGACTGAAATTTCAGAACTTTTTCAAAAAGGGGTGAAAGTGACAAAAGTTGATGGAAAAGTTGTAAAGAAGATCGCGTGGCTAAAAGATGATCAAAAGAGAGACAAATGCAAAAAGAGAATTAAAGCTGCATTTTTGCGTAGTATGAAATGCAGAATGGACTCACCATTCTGATTTTGGACAGGACTGTTTGGAAGATAGCTTGGACGTTTTCTGTCAGCTCATCCGCGGTCATGCTGGAATGCCCCACATGCGCTAAACTGCAACACAATCAACCACAGACGAGGCTTCAGAGCAGAGTCTGCGCTAAGGGTCAATCCTGAGCCAAACTGACTTAGTTGTTTCAAAGTTGTAGAGACGGTCTCCACGGGAAGACGAGGCCCGTCTGGATTTACAATGAGTTTCTGTGGCACCAGTGAGACCCACATCAAACAGAATCGATTGGGTTGTACTGAGGTGCAGCCGATTCTCTTCACGTTTTCCTTTCAGGTTTTGTTTTAAGGAGTAAGATGCAAGGGTGTAATGAAACTCAAAATCTACGGTTCAGAGCATTTCATGGATTTAGAGTCACGGTACAGATCATTTTTTCAGATCATGGAAGTAAAATGGAAAAAAAACAAATGAACAAACAAAAGAAAATCCAACAATTAGTTTTTTAAAGCTTCAAAACATATTTTTAAAGCATATATAAAGTACTGCTTGTATTATAAAAACAAAACATTTATGACATGTTTGAACTCAAATACTCCTATAAAAAATTAAATACATACAAAGAGCTTTTCAAAATAAATAAACCTGATCTGTCATCATCCGATTCCTCTGGGATGAGGTGTAGAAAAGTTTTTGATGGAGAAGCTCCTGCCACACGCGCTGGGAGCTTCAGGTTAACACTTTTTTGGACACGCTTAAAACAACAACTAACGTATTTTAAATCAGACGATAGACACATACGTGACAGGCAAATCGCGTTCGGTGTGAGTGAAGAGTTAATTTAAATGATGCACGCATGAGGTACACGTGTGTGCCAAACCGCGGCTGTGATCCGTTACACCCCTAGTAGAATGGTAGCTGGTTTCGGGTTATTTTCAGTAAAGACAAGAGGAGTGCCTCACCAACAGCAGCCTTTGTTGGTCACACTCAGCCGGGTTCCCTGGATGACTCTCTGCACGTCTCTGGCCAGATGTTTGCTCTGCAGGTTCACGCAGAGAGGCTCTCTGGAGAAGACATGAGGGGAGAAAACGGTCAAAGCAAACCCAGAAAAAACCCACTGCAAATGTGTGAAGGGCTGTGAGCTAGTAGAAGAGGGATCATGGGAAAGATGGGAAGGATCACACCCCACCAACAGTCCCGGCCACAACTCTGAGGTGAATTGCGATGTTCTAGAAAACAGCTGTTTTCTTTTTTATTTGGTTGCTAAAAACAGCCACTGGAAACACTTTAAGAATAGATAAGAAGATGATCAGACTGGGATTTTAACATTTTAATCGATAATGTTGAAATTCTTTGTAATAAAACTGTTTCACATTAATCTCTTTTAAAAATAAATTCAGCTATAAATGTAAATTTTTGGTTAATTTTCAAAATTCCCAAGCAGAATTCAGTAAAGCATCTGTTTCACTTCATCTGAGTCACTTTGGGATGTGTTTTCACATTCACGTATTGGAGATCAAACACCTTTTCTCACCTCTTTCTCTTATAAAACTCTTTACCAATTTGGGATGGCAGCAGGCGGCGAATTCGGTCATCGGAGAGGAACATGTCGAAGTTCCCCAGTAGGCGACGCTTGGCTTCAAACGGCTTATATTCTGCTTTTAGCATCTTGTAGGGAATAATCTGGAGGAGAAGTGGAACACAATGAGGAAAAATCAGCATCAGACTTGAAACAAATGAATGGATGACATATGCGACACTGTCATTAAGGGGTTCTGTTCAGCACCTCTGATATGCCTTTGACTCCTCTCTCCTCCAGCAGCTTCTTATAGAACCTCTGGGTCTGCTCTGAGGTCATGTTGGGTTCATCTCTGGTGAATAGACAAATCTCATCCGTGTCAGTCCGCTGGCCGTGAGGCAAAGGTCTGCGGAAACACACGTTTGAGACCCACAAACAGTTCCGAATAATAATTCCCTCTCACCCAGACTCACATGCGGATCGTTTGAGCCTGTTTGGGAATTTTCCAAAGAGTGAACTGCACGCTGATCTTCTGAGCTTCGTCCAAAAGCAGAGAGTTTGGGCTGGATTGACTTTTTAGAAAAGCCTGCAGGGCCTGAACGGCTTTTTTCACCTGGAGAGAACAGACATTTTTTAAATACGACTAACAAACAAAAAAAGTATCAAAAATAACCCGAAACATGCTCAAGATTAGATGCTAATTTAGCTAGCTTAAGTAGCTAACTAGTCAGCGAAATAAAACATATCAAAATTGATCAAAAGCGAGATCCCTTTTCATTAAAACGTTTAATTCCCCAACATTTATACACTATAAATACAAAACGGCAACTAAATACGTTTTTTTTTTTTTTTTTTTACCTGCGATCGGTCCAACACAACTTCATCTGCCATGCTGTCGGCTACACGTGTTTGCACTGCGCAGGCGCACAGCGTCAGATAAGGGTTTGCGTCACAGGAAGGTGTTCTGAAACTTTATTAATAAGCGAAAGTGACAAAAATTACTATTTTCGAGTAGAATTGTTAAAAGGTAGAACTTTTTTACTATAAATTATTTTTTAAATTTGAATATTGTTTTCGTCCTTTGTGTATTACAACAGGACATTTTTTTAAAACATAAATTTTTAGACTCAGATGAAATAGGTACTTCTAACATGTTCTTGTTGCATTTTTCACATATTTAAAAAAAATCAAGTCTAAAATTGTGTTTGAGGTTTTTTTTTCAAATAGCTAATTAGGAGCAGATGAAAAACATCAAAAAAATGACAGTCATAATTAAAAGACCTTTGAGAATGCCTCCTAAACAGATCAAAAGATGATTAAAGTAGGACTTAAAAACCATTACTTATTTGACCTTAAATATTTTAGGATACACAAAGTTTAGGTTTAATGGGGCTAAATATCCTAAATATGTGAAGAGTGCATTATGTGGACAATAGAGGGAGGTAATGAATAAAAAAATAAATAACAAGTTTAGGTCATGATGATCTTTTATTTTCAGTTTGTGTTATGTAACAGCAGTGTGTCTGCTTGTGAGAGTTTCTCCTTGGATCATCAGAGTCGCTCTGTATGCAAGGTCAGTCCAATGATGCCTTCTCAGGTGGAGGAGAGACCAAAGTAAAAACTAAAAATCTCGATACAGCAAACCTTAAAACCAAATCACTTGGAGCCCCGACTCCTCTGTTAAGAAGGGATGTGAACTTAAAATTATTAGATTATCTGAATTTGTTTCTCCTTTTTTCTTCTTTTGTGCTGCACCTCCATCCTAAGAAATAAAACAAAAACAAAACAAAAAAAAAGAGCATTGCCAGCCAACATCACAGCAGAGCCTGGGGTACAGAGGGGGCGCGTGGAGCTACATTAGTGGCATAGCTGAGCTCTCAATATGAGAAAGCTGACACTCTGGGCTTGGTCTCTCGTTTCACATTGTTCATCATAAAAACTGATTCAGTCTCAATGTTTTTCGGTTGATGTGACGTTGTCCCCCGTCTTGGCTCCTTCCTGTTGTTCTCCTCTTCAGCAAAGTTGTGTGTAAAGAGAGAGCAGCTGATTGGGTCGGCTCTGGCAGCGTTTAACCTCTGATAAACGAGTGGAAGAACTCCATGCATGCTGCCGCATCTGCTTTTAGTCCTTTTCCGGCACCAGCTTCAGCACTTTGCCGATGGCAATAGTCTTGCCTAGTGATAGAAACAGAAAGCAGGATAAGTGAAAGCAAATGTGAGAGAAGTTGGAGTGTTTGAAGGTCTCCTCCAACCTTCGTCTCGCAGCGTGAATCTCCCCATCTGAGGGAAGTCTTTGAAAGTCTCTAAGCAGATGATTCCTGCCGCCCTCAGCCTGGCGATGCACACCTGGTCCTGCTTGACAAAGCGAGGTCGCGTTTTGCTTTTATCTCCCGTCTTTTTGTCCACCAGACAGATTAAGGCCTGTGGACAGAATGTCGTGGTTATCAATGGAGGCAAAAACAAACTCTTCTCCACATATAGAAACCTCTCAGAGGAGGACAAACCCATCCAGCTTGACCTGGATCAGCTGGTTGAGATGCAGATGTTGGATCATTATGCAACTTGGGTGATCTCACACAAAAACAGGGATTTGGGATTAAAGCTGAAGGACTCAGCAAGATGCAGTCACTCTGCATCTTGCACAACAATCTTGCACAACTTTAGCAAGATTTAAGATGGAACTGACCCAACATTCCTGAATTTCAAATCAATAGTAAAAATTTGAGTAATATCTTAGTATGAGATTGAGACAAAGCCAAATGGTTTGGATGTGAAATTTTGTCAAAAAAAAAAAAAGATAAGTTTACTTCTTAAAAATAAACGCAACCATAGACATACCTTTTTATGGTTAAAATTGTTCATTTTTTCATATAAATGAATCTATGAACTTCCACATCATAGCATAAGAAGCAAAGTTAGTCATTTTAAAGGAACCAAAAGGTCTGAAGTGAAGCCATCAGATAATGTTGCTTCATGTCACTTACTGTGATCTGAACTTCTTCGATGCAGGTGTGGATGTGAAGAACTGCATTGTATCCAGGACAAATGATGGATTTGTGCTCAATGATGACAATCTGAAAGAAAGGAGTTCAATCATGTTAAGCTTAGTGGGGAAAAAAACAACAAAGTTTGTTTTTTTTTCACTGCTTTGTCAGATGCAGCTGAATAAGGAAACTTCTCGACGAGGTGCGGTCACATGACCCACTGGTTAGATATGAAGTCATCAAACCAGGTTCCAATTTTAGGTGAGATAGGAAAAAAAAAAGATAAAATGTTAAATCTAACCAGAGTGGGGAACAATTCAAATGAGTCCTCTTGTGTTTTTTTTAGCGTTTTCTTCCAGTCAAAAAGTTTGACACTATACTTGGGTTGCACTGCATCACAAAACTTCACCTAGTTTGTAGTTAAAAACTTACGGTAGTTGAAAGGATGTAAACGCAGGAGCTAAAGCTCTGGTGTTAAAGAATTAAGAAGAGTAAGACCATTTTTTCCGAGACTCAGAGAAACGTCAGGAACAGTGAAGTCATTAAATGTATTAGAAATCATCTGAAAACGGGTTAAATGTAGAAATATTGTAGCAGAAATGTTCTGCTACAAAGACGGAACATTTCCCAGCAGTCCATTTTCCATTCTGGCAGAATGTTTTGTTTGTTTCACAGACTTTACATAAAGATTTGGCCTGAAATCAGACCAGTTTGAAGCATAACCATAACGCCCACTTGGACAGACTCTATGCTCATTCTTTGGTTTATGTTGCCATGCCAACTTAGAGGAAGATGCCCCCAGTTTCCTGTTGATCAGACGAATGAGTGTTAATGTGGGGTCTTGAAGCTTATCAAGTCGGCTAAAGCTTCCCTTCTGGTGTCTTCGTTGCAGCCTGCAGTAACGCTCGCAGGTCTTTACCTGGGCATCAAAGGTGCGGCCAGAGTGGCAGAGGTTGTCTGGGCTGCAGAGGATGAAGCCGGGCAGGATCTCTTCCTCCTCGATGCCCTTCAGCCTCAGCTTCAGGTTTTCTCCTGGACCGGCATCGTCCGTCTCCACGTCGTCACTGAGGAGGCTCAACACCTCCACTGTGTGCTGCAACAACAAGGAGGAAGAGCTAAGCGGGAACCTCTCCATGGGTGGAAAAACGCCATCTTCTCATAGAGGATGCTCACCCTATTTGGCATCATGACCAGCTGCTGGGCTTTACTGATGGAACCGGACTCCAGCTTTCCCAGGATGACTGTGCCCATGTCCTGGAAGGTGACAGGGAAGTCAGAACTTTAATTATTCTGAACGAATGTGACTTTTATGAAAATTTCATGGTAGAAAAGAGGTCAATAAAACCATTTTTAAAAATTGTTGCTTTAGTCTGACTCTAGTCATTTTTATGATTGAACCAAGCCTGTGAGAAGAACCAAACGGAACCTGGGAGAACATAGGGGTGATGTCCCCTTCCTTCAGGTTCCTTTGACAGAAAGCTTGTGGGATTCAATAAAAAGGAAATGTTTTCTAGAATTTAAAATTAACCAGTGATGTCTAATTTTAGATTCCAATCCCAGCAATCCAAATGTTTTATTTCATTCAGACATCTTGGTTTCTGAAAGCTTCTTCCTGTGTGTCTCTCGACTCACAGGCCTTTAATCTGTGCGTGCGTTTGCATGATTGGTAGGGCGCTAATACTGGAAGTGAGACTGCGAGGGAGCCTGGACTTCCCCTTTTTCTCCATTTTCTTCAAGTCTCTGTCAATCCTTTCTAAAACAAATGGATATGTTTTTTTTCTTTATTTAAATCAAAAGCAACTGATTCTGCTGTAGTGGCGCAGTGGGAGGGTCCTGACAACTTCACGAGCCTGAACTCCTCATTCAGTTCACTGACAACAAATACCATAAAACTGTCACAAAGATCTGGAGCAAAGTAAAATAAAACATTTATAAATTAAAGTTGTGACTGGCGTTGAAAGCCCCGAAGGCACTACCTGCTCCTGCCCTCACCGCTCCCCCCTTCACTGGCCATTTTTCTTAAAATGGCGGTTTTTCTGTTGGTTTTATCTCTATAGCAACCATTTTATTTTTTGTTCACCTGGGGGTGACCCAAAGGTCTATGTACCCTTTTGAAGAATCAGCTAAAATAAAGTTTTAGATTTCCTTAGCAACAGTAGTTTTTTTGATACCTACATTCCTAATATGTTCATATTGTATGATGTATGGTTTTGTTCAGTTTTAGCCAGGAATTCATCTATTTAATTGTTTTTGGAATATTCCAGTAAAAAATATGCGAGCAACACAGATTAAATTTGCAACTGGTACTTTTTAAACTTTTTTAAACTCAAGATGTATTCCATTTCCTGAGGTCAAACGTGAAGGAAACCCCAGTTGTTGTAAACTGTTGGTTGTAAACCTAACTTGGTGATGCGAGTGTGATTTCATGAAGATGGCGCAAAAAAAGTTCTCTTTTCCCATAATGTGGAAAAATTTGAAAATTACTCAATTTTACATTTTGTCATAGAACGGCCCCAAAGCTGTAGGTCGTGTGGTCCATAATAATTTCAAGGCTTCCCATGGATATCCTTGAAACATCTGTGTTGGTTTCATTATTGGATTTTGAAATATTTATTTTGAGACTGTTTCTCCTGCTGAGATGTCATGGTTCACAAACTAAACTCTATTTTTAACCTTTATTTATATTCTAAATACTTCAGATTAAAGCACTAGATAAATCCTGAAACCATGAGGGTCACTGTTGTGTCCACATATCTGAGCTTCAGTTTGTCACTGGGCTTCAACGCGGAGTTCAGGACATCAGGTGGAGCTTCTTTCTCAGCAAACTGCTCACTAAAACCACGGGAAAAGAACTCAGGACTTCTTCAGGAGAACACTTTTTTGAATCTGGATGTCTCCCAAACCATCAGATGGCACAGAAGATTAATTCTTTCAGACCCAGCTGATGGTCGGTCTGACTGCGGAGGTGTTTGAAAGAAAATTTACAAAAACAAAAATGACAAAAGTGACTCTGCTGTGAACAGCGCTGAGCTAAAGACGAGCGCTAACAGATCAGAGGTTCTTCCTTCAGCAGAGCCGTCTGCTGCTCACCTTGTATTTGTCTACAATGGGAAGCCTGACAGGTCCGTCACTGGATCTGTTGAAGTTTGGCAAACTGTCCAGGTGGGGGATGAATGGCAAACCCCTGAAGAAGAGGAAGGGTTGGAGTTAGTCCGGACAACCTCCACACACTCAGTCCTGCTGCAAGACCTGGACTTGTAAAATTCAGATGAAACTCTCAAGAAACTGAAGGTTCTGTTTGGGGATCAGCTCCACCACCTGCGTTTTCTATCAAATCCAATTTCAATTTTACATGAATGTTAACTTGATGCAATGAAAGCAACATCAAGGAGCAGTTTTCTTTTAGACCTCTCCATCACAAAGACACCAGATGCACCTCAAACCTCAGATCTCAGTCTGAACTTTACTGTTTCAGGTTTCCTTCATCTTTATTTATTATAAATGATGAAGGCGGTGAAGAAATGCTGGTCTTCTCCACTCTCAGGACCAATCCCATTACTATGAGCAGTGGTGAGAACTGGACTTTTGAGATGATAGAACTGGAGATGGAGCTTCACACCACCTTTGACCTGCAGGTCTGTTTCTGTCAGAAGGTTGTTGGTGATGGGGGCCAACTTACGTGTACCAGGGGCATTCAGGTACAGGGTCCTTGAGGTTGGCACCTGTGAGGCCGGAGCAAGGCATAAAGTGGATGTCCTTCTTGGGGTTGAAGCCCACCTTCTTCAGAAATGGCACCAGCTTTTCTTTGCACTCTTCATACCTGGAAAAACAGGAAAGTGTCAGAGCTTCTACTAGAACAGCAGAAGAAGCGGCGCTTCACCAACAATGAATGTTCCCACACCATCTCCACCTGAGGTCTACACGTGAAGAAGACGAGAGTCCAAGACCGCTCATCCATGTAGAACAGGAACTTGGTTTACATAGCTGGTCAATTCTTTAATTTGTCAAACTTCTGCTGTTTGAAGGCTAAGTCCTCCTTTTGAGATCCCAAATCTGAGACTAAGGCTGAATCTGAATTCTTCCCCTTCCTTCCAGGCTTCTCCTTACAACTACATTTAGCTCTCCAATTGGAGAGTTATGGAAAAATAGTGCCTTCCAATTTGGACGGCACTAACACTCGATCAATAGTCGCCATTCTTCTACATTAGCACGTAGCTACCAGCACTTCAAAAATACAGGGAGAGAGTCACTCAGTCCAGTTCTAACTAAAGTCAATGATAGGAATGCAGACTTTGTACCAATCTGCTCTGCTGAAGACAGAGCCGAGGTTTCAGAAGGTTTTGAACGGTCCTATCTTGTCTTGTGAGTCAAAGGTTGAAGGAGAAATCAGATTACTGTGACTAGAGAACTGAAACCTGAAGTATTTGGGGGAACTCTGTGTATTGAGAGGAGCTGGTTTGAGCATTAGGTAGAAATCCAAGCTGAACACCTTCATTCTGATTAAGGGAGTATCCAACAAGGAGGAGGACCCCAGGAGCTTTGCAGGGTTAGGGCATCTCCATTTCAGAGGTGCTGACAAAAGCAGGAGATGACAGAAGGACAATAGTCTACTGAAAAAAACAAGAAGCTCTGGAACTTTAAAGCTGTAAACCTGCCGGCTGTTTTCTTAGTTTACTAAATTCACTGCAAAAGCTGTAGGAATAAGTCAAGATTTCCTCAGATTTTCTTTAAAGAAGCAAAAACATCTGCCAACAGGGAAATAAAAATGTTCTTAGCAAGAATTCTAATTTTAAGAAAACCATCAAGTCAGTACACCATGTTTTCTCAAACTAACATTGTTTGCTGTTGGAAAACGACAGAGGAAGGCGGTTTTTCTTGCAAGACAATTTTTCTTGAAACAAAAAGTTCGTTCTACTATTTTAAGATTCCGTGTTTGCTGTGTATCATCTCCAGACTGACTTAGCATCAGAGAACATTACCTTTCTAGGCTCCAGTTGACGGTGGGGTCATCCATCTTGTTGACGAGGACAATGAGATGTTTGACTCCTGCAGTTTTGGCAAGCATGGCGTGTTCTCGCGTCTGGCCGCCCTTCTCAAATCCAGTCTCAAACTCCCCCTTCCTCGCTGAGATCACCTGCAGGAGAACTTGGTCAGAACCCCACACTCAGATGTTCTCATGTTGGGTGGAGTTAAAAACCAGGGAGGCCTCACCAGGACAGCCAGGTCGGCTTGAGACGCCCCTCCGATCATGTTGGGGACGAAGCTCTTGTGTCCAGGCGCATCCAGGATGGTGAAGTGTTTCTTCTCCGTCTCAAAGTAAGCTCTTCCGACCTCCACCGTCTTCCCCTTGTCCCTCTCCTCCTGGTTGGTGTCCAGAGCCCACGACAAGTACCTGCAGAAGCCATTGGTTCAGCAATGTTCACCGCAATAAGGAAAAAAGTCTTTTCTGTGAGAAACCTCTTCCTCACCAAGTCTCCCGGTTCTTTTCTTTCGCTTCTCGTTCATATTTTTCCAGAGTTCGCTTGTCCACCATTCCAGTTAAGTACCTGAGAGGAAGGAGAGAGTTACACATCAAACAAAACTCCTAAATAGACACTAAATATCGACAGAAGTTGCTTTAGCAGGATGAAGAAAAAGCAAAAACAAAGAAACCTGCAGAACATTCTGCAGAAACATAAAAATGTCAGCAGGTTCAGAACATTTTGAACTGATCTGCTCCAGCAGAACCATCTAACACTGTCAGAAGCTCAAAAGGTCAGAAGATGATCATTTATTTCGGAAGAAAACCGAGGAATAAAAATAAGTAAAATTCCAAATCTTGGGAGGTTTTGTTTCCTACAGATAAGCTCAATTTAGCCGCATAATCATACTGAGCTCACGCAGAATAAACAGAATTGTCAGTTTCAAGGTCGGTTTGTTGATTGTGCTCAAGATCAGGCGACCAAAGCTCCGATCCTTCCAGCAACAACTCCGATCCCGGCCTTGGAAATCAACCAGCCAGGAAGCAGGTCAGCTTAGCAGAAGTGCATCAGCTTATATAAAGTAAATGGAAAACCAGACAGTACAATTAAAAAGAAAAAGTTGAAAATATAAAAAACGTTTTAAACTTCAAGTTCAGCTTGTAAACCGGAAAGAAATATTAAAAGGTAAATTAAGTAAAGCATAGCAGGGGTAGGAACATTTAAATTCACTTCCTCTCATTCCTCTTCAAGCAATTAATCTATTTTGACAAACAGCAATCTATGTGCAGAAGTATTTTTTTGTTTGTCTTTTTTAGTTTTTTTTTGTTTTGATTGCTTGAAAACACTAGGGCTAAACCGCCACGTGCTGCTGCTCCATCAGCCTAAGCTAAACGCTACACTGAGAAGTGGAGAAGCTTAGAAGTGATTGAAAAAAAACAGAAAATCCAAACAGCAGAGGTTACTAATAAATGTATATTTTTAATTTTATAAAAATGTATTCTTTTTTATTCCAGTTTTCACAATTTTTTATCTTCAATATTTCTTTGATGTTTACAATGTTAAACTTTGAATTTAAAACTGTTTTCAAGTTTGTTTCAAATTTACAATGTGGTTTTTCCTTCACTTTAATCTGATCTTGATTTGACCCCATCGACAGGATGTGGATAAAAGCTTTCCAAATAAAAGCAGAGACCATTTCTTCAGATCAGGTAAGTCAGAACTGTCAGGAAAAAAATGAATAAAACTTCCTTCTTTTTAGTTTACACTTGGAGCATCAAACCACACACAGCAAAATCTGTTTGAAGGTTATAGCTGCCAAAAGTGGGAGTACGACAAATTTGTTTCAACAGCTGAAAAGGAGAAGTGTTTCTCTTTACGAGAAGCTTTAGCTAGCTATAGCTCACAAAACATCGACTGCACTGATCTACAAACATTTTTACAGCTTGTATTTAGTTGAACTTTAGTGTTCAACTAAGGAGATAATTAAATAGTCTTTGCAAAATATATTCTGTCATTTGCATTTTTAAAGAAAGTAAAAGGAGGGAGACAAAAAAAATAAACGATTAAAATCAAAAACTGAATTTTGTGTGAAAAAAAATTGGAGATTTTATTTTTAGGCCATATCACCCAGCCCTAGGTTCTGGTTATTTTCAGATGACACAACACCTGCTGACATCATCCTGCTTTAAAACTGGAACTTTGATGATCTCATGATGAAACCATAAACATCAAAGTGTTTTTACTCACATGATTTGTCCTCCAATCGTTGACTTTCCAGCATCTGATAGACACAAAGAACAGCAATGACTTCAGGATTTTCTGCAAACAAAAGATTTCCAAAATGGACAGGTGACACGCACCCACGTGACCGATGAAGACCACGTTCACATGCTCCTTCTTGGGCGCATCGGGCGGCGGAGGAGCCACCTTTGGTACAGGCATCTCTTCTTCTTCCTCTTCCATCATCTCCTCGTCTTCTCTCCCCGCTGCGCCTCCCTCCCCGCAGGGCCCTTCTGTGCCCAGATCCTCCTGGCCTCCACCCCCTTCGCCTCCCCCAGGCTCCTCCTTCTGCTCCCACGTCTCCTCCTCTGTGTTCATGTCCGCCTCAGAGTTTCCGTTCTCCACTGGAGCTGAAGCCACACAAACACAAAGATCCGGTCACTTCTAATGTGACAGAAGCTTCTGATCAAAGTCTGAGGATTCACATCTCCACATCTGAACAGAAATAAGGAGCTTAAAGTTGAAAAAGAATCTAATTTTTTCCTATTTATTTTCTTCTTTTTTTTTTTTTTCAAGAAAAATAACTAAGGTTAATACAGCAGGTTATTAAAAAAATATAGCACACTTTGAATTTATTGATTTCCTAGGAAAATCCTGAGCAATGATTATCTAAAACAAGTAGGAAAGATTTTCTAGAAACATAAAATAAGCTCTGATTTACCACAGTTCCAAAAATGTACAGCTCAGTGATCACAAAGATTGTTTTCTTCTAGTTAGCTAATCTTTATTTCTAATCAGACAGGGCAGAACTGCTTCTGGGAACGCAGAAGCAAGGATACTCTGTTCTGTAGACCAAAATCAGATCAAGCAGAAGGTAAAAGCTGGAAAAGACCAAGATTTGTACAAGTTTTAGACCTTTTAACCCCATTAGGGAGTGAAAGAACGTTTGTTTTGGGG
This sequence comes from Oryzias celebensis, assembly GCA_014656515.1. Taxonomy (NCBI): domain Eukaryota; kingdom Metazoa; phylum Chordata; class Actinopteri; order Beloniformes; family Adrianichthyidae; genus Oryzias; species Oryzias celebensis. The sequence continues at coordinate 55,274,632 of BNCR01000001.1, forward strand.
CTAAAAGTTCTCTTTGAACCAAAAGGAGGCGGACCTTCTCTAACAAGGAGATGCGAGAAGTGAACAGTCTCCATGAGTCCATGTTTTGGCTTTAGTTGGTGCTCTGTGATATAAAGCTCATGAGGAGTTTAAAAGACGCACTCCAATGTTAACAACTACCATGTTCTTGAGGCTTCTTTCTAATAATGGAGGACATATATTAAGAAAATTAAACACATTTTCAGAGTATAGAGTAAGTTGGTGCAGAATTTGGCTGGGAGAGCGATACTCAAGTGCCACTCATTTGTGAATTATTTAAACTATGAATATGCTTATGTGTTGTATTTTCCCACTAAAACCACCTGGCTACTAACAGCAACAGAAAATGAAGTGCCGCTCAGTCTCAAGCTACGTACAAACTGGGTATTTGACGTTCCCCCTATGATGTTCACACTAGACAAACCGAGAGGGACTTCTTTTGTTACCGTTTACTAGCGCATGTCCTCAACCTACAGCTGGAAGAAGCTTAGTGCAACATGTCAAAGTGGTGCAACTTTGGTGAAATTTGCACCAGGTTTTTCCTTTCACAGATCTATTCCAACATTTGGAAGATCTGAAAACGAAAACGGTCATAGAACTTGCATAGCTATGACAGTGTTCCACGCGTCCACATAGACCATAGACGTGGTGTGAACGTAGCTTGACGAGTAAATTACGTTTGATGTGAAACCCAAAGCGCACGGACGCCCCACATACAGGCGCTTACACAGACTTTCATCTTTGAACGCGCATTAAACCAGTTGAATCACATGCCCGGTGTGTACAGCATGAGGGGCTGTAAGCTAGCAGGAGAGCATGTGAACAAAAAGCTCTCAAACAGAAAGGGAGGGGGTGCGCTGCACCAATAGTCTCGCCCACAATTCAGAGGTGAATTTCATCTCCTGCCACTCTGCAGAAACGATGTCCAAGAAAACAACAGTTTTTAATGTTTGCTTTGGCTAAAAACAACAAATATAATGAATAGACCACTGGTTTGATGATCGGAGTGGGACTATAAAGTTTAGGATCATTTTTTCTACTTTGTGAGATTGAGTGGAGTGAAACTCATAACTACACTTTTAACATTCATTTATACACTTTTTTTTACCCTTTTAAAATAAATCTGTAAATATTTAAATTATTTAAGGCCTAATTTCCCAGTTCATCTTGTATTTTGCCACCCTTTACAACAAGAAGACGAACTTTTCTCCATCAGGACAGTGTCTGAGTGACACCACAGTCAGCATCTCCTCCTTCTGACTAATCAGATGTTTCCACGCTGCTCTGCGGGCCACAGCAGACCGGGGCCTCCCTGCGTTTATCCCTTATCTTAGCATGAAGTCTATTCTGGGCAGGGGCGAGGGAAGTTGCATCATTTTCTGCGTAGGCCCGTGCACATGGCTTCACCGTGCCAGCACCCTGAACGTGGGGCACGCGCTGCTGCTGCTTCCGCTGGAGCAGCCGGCCTCAGGTGTCAGGTGTGTCTGGGGGTGAACACCTGAGCCGGGAGGGGCAGGTAGTCAGCAGACAGAAAATGCTGTGTCGGAAGTTCAGCGTGGATGCGTACCGGCTGCGTCTGCCACCTCCATGCTAGCAGCGGGGTCAGGGGAACCTTAAGGGGGAGAACACAGTCAAACTTTTAGCGTAATCGAGATTAAAGGGTGACACGGTTTCATTATGAGCGTCTCGTTGATGCAGACCGGTTATGATACAGATACCACGCGCGACTAACAAGTGGGTTGACTTGCTGGTGAGTTAAGAGGCGCGATAACTGAGGTTGGACGACTTTCAAAGCTAACTTGGCTAGCTAGCAGCATGCTAGCTAGTTCGGCTAACTTCCATGCCGCCGCCTGGTACTCACTTACCGTCTGAGGCCGGCATTTCCGCCGCGCTGGTATGAAGAAAGCTCGGTACAAACTCCGGGGCGTTGACGTTGGGGACGAACGGCTTGGCGTTGACGTTGAGGCCGGCAAAGGCAGTCGGAAGCTCCGCCGCGGGAGCCGGGGCCTCGCCATCCTCCTCCAGCTCCCACGAATCCGGGGCTGTGTCTCTCGAGTCCATGGCTGCTTCTTCCAGAGTTGAAGACGCTTTTCCGGACGAGCTGTCTGGCGTTTTTTAAGTTTGGTTGAAAGGCAATCAGTTGCTGGTGGTGTTCAGACTCTGAGCAGCAGGTTTGGAGAAGTTCCCATAGCTTTGTTAAGCCTGGCTTTGATGAGCATATGGATCCCGCAGATCACGCGAAGTGCCGCTTACAAGCTACACTCCCGACAACTGCCTCTAGAGGTCAGCAGTGAGCCACAGCTCCACATTAACCCTGTGGTTCCAAACCGTAACTGTTTATGATCAGAACTTGTATATGTTTAAGTTATTAACATGTTTGAGGAAAAAAAGTTACTCTAACTAAACATAAGATATTATTTTTTATTTCAAATATATTCCATATTTTAAACTTAACTTTGTTGATATATTTTCAAGTGAAAGTTGTTAGTCCTTAAGAAATGGAACAGTCTCAAAAATAATGTTTCTCTAAAAAAGTAAACATAATAGGAAATTATGAAATACAATTGCACTATTTAGAACATTTAATTGTATTACGTCTAACTACTAGATCCCTATTTATATAATTTTCCTTTATTGGTATATATTGTCTTGATCATGATTTTAAGTAAACCAGTTTTACAAGCTAATATCATATACAGTTATATGTATTTTGCACTCAAATGTGTTCACATTATATCACGTCAAATTATAAATAAAGATTTATTGAAAAAAACTGTGTTCAAATATGTGCCCCCTTTAAAATTGTATTAAGAATAATAAACCCAGAAAGCAGCGTGAGAACGTTCAATCCTTCTTTAAATGTGACACAGAAGACTATAAGAGCTTTAAAAAAAATCAAATATTCAGAAGGTGGAAAATGGTTTTATTAAAACTATAAAAATCAAAGGAGGACGGCCCTCGTTGGCCCTCTTGACCTGCCCACACAGGTTGAGTAGCCGTTACAAGCCCCTCACTCTCCCTTATGACGCTGACACTTTAGTCAAAATTGGATGTGACAAATTCATGTAAAAAAATCCAAAAAAAACTTTCAAAAACAGTTTCAAAATGCTGACTTTTCTAAAAAAAGTTTTTTTTTTAATTTTGTTGGCAACTGAGGTTTTTTGTTAACCCCGTCTACATTTCTAATAAGTTCATACTGTGTCATATCCTTTTGATCAGCATGACCCAGGGATCCATGTGTTAAATCTTTACAATATTAGGGTAAAAATGTGTGAGCAAGAAAGGAACATCATTTTTAACAAGCTCGTAACACTAACGCTGTTCAAAGTCTACAAACTTTATTTCCAACATTTTTTCCCCCAAGTAGCTTCCTAATGTTGCTTAAGGAGTTAGGGAGGCGATGGTCGAAACTCAGAGGAGTTTCAAATGGTAGATGGTACCAAAGGTAATTTCTTTTAAAAATTCAAGATGGTGGTATCTTCTTGAAGGCAAAGGTTAACAAAACTAGACTGAAAAAAAAAAATCCCTATATTGTAGAAAAATTTGAAAATTGCAAAAGTTCCCACTTTGTCACAAAATGGCCGCCAAGTATTAGGTCCTGTGGCCATTCCATAATAATTTCAAAACTTCCTTCGGATATCTCTAACGTGTGCGTGTTGTGGTGTCATTAGTGGATTTTGATTTTTTTTTTGTGCCTGATAAGAGATTGGACTCCATACATCAGATTTTTTTTAAACTCAATAGGTTCTGAGAAATATTACATTTTCACAAGAAGGAGGTTGTTGCTATAACTATTTATTTATATTTAAAAACAGGAACAGGAAGAAATGACTGTTTTCAGTGTGTTATAAGTTAAGTAAAGGAAAACTACATTTTTCAATTACATCTTCTGTAACTTATTCTAAAATAAAGCGGGAATCCCGTTTAACTGAACTTCAATAAATTACTTTTTTGTGTTAAATCCACCATTTGTAGAACATAACACATCATTTAAATACATAACACTTCTAAAATACAAACAATACTGCAGGTGCAGAGGCGATAGTGAGCACAGGAACTGTCCTCTGTTTTTCTGCATTCTTCACTCTTTGGCGTCAGTTACTCCTCCAGCAGAAATAGCAAAAGTGGCCTCATTTTCCGGCATGACAGGACTGCAGAAAAACACAAGGAAGTTAAGTAAAAACACACCATATGTCCAGTTTATTTAGTAATTGTAATGATTATTTCTGAATAAGGTTGAGAACCTGTCAAATATTTTAGCGATTCTCATCTCTCCTCTTCCTTTCCTCAGGCTGATGCGAGTGGTGGAGGCGTGCGCCAGGATGTGGCCCCCGATGGGCTTCTTGGGATCAGCTTGAAATCTAAAACAGGAAAAAAAAAATCAGTGAGGTAAGTAAATAAAATCTCGTTTGTGAGTCAGAAATACTTCACTATTTTTCCTTTTCTGTTGAATGAGAGGTTTTGTGATTCCTTACGTCATCCCTGCTCCAGGATCAGCTGTCATCTGGTTGGTAACAAACACAGCCACGTTGTACTCTAGAAACACAAACAGCTAGCTTACTCCGCCAGAATGCTTTTTCCTTTGATTATTGATTATCTAGATTTTTTACAGGATATCTACTCTTCAAAGCCATCGATTCCAACCCCAAATAACCGTATCATATGTTGTCTATGCATTTCTGAGATCCCCCATGATCATTACCATGATCCAATCTTTCCTTTAAAACCTGTTGGCTATAATGTGGTTCATGTTTATTGCCCTGTAGTTCTACATCATTCCAATAGGGGCAGTAGAAGGGCTGTTCCTGCTCATATCAGTTAGCTAAAATGTTTTACTAATATTAAAAACTTTATGGTGAGAATAACTCATCTATTGCTATTCTATTTTTTTAAATAACTACTTGAAGTAACTTGAAGAAATGCTAAACTAATTGATCCCTCTATCATCTTCTTCCGCTCATCCAAGACCGGATCATGAAGGCAGCAGTCTTCACACCCTCTGCCAACTCCTCCAGGCATTCCCGGCCAGTTGAGACATGTAGTTTCTACAACATGGCCTGGATCTTTCCTGGGGTCTCTGCCCAGTGGGACAGCCGGATCCACAAATCACCAACTTAACGTCTGGGAAGGATTCAAATCATCCCAGGAGCTACACTGTCCAGGGCTTATGCCCCTGGTAGTCTCCAGTGACAGACAGGTTCCAGGTGACGAGCCAGACAAAGAGAACCCCCTTTGTGAGTACCAGGTATCAAAATCCGGCTGTGCCGCCCACATAAGCGTCACAGAGGTCCCACTCTGGAGGTTGGGTTGGGTATTACAGGCGAGCGCCTGGTGCCCTGGGCTCTTCCTACAGGCCTTAAAGTGTGTTCACACCAAACACGAATTTGCATCGGCTGCCTCTCTTTCGCCCGTGGCAACTTCTGTGCTCGCCACTGGCCAAAAATGTGTTTCTAAAGCTCGCCGCCCCAGTTGCATGTGGGAGGAGCTGCAAGCTAATGTTTTTTGCCTGATGGCTACATGGAGCTGTCTGCTTATCTCATTTACAATGCATGGAAGACATAGAGCATGTTTAGAGATCAGGTTTATTTATTTAGAAAAGCTCGACAGAAACACTGGTGATCACGTCTCCATGTTTTGGTTCATGAGATCATTTAGAGAACGGGTACTAACAGTAGATCGCGGGCCTTAAAAAATAAATAAAAGAATATATAAACATATCTACTCACAAAAAAAAAGAAAAATTCAGTCACTAAATAGCAAACACCCCCTTTTTAATCACCCGTGCGGTAACGGCGGTTTGTCGAGTTCTAGTAAGCCAGCGATACCAGAAGTAACCAGGTTCAAATCCCGCAATTGTTGTGTTTTATTTTTTTAATACATAGTTGCATTTCATTAGGCATAAAAATACATGATTATTTTTAATTCCTATGAATGTCTTTTTGTAAAACAACAAATATTCAACCAAGGGTTTTTATAGACTACATTTATTTGGGTTAACTATATATTACTAAATCTAAAGAATTATGCTGATGTTTATGATAAATATTTATAGTGTTGTGTGTTGAGTAATTTAGTGCAAAAAAGGAGAAAAAAAGATTCAACAAATTACCAAAGCTGGATGCGGGATTCGAACCCGGGGTTTGTCACTTACAAAAAACACTATGCGTGGGACAAACTACAGACACCACGAGGGTAGCTGTCTTCACTGCATATTTGTTGTGTAATAAAGACAGCTGTGCAAAGAGGCGCCTGAAACAATCCAGGACATAACTGCAGGGGGTAAAATGCAGGCCGGGAAAGCATACATGGAGCGCCACAACCAAGTGACTGGAATAGTAAACAGGAACATCTGTGCAGAATATGGACTGGAAACCTTAAAGTCAAAATGGAAACACCTCAGAAAGTGGTAGAAAATGAGAGAGCAAAGATCCTGTGGGATTTCCAGATACAGACTGACAGGATAGTAATGGTGACCCAACCAGACATTGTAGTGGTGGATGAAGAACAGAGGAAAGCTGTTGTGGTGGATCTGTCAGTTCCAAGCAATGGTATCATGAGAGAAATACCAGGGACTCAGAGAAGAACTGGAGAAAGCTTGGAAGGTGAAGGTGACAGTGGTGCTCGTGGTAATTTGAGCAATCGGGCTGTAACCCCAAAACTGGAGGAGTGGGTACAGCAGATCCCTGGAAAGACCTCAGACATCTCAGTTCAGAAAAGCGCAGTGCTAGGAGCAGCTAAGATACTGCGCAGGACCCTCAAGCTCCCAGACCTAGAGGACCCAAGCTTGGGGTGAGGTACCACCCGCGGAGGGTGAGAGGGGAGTTTTATATATTTATGTAGATCTTTCTGAGCTTGTTGTCTCAAAAGTTTTAAAAACCATCTTCATTTAAAAAATGTTTTTGTTAATTCTTTGATGTAGTTGCCTTTGCAGGTTAAAGGTTTGAGGTTTGGCTCCTCATTATGTAGTTTCTTCATGATAAGGAGCTTACTCGTGTTCTTAAATCATAGGACTGTTTAGCAAACTCAGATCTTGTTCTCACCTTCAGAGATTTTTTGCAGCCTGGAAAGCATCTGGGCCAGTTTCTGCTGCCGCTCGGCCAGCTCCCCTCGGCCAGAGAAGTCCACTCTAAACAGAGCCATGATGGAGTCGATAATCTGAAAGAGAACACGGTCAGCCTCCGTCTTGATTGGAGGAATCATGACAGAGCTTAAAGAGAGATGGTCTGCTCACCAGCAGCTTGAACACACCTCCCTCTTCATGAAACTTAGCAGCTACAAAGTCCAGCAGCTCCATCTGGTGTTCACCTGCAGAGAAACAGAGTCACAGGAACCAACATTCAGGGACTCGCAGCTTTAGATGATCATAAAAATGTGTGGTAAAATTGTCATGTGACAGCCGCACTGGTGTAAGCTCGGGCATAAAGCACGTTGTCCAAAACCGCATCGTGGTCCACGTTAAACCTGTCGGCGATGTCTCTCAGCCTGTCTGGGCGACTGAAACACAACCAGTCAGGAATAAAACTAAACACAGGTGGTTAGGACTTTGCCACACGATCAATCATAGCTTTATTTAGCATGAAACAAGTTACTTTAGCAGTAAGGATACAATGTGTTCTCTGTGTCAATGAAGATTACTTTCCCTCCGGAATAGCCCTCTTCCCCTGGAAGCTGTGCAGTGACTTCATGCAAACATATTTATGTTATTTGCACATAAAAAAAAAGATCCATGCAGCTGTTCTAAAAATGCTTTTTACTCACCACAAAGTGTGTGTGAGAGCTGGGTTTTTCCCGTGCGGAACTCTGACAATTAAAATATTCAATTTTTGTGAATAAAACATTTGTGTTCATTAAAGGCAATATTTAGATGAATAACCTGAGAGGTGGGGGTCTCCTCACCTCCAAAGGCTTCTGTTATAGCCATGCTCTCTATGCCTCCACCCAAAAGTTTGCTGCAGAGACAAAAAAAAAAGACATAAGATAAACAACTTTGATTGTATTATATTACATCATATCATTATAATCATGATATCATTACTTAACTGTATCATTCTACATTACAATTTTCCTTTACTGGTTTTTATTGAATTCTTATCTCCCTTTTATGTATTTTATTGCTGTTTGTCATTCTGTGCTACAGTTTTTTTTTTATTATGTTCTTTATCTTTCCAATTTCACATTTTATTTTATTTTATTTTTTTGTATTGTGAAGCAATGTGGTAGATTGATGGTGTTGTAAAGTGTTATATAAATAAACTTCCATTCATTCAGTGTGCCCAGAACAACACAAACAGAACGTGACCCCTGCAGATGATAGAAAACAGTTTGAATCTTAACTCAAACTCCTGGCTCCCGGTTGTGATGTGAAACACCTGCTTCCTCTTTGAGCTGTACTCAAAGGCAGTCTGGAAACCAACGTTCTGCAAAGCAAACGCCATCATTAAAAACCTCATCCATGTGGAACTTCAGATCACATCCGGGTTTCTTTTTACCAGAACTTTTCCTGCCGCTTCCTTAATTTTCTCCACTTTGGCTTCAGACAGGCCCTTGATGTTGCACAGAGCTTTGCGCGTGGTCATCTGGATCCCCTTCACAGTGCAAATACCCACCAACTTCAGCTTTTTAATGTCTGCCATGTTCTGTGGGCAAAGAAAAAAAAAAAAGGGGGGGGGGGGGGTAACATGGCTTAATCAGGGATTATTTTGTAAACCCTGAAGCTCACTCACAATCCCATGTTTCTGCAGAAGATCAATGTCCTGGAAAAAGGATTCCTGTTGAGATATGGATAAAAATAAAAAAGACAAATCATTGTAAAGCCTAAAAAATACTTGTATAACCAATCATATCTTACCTCATCATCCTGAAAACTAGTATCATCTTCAACAACTTGATCCTCAGCTGCTTTCATTTTCAACCAATATAGGTCGTTTGAACAGTTAATTTTTTTTTTTTAACAAAATTTGGGAAACAAGGATTAGCTTAATGCAAGAGTTAGCTAACACCCCGATTAAACTACAGAAATGAACTAAATAAAAAACACAAATACCACCTAAATTGATCAGTATTGTATATACAATCTTAAAAATATAAATAAAACGCTTGTTTAGCCAAAAGTACGCTTTTAAAACGTTGCTCTTTAAATCTTCTTTCACCTCAGTGGCGGGAATTGATCACTTTTGATACGTTCAAGTGGTGTTGGAATTTTTAACGCCAATCGCTTATCCCGACGAAAGCAACACAAATCCGAAATGTTTTCTTTTTAAATTTGCTTTGTGTCTCGACAAACACAACAATACATCTATTAAATATACGACTGGACTTTACATGTTTGAATAATTCATACGATTTGGCCGCAAAAATGCTTACTTTGATTCCAAGTATGGTATTTTTTATGAGCAGTGAATGCACCACCGCGCATTATCTGACACCCCCATCCAGTTTCTTTTAAGGTTTTAATACACAAATAGGTATTTAAAATATTTAAATCCAATCATTAAATAATCCTGTGATAAATTTGATTTTTAATAAATGAAAAAAAAAAAAGAATCAAGATTCAGAATGTCTTTTTCCCCCTACCATTGTAAATCAGATATTTAAGATTAAAGAAATTTTGATTTTTAAATATCAAATTCTGATCACCAGTTAATTTGAATCAGTGTCACAGAGGGATAGAAAACTCATTTTAATATACAAACGAGTACCGTTTTTAAAAATCACACTTTAACACATTCTTCTGTGAGGTTTTTAATGTTTGCAGTCATAGGAGAGAAATTATTTAAATGTGAGAAAGTCAAATGATGCACAATAGGGCCTTTGTGGTGATAAATACTTTGTTTAAAACTGTTCAAACTGCTGAATGTCACAAATAATGCCTGTTAAGACATTTGTTTTCAATGACTTTATGTTTACAGCAAAAAAAAAAAAAAAAAAAAAACTGTTAAAAATTGAGGAGCATTGCACTTTGATATTCGCATTACCGTTAAAGAGAAGCGAACTGTGACAAAAACAGAGGCAGAAAAACAGGAAAAGGTTGTTTTCTTCGTAAAACAAGAGGATGTTTCTTTGAGCTGCTTGTTTTTTTGGAGATGTCTCACGAGCATCACTGACATTTTCAACAAACAAGTAAAAAAAAACAAACCAACAAAGACCACATAAATGACATGAAAACATTCCTCAGACCAACAGAAACAACAATCAAACCTCTTCAGCACCTAAACGACATTTTAGAAACATTGAACATTTTTTTTAAAGGAAATGAACCGAAGCAGGGGGCTCCTGGAGACCAGTCTCTGCGTGTCACTGGGACCAAGATGAGACGGTCACGCCGTCTTCCAATAATCCAACCACATGTTAAAGAGAGCCTTCTGCAGCGATGGTGACACAGCTTTGCTGCTGCATTTCTCTGGCTCTCCTCTTAGAAACCCCGCCGGATTCTTGGCAGCAAATCTCTGTTGCACGCCATCTTCATGTTCATCACATCTTCCCAGGCGAGGGCGGCATCATCCCAGGCATTCCTCCAGACATTCCAGTGTTGGGTCCCAGTAGGATCTACAAGTCAGAACTTCTTATTGAAGCATCTTCCCAGTAGATGTTCCTGTGTTTGATCAAACCCTCACCTGTCTCTGCTGCTGTAGCTGCTGCTGCTCCAGCTGTAAGCGCTCCGTCTCAAACACCACAGGCAGCACCAGGATCATGAAAGAGGTGGTGCCCACCCAAAGAGCAGAGCGGGAAAAACTGAACCAAAACAAACATTGACATTAGTGTCGAAGCACAAGCAACCATGAAATTAAGAAAATGTACAAAGGAACTGTTGTTTCACAGAACGGATGAGGGGACATTAAATTTTGTGATGGAATAAAATCTGTCAACAAAAAAATCTGTTTCTTGGCCCCCTCTAAACTTCTTGAATATGGAGAGATCTCCCAGTGAACTCTTATGTGCAATCAAACAGTGAGAGGAGAAAACTGCTCTATTGTAGAACCTGTAGAACTTCTTGAGGAGGGAAACGGAGCACTGGGCTGAGACCTCTGCAGCTGTCCGCACCGTGTCCGGGAACATCTCCGTCAGGCCCCACAGCCTCTCTGCCAGCGTCTCATCCAGCTGAAGAAATGAAAACATATTAATGATTACTTATAGATCTTGGCTGCGTGTAGGACCGGAGCGCAGGAAACCAGGATTTGTGATCCCTGTGCCAGTCCAAAGCTCGGATCAAGTAATTGGTTGAGTCAGAAAGGGCGTAAAACTGTGGGGATCGGCGACAGCTGATTCGCTGATGGGGTATGCCGAAAGATGAAAAACAACTTAAAGAATTTAATGAAAACTAAAAATGACCAGATAACACACGTGTTTGGTAAAGAAAGTCTGACAGGTCACGTTTGTGAGTTCCCCTGTTACCAGAATCACGTGGGATTAATATTCTACTTCTTTTTTGACACAAGAAACCACAACAATAATGTTAAAATAAATACTGACGTCCTCATCTTCATCGTCGTCTATCTCGTCCTCTGGGGGCCGGGTGGACACCGGGCCCGCAGCAGGGGAAAGCTCCTCGATTTCGGCCATGTCTTCTGCTCGAGCGGCTCGTTGGGATGCGTTTCCGGTAAATGAGCCAACAGGAACGCTGATAAACCGCTTAACCCTTCGGTAAATGTTCGATACTTTCCCAAATTAAAACCAAGCTATAAGGCGAATATCGGCTCAGAAACAGTCTGAGGTCACGGTGAGAAAACGTGAGGCTCCTTTGCTCGGATGAAGTTGCCAGGCAGGGGTCACTAATGACTCAAAGGACATTCAAGGAGCGCCCCCTGGCGCTCGAGCTGTATAACCGCAAGTCTTTGACTTCACTGTGCTGTTTTCACCAATCAACAGACGTATTTTCACTGTATTGTTAAAATGTTCACTCAGCTGTCTTTACATATATATATATATACGTATCCAACATCTCATTCATAATCTGTAATTTGACATTTGAGCTTTTACTTGTCAGGAAACACCATCAGAATCAAGATGCACAACATAAAGATGCACCGTTGTACAAAACTGTTTTGTTCTTTATCGCTGCTGACTACATACAATGAGATGATTCTATGTGACACAGGATGTCTTTTATTTTGAAAGGAAGTCATGTGAACCTCTGTCAAAAGTTATAAATAATGTCTTATTTTGAAAAAAAGGCTATTTTCTTTTTTCTCTTCTCTTTTTTGATGTATGTATAAAAGAAAACAATAATTCACATACATTTATCATAAGAGGAACATAAAAATTGTCATCTGTCAGAAACAGACCCAAAAGGCTAATTAAGTGTTAAAGGTTTCAGACTTGGGAAAATGTAGGCGTATCTTCAAGAGTAAATTCATGAGGTAAGTTACTGTTGTTGGACTGAAATACTTCTTTCCTCTAAATCATCTCAAAAATGTTCTGCTATGATTGTGTCAGAACTCGGTACAGGCCAGTCCAGTTCTTCCACGCCAAACCTGTCTGATCCCACAAAGTTTGGGGAGATGAATCGTAGAAAAATCTCAAGGTATGATGGAGTATTCAGAGTTACAACTGCTGGAACCAAGAGGCCCACGCAGCAGCAGCTGAAATACAACCCCACACCAGGATCCTCCCTCCACCAAATACAGTTTGTCTGGTAATTGGCAAACCCAAACTTATCTGTTAGATTTTAAACAGGTCTGGTTCATTCCATCAGATAAGGTGTCTCTGCTACAGTTTAAAGGTTTCAGGAAAAAATGTCAACAAATCAGGAAGTAACCAGCCTTTGTTTGGTGTTGCAATCAAGATTACCTAAGTCATGGTTACAGGATAAAATTGATTTCCGCTGCTTTATTTTTGCGTGAGGTGCATATCTGCACGAACTTCTAATAAATAAACAATTATTAGTTAATTAATATAACTAATTAGTTATATTTATAACTATAGTTATAACTATAATTAATAAAGTTAATTAAATAATCGACCTTATTTTATTATTTAGAAAATTAACAATAATCCATTTTGAACACATGTTCTTACCTATTTAATCCTTGTTTGACATTTTAAAACAAACATTACAGTTAAAAGGTATTTTTACTTTCAAATATTGTAAAACTTTTATTTGAAGGTTGAAAAAGCATAACATTTAAGTTTAAATGTCTGTTTTTCTTTCCACTTTCCATCTGTCTTTTCTGAAAAAAGTGAATCTGTATGTCGGGACGCTGGGGTTACTTGTTTACATCCTCCAGGAGTACGCCGCGGGGGCGGGGTCGACTCCGCCCTCATTCTTTAGGCTTGACGTCATTGTCACTTGTGTTTTTTATGAATGAAAAGAATCCAACCTCAGAGAACAGCAGAGTAATTCCGGGAACAGGCGGACTGACATTTTGTCGCCAGAGTCGCGTCGACTCAGCAGGTAAATAAATTTTAAATCAATATTTGTCAAACACCAAAAAGCTTGAGTTTGAAGGCGTAATTCGGCGGTAATAACAGAGAAAGTGAGTAGGGGTCTCCCGGGCAGGAGGGGCTGTTTGTTTTATCCCCTAAAGCGCGTCCGTAACGGTTGATGCTACATGCTAACAGATAACATTACTAGCATGTTCAAGATTTGGCTAATAACTCGGCATAGCGACGTAATAAAGTCTATATTGGCGCGCCATTTCAGTTATTGTGGTTGGATTTCGTTGTTTTATGTTGTCTTTGCCTGTTAAGTGTTTTGTAAACGGATATTTAAAGGCTTAATTGAGGTCAGGATGGCTGTTTACTATCGCAGCACCGCCTAACACTCAACAGATCACCGTCTGAGTGTGGATTTTTGACGATCGCAAGGAAATAAGTCGTGTTCATATTCCACGTGACTTAATATTTTTTCAAATGAGTCATTAGGTCTAAATTAAATCGCATATTGAAGGCTTTAATGTCAGAACAATGTGGCGTTAGTCCGGCCGTGGTGCGTTCACTTGTTGCTCTCGGCTTCGATCGCGTTACTTAACTGCGCTGGATCTTCAACTGTGCTCGTTTTATTTTAAAGAATAAACTTGATATGTAGTAGTTTCTAAATTAGGAAATCTCATTTTTCTGGGTGGGTTTCATCTACGTGTTCTCACTGTGTGTCTTGGTGGAGCTGAGCAGAGTCTTTATTGCTGAATCACCGTGACTTTACGAAACGGCGGTCTTTCGGTTTGAGCCTCAGGCCGTCGGACGGCTGCGACCTCAAATTTCCGACATTTTTTCTGGAAAAAGCACTCTAACGTCTGGGAAACTGAGTTATTTTTATAAAGATGTGACGTATGCAGTAGTTTGTCCATCTTCTTGACCGTTGAGGAGGAATAAACAAGGATCCCGATTTAGCCTGCCAGACAGAGAGCAGGGATTAAATTCCTCTCCTGACACCACAGGTTCAAAACACAAAAACAAAGAAGACTTTGACCACAACAAGTAAAAATACAGTAAATATATCTCTGAAGAAGCTTAAAACAGCAACAAGCAAATGGAATATTATTTTTTTAAAATTAGAAAGGGTTTTGTGTTCAGAAAACATCATCAAAAGCATTAAAAGAGCAACTAAATAGAACATGTAGAAATGACCTGAAATAAAGAAAGTAGCACAGGCCTTGCACAAGTTTGATTGTGTAACAGACTTAAGATGTCATGATTTTATTGCAACGTGCAGTAACAAAGGACAACTTTTATTGTTGTAAAATACAAAGTAGGATTGTAAAATATTTATAGAGTTATAAAAGATGACCCAGCAATGTGGAATCAACAGATGCTTTGATCAGCGGCAGCGTAACAACATTGTTGATCAGTGAAAAGAATCAGACGGTCTTCCTTTTGAAGAGATTCAGGTTCTCATGAAACATTCCTGATATTTGCTACATTTTGCGTTCCTCCCTGAACGTCAGGACTATTCAGTGAAAGGCTCTTCACTGTCTGGAGAGAACATCCAGCCATCAGAAAGTTTGTGAAAGCGACATGGGAAAACACCTTGTGGTTTTTTTTTAGCAGGGTAACATTTGCTGGTCCTAATTGGAGGTTCTGAATGCAGAAAAAGGGAAGAAGAAGAAGAAGAAAAAAAATCCCGAAGTTGTAGTCATCTTTATCTTGATCTGAAGCAACCCGACCAAAGGGTGACTCGCAGAAAAAGCAGCTGAGCTTTTATTCCACACTGCAATATTCGTGGGCTGGCCTTCACAGACATGTTGAAAGACTTCCTTTTTCTTCATGTTTGGAAGGTAGTTACAGATTAGAACCCTCAAAGACTCCTGCCGGTTTAACCGTCAGGATGTCCTCCAAACCCCAGCTGATGGTGTTCGGGCTTCTTCCACTGAAACCTGTGAACCGTTGGTGTTGTGTTGACTAGAGGAAGTGTCGAGGGGATTGGTTAGGACACCTGCTTTGAGCAACCAAAGGGCAGACACATAGTAACTTCCTGCTCCTGGTTCTAGCGAACAGAAAGCGGCATGCTGTTTTCAAAACCTCCTCTTCCTCTAATATCAAACCACATGGTTTAATGAGAGAGCACGTTTGGAGAAGCATGAACGATCTGCGGCTTCTGCTTTCCTTCTGGTGCATGACAGGGTGTCTTGTGAGACGCTGGTTGAGGTCAGGACAGAAATGGACCAAAAGAAGTCATATGAGATCACCTAAAGTTGTGTTTGGTTTGTTTTTTTCCCCCACTCTGTCTCTAGTGTCTGTGTTTGTTTTGGCTGCTGCTCGGAGAAAAATAAGGAGAGCGAATATGACGATGGAGAGAAACAGCAAAGCCTTGAAGGTAAGACGCAGAAGACATCCTCCAAGCCTTAAAGACCCACTCCCATCATCTATTGATCTATTTTCAAAGTGTTCACAGTAATCTTTTGATTGGGATTTTAGGCAGTTTTTAAACAAATACAAAAAAAAACAGTTGTTTTCTAGGACACCGTTTCTATAGTTGACTAGAAATTTGAGTTGTGGGTGAGACTGTTGGCTTTGAGCAGCTCCGTTCCCACTCCCCGCCACCCATCTGTTTACATGTTCTCCCGCTAGCTTACAAAACTGGTGATCTATATTGGAGCTATCCAGTTTTGAGCCAGATGCCAGCTCAGACGGGGAAAAGAGACATTACTGGATCTATTTGTCTCAACGCGGATGCGTCAGCAAGAAGCTCGTCACTGTAGGCTCTCCGTCACAACTACAAGCTTTTTCAAACACCTTTTTTGTGTGTCTAAGTGCAATTTTAAGCTTAATTTTCTTATTATATGCCCTCCATCATGATCGAAGTGGGTCTTTAATACTTAAAGGTGCAGAGTTGGAGCCTGAATGTATGGATTTGTTCCCCAGGTGAAGCAGGAATGTGGTGAGAACGTTCCGTTCCTGTCAGACAGTGAGCTCATGTCCCTGTCGGTGCGGGAGCTCAACCTCCACCTGCGAGGTCTGTCCCGCGAGGAGATCCAGAAGCTGAAGCAGCGCCGCCGCACCCTCAAGAACCGAGGCTACGCCGCCAGCTGCCGGGTCAAGCGGGTCTCCCAGCGCGAGGCCCTGGAGCAGCAGAAGATGGAGCTCCAGCGCGAAGTGGAGCGTCTCGGCGCTGAGAACGCCGGCATGAGGAAAGAGCTGGAGGGCCTGGGCGCACGGCTGGCCGCCCTGCAGAGGTTCGCCAGGGGCCTGGAGGCCGGCGGGGGCAGCCTGCTGGCAACGGCCCCTCGCCTCAACACCGCCTCCGTCATTACCATCGTCAAGAGCCCGTCGCAGCCGCAGAGAGAACAGGAGCCGTCCTAGGAGGAGGCGCCGCCAGAGGAGGAGGAAGGGGTCCGGAGTCTGCAATGCAACCACACATGCACCTGTAACCCCACAGACACACACCAGAACCACAGGACCTGACGCAACTAAACACAACATGGCTGTCGCCTTTTTCACATTATGCAGCACAAGAAAAAGTTCCAGAGATAACAAACACCTGTGATGCTAATCTGACCAAAGGAGGTGTGGGGGGTCAGAACGAGGCTTAAAGCTTAATGTGAAGCAGGCGACTGCAGACGTGCACAAACCTCAATGATGGAAGCGTCGGGGGCAGATGTCACATGACTGGACTGTGGCTGAAGCTCCACCCACTCAAACAGGCCCCACCCTCACCAACACCTCTGCAGCCTCAGCTCAGATGGAGCGACGCGCTTACCGACTGTCCAGGTGAAGGGAAGCTGGTTCACCTGCTGCTGCTGCGGTGACAGGACCTTTTCAAAATAAAAGTCCAGAGATCCTGCAGGAAGGAAGTGCTTGATTTCGCAGTGCCTTCAGCAGACCACAGGGAGGGGGAGGTCTGCTGTGATCCTCGTGGATTTACTACCACCTCCATGTTCCTGTTGGTCATTGGGCCGACCTCCC
The DNA here is from genome assembly GCA_014656515.1 of Oryzias celebensis. NCBI lineage: Eukaryota > Metazoa > Chordata > Actinopteri > Beloniformes > Adrianichthyidae > Oryzias > Oryzias celebensis. The sequence continues at coordinate 55,291,987 of BNCR01000001.1, forward strand.
CCTTGTTACTGCAGAGCAGGATCCGGCCGGACTTCCTCCCACACCAAACCCCTCCGCATACATTCCCACTGTGTCATTTGTAATGTTTGTCCAGCTGACGAAAACCTCGAGTGACGTTTATAAGAGAATATTCTATATTTTATTTGTATTTAAAAGTAGATATTATGAAAAGACAAGCTAACGAGTGCTGTGATGTTTTCCAAAAGTACTTACGACTAGTCTGTTGTGTTGCAATGATGATTACAAAACGTTGATCAGATGCTGCGTGATCATGTTGTGTGTCAGTCTTGTGTGTACCAGCTTGTCACGATGGATTCTTAGAGGGAGGTTATTTTTCCATGATGATTCGTATGTTTGTGAGAGCCATGGAGGATCCTCTGGATGCCATGGTAACAAGGGAGACGGGGAGGTCGAGGGGAGGTGGGACGAGGGAGACAGGAAGTAGGCATGGCAGGCTGAGAGAGCAGATTCACTTGAAGACTTCCATCGGACGTCGGCCTGTTTCAGTTTTGATTTTTTAATTTAACTCAAACAGGCCAAAATGGGTGGAGCTTAGGCCACTGACTAGTACTAGCAATATTCTATGTAAGAGTAGGAATTGTGACACCAGAGGCGTGTTAACACATAACTCCTAAACATACGAGGCTTCTATTTAGCGACCCATGGATAGCATTTATTCTCAATATTTTAACATCTGTCGATTTGTGCTGGATGTTTTGTAAGATCTGCAAAACAAAAATGGTCTTTGTATTTATTACATGTATTTTTTTCTATTGTGAAAATTTAAGTACATTGTCTATTTTATATATTATAATAAATGTTGTACATATTGTACATAAGATGGTGTTGGGTTGGAGCTTGAATTTGAGGTAAAAACGTAATTTCTTTATAGATATGGATCACATGATTAGAATTAAAGAAAGCCTGGAGGGGGCTGAGATAAAGTTTTGTTCATCTTTTTATTTAGGAAAACAAAAAAACTCTGGAGTTATTTGGAGTTTGAAATATTCCACTTCATGAAGTTTCCTTAAAGATTCACTCTGTCTTTTGATCTGTTTTTAAAGCGTTCCCAGTGGCCTTTTAGTTCTCAGATTTAATTATAAGATCAAATTCTAATATTTCTAAACAAATCAGACAACAAGTACATTAAAATATTAAAAACAGACTAAAATATTTATTTCTTTTGACACTGAGCAGTTCATACAAAGTCTCACCTTCACAGCAGACTTCAAACGGACTTGACGGAACCAGCAGTGGAGCAGTAACTGGTGGAGCGTGGCGCTTAAAGCGCTACTCTGACTGAGCTTTGCTAAAAATAACAGGCGTCTAAAAATAGGTGTCAGCCTTGGGACAAAAGCAAACCCCAATCCTCAGAAACCAACAGGCTGCTTTCCTGATCAAAACAAAGCAGAGTCTAAATGAGGTGGATTTGCCCCCTAGTGTTCAGTCGGAGCAGAGAAAGTTGGCGTACGAGTTAGAGGCAACTCCGGGGTTGGGATTAAAAGCAGGACAATAATCTCTGCTTTCCAGAGACAAAAACAGAAAATAAAGTTTCTTTCACAAAAATGACAAACATATTTTATGACAAACGGATGAAAACAGCAAAAAACCTCCAACTCTGAGATGCAGGATCATCAGTTTACAGAGAAACACAAAAGTGACTGCAGATAAATGCAGAATAAACACCAAATGTTTTGTTTTAACATCATAAGAATAGAAATAAAAGTAATTAAAATCAGAAATATTGAGAATATTTCTTCCTTATGAAGCTCTATGCGATGAAGAATCAGAATGTGTTTAACACTGCATCAAGGTCTGCAGAATGTCGACTGAATGCAGCACACAAACTTTAATCCCCACCATTCAATGACGCCCCAATTACAGCAGCCTAATCCTGCCCTCGCCGCCGCGCTCTAGAGCACATTAAAGGAATAATCTATAAGCTGCTCGCTCTCCAATATCAATAACATGTTTGCTCTCTGCAGTTTATGACACAAAAAGTTTAGCGTATCAAAATATGTCAACGTTGAGGTAAAGGATTTCTGAAATAAGGCAGAGTCTGTCTTTGTGAACTTCCTCAGAGCTCCAGTGAGGACGCAATCACGGAAAGAGCCTCGTTCTGGATGAAGAACTGTCACCAGGAGACACGGTCCGAGAACAAACAATGACTCAGCTGAGAGAAAAAAACCAAGCCTCCATCCAACCAAAATGTCACTCATGATTCACGTGCCTGACTCACAAACTTTCCAAGTTCCAGAGCGGCATCGAGTTTCGCAGACAGAGATGTCGAAGTTTGAGCGGAAGCAGAAAGGAGCAGCTGGAGGCGGAAACGGTCCGTCTGACTGGTCTAGAACTCGTCATCTGAGCTAAGCAGGAGAGTCTTCTCTGTGTCGCTGCGGGTGCCGACCGCGCCGTGGCTACGAAAGATGGGTGGCGGCGCCCCGTGATCCAGCGTGGACTGCTGCGTGTACTGCTGGTACGCTGGGGAGAAGTTGTGGATGGCGTCCTGGACCATGTCGCCAGGGTTCATAGTCTCTTTTAAGCTGCTGGAGATGCTCTTCATTGGGGCGCAGCGGCCTGAAAGGGGAGGAGCCAGACAAGAGTCTAAGATGAGAGCAAGCAGAAGAGGGAACGTCAAGGAGAACATGAACATTGAGAGGAAACTTTGTGTTAGGAGAACAAAGGCAAATGACTGACAGCTGAGAGAGAAGAAGGGACAGAAAAGCAGCAGAGAACAGAGCATGAGGGATGGAGAGAGCGTCAGAACACAGAAGAAGAAAAAACAAGGAAAGAAAGAGGAGAGGACGAGACCAAGAAAGAGGGCGGAGACAGAACAGGGATGAGAGGTGCCATCAAAGCAGGACGTGAAAAATGGCTTAGCGGGTTAGCTGTCAGACCTACCAAACTCTCCGTAAGACGGAAGCGGTCCTTCGGGGCAGCAGAGGAGAAAAGACAGACATGATCCAAACAAACAGGAAGTGAGAGAATGAGGAGATCCAAAAGTGTTTGAGAAGAAGTGAAGGATGAGGAGGCGACAGAAACCATCGCCAAAAACCTGGAGAAAGTCTCCTCACCTCTGGAATCCAGACTTTTGTCCTTGTAGACAGTGTAGGTAAAGGCGTGCCGCAGAGCCAGCGCCGCAAAAAACATCTGGATGCAGATGATGAAGTTCTGGTAGCCGGCAGCAACCGTCCCCTCGCCGACAGACACGTCTGGTGAGTTAATCTGAGGGATGGCGCCGCACTTCTCCAGGATGGCCAGCAACAAGCCTGAACACAAGAGGTCAAAATTAGACGTGAAGGTCCTCCGCATCCACAAACGCCTCGGCGGGGAGCGGACGTACCCTGCCAGAAGGACAGGAAGATGACCGACTTGACCATGAAGAACTTGAGCACGGGTCTGTAGGGGCTGAGCAGCCCCCGTGTGGCGAAGTAGAAGAGGAACAGCGCGTACAGAGACAGGCTGACGGAGATGTTGTAGATGATGGTCACGTACAGGTAACCACTGGCAACACTGGAGACAGAGGTCATCGGAAAGTTAGAACTTCTAATCCCAAACCATCATTTTTATTCATAATCCAGACATTACAGGAAGGTGGGCAGAGTTAAGAAAGATCATCTGGTTTATTTAACCCAGATTTGGGTTCATCAAAAATTGTTAAACTGTTTGTATTTTCCAGCCAAACTTTGGAAGCCGCCGTCTCCCCAGAACTCACTTGAAATCTCCGTCTTTATATTTGCCGTAAGCCTGCAGGATGACGGTGATCATGGCCATCAGCGGTTTGACCACACAGAACTGCAGTGTGGCCTGTTTACAGAACCTCAGGAAGCCGATGGAGTAGGCGGTTCCTCTCAGGCAGCAGGTCCCGAACACGCAGCTGGACCTGCAAACCCCCACCAACCAGAGTTAATCCAGAAACATCTGCAGCAAACCATGAAGGGAAACCATGCTTCCACAGAAACAAACATACTCAATAGGTTTCCCGCGGATCTCGGCCATGATGGCGCTCTCTCCTCCCAGGTACTCGTAGCAAAGACTCAGGAAGTTGTAAATGACAAACGCTGTGGAGACACAGGAAGTTGGTTAGATCACATGACCTTCACATGTTCATCTCAGAAATACCAATAATTATCTTTGGTTTTGAGCGTAAAGTGAAGGGCTAATATCTGAATCTGTTCCCGAAACGAAACTGCACACAAATATTTGTGACTTCTGAGATCGCTAGTTTGAGATCTTAATAATTGTAGTTGAGTTTAGTAAAAATACACTTCAGGTAAAGTAATTAAGGTTTTAAAATGTAGGATAAGCTAGATTCTAAGTGTATAAACTATGAAACCGACACAATTTAATTTCTAATGAACTCCAGCTTCTCTGTCCTGGAAAACGACACAGGTTTTTAAAATTTTGGCTAAAAAACAAAATACTTCTAATTAAATGGTGACTGGGAACGCTTTGGAAATAGATCAAAATCGCACTGGGACTTGAAGGTCAGCCCTGCAGGTCACTGTGAGTTCCACTACAGAAAAGCGTCCATGTGTCCAAAGAGGTAAAGAAGGAACGATTTCTATGGTGCGTCTTCATACAAACACACAACATAGGATCATTTAAAACTAGATTGACAGAACGTTTTTATTTACAGAACCAGATGGAGCCATTTTCCGCTAAAATCCTCACATGCTTCATCATCTGGTCAGGGTTGATCTCCACAGATGCCCTGCAGCTGAGCAAACACCTCTGATCACCTGGAGCTCTGAGCAGAGGATCATCTCTCCTCTGTGCTGCTTCAGGGAGAGAAAGAGGACGACTAACGGCTCCAGAAAAACACAACAAGGCTAATCCTGTCAGCCCCTGAGGAACTCTTCTGTTTGTGCGTTTGTGCGTGTGCTGCTGCACAGGCTGCAGGTGCATGAGGATATAAAGCAGAAAGGTTAAGGAGTGACCTTCTCTGCTGCTGAGATATTAAACTCTCCTCTTTGTTCTTTAATTCAGTGTAACTCTGCCATCTAACAAACACCTGACAGACAAAGTTAAGGTAAAACAGCAGAAATGTCCTTATTTTTTCTACGGTTTGCAAAAGTGAGAGCCCCAAGGTTCGCAATAAGAACCAGCTGATCTGCTCTCTCTGCTGTTTACCGCTCTGCTCTCCCAGAGGACGCCTGCCCGCAGCGCCGGTTGCCACGGCGACGCAGTAAAGACAATGAAGATGGGAACTTTACTGCAAGTTGGGTTGAGAGGAACTTACAGTCTGATTAGACTGTTTGATGAGGAAAGATTTGTGAGCACGGTTGCCATGCAACAGGTTGAAGAGGACAAAGATCTGGGGGTGGGCGAGTTTAGTAAGAAGACAGGGGCAGGACAGGAGGAGGGAGAAGGATGGACACAAGTATGGAGGGAAAAAACCTGCAGAAGACTTTCTATATGAAGAAATGAGGAGGAGGTTTGAAATGACAATAAAGACCACTGGCTGCTGGAAGCAGAACCATAAAGAGACCGGTCCAAACATGAGACAGCACCACCTCACCGACAGAACGTGACGCAAACTCTGAGACGTTTCTATCTTTATCTAACAAGTGAACAGAGCTCTGATAAATCCAGGTTACCTCCGATAAATTCCAATGAACAGAAACCATATTTAGCTCTTTCTTGGCTCTAGAGTTACCGGTAAATAGAAATGTGAAATTATCCAACTTTATTTTCTAAAAAGATTTCATTTACATATTAAATCAACCCACGGATATCTGTCCTATATCTGTTGATGAAGTGAAATCATATGACTTTATTCCTTTATTTCTTCTCATCTGATCAAAAAAACTAGGGATGCTCTCATCAGGTTTTTTTTGCCCCAATCAGATCCGAATCTGCTGATACCGAGCCCCGATCAGATACTTTTTTTTTTTATAAGAGAACAAATTTATTTTTAAAAAATCCAGGTTTTCCCCAATTTGTCTTTTATTAACCTTCTTTTATCAATAAACACTTTGTAGTGGTTCAAGTAAAATCAAGTAAAAATAGTGCAACTATTAACTAGAAAAATAATCAACTCTTAACAAGTAATAATAGGTGATAATTAGTCATTTGAGAAAGTTTTGGTGACTTTAGCTTTAGGATCTTTGATCAATTCTGATCCATATTTAGATGAAAATTTTTCCTATTAAAAATTACTTTCTTCCAAAATCGTTGCAGTAGCGTAAATATGATAATAAGTATTCATAACTCATATCAATGTAAACATTTAGTAGTTCTGGTTGTTATTCAGAAGTTTTTAAAAATCACTTTTTCTTGAAGCTTTGCAGACGGGCCCTTGGTAGCCGTCTCTCCATTTAGTTCTCATTAAAAAGAAACTGAAACCAGATCTTTCTTCTTTTTTAATGACTTTGTTTTGTCAGTTTTAAATGTTTATTAAAATAATTGTTGAACCTGGAAGTCTGAATCTGTGAATTTCTTGCTACCTTTTACAACAATAAAATGTCGTGATTTGTTCATGACATACAGATTTAAACTTAAGCTAAGATAAGCATGAAATATATAGCACTGACCATAAAAAAATAGATATCTAATCCCTGATTGGGAGATAACATCAAGTGATTATAATCAAGTGTGAAACTATATGTTTGGTCTTAATTTTAGGGACATCCCTAAAAAACGTCTCAAACTAATGAGTAGAAACGCATCCTGACCTTCATAGCAGTCCCTGATGGTGTCAAAGTACACATAGTACTGGTCATTAGTGAAGAAGAGGAGGCTGAGCCAGGAATCAAAGGCGTAGATCGGAACAATGAAGAGGATCCGAACAATGTGGCGCTGTTCCCTGGGCGAGCTGTAGAAACGCAGGTGCATGTAGATCTAGAACAAACACAAAAGACTTTTAAATACCGAAACGAGAGAAAAATAAAAGCATTTTCTTAGGAATTCATGTAGGAATGGGTTAAATTAAAAAAAAAAAAACAAAAAAACAAACAGAATGAAAATGTGTTGTTTTTTTTGTTTAAACTATCAGTAATTTTTTTGCTGCCTTTGTGTTCATATTCTGCTTTACAAACAGAGATGTTGCCTGGCAACCTGTGGTCTCCGCATGTATCACAGGTGGAGCACCGACGTTTTATTAAAAAATGTGAAAGATTTAAAAATAAAATCTAAACTTAGAATTACCTGGTGACAGGTGAGGATGAGCGCGGTCCAGACAAAGAAGCCGGACACAGCCTGCGCAGCGGGGGTCATCAGGAAGATGGGCTGATCCTGACCCAGTAGAGGGGCCTCAGGAAGCCAGGATATGTTGGGCCCCATCGGGACGGTGGACGGTTGGGGAGCTTGGACCAGGGAAAGGTCTCCTCCCAGCCTCTCTGAGAGCGGCACGTCTCGCCTCTGTGGCCTTATCATCTGGACGGGACATGGAGAAGATCAAATGTTTCCACAGAAACTGGAGGTGTGGATCACACGCTCTGACTTATCAAAGTGACACGTTGTCTGATACGGGAGGTCAGAACAGGACGACGCTAGAGGTCAACACCTCCCCATGCCTGAAGCATCACTGTTTAAACACTCATATCTGATATAGATTTTTTTGGGTTTCTGTTTGGTCCAGAATACCATTTGACCAACGTCACACGACGAGTCCTAACATTTCTCCACGGTCTAAAAATTACATCATACGGTAAATACACCCTACCCTCATCATCATCGATTCCACTTCACAAAAACAAATATCTATGTGGAAAGCTGCAGATATTATGACAAAGAAATGGCTCATCAACATCATTTTATGTTAAAACTCTGATTTATTGAGGCTTTTTTTTTTATTTTTACTTGGAGGTAATTGGAGAACAACTCACACAAGCAGCAGGTCATTGTTTGTGAATGGGCATGTTAATGGGATGTTTTATCACAGAGTTAACATATTTTAGATAAATATTGGTAAATAAAGTTAAGTAAAAGCCAACCAAACTGACATTATTAGTTTGTCTTGGTGGGCTGTTGAGTAATAACTTTTGTGTTTCTATATTTGGACCTAAACTAAGGACTTTCCTGCACGTTTGTGCTGGCCATTTGCTTTAAACTGGGGTGTGGGGTGTGTGTGGTGTAACTCCACAAATCCACATTCAAACCAGGAGGGGGGGGTTGAATGCATTGGCACCCAGCATATAATACCACAGTCAGTGACCTGATGGAGGCTAAAGGACATCTGTGCGTTTCAATTGGAAGGCAAAAAGGTCAATGTGTGCAAACTGGTGTGCACAAACAACATGGCCTCATATTTTATAGAGGCTGGGGGGTTTAGGAAAAACGCAGCAGATGGAGGGGGCACCAGGGAGCAGAGGGGGTGGTGGTCCAGGGTTCTCAATCACTATTAGATCAAACTGGGCCCTTTTATTTTGAAAAAACTTTAATTTACAGAAGTCCTCTGTGGAGACAAAAGGTTCACTACATTATAACTACAAACGTGTTGGATAAAATCATGTTAACTGAAATGGTTAAAACAATAATCCTCTATTATTAGGCAATACTTGAAAACACAAAAATAAACATTTTATTTTACACGTTGTGCTTTCTAAATCTTATTTGTACAGTTTTAAACATATTTGAGTTAAATCGGTAAAACATCAGATAAGTTTAAAGAGCTTTTAGGTACTTACCTGTGGAGATGAACTTTTTTTTAAAAAGAAATGCCCTCGATTGATGTATGTTTTTGCTCTGAAATAAGCGAGAATCGGCCTCAGAAACCTCAACCGTTCACCGTTGCTCCCAGCACTTCCATGTCTGCTCCCCGCGCGCTCCCGCTAAACTTTACCCTGTTCCAGTCAGGTTCCGGTGCACGACTTCCAACCGTTTACTGCTCCCGTCGGTGTATTTTTAGATAACAGTTCGGGGTTTGGTGGAGTTAAATCGGTCACTTCTCGCACTCTGCAGCTCCGCTGGAAAACCAATTCCTGTCGGATTAAAGGCAGATCAAAGTAACCACGCCCACTCTGCATGGGCCAGCAGATGTCAGCCAATCACGCCTTGATATCCATTGTGGACTAAAAAGGGGAGGGTTTATGGGCCTTACAAGTGAGTTTGCGCAGTTTTATTCTAAGAGGGTGCGTGACGTGTAGGTAGGTATACGTATGAAACCCACATGAAACCAGACCCACACAGTCCGTGACGGATGTTTGTATTCACCACTTCCGGTCCACAACCTCCTGCCCTAGTTTATGTAAGGAAGCCGGGAAGTTTACTTTGTAACTCATACAAAAATGTCGTTCAAAATTTCCAACTTTAAAAAAAAAAAAAAAAAAAAAAAAAAAAAAAGACAAGAAACAAAACAAACAAACAAAACCGTTATAAGCCAATGAAATACACTAAAGTGCATATTTTACTGAATAAATGTATAATTCATTGTTTTAAACCATTTTAATAGCTTTTCAAATAGTGAAATATCTTTGCAACCATTCATTTGTATAAACTTGATTATATTTTACTGTCATAGTTTGAGTTTTTATAGTTTTTTCATCTACGCATGTCAATTTACAAGACCCAAATGTAGCTTATTTTATACACACTATGTTCAAAATATAGTCACCCCCCTTTTTTGTAAATATGATATTTTTTTGTCAAAAGATCAATTTAATTTAGTCTTTTTATTTGTGCACAGTAGTGTGGAAGAAGACAAAATAATATATTCACAGAATTTTACTTTAAAAGAAATTAGATTTGTTCCACAAAATAATAAACCTATAGATGTGTTTTAATTGTTTTTTTGTCTGAATTTGATCACACTGAATAGTAAATATATTGCAGTTGAAAACAAATTTTTGGCAAAATTCAACATCAAGCAAACAGTTTTTAATTAAATGGATTTTTAGTCACAAAGACCACAATCAGAAATCTGAGTAGGATGTGTATATCTTTATTGAACTAGAAAATATACACAAAAATCATGATAATAAAGTGGACTCATGGTGGAGAAATGTACAGAACCTCAGTTATTTTCATCAGTCCTCATCCTGAACAGGAACCTCTGTGTCATTGCCTGCCAGAGTGAAAACCTGAACGCACTCGGCTGACTCTAAAGGTCCATCGCCTCTTTGAAGTTTAAAGGTCCAGCTCCATCTGAAATGAATACCTCATATTCTGATGAAGTATATCTACACATTTACACCTCATTAAAAAACAACATTAAATGACACCTTTCCTAATGGTTTTTCTCTGGTCTTTTACTATAATTAACTCTTGTTTCTCTGCTTTTTCCACTTTTGCTCATATCTCCTCATTTTTCTTTCTTCAAACTCTTTTTACAATGAAGCTGAAGGTTGAATGAATGCTTTGGATAAGAACACAGACATGACAAAAAGAGGATCTTCAACTTGTTGACATTCAGCTGGTCGCTCTGGTCCTCTGTTTCAGCCGCAGCTTTTTCCTTTCAACATTTAATCCTAATATAATAAATAACAATGGAGGCAAAAGATGAAGGTTTTTTTCAATTATCAACCACAGAATCATTGATATGAAGTCTTTTTTCTGGACTTTAATTTTCTACACTTTGTTTTTTGCAGGAGGAGCCACTGACAGATGTTCTATCTTCGGTCTTGAGGCACATAACGCTGCCTCTTCCTCCTTCTCCTCCTCCTCTTCTTTGTTGTTTTAATCATCCAAAACCGCTGTGATGACCCTCAGCTGTAGAAGCACCAGAACACATTCAGTTAGCAGTAGTAGCTTTTCCATGAGTATTTTTACAGAAAAAAAGCTGTACTCTTGCTTAAAGACAATGAAATTTGTGTCATGGAGGACATATATAAAAGCTGTAAGATTAAAACTGCTCTTCTGAGTATTTCTTTGTTCAAATCACGTTGGATCAGGAGCAGATGAAAACCTGCGGTTTGAAAAACCACAACATAACACAGACCTTTAGATTTAATTAGTTTTCCGCTAAAATCCTGCATAATCATAACTAAAAGAACACTGGAAACGCTTTTACAATAGAAAAAATGTAGTTGAGTGAGACTTTAAGATAAACTAAATTAGATTGGCTCAGATTTCAAAATAAAAACATTTTATTTTGAAAAGACTTTTAATAACAAATGTGGACTAAATGTAGATCTTTGTTTCTAGTTTAAAGCTTTTGTTGCAGTCATTAGTCTAAAAATCTTTGAAATTTGACACATAAAAAGGGTCATAACTGTTCTCCTTTAAATGTATTTTAATGATATCAAAGAAACAGTTAAAACAGCAAAAGCTTAATTTTAGCCTCAGCGAAGCTAAGGAGAAAACAGCTGGATAGTGCAAAAAATAGAGTATGTGTGTGTCTGAGCATGTGTGTGTATCTGTTTGTGTCCATACCTGCTGCCAGTGAGAAGAACCTCACTTTGCCAAATGTTCAAACGGCACACTGACCTGCACGTGGAGGGAAAACAGAAGACAAAACAAGTTCAATTATCCAAAGTTTAACTTCAAACTTCATTTCTGTAATCAAATATTTTTACAGAGGAGATTTCAAATAATCAAAGTAAATAGATTTTGGGAGAAAAAAAGTTTCTTTTTGGTTTAAAAAAAGCAAAATGTGAGCAGTAACAGTCTCTACAACAAAAGCAGAAATTTTAATGTTTTGTGGGAGTTTTTATCAAGAGTGGGTTAATAAACATTGGAAATGTAAACCTTTAAGACACTTCACCTTTTCAAACTCACAATGGAGATCTATCTATTGGCTCAACACTAAGTTTAAGCTTTTTAGTGATCATCGACTGTATTTGAGAACTGGAATGAGTGATTCCCCTGGCACTGACAAAGAGTTCCAAAGTAACTCAAAGAAGCCCATAGACTTCTATTGGTCCGTCATTCTATTGGTCAGAAAAACAATGCTTGACCTGATACAGTTTTTTTTAACATGTTCTTGATAATTATCATTTTTTCATTATATTATTTCTGCAGTTACTTATTCAAGTTATAAATGGACCAATCAGATTTCTTGATAAAAGTGGGCAGGGCCCCCACGTCCAACGCTCAAACCGTTTGATTGACAGATTTGGTGTAGCCCCCTTTGACGTGGTAGGGGTGTGGCGCTACAACAAGCTCACTCCTGATTGATGAGAGTGGTTGCTATAGGAACGCTGACTCAGATCAACCAATCACTACTTACTAATGATATCTGGCTCCAACATGGTGGTGTCCAAAAAATAGCAACTGAATGGACTTTGTTTATTTGGAGATGAAAGTGATCAATTTTCTACGGATGACGTCACTCTCGGTCACTCCAGTTCTCAGATCCAGTCAATGATAGAAACTTTCACTTGATTATCTTTTTTTTTTTTTTTTTTTTTTTTAAAGGAAGCATAAATAATGTATTCTTCTAAGAACAATCTGGCAGAGCGGCTCAAGTTCTCATCTTTGGAGAACAATTTTACTCTTGAAACTGAGAAATATGTGCAGACGTGGACATGAAGGCTGATGTTTGGGATTGGCCAGCTTTTGTGCCACATTTGTAATGCGGTGCTCTGCTCTGTTTTTAGCGCAGAAGAGAAAACATTTCTCCAGAGTAAAAACTGTTTTGATTGCCCATGTTTAGAATGATCTGAACTTTTTAATGTTTGATTGGGTTAAATAAACATTTACATTTTCAGAAAACTTTATAAGTTTAATCATTTTAAACCTCAGAACTGATGCATTTTTGGTCTTTAAATGAATCCAAAATTTTATCAACCAGGTTTTTAGGTAAATTAAAACAACTGTCAATTTTTATTGACCACATGTGGCCAGTGTAAAAATCTGAACATAAATATGGGCAGAAAATCCAACAAAAATCCAGAACCTCATTGTTCGGGAATAAATCGATACTTATCTAGGATGGTTTCATTTTAATGCGTTCATTTAGAAAATGACAGTAAACTCTGATTTGATTTCATTCATAAGAAATAAAAGCCTGTTTTGTATTTTTGATTTTACTTTTGAATATCTATTGTTTAAAAAACTGTTGGCCTTTATCACATCAGATCTTTTGTGCAACAATTTAAAGTAAATCTGTATTGTGGTTCCAGATTTATTATTCCTGCTTAAGTCAGCATCAAGTAGAAGTGGAAGGTAATCCATCCAAAGTGAAAAACAATAGAAATGTTAAAAACTTCTACCTGTGATGCGGTGATGCGCGATTGGTCAAGGCGTGCGGTGAGGTCAGAGGAGGAGACGTTGGCGGGGGCGCCGCGGTGAAGCCTCATGGCCACTTTTCTCTCACGCTCGGCTCGCTCGGCTCGGCCCGCCTGAGGGGAGCGGTTTCCTGCACGTGCACACACACACACACACACATCAGTCAAAGCCGGCTCTGCCGCGGTTGCGAAGCATCCAACTCCCGCCAACCTGACCTGACTGCTGGACCCCCCGCGTGCTGGATGGAGCAGCGTCTGGCTCGTTCCGAACTCTGTTGGCCACATTTGGGGTTGGACCTGGGGGCTGGGCTCGACCTCCTCTCTGGCCTCCTCCTGCTCGTTCCTCTCCATCTTTGCCCTCTTTCCTCTCCTTCTCGCCCTCCTCCGAGGTCCGGCTGGCCCCCTGAGGCCCAGCAACAGAAAACAGGTGAGAACATCTGCAGAGAACCAGTCTAAAGGATTTCCACCGCCGGTGGGACACCCACAAACTTCAGCATGTTCCAGTCGAAGACATAGTCGTAGGAGAAGCCCTGTCTGTGGAAGAGGTTCCTGAAGAGCCGCCTCAGGTAGGAGTAGTCAGGTTTGTCGTCGAACCGCAGCGAGCGGCAAAAGTTCAGGTAGGTGGAGAACTCAGCTGGGAGTCACAGAAGAGGCTCAAACACGGATTTGAACACATTTCCTGGAATTCCCAGCAGGTTTTTTACTCACAGGGGTAGCCTTTGCAGAGCACTTCAATGGGGGTGGACATCTTCTTCTCGCTGATGCGCTCATACTTCTGCCCCTTGGTGACGGCCTTCAGCCCCTGCCAGGGCAGGGAGCCCAGGTTGAAGTACATGAGAACATAACCCAGAGATTCCAGGTCGTCCCGTCTGGACTGCTCTGTGGCGACAAGGTGGAGAAAGGTGGAGGTTTTAGGGAGTGGAGAAGAACAGAGAGAACAGAAGGAGGGCGGTTTTACCGATGCCCAGATGGGTGTTGATGGAGGCATAGCGGGCCGTGCCGGTGAGGTTCTTGTTCTCACGGTAGGGGATGTGCTGGTGCGTTCGAGCATCGCGGTACTTCTTGGCCAAGCCAAAGTCAATGATGTAGACCAGGTTGCCCTTCTTTCCCAGGCCCATCAGGAAGTTGTCGGGCTTCACGTCTCTGTGGATGAAGTTCTTGGAGTGGATGTACTCAATCCTGCTGATCTGAAGGGCAGAAGAGACAAAGTTCATGTTGATAGTGAGATTGTTCATGGAAAAGTCCAGAAAAAGATACTTCTCTTTGTTTGCTGCTGAACTTCTGCTTTTATTTAGAATTTTTGCTTCAGCAGCTCATCCTCAGGTGAAACTTAATTTTTGTTTTAGCTTTTTGATCAAATCAGGGAATTAGTTAAACAAGACCAGCTTCATTGTTGGCCTTTATTTTTAGAAATAAAAAAATTCTGCAAGAAAAACAAATCAACAGATTAATAATAAATAATAGATCCTGTCATTTTTCTGAACCAAAAAACTCTTTCTAGAAAACAATTTAAAGTAATTAAAGAATTTGTCTTTACTAACTTCTTGATGATGACACAAAAACACTGAATTAAATCAACAATTATTTTATGAAAAACCAGAATAGTTTCAGAAAAAAATATGTGTTTTCTTCTGAGTTTCAACCTCGTTTTTAACCAACTTCAGCTAAAGAAGCCTCTCGGAGATCCTCCATAAACGCTGAAGCTTCAGAATACTTTAATGCTCAAATCTAATCACAGTGTGGTTTAGACAATAATGAAAATGAAGCACAGCGGTCAGCAGTTCTGCTTTCAGACAGGACCGACCTCTGTCGCTTTGAAAGAAAGCAAAGTGGAGGAGAGAAAACAGGAGAAGATGGAGTGATTCGAGAAAAAAAAAGTGGCAACTGCAGCCAGGAGAGAACAGGATGATCAAAGCGTGACTGAAGAGGCCATTAAAGGGATTAAAAAGCCTCATAAAAGATGAAACTCTGTGTCTGTGCCAGGAATGTAACGACAAACTGTCTAAAATCGGAGCATCTTCAGCGTAAATCTGTCAAACCTCTCAGCATCATGTTCACACAATCATAGAAACATAGAAAGATGCTCTTTCACACAGCTGTAACTGACATTTTCTTCTTACTCCCGAGGTATTGACATCCAAAAATGAGTGTAATCAAAACATCTACACGGCCCTGCCCTTGCTGCCCCCCCTTTGACGTGCACTCACTGTATCCCATCCACTCTGGGGATAAATTCATGAAAAAAAACAAAGTTTTTTCAAAATGGTGACTTTTTTGAAGGTTTTATCTCCATAGCAACCATTGTATTTGTTGGTCACCTAGGGGTGACGAAGAGGATTATGCAATTTTTAGAAGAATCCACAAAGGTAATTTTTTTGATTTCCTTAGCAATTAAGCTTTTTTATATCAACCACGCCCACATTGCTAGTAAAGTCATTGTGCGTCATATCGTTTCATTCAGCTTGAGCCAACGATTCATGTATAAAATCTTCCCAATATTCTGGTACAAAATGTGTGAGGAACAGAGAAATTTAACTTTTGCGAGCTTGCCACGCTAACACTGTACAAAATCCAGAACTGCTAAACCTGACGTTTTTCTCCAAGTAGCTTCCCAGTGAAGCTGGAGGAGTTAGGAGGGACAAATCTAAATCCTTTGGAGGAGTTTCAATTTGTAGAAGGAACTAGACATGTCTGTTTTTTTTTTAGCTCAAAATGGCTACCTCTTCCAAAGGTTAAAAAAATAATAATTTTAAAGTCAACAAAATTTTGGTTGTGGTTGTAGACTCAACCTGGTGGGGTGTGTCTGTAAAATTGTGTGAAGATCACAAAAAAAGGGTTTCTTTCTCCATTGTTGGAAAATGGGAAAATTGTCAGATTTCACACTTTGCCAAAACATGGCTGCCAAGCCATAGATCCTGTGGGCATCTCATAATAATTTCAAAAGTTTCTTTGAATATCCCCAACATGTGTGTTTTGGTTTAATTATATGATTTTGAAAAACGTTTTTTGAGCCTCATAAAAGATTTTGGCCCCATTCATTTTTTTGACGCTTTCTCCCGCTGTGATGTCATCATTTTCACTGAGTACTGGGTGTGTACAAATTTTGGTGAGTATGGCGAGGGTCAAAATTTTTACCCAAAGGTGCAGAAAGAAAGAGGAATTGCAAAATCAATCTGCTCCTTAAGTTCATGACTGCTGATGGACAGAATAAAAGTTCCCAAAAAATTCCTGCGGAAAACGTCCCAAATGAAGTCCTGGCTGTGGGAGGAACTGTCTCACCATCTGGTCGGCCAGCAGCAGGACTGTTTTCAGGCTGAACTTGCGGGAGCAGAAGTTGAACAGATCCTCCAGACTGGGACCCAGCAGCTCCATCACCATCACATTGTAGTCGCCCTCCGCCCCGCACCATTTGATGGACGGGATTCCCACTTTCAGGAGGAGACAGCACAAAAATGCAGGAGTTTGAATGCATGGGACTTGTGCTTTTAGATGTTGGACAAAAACATAAACTTTAACTTCTACAGTACAATCACAGTAAATCTAACCATAAAATGAATTAAGAAAAATGATTAAAAACAAACAGACAGCACTGATGACCCCTTCTGTTTCTACAGGATTTAAGGTGGTATTTGAGCTGCATCAGACTACCATTAAAGCGGAATTTTGGATCACATGTTTTTTAACAGAATCTCACAGCAAACTGGACTTTAATTTTAAAAGGAACCAAGAGGAACTTGATAAACCACAGAGACAGGAAAATCACCGAACTTCCTGTATGGGGTAAGATAACCGTCAATAAAAAGTTAATGGAGACAAAGTTATGCACAAATTAATACTTTATTTTAACTTTTCAACAACTTTGTAAAAAAAATATGGACACAATACTTACAATTACATTAGACATATGTGTTTTGAAAAATATTTGTTTTAGTTTTAACTACGACTTTTCTTTGTTTTGAATGCAACATTTTTTCTGTTAACAAACTGTCAAAAATATGTCGCAGGGTCACGGGCATACACATCGAGTCCCGAAACATCGATTGTTCAAATTGCGTATCCGTGTTAAAGTATATTAATTATACTAAAATATAACTGAACTTTCTAGAATGTTATTGATCCCACAATGGGAAAAGTATCTTGTTACCATAGCTCTGATGAAAATGGAATAAAATGGATCACATTACAGTGTTCTCCGGCCGCATTTTGTAGTTGCCAAGCAACAGCAGCTGATTGTGTAAAACAGAGAATAGTTTCAGACTCAGAAGTGGTGGAAACAGCCCTAAAAGGGTTAACAGACATACCACTCCACTACTTAAGTGTAAAAAGGTCCATGTCTGACAAAAGTGGTTGATCATAGAAGGATAACGAAACAAAAACAGCTAAGCTAACTCAAAGCTAACTTGCTGCCGACTGATGCGGCAGTAAAAAAAATTTCAGTTAGACTAGAATACCAGTAGCCTGTCCCAGCTACTGTTAGGCTAAGGCGAGGAACATCTGGACAGGTCCAGGGGCTGGAGCGTGCTCGCCCACCACGCCTGTCTCAGAAATAAATTGGTGGGGATCCCACATCCGTGCAGCCACTGGCCGGCGGGCAGAATGGCAGCAGCAGAGAAACGGGGATCCCTCCACTGCCTGCTTGGGCGTTTTTATTTTCTTTCATCATTCTTTTAGTAACGTCTCTTTTTTTGACAAACATGGACATTTTACACCTAACATGAGAGATATCTGATGCTCTTTTTTCCCCTACTACTTCCAGGTTCCATGCATTATTTATACAATCAGCTGTTGTCGCCTTTCAACAAAAAAAAAATGCGGCAAGACATGGCTGTTAATATCTTTTTTTCATTCAGCAGAACTATTAGTATTGTGGTATCAATAATTTGTAGTTTATTAAATTAGCCTCAATGTACACGCCTACTCAGTTGAATCAATGTTTCTGGACTCGATGTATATGCTTGTGATCCATGATGTACGTTTGTCAGTTTGTTAACAAGAGAAATCGTATTCAAAACAGACATGAAAAAACGGAAAACTAAATTTCATGTTCAAAACGTTTTTGCAAAGCACGAATTAATACTCTTGCACAACTTTGTCTTCATGAATGCGTTTCTTATCGACAGTTATTTTACCCCATTTCCTGCCCTCAAATGTCAATTTTTCATTTTTGCTTCTCAGAAACCAATGTCGTCATGATGTTGACAAACATTAATATGACAATTTCAGGAGAATTGGGGTTTTTGAAGATTATTTTAAAAGTCACGAGAGAAAAGCACAGCAACAAAAATCAAAAGAAAACCTAGAAGCTGCAAAAATTGTGCAGAGACTCATCAGAGCATTAAAAGTTCAGGAAATAAACAATCTGGTTTCAAATATTTTTCAGACAATTGTAGTTGAAATTAAAATCCAGAACTGTGGAATAAAGGAGATTTTGGGTTGTTGTGTTCAACTCTACGACAGCAGCAGAAGAAGAAAAGGTCTTACCCACCAGAATTTTTCATTTCAACAAATATTTCTGCAACAGTGTCTCGTGAAAAACCTCAAAAACTACCTTAAACTACCTTGAAATCTTGGACTATTTCTTCAACCCAACTCTTGAGTTATTTTGGAGCTTATTTTTTGGGTCACAGTGGTTTCATTTTAACCCGATTTGTGTTTTCTTTTCCCTGGGTTTTCTATCTGAGTTAAAAAATAACCCAGTACATTTTTAACCATGGACTTTGGTTGATGAAGACCCACTCCAATGAAAATTGTGTTTTGGTGTTTTTAACATTTTTCTCACGATGGAGGCCATGGATGAAATAATATAAGATTAAAACTGCATTTCTGAGTATTAATTTATTCAATTCTTTTTGCTACACTAATGTTAGCTTGGGCTTGTGAGGGGCTGTAAGCTAGAGGGAGATGATTTAAGGAAAGGGCTGTTGAAATTTTAGCCGAAGAAATGAATGAAAACTGAAATGTCATCAAATTAAAAAATAATCTAACAAACTCTTCTTGGGATAAAGTTCCAGAAATTAACACAAACCCACTCTGATTATGTTTGATCTAATTTCAAAATGTTCCTAACATTCCTAATTATGATTATGTTGTTTTTAGCCCAAATAAAGAAAAAACTTGGTGGTTTTCTTGGAAAAAGTTTCTGTAGAACGGCAAGAGTTCAATGGAAATTCACCTGAGTGGGCCACTCCGCCCCCTTCCCATCATCCATCTTTCTACAAGCTCCCCCACTAGCTTACAACACCTCACACCCAACCTATCATTACCAGTACAACAAAAATTTAGAGCAATACCAGAGCTATCAACAACAAAAATGTCGTTTTCAGCAGAGTAGGTCTTTATGAAAGTAAAAAGACCCTTTTTCAAGAAAAATTATCTTAAAAAAAACTTTGCTGTTGAAAAAAATGTTTTCAGCAGCAAAATAATCTTAATTTAAGACAACAAAAAAGAATATATAACAAAATTAAAAAATAAAATTATTATATGAACAAACAAATAAATAAATAATCAAAATTTTAAGAAATATTTCGTTTGTTTTTGCATTTTAAAAAACAAAATAAATCACATGACAGAAGGAAAACTCAGGATAAACAACAGATATCCATGAACAATCTTATCTAAATGGTGGATCTCTGGATGATCCTGAACAGGAACCTCTGAGCTCTTCGGCAGCTGATGCATCCTTCACATTTCCCGCCCTCATCCCAGATTCCCCCTCCTGAGTCTCACCTCCACCTTGCATCATCTTGTAGAACTTGCTCTCTATGTGGAGCTGTGGGTGTTTGGTTTTCACACATTCCAGTTTGATGGCGACCTCTTCTCCTGTAGCGATGTTTGACCCTGCAAGAGGGGGCAAATCAAAACGGAGCCCAAAACAAATCAACAAACAAAAACAACACAATCCCACCAAGATAGATGTCCCCAAAGGATCCGCTCCCAATCTTCCTCCCGAGGCGATACTTGTTCCCCAAGCGCAGCTCCATGGCAGCTCCAGACTCACTAAAGGGTTAAAGCACAGATCAATCAGTGGGGATCAATGGAGTGATCGGACGCTGCGGAGCCAAAGCTGCAGTTTAACCTCCAAGAGCTGCTGTGTCATGAGAGAACGGAGGAGTGGAAGGAGGCGAGGTGGAGTTGGAAGTGAGGAGGAGAATGATGCTCACTTCCATGAGTCCTTCATGAACCCAGGGAGCAGCCTTCATCCTCCGGGATGCCGAGCTCTGATGAAGATGAGGAGAAGGTGAGAGCAGAGGAGAACAGAGGGGGGAGTTGTGTAACGTGATTTATTCACAGCTGCAGAAGGGGGGGGGGCTGGATCAGCATCTCCTCTTTCCAAAGCACTTCAAAGGAGTCTGTGTACAGCTCATTTGCATAAACTCGTGTTTCTGGTCAAAATGAGTCACGTGGGCCTCCTCCCGGACTTCCCAGACGTTGGTTCCACCAGGAGCCGCCATCACGTCTTTCTGAAGTTCTGCCTGCGTCCTCACATGCGGGGTGATCTCCTCCATATGACAAGCGAAAGGTAATGGGTACCAGGAAACCTGAACGCTTTCTTTACGCGGCTTTTCCTGGCGACTTCTGATACCTTTTGCTTGCCATATCTCCAGTCTGCAGCAGCTGAGCTCCGTCTGCTGCAGCGGAATGATGCGCGCGCCTCAGGCAGCAGAGGAAGCGCGCGAGACGGTCAGGAAACCAGGCAGGTCAGCGGCCGCGCCCCTCCACATAGAGCCCCCCACATCACCTGCCCCGCTTGGGCTCACGCGACACCTCAACCCCCCCCACACCCCCGCAACCACAGCCCCTCCTCACCGGCGCTCGCGCCGTTCCTCACACAGGACAGCGGACAGCCACGCGCCCGCGCGGCTCCATCACCTCCGAGAGCGGGGACCAGAATCCTGAGCGGCCGAAGGCTGCGATCCGCGCTCGTGCGTTTGTTTTCCTCCCGCGTGCAGCCTGTCCCCCCTCCCCCCGTTTACCCCATTGACAGTATCAATGATGTCATCCACAGGCTCGCGAAGATGCCCGGATTGTCTTAAAGCCGCCTCTCTGCTGCTGGTTTGTGGGGGCGCGTGACGGAGCTCACCCCCACCCCACCACAGCCATGGACCCAAACCGTCCTTCTGTGGTTCTGGTCCAATAATTGTGTTTTCCATTGGTAATAAAGAACAATAAAAGTGATCTAATATGTACAACCTGATGTATGACCCGAGCAATGATGTAAATGGTCAAGATTGAGTTTTCTGAGAATAACACATAAAAAAATAGTAAGGACACAATAACAAACGAACAAAAAAAAAAAAAACGGAATAAATAAGTAAAACAAGATACCCAGGTATAAAACAACACTAATAAAGGGAAAAAATTCCAGGAAGAGATTTTGAAATATTAAAAATATTATTTCTCCCTTTCAACAAGTTGTACTTCATGGTGGAAAAAATAATCAAGATTTTATATGAAAATCAAGGACCCTTCAAGGATTTCTAGCACCTGAGCTCTGCAGAAACACAACTTGACCTTTTAACTGACATTTGTTCTGTCTGACCATGCATTGAAGTTTTTCAAATGCATGTTTCAAATTCAGAAACATGGGACAGGAAAAACCCGGTGGTGAACAGAATGAGGATTTACTTATTTAACTTTCTAACAGTTCTTTGGATCTTCCTGTGATTTTAAAGTGATGCTACATTTTTCAAAGTAATATCCAAGTTATGCTGCTTTCAGTGGGGGAAAATATACCTCAGAAAAAACATTGCCATTTCATTAAACATCTTTTTTTTTTTGTTTGCTATAAAAGACAGTTTTAGCAGAATTACAGTGGATACCACGTCATTTTAGGAATTAGAGCTCTTATTTTGAAAGTTCTACATGGATTCCACAAACCTTTTTGTGCTCTCAGATCCTCAGGTTTAATTGGTTTTTCCCTCAGAGATTTTTTTTAAACTGAAGGGGATGGAGAGGTCCCAGTGATGGTACCTAAACTGGAATGATGTTTGTTCCTACGCTACATGAACTCACCTGGTGCTTTTAAAACACCTGGAAATCTTTTTCTTTTCGCATTTTTTTCCCCGATAGCCTGATTTAGTCATTTTTTCTCTCTTTTTAAAAAATATCTTTGGTCCCCCCTTTTGCAATTTAAATACATAAAAATACTTTAAAAGGGTATTTTCTATTTGGAAACATTTCCTGCTGGGCTTTAGTGTAATCAACATTTAACATAAAAAGTGTTCAGTTACTTTATTTGTAATTCAAAGAAACAAACTGAAAAGTAGAGCTCATGAGCTTTACTTGTTATTTTGGCCTGCACTATAAAGAACTCTGTTTTCTGGAAGAAATGATCTGTAACTCATCTAATATGTAATTTATTTGGAAGTTTCCAACATTTCCAAGAATTTGTGCTCAGTCAGCTGCTTTAAACTTCCTGTTGTTTCTCTATAAGTGCTGAATAAACAATTGAAGTTTGTAGCAAAACAAATCTGTTCTGAAGAATTTAAAGTTTTGAAGCTGTTTTTGTTCTTAAATAACTTTCTATGATTCATAGACCAAATTTTAAATGTTTTCTTTATTGAAAAACATTTATTTTGAAGATGTTAAAGCTACATTTGAGCGTTCCTGTAAACCCTGAAGGGAGTGTCTCCCTGCATAGCTGCTGTTAACCTGTTATGACACGTTCCACATAAACAGATGATCTGCTGATGATCATGAAGAACCCATAAAAGTTCCCCTGTAAACTCGTTTTTCATTGGTGTTCACAGCTAGATCACAAGAAGTTGTTTGGACTTTAAGACAAAACAAACAAACAAAAGACTTCAATTCAACCTTTATTATCTTGTTCTTTTCAGCTTTAAATTAACTTCCTCTTATTTCTGTAACATCTGAAATAAATGAAAACGTCCTGAACAGGAGTGATAATAAAGACCGACTTAATTTAAATTGATACATAACAAAAGGAAAAAACAAAAACACAGTAAAACATTACAGGTAATGTCTTTAACGTGTCTGTAAAACACTGTTCCAGCTCAGCTTGGTATGGTAGGACGCGGCATTGCTTTTTTTTTTTTTTTTTTCTTTCACACAAATGCCTTCAGTTGGTTCTTGTCTTAAAAACAAAACATAACTTTTTATTGCATTTGACAGGAAAACAAAAACAAACAGAAAAGCTTAAAAAGAAAAAAAAAATAGTGCCGACGTTTTTGAATTGATTTTTAGGCGATTCACATCCAGGCGCTCTCTTTCACGTCCCTGACTGAGGCCAAAGAATTCAAGAGCAGGCACACACGAATGCAGACGCACAAACACACACAAACGTGTGCAGACACAAACATGTGCAGGCACACACGAATGCAGACGCACAAACACACACAAACGTGTGCAGACACAAACATGTGCAGGCACACACGAATGCAGATGCACAAACACACACAAACGTGTGCAGACACAAACATGTGCAGGCACACACGAATGCAGATGCACAAACACACACAAACGTGTGCAGACACATACATGTGCAGGCACACAAATGTGTGCAGACACGCAAACACAACTGCAGACATACATGTAAGCAGACACAAACGTATGCAGACACACCAGCTTCTGCCGCCAATCTCTTGTGGACACAAACGGAAAAAGAAACATTCAATCGTTAATAGAACGAATCGTAGCTCCTCACGTCTTCCTCCTTAGGGCCAAAGGCGGGCTCTTCTTTTTGCGCTCACTCGGGAAGGGTGGGGACAGGAAGGCAGCAAACAAATGGGCGGGTTTTTCTCAAGGACATACAACCAACGAGATTGAATGGAGAAAGTGTTCATGGGAGAAAAAAAAATTTTTCTAAGTTGCTTCACGTTTTTCTCCTAAAAACAGAACATCTGAACGCCAACAGGAAGTTACAGTTTCAGAATAAGAGCAGCAAGTGAGTGATGGTGGGGCGAGGGGCTGTCATGGGTGCAGATTTCTTTACGTTTCTCTGCTTTATGGAGGTCGGGTGTTAGTGCAAGTTTGGCGCATGACCTTTGTTCTCCGTACACCCTGGGTTCCGTTGCCATGTGTCGGTACCTACGAAAACACGCCGCTGTCAGGCGTCAGTAGTGTGGCCCAAACCTGCAGGCTTCTGGTCTGCTCCGACCTTCTGAAAAAAGTGGAATGCAGAAACCCGCCGGCGTGGTTTAGAGGGCTCAGTCTGCAAAGAAGGTGAGAAGTTCTAGAAAAGAAAGCAGTGGCATATTAAAAACATGTCAGTGCATGCCTGAGGGATGCTGGGTAAAAAGACCGATGCCTCTCCAGTCCGTCCTAAAAGGTTAATGGACACCCCCCCAGTCCCGTTCAAGTTTCCCTGTCTTCATTTTCCGAGGAGCGGCGGAGCGTGCACGTGACCCGAGGAGTGCATGTGGCCGGTGTGTGGTAAGTGTTGGGCGCCCAGTACTACTCCTCCGGTGTAAACTGATGCAGTTGGGGGGGGGGCTGCGTCAGTCAGATGGAGTCGCCCCCCCCGCCCAGCAGGTCCCCTGGCAGCAGGGAGGCGGGGCTCCCCATCTGGTGGCGGTCTTCAAGTGCCGGAGAGGCCCAGAGGTTGCTGGTGGGGTACGCTGCTCCGCCCATCCCGCCCCACAGTCCCTGCCGCTCGGGCTCCACCCCCGCCGCCCCGACCGTTCCATTGGTGCTCCACTGGGTGAAGATACCCAACCCGGGGCCCTGGCTGGCCGGTGGGTCCAAAGAGCTGCCTGTGCTTTCAAGACTTTGCCATCCAGAAGTGGAAGACCCCCCTCCTGCGTTGGAGGAGGCCGCCTCCACTCCTCCCACCCCCCCGGCCCTTTCGCAGCCTCCTCCATTGCTGCTGGTCCCTGCAGCAGAGGGGGCGGTGGACCCGGGGCATGCAGAGCCACCTGCGGTTCCTACGCTCCCTGCTCCCCCTGCCTGGGAATGTGCAATATAGCGAGCCACGTCCTCCTCGCTGACAAACTCCGCCAGGATGGTGGTGTTACCCAGAACGCACCTGGAAAGAGGACAACATCATGCAGGTCCTTCAACACGTCAGACTCTCCACAGAGCTTCAGCTCCTGCTGTTAGATCTTACATGTGAAGGGCGCTCTTGGCCTTAGAGGCCTCCTGCTTTGAGCCGTAGCGGATCAGAGCGGTTCCCTGGGTCAGACCGAGGTGAAAGGTCAGCAGGGGCCCGTGCTGCATGCAGATGGTTCTAAGAGTGGAGCCATCAATCTGCAAACAGTGAAGGACCCCAGTGAAGGACCGAGAATTTACAGGAGAAACAAACAGGAAGTGAGATGGTTCCTGAATCAGAACCAGAACAAACAGCATTTACTGCTTTGACCTGCATTCAGAAATTTGAGGTTTACGTCAATTAGAAGATCCTTCATCACAAGTTTTCTTCTGCAGAGCTGAAGCATCGTTGTTTATCATGTTAGCAGAAATGAAAGCTTTATTTTGAAGGTGACCTCTGGTCTCTGCAGAGGTTTGGTGGGCGGGTCCATACCTGTGGTGTGAGGT
Organism: Oryzias celebensis; assembly: GCA_014656515.1. Classification (NCBI taxonomy): domain Eukaryota; kingdom Metazoa; phylum Chordata; class Actinopteri; order Beloniformes; family Adrianichthyidae; genus Oryzias; species Oryzias celebensis. Next base: position 55,317,588 of record BNCR01000001.1, read on the forward strand.
TGCTGAGCACCAACCAGCTGCTTTCCCGAACACTGCCGTCACTCCAGGTGGAGCCTAAACCACAAACAAACATGTCAGCGTTTCATCTCGACCCACTTCTGGACAAAAACCGGGCCGTTCTTTGGACTCAAATGAGCTTCTGGTTTTAAGGAAGAAAAAAGAAACGGGGAGGACATTGGGGTGTAGACATTACCAGTGGCCGGGGATCCACTTCCCCAGCCTCTGCTGGCTAAGCGGGGGGCTCCTCCCGACCACGGGGAAGACGACGTCTGCTTCTGACCTGCCAGGCCTGGTGGTGGGCGGGACATCTGGGACTGGCTGCTACCACGGCTGGCTTTCCAAGACTTGTGTCCGATTGGCTCTGGGGGCCAGCTAGTCTTATAATCTGAGTACTTTGCTGTGGGGGGGGGCAGATGTATGTTAACAGTCTGCTCTGACAATGACTGGCTTTTGAAATGTTTTTAAATTGAATTTACAGAAATTGTGTTGGAGACCTGGGTTGTGTGCATGGTTGAGGGGACTGTCTGAGGCACTGTAGGGCCAGGCACCAGGTGAAGGCAGCAAGGTGTTCAGTGGAGGAGTGGAATCTGCAGCAAAAAAATGATTCAACTTCCATCTTTTGAGCTCAAACACATCTATTTTTAAATCTCTTTTTAACGGCTTCAAAGATATTGGATCTTTTAAAAACAGATTTATTTATAGAAGCAGAGATGGTAGATGCTGAAAACAGTCAGGAGTTAGTTCTGCCAGATGAAAGCTCACCTGATGCAGCCTAGAGAATTGAACCGCCATCAGTCTGACAGTGAGGCTGATAGTGGTCACATGCAGAATGGAATGTGGCATGATTCAATTTAATGAGGGGAAAAAAAAAAAAAAAAAAAGGCAAACACAAAGCTGAACCAGATAAACTGCATGAATTTGCCGGTTTATACATTTTCAATAAAGTTTTCATATTTCAAACTTGAGGTTAGGTGCGATAGCTTAGAACAAATTGACTCACTAAACTTCTGCAGCATCTGGTACTTTTACTTTACATTAAGAGTAAATTAATAGCAGCTTCACACCTTAATGGTCTTCATTGACCTTCAACTACTACATCAAACCTTTAACCCTTTACTACTGGAGCTGTCGCTGGTGACAGAAAAGCACACGTTCTTTGAACTACCGTAATTGTTCGTACAACCGTTTATGCAATCTCCGTAAAAGATTCTGAAGCTGACAATTGAAGCTTTGCACGGATATGCAACACTTTACAAAAGCGGTTCCCGCAGTGTATTGAGTTTTGCAGCGATGACATAAAAGGATCAGCACGGAGGTGAGGAAGAGCCAATGGTAGAAATACAGATTAGATGCATTTTATTGTAATTTGAGTAGTATAAAAAGTTGTTTGTATGGTTGTATATCTGCTTCTGTAAATACTAGGATTTATTTTAGCAACAATGCTCCTCAAATTCCTTCTTTATACATACATGATACAGATTTGTCATTGATTAACATCATCTTGTCTGCATTCAGTTTCTTCTGATGAGTGGAGATTAAGAAAGGAGATTTTTCTGCAAAAAAATCCCTTCTTGGATGTGTAAAGAACGTGGAGTTGAGGTGAACAGAAACTGCTTCTAAATCTACCACATGTTCAAAAAATATTTGCACCTCAAGAAGCTGTAGAAAAAAAAACCCTTTTCATTGGGTATAAGAACTCGCTGAAAATAAAAATCCATTCAATTTGTTTTTGTCAAGTTAAGCAACTAGAAAATAAAATAATAATAATTTCTTTAATGATATTAGAAGTTAAAATTATTCTAGAAAAGGAGGAACAGATTTGACTCAGTAAAGATATTTTGAGAAGATAAAGGAGAAAAGGTCCAGACGGACTGGTGCTCTTACAGGAGTTACATTTCTGCTTTAAAAACAGATCAGATCTTTAGCTTTGCAGCCCAATTGTGTTTCTCTAGTGCTCACCAGAGTTTTCTAATAACTGGTGCTCCGAGTCGTTGAGTCCAGGTGAAGCTGCGTTTCCCATCATGCTCCCTGGAGTCATGTAGGGGTCAGATTCCGGGTCAACGCGGTCAATTCCTTTCCATGGCACACCGGGCTGAAACTCTACAAAGAAAAAACATCAAGTTTGCCAAAAACTGGATTCAAGTTCAACCAGAATCACCCAAAAACTCATAAAATGCCCTCCCACCCCCAAACCAACTTTAAGCCCTCCATGACAAATCATCACCAACCAGGAGGCCAGCTCGGCGTGCTGCTCGGCTTGGAACCCATCTTGTTGCCGGGGGTGCGATGCCAGCTGTCACTCAGCCCGTCAACCATCCCGTCATACTGAGAGTATGGCGAGCCCGCCTGCATCTTCATGTGGTGGGGGGCGATGGGACCTGGGAGGATGACGAAGATGCCACATGAAACCAGATGGATCTTAATCATGACTCACCAAACTAAAATATACAAGAAGAACACCACTAAGATATCACACCGTTTTTATGGTAGGCGTTTTCAGGTGACGAAGAGTCAGGGGAGCAGTTTCCCTCCATCATCCATTTAAAACGGGACTGTTGATTCCCCATTGTGCCCCCCAGGTCCAAACCTGGCAGGTTCACCCCGGGACCAAACCCTTTTCAACCAAAAACACACAAAAAATGTGAAACTGTGCAACAACTGAAAGATTTTGATTTAGATATGTGAAAAAAATTAAATTAAATTTCGGACCGGAGTAGGGGCTGAGATTTTTTTGGTGCAGATCGGGCACTGAGCTGGCCAGACCAGGATGTGGCAGGGGATCAAGCTTGGGTCCCAGTCCACCATGGTGTGAGGGGGAGAGTTTGGAGCCACCACTTAGCCCCCCAACCTGCTGCTGCCTCTGCTGCTGCAGGACCGTCATGATCCTCGCCAACTGAGGAGACAAAGTAAACTGCAGGAAAACAAAGAAGACCCCGGTGCAGGTGAGGGGGTGCGTGTGTACCTGAGGGTCTGTCTGCTGTCGAACGTTTGGGGTAAACTTCCTCTGGTTTTGCAGCAGCTGCTGTGGTGGCTGCTGCTGCTGCTGCTGCTGCTGCTGCTGCTGCTGGAGAAGGAGCTGACAAGCCTCAATGAACACGGGCAGAAAAGCAAAAGCAGATACATTTTAAACACCAAACAAACTAAATATTGACACAAAAGTCTTCGAAAACGAAAATAAAAATCAGTTCATTCAGAAAAAAACTTTTAAAAATGACTAACATTTGTCTAACAAAGTGTTTTTTAAATAATCAAAGTGTTGATTTAGGAATTGGATAAAGCTGCTTCTCACCAGCTGAAGCTGAATGTGAGGTGGGTAGATGCTGCTGAGCATGGCGATATGCTGAGGAGACAGCTGTGGGGGAAACACTCCTCCTCCGACTCCTGTCACTCCTCCCATGCCACCAACACCGCCCATGCTGCCGCTGGGAGGGGGCATCTGCTTCAGCACAGAGCCTGGCACCTGGAGACACAACAGGAGGCAACAGCAACCTGTTATCCAAGAGCATCACGACATTTTTGAATTTTTTTGTATGTTGAAGAAGAAGAACCTGAGAGGATACTGTCAACAAACCAGCAACAGAAATGAGCTGTACTGCAGAACAACAAACCAAAAGCTCATTAAAACATTTAAGAACAAATACTTTCTTATTAAAAATATATAATTTTTCCAGATTTTTATTTTATTTTTTCTTAAACTTTCCAACCTAAATCCATAAACTCATGATTACAATAATAGATTTGGCTTTTGTAACCATCATCACTGCGTTAAATCTGCTTCTTGTAGCAAAGAAAAAAAAAAACAAATATCAAAGCTGCTCCTAAAATATAAAAATATATTTCTACCATTTTAAAATCTTCTCCACTCTTCACTAAACAAAAATTTCATCTTCTTCATGAGTTTAACACTTTAAACACCAACCTAAGCATTTTATAAGGTAATAAAGACAAAACAATATATATCTTACATGTAATAAATGGGTAATAATTAGGAAGAGTGGGACTTTGATGCAAATTAGTCTTGAATATTTCTTTATATTTTAGGCAGCATTAAACGCTCTGCTTGGACATCTTTGTGGAAAAAAAGGCCCCAAAAAAAGTTCAAATCACAGTTTAATCAAGCTATCATTATTATGTAAAATTGCATACTCTGAATGCCTGCACCCGAAAAGACTACAAAATTCAACATTTTCACCATAATTGACCACATGTTCCCACTGATGTGCCACTAGGCTGTGCGACTAGCATCAGTGTTTGTTTATATAAATTTCTGATTTATTAATAGGATCAGAAAAAGTAATAAAACAATTACATTGTAAAAAAAAGAAAAAAAAATGAAGAAAAAAAGAAATGGAAATATCTGTCTGTATACCCTATATATCCTGTTAGATTGGGTACCAATAAATCAAATGGTAGAATATAAAGAGAAAACTAAATGAAAAAGGAATAAATTAAGAATGTATTCTAGTAGCGCTAGTCCAACCCTGTTTTCTAGCTCTCACTGCACTATTTGCTGCTGATTACCTGGATCAGGTGTGATCAAGGAGAAAACACCTGAGTCAGTAAGAAGTGCAGAGAGGACAATAAATCAGAAACAGTGGTAGACCTTGGGATAGACCAGGGTTGGGTAGGTTGTGCTATGATCTATTAGCAAGAGGAGTGCTCACTTCTTGATAAAAACAACCTATGACACATTTACCTTACAATCACAGAACCAGGGTTCAGGGGAGTATGGATCATTTTTACTTAGAAACAATCTTTGTTTTTGCAAGTAACACAGTATTGATGTTGTAAATCTTGAAATTCAAAACATTGAACCTTTATTCAAGAAAAAAAATGGTTTTTTTAAAAAGAAGTATTTTTCTAAACTTAACAAGCTGATACTGCAGGCAGGGATTCTGCCCCTCCCACAGACGCAGTTCTGCAGTCCTTGTTACAGAAGTTTAGTTGTCTTGAATACCTACACAGCAGGTACAGTGATCGATACCGATCGGTGACTATTATTAAAATGTAAAGAATTTATTTAACTATTAAATTATGTTACAGACACCACATTATGGTGCCACAGGCTTTGCTACCTCTGCCAGTTTAATCCTTTAGCACCGTAGCTTTAGTTCTAATGTTGACGATCTTTGAACTACCGTTACTCAACCATTTTTCCAATTTATGGAATTCCAACTGTTTTTGAAGCGGAGAAAAGAAACCTGTGCTAATATCTAAAGAGTTGTATATCAGCGCATCAGTTTACGTTGGAATTATGCTAATGCTATGCTCACAAATACAACTGCCACCGCATGATGGGGCGGCATCAGCAGAATCTTTAAAGCCTTGTTTCCACTGAGGGGTCCGATCCTCTATTTGAGCGTTTCCATTGAAAAATTGACCCATTACACAGTACCGATCCGTACCTCTAGAGGGCTCAATCGGATGGTGGCAGTGAGATGGCAGCACAGCGGCTGGGGGGGTGGCAGCCTGAAATTGGCAATCATCAGACGATTTTGGGGACCTCGGAGACCCTTCTATCAGTCAGTTAACATGCTGCTGCCTTCCTGTCACCCGTCTGTCACCGTGTGACCTCCAAATGTGCCTGGGAGGCCACTGACTGATGTCCAAAAAAAATCGTCCGGTTGTTTATTTAACTTTTGCTTAAAACCTCAGCGGCCGTTGCACGTTGTGTAAAAATGAGACTGCTGCCTCCCAATTACAAATGCCGCCACACGGCCATCACACATCAAACGACCCACTCACGACTGAGTTTGAAATTTTTACCACCAAACTCCCATTCTTCAGCTGATGACTCTCCATATTGATTAAAAACCCCTGCAGACCTTACTTCACAACCACACAGCTTCAATAGAAGACCAACACAGATCAGACAAGAAGAAATACCTGAGGAGACAGGAACTGATGAGGCACTTGTGCTCGAATCCCTGGAGAATGATTGATCGATGGTATATTTGGTTGATGTCTCAGCTGGGCCATTCCTCCTGAACTGCCAAAGATACTGGGAGCACCCTGTGATCAAAAACACAACTCTAACTGATGAAAGAAGATGCAACAGCAGTCATGCCCACAGAAGAAAGAGGATGAAAAATGTTGAGGTACATTAAAGACAATCTTGTAGAAACTCCACAACAACCTTGGAAAAAGTACAGGACAGAAAGAAAAGGAGTTATCTTACTTGTCTAAAAGGAATAGAGTGGTTGAAGAGGGAATGGGGCTTGAAGACAGTGGGTGGTGAGTACAGAGAGCAAGGACCCTCCTCCCCAAGGCCCCCATCCTGACTGAACAAATGCAATGTCTGTCACAACGACAGCCCAATTTGAGGAGTGGTGAAGGAGGGAGGAAAATGCAGACATGGACAGATGGAAAAGGTAGAAAGACAACAGTATAACAACACAAGGACATAAAAGTAGACCAATGATGACAAATGATGTGAGGCTTTACCTTGTCATAGTACGACCCAGCATCTCCAGGTGAAACCTCCTTAGATCCTGGAGGACGATACATCATGGCCCCTCCACCACCTCTCCCTCCCTTCCTCAAGTCTCCGTTGTAATCATTGAGTCCTCCTCTTTTCTCCATCTCCATCTTTTTCTCCTGAAGAGAACCTGGAGCCAGGTCGATATTTGGGCTGCTGGGATCGTCGCTCTGTGGAGAAGAAAAGACCACTGTCATTTTCAGGGAAGCATTCCTCTCGGATTAACAAAACACACGATTTAAAGAGGTTGTACCAGCAGCCCCATGTTAGAGAATTGTCTGTTGATGTGACTCATCCAGGAATCTCCTCCGCCGGCTTTCACGGGGCCCTGGGAAACACCACCAGAAGACCAAAGATACTGAAGTCACAGATTCTAACAGAACTTAATGCAGTTTGCATGTAAAAGTTTGAACGTCCAAATTCCTGATTCATTTTATCCACAAGACCAGGAGCTTTTTAAAATCATATTTGCTTATTTTGAGTTTCTCCTTCATCCACACACACCCCAGTAACACACCTTGTTGTTGGGCTTCTTCCCCTGTTGGCTTTGTCCCCAGCCTCCATTGCTGCCCTGCCCCCATGAGGAGCTACTTCCCTGGGAGCCTGTGCTGTTCCACATGCCACCTACATCTTCCTCATCCTCCCAGCTGGAGTGACGTGAGGCAGTCATTGAGCTCTCATTGTCCCCCCAACCATCTTGCATAGACTTTGAACCTGCAGCAGATAGGCAACGATGAAAAGCAAAACCAATTTTTAAATCTTTTTATCAGCGCTGTCAAACAATAAAAAAAAAAAAAAAGTAGTGATCACACGCTTGGGTTGTGATTAATCACAATGTTTAACTTTATTTGAACAAAGACAAAACTGAGAAAAAGTTTCATTTTTACTGTCTCAAACGTTGACATTTACAAAATGTAAAACATAACAATAGTAAGGTAAGCAGACCTCTAGAGGAATTGTAAAGACTTTTGTTTGTGGTTTTCCATTTAGAGAGTTTTTTGATTAAAGACCTACTCCAACGAAAATTGTGTTTTTGGTGTTTCTAAGTATTTATTTTTTCAAATTGTAAATCAGGAGCAGATGAAAAAAAAGCAATTTGAAAAAGATCATATTTGTGATGTAGAAAATACGCTAGCCGGGTCACAAGCTCCCTGATCTTCATTCTAATGCAAACATTTGCAGACAAACAGATCCATGTACGACTTTGTTTTGTTTGTCTGACCTGGAATCTGACAAAAAAAAAAATTGTACGGCTGGATAGCTCCAATATTGCTTGACATTTTTAACAGTAATTCGGTAATGTTAGATTGGGGTTATGAGGAGTGGTAAACAAGTGGATGAGCATGTAAAGAAATGGATCATAGGAAAGGAGCACAGGCTTACTTCCTCACCAACAGTCACACCCACAACGAAGAGGCAAATAAAAATAAAAAAACACTGGGAACGTCTTGAAAATAGATTTCAGTGGGTCTTTAATAGCATGCATTAATGGAGACATCTACAGTGTGTTTGTGTATATTGTAGATATCTACCACAGCTAATTTAAATCTTTGATTATTGACTTGAGTTTCTTACCGGATCTGACTGGGTTTGAGGGAGGGTTCCCCCAGCACGTTGTCTTCCCCCCAGTTTCATCAGGATCCCCCCAGCCAGATGAGGAGTCAGTAGGTTTTCCCCAAGCTGCAGTGCCATTGTCTACAGTTGGACTAGCTGGGGAAGGACCCCAGCCTGATGCATCTGCAGATATAAATGAATAAAAGTGAGAATTCAAGAATCAAAATAACTTTATACAAGGACATGCTTTCACTATGGTTAGTAAACGAGAGTTTCGGCAACTGACATATTTTAAGATTTATCTGAAATGATCTTCGATTGCACATTTCTCCATTAAAGGTTGTGATCAACCCCCACAGCAGGACTGATCCCTCAATTGAGAGAGATTTTTCCCACAGATCAGTGATCAAATAAAATTGCAGCTTAGACTAAAGCTGAAGAAATGTAGCGGCAAACAAAAGCACATTTATTTTTGTTGGTCATTTAAAATCAAACAAAAAACAAGGATGAGTCAACATTAGCTGAAGCTTTCTCCTGGACCCAGATCAGTGAAGTTACCTCCAATCCCTGCTGCTGGCGGCCTGCTTGGCTGCTGCAGCACAGCAGATCCTGGTTGCTGCTGAGTCGGACCCTGACTGTGTGGTTGCTGGCCACCAGAACCGCTGTTTTTGTCCCACAGGTTGACCGGCTTGTAATTGTAGTGGGTCGGGTCTCCCCACGCTGATGTGCCATCATCGATATCGTTTTTCCTGCTGATTGACTGAGGTGAAGGTTCCTCCCAGCCGCTTGGCTCAGATCCACTGGGGATCGGTTCTGAGGGCCAGCCTGAGCTTTGGTTCTGTGTCTGGACTTGGGAGAACGGTTTTCTCCCCCCGCCCCCTTGGTCCAACGTTTGCTGATTGCAGGGCTGTGATTGTTGCTGCTGCAGTTGTGCCTGTAGGCCTGAGTGGCTGTTTGGCATCTGGTGAGTTTTGTTTACTCCACCTGAACTCATGTGAGGTTTGGACCCCATGCCTCCAACCGAATCGACCCCACTCCCCCCCGTACCCCAGGTTCTACGCGGGGCATTGTCATCCCAACTACCCCACCCACTCGCACCCGAATCCCCACCTGAGTGTCCTCCATTCCTCCTCTCATCACCCCACCCACCTCCACCACTACTATTTGATTTGGATTCCTGCTCAATCCAGTTTTTGCCTGATCCAACTTTTGGCTCTGATCCCCACCCACCTCTTTCACCGTTCTCCACCATTTCCTTCCATCCCCCTGTCCCCCTCTCTTGCTGACCACCTCCCCAACCTCCACTCGCAGAGTCACACTGTTGTCCACCCCACCCGGCTCCTTTTTCACTTCTGCTTCTCCATTCTTCATCTCCCCACCCCTTTCCCCCATCGCTGTCGCCTCCAACCCACTCCATCGACTTTGCCTGCTGGCTCGGTCGTGCCATCATCCCCGACCCCATACCCGGTGCAGTCGTGGTCCCTGCCCCAGATTGTGTGACGCCAAGATTTCTAATGTTGGAGCATAAAGGTTGTTGTTGGGCTCTCCCAGACGAGGAGGCTCCACTACTGCTACTGTTGCTGCTGCTCTCCCAACCCTCTCCTGTGGACCCGGTAGAGGGAACCATGGAGGTACTGCCCCCTGGCCCCATAGAATCAGTGTTTGGGGTCCGAGGTCCACTTGAATACTGAGAAGGACCACTAACAGAGGATGGATGTTTCAGTGGCGCTGAAGAAGTCCGGCCTCTGTTGGAACCAGCAAAGTCCTCAACTTCCCATGCAGTATTTTGTCGGATCTGCGTCTGACCCCACCCCGAGTTGGACAGGATGCGAGGGTCCAGATCCGACCGGCTTAGCAGGTTCTGTAAGGCAGCTTCAGCATCAAGTGCCTGTCGGCGCGGACGACTGCTGTCAGGACCACTTCCATTTCTGGAATTTCCACCGCTGGATGAAGATCCTCCTCGCGTCCGCTGTCCCCCCACTCCCTCCCCCCACTCCCCTGTTTCTCCCTCTCCTTTCTGATTGTCCCAAGCTGTGGTTTTAGGTGTAGTTGTTGAGGAGGAGGAGCAAGCTGCTGGGGGATTGACCCCTGTGCTTCCTCCACTACTGCTGCTGTTATTACTGCAGACTCCGCCTTCCTCGTGTCCTGCATTAGCTACACCAACACTAGCAGAGTTCCCATCCCAATCGCTACCAGAAACCCCCCTCTCCCCTTGTACAGCTGCTAACCCCCACCCTCCCTGAGATACCCCAGAGGTTTGACTGCTGTTACCCCCATTTCCAGCGCTGCCCCGAGCATTAACTCCACTTGTTGAACTGGGGTATCCCCAACCTGAGGTCTCTTTGTCCCCTTCCGAAGCTCCGACTCCCCCACCCTCCCATCCTTCAGTTCTTGAGGCACCCATTTTGGAGTTGGTTGCAGGGCAAAAAGAAGGCTGGACTTTCCAGGATGAGGCAAGGCTGTGGTCATCCACACTCATTGTGCCTCCTCCCACACTGTGGTCCCCTCCTGCACTTTTTGGTCCCGCTGATTCACTGTCCCACTTTGATCCTCCCACATCTCTGTCTCTGGATTGCATTTGGTGAAGTTGGTGCTGATGGGCGCTTGACTGATTCACAGATATAGACGGATGAGCCCCGAGCACCCCAACTGCTCCACTTCCCAGCCCTAAGGAAGAAGAGTTGTTGGCAGACCCTCCGGAGCCCTGATGATGGAAGGAAGTCATACTTCCTTCCCCAGCAGCAGTGGGGCCATCCTGCTGCACCAAGGCAGGCCAGGCCGAAGGGTTGGCATTTGGACTGAAGTTGGCACCTGGAATCCCACTGTTGCCATCAACGGGGCCACTGGCATTGTGGCTCCCTAGCACAGCGGGGGCTTTGGAAAGTGAGGAAGGCTGCTGTAGCAGAGGCCCAGCTGCAGCTACGGCAGAACCTCCTCCTGTCGTCCCCCACGCCACACCACTGGACGAGTGCATACATTCATTGGGCAAAGAGAATGAGGAAGTGGGAGAGGACCGGCTGCCAGAGGCACTGATGCTATTCATGGGCATTCCACCGCTGCCGCTGTTTCCTCCATCGCCACCACCAATACTAGGCCACTCCTCTTCATCATTGCCATCAACAATGACCTTCTCCCTGCCCTGAGAGGAGGCCTGACTGCCTGAGCTTGCCCCCCACATGGAATTTGCATAATTAGAACTTGTTGTAGAAGCAGCAACTGATGATGAGGTGAGGGTCATTGAGGAAGCAGCCATACCAGAATCTGAAGAAAGAGAAAAAGATGCATTCAAATCTAAAATGATGCATAAATGGAACTTGGGAACCAAGACTCTGGACTACTGGGAAAAAACTCACAGTACAAACACTTACCTGAAGCAGCAGCCATGTTTGAATTCGCATTATCTCCTCCCCCCCCACCTCCCAGCAGCATGGAGGACAGCGGTGGCTGGCCCCTCTTCAGTAGCACTTTATGGTCCTGCTGGCAGCGGAATCGGGGCGGCACTTCCCTCGGCATGTAGCGCTGCTGCTGCTGAGGCGCCTGGTTTCCGCCTCCGCTACCCGCACTGCCGTTTCCAGCAGCACTGGGGCTGCCGGAGATGGAGGAAGAACTTGAGGTGGAGGGCTGTCCGTTGGCCACCGCCAGGCGCTTGGCATTGTTGCCGCCCTGTGATGGGGTGGCAGCACTGCCAGGGCCTAGGGTCGCTGGAGATGAAGAAGCAGAGGGATGAGGCCCAGGGCTGGGGGAGGCAGATTTGCTCTGAGAGGCAGGAGGCTGGGCAGTAGCTGGCTTTGTCAAGTCTGGCACTAGAAAACGGGGTTAAAACAACAAAGTAAAACTTCAAGAACTATAAAGGACAAAATATGAGAAAAATCCATTGGTAATTCTATATCAAGACAAACTTTACATTTCCAAAAGTCTGGATTTGATCGTTGTCAGAACTGTGTTTGTTTGATTGCATTGTGCCAAGTAAGAGGTTTGGTGAAGGGAAGATTATAATGCAGGAAGATTTTCAGGAGCTGGGCTTAAATTCATGGATAATTGCAGTGAAAAAAATCTATGAAACAGCACAGCAACGAAAGGTAAACTGCGATATAGAAAGAGACCACTGTTATTCTTTATTTAAATTGTTCTGAATGAGGAGCAGACAAAAAAGATTTGGTTTGAAAAAGAGCATCTGTTATGTAGTAAATACGCTTGGTGGGCCACAAGCTCCTTGCTTTGAGCTCTCAACAACAGGGAAGTTGGAAGGCGGGGTCGCTCCTCACCAACAGTTCTGCCCACAACTCAGAAGTAAATTTCTAATGGAATACTTCTGCTCTGCAGAAACTATGTTCTAGAAATCATCACAGGTTTTTGGATTTTGGCTAAGAACAACATAATAGATAAAAAAAAAACACAAAGATGGGTCAAGCAGCTGTGACTGTGTGTTGTAAAATAAAACCAAAATGATAAAAAAAGACAACTTTAACAAACGTAGCAGAACAGAAAGCATGTTCATCTCAATGTATGTACATTCGAGCTGCTTACCTTTGTTCTTTTGTTCTGTAACCTAAAAAGAATCAATAAACATCAATTAATTTAAATTATTGACAGCTATATTATAAAAGACAAGTACATTATTCCTGCTAAGATAAAAGAAAAATGAAAAATTTTCTCAAAGGGCTTCTAATTTAATGAGAAATTTTAATCAATGTTTGTCTTATAGTAACTGTGCTCATGTTGTAAACTCAAAACTACACAAAGAACATCAATAAAATACTTGCTTGCTAAAATAATATAATTTCACCCTGGGCCTTTACCATGCTTTTTTTAAACCTTACAGAGTAAACTATATCTATTTATATGATCATGTATTACCTTTGGTACACGAAATAACTATTTTTTTATGAAATATAAATTGTGTTTAGTACGTTAAGTTTTTCTCTTCCTAGAAGTAAGTTGACTCGATCTCTGAGGCTATGCCTTTTGCTTCTTGTGGGGGCGCTAATTACATGACATCAACCTAAAGCTGGTCTCGGCCTCTTCGCTGTCATGCGGATAATTTTTCTGGTGTCACGCACACCTTTCCTTCTATGCTCGATAATCCACGTTCAAACCAGTTCTTCTAATTTGTCGGTCGCTTTCTCTGTACCAACAACATATAATTGTTTGCTCCAAATGCAAACGATGGCTCATTTGACCAGTTTCTGATGCAGTCTTCTCTGTACCACCCATCTGCTTGCTCCATTTTTGGGTACGTTTAGGATTCACCTCAAAATGTGGTGCAGATTCCTCATCGTAGTGTTCTTTGGCCTATGCCACAGCACAAAGTTTAAATGCTTAAATGGAATGAGAGTTTCTTGGCCATCGATACACAGTCTGCAAGACTGCAGGGTGTCTTAATGTCTTAAAGGAGCCCTGCCACTATTTAGGCCAAAAGGTGAAAGCTGTATCTTGTCATCTCATTCTGACATGAAGGAACTAAAAACTTTCTGCTCAGTTACAAGGATACATTGTTGTTCCTAAGCTTGAGAGTAAAAGTTCTCCATTTGTTATCCTGCAGTATTTTTTTAAATCAGTGTTTGAAGTCGGTACTATTTACTTGCGTATTTATATCATGTGCATGCACACTGTCATTTGGGACACGTGTAACCTGCTTGTCTAAGAAGTGCTGATGATGAATCTGCTGAGAAGAAAGTTCATCAGTTTGATGAAAAAGCTTGAGAATGTTGATGCTCGTGACTACAGGTAGTGTAACAGAAATACTAAAATTGTCTTTACTTTGGAGAAAAACATTACAGCAATTTTAAATGATAAATAAAATCACAAAATAATTTGGATGCAATCTCAAGGTCATACTGAATTTTCCTCTTTGTCATGACAGTACATTCTGTTTAAACTGGAATGTCCAAGTGGGAAAATCTATTATGGTAAATGCCTTGGTACATGTGACTAAATATTTATTCATACTCTTAATCAAATAGATGAATAAAATAGAATTGAATAGACTTTGTCCTTCCCACAGCAAATACCTTGTACTGACAAAAAGAGGAGTCTGACCCTTGATTTCCCTCAGTTAGTGTTTCACTACTCGAGCAAGCGGAAAATAAGTGAGCTGTTTTTTGAGGAGACAGTTGCTGAAGATAAGCTCATGCACAGGTTACCTCAGCCATCAGGCACAGAAACCACAAGAGTCAGTTACAGATGTAAGCCAAACAGAAATTGACACTGAAAGCAGACAAAAGCTGTTCGGCAAACTCCTAAGGACACAAGGACTTTTTAATGTGCAGCAATGATGTTGAAGAAGCACATTTGTGACTCTCCTACCCTGATACTGATGTGGCAATTGTTGCTTTAAGTCTGGAGAAAGATCTGCCCTGTAGGTTGTACACAGTAGTTTCCAAAATAACAAAATAAATTTAAGCACTCCTCCATGAACCGCCACCTTATCGTGGTGGAGGGATTTGAGTGCTCGGAGGATCCCAGGAGCTATGCTGTCTGGTGCTTCGGCTCCTGGTAGGGTCTCTCATGGCAGACAGGTCCTGGGTGACGAGCCAGACAAAGAGCGGTTCACAAACTCCTTTATGAGAAGGCACATCAAAGATCGAGTTACGTCGCCCGGATTGGCGTTACCGGGGCCTCACCCTGGAGCCAGGCCTGGGGTTGGGGCTCGCAGGCGAGCGCCTGGTGGCCGGGGCTCCTCCCACAGGCCCCGGTCGGGTAAAACCCGAACGGTTGACGTGGGATCACTCCCCAGTGGGCCCACCACCTGCAGGAGAGCTCAGAAGGGGCCAGTGCAATGTGGTTTGGGTGGCAGTCGAGGGCGAGTGCCTTGGCGGCCTAAACCCCTGTCATGGAATTTGGCTTTTGGGACATGGAACGTCACCTCTCTGGGAGGGAAGGAGCCTGAGCTTGTGCGAGAGGTTGAGAGGTACCAACTAGACATAGTTGGGCTCACCTCTACGCACAGCCTGGGCTCTGAAACTCAGTCACTCGAGAGGGGTTGGACTCTCTACCATTCTGGAGTTGCACATGGTGAGAGGCGGCGGGCTGGGGTGGGCTTAGTCGTGAGCCCCAAGCTTAGCCGCCAAGTGTTGGAGTTCACCCCGGTGGACGAGAGAGTTGCTTCCCTCCGCCTTCGGGTGGGGGGCAGGTCTCTGACTGTGGTTTCCGCTTACGGGCCGAACAACAGTTCGGAGTACCCAGCTTTCTTGGTGTCTCTCGGAGGGGTACTGGAAAGCGCCCCGACGGGGGACTCCATTGTCCTCCTGGGTGACTTCAATGCCCACGTGGGCAATGACAGTAGCACCTGGAGGGGCGTGATTGGTAGGAACGGCTTGCCTGATCTGAACCCGAGCGATGTTTTGTTGTTGGACTTCTGTGCTAGTCATAGTTTATCCATAACAAACACCATGTTCCAGCACAAGGGTGTCCATCAATACACGTGGCATCAGGACACCCTCGGCAGGAGATCAATGATCGACTTTGTAGTCGTTTCAGGCGACCTCCGGCCGTGTGTTTTGGACACTCGGGTAAAGAGAGGGGCAGAGCTGTCCACTGATCACTACCTGGTGGTGAGTTGGATTCGTTGGCGGGGAAGGAGGCGGGAAAGACTTGGTAAACCCAAACGTACCGTGAGGGTCTGCTGGGAACGTTTGGCTGAGCCCTCCGTCAGGGAAGTCTTTAACTCCCACATCCGGGAGAGCTTCAAACAGGTACCGAGGGAGGCTGGTAACATCGAGTTTGAATGGACCATGTTTTCCACCTCCATTGTCTCTGCTGCTGTTCGGAGCTGTGGTCGCAAGGTCTCTGGTGCCTGTCGTGGCGGCAACCCCCGAACCCGTTGGTGGACACCGGAAGTAAGGGATGCCGTCAAGCTGAAGAAGGAGTCGTATCAGGTCTGGCTGGCTTGTGGGACTCCAGAGGCAGCTGACAGGTATCGGCAGTCTAAGCGAGCTGCGGCTCAGGCTGTAGTAGAGGCAAAAACTCGGTCCTGGGAGGAGTTCGGTGAGGCCATGGAGAAGGACTATCGGTTGGCCTCGAAGAGGTTCTGGCAAACCATCCGGCGCCTCAGGAGGGGTAAGCAGTTTTCTGCAGGCACCGTTTTCAGTGCAGGTGGGGAGCTGCTGACTTCAACTGGGGACATTGTCGGGCGGTGGAAGGAATACTTCGAGGATCTCCTCAATCCTGCTGACACGCCTTCTGTTGAGGAAGCAGAGGCTGGGAATTTTGGGGTGGGGCTGTCCATTACCCAAGCTGAAGTCACCGAGGTAGTTAACAAGCTCCTCGGTGGCAAGGCACCGGGGGTGGACGAGGTCCGCCCTGAGTACCTCAAGTCTCTAGATGCTGTGGGAGTGTCTTGGCTGACACGTCTCTGCAGCACTGCGTGGCAGTCGGGAACAGTACCACTGGACTGGCAGACAGGGGTGGTGGCCCCCCTCTTCAAGAAGGGGGACCGGAGGGTGTGTTCCAATTACCGGGGAATCACACTCCTCAGCCTCCCAGGGAAAGTCTATGCCAGGGTACTGGAGAGGAGAGTCCGGCCAATAGTCGAACCTCAGATTCAAGAACAGCAATGCGGTTTCCGTCCTGGCCGTGGAACTGTGGATCAGCTCTACACCCTGTCTAGGGTACTGGAGGGTTCGTGGGAGTTCGCTCATCCTGTCCATATGTGTTTTGTGGATTTGGAGAAGGCGTTCGACCGTGTGCCCCGAGGTGTCCTGTGGAGGGTTCTTTGGGAGTATGGGATCCGGGGAGCCTTACTCAAGGCTGTCCGGTCTCTGTATGACCAGAGCAGGAGCTTGGTCCGCATAGCTGGCACTAAGTCAGACCTGTTCCCGGTGCATGTTGGACTCCGGCAGGGCTGCCCTTTGTCACCAGTTCTGTTCATATTCTTTATGGACAGAATTTCTAGGTGCAGCCAGGGTCCGGAGGGGGTCTGGTTTGGGAACCACAGGATTTCCTCTCTGCTCTTTGCAGATGATGTTGTCCTGTTGGCTTCATCAAGCCAGGACCTTCAGCATGCATTGGAACGGTTTGCAGCCAAGTGTGAAGCGGCTGGGATGAGGGTCAGCACCGCTAAGTCTGAGGCCATGGTTCTCGACCGGAGAAAGGTGGTTTGCCCTCTTTGGGTGGGTGGAGTGCTCCTTCCCCAGGTGGAGGAGTTTAAGTATCTTGGGGTCTTGTTCACGAGTGAGGGAAAATCGGAGCGTGAGATCGACAGACGGATTGGTGCTGCGTCCACCGTCATGCGGTCGCTGTACCGGTCCGTCGTGGTGAAGAGAGAGCTAAGCCAGAAAGCAAGGCTCTCAATTTACCCGTCGATCTACGCCCCAATACTCACCTATGGTCATGAGCTCTGGGTTATGACCGAAAGAACAAGGTCCCGGATCCAAGCGGCTGAAATGAGCTTCCTCCGTGGAGTGGCTGGGCGCTCACTCAGAGATAGGGTGAGAAGCTCGGTCACCCGGGAGGAGCTCGGAGTAGAGCCGCTTCTCCTCCACATCGAGAGGAGCCAGTTGAGGTGGCTTGGGCATCTGGTTCGGATGCCCCCTGGACGCCTCCCTAGGGAGGTGTTCCAGGCATGTCCCACTGGGAAGAGGCCCCGGGGAAGACCCAGGACACGCTGGAGAGACTACGTCTCTCGGCTGGCCTGGGAAAGACTCGGGGTCCCCCCAGAGGAGCTGGAGGAAGTGGCCGGGGAGCGGGAAGTCTGGGCATCTCTGCTTAGACTGCTGCCCCCGCGACCCGGTCCCGGATAAGCGGAAGAAGATGGATGGATGGAAATTTAAGCAAGGTGACCTCAGCTCTTGACATTAGTCCATGTTCAGTCCTTAATGTGATCCATACATTTTCAGGTTGTGACTGTACAGGTGGTTTTCAGAGAAAAAAAAAAGCTTTTTACTGTTACTTCTGAAAAAGAGGAAATTTTCACTGCATTTACCAAATTGGGTAAATGTTTTAAGCTGAATCAGTTCACCTTTAAAAGTCTTTGCAAATATGTTTGCCACCTGTATGGCCAATCATCTACACAAAATGTACACAATGCAAGACAAAGCATTCTGGCTGTCTTGTGCTCTGCCACAACTATCCATATGATGCTCTACACCAACACAGCAAAAGGGAAAATTACCAAGAAGCAATAATGAGGAATTGTGTGCTATCACCCATTGGTAGCGGATGGCACATTGAAGATGGAAAAATAAAAGTGACCTGGATGACTAAAACCTCATTTCCACCTTAGTGGCTCAGTCTGGTATTATGAGCATTTCAGTTGTAAAATGGACCATTTAAGCAGTACCGAACCATAACTCTTGGAGGCCCCCCATCAGTCGTAAGTCCATTGAAAAGTCGAATGGAACGGCTGAGGTGGAGCAGCAGACGCCACCCGTTGATTAGCAGAAAGCAATGACGTCACCAAAATAGCGCTCTTTAAGCTAACATTTCCGAAGTCTCTTTACGGAAGTGTTCATCTTAGCCCCCCACAATCTTCTTTCAAACAACATTATATTCCTGTTATACATAATGTACCAGATGTAAAGCAAAAAAAAAAAAAAAAAAGACGAGCTGCTGGATGACCTCCATTGTTTTTGTTTATCTAGTCATTGCACTATAATGGTGCAATGACACGCTACCGGTCTACACGATCCATGCGCCATGAAAACAAACTGCTCAGTGGAAGCTTAACTGAGTGGAAACGTTCGCCAGAATTAACTGTACATACCGTACCACTGCTTACTGTACCGAACCACTCGGTGGAAATGAGGCTTAACAGTCCTGCCCCTCAAAGTGGGCTGCAGTTGGTCCACTACAGGTGCAAGCAAGGCAAATGAGAAACAAAGACTGACTTGTGTAGGTGCAAACACTGCAAGAAACCCTGCAACACTGGAAAAAAATGAGAAGCAAATCTTTTAAATTGACCATGTGTAACAAAGAAAGGGTTTACCGTATCATCAAATGTCATGGTACTAATTCTTTAGGACCTAAAAGATCTAAAATGTTGTCATGCATATGTAAATGTCAGTTGGTGAGATATTTTTTGTTGCTGAAGTGAAATTTGATAAATAAAATAAATGAAATAAGCACAACAGAATTTTCTTTTTTGTTTTTTTACATTTTGCATTTATGGCTTGTGACAAAAAACTGCAAGATATCTTGCGGAGAACTTTTAACTCAATGTCCAGAAGGGTATAGTCTAAAGAAAATGTGGTTCCCAGATGTGGGAACAAAAATAGTAACTTTTTCTTGGTTCACCTTATGACCTAATTAGAGACTGACGTCTAACGCAATGGACAACTGTTAGACCTGGTGTTTATTGGAGACGAGACATAACTGAAATAAAAATGGTATTGCGCATTTAAAGTTAAAGTGTTTTACCGATCACCGCTAGCTTCGCAGAGAAAGTGGGTGTGTGTTTTAGTCTGGGAGTGGTGCTGGCAGCGCAGACTCTTCCTGAAATGGGTGGTTCTCACTTTATGATGTCAGCCCGTGACAACTCGCTCATTTTTGTGGGTTGGGAGGGGCTGTTGCTCAGAGAACAGATTTTTAGAGGATTACTCAGAAATGAGTGAATGGATCAAAAATACCACTTTGGGGTTGTTTATAGTGAAGAATTCTAATACAATTAAAAGCACAAAAAAAGTTGACTTTTCATGGTATAAGGCCTTTAAGTTGTAACAGGTTTATGTTCAGTGATCATGTTTCAGAAAAAAAAAAAAGAAAAAGCTCTAAAGTGGTTAAACTTGAACATCACAGAGAAGGTATTTAAGGAGGAAGTCCTCATTCACTTTCATTTCAAATGGAAACTGGCTCTTCTGGGACAGGTCAGATTAGTACAACTAAGCTTTGTTTATACTTGTATTTAATGTACGTTTTCATCATAGTATAGGGCTACAATGCCATCAAAAATGGTAAAAATGAACTTTCATTCATCTTCTCTATCGTTTTGTCCCTTTTAGGGGTCATGGTAATTGTTTTGTCCCTTTCGGGGTCATGGTACTGCTGAAGAATCCACACCTAGGAACAATTAACCTATGAAGCATGTTTTTGGATGATGGGAGGAAAATTAACATTAAATCTAAACTCAACAAAATTTTCCAATGAAAGACGCATATATATATATATATATATATATATATATATATATATATATATATATATACACACACATATATATACATATATATACACACACACACACACACATATATATCTCATGTGTCTAATTGAACACTTAATATGGCGCCATCTTAAACGTGGCTTAGATTTGGTGGACTGAAAATGTTAATTTCCTCTTATGATTGTGCCCTTCCATATAGACGATACTATGATGAAACAGCCTTGCTTTATTAAAGGTGGCTTAAATGTGGAACAAAACCTACAGTGTTGAACACAGACTCAAAACACAAAACTCTAATTTCTTACTTAGAAAAATCTCAAATCTCAGCTATTGATATTTCATTTATTTGTTCAACCCACAAAATAATGTGTCAAACTGATCTGCTTTGCATACCAATGCAATTTTTTGGTATTGTCAAAGAAATTTATAAAGAGACGCACCTTCTGAGAGGCTTCCCTTTTCCTTTTGTCGTCTTTTTTCCTTTTCTTGTCTTCCATGAACTGCTGCTCCTGACCTGATACTCCTCTTTACTAAAAAAAAAAAAAAAACACAAGGAAGATTCACTGTCAGTTCTGGTCCAAAATGAATCAATTAAACTCAAAACTGTATTCCTGGAATAATTAACATTACTTTCTGGAAAAACTAAGAACTAACAGCAACTAAATTAATATAAACCTTCAAAATGAATAAACTAATTTAACTCTTGGGTGATGAAACTATGAAAGATGTTCAAAATAAAGACAAAAATGCAATACAAGCAACATTAAGAAGTTGCTGATATTGTTTGTCTTTTCATCTTGTAAGACAGAATAAGCTATATTTGGTTATGAAAACCATAACAATCCCCAGATCTAGAGCTTCCTGACACAGACATGTGAAACATGAGAGCAGGTGCTCAACTGCTGCTGTGTTTCACCTGTGAGCCTCAAAAAACAAAAAACAAAAAAACGCAGAAAAATACCTTCTTCAAACTAACCAGGGGTTCAAACTGCTGCACCAGCAAACTAATAATGATGGCACAAATTAACACGTCAAATGACTAAGCTAATTGTTGAAAAACAGTCACAGGTTTGGGTCAGAATAAGCAGATTGCTTTAATTCATGGGTTTGGAGCACCGGGTAGCTCATTTTTGGTTTCGTTTTTGCCAAAACTCACTTCAACATTGCAAGTCAGACAGAAAACTGTAACAACTCATAAATCTAAGTGTGCTGGATAAGATTTTCAAACTGGATGGTTTTTTTAAAAATCCATCTTTCAAAGGCTGCTCCAGCTAAACTGCAGCTTATATGGGGCTGCTTCTGTCAAACACTTAAACGGCTAAACTCACACCGGAAAGGCGCACTTCACTACAAAATACGGACAAATCCACTTATTTTCACAGAATTTAGAGTTAACTAAAGCATTAAAATACACCTTTACACCTGATCATACAGTTGACTCATCTAACAGCACTAGCAGCCCTTTAGGTCCCCTGATGCTAATTTTAAGGAGTGGTTTTAGCACGTTCTTTAACTAAATACAACATCCACAGATAGCGGTACCGTCTGGTTAACACTGGTAAACCAGATGTAAGAAAGGTTCGGTGTGGGTTCCGAACAGAAAACCCACTAAAGGCCAGATACTCAGCTATGCTAAAGCCACAGATGCTGCTTCACCTATTAGCCAAAAGAGCTAAGTTATCCGACTGACAGCAGCTACAAGTTACTAGCACTAACCAGGTTAAGAAACACGCTGGAATAACTACAAGACGTCTTTCTGCATGCACACACATGACCAACAACCTCAGAAAGATGAGCGGTTACCCACCTCAGGAATCACATATAAGGATGTGCTAGCGTCCTAGCTAGCTTAGCTAAAAGTGCTTCAGTGCGATTTTTTTCTTTTTTTAAATTTTTGAGGCATTCGTCGAGGCTACGAGAAACAACGACGCCTGAGCGAGAGCCGAGCCAGAGGCGAGAGATGGGACCATACAGGCGAGCAACCGGGCTGTACAGACGCACTACCGTGACTGGAACGTAGACCGAGGTGTGCAGAAGAATTTAAATTTCAGAACGCCGTGCAGTCAGTCGGTTGACGGGCGGCCATTTTGCTGCTCTGCATGAAGCGGCTCCAATGGGAGCAGCTGCGCGGAAGCGTTGTGAGTGGCTGCTGCTGTCAGGAGGGACGAATAAAACTCACTTAAAAAAAAAAAAAAAACTTCATCAACTTTTGGTGAGCAAACTCAACGCTTGTTCGGCTTGTTGCGCACGTTACAGACTCACGCACGCGAAGACAGACGTTTATAAATAAGTTTAGGACAGAATGGGTCCGAGAAAAAGAGGGGCACGAAAGAGGAAAAGCGAAGATGTATTGGCGGAGGAAGACGGCAAAAACACAGAGAGGAAGGCTAATGAGGAAGAAGGAGACGGAAGGAAGAAGAAGTATGTCGGAGCTCACGTTGGAATTCAAGGTAAGACTTCTTCCTTCCAGACTCAAGGAATTCAAACAGTTAAAAGTGCATTAAATGAAGCTCTGCAAGTGCATAGGTTGCAGTTAAAGGAACAATTGGATAACAATTGTACTCATTATGAAGTTGCTGTTTAGTAGTGATGGGTAATTGAAGCTTCATGAAGCATTAAAGCCTTTCCTCCAATTGGTTAACTCACTGCAGTGCAAAAGCTTCATGAAGCTTCATTTGTTCTAGAAGCATATCTACTGGATGCAAACATCAGTTTCATGCATTTGAAGTGTGGCATGTTGCAGGATTCCTGTGAATAAAATTGTCAACCAAATAAAAAAAAAGTATAAATTGTAGTATATTGAGTATTGATAATATATAGACTGTGTGTATATAACATGATTCAATATGCATCTCGACACATAGTTCATGAATCAATACATTAAAAGGATTCATTGAACTTTGGCGATACGATGCAGACCAATTCTTTTACTTACATACAATCTAGATATATATTCATTTGGTGTTTAAAACCAGACATGAAAATACCTTTTATGACTTTTTTATTTTCAGCAATAAAAACAAATGACTTTAATGTAACAGCTTCATAAAAACCGGGCATTTTGGGTCTTTTAGACTGTTTTGTTTGTGATTCATAAAAGTGTCATATTAACTTCTTTAGGTATTGATTGTAGTGCTGTGATTAAAAAAGGGCTATCATATTTTTAGTGAACACAACATGCATCCCTTGCTGTGGTTCACTTTCAGACAGTTGGAATTGACACCAATTATTTACATCTTCATTAATTTTATAACCTTTTTCAGCAACATGTTTTTGTTTGTATCTGTGGTTTTCAACCGAAACGGCTGTTATTCCTAGTGCTCAATCGAATTTTTTTTTTTTTTTTTTTTTTGTCTCTGTTATTCTTTACATCCATAATAAATACATTTTTATTTATTTACTGGCAGTATGAGGTGGTGGGCTGCAAGGTGGCACAGTGGTTAGCGCTCTTTGCCTCACAGCAAGAAGGCCCCCGGTTCAAGTCCTGGCTGGGGAACTTCAAACAGCAGAACCAGTGGGGGACCTTTCTGCGTGGAGTTTGCATGTTCTCCCTTTGAATGTGTGGGTTTTCTTTGGGGACTCTGGGTTCCTCCCACTGTCTACAAACATGCTTCATAGGTTAATTGGTCACTCTAAATTGTCCCTAGGTGTGGATGCAAGTGTGTATGGGTGTGTGATTGCAGCCCTGCGACAGACTGGCGACCTGTTCAGGGTGCCCCCTGCCTTAACCCACAAGTGGCCGGGTGAGGCTTCGGCAGTATCATGACCCTGAAAGGAGACAAAGCGGGTTAAAAAAATGGAATGGAATAGAAGAAAAGTGAGGTGGTTGGTGTATGGCCGTGCTTTTGTGGTTTGTGGTACTATGGCCAATAGTTATTGTTTAGAGCACAAAAAAACATTTATTTAAAACAACAGTTTCTCTTGAATCTCCAAACTCAGTAGTTTTACATCAAACACCCACATTTTGAACAGAGCTTGAGGGATTCATATCTCTGAGAACATTGATGAAATAAGAACTCTTTTTATGTGAACTGAGTTTTACTGTGTCAGTGTTGGGGACATTCATGCTGTTGTCCACAGGTGGGGTATGGAAAGCAGTGGAGTCGTGTCTACAGATGGGAGGCAACAGTTTTGCCTTGTTTCTGGGTTCTCAGCGTTCCTGGAAGAGGCCTGCTCTGGATCCATCTGCTGCAGAAAAGTTTCGGGATCAGTGTTCCTCGCACAGATTTGAGCCAGCGCACATCCTGCCTCATGGCTCCTATCTGATGAACTGTGGATCTCCTAAAGAGGGTTAGTCGGATGCTTAAAGCTGGCTCCGTACTTTGTGGCTTGCATTTATTTATCCCATCCCACGGTTTGATCTTGTGTTTTTGCAATGCTTCTAGATGTGTTTACAAAGAGCCAGGAGCTGCTGGTGGATGAGCTTAGCCGCTGCCATATGCTGGGTCTGAAACTGTATAATTTTCATCCTGGCTCCTCACTGGGGACCATCACCACTGAACAGTGTGTGGAAAAGATAGCTGGAGCCATTAACCATGCCCACCAGCAAATACCAGATGTGGTTACAGGTAAAGATTGATAAAAATGCACCCATAAATAAGTTGATATTTTCTCTTTGTTAGAAGGGTTGCTGGAGAAAACCTTGATTATTCAAAAGGTAATAAAGGGATAGTTTTGCAAAACCATAACCAGTGTTTGATTTCAATTGTCTAACACACTGATGAAGGTATGATGAAAACTTGGTTTGGTTGACAGAATATTAGTCATACACACAATTGGATCAGGACAAAGATCTGACGCACAACAGAAAACCTACATTAGAATGATTGTTTTTAGTCAGCTTTTTGAGTTATATAAAGAGCCACTTCAATTAAAATTGCGCTTTTGGTGTTTTTACATTTCCTTGTGTCATTTTTCTGATGATGGATGACCCATATAAAGAACATTAATCTCAATATTGCATTTCTATGTATTAATTTGTTTAAATTGTGATGCATCAGGAGCAGCTGAAAATGGTATTTGAAAAAGATTGTACAAAAGATTGCACAAAATGCGCTGGGCGGGCCACAAGCTCCCTGCTCTGCTCTACTCTGATGCGTCCATTTGTAGACGGCTAGATCCATATAAGTCTTTGTTTTCCTCGTCTGAGCTGGCATTTTTATAAAAAACCTAAACTGTCAGAATATCTCATTAATACTAAAGCCTAAACAATTAAATATTTGAAAAGAGCTAACCCAGGTAGCAGATCACAAAACTGTTTGACCGCATAGGATGATTGTTCCCTCTTTTGACTTCCAAATCAAGATGATTTCTTGAACCACTTGTGGTTTTCTTGTTGATTAAAATGAGTCCTCTGGTCACTGCTCACACTCAAAATGTTTGTGCTTTTCTCTGTCATGTGACCAGTGTTGGAGAACATGAGTGGCCAGGGCAGCACAGTCGGCGGTAAATTTTCAGAACTCAGGAGTATCATCGACAGAGTGAGAGACCAGAGCAGAGTAGGGGTGTGTTTGGATACCTGTCATGCATTTTCAGCAGGTGAGTAAGTCCTTAAAGGTTTATCAATTTTTAACTGCAAATCTGCCAAATTTAACTAGTTGTCTTCTCCTGAAGGCTATGATCTGGCAGCAGAGGGAGGGGTTAAGGCCATGCTTGATCAGTTTGATCAGGAAGTGGGACGTCACTATCTCAGAGCACTCCACCTCAATGATTCCAAAGGTAAGCAGGTTTGATCATCAACATTTAAGGGCCTATATCATTCAAAATCTCATTTTTTTTGAACTTTTAAATGTATTATAATGTAATTTTTTGCGAAAACAACCCCAAAGTGCTATTTTGCTCCAGGCTGACTCCATTCCTCTAAAACCCTGCTCTCTGAGCACTAGTTCACTCCAATCCACAAAATTGAGCGGGTCCTCAAAATAGGTGTGTTTGAGATCACTTGTGCCTCGCCTGGATTGTCGGCGAGATCAGGCATCTGCAGGCAGGGAAAGACACCTTAAGATGAAGGCAAACGCTTAGCTGCAGTAAGACTAAATGAGAACAGGAAGTTGGGGTTGTCCTTAACAATCTACATGCTACTATGTCTTTCTTATTCATTTTAAAGTTTTGTGATGTATGAATTTTTCTTAATAGGTTTCTACATGGAGCTGGCAGTGATCGACGAAACCCTTTCAGTTTATATACACAATATGCAAATCCATCTTTGCAGAAGTTTAGATGTTGTTTGTTTTCGTTGGCGAAACTCAGACACCCTGCCGAGGCTGGCTCTAGAATGATGTCGTAAAAATGGTAGCACCCACAAGGAGCTAAAAACTGAGCTTCAGAGATCAAGTCGTCTTATTTCCAGCTAGGAAAAGAACTCAATAAAATAACTCTCATTTTATAAGAAAAAAAATGTTCTTTGGTGTGCCAAAGGTAATATATTATCATATAAATGTATATATCTGAAAGGCTTAAGGTTAGCATGGTATAGGCCTTTTTAAAGCGATTAGTGAACAATTTCCTGAAGCATTAAATATTTCGGTGCGGTTTGAAGGTCAGCTCGGATCTCATCTTGATCGACATGAAGATATAGGTAAAGGTAACATCGGGATCTCTGCGTTCCGGGACATCGTCAATGAACCCAGACTGGAGAACATTCCTCTGATTCTGGAGACTCCGGGACGGTGAGACTGGAAAACAATCTATCACTGCTTCACTGATACATGGAATGGGAACAGACAGTTGCTTTTGCTCTCTTTATTGTACCCATGCAGTCTGTTCACCTAAATATTTACTCATACTGAAAACAATTTATTATTACACACAGATAATCAGATTTAATATGATGCTTTTCGTCATTTCATTCATTTGGAGGGTGGGAGGATTTCCAATGAACTGCTCTGTGTGAAAAAAACAAGTTGCCTCCAAACCAAGTTTAATAATTAAGTTTAGTAAAAAAAAAGTCAAGATTTTTTTGGTTTTTGTCATATTTTACAGAAATGACATTTGTGAAAAATTTCCAACATAAACAACTTTTTAAACTGGATTTAAGTCAAAACTTTGAGCACACTCTGAGATCTGAACTTTTTTCATCTGCAGAGAGGACTTCCTCATGTGTTTAGACAGAATCCACTTTTACTTGACATTTAGTTCACAACGAGTAGAAAATCTCCTCTAGGATTTTCTGCTTGAGGGAAAACATTTTTTACATTTTTGTATTAACACTGACGAGTAGCCAGATCTTGAAGCTACAAAGTAACTTCATATCACAATACTCCCACCATTATGTCTGAATGCTGCTCATAACCATCGTCTATAGTTTGACAGAACATTTCAGAAACCAAACTTTTTTTTCCCACAAATTAATTATCAAAAAATTTTGTCCAGTGTTTAATTTGTTTCTTAAAATTAAATGTATTATTTTCTAAAGGTTTTAAACTGTTTTTTAATAAATAAAAATGCTTAACTATTTAAACTGCTATTTGTCCACAGGCCTGGGTTTGAATATGCTGAGCAAATTGAACTTCTACATTCCTTGTGTGAAGAAAATTGAAAGGTATGAAGGTGAAACGTGAGAGGGGAAGCTGTCGCTCAGACGCTGAAGTGGAAGGATGTCTTCCTGTTTACAGCCACAATGGAGGATATTGATTAACATCAACCGTTCAACAGGAAATGTTTTTTTAATTCAATTAAAAATAAAAGAAATATTTAAGATTTAAGTTTTAAGTTCTGAGTTTGTCATGTTGACCAGAACAGGCCAGCGGGGGGCAGCAGACGCACACAAACATGTAAAAGTTCTTGCAGAGATCACTAAAATGATCATGGTAAAGAGAAGACCAAAAATGTATGGAAGATGTTCTGAAAGACAATCTTGATGGTGAATTCACTGTGAATATTTGATTAAAAAATGTACCTTAAAGGTTCTTGTTCTCATTTTATTTTCAGTCTCTCATGAACTGACAATTTAAGGAAATATCTTCTAGATTTTAAAGTTTGGACACAAACAAATGGTTGGATTGTAAGTATTTCTGATCTTTGTTAAAACGCTGTGATCTTGTCCCTATCCGCCCTGTGACCCATCTGGATGTGTTCTGTACCAACTGCAGTGAGTCATCCGGGTCATGTGGTGATGTTTCCATGGATTGGGCAAATTCCTGCACCATCCCACTGATGCTAAATTTGGAAGTTGGCCAGATCCATAGCCTGAGCACTTTTGTCCTGTTTGTGAACTCTGGTTTTTCGCAGAACTTTGCTACGAGATGTTGTCGTTACTGGTTCTGACAGGCATACAAGTTCCCACAATTTAGTGCAGACGTTGACCCCTGAAAGGTCATTGGTTATTCGAACAACCACACATGAAAAAAAATAAATGTCCTGATACTTCTAACATAATCATTTTGATCCTTTTAGTGTAGCTTTAACGGAATCCAGAAAACGTTGAGTTGACAGGAAACTTTGCATGTTGGACCTAACGACCTCTCAGAGGTGGAGCAGCAGAGGCTTGGACACTGCGTCTTTCACTGAGGTGTTAACAGAGGCAGGAAGTCGAGGTGCCTGGCTCAAGAATGTCTCGCTCTCACGTCCCACCCACAGGAAATGCCTGTCCAGCCTGTGTGAGTCTGCGCTGATGAAAAGAACGTCTCCTGTTCACTGACTTCTGCTCGCAGCAGAGAAACAAAGATGGAGTGCTTCGCCTTTGCAGTTGAGATAAAAAGAGGCCTGGTGGGTATCAGAAGTGCTGTGGAGCTATGTTTAAGGTTGGGGATCAAAATCCAGGGAAGCTAAAGAAAAAAAAACACAGATTCAAAAGTGAATCAATCATTTCTGAAGGGAGAGGGTCTTCCACTTCAATCTTCCACTGAGTAATTATAAAGGTTAGCACCATTCTGATGTAATGTCAGCTCATTCTTCTCTTCTTCCTTTCATTATGCTGTGATGGAAATATTTTCTGCTGCAGCTGGTTACTTTTCTAGACTACCAGATAATTTGGTGTCAGTTACTCAATTTCTTTGAGTTTAAATGCCTCAGATCAGCCAGTTTTCTTCTGAAGACCGCCTTGGCTGAAAATCCCCCACTAAAGTGTAAAAATAGTGGAATTTACATACAAAGACTGCAGAATAACATGATTGATGCAGTTGTGAATACAGAAGCTGAGATTTGTCTTCATTTGTTGTGCTTGTACCATCTAAAATAGTTGATTTTTTTTACTATCTTGTGACTAACGGCATGGTTTTGTGGAAGGTGAAGTATTTTTCTCACTGGGTGCTGCCGACCTCCTGCATGACCTTTAGGCTGCTGGTTATAAATATATTCATTGAAGTTTTTTTTGGTGAGCCTTTCTTCCAGAAGGGCTGGATCTGTCCCAGTTGTCAGGGTAGAAAGTGATGGTCCATGCCAGGGTTTACACAGAGAACCACACTATGGTCAGACTGTTCCTCAAATGTTAAGGGTTTTTGGATGGTGGGAGGAAGCAGCAAACAGATTTAAAAACTACAAAAACTCTGAGATTTGAAGCAACAGTTTAATCCACAACAAGTATCATTTTTTAAAAACTGTTTTTAAGTTTTTATATTTTGTTTGAGCAAAATATGTTATTTTGCTATTTCTGGTGTTGTAGTGTACCTGTATTTGGACTGCAAATAAAAGTTTTCAAAGACTTTTTTTTACGTATAAATGCTTAAAATCCGGTTTTTGTTTTCTTTATGGATGCTGTTTTCTTCCTTTTATTTATGCGAAAAAAACGCTATTCTGTTTTAATCAACGCTTTCAATGCTAATCCACAATATTACTACTTATTCAAATAAATTATTTGTATTTTTGAGTCAGTTTTGTTTTTGAGTTGAAGTCATGAGTTTGAGTTGTTCTGAAATGTTTTTGTGTTGAAATGTTTCACCAGAAGCTTTTGAAGCTTATGAAGAATGGAGCTTTAAAGTAGTCAGATTTTTTATTCTTATTGAGTAAAAATAATAGATTTGTTGGTTACATTTTGTTACTGTATTTAAGTTTTTTTTTAATGAGATGATTTTATAATAGTCAGATAAATTTGTTTTTAACCACTCCTGAAACAACCCTAAATTAAGAAGCCTTAATTATGTTTGTTTTTTGTTTGTATGTTTATGTTTTTATCAATCCTTCAAAATTCTCACGTCAGATGACTGAATAAAATGATGATCAAATCTATTGTCAGAACTGTTTATTATTAAGTTTAGAGCACATATTTTATTCTATTCTATTATATTTTATTATTTTATTCAAGTATACTGTTTCTGCGTGATTGCACACCTCAACATCGCTCACCCCCCCTGGGCCGCAGTAAAATCCTTATGGGTTGACTGGTCTGCAGCCACAAAAAGGTTGGGGAAGGCTGTATTAGAGTACTTTTTTAAACATTCACTACATATAAAATACAAAAGGCAAGTCAAACATGATTCGGTCATTGTGATTTTGGTGTGTTGTCATCCTTTTACTATTAAATATCAACATGACAACATTTTTGTAGAGTCCACTTTTTCCTAATCTATACATGTAATTGCGAGTCTATACTTTGAGAATTTTATCCATGAGACCATAGTAAGTTAAGTTAAAAATCTAAACAGAAATATGTATGTAGGATTGTTGTTTTGTCTGTAAATGAAAAGGTTGCACGGGGACGTAGTGGTTAGTTCTTTCACCTTACAGTGAGAAGAACCTGGTTCAAATCCTGACTGGGAACTTTCTATGTGAAGTTTGCATGTTCTCCCTCTACCAGTGTGTGGTTGTGTACGTTTCAAAAACTTGTTTCATAGGTTAAACAGTCTGTAAATTGCTCCTGTGTGGCAAACTGGTGACCTGATTAGGGTGTACTCCACCTTCAACAGCAGCTGGATTGGAACTAGCAAACCTGTGACCCAAAAGGGATGCAGTGGGCTCTGAAGAGGGATGGATGTAAAATTGCAGTATTTTTGTATTTTATTTTTTTAACTAGGACATGTTTTTAAAAATTACTCTAATAGACATCTTAAAATATCCCAAGTTTATATGACTACAAGTAGATGTGTAGGAGACATCAATATGTAGATATCTTTCAGAACACTATTGGTAGACATCTAATAGAGTAACAAAATAAAGTTGTCAGAGATGTCCTTCAGCCAGTAGATGTATATTAGATATTTAATAGACATCCTGTGCCTAGTGGGTAAAAGATTTTGAATGCAAATGAGTTTTGTGAATTTGCATAGAATTTTTCTCTGGGTTTTTTCTTTGTAACTAAGTTTGTAATTAAAATGAATCTCTAAATTCATCTTTCTTGTAGGTTTTTTTTATATTATGTGATGTTTTATATCACTCATGTTGTGTTTTAAAGCCATCAAGACTCTTTCCTCTTATTTATAACTTATTTAACAAAACTGATGTAACTGAAAAAGAATTAAAGTATAACTTTAATTTTATCTTAGGTTTCTTTGGGATTTTGTGTTCCAGCTTCAATTATTTTGTTGTTTTCCAAAGAATTAAATGGGTAAAGACAAAAAAAGATCTGTTTGCGTTCTTCTGTTCCAGCAGGGCTTACACTCCTGGCTGAGCCAAACTCTTAAACCATCTAAAACCCACAGTCTGCTCCATCTGCCAGCAGTTCCTGAGGGAAGCACCACACACTGAGACACCAAGTTCTCTGAGCTTCATGCACAACCCTGAGCCTCAAAAACTCAAACACACAGAAATGAACCCTGGAAGAAACCGGAGAGTCAGGACAGGGTGGAGTTCGTTCTGCTGTCTCAGCAAATCCCTCAGCTCTGCACCTCAGCAGCAGCACAGGCATCAGAAGTTCCCCTCCAGATATTTAATTTCCCGCTGTGAAAAAAGAGGCAGCGTGTGTTTGACTGCGGTGTGTATTTTAGTGGACCTCTGCATTAAAACTGCAGGTTTCTGGTGGCCTGAGTGAGAGTGTGGTTATGAGTGAGCGGCCGTCTGAGAGCTCCTGCATGAAACTATAAACAGAAGAGCTGAAAGGAGGTTTACAACCAGCGGCTTCTGTAAAAAATGTCCAAGTTTGCAGAAGAGAGTGCTTCTGGTCTCCTCAGCGAGGTTACAGATTGATAACATACGAGTGTGGTTCCTCCTTTCATTCCTTCCATTTGTCCTTTTTTTCTTTCCTCTTTTGATCTGTGTCTTCGGGTTCGGAGAGAAGAATGCTGCCCAGCGGTGGCTGGGCATCGAGCCACGAGGACACAGGCGGTCAAAGGAAAGATGTGGAAAAGAGACGCTCACCTTCAAGGAAAAACAAAAGTGGATCCATTTCCTCTCTTCTTTCATTCAATCACTTTAATTTGCCTGTCACTGCAGATTGTTGGAGACACAAACTCTAAGCTGCAGCTCTGGAATTTGGTTGGAGCAGATGTACTGCAGGGTGCAGAAGTTCTTTTCTCAAGGCCTTCACTTCAGATCTGTAAAACCAATTCCTCCTCTTTAGCCAAAGACCCAATTGCAGCTCTGATCTAATTTGCAACTGTCAGTATGAAGAAACAAGAAGCAAAGCTTCATTTAAATTTGAGACAACGGATGACACATTGCTAATAATAAATCTTCTTACAGCAGTCAGTTTTTTCATATAAAAAGTTAAAAACAGTTTTCAGGGACAAAGATCTGCTAAAACTGAAAAACCAAAGACTCAATTAATCTCCGGCCATGTCTGGTGTTCTGGCCCACAACCTTTAACTACAGTTATTGCTGCTTTATGAGGCCTGCTGACCAAACAATACATTAAGTTTGCAGATAACTATTGGTTCATTTTGATTTTATTTGGGATGGTAGCAAGTCAAAACATTTACCTTCTGAGTAAAAAAGAAAAAGTAGATATTTTTAGGAGACGTTTAGCAAACAGTTGTTATTAATTGGCACACATGCTCTTAGTAAAATGTGGATCCAAATTTGCCAAACAATTACCCACATGTTGTGTGTTTGTCACTTTTGGCTGAATATGAGAACTGGAATGAGTGAGTGTGATGTCACCCATAGAAAATGATTTACTTCCCGCTACAACCAAAACATGAAATATTCAGTTGCCATTTTTTAATTTTTTGCCATGTTGGCAGTGATCGGGCCGAGTTGGTCTGAGTCAATCAGGAATGTGCATGTTGGAAGGCCTCACTCCTACCACTTGAAAGCAGGCTACACAAAATCTGTCAATCAAAGGTTTTGAATGTTGGATGGTGGGGCCAGCAGGCTCCACCTATTTTCATTGAGGCATCTGATTGGCCAGTTTGTAACTTGAATAACTTGAATAACTAAAAAATGAGGATTATCAATAACATGTTAAAAAGGGGTATTAGAGCAAGAGTGTTCACTCTGACAAATAGAATGACTGAGTAATGTCTGTTTGTTTTTATAGAAGTCTGTGGGGTTTTAGCTTCTTAGAGCCAGCAGGTACTGGCTGTTTGGAACATAAAGGGGGAGAGGTCAGTCAGCCCTATTTTCATATACAGTCAATAGGCGTGTTTGAGATGTCTTGTGCCTTGCCTGGATTGTCAGTGAGACCAGGCAGGGGCGGAAAGGCGCCCGAGAACGCTGAGCTGCAGCGAGACTGAACGAGAACAGGAAGTTGAATTTAACTTTGAATTTTAATATGTCTCTCCCACTTAGTATGATCTGTGCTATTATGTCTTTTGTATTACTTTTAATGTTTTGTGATGTATGTATTTTTCATCAATAGATACTTTAATTCATTGACTCATATTTGTGTTTTTATTTTATATTCTTAGCTTTGTAGTTAGATAATTTTTAACATGTGTCCATGGACATTCATCTTCCATACTGTTTTGTCCCTTTTGGAGTCACAGGCTGCCAGCGCTTTAACCGGCCACTCATGGGTGAAGGTAGGGGACACCCTTGGACAGGTCGGCAGTCTGTTGCAGGGGCCACAATCACACACCCATGCACATTCACATCCACACCTAGGGACAATTTAGAGTGACCAATTAACCTATGAAGCATGTTTTTGGATGGTGTGAGGAAGCCAGAGTCTCAGGAGAAAGTCCATGCATGCACGGGAAGAACATGCAAACTCCACACAGAAAGGTCCCCCATTGGTGATACCGTTTCAACAAGAAAGTTTTTCAAAATTTTAGAGGTGTAAAAAAATTCAGTCAAATCAACCATTGGAACCCGTTTTAGATAAAGAGATATAGACTCATTACACGAGCTGTTTTAATGCTTTTTTGCCATCATACTTCTTCTAAACTTTCGGGATTTGCTGAAACGCAGCTTACATTGCCACTCACAGGAAACGCTCACAACTACACAGCTATTTTCACGCTTACAAAATTACCACAAAACTTTAACACTGTTATTTAGAGCCAATGATCCAAACATACATGAAACTAATTCAATAGTTCAATATACCTGGATTCAATGAGCAGGATTTCTGCTTTGCTGATTGACTAATATATCTGAAAATTCTTTCAGTTCAATGATTCACATGCAAAAGCCTCAGAGTCTGACATTCCTCACAGCACTAGCATACCTTTGCAAAGACACTGGTTTTTGTATCCGACTAATGTGTAAGCTAAGCAAACAGACCATTTTGTGTTTTTATGAGTGTTTGTGTGATCACATCTTCACATCTGATGCATGCTCCCATCACACAAACAGCAGGGAACATGCTGCATAACTTCAGGAACATTTCCTTCCTTTGACCCTTTTGAAAACTGGTGTGGGTCGATTAATCATCCGGCCTAACAACTAGGCTTTTACTGCTGACCCGAGAGGTGTCACGACCAAGGTCAGAGGCCTAGACTTGAACGTGTGGATCTGAAGCTGTCATGCACCCTTAGAAAATCCAACAGAAGACCAAAATATCAGAACAGTCTTTTAAGGAGTTTTATTCAAAGTTCAGTTCTTAAAGTTATATCCAGGGCAGAATAAATCGAAGTCCGTAGTAAGTCCAAGATCCAGTAACCGAGCAGACAGTCCGGACACAAACAGGAATCTCCAAAAGGGCGTGACAAGAAGCGTAATCCAAAAAAAGTCCAGAATCCAAAAAACCCAAAAAAGGCAGAAGGCATCCAGCGGGAATATCCAGAGGGGTTCAGGCAGAGACGTGGTCGAAAACGAGGCAGGATCAAATACACAGGAGACTAGAACACTTGGCGAGGGCTGGAAAATCACTGTTGGCACAAATGACGATCTGGCAGTGGTGTGGTGAGAGTCAGCAGTATAAGAGCAGGAGGGACCAGGTGAAGGTGATGGAGAATCAAGTGGTGCGTTTACTGGAGGTGGGAAGTTACAGAAACGATTTGTGACAGAAGCTTCGTTAAGTCAGTGTTACGTTGCAAACACAATGTAAAAAGAAAAGGAGAATCACTAATAATCTCACAGATTCTCTTACTGGACAGCAAGAGTTAGCTGAATTAAGTACCAACCTGTTTTTATTTGCTTAAAACTAACACCAGTTGAACGAATGCTCCACAGACTCCTCATGAAATTTGGGCCTCAGTTCATTAGTGTGCTACATTTTTAAGACATCCATGAAATCTTTACAATTTGGCAGCTTCATGAACCACAGTAACTTATATAGACTCACTTAGATGGAGACAAAACAAAGTGAGAACAAAAACTAATTTCACTTAGAATCAAACTTTGATTAAATGTAAGATGTTAATTTTTAGACTTCAGTAACAGGTCACCACCTCCAAACAAAAATAAACAATTGGAGACAAGTGCTTTAAGAACTGCAAGACAGTTTCTAAACATGTTAAGTCAAATGAATAAAAAAACAGTCATAGAGTCTTCAAGAGAACTGAACATGAGAAGGACTGCATACCTCAAAGAACCGACCCAACCTTAAAGTGAAGAGTTGATGTAAATTCCTTCTTCAAGTTGTGGGAACGTCACACAAAAGCAGTT
Source organism: Oryzias celebensis (assembly GCA_014656515.1). Classification (NCBI taxonomy): domain Eukaryota; kingdom Metazoa; phylum Chordata; class Actinopteri; order Beloniformes; family Adrianichthyidae; genus Oryzias; species Oryzias celebensis. Next base: position 55,353,578 of record BNCR01000001.1, read on the forward strand.
CTTTTAAATGACTGCAGCTGAAAGTGGATTTAGAAGCTACTGAATCAGAGATGTTTCACAATTTCATCACATTGCTTCTACTTTTTCAGCTCAGCGCTGCAAGGATAAATATTTAACCAAAGTAATATGTCATGTCATGTTCTTCATCTGTTTACCTGAAGTAGTATTTACCTACTTTAAAAGTTGTGAAGCATGTTTTTTGGTTCTGTCATGTAGAACCACTTTATGGCCAAATTTGGACCTCATTCACAGTTTTCTTTAGCCCTCATTTGGCCTTGATTGACAGCATTAATTTAGTGACTGTAAGCTGACCAACCTCAGCCACATCTTCACCAAATAAATAACCAAATATACACAATCATTTCTAGGCTTTGTGCCAAACTATACAAACATTCAACTAAAGTAAACCTTATTTTTCTGTTCAAGCCTTAGCCACATTTTCCATACATGTCAAGAACTCAGTTCATAGTTATTTAAAGGTTAAAAAAAAATAGAAACTGTGCTGATGATAAAAGAAATGGATATTAGGATGAAAAAACAGCACAGGATGGTATTAGGTTGTTTGTGCGCATTGGTGTTTGTGGGTTCAACCATCTTGGTGTTCTTTCCTGTTTGAGCCTCGCAGCAACATAAAGTATGGTCCCATAATAGCCCATTGTCCCGTCTCCCTTCCACTCTTCCTGTCATGTCAGAATTCACGGAAATCAGGAGACAGTGCAAACAAACAGCAGCAGTTCTAGCCCTCCACCCTCTGACAGGCCTTTCAGGGGGAACCTGGCTTGGGCTCAAGGGGCGGGCAGTAGCCTTTCTGTCAGGATGTTAATCAGCGTCGCATCCAAACGGCGGTATGTCTGAGCTGCCGGATGCATGTGAAAGTGGACTGACTGAGAACTCAGCAGGATGATGCCGAGCTGAAGGGCTGTGGTTTGTAAAACTAGAGCAGGAAAAATGGGGATTTCCAACAAAGTTCTTTACGGTTTGGATTTTATCAAAGAGTGTGATTACACTGACAGTGGGATGGCGTTCTATGGCTGGAAAGAAACCTTATTGGTTAAATCGTTTGCCTCAAGTGTGTAATCTAAACATAAGCACTGCTCAGTTCAGTAGCCAAAATTTGACAAATTTGTAAAAATCTCAAGGAGTCAATGGAAACTGAGCAAAAAAAATAGAAAAAAATAGACAATAAATGTGACCCCCAAAACAAATTCACATTTTACTGGAACTATAATGTAACTGTTCTATATATGAACAAGACATTTTGTTTCAAAAATTAACCCTTTAAAATTGGAGCTTTAGTCAAATTTTTGACATTTTTCTAATTACCGTTAAGTCTTAGTACATTTACGCAATTAATGCAATTCCAGCTAATTCTGAAGAGAAAATCAGCTTTAAAAATTAAACTCCCATGCCACTCACCTAAGTGAGTGAAATTTGTCCTTTGCATTTGACCCATCCCATGGGGGAGCGTTGAGGTACAGAAACTGCCATGCTCGAGAACCATTTAGCGGTTTAAACCCCTCAATCCAAGCCATTCATGCTGAGTGTCATTCAGGGAAGTATTGAGTCCCCTTCTCAGAGTTTTTGGTACAACTCAACCAAGATCTGAATTCACTATCTTCTAGTCTTAGGGCGGACACTCTACAACAAAGCCACTGAGCAGAAAAAAAAAAAAAAACTGGGGAAAGCGTGAATGCAGTCCCCCACTACTACAAATTATGCAGGTGAGATTCCCACTTTTTGGGAATTCACAAGAGTCAGCATGGTCAGGGTGCAACGACAGAGCCTCAACTTGGACAAACCACCTGATCATGATGTCACCCCTGCCAGGAAAGAATGTGCCGTTATGCAACACTTTGCAGTTTTAAAATTCAGCTGATTCTATAACATAAAGTGTTCTGTATTGGAACAAAGCCGCTTTTCTCTGTGTTACTCCCATGGAATTACGTGAATTACATAAACAGTCAAAGAGTTATGATAGTTCAAAGAGAGTGTATTATTTTTGCTGTCGTCGGTGACAGCAAAAAGCCCATCTCCAACAGCCCTTGTGTTAAAGAGTTAACTCTCAAGTATTTAGTATTCATTTTTAAGGTATTATTATGTACTCCACCTTTACCTAACAATACTTTGGGTTGACTCCAGCAACCCTTAGAAACCATCAGGGTTTAAGTGGGTTTGGAAAATGGATAAATAACTGGAATATCAGATAAAAATGTCTATGGAAATTTGGAAAAAAATCAGCATTTGTTATATTTCAAATGTTGAATTATACTTGTAATTATAGAATAATTGCTTAGGTGACATTTAAAATCTATTCAAAACTGATAGCAGATAATGTTTAAAATCATAAAAGCCTTAAGTACGTCAGTTAATTTGTAGGAATCTAAAGTCTATGAATCTAATCAGAACTTCTGTGTCTTTAGATGTGATGTTTGTTTCAGAAACTATGGTTACATGTACTGTAATCTAGACAATAAAGCAGGATATCCTCTGGGTGGGGCTACCAAGTCGTAGACATTGTTGAGAGTCTGTGATTTTTAAGTTCACCTCTTGCGTAAAACATCACGCAAACAATTCTAATCTCATCTTTGTGGCTTTGTCAAATGAAATCCGGACCTCAAAGATGAGCTTCACATAAAAAAAATAAAAAGAATAATTTCATTCCAGCTGAGTCTTAAAGCCGCTAAACATTACTTAACATTGCAGAGCTGTTTTATCTTGCATCAGACGGCTGTCTGTTCCCCACATAATCTCCATCTCCACCAACATGCGTACAGTTAAAGCCTCTTAGCTAAATGACTCATTTCATAAAACTAAGTGTAATATTACACAATGATATTCAGAGATTTTTGCCTACTTAAACCTACTTACTAGAAGAAGCTGCTGAAGAGAAGTTAAATGAAAGATCTCAAAAAGAAACAAAGACAATAACAGGAAAAGTTTGGAAAGATATTTCTTCCGTCTGGAACGCCAGAAAACCATGGAGAGAACCCATATCCACACATGGAGAAAACTGAAGACCAACCACGATGTTTTTCAGAAAACACAGTGAGACTTATCCAGGAGGTCATCAAAGAAAAATATATTTATGAGTTTATAATCCAACAGTCAGAAAGAGACTTTTGGACAAACACGGATCCATGAATGACTTGAATAAAATTAACAAGTGTTTTAAATTTAGAATCAGAGTTGATTTGATATTTTTTGCACTCTGAGAATTAATCAGCTGTCAACCACAACCATGGGCTTAATTATGTCATAGCAGTATACAATACATAAATTATATTAAGATAAACAGTCAGATCACAAGAATAGTGACCTTTAAGGAACAACAGTTTGTGCAGAACCTTTAGCATTCCACTTCCATTGAGGAAAAACATTATTCACAGACAGGCTGACTAAATGATTTCTGTTAAGCAAACTTATGCATTTAGAGTTAAATGCATCAGATTAAATATAAAATACATATATATATTTACAGAGAGCAGTTAGACTTGCCAAACGCAATCAATGTGTGATTTGTTGAGGTGGATGATGTTGGAGATCTTAAAAAATCAAGGTAGTTACTTCAGTGTTTGTAAAGATCTCTGAATGTCAGCTGCAGTTACTGTGACAAGATCACATAGCTAAAATTAGAACCAGCAGATACCATTTAAAGGGAGGTTTTGAGACTGAACAGACTTTTGACATCATGAAAACCAGGTGGAGAATTATTCTAAAGCTCTGGAAGTTCTGCCTGTTTCTGCAATAAAAGTTCAGCTTGATGTGGAATCTATAAAACATCTGCATGAAGGACAAGAACACTGTCCAGGTTATGAAGGAACTTCTTTTGTCTGATGAAAGAGGCAGGCATACATGAAGGGAGATCAGCTTCAGAAGAACAGGGCTACAGATTTCTGAGCACCAAGTTTCCCTGTTTCAGCTACAAAATGGCATTTATGCTGGTTAGTACACTATTAAGAATGGGTGTAACGATTAGTTTTAACAAAAATTCAATTCATATCATAATTGTGGTTGGCGATATGATTCATATTTGACATCGGTTCATTTTTTAATTATCATTTTATCTGAATTTTAATTTCATTTTTTAATTGATTCGATCTGATTGACTGACCTAAAAATGGATCCAGGACATCTTTAGTCAAAACTTCAACCAGTGTGACTCAGAGATGAATACCCGGGTACTGAACAGTGCTGGGGAAGTTTTCCATATTCCTTGTCTGTATTGCAAGAAAACCAAGAGTTAATTACATGTGTACAAACAAACAACTATACAAAAATTAAAAGTAAATCAGTGAAAATAAACCTACCGTGTCTCAATCCAAATGTTGATTTCTATATCGATTAACAATTTATGTCATTTTGAAATAATTTGTAATGTTAAAGGCTGATTCAATTCAATTTAGAATTTGCCTCAGACAGATTTATCTGTTTGAATTGTAGGGCTAAAAATCGATAAATCGTTACACCCCTACTATTAAAAGGATGGGGGTCGATTTCGAACAGTCTACGTCTTGTCTCATCTTTGATGAAGCGTTTTTCTTGATACATTTGGATAAACTTTTTGTGGACTAATAAAAAAAATTGGGGGTAACTGATTACAGAGTGATGAATTACTCCTAATTTCTTTTTTACTTTTGTCAGTAATAGAGTATTGTAATGAATTACAGTTCAAATTTCAGTAATTAATTACAATTACTGGACGATAGAAACCCTTGTTACTTCGTTACTTAAGTACTTACTTTGTAGGCTCTGAAATTTTCTCTCTTTAAATGTAATAAAATAGAGATTAATTAAAAAAAAAAGATTACCTGGCACATACGAGCAGCATAGACCTGCCTCGTGTATTGTGTCCATTGCGGATGAAACAACTCTGAAGCCGCTCTTTGGTGTAAACGACAAGAGCCTGCTTCTTCCTGGAAGCCATTTTTTTCTGTATTAATTCACTCAGTTTTACTTTACTTTTTTTCTCAAAGCTGCACGTGACTAGTGGACAGACTGGAGAGGTAAGATCTGATCAGGAAGCAGTGCAGATGAAAACAAGACATAGGGGATTTTTCTCCCCTCTCTTTATAATAGTAAAACAATCCAATCTGACCACAGAATACAACCAGAATCTTGGAGGGGCAGGTTGAGCCAGTGAGCACCTGCATCCACTGCAGACTCCCCAGACAGGCATTTGGTTGCAGACCCCTACAAAAGTAGTAGCTGCTGTTTGGTGCTTGGTGTTGAACGGCATCAATTACAGTCTGTTCTTCTACAGAACAGTCCATGAAAATAGAGACATTTGCTGAACGGCAGTGACTGTCCTTATTTCTGTGCAAAAAAGGATGAAGATTAAGACATAAAATTTGGACGTTTTCGTTGAGTCATAATTTACAAATTAGTTTATTTGCAGGTAATACCTAAGCCTCTAGGTCTAAATCTCACACAAAGGACCCTGGACCAATGAAAAAAATGGCTGCAAGAATAACAGCTGTTTTTTTTTATATCTATGCGTGCAGTTTTCAATTAAGAATTTGGCCTGTTTGTGTAGAATCCTGGTTTTTCAAGATCTGGAAACAGTCAAATTTACACAGAACTAAATTATTCCTGCAGGTGCTCTCATTATAAGAGTAAATAACTCTATTATGCTGCTCACAAATGGAGAGGGCAACTTTTTCCAAACCATTACTTGTAATTTCGAAGGTCTGTTGTTCATTACCTGAAACAAACTCGGCTCTCAAATGAAAATATGTTATGGTTCCTGGCTGGCTTATAATAGTCTTTGGTGAAGGGCTGAGTTTGGGGAAGTTGTAGCAGTTTACGGGAAAGTCACGTCCACATGCCAGTCTGTGAAAGATTCACTAACTCAGGTCATTGCAGTAACAGCTTCCCTCCAAAGGCTGCTTTTCTTCCTGGGTGTTGCAAAGAACTTTTGGTAACACTTTATAATAACTACGCAAAGAAATCATTATTCAACTGTCAGTTGATGAGATACAAATGACTTGTTAAACAACAGTTAACAGTTTAAGGATTTAGAAATGTAGGGTTAGGGTTAGTTGGTAATGTTTCTCATTTACTAACAGTTAATAAGGAATAGCTACACCTTAAAAAATAACTCACTAACTAAAAGTTTGTTAGTTATCTATTATCTATCTATAAGGTGCATTTATAAATCCTTAATATACTGTAAACTGTTATTTAACAAGTCATTATAACTCAATAACTAACAGTTTAATATTGATTTGTTAACCAGCTATAACAGGTAGTTATTATAAAGTGTTAGTGTAACCAAACTTTTTTTTACTATGCATTAAGACAAAGGGAGCGATGTATTTCCTATCCACAAAAATCTGTCTTCACAGTAACTACTGCTCTAGTGCACAAAATGTGAAAGTGGACACAAGGGCAGGTGTTCAACTTGAGTTTCTGGTTGGACAAAAAACAAAAAATTCACAAGTTTTAGGGAATTTTCTATAATTTGTAGGTCTTTGAGCAGATTTATCTTGACCATTCAGCTTGTACATCAAAAAGAAAATGGTCTATAAATTTGGAAATTGTGGAAAATCTATAGCGATGAGAGAAACTGATTATCAAACATGACTTGAAAGTGATTTACAGCTTGTTACTTGAAGTTGCTTGGTTGCAGACATATACTGTAGCTTCATCTTAGAGGTTTATGTCAAATATTTTAGCTTAGCATGGAACTTTTCAACCTGGATATCAAGATATATGCTAATCAAAACTAAAATATTGTGTCTTCCCTATGTTAAGCGTAATGCTTTTTAAGTTTCTTCCAGAGCCAATGTTCTGAATCCGTTCATGTAAGTAGAATTTCCCAGAGTGCTTTCACAATTAGCTGTTTGGTCCAGACTGTTTGCTGGCTTGGATGGACTGCTTGTTTAAAAAGTAGTAAATGTTATAGATTTATTGTGCACTTTTCTACCTTTATTAGGGACTACAGCCCTTTATAGCCCCTTTCACCGATGTCTGCACATGTTCACACAGTGCTGTAATGCAAGGCAATAACTATACTACCAAGAGCAATGAAGAGTTGAAAGAAGAGGAACCGAACTTGCAAACTCCCAAACAGAAGTTTACCACTTTACTTCAGCAGAAGCCAGCCCAATACAAGTATTATTTAAAAAAAATACACGTAATATATTTTTAAAAATAAATAATTCATTTATACACACATTTATTGGCACTTTTAGATTCCAACCTGGCTCACCAGATTGATTCTTGTGAGACAGAACTCTGAAGTTGATTCAGAGTTTTCTTGCACCAATATTTGACTTTACTTTTTACCAGTCTTTTTTTCAGAAGCCAAAATTAATCTTAAGGATGATTATAGTTAAGGATCCTAACCAAAGGATGCATTTTTAGCAGCACTTTTAAAAAATATCTTCTATGTCAAAAAATATTTTACATTTTGCTGAACTTGTCTCCATCAGTTGTGGTGGTTCTTCTTAATCAAGAACATCAAAGTTCTCAATGAAACCCCTTTAAAATCTGTTTTCAGGGAACACAGTGCTTTTTAAAGTTTTATTTTTTACCCATTAAATATTAATTTCTGGCTTCAGGAATGCTTCAACAAACAAAATATCAAAAATAAGGATTGAACACAACAACTATTTCTTCAACCCAAATGGCAGATGTCTTGGAGCCAATTCCTAATGCTTATCCAGAAACCACATTGCTGGGGCAAATGTCCAAGTAGAAATCTTAGGGTCTTTCTCTGCCCAGCCACCTCCAGAGATGTCAGGGCATTCCTTGAGCATCCAAGATTATAATTTACTACTGGGCAGAACAGCTAAAAGAAATGTCAGAAACACTTTCAGTGGACGACTTCTGAAAGGTCTCTTGACAAACTGCCTAAACCAACTTCACTGCTCCTTTCTTTGTTAACCATTCACACGTCTAACTTAAACTACACTTTTTACTTTACTTTTTAAAGGCAAAAAGGAACATTAAACCTCTTCTTTTCTTTTGCACACCTCTTGGAAGGATTCACAGAGGAGCTTCAAGCTTCAGATGCTCTCCAACAGAGTAAATCAGCATTAAACAAGCACAAAGGAAGCAGTTATTTTGGTTCCACAATTCCTTGGTTTGGGAGGGTTGGGAGTTTAGTTCATATTAAATAATGTAATAAACTTTTCAGTCACTGGTCTTCACAGGGGAGAACACTGGGCCACAAGAACAGTAAATGGGTCAGGTTAATTCAAGAAGGGAAAAAACTACTGTGTGTCCTTTTGGCTTCAACCTTTTCTCTACCTACATCACCACTGGCTTCTTTCAATAGCTACACTTGACCATTTAATAACAAAATAGGGATTCGTTTTTCTTTATAAGGACATTAGTCAAGCCAAAACACACAAAGAGCATTAAGGCAAAAATACACTCAGATAAATTCTTGGACTTTAGGAAAATATTTTTTTGCCTTAGACACAACATACCCTCCTGACCATTGACCAACATTTTAACTATCCATTTCCTACATAGACACATTCACCCACTTTTTATGCATAGTGTATTTTAATGCCTGTAATAAAAACCAGTCATTAAGTTCCATTACTCGCAAAAAAGGTTTTTTTTCCAAACAACCCCAGGAAAAGCAAATGCCAAATTGGGGGCATTTTAAAGTTTCTGAGACTCGACACAAGGATTAGGTGGTGAGGTGTCAAAACTTACAAATGTGGGAATCACCAAGTGAGAAACGAACAAGTCACAAGAGACTTGAAGGGAGAGAACCGAAGTCCAGACCAAGAAAAATGAAAAACAGAAGAGGAGAGATTGTGAAAAGCACTAAATTTGTAATCTTGCCTCCCTTCAGGGACACAACTCTGAACAGCCTCCAAAAGCTTGAGAGCTTTTCAGAACAAATAGCTAACATGCCTCAGAACAGAGGTTGTTTATCTTGGGATGCAGAACATGAGAGAAACAAGAGGGATGCCTGGGAGAGAGGCGGCTGAAAAGAGGAGAGAGGTGGAGGCCGGACGCTTGAGTATTCACCAACAGCAGAAAAAAAAGAAGCATGAGAGGATCAAGATGCCAACACAGCTTCATAAAAACAAAGCAGTCATTTGAAGAGCACATCTGTGTTCCAAACTCACAGCTATCAACTCACAAATGTAGTTTCAATATGAGAATAAATATGCTGCAGTTTTGGGCAAAAATGTCTAAAAGTTTGTTGTCTGACAGAGTAAAAATAAGGATTGGTAATAAAGACACTGTTCTTCAAGGAGATGTTTTGTTTGATGTATTAAAGACAATACATAAAAAGTGTGGCAGTAATAAAATAAAAAAAATAAATAAAAAAAAATGAATATTTTGTCTAAGTCTTGAATCTCTGAGAATATTGGGGTATTTTTTGAAAAGTCGTGATTGAACATATGATGATTTATTATCTTAGCAATGGATCTGCTGACAGAAACGTTGGTGTTGCTGCCTTCAGATTAATGACTCTCTATTGAAGTGGGAGTGAAAGCAGAGCAGCCAACAATTCATGCCAGGGAAGTGTGAGCAAAGGTGACGGGAGAGCATGCAGACCAAATACAGTAATGCAGCTGCACACACAAGAAGACACACTATGTGTATCTGTTCTCAAGTGATATTACCATGACTAAATTTTAACCAAAATTAAACATACAGTAGATCCAATCTGGACTATGCTACCAGTACTACTATTTCACAATCTACCTCATTTGTACCTTTATTACCAATCAATTCTACCAGGTTAAATATAAATCTTTATCCTAAAAGTACATTTCAGTAATAACCAGGACTGTCAGTGAGGTTAATAATGTCGTCTTTGCCAAAGTGGTCTATGGGGGTTTTGGGGAGTTCTTTTTCTTTTACAAGCTATTGCACCATTGTGTCTTAATCGAGCCTTGAAGTCAATAAGTAAATAAATTGATCCCTGAAATGTTTTCAGCTTTAAATCTATTTATTGAAAGGGCTTGATGTTTCACTTTTGTCAAGGACACATTATGCAAAGATACAAAGGTCACCAAAACACCAGGAATACTTGGATCTCTGGAGGGGCACATAATCCTACTATTATCTCTAGATTTAATCCAGTTTGCAAACAATAACACAGATTAGAGCTGTGTATTAAACAGTGTGTGAACTGGAGCCACTACAAAGCGCCAAGCACATAATTTCACAAAGGTGAAGACAAAAGCAAAACAGATCCAAGTACCATATATCTTTCAATAGTAGCCCACGCGTTTGTTTAAAAAAATTGTTAGCCAACCCAACGTTTATCACAGACCAGTGTCTATTGGAGACCGGCATTTATTTCATCACAGACAGAACGGTGATGGTTAGTGTGTTCATTTTGCTGTGAACTTCAGTCAGAAAATACAGACAACACCAGATGAACAATTCAGGATTTACTGAAATGATGAGAACATTGTATTTTGTTCTGATAATTACTGGCTGGGAATGTGAATGTTCTTTTCTCTTTGCATTATCAATCTCTGTATGAAAAACCTTCTTCACTTTCTCAGACATGTTTAGGATTCACCCCAGAATTGGTACATGGAGCTAGCAGCTAATGTTTTTAGCCTGATTGCTACATGGAGTAGTGTCTGTGTTTATCTCATTTACAATGCTTGTAAGACATGGATGATGTTAAGAGATCAGGTTGATTTTTTTTTCGAAGAGCTCTACGAAAACATCAGTGATCAAGCCTTAATGTTTGGGTTCATGAAAACATTTTTGTCTCCTACAAGCTCCCACTGTGTCTGAACGACACTGTATCTGCTTCCGCTGCGTTTCTGTCTCTCTGTACCGAGTTTGACGGCTCTCTGTCCCGCATTAGCCAGAGAGGGCAAAAATGAAAACAAGAGTAAAATGAGGGTACCTTTTTCATAATCGTTTCAATGAGAATAAAGTTCAGGAGGCCTGAGCAGACTGCTTCCCCATCCTGCACCGGTTCTCTGTCTGGCTGCAAAATCTTTCTAGAATGTACCCTGCCTTCGTCCAACAGCAGCAGACTGGATGGGTCCAGTGTGGTAAGAAAATGAAAGAAGTTCAGGAGAACTAAGGATTGATCCACTATAAACACCAGGAAATCGCATTGCTCCATTTATTTCTTCAGCCGCCTCCACCCTTTCACCCATCTGCTTGCGCCATTCACAGACATGTTTTGAAATTAACCCCTAGAATGTGGTGCAAATTCCTTACCAGAATGCTCTTTGGCATTGATTGATTGATCTCTGGATTGATTAGACAAAAGAGGAACTTCCTGAAGGTATGCATTCCCTAATATATGGACTCGAACTAATAGCATTTCAGAATAAAAGTTTCAAACACGTTGCAAACACGATGGAAGTCGTGTAGAGGTAAGAAGCAGCCCAGGAAATAAATGGCATGTTATATTATAACTAGTGGAACCATGAATTCTTCTGTTTACCAGTTAGACAATGAGTTCTTCAATATAACATTGAACCAAACACAATAGCATGTCCACCTCTGAATAAATCAAGAAGAAACTGAATGTTTTAGTCAAGCTTGGATCTAAATATCACTACATTGTCTTTAAAGAGGGAAAACCGTCCAAAAACCCTGTTTGAATGCTTCTAAAGAGGCTCAAACTTGCTTTAAATGTCAGAATAATTTTCTTACACTTTTTTCCTTGCCCTTAGAGTTCTGCTTTGAACTGCTGCACCTCACTATTTTTGTTATGGCTTAACTAAAGTTACTCTCTGGTATCAGATTTAGCTTTTTGGCTACTGGCACTTCTTTATATCCGCTCCACCTAAGTGCTGTTGATCCAACTCAATACAACGTTTTTGGTTCATAATGAGGCTGGAGGGCTCATGTTTGAAACAGATGGCCTTTTTTACAGCCTATATCTGCACTGACAAGCCCTCAGAAGGGCTCCATGATCTGATCCATCATACCCTAAAAAGATCTTGAGAAACAAAGACAGCAAGTGCTTCCACCGGTATTTGCCAAATTGGAGCACAGACAGAACTAAGAAGCTACAATTCCTTGTAAAATTGGAATCGACTGGTATCTTGTTTTTGCATCAAGCTTGCTGGACCTTTTTTGGACTAGCCAATAGGGTTCGGCTCTTTCCCTGCTGGAATTTGGCATGACCACTCTAAAGCTGAACTTTAGTTTATGAGGCTCAAGACATATTTTCAAGAGGTACCCAACCTTGACCGAGTCCTTTGAAGGGGCAGTCTGTTGGTTCCTGCTCTTCCTGAGAAGCTGTCTGCCTCTTTAATTATTTGTGTATACCACATGTACACATTCACTTTGAATAATGGTACAGTTTTCTTGGCACTTCCTGTCTCTACTGCTGTATCCACGGTGAAAAGAACAGTTCAGTTGTGAGCAGTCGATGCACAGCTGGCCTAGGTACATCTCTGATCCAGAACTTGGAAGTAATCCATCTGGATTGTTTGTACTGGAGTGTTTATGGTTTCCAGGCAGAGATCCCATGACTGCTGTAAGCACACACTTTCCTGGAGTTATTTTCTTATATTTTCTGAGGCTGAAGACTTCATTACATGTCTGTTTTAGCACAAACAGTGGCTGTCTTCTTAAAAGCCCTGTGATTGTTGTGGGTACGAATAACCTTCCTGAGGCTTTACACGAGCAATGACTCTGAAAGCCATGCTTGGATGGCTGCTGTTTGTGTAATTTGTTGTTTCCTGCATCTCTTCTTATCACATGCAGATCATTTATCCTGGCTTGGTCAGTAACCTTGCATGTGATTTGGACGACTCCTCTGACATGTTTACCATTCTTTTTTAGAAGAAATGGCCAAACTTTGAGTCCCACTCCGATCATCTTTTGATCTATTTTCAAAGCATTATTAGGTAAAATAAACTTTTTAAGAAACTGTCATTGTCTAGGACATACTTTTTGCACTGTTCATTAGAAAATTGCCTCTGAGTTGTGGACAAGACCATTGGTATGGAGCACCCCCTCGCCTAGAGATCAAAGCAGGGAGCTTGTGGCCTGTCCAATGTATTTTCTACGACACAAATAAGCTCTTTTTAATCTGCATTTTGTTTGCTCCTGGTTCACAATGATTTGAATAGAGAAAAACCCAGAAATGCAATTTTTAGATTAAAGGGACAAATCATGCAAAATCAATGTTTGGAGGTTTTAAGTGTATTATAATGTTAATTTCTCACAAAAAAACAACCCCAGAGCAGTATTTTGCTACATTCTACTCACGGATCTCTGAGCATTCCTCGAAAACCTTGCTCTCTGAGCACCAGCCTCTCCCAGTCCACAAAAACAAGTGGATACTCACATTGTGATGTATGAGGTGGGAATGGGGAACAGCCCCTTCCTGGAAGAGTCTCTGTTGCCACCACTTTCCCCCAGAACTATAGCGATGATTGACAAAACACTTTCATTTTATATGCACAATATGCACATCCATCTTTGCAAAAGTTTGGATGTTGTATGTTTTCATGGGCTAAACATAGATATGCTGCTGAGGCGGGGTCTAGGTTGACGTTATGAAATAGGCAGCACCCACAAGGATACTTTGGTTTCAGAACAAGCGACATTCTCCAAACACAGGTACAATGCACAACATCCAAAAAAAACACAAAAAAAAGAATAAAACTGTCATAGTGAGATGAAAATGTATTTTTGTTTCGCTATTTGTCCATTTATGGCAAGTCAAACTGTCATCGCGGTTTCAAACAGATTTTGCATATCGCAGATTTTTCTCATATCGTGCAGGCCTAATATATATATATATATATATATATATATATATATATATATATATTAAAAAAAACGCCCCTCACGTACCTCACCCCAAGCTTCCTCCAAGGGTCCTCTACCAGTGGCCTGGGAGCTTGAGGGTCCTGCGCAGTATCTTAGCTGCTCTTAGCACTGCGCTTTTCTGAACTGAGATGTCTGAGGTCTTTCCAGGGATCTGCTGTACCCACTCCTCCAGTTTTGGGGTTACAGCCAGATTGCTCAAATTACCACGAGCACCACTGTCACCTTCCCCTTCCAAGCTTTCTCCAGTTCTTCTCTGAGTCCCTGGTATTTCTCCAGTTTCTCATGATCCTTCATATTGATGATACCATTGCTTGGAACTGACAGATCCACCACAACAGCTTTCCTCTGTTCTTCATCCACCACTACAATGTCTGGTTGGGTCACCATTACTATCCTGTCAGTCTGTATCTGGAAATCCCACAGGATCTTTGCTTTCTCATTTTCTACCACTTTCTGAGGTGTTTCCATTTTGACTTTAGGTTTTCCAATCCATATTCTACACATCTTTCTGTAAACTATTCCAGCCACTTGGTTGTGGCGCTCCATGTATGCTTTCTCTGGCAGCATGTTCTCCATCATCAGAATAGTGACATAAGGAGATGTTAATAACACCAATGGCACAATTTTCATTGGAGTGAGTCTTTAATATGGGTAATAGAAACATTTGAACTCCAATTTTCCATGGTTGGATTTTATATTTATGAGAATTTTACTTGGGATTAATTTTAATTATCTCTTCTTGCTTGATTTTAATACTTGACACAAAAATTAGTCTTGATGGACCCTCTACTATACAAAGGCCTTCCTGTCCCAGCAAGTGTCAGTCAGGCTTGTTGGTTTTGCAGTTTTGCCCTTTCTCAGAGATTCATAGGTTTGGTGATGTCAGATTTTTCCAAGATGGTGACAACCACAGAGCTTGTTGGCTCAAAACAAACCAGGGAGTCTGTCACCACACAGTCTTTCCATTACAGTGTAATGTCTGTTACGGGAGCGAAGGAGAACCCCGACGCAGAGTGTCAAAGATGGAAAAAACACATTTATTTTGCAGCGGCCAAAAATCAAAAATAGAGGCAGGGAATAATCCAACTGGGCAGGAAAAAAACACTTGGCAAGAGTCGAATCACATGGACAACCTGACGGAATCATCTGGCAAACAGTGGTGGTGGGTAGACTGGTTTAAGTAAGGTGAGCTAATGAGAGGATTGAGTGCAGGTGTCTCTGGAGTGGTTGACACACCCCCTGCCACTCACATGCTCTGAAAAACAAGGAAGTGAGGGGAAAAAACAACACAGAGCCTCCACAGCCATCACAGTACCTCCCCATCAACGGACGCCACCCGGCGGCCGACCAGGCTTGTGCGGGTGCCGGACATAAAAGTCGTGCAGAAGAGCCGGGGACAAGATCAGGGAACGAGAAATCCAGGAGCGCTCCTCCGGACCATACCCCTCCCAATCCACCAAATACTGCCACCCGCGCCCCCGCCGCCGAACATCCAACAGGCGGCGAACGGCATAGGCCGGGTGATCATCAACGAGCAGGGGGGGCGGAGGGGGCACGGCCGGAGGGCCGAGAGCACTGTCCGAGACGGGCTTCAGGAGGGAGACATGGAAGGATGGGTGCACTTTCAAAGAAGCAGGCAGCTTCAATCGGACAGCAGCAGGGTTCAGGACACGGTCAATCTCAAAGGGACCAATATACCTGGGAGACAACTTCCGAGACTCACACTGCAGAGGAAGGTCACGTGTGGAGAGCCAGACCCGTTGTCCAGGCTTGTAGTCAGGGGCTGGAACTCGATGACGGTCTGCCAACCTTCGGTTGCGCTCCGCCGTACGACCCAACGCAGCCCTGACCCCACGCCAGACCCGTCGAGCTCTTCTCAGGTGCACCTGAATAGAAGGCACGGCCACTGCCGTCTCCTGTGTTGGGAAAAGGGGAGGCTGGTAGCCGTTAGATGCCATGAATGGAGACATGCCCGTGGCCGAAGAGACCAAGGTGTTGTGGGCATATTCAATCCAAGCCAGGTGAGTAGACCAGGAAGCAGGGTGATCGGCCGCCACACAACGGATGGCAGCCTCCAGGTCCTGGTTCGTCCGTTCCGTCTGTCCATTGGATTGCGGGTGATAACCAGATGACAAACTGAGTGTAGCCCCAATGGCCCTACAGAAAGCCCCCCAGACCCGGGAAGTGAACTGGGGACCTCTGTCGGAAACAATGTCCAGCGGAAGTCCATGAAGCCTAAAAACATGCTGAACCAGGAGATTAGCGGTCTCGAACGCCGTAGGCAGCTTAGCAAGGGCAATAAAATGGGCAGACTTAGAAAAACGGTCAACCACTGTCAGAATGGCGGTGTTACCCTCTGACGGGGGAAGTCCAGTGACGAAATCCACAGCAATGTGCGACCAAGGGCGATGAGGCGTCGGAAGTGGATGAAGCAGTCCGGCAGGGGGACGATGAGACGGTTTGTTGCGGGCACAAATGGAGCAGGCAGAGACAAATTCCCGGGTGTCAGGTATCATGGACGGCCACCAGAAGCGCTGTTGCAGCAGGAACAGCGTGCGGTGGACCCCAGGGTGGCATGCCAGTGTAGAATTGTGACCCCACTGCAGCACAGCAGACCTGGCAGACGGGGGCACAAATAGAAGACCGGCAGGACACGCAGGTGGGATGGGGAGGTTCGCCTGAGCCTCCTGCACGACCTTCTCTACCGCCCAGCTGGCAGCTCCTACCACACATGAAAAAGGCACAATGGTGTCCTCCCCAGGCTCAGCACCAGTAGATTGGTCAAACTGACGAGACAGGGAGTCGGGCTTCCCATTCTTGGATCCAGGACGGTAGGTGAGTGTGAAATTGAAGCGGCCCAGGAACAGGGCCCACCGAGCTTGACGAGAGTTGAGCCTGCGAGCAGAACGGATGTAGGACAAGTTCTTGTGATCAGACCATACCAGAAATGGTTGAGAAGCACCCTCCAGCCAGTGTCTCCACTCCTTGAGCGCCAAAACCACCGCCAACAGTTCCCGGTTCCCCACATCGTAGTTCCTCTCGGCAGGAGTGAGACGCCGAGAGAAAAAAGCACAGGGGTGCAGCTTCTGGTCAGAGGCAGACCGCTGGGACAGGACAGCTCCAACTCCAGTCTCCGAGGCATCCACCTCCACCACGTATTGAGCTGTAGGAACAGGGTGGCACAACACAGGAGCAGAACAGAACAGGTGCTTCAACTTGACAAAAGCCTCGTTTGCTTCAGGTGACCAGGAAAACGGGACCCGTACCGAAGTAAGTCTGGTAAGAGGAGAGGCTACTCTGCTGTAGTCCCGAATGAACCTCCGGTAAAAGTTAGCAAATCCCAAAAACCTCTGAAGTTGCTTCCTGGTAGCAGGCGTCGGCCACTCCGCCACGGCCTTGACCTTGGACGGATCGGGCTCTAGCTGTCCCTCCCCCAACACAAAACCCAAAAAACTAACAGAGGACACGTGAAAAACACATTTCTCGGACTTCACATACAGTCTATTTTCCAATAACCGCTGCAACACAAGTCTGACATGCTGAACGTGCTCACTTTCAGTGCGGGAGAAAATCAAAATATCGTCCAAATACACAAACACAAATCTATTCAGCATGTCACGTAACACATCATTAATGAGTGCCTGAAAAACAGCGGGAGCATTAGTCAGTCCAAATGGCATAACGAGGTATTCGAAATGTCCCAACGGCGTGTTAAATGCCGTCTTCCACTCATCCCCCTCTTTAATCCTCACCAAGTGATAAGCATTACGGAGGTCCAACTTGGTGAAGACAGTTGCCTGGTTTAAAAGGCTGAAAGCCGAGTCAAGGAGAGGCAGGGGATACTTGTTCTTGACAGTAATATCATTCAAACCCCTAAAGTCAATACAAGGGCGTAGAGAGCCGTCCTTCTTGTCCACGAAAAAAAAACCGGCCCCCACAGGAGAAGAGGAGGGCCGAATGAGTCCGGCAGCCAAACTCTCTGTGATGTACGTCTCCAAAGCCTCTCTCTCCGGTATTGACAGTTTGTACAGCTTGCTAGACGGCAATGGAGCACCGGAGATTAGATCTATAGAACAGTCATAAGGCCTATGTGGGGGCAAGGAAGAGGCACGGTCCTTGGAAAAAACCTCCTGGAGATCATGGTACGCTGGAGGGACAGACGACAAGTCCACTGGCTTGGGAGGGGAAGGCATGTCCATCCTGGGAGTGGGAACAGCCGCACGCAAACAGTGAGAGTGGCAAAATAAACTCCAATTTACAATGGATTTACTTGACCAGTCCATGTGAGGGTTGTGGAGGATGAGCCAGGGAAGTCCCAGAACGAGGGGAGCAGAAGGTGAGGGAATGATGTAGAGTGAAATAAGCTCATGGTGATTCCCAGAAATCAGCAAGGACAGAGGCACTGTACGGCGAGTTATTCGGGACAGCACTCTACCATCTAAGGCCAGGACCTCTTT
This sequence comes from Oryzias celebensis, assembly GCA_014656515.1. Classification (NCBI taxonomy): domain Eukaryota; kingdom Metazoa; phylum Chordata; class Actinopteri; order Beloniformes; family Adrianichthyidae; genus Oryzias; species Oryzias celebensis. Next base: position 55,371,781 of record BNCR01000001.1, read on the forward strand.
AGGCTCAGGAAGCAATTCTGATGGGATGTTGGCCCTAGACACAAACTCCGAGTCGATAAAATTGTCATCTGCACCAGAGTCCACCAGGGCAAAGACAGGAATACAGGTTGCATTGAGAGAAATAGTCCCACTTAGTTGGAAGCGCTTGGAGGGCTTGATGGGGGTCTGGCTCACCAGCGCCCCTCCCGAGGCTGGCAAGCCTGACCTTTTGGCCGAACAGGGCAACTGGGCAGCATGTGGCCTGCCTGGCCACAATAAAAACAGAGACCTTGGCGACGACGACGTTGACGTTCCTCCGGAGGAAGCCGCATACCACCAAGCTGCATGGGCTCCTCAGGTGGTGAAGCGGTGGAAACCAACTCAGGCAGAGGAGGAGCAGGAAAACCGGGTCGGCTGGGAATCCCGGGACAGGAACCAGTAACGGGGAAAATGACCCTGTCTGCTCTCTCCCTGAGTCTCTCGCGAAGGCGGTTATCGAGCCTTATCGAGAGGGAAATTAAGTCCTCTAATGAACCCACCTCATCTCTGGCAGCCAGTTGGTCTTTAACCTCTTCACTAAGGCCCCGGAAAAAGATGGTCTGGAGGGCCTTGTCATCCCACTGGCACTCAGCGGCCAGTATACGGAAATCAATAGAATAGGACGAAACTGAACCAGAACCCTGGTGTAAAGACAGTAACCTATTACCCGCTTCTTTTCCCTGTAGTGGATGGTCAAAAACCTTCAACATCTCAGCTGTAAATGAGTTAAGGGTGTTACAAACTGGTGAGCGGCTGTTGGCTAGCGCTACAGCCCAGGCTGATGCTTTTCCAGAAAGAAGGCTCATGATAAAAGCTACTCTGGACTGATGCGTGGAGTAGGTGAGTGGCTGCTGATCAAAAACTAAAGTACACTGATGTAGAAACTGGTTACATGACCCTATTTCACCTGAATACCGGTTGGGAGTCGGAATAAAAGGTTCCCGGGGCTGTGCAGCCTGGAAAGGTGCAGGAGCAGATGCTGAAGGAGCCGGAAGAGAAGCATCAGCGGAGTCTGGGGCCGGAACCGGTCGAGGTGAAGTCAGAGAGGCGAGTTGGGTCGTAACCGCCGTCAGTTGTTTCCCCAGCTGGTTGACGCCCTCAGAGAGATCTTGGATGGTGTCCATCACAGACTGAATGGCTTGGCCCTGCTGTCCCACACGAGCTCCCTGAGACGCAATCGCCTGCTTGATCCTCTCGGTTTCAGCTAGAGTCCGGTTCAGTAGTTCAGTCTCTGCGGGGTTCATTGTGGCCAGATGATTCTGTTACGGGAGCGAAGGAGAACCCCGACGCAGAGTGTCAAAGATGGAAAAAACACATTTATTTTGCAGCGGCCAAAAATCAAAAATAGAGGCAGGGAATAATCCAACTGGGCAGGAAAAAAACACTTGGCAAGAGTCGAATCACATGGACAACCTGACGGAATCATCTGGCAAACAGTGGTGGTGGGTAGACTGGTTTAAGTAAGGTGAGCTAATGAGAGGATTGAGTGCAGGTGTCTCTGGAGTGGTTGACACACCCCCTGCCACTCACATGCTCTGAAAAACAAGGAAGTGAGGGGAAAAAACAACACAGAGCCTCCACAGCCATCACAATGTCATTCACAATATACCCGATATTTTTTGTATATTTTAACATTTAATTGAACTAAATCAGTTTATCTACTGTCATCTATTTTTTCGCAGTTAATAACCTTTGTAAATGTCCATTTAGAAAATTGGCTCTACAGGAACTAACTTGTGTGCAACTCTAGCTTACAACGTTCTGGACATATTAAACACTTATTATTCAGTAAAACCACAAACTGTCTGGTAAAGATTAAACAAGAACATAAAAATGTTAGGGGATTTGGCAGGCACCTGAACCACCAGATGTAGCCACTTTCCTTGTTTTCCAGATTTTATTAGTCACGCTAAACTGATAGTACAATTTATTTTGGCATAACAAAATATAGGTAGACTTAATTATAATCAAAAATTGATTTTTAATAATGTGTCAAAAGTAACAATAACGTTCTATTAGTAGTTTGAATGTAAAGATTTAAGCTAATATAAGAACTCCCCCCAAAATTCCAAAGTTCGCTTAAATTAGCATAAATCGCATTAGCATAATGTAATGCGGAGTCATTGTGAGTCAATTACGTTTCCTACATTTTGAGTCAGCGAGAGTATTTTGAGACATTTTTTGCAAAAATATATTTTTAAAAGACTAAAAATGATTTAAATGTCAGACAATGTTGTCTTTTTTCGCGGGGACAGATCCGTTACCGTGCAGCAGCTTTGCGGATCGGTGTGGGCGCAGCTCTGCAGCGGAGGCTTGGCTGGAGCTTGTGTCTCCGCCCGCCCCCCTTCTCCGGCGCGCCGCTCCCCCTGCGGGACAGTCGGACTCCTCTAGCCGCCTGTCGGAGCCCTCAAAGCACAAGCTGGAGTCATAATTAAGGCGGATTCCGTCGGGTTTTGTGTGTTTATGATCCTCGAGGTGAGTTTAAGAATAGTTTTCACGCTCGGTAAATCTCCGTTTTGTCTGTGAATCTCAGAACAGTAAAGTTATCTTTATTTCATTTCTGTACATTAACTTCTTAAAGCTACATGTTTTCAATCTAATTATGTTTACATTATTTTAATTCTTTCTATAAAAAACTAAGCTTCGTAATAATAATAAAAAAAACCTTTATTTAAAGCAAAAAAAGTCTGTGAATCAAAGAATTAAACAAATTCAATTTATTTTTAATCATGAAACTTTCAAGTTGAAGCTTAAATGTGGCCGCAAATATTGTTAATGGTCACAGCAGACATAAAATGAGTCTTCATTACATGCTTTTGTGCAACAGAAGCTGCAGACGTGTATCATTACTGTTCCCACAGTGCCAGTCTAGTCAAGATAAATCTGGCAGCGCTTTGATTTCTATCACTCTGCCTTATAATTACAGAAGTTACGTAACTTGGATTATCAATTTTCACTCTGCACATGTCAATGACATTACCAAGAGGCTGTCTGATTCAGTGGAACAGTTCAGTTTGACAGCGCTGAAGTATTTTAATAATGGAGACAAACAACTTAGACAGGGATGGACACATTACAAGTTGGGGGCAATGGTCCTCTGACCTCTGACCCCACCAGTGAGTCAAGATGGGTGGGTCACTTTGCGAAACACGATGGTGATTAAAGAGTGTACCAGAACCTTCAGTGGAGATCAATGCAAACCGAGCCAGTGACGACACTGAAAGAATCAATAGAGAACATGCAGGAATGGATCTTTTTTTAAACTTGCTCTGTAATTCCCTCAGTAATTCCCCCCCTGGGTAGGCGTCTGGTGCATCCACTTGGGTCTCCTTTATACTTTGGCAGATGGTCAACACATGTTCCTGTGTTTCTCATTTGCACGAATGACGCTGTTCTTGCCAAAATTTGCGATTAAGAAAACAAATCATCTCTGCAACATTTCCTCTTCACTTTATTTTTACCTGAGTTGTAACTTTCCTTCATAGCGACCTTCTGTGACCTTTAGGTGCCACTGACGCAACCAGTGTGAAAATGGTCAAATGCAGAGGTGTGAACTTTCAGTCTGTTTTTTCACTGAAAGGGTCTCCCTGGCACCACCAAATGGTCATGATTCACTACCATGTCACTTCTTTTCATGGCTGCTTCCACTTTTTAATGTTAGGTTATAATTGTAAACAGTTTTAAAAATACTTCACGTTAAATGTATTTTTATTGGTTAAATCTCAAATGTTTTAAATGAAAACAAACTTTTTTAGGAAACAAACCTTTTGGCTTAAGAAAGAAGGGAAAAATTTCAGGAAATGAAAGTGTATTCTGCTTTTCTTTGAAGGTTTTGTGGTTCATCTTGTAAATATCCCTCCTTTGTTATTAGCATCAGCAATGACAAACAAATAGAGATTATTTGTGTATGAGTATTTGACACTAATAAGCAAAATCAGATAAGACATGATCTAAAACAAACAAAAAATGTAATTCATAACATAATCCTACTATGTGTTTTCACATCAAGTACAACATCAGAAACTTTCTTCTCTTCAACAAAAATGTACTAAATTGTGTGGAAATGTGCAAATTAGTTAAAACTTTTACTCATATACAAATCATTAAGATTTTACTGTACTATTGTTGTATGGAATAGCAGCAGAATTTGGGTTAAAAACTGCCCTAGGTTCATATACACACTGAACAAGTGCAAATGTACACTGAGGATTTAGTTTCCCTAAACTATTAAGCAACGTTCACACACCCCCCTCGGTAACAAACGTTCAAGTGGCCATTTTTAATGAGAGGTTTATAAAAACATGCATAACTCAGATGCCATTCAAAGTATGCAGAGTGGAAAAGCACCAGGGCCGGATGGCTTTCCTATCGAATTCTATAAAAGATTCAGAGAGAAACTTCTTGCCCCATTATTGGCCATGTATGAAGAATCCTACACAAAGGGAACACTCCCTCCATCCCTGAGACTAGCATTGATAACATTAATATTGAAACCAGACAAGCCACCAGACGAATGCTCTTCTTTCAGACCTATTAGTTTGATGAGCTGCGATGTTAAAATACTTTGCAAAGCCTTGGCCAGAAGGTTGGAGTTACCCCTTCCACATCTTGTAGGTGATGATCAAAATGGATTTGTTAAAGGTAGACAAGGGTTTCATAACAGTAGACGTGTTCTGAATATACTTTATGAGAAATATAATTCTAAAGATACAGCAGTGTTATCGCTAGATGCACGCCAGGCGTTTGATAGGATTGCGTGGAGTTTCCTTTTTAATGTACTCCCACGATTTGGAATTGGTACACATTTTTTGAGATGGATTAAGCTGTTATATACAAATCCTACTGCCGAGATACAGACCAATAACAATATCTCTAAACCATTCACTCTCCAACGATCAACTAGACAGGGATGCCCATTGTCGCCTCTACTTTTTGTATTGGCTATTGAACCATTGGCCATGGCTGTAAGAGCCCATGAGGGTATCACGGGTGTAACTATTGGTGGTTCATTTAGCTCTATATGCTGACGATATATATATATTTTTTAACAAACTTAAAAGATAGCGTTCCCCGCTTAGTGAATCTAATAGATGTCTTCGGAAATATATCAGGATATAAAATAAACCATTCTAAATCAGCACTGCTGTTTCTGAATGAGAGTGAGAGATTGCAGCCTACTGTAAACACACCATTTGCAACTACAAATGATGGTTTTGCATATCTCGGTATTAGAATTAGCCCTGACGTGAAACAAATAGTTTCTTTGAATTATGACCCATTGATGGACAGAGTGCGTGAAATGCTAAACCGAAGGACCCAAACGCCCATATCTATGATAGGTCGCATCAACATAATCAAAATGCTTGTTGTACCTAAATTCCTATATTTTTTCCAGTCACTTCCTTTTCCATTAACAAATGCCTTTTTCCATAACATAAATACTCTCATAAGTCAATTCATTTGGAACAATAAAATATTACTGGGCAGCCCAGCTGTGGCTGACCATGTACTATTTTTCAGTGCCTCCCTTTCCAGCATGAGTAACAATTGAACAGACAACATTGAAGCTTCCTGCCCAACTTTACTTATACTCAACAAGCCCTAAGAAGTTGATTAAGCAAACAAAAAATCCCTTCCTCCGAAATTCCATCTCAGTGTGGTTCTCAGCACATCAGTATGTTGGAGTCACACCGGAGTTATCACAGTTGTCCCCTATATGGGGAAACAACTGCTTTACACCTGGCAGAGCAGATGGCAGATTTAAAATATGGTTCAACAAAGGTGTTGAGAAAATTTTAGATTTGTATATAGAAAACACATTGATGTCATATCATCAGCTCTGTGGAAAATACAACATTCCAAGGAAACATTTCTTTAAATACCTGCAACTAAAACATTTTATTTTATCAACACATAAACAGCTGACGTTGCCTCCATTATCTAAAATTGAAGATTTGACAATATCTCACATGAATGGTAGGGGGCAGGTTTGATTATTTTATAATCTGTTGTTAGCATATTCAAAAGAGTCTTCCCTAAAAAAACTGGAGGCGTGGAGGATAGATTTAAAAGAGCACATCACCAATGCTGACTGGGAATCAGCTTGTCTTAAGGCTCAGACCCAGTCCATTAACACTAAATATACACTGTTACAATACAAATGGTTGATGCGTACATATCTTACGCCCAGCAGGTTGAATCACATATTCCCTAATGTCCCAGATATTTGTGTCAAATGCAGAGAGGAAAAGGGTACTTTAATTCATTGTTTATGGGATTGTGCTAAGCTACAACCATTCTGGAAACATGTAATAGCATGTATATGTCACATACTTGGACTGAGAATTCCTTTACATGCCAGCATATGTTTACTCGGAATATACCCTGAAAATGTTGATGTGACTCGAAAGCAATTACGGATTATTGATTTTGGGCTTTTACAAGCCAGAAGAGTGATTGCATTTTTATGGAAGAGCATGGATGCGGCCTCTATACATATGTGGACAAGAGAACTGATGGCCAGTTTGGCTCTGGAGAGACTAACATTCATTGTTAAAAAGAAAGAAAGGGACTTTGAGCATCTATGGAATCCTTATTTACACTTCCTGGAAACTTGTGACCAATCTTCCTGAAAATGTACAAACTATTGTAATTTTTTTTTTTTTTTTTTTAATTATTATTGTTAGTTTTTGGTCTATTTTAAGACTTTGCTGGATGTGGGTGTTTTGTGTTCATTGTGTTTTATTGGGTTGTTAAAAGTTAAAATCTTTCAATAAAAACAAGTTGAAAAAAAAAAGAAAAAAACATGCATAACTGCGTGTTTTGGGCTTCCATGTTAAAAACTCCTGCATTCTTGTGTAGCTAAGACCGTTTTTGGGCTCCATGTAAGAAATATGCAGCCTTTGAACCCACTTTAAATAAGGTCAAACTTTGACCAATCGATGACTCAGTGAGTAGCAGAGTAAGAATGTTTATTCTAAAAAAATATACCGACTGAGTAAAAACTGCTTATTTCTTTGTAGAAGTCTATGGGATTTGGCTTCTTGGAGCCAGCTGGTACTTCCTGTTTGGAATGCCAGGGGGGAGGATGTCACTCAGTCCAGTTCTCTTATATAGTCAATGGTCACAGAGATTCCATAGTTTTTGTGACACACTCCCTAATAGTTACTTGGTGAACTGACATGGCTCCAATTCCTTATATTTTAAACCTGTATTTAAAACAATTACTTAAAACTAGTATTTAAATCTGAATCAAATAGGAAGTCCTGGGCTTTTGTCTTGGATTTCAAACCCAATACCCTACCAATTCTGACCTAAAAATGAACCTCACCAATCAGTGAAAACTGGAGTTCTCCCCTTATAGATAAAACATGTTAAGTTTATTTTATTACAAAAGCAACAAAAGTTAAAAAAAGAGATTGAAGAGAAGACTGAAGAACTTTGAATGAGTACAGAAATATAATGGGACTTGCAGATGCAGGAATCTGAGGGTGTAAAGAGTATGACGGCTTCTGAACTTATTTTTGCTTAAAGGAGAAAGTGTAGCGGGTCTTTAGCCTGAGAGTAGATGTGGAAAACAGGAGTATTGTTGAAAGTCAAAGGGTATCCATGGAAAATGTGGTCTTATCGTATTTGTTTGTTCACCTGGTTACCTAGGTTAAGGATCACAGGACACAGAGAAAGAGAGAACTTTGGCCAAACTCAAAGTCCAACATGGATTTTAAGATAAGTTCTGACTGAATTATCATCATCAAAAGTGCTATTTCTGCTACTACGACCAAGAACAACCCCAAATCAGGTCCATATACATGCAAAAGAAAAACCCAAAAGAAACCAGAAAAATGTGAAGGAAAAATGATGGAAGGCCAAATAGTTGAAAAGAAATATTAGAAAACAAGTAGACTTAATGAAACATGAGAAAGAAGAAGTGAGCGGAGAGACGCTCTGAGCCAAACGTGGTTTCAATCAGAGCAGAGGCTGAGCTGAAGGATGTTTGATGACCAACTGATGCTTTCCTCAGGAATGCCTCCAACAAGCTGAACACTTCACACACGGCTCCCATTAGACTGTGGTTGCTCTGGTTTACATCCAGCAAAGGCCACCTCAAGGAAAGACTGCACTGAGCACTGCCAGTCTGTGAGGTAAAAAGGCAGAATAGAGATAGATGCAAAATCCAGGGGAGTAAAGATCAGAATTACTTCATCAAGAATGTTTAGCCTCTAATAAACATCACAAAAACTCTGATTAGACTGAAACCGCTTTGGCTATATTTTTTGTACGAATGTCTGCATTTCATTTTGTAACGTAAATGTTTGTTTCTACACTCAAGCGTGAATGAAAATACTCAAATGAGGACTTCTTAAGATGCTCCCAAAATAAAATAGTGATAGAAAGAGAAAATCGCACTCTTTGGCTCACATAAATAGTTATTGGATCTTAACTCCCCCATCTGGACAAGCTTTTTCTTCCACATTGAGATTTTTGTCAACAGAAGTTGTTTGATTTGTGGTTTTCCCTTTTCATCTCGGATCTTTGCTGTTCTTTGTTTATTTACGCCTATTCTTATGAAAGCACAAAAAGATGACTTAAGTTAAAAGCACGTGAAACCTCTATTCAGCTGCATCATGATTTAATTATGTCTTCATGTTTTGATCTTTTTAGTTGCAGGTGACAGGTTTCTCTCATGTGAGCTTCCTCATTTAACTCACGTTTCCACCTCCCTTCTACCTTTCCCATAATGTGTTCTCCTCATCTCTACATGCTCAATCTTTTGGTTTCTCCCTGCATTTGTGGCTCTTTCCTTCACAGTTTCGCCTCCTTTTTCTGTCTTCTTCCTAAAATCTGTTCGGTCTCTCTTCCTCAAACCAGCTGATTCACCGCCGTACTTCTCATTTGACAGAAATCTGAGCGGACCAGGGGGCTTGGAGCCAGGACGAGCCCAGAAACTGGCACCCCACCGAAGATAATGGGGGAGACGAAGGATTAGAGGATAATCCAGGGTAAATCCACTTCCTGTTTTTTGAGTAGACCTGATATCTTAAAGTCAGGTCATTGGGCCGATGGAGGGATTACAACTTTAAATGTCTAACCTGAAATGATTTAGCATATTTTACATCCTCATTGGGCATTTGTTTGACTCTGTGGAAGTCAAAAATGTGCAGAGAGTGGATTGGACGAGCTGACAGGAAAGCACAGCAAGTGGAATCAAACCCCTGTTGTTCTGTGATCAAAGGTTTTTTAAAGCGAGAGATATGAAAGAGCATTTTAGTTTCTGTTTTTAGCTGGTAATTACACAGTTTTTACTCAAAAACCTTCAAGAGCTGGACTTTTTCTCACATACTCTGAATACCATTGTGTCTGTGCACGCAGCCGCTGCTCAGTTACTGTTTAATCAGGGAAGTTGGCTGTTGTTTTTTGACAACTGCTCATGGGAACTTCACAGACAGTTCCCGTGAGGACTCCTGCAGTCTCAAGTTCACACCTCGGCACACTGGTTCCCCAGTGCTCCCTTTCTCCATACGGCTCCGCCAGCACGTTTCCTCCACCCCTTTTCAAAAACGGCAGCCAGGGGAAATGGAGCTCCGGGCCGCGGACTGCGGTCAAAGGCAAATTAGAGAGGCTGCCTCAGGCCTGACGCAATCGCCATCTCATGAACCGTAGCAGGTCATTAATGAAGCCAGACAAGGGCGCGCATGTGTAGGAGGCCCCGCAGACATCTAGTTGCTGCCGTGAAGAGCTTTTAAAGAGAACCAGAAGTCCGTTTAAGAGCTCCCTTATGGTATCAAAATATTTTAGAAGTGGATATCAATTACTCTGCTGGCAAAGAGGAGCTCATGACCAAAAACCAATTTGTCCGCCGTCATGACTTAGGAAGGTATGGAAATATGTACAACTGCAATTATTCAAATGGGGTGTAAAAATAGGAAAAACTGGGTTTCATAGATGCATAAAAACGTATGCAAGTTTGAGCTTGCCTTAATTCCATGGTGTGAAATTTGTTTAAGCTCCATTAATGTCCAATTATCACCAAATCTACAAATCTTTGTGTCCCTTTAGTGGTTTTTATGTGTTGTTAGTAGAATAAAGTGACCCCATATAGGGTTTGTGCCACTCATTAGTGCAAGATTTGTGATGATTCATGTTGTTTTTCTCATGTCGACTTTTATTCTTTGCAAAACTATTTTATTTCAAACACATTTGAGGGTTTTAAAGCAAGGACTGTTTATGGTCATGAACAGATTTTAGTCCAGATTTAGTCTAGAACACACGATCTTTCTCCAATATTCCAGTATTTAGGGAATAAAACATTTGATCAAGTTCCACTGATTGTAAGTTCTTTGTTCTTTCACGATTTTGTGGTAAAAAGCAGAATTCATGGTTCAATTCATTAAGTCTTGGAGCTCCAGAGCAGCTACACATCATTGCACTACTACCACTGTGCTTACTGCTTTAAGACTCTTTCTAAAGTTCTGTTAGTTTGAGTCCAGATCAAGTTCCAAGTACTTTCTGGGAAGAAGCTGAATTCATGGGTCAAATCTGTCAGCCCTTGAAGTCCCAAAGCCGCTACACATCATTACTCTACCACCACTGTGCTCACTGCTTTAAAACTCTTCCTTAAATGCAGTTTGTTTAAATCCAGATCAAGTTCTCCTCATTTTAAGCTCTTTGTTCCTTCAGGAAAAAGCGGAATTCTGTCAGGTCTTGAGGCTTCAAAGCAACCTCATTGTGCTTTCTGTTTTAAGAATAATTTAAAAAAAAAATCCAGTTAGTTTGAGTCCAAATCAGGTTCCCCTCATTTTGAGCTCTTTTCCTCAGAATTTTCTAGGATATAGCTAAATTTGTTAATCCATCCATATGATCTTGGTGCTCTAAAGCAGCCACATATCATTACAATACCACCACTGTGCTTACTGCTGTAAGATTCTTCCCGAAAAGCAGTTAGTTCAAGTCCAAATAAAGTTTTGTAGCTCTTTTTCCTTTCAGGTTTCTTGTTAAAGAGCAGAATTTGGGGTTCCATCTGTCAGGTCTTGAAGCTTCAAAGCAGTCACATATCATTATACTACTTCCACTGTGCTTAAAGCTTTAAGAATCTTTCTTAAATGCAGTTAGTTAGACCTCTAGTTTCCTTCATGTTGAGCTAATTGTTCCTTCAGGATTTCCTGGGAAAAAGCAGAATTTCCGGTTCCATCTGGCAAGACTTAGAGCTCTGAATGAGCCACGTAGTTTCATGCTACCAACTCCATGCTCACTGCTTTAAACTTCATCCTACTGTAAATTGCAGTTAGTTTGAGTTCAGATAATTTCTCCTTATTTTGATCTCTTTGTTCCTTCAGGACCCCTTGAAAAAAATCTGAAATTTTAGGTCCATCTGTCAGGCCTTAAAGCTCCAAAGCAACAACATACTATTACACCAGCCACATATCATCATACTACCACCACTGTGCTCACTGCTTTAAGACTTAAAAGTAAAAAGTTTGAATCTAGGCCAAGTTCCCCTCATTTTGAGCTCTTAGTTTCTTAGGATTTTCTGGAGAACAGCAGATGTTTTTAATCCATCTGTATGATCTTGCTCTAAAGCAGGTTCACATCATTACACACCTACCACAGTGATTGCTGCTGTAAGACTCTTCCTGAAACACACTTAACTCGAGTCCAGGATAGGTTCGCCTCATTTAAACATCCTTGTTTTTCAAGGTTTTCTAGGAAAAGGAAGAATTTGTTAATTTATTCATCAAATCTTGGAGCTCCAAAGCAGCCACCTATTATTGCACTACCGCCCCCGTAGTATCAGTATCTAAAGGTTTTTGGGGTAATTCTGTAGATTGTTTTATAAGAAATTTTTAGGATGATGCAGGTTTCACAATTGCACATGTCAGCTCTATGTTTATTATTGTGCATTGATGGAGCTTCTTTAAAATTTTGCTGAATGAAACATGCTGCAGCTACTTAGACTACTTTATACAAACCAGGACAAAAGCAGGAATTCCCTGAAAACTCCCATTGCATGGATGAAAAGTTTGCTTTGTAGTGTTGCCGGTCTAAATTTAGCCCTTTTCCAGACCACCGGACACTCTGTATGCAGAACCCTAAAAGCTTTTACTCCATTAGATTTGTGCCGTAAAAACAGAAGTCTTAAAAAACTAAACCATCTTTCAGTGGGTCTCAGTTTTGTGTGTCCTTCCATCACATTTGGCCTTTTCTGCATTTTGAAGATATTTTTCTTCTCCTTCCCTCAATAGATGGCTCCGTAGTGGGACCACAGAAGCGTCTGCAGCTGGACCTATTTCTGATCTGATGTTGACAAAGTCTGAAGCGAGCCAGGCGGCGTGACCGCACACCATCAGGACCGACTGCATCCTGGATTGCAACGGCGCAGAATTCTCCTCCATTTGTGTTTCATTTGGCAGGACATGTACATCAACCAGCTACAGCGAGCGGGTCGTTTGGCCTGTCTCACATAAACACAGAGGATCTCTGAGGGAACTGTCAGGCCCCGGAGTTGCACTCGTCCTCAGAAGCTCCACGTTGTTGCTATCTTAGAAAGACATTTGGTAGCTGTTCTCTGCGCTTGGATTGCTGCCGTGCTGCTGTTGTTGTTTGTTTTTGTGGAATTAAAGGCAATTCTGGGAAGCGGTTCCAGAACCATCAGGCCACTCATCCCGGGGTCATGAATCTTCAGGAAAAGCTGTCGGGCCTCAAAGGCCTGGTCTCGCATTCCCACAGCAAGCGACGTTTCAAAGGCGACCTCACGGTGGACATGATCAGCCCTCCTCTGGGCGACTTCCGCCACACCATGCACGTGGGCCGCGGCGGCGACGTGTTTGGGGACACCTCCTTTCTGAGCAACCATGGAGGGACGGCCAACGGGAACGGCGGTGACACAGATTCGGTGTCTTCCCCCGACAGCAAGATCGGAGCCTTCTTCTCCAGGACGCTCCGGCAAATCCGGAGGGGATCCGACAATCGACCCAGAGATGCATCGAGTGACTTCTCCCCGCCGCCTCCCGCCGTTTCTCCGATCATCAAGAACGCCATCTCGCTGCCTCGGCTGGATGTGGACATGCCCAATGGGAGTCCCATCACAAAGGTGCTCTTCCCCAGTTGTCAAAGCACGCCAGATGAGAAGAAAAGCTCCTACGGTGAGTACAGTGAGAAACTTAAGCTGCATTTTCAAATGATTAGTGAATGAATCCATGAAGTTGTTGCAAATGAGATGAAGTCATAGAGATGTCTTTCTTAATGCTGCAGCTTTTCCACTGTTTTATATTTTGAAAGAAGTTTCACAAGAAACTGTTTCTCGGGATGCAGTTCTTTCCCAGCTATTACAGGATTTGCTGATAAACCATCTAATCCTAAAATGAAGGCTGCACCTTTCTATGCCTTTAAGCATCAACTAAACAAGTTCATCAATTTACTTCAAATCTGTAGCATAAAAACAAAACAAAACAAAACCAGGGACATTCAGACTCTGATCAGGAGACAGATCCAGAGGTGCTCATGAATCACTGTGACTCACATTTGCACTAATAACACAAATCTGCTGCCAAAATGGGTCTGGGAGGCTGTTTCTGTGACCCGAGTTCACGCCACACTCATGCTCGAGCTGTCTGGATGGTAGGTTGTTCAGTAAATCACAGATTTCTGATAAATACTTTTTGAAAAAACATGGAATTTGATTAAAAGCTGTTATTAAAAGCTTTAACTTATCTAATTTGAGTCAGTTTTCCTGAAGGCATCAACTTCCAGGTGTTTCTGCTCAGCTAAGCAAGTAGCACATATGCTTTGGCTCCCAACATGGATCAAATCCAGAAGAAACAATCATTTCTGCCCTTGTCTGAGGTGCTAAAACCCAGCGTGTTTTTGTGTTCGGTGTTTTTCTTTGTCTTTTTCTTTTTCTTTTGTTTTCTTTTCTTTTCTAATCCAAACTGCCTTCATGTCGCCACTTACAGACAAATATTTCTAACGTTACCAAGTCTGATGTCTGACCGACCCACGTCAACATGAGATTAAAACCTGGCAGCTGTGAAGGGAGGCGGCGCATTTCATGAAGATGCTAAGTTTAGACGAGTTTGCAGATGGTTGATCAAACTTAACTCTGACTGCTGTCATTAAGAGTCGAAATGGGATTCTAAAGGCAGACTTGAGCTTTCGAACCTACGTCTGATAATTTAGGATAAGGTGAAAGTCCCACAGTGATCTTTTGATCTACTTTCAAAGCGTTCCTAATGTTTTTTTAAATGATGATTATGTCGTTTTTATCCAATATCAACAAATCTATAGTTTTCTAGGACAGTTTCTGCAGTAGAGAACCACAAGTAGCTTCACTCTGCCCCCTGCTGGGTGGGCAGAGCTCCAACAGGAGGCACATTCCTGAGAAAGAATTAAAAATGGTTTGAAAATTTTGAGTAGATAAAATTACAATCGCAAACACCACACTGACTGAATATATGAAGGGTTTAAAGCTTAAGCAGGAACATTAACTCTTTAATTCTAACTTAGTTGCAGAGCTGGATAAAAAAGTGTTTTTGCTTAGACGTAAAACATTTTTCGCCAACTTTATTTGTACAAAACAGGAAAAAGGTTTGAAGCTGATATTTTCTGATGAAGTTATATTTTTAACTTCTGATGATCTTTACTGAGTTCATGTTAGTAAAGTATTTATTTAAAGTTCTGGTTCGGTTGGACAGTTTCTTCTGGATTTTCACGTCTCAACCTTTTCTTCAGGTCTGGAGTCCGGTTTTGTCACCTTGCCCCGCCTGTCTCGCTCTGAGCGCCAGCAGCCATCCGTCTCCATCCCCTCCCCCTCTGACGTTCGCCGTATCTCGCTGAGTGACCAGACGGATGCTGTTGTGTCCTGCGGCTCCGCTTCCACGGCGGCCTGTGAAGCCAAGCGCTCCACAGCCTTTTCCGACTCTCTGCCCTCCCTCACCTCGCTGGACGCCTTCACCTTTGACCTCGGGCCCTCTCTCATGAGCGAGGTGTTCAGCCTGATCGACGGCCGTCAGGAGGGTGGCGCCTTCATGTGGGAGGGGGAGGAGGTGAAGGCAACCTTCAGGCAGACGAGTGAAGGATCAGAGGGCGTTTCTGATACAGTTTCATACGTGGATTCCCTGCTGAGGCAGGACTGTAGAACCAGCAAAAATCCAGGTTTGGTTGAGGAAGAGGAGCACGACGGCTTGAAGGTCGGCCAAGCTGGGCTCTCGGGTAAAGTTCCTGACGTTCTCATGGGATCTCACGACCGAGTTGGGATCAGGATGGAGAGCGAGCGGTTCCGGAGTGCTACAGATGTTTTGGCTCGCCACTATGGAGTCGGCCTCAGCAGGGATGGAGACACACAGAACCGGGCCAAGAAAAAAACCTTCTACAGCTTCATGGACGATGAGGATGAAATTAAAGTCTGAGAAAAGTCATGAAGTATCAAAATACTGAATTAAAAACTTTCCATGTTATTCCAATTATAAATATTCAGCTTTTAATCAATGAAACCACCGACATGAATCCAGTGTGCTTTAATCCTGGATTCTTCTTTGTAACCTCCAAGGATGTACACAGTCTGGAATACTAACCTGCTGCTAAACGGCAAAAAAAAACTCCACTTTGAACCAGAACCGATTCGATTAGGGAAGGATGGATGTACCAGGGAGAAAAGTGAGTCCCACTCGAAACAAGAATGCCAGCCATTTGATATTTTTACACACTTCCTCTCACAAACAGGAGAGACATTTTGCAGGACAGAGTGGAAGTGGGTCTGTGGTTGGTTTCACTCAGGAATTTGCCACCAGGGGGCAAAAGGGAAGTGAGCAGAAAGAGCACAAGATGAACCAAAGGGAGGGAACATGAGGATTTTACTTTCTTTGTTTTGATGGACCGAATCCTATAAAACAGTTTCTGCTGCAGATCTCCTATATGTGCACCTTTTTTATTGTAAACTCCTGTATTGCCTTTTATAGAAGAAGCGTTAACCTCATACAGCCTATGAAGATCTTGAAACATGAGCACCAGCAGTGCAATCCTCATCCACATGCTGCAGTCCATGATCTTCTACAATAAACTGACAATAAAGATGGTTTTATTCGGGTTTCTGTTCATTCATTTTGCTGCTTTTCAGCTACAACTCCTAAAACAAGGATTTATTTTGTATTTACAGTCTTTTAATGAAAACCTCGGGACAAATCAGACGGATGCAGACGTTTGCGTGATCTGGTTGCTGTTTAGCTTTACTGTGTTATTAAAGAACGGCAGAATAAATAAATGGATACAGATCCAAACGATTTTACTCATAAACAGGAGCGTCAGATGCTTTGACCTCACAGGACTTGGTTTTATTGAGCTAAAGAAGGAAGCTCCTTGGGCTGTGATGGAGGAGGAAGAGGCGGAGGACAGTTTGGGGCTCTGACTCCGGACTTTTTCACCAGAGGTTTTTTTGCCATCGGTTGGAGCCGAGGCGCCGGCTTAGGCGGGATCTTTGCATCGTCTGTGGAGGTCGTGGTTGGGGGTGGGGGGGCCTGCATCTTCGGAGGCCCCGGGGCCCTCGGTTTAGAGAACTGCACTGACATCTGCTCATCATCCTGGTTGGCTCTGGAATTGATACTCCTCTTTGCTGCATGGTGATAGAAGATGACAGAAATAGTCTTATTTTTTGTGATATTTTGTTAAAGGCAGCATAAATAGCAGTTTTGGACATAACTAAAGCTGCAACCGCTCCTCGCCAACCTCGTTTTGACCGCCCTAACTATTTGTGCAGTTGCTATCCGCCCCTCACTCTACCCCCTCTCCCTCTGCCTTCATGGTCTGAGCTACACGTGACAAATTCATTTAAAAAAAGCACTTTTTTTTCTAATTTGCTGCTTTTCTCTTGGTTTTATCTCCATTGCAACCATTTTATTTTTTGGTCGCCTGGGGGTGACAAATAAAAGTACGTTTTTGGATTTCTTTGGCAACCTAAAATGTTCATATCATATACTGCAAATTTTATTCAGAGCCATGGTAACAAAGTCATTTCTTATTTGTGGGATTAATACAATTCTTTGTTTGTTTGTTTGTTTCTTTCTTTCTTTCTTTCTTTCTTCTTTCCATCCTTCCATCCATCCATCCATTCATCCAGAACTTCTTTTTGGTCTCAAATATTTTGAAGGATCATGTCTGTCTATTTCACTTTTTTAAGACTTGAGAAAAAAGATTATTTTAACAATTTTTTATTTTGAGGATCCTTTTTTACTCTTTATCCCACTTGGATGCAGAAAACATGAGTAGAAAATGAGAGTTTGAGCAGAACATGTGTGATAGAACCGTTAAACAACAATAAATGTTTATTTTATTTTAGTATTAGTGTCGTAGAAAAACTGCTCAGATGGTTTGACTCACGTTTATACGGATATTGGATCTTCACAAGTCCTCTTGGAGAATCTGGTGGTGCCTCCAAAATCGGCTCTAGAGGGCTCTGATCCGAGGTCTGCCTCTGGGAGGGGGTCCTCGCCGGACCCAGCACTGACCCTCCTGCTGACACAGGCACTCCAGGGGGGTTCTGGTTTGATGTCGGGGAAGAAATGGAGGACGATGAGATGGCGGATGGTTGCGTCTCACTTGTGGGGCTGTTCCATGTGGTGGTTCCACAGCGACTCCCCACAGATCCCGAGTTCACCAGAACCCCACTGTCCTGAGAGGCAGTGCTGATGGAGACACAGACTTAAAAATCAGTTTAAGCTTCTTTATGCAGAAAATGTATAACTCAGTGACTGACACGTCTAAAAATTCACCTTTTTCCCACAAAACAGCCTGTATTATAGAAGCGTATTATAAATTCAGTGTTAAAAGTAAGGAATTACAAGAATTTATAAAAATATAAGCAATTTATAAAACATTTAGCAGCCAAAAGCAAGATTTGTTAATAAAATGCAGGAAAAGTAAATTAAAGAACTTCTTGCAGCAAAAGCAGGAAACCAAAAATGAAAATATCAATATTACTAAGCTGAAGTGTAGCATGCATATTAAATATAAAGGCAATCCATCAACTGAAACCTGATGTACTGGGAATGTGTAGCC
Organism: Oryzias celebensis; assembly: GCA_014656515.1. NCBI lineage: Eukaryota > Metazoa > Chordata > Actinopteri > Beloniformes > Adrianichthyidae > Oryzias > Oryzias celebensis. The sequence continues at coordinate 55,389,841 of BNCR01000001.1, forward strand.
CTCCCAGGGTATTTTCTGTGTCTCAAATAATCTTTTTTATGTAACATTTTATCATCTGCTCCTGATTCACAGCAGTTTGAATAAAGAAATACTCAGAAATGCAACTTTGGGCTTAATTTTCTTGTCTATATGTTCTTCATCATCAAAAGAAAACACAAAAAGATGTTAACAACCACCTTTTTATCGAAGTGGGTCTTTAAGTAATTAATCTAACTCTTTTTGACAATCATTATATTTAATGGGTTGATAAAAAGTCATTTCTTTGTGTTCTGTGTGTATAAGTGCAAAAGAATGATTAGGAGCAATTAAAATTTCAAAAGGATAGTATCATGTTCTTGTATTTATTTTCTAATAAATATATGAATTTATATCTTAAATAGATTTGATTTACATGTATTTTACTGTCTTTTTTTCCTTATTTTTGAAGTTGCTTGAAACAAATCAATCCATCACTTTCTGTCAAGAGATGTATTTTGCAATGCAGATTTTTAATTTATATTAATAAAGTAAACTCTGATGGTTCTTAATTAAAGACTATAAACTGCAGGAACGTCTGAGTTGCTTGTAACCACAAAAAGGAAACATGCTTTCCAGTCTATAAATGTGTCAATTTGCATCTTAAAGACAGTCATTTCCAAAACCGTTTACACTTAAGAAGATAATTAAGGTAAGCTTGATCCTGCAAAGTTTGAAATTATGAACTAATTTAGTTCAATTTTCAAAGGAATTCTTGTTTTGCTGTTTGTTTTTCTGGGAATAACCTTCTGCAAATGTAACGTAACAATCAGGAGTCCTCCTGGACAGATCAGCTGATCTTATGAGGGTTTTGGTTGTGGAAGCTGGTACCTGTTTGTTCTGGAGACAGGGAAGTGAAAAGAGGAAGAGACTGTTGATGCAGAGGAAACCATCCTGGCCAGTTTCTCCTTCTCTGGATAGACAGGCTGGAAAGTAGAAGCAGGCATTTCTGGGGTTTTCGGCAGGTCTGGGATGTCGAAGGGTTCAGCTGAAAAAAACAAAACAAACGTTCATGAGGTTTTTATTGGCTGGATTCTCTGCTTTTCTCTTCAGATGATTAGGTATTAAAGTGAAGCAGTAGCAGGACAGACCTAAAGCTAGCGCTGACAGAAAAGCGCTCTGCTGAATCTGTTGTGGTTTGACAGTTTCCGCTGCTGTGGCTTAGCAGATAAACTGATCCAGTGGCAGCATCGCCTCTTTGTTTGCCCAGTGGTTAGCAGCAGTGAGTCAGTTTAATAATGACCCTGCAAAGGCTTAAAACTGACTTTCTAATCTAAGCTTCACCCTGATAAAACAAACTGAAGTGATCTGTGCAACGACCACAACCACACAGCAGGTCTGTCAGTGCTTGCTTTGGTCAGGAGAAGTGTAGAAGAGTTCAGCTGCAGCCATGCGTCTGCACACCTTCAGGAAACAAGCTGGAGCTGTACTGGATGAGAGGCTCAATGACCGTCACCACCTGGACGGAAGACGCTGACGCCATGTCGAAAAGAGCTGCTTCCCTGTGGAGTGTGAGACAGACGTTCAAAAATCATCTAATGTAACACTGGACAAATGCAGCTTCAGAGGAAGCATGGAAAGCATAAAGAAAAGCAGTAAAACTGTCAGTTCTCGAGCAACAGAATCTCATGGTTTGTTCAAATTTGATTGTTTCTAAAAGAAAGATCAGCCTATGAACCTAAAAACAGAGTCAGGGTAAGGATTGTTTGCAACATTTGGTAAACAGTCTTTCATTTCTTAAACATTTTAGAACTTTTCCTAACATTCACCCTTGAATTTTGCATTTCTTCACACATTGATAGTTCAGAAGATGTCATGTTTTTATTTGGCCTGGTTTCCCTTCCCACTTCCTTCCTGCTGTTGATCGAACCGGACTGAAGTTTAAACAGGAAGGGAACCAACGACAAAAAAATAATCAGCTAGCTCCCTTTAGCATTTGCAGAAGGTCAAAGTTAAAAGTTGTACATTTGTTTTTTGTATTCGACCAATTATCTGGAGGATTAGTGACCTGCAGTCACAGCCGCATTCACCAACATTTTGATGGTTAAACGAAAATGGTGTTTTTAAAATCTTCTTGTGGATTTTTTTTTTCATAATGGAGGACGTTTACCAAGAAAACTACGCTTAAAACTGCATTTTGGAGTATTTTTTTTATTCAAATTTGGAAGTAGACAAAAAAACCATTTGAAAAAGATCATAGAAAATAGAAAATCATAGAAAGAGTAAACAGGGGGATGATGGGGAAAGGGAAATTGTTTTTTTACTATGGGTAAAAACTGCATCATCATAATTGAAAGACCACCGAGAATGTTTTAGAAATAGATCAAAGGATGATCAGAGTGGATCATTAAAGGGATAAATTCAGGGTAATTTTCATTACCCACCCCTCAGCCTTTGGCCAGAGTAGGTTTGGACCCAAGACGATGGCGATGTTGCTGGGGGTCATCTTGTTCACAGCCTGATGCTTTGACAACAGAGACAAGAACTGGACCAGGTATCTGACAGGTAAAGTGAGATAAGCAAAAACATTTTGTTACTCTATGGATTGACTCCAGGAGTATCTGTCTTAATCTCATTATTCATTCACTTTTACTGCAGAAATATCTGCAGAAAACTACAGTTTCATCCTTGATTTATTTGTTATCTCATAAAAAATGCTCATAAACACCAACATTAACCAGTTTTTCCATTCTAATGTGTCATGTATTGTGTATGTTCAAAAAATGTGGTATCTAAGTAACTAAAATAACCTGAAAACAGTGGCTATCCAACCACAAATCCACCTTATGGTTTAAAAGAAGGCATTACAAAGCTTCACTATAAGCAAAAAAAAAAAGGTAAATATGCTACAAAAGTCTTCAGAATGTCCTCACACCTGAGATTATTGTAGTTTTCAGGCGGCAGTTTCTTCAGTAAAACCTTGAATTGCTCCAGCTTCTTCTCCAGCTCTTTTTCCCTGTAAGGACAGAAAGAAACTCAAAAAAGAGAATAGAAGGATGCAGATGTAATGTAAAAATATATTGCTGCTGCAAAACACACCCTGCAGCTTTAAACCAATCATTGTAAAGGTCAAAGGTCATCAAGGGTTCAGGAAGCTCTCGGAGGTAACACTTCAGTGCTCCTGTCAACAAATTCAGAAACATTTTTATGTAAACAACAGGAGTTTTATGTGTAAAAAAAACGTTCATTCAGTCATGTGAAGACATGGATGTTCTCACACATAAAGGAAAAAAATCACAGTGGAACATCTGGAAGATGCAACAGATGCTTGAGCTTTGAGGAGGAAGCAGCTGTGAAAGTCACAGCTGAGCAGAAGAGGAAGGGCGGCAACGACACAAACGTTCCTCAGCTAAAAACTTTCAAGTATGACTTTGATAAAGTTATGCTTATTGAAGGTTTTTTCATTGAGCAACACCTCCAGTGTCAGGTGAAAAAAAGCAATTATTCATTTACATTCAGAGGTAAAGGAGCTGTGGGCTTGTGGAAACTTGTGTTGCAGTGAAAATGATCAAGTTTAGAAACACAAGAGGATTTGGAATGAGGCATGAGAAGTTAGAGTCCACCCTGAACCAGAGATGATCTGAAGGATTGAGAGGAGAAGGTCACCAAAGAAGAAGCATCATCGATGAAAGACCACTAAAGAATCCCACAGAAGACACTGAGACTTTGTCATTATCCAACACAAACAGGTTACTTCACTCTTTCAGAAACCACATTTTACCTTGACTCTTCACTATTACTAAAATCATTTAGTATTTCTCTTGTCTTTCTGCCATCTTTCCACCATTTTTCTTCTGCCTTTCTCCCATCTTTCTGCAGTCTTTTCACCTTCTTTATTCTCTTTTTCTTGTCTAATTCCTGTCTTTCAGCTGTTTTTCTGTATTCTTGCTGGTGTCTTTCTTCTGTTTTTCTATTGTCTTTTTTCCATCTTTCTGTTTTCTTTTTCCCATGTTTCTGATGTCTTTCTACGCTCTTTCTTTTGTCTTACTGCGATCCTTCCTTCTTCTTTCTCCCATCTTTCTGCATTTGTTTCAGCCATCATTCTTCAGTCTTTTTGCTGTCTTTTTCCCCTTTTTCTTGTCTTTTTCCTGTCTTTCAGCTGTTTTTTAGTAGTCTTATTGCTGTTTTTTTCTTGTCTTCTTTTCTTGACTTCATCTTTCTTCTATATTTTATTTTTTATCCTTCCATTTTTCTGATGTCTTTCATATGTCTTTCTACACTCTTTCAGCTGTCTTCACTCTTTCTTCTGCCTTTATTCCATTGTTCCTCCTTCTTTCTGTAGTGTTTTGTTTCCATTTGATCCACAATATCTTGGGAGACGTTGAAAATATTTCGAAAGTCTGCTTCATGTCTAAAAATATTTTTTTTTATTCAGTATAAGCAGATCGGTTAACAGGGATGCTAAGAAGGAGCCTTCTAGACTGTTTAACTTTGTCCTGCTTCCCAATATTAAGATTTACTTCCTTCTTTAGATCTTTATTGGTAAAGAGCTCCAAAATATGAGCGCAGATGTTAGGCTCGTTGTTACAGCCATAGATCCATTTAAATGTGAATAAACAGGAAGGTCTGAAGGAGTCATCCTCACCAGCCACTGCATGTGGGTCCATCCTGAACTCGCTGTGGTCGACTGTTCCCTGGTCCAGACAAGTCTTCAGCCTCTTCATCACTGAAGCTGCAGCAGCCAGACGAAACAAACCCTGTGAGGATCCAAACAACGCATGTGTAGCTGAAGGTGAGTGTTTCAGTGAAAGGAGAGCATCACAGAGCCAATTAATGAAAATAAAGGACCTGGACAGTGTCATCAAACCCACCTCCTCCTTCATGCCCGTCCTCAGCAGCATGTGAATACACTCCTGAATGGGAACGGCGATTTCTCTGTCGCACTGAGACAAATGTGAGAGCAGAGGCTCCCCGTAGACCTTCTGCTTTGAGAGGCTTAAAGCCGGCCCTTTTCATCATAGAAGTAGATAAGAACAAAATCTGTATTCGAAGTGCCTTTAATGGCACAGATCAGATGGATGACGGCTCACCTTTCTGACTGTGATTCTCTTTAAGTTCACTGATGTTTTTATCCAGGAACTCCAGTGAGTTTTTGTGGTATTCTGCCTGCAGCTCCAGAAGCTGTCGTTCAAAAACAAGACCTGCGGTCACAACCTTTCTCTGCACAGAGTTCAGGGCGTTGCCTTCACGAGAGGGACTCACATGTATGAAGTAGTTAGCATAGTCATCTTCTTTGGTAGCAAAGTGATAGAGGTCTGCAGAGTACTGGTCCTGCAGGGGCAGAAGGGATGAAAGGTCAGGAATAATCTGGAGTAATTCCTGATGGCTTCAGGGTTTCAGGTGGAAGAGGAAACTCTGAAACCTTGATGCTCTCCAGTTTCCTCCAGGCTTCTTCAACTTCCTCCCTGAGCCCGTCCTGCTTTGCCTGGGGGGCAGTGCTAGCTTGACTCCGAAGTCGGGCATTGTTCCAGTCGGTGGTGAGTCTTGCAAAGAGTTTTTTGTTCTTTAGGACTTCTGGCAAATCATCCTGAAGGGAAACATGTTCACTTTATAACACTTTCAACATATGGACTTCTGGGTCGTTACAAGCAGTTCATGGGTTATATGAAGCAAAACCATAACATAAAAGGACTCTTATATAAAAAAAATAAACAATTTTTACTCAAGATAGAGCTTTTCAATGTAATAATCAATATACAGATCTACAAATTATAATTTTCAAAAGTTATAATTACCGATCTAATCATCTAAATGTTTTTTTATAACTTCATACTCCAGGGGTTCTCACCTCGCTGAGCTTATTGAGCGGCTCCAGAACTTCCTTTTCTACTTTCACTTCAAAGTCTGCCAGCAGGCTGGCCAGCATCTTCTCCATGAAACAGCACATCTCTAGAACTCTCCTGTAGTACACGGAGAACTCGTGAGAACCAACGGGCAAGAACAGGCAACACACAGATTTCTGTAAACATTTGAACCTGAAACCAAACTCTTCTACAGCTGCGTCAAGGCCCACAACAAACCATTGTGTTGATAAGCAGAACTGACAAGATTTTAGCTGCAGCTGAGTGTATCAGAGGTTTCAAAAGTTACACAGCATCCTCTTTCTTTTGATCTGCATTTAAAAGCCAAGAGTTTCTCACATGACGAGTTAAAGTTCACGTAAAGATGCAGAAGATGGAAGCTGTCACCTGATTGAGGATTCAGCATCAAAGTCTTTTAGGCTCTCCGCCATGCTGACAGACAGCTGCATGAGTGGAAGCTTTTTCTGCAGCAACAAGAACTGGTTTGAGTTTGGAAAAGACAGCGGGACATCATTAAGATCTCCTGTAACTCTCATTACCATCCGCCGCTCTGCCTCCAGCCCTGGTTGGCTCTGCATGCATCCCTGCAGCTTCTTGGAGAGGACTTGAGCTGCTTTTCGCGCTGGTTCCACTCGCTGCTCCACCTTCATTCAACCGCAAATAGCTGCATTATTTCAAATTAAGTTACACAGAGTTTGCAGAAACTCTACATCTTGTAGACTATGATTCAGATTTATTTAAAGTGTCACAAAGGTTCTATTTCTGTAAATAACTGTAGGCGTTCATCGAAAAAAAAAGACCAATCAGAGGTGTCAGATATGCAAGAAAACACAGCTTTTATATCCAGTGCAACAGAACTCGCTGCCTGCAAATCAACAAGCATCTCCTCAACTAAATACAGAACAAACTGCTTTTTCTATTGACCCAACATTGATTCTTATAAATAAACATTTATTGATGTGATCCAAGCGTTCATCCATCCTGTTGCACTTCTTTCTGTTGTGCATTTGCAGCTGTTTTGCCACTTATGCCCAATAAAAAAGAAAACATTTCCTCTGTTATTAGAAACCTTTGGAGACTAATAGGACTAATTATCATACAATCACATTGAATAGATGACTCACTTAACATTCAAATGAATTACACTCCACTGCAGAGAGACAGAGAGAAAAAAACAACAGCAAAACCATGTCAGTGTAGAAACTAAAAGTAAACTTCAGTGGTATTTGAATCCCCAAGGCCTTCCTCTAGAACCCAAACACAAACTTTTGAAGGTCACCAGTTATCTTGCAAACATGCAACCACAGGTTAGTCATTGCCAAAAAAATTTAAGAACCATGTTGACATGTTTCCTCTGCACACATCACCTCATGCTGTTCAGAACAAAAACAAACAACAGGTTGGAAAAAACCCACGCCTGCAACACCTGTCTTCCAGAATAACAAACAAACAAACAAACAAACCCTTCCGTCTGTCACACTGAATAACTAAATGCGAAGAGTTTCAGATGCTCCTCAAAAAACACAATTCTGGACACTGATTTGAAACAAGCAGAGGAGATCAATAAACTCCTCCTCAACGTCAGCAAAACCATACAATGAAAGAGGAACTACCGGCTCCTGATTTTCAACAGGGCCCTAATGAAGAGAGTGGTAAGTTTCCAGGTGTTCATTTCACACAAGGTCTGCTTTGGTCCAGCCATGTTATAGTCCCACTCCAATCATTTTTGATCTATGTTCAATGTGTTCCAGTGGTCTTTTAATCATGACTATACCATTTTAGCTCAAATCAAAAAACCTGGCAGATGGACTGCTGGTGCGTAGAAAGCCTTCCATTACTTCCCATCACTCCTCTGTTTACACGCTCTCCTGCTGGCTTACAGTCCCTCACACCCCCAATCTAACATTACAGATGCAACAAAAATGGTGAGCAATATCAGAGCTAACCAGCTGTTCAGTTCTGATCCAGATTCCAGCTAGGACGAGGAAACATGGATCTATTTGTTTTAAAGTGGATGCATCAGAATGGGGCAGAGCACGGAGCTTGTTGCTCACCCTTCTAAGTTCTACATCACATCTACAAGCTATTTCAAACCACATTTTTTGGGTTATCCAGATTCACAACGATTTGAAAAAAGAAATACTGCTGATAACCTGGATCAGGTGTGCTTAGCCAATGAGGAGCTTCATTAGCATATTACTGTAGTTGTTTATTTAAACATGTAGTTGTATTAAAACACATATTTTTAGAGTTAGAAAAGCTAATTCTTCTTTAACAGTTCAAGCACATAGCTTAGTTTAGCAACCAGCTATTGTTTATATTTTATGACTGATTTTATGTTCTTTTGCATATAAGTATATTGTTGTGAAGCCCATTGAGACAACTATGGTTGTGATATTGGGCTGTATAAATAAAATTGAATGGAATACTGAAGAACCTCAGTCATCCCACTAATGCACTCTTGTATCAGGTCGTTCTGGACTCGAAACCCCCACCCACACACCACGCCTTTCTGTCTCAGCTGTTTCTCAAAAGGAAACTGCAGAACTCTACAGGATCTCTGCACAGTATTGTCACTTTAGACGCTTTCAACACTTTGCAGCAGATAGACACTATGTGACCTTAACATCCTCACGTCTGTAGAACCTGCATAGCAGATTACTGTCAAATATTTTATTGAAAAAAATGTTTTAAACTTAGTTCCTTAAACTTTTATGCTTTTTAAACTTATCACTCGTAGGCTTTGTACTCTGTTGGACAGTCCTGCAATACGTCTCACTACATATTCTACTACGCATGCGTCAAATTAAATATGAATTTGATTTTTCTTTTCTCTGCAGCAGGTGCTGCTGCAGAGAGTTTGGAAAAGACACATCCTAAACTCAGACAACTAGAACCCTGTATAAAAACTACAGTTGGAACTCTACTGGTTAAAACAGAAACTGTTTCCCCTGAACTGGATTAAACACTTTCACCTTTTCTAACAAAATGTCTCCCTTTGCCTTTTCTAACCATAGACATTTCTTTGATCTAAATTCACAAATGATGTCCATGTTTTAGCGTGAATAGATTCAACAAATCTACTATTAAATCAAACCAAATCTCAAACTTCATCAAAAGTGTGTTGAGCTTAACTAAGTCTACCTCTGCAACCACGCATGTGACCTGAAACTGTGCTGTGTTTGTTGCAGGGTACTCTCACATGCGAGTGCAGTGAGGATGCATGCTAGCATGAATGCTCTTCGCTAACGTTTCCATGATAATTTCATGAGGACCAGTTTGAAAAGAACTGAAGAGCAACATTCAGTGTCAAACTCAAAATAATTTGAGGCTTTTACAGTCTTTGATTGTCTTATTGCTGAGCTTCCTGATTTTTAAATCCGTTTTCTAAAAAAGCATTTTTTTTAAAGAAACGTATTCTCTGGATTTTCTTTTTCCTTTTCTTTTTTGCACTATAAAAAACAGCTTCTTACATTCCTTTTGTCCCAATGCATTATGGGAATAGCATGATTTAATCATATACTTGAACGTTGAGTAAAAAATTTAAAATCTTGTTTTATAAGGTGTTATGACTCACCATGACCAGGTCCTCATGGAGAAGGTCAGTAGCATCTTGTGACCTACTGAAGAGATCAGATCACAGATTCAATAAACAAGGATTTGAAGTTCTAACATGTCTATTAAACGTTATAAGATAGATAAAAACACATGAATTAATGGTCCAAAATGTGACTTTTTAAAACCTCCCTGTGCTTTTTACTGCTGAAATATTTTTGCTAGTAAAACACTATTTTTTTCAACTTTATGTAATGACCCTATCTAAAGAACAGAGAATCTACTTTTATGTGCTGGTGCCCTAAATGAAGCTATTATGTAAGTATAACAGCTAACTTCACAGACTGACTTGAATTTAAAGTCACTTTTGATGTACAGATTGGAACTGAAAACTCTTTAAGATCATGTGTGTCTTTTAAAGGGACTGCAGAAATGTGCACCAAATAGGAAATTTTGGTAATTTTGGTCTCATAATACAGACACACACATGACTTATTACAAAGTTGTTTTTGCTAAATAAAATCTATATTATTTGTGTAACAGGTGCACAACAAAAACAAATGCATTCAAGTACATTGAAAATATTACTGAAAGTTTTGTAACACTTTCAGAGTCCAAACAAAAGTTATGTTTTTAGCAGAATGCTAAATAGCAGCATTTATTCTTTTCTTTTAGCTGGAGTAGATGTAGAACACTAACATTTTTAAAGCAAATGGTGGATAACACATGCAGAGAAGAAGAAAAATGTTTGCTTGTTGTACTGATTTTTGTATGATGACACTACAGAAAAATATATTTTAACAGAATGCTAATTGATAGCATTTTTTTGTTTTAGCTGGAGCAGATGTAGCATGCTATTGTTTTTAAAGCATACAGTGAGTAATACATGCAGAAAATGATTAAATGGTTTGTTTGTTTTTAGGACTGAGATTTTTTTATGTAAGTGTGATCCTGAAAAATATCTTCTTAACAAAATGCTATTTGGCAGCGTATTTTCATTGGCTTTAGCTAGAGCAGATGTAGCATACCCTACTAATATTTTAAAGCAAACTGAAAATAACTAGTGCAGAAAAATACTAAATGATTGGTTTGTTTGCAGTACTGATATTTTTCCTATTAATGCTGTGAGACAATTTCAGTTTGGTGAGTGGCTCATAGAAATCATCCTTTTTTTTGTGAAAGAACACCCAAGAAAACAATGATGACTGTGGCGTCGTATTTACCAGTTGTACAGTAATTAATATTTTTTATTGAAAATGTAGCCAGGACTGACTCATATTCTTGTTTTCAGTTTCTATTTACTGGAAAATAAGTTGACATTGATTTTAAGCTTTGAGCCGCCTCCTGCACTGAAAGTCCATGCATGCAAAGTGATCTTATCATGTTATATTTCCTAGAGTGCAGCAGCTGCTGAGGTCGACTGAAGCAATGACACTCCGCTCCCCCTGGTGCAGGTGAATTTTCAGTCGAGGCTAAACTGTAATCACCTTGTTGGCCCAAAAGGAAGTCCAGCCCAGCTGGAGAAAGAGCTGTGTGGGATTCAGCATCTTCTGACTTCTGGCATTTTCAGACACCTGGAGGAAGCCTTCCATCCCTTTTGTCACCCCTCCAAACTTTTGTTTGGTTGAATGTTTGTTCAGACAGAATCTGCGTAATGGTGGGTGGGTGTTTGTCTAGGTTAAATGTTAAGCGCCGCTCCATCAAAGGTCGCTGTAGGCAAGTGACAAGGGGGTGAAAGGCTGCAGCTTTGCTCGGCTGCAAATGCATTCATCAGTGTCATAACAGGAGGCTGCAGGTTTGACACTCTGCAGCGTGACGTCAGCACCAGACAGTGGAAAGTGTCAAAGAGGTCCCACACATGTTTACTGGCTGCTATTTGAATTGGCAGAGAATTCTTCAGAAACTTTTACCAAACTTTGGAAAAGACATTTTTCTTCTTCGTTTTTCAAGCGTTGCTTTTAAAGAGGTTTTTTTCAGTTCGAAAAACTGGAATCTGTTTGAGCTTCACGCCTAATAGCGTCTGATGGTTGCCCCCAAAAACCCCAACGTGTGCCACTTTCAAAGAGGAAGTGCCGACCGCTGCAGCGTTGTACTGTTTTCATGCCAGCATTTGAAATGTTAAAAACATAAAACTAGGAACCCAGCCAAGGAAAACTTAAAGAGGAGTCCCTAAAAGCTCTTAAAACAAAGGATCAAATCAGGATTGGGACTCTTTCTGGGAAGACTTAAGTTGACACTTGAATCTCAAACTGACCGGGTTTGATAAAAAACCAACAGTCTTTGAATTCAACACAAATTTGAAAGTGAGAATCCAGACACAACTGCTAGAAGAGGAGGTACACAGACTTACTTTGCTGCTGATCCAAACTTGAGGAGGCTGAAAGACTGCCGGAGCATCATGGCAAAAGGGAACCAGATGTTCTCCCTGACGGTCTCAGTCCAGTTCAGGTGTCCTGCTGGGGAAACGCATCAGAAGGAGGAGGTAGAGGCGGATGGCTCTGCTCTGCTGATGCTGTCGTGTGGTGGCTGGTCTGTAGTCAGTTTTTGTTCTGGTTTCAGGAGCGTGCTCCTAACTCTGACACAAGACAGCGAATGAGGAAGTTGCATACAGTTGAAAAGTGGGCTGTAAGAAGTTAGAGAAGCTAAGCTGACAGCTGCAACCACTAAAGCTAATGCAATGTTTGTCTGCAATCAAAATTAGATTGAGAAGATAGTAGAATAGTAGATGATAGATCAGACTACGCAAAGTGACGTTGTGATCTGCAAAGTTGAGCTGGTTGAAAAGGTTGCCTCCAAGCAGGCAGCTGTAGACCTCAAGCTGCACGCTGGAGCTACAAGGATGTGAAATGGCAAAAGAGGAAACTATTGGTGTTGCTTTCTTTTGAAATTCCCGTCAGACAAAAAAAAAGAAGTTCTGATTTAAATTAGACTAATATTTCATCAGTTTGTTGTCTTTTTTTCTCCTAAACAACACATTACATTGGTGGATCACATCACTTTTTTATGTTGTCTTCCTCTTTATTCATTTTAGAAATGAGGAAAGTGGACATTGTGAAAGTGAGAAAAAAACGTAATTCATCAAACACAAATTTAACCTTTTACTCAAATCTTAAAAACAGGAAAAGCTGTTTTGTCTGCAGCTTTACATGACCTCTGAACTCCGCATCTTGACTCAAACTTGATAACCTCAAATTAATGAAGTTTATTTAATTATTGATGATGAAAGAGGAATAAAACACTACTGTTTATTTTTTAAAAGAAGATCAGAAAGACGTCAACAAAAGCTTAACACATAAGTAAATTAAAGCTGCGAGCAGCGTATAACCTTAACGTGCTACCCCGTTCTGCTGCTGCCACCCTGGTCAGTCACCCTGCATGTGACAAATTCATACAAAAAAAAAATTTTTTTTTAATTGGTTTTATCTCCATAGCAACCATTTGATGAACAAGTCTTTGTCATTTTTAGAAGAATCGGCAGAAGTACGTTTTTCCTTGGAAAATGAGGTTTTTTGTTAATCACACCCACATTCCTAACATGTTCAGACCATATGCCATATATATTGTTTCCTTTAGCTTGAGCCAGGGATTGATGCATCAAATTTTCACAGTATTCAGGTAAAAAATGTAAGAGCAACTTGGGAATGCCACGTTTGTGAGCTCGCCACGCTTAGTTCCAACTATAACTTCCCAATGATGCTCAAGGAGTTAGGAGACACTAGATTAAAAGCCCGAAGAAGAGTTTAAATTTGTAGAAGGTGCTTAAAAGTTATTTTTTTATTTTGGAAAATTCAAGACAGCAGCTTCTTTCCAAGGTCAAAGGTCAACAAAAACTTTGGTTGTTGTTGTAGACTTAATTTAGGTAGCCTGTGTAAAAAAATTGTGAAGAATTGTTTCGGCAGAGCAATGACAGAACTCAGACTAATTTTAAAACACGCTGCCCTCTAGTGTGTGGAAAATGTAAAAACAGCTTTGGATTTTTTTTCAGTTTGTTTCTAAGAATTGACTCCAAGCTTTTGTTTTAGCCTCTCATCATTTTCAGGGAATACAACAAATCATGAGAATACCCCCTTTTTAATAATGAGCTCCTAAAAATGAGCAGGTCTGCTTTAATTTAATGTATCATTTAAATCCATTTAATATCCATTAAATTTATTAAATTAAATTAATTTTAAATGTATCCATTTAAATTTCAGATAGGATTCCAGCTTTAGGTCCGGCAGGTTGAAGCTGTTTGGACTTTGAGTTTCATTGTGAGATGTTTTTAAAAATGTTTCCTTTAGGAGAAAAATCATTATTAAAAAGCTGATTTTTTCCAGCCTTTTTGTTTACTTTGTGTCAACTGTTTTGAGACTTTTACTAGACACTGAATTCAAAATTAAACTAAATTTAGATTACATTTCTAAAAATATTTTTCCCTTCCTTTTTTAGATAAATATTGACACATATGGTTAAGTTTTTTCTTTTTAAAAAATATATATTTCAGCATTTAAATTTTTATCTTATGATCAATTTATTTAAAAACTGTACAGCAGTTAAAAAGATGAACATACGAGGACAAAATGAAATGAGTTACTACAATTAAACAGGTGAATAAAAGACACTTAAAGAACATGTAACAGAGATTGTATCTTATTTTTTTCTTCTGTGTTGGGTCTTTATGTCTTCCACCTCTTTCTCCATTAGATGACACTCCACTGTTGTTTCAGTCAACTGGAAAAAAAAAGACTTTATGTCAAGTAACCTTAAAGCAAATAAATGTAACAGTGATTTGTTTTTCTTTGTGTATATGAGAACAAATTTTTAATTGAATGTTCTTTATTGATCTTTTTTTCTGGATTTTCATGTGAGGATATGACTCAAAACTTACCATGTCCATGAGAACTTCAATTTTTAATTTCAAGAGATTATTTTCCTCTTCCAGTTGGAGATTTTTCTTTTTGAGCCGCTGCATATCTCTACTCGACGTGTTTCCAACCGACTCTAATGAAAAATCAAATAAAGTATTGCAAAATATGAGGTGTTGTGATGTAAAAGCAGTGGGGAAAAAAAGATAATATTTGGCCTAAATATTTGTCGTTTAACCCATTTTCCTTGAGACTTGACCAAATTTCTTGGGTCAGTCTGAGAAGTGCAATCATCAAAGCATGAGAGGTTTTCCATCCAGTTTTGTATATATATCTATATATATATAGATATATATAATTTTTTATACAATGCACAATGCAGGGAAAAGTCTTATAAAATAAATAAATAAATAAATTCCTAAAGAGACCACAATTCAAGATTTAATGCAATGATTTTCACACAATCGGTTTATTAACGTTAAATGTACAGAAACAGAAAAGGATTCACATAACAGTGAGTGTGAGGACACTACCTGTGACCCACTGTCCATCTTCAAACTTCCAGATGTGGCCTCCGATGTTGGCCTCGGGAGGTCCATACTCTAAGCCCAGCTCTATTTCTTTGGTTGAATGATCCAACTAAAACAGACGTAGAGTCAAATAAAAACAGGACATGATGGCAGTTTATCCTTTATATCCTCACACTTATCAGGTATGCCTCAGTTTTGGTACACAGATCCATTTCTGAAAAAGGCTTTTCACTCACCGTATGCAGGCTGGACATGGACGCAGATCTGCGGGGGAGAGTTTTCTTTGGACTGAACGGGTTGCCAAACAGCGGCATCTTCAGAGATCTTTTAAGGTCCTGTAGAAGATTCACAGCGATTCCAGTTTCTGTGTGACGCCGGCTAACTTTGTTGCTAAGGGCAGCAACAGAAGTGGACTAAGCTAGCATATGTTAGCATGCTAGCTGTCCAAAATAATTGTATCTGCTTTGATGACCCCTCCCCCTTTTTCATCTACCAAGATAAGTTAGTAGTTATCGTCTCACTTTATTGTTAAAGATCATATATTTACCTCCATATATTTTTTTCATTTAGAATCCGAGCGTAGTTTGTTGACATTCGCTTGTTCCTAAACATGCTAACTAACTACTGCGCAAGTGCGAAGATTCCATTTAAAACTAATCACAGAATCTAAAAATTAGTATTTTATGTTTATAGTAAACAATAACAATTCAGTGTATGTAACAAATCAGTATATAAATAAATTTGTCATCTTAAATGTACCAATTTATGTAAAACATGTATACATATTTCTAAAAAAACAAACAAAACATCTTGTGCTGTTGAAACACCCCTATTCAATCTGATAGTTGTGCCGTCCATAGAAGTTTGGCGGATCACCAAAATTCGTTTTCCTTGCAGGAGTATATTGTGGATTGTAGATTTTAGGAGAACATATTTTGAAGAACGTCGTAGTTAAAATGTTGTGATATACCCTACAAAAACAAAGATTTAACTGTCTTTAATTCTATTTTTTTATCATAGGTAATTTGCTTAGATGACAGAATAGCCCCAGTGGCCTAATGGATAAGGCACTGGCCTCCTAAGCCAGGGATTGTGGGTTCGAGTCCCATCTGGGGTGGATTGTCCTTTAATATTTTTCTTGTTGCTTTTGTCATGTAATTTGAAAACCACCAAACAACGGATATCATTTTTTGACTGAAAGCAGAAACAGCTGTCTAGATAACAGCTGATATGGACTTTGAAAGAGTGAGCTTCTGTATACTCCTGTGCACACTGTCTGCATCGGTGCACCCCTTGGATCCATCATGGAAAAAGTGCTCTAACCCTCATAACCACCGTGAGTAATGCTCTTTTGTGTTGTGATTACAAACTAATTTGTTAAGTTTCATTCAAATGTTGTATTAGTGATATTTCCTTTTCCCCAATTATTCAAATTCTCAAGCATGGTGCAGTAGCATTCACAATTTAACAATTTTGCTGCATTTTGAGGATTTTATTGTGTTTTATGTTTAAATATTTTGTAAAGGATTATTTAAAGTTCCAAATTTCCCATTGTAAAAATAATTCAAATTTTTTCAACAAGAAATTACACATTGACTGTTTTTTCTAAGTTAATTTCCATAGGCAATAACCCAGAAAAACACAGATACAATGCACAACAGTGATATTATACAATATTCTATTGGAGGCATGGCATTATCTTACATAATGTTGTTATCTAACCTCAACCCTCTAACCCTGTTCATCCTCCTACAATGGTAGAGCTCCGAGAGGCCACCGTTCATTGGGATGCTGCCCACAAAAGTGTAATCCTGATGGAGGGAGTGATAGAGACCGAGGGGGGAGCCTATGGTTACTTCAACGACACCCTGCTGCTCTCCGGATGGGGTGTCCTGGAGATCAGTGCGGGTTATGGAGAAAGTTCGCTGAATGATGAAACCATCTTCTTTCTGGCTGGATACCTGGAGGGTTACCTCACCGCTGGGTGAGGAAAAATGCTCTCAAATCGACACCGACTCCAGGAAAGCCCACAAACTCACAAGCAGGAGGGATTCTTCTATAGAGAAAAGGAAAATTACATGCACAAATAATAGTTTTTTTCTGAGTCTAGTGGGTACGGAAAGTATTCAGCCCCCCTTATTTTTTTCTTTATTTGTTATATTGCATCCAATTTGCTAAAATCATTTAAGTTCATTTTTTCTTCATTAATGTACACAAAGCAACAAAAAAAATATTTTGACGTTTTTACAGATTTATAAAAAAAAAAAAAAAACTTAAAATATCACACGGTATTCAGACCCTATTCAGACTCATATATTTAACTCAGGTGCTGTCCATTTCCTTTGACCATCCTTGAGATGGTTATATATATTCACGTTGTCTAAACAGCTAAAACATTTGTTGGATGTTGAAAAATAATATGTTATTTGCAATACTTGCAGACAGATGATTAGTCACTACTCCAACATGTACCCTCAGCTGATAAAGGATGAACGAGTCTTTATCCCTCTGAAATCATTTTTAAGGTATACTTAATATAATTTTTTAAAAAGCTGCTATTGTCTATTTTTTCAATTTAATATTTAGTGTTCAATATCTTGAATGTCCTTCAGCAAACAGGATCATTGGGCCAGAGAGCAGGTGAAACTGAAGAGAAACAGCGACCCCCTGTGGAGCCAGCTGGGGTTGATCTTGGCCCAGCTGGATGGGCTCCATGCTGGAGCTGCACAGTGGGCCAAAAGCAAACACAGAGAGGTATGTATTTGTGTGGAGTGGTGAGATGGTGGTGACATTATCAGTCTATGGAATCCCACTCCTTCCTTTTCTGCCCAGCCTCTGTCAGTGTTTGCAGTCCAGTTCCTGAACGGGATTGGTGACCTCTTGGACCTGATCCCAGCTCTGACGACCCACTCCAATTCCTCCACAGGGACTGGAGCCTTTAGGATGCCGGGAATGGGTCACTGCACCGCTCTCATAAAGGTTAGGCCAGATTTATTTGGCTCAGACTTTGACAGAAAGCAGCAGAGGCCTAATTACCTTTTTTTTTGTTCATATGGCCATTTCCTCTCCTAAAAACATTTATCCAAGGAGGAAAGACTTACTCAAGTTAAAAGAACTGATAAACATGAGCAGAAACAAGTGCAATTTTCAAAAGCAAATTATGCACAAAACATGAGAGGAAAAGCAACTTTTTGGAATTTCAAATTGGTTTGTTTCAAGCTATCAAAAAATAAATAAAGATGAAAAAATAAATATTTATACATAGATGTATCAAACCTAGTTTGGATAAATAGAATGAACTGATTGGAAAACAAAAAATAATTAAAAAGTGAATGAAAAAATACATTCACATGTAAATGGTGCCATAATAATTAACTTTAATCATAAACAGACATATTTGTACTTATGCACACATACACATTGAGTCCATTATTAAGTTTATCTAATAAAGTTGGATTATTGCTTGACACTAACACTAACTGTTCTCCCGACTAGATTCATGTAACTGATCATTTAGTTTTTCTATTTGTCTGTCACTGAACCTCCTTGCTCCTCTCAAAACTCATCAGATCTGCTCTGTGGTTCACCCCTGAACTCTGTAAAATAAAACCTAGAAGTTGCCAGCTGGAGCGGCTCTTCAGAAGAACTGAACTGTGTGCACAGGGAAATGTTTAAAACCCATCTCATTGTGTACAAAGATTTGGTGCTGCTTGCAAAAAGAGATGACTACTCTGAACTCATCTGTGTAAACAAAGGGAATCCTAAAACTCTTTTTTTGACTTATGAATTAATATTTTTCAGGCCTCTGATAACCTTCCCTCTCTTATGTACTCTACTGCTACCTGCAACTCCTTTCTGTCTAATCCCTCTGCCTGCCAGCTCGATCCTCTTCCAACATTTTTAGTAAAATCCTGTCTCTAAAAACTGTTGCTCTTTATCTCTGCCATTATTCATTCTTCACTAACATCTGGTATTGTCCCTTCACTGCTCAATCTGCAGCTGTGAAACCAATTTAAAAAAGCCTGGCTCAGATCCCAAAATCCTCAGCAACTTTCGACCAATCTCCAATCTGCCCTTCATTTCAAAAATACTTGAGAAAATAGTCTTCTCTTAACTACATCAGCATCTTTAACACATAAGTCTCTTCGAACCCTTTCAATCTGGTTTCCGTCCTGCTCAAAGCATTGAAACGGCTCTCCTAAAAATCACCAACGACCTTCTTTGCGCCGCTGATTCTGTACTTGTCACCATTCTCGTCCTCCTTGACCTGGTTGCAGCCTTTGACACTATATCATCTTTAATTCTCCTCCATAGACTTTTCTCTTGCCATTACTTCAACCCCCCTCCGCTGATTTCATTCTTATTTCTTAGATCGCACTCAGTTCATCCAGCTAAAATCTCATTCCTCATCTGTCTCCTCCGGTGTACCCCAAGGCTCTGTCTTTGGTCCTCTTATTGATCACTTACCTCCTTCCACTTGGCAGAATCTCTGTAAATTCAATATTAACTTTTACTGTTTTGCAGATGACACTCCACTCGGCTCTGTCTCTCCAGTAAACCCAACTCCTCTCTTCCACTCTCATCCCTGACCTCCTGTTTGCTTAATATAAAGAACTGGTTCACTCAAAACGTTCTTAAACTCAACAGCGATAAAACAGAATTATTACTTGTTACCTCCAAATCCACCCGTCCTAAAGTTTCAAACATCACACTTTCTATTGACTCCACCTTAGTCTCCTCCTCCCTTCAAGTAAAGAGTCTGGGTGTCATCCTTGACAGTTCACTTTCCTTTCAACCCGATATCAATAACATCACTTGATCTGCCTATTTTCATCTGCGCGATATAAATTGTCTTTGTCCCTCTCTCACTGTTCACACTGCTTCCATTTCGGTTCCTAGTCCGCTCACTTCATGATTACTGTAATGAACTGCTCTCTGGTTTACTTCAAAAAAACTCCCAACAAACTCCAACTGGTCCAAAAT
Organism: Oryzias celebensis; assembly: GCA_014656515.1. Classification (NCBI taxonomy): domain Eukaryota; kingdom Metazoa; phylum Chordata; class Actinopteri; order Beloniformes; family Adrianichthyidae; genus Oryzias; species Oryzias celebensis. Next base: position 55,409,569 of record BNCR01000001.1, read on the forward strand.
TCAGCCGCTTGCATCGTTTCCAGAACTCCACTGTTTCATCACATCACCCCAGTCCTCCAGCAACTCCACTGGCTCCTGATCAAAGTCAGAATACAATTCCAGCTTCTTCTCCTCACCTTCAAGTAACATAACCTGGCCCCACCTTATCCATCTGATCTTCTCCCTATTTACACTTCCTCCCGTTCTCTCCGGTCTTCTCTGCAGCTCTCCGTACTCTCCATCTGACTGGTCACCATGGGGAGCTGAGCCTTCAGCCACTCGGCTCCCCAACTCTGGAATCTCTCCCCCAAGATCTTCGTATTGACTCATTACTCATGTTGAAATCCAGAATCAAAACCCACCTGTTTAAATCTGCTTTTTCACTCTGATTTTATTATTCATCTATCCATTGGCTGATTTAATTGTCCTCCGGTTTAATGTGTATTCATTCTTGTTGATTTTTTTATACTGTACAGTGTCCTTGAGTGGCAAGAAAGGTGCTTTAAACAAAATGAATTATTATTATTGATAGGGAGTGAAAGGAAACGTATTTAATCCCACTTCTATAATATGTTTTTGGTTAATTTCTCTGATCATAATTTCTGCTGGTTATGGTCAAGGTGCTGCCGGGCTTTGAGAACCTACTGTTGGGTCATTCCAGCTGGTACACGTACGCGGCCACCATGCGTATCTACAAACACTGGGACTTCCGTATTTCTGACCCAAACACGGCCACAGGAAAGATGTCCTTCAGTAGCTACCCTGGTATGGAGCCGTCGCAGGCTACAGATATTCCTACATCTTTATGTGTAAAAGTCTGCATGTAGAGAATTCTGACTGTGATTTAAACTGTCTTTAGTCACAGTAATTACAAAACGTAATTAACTTTAAACTCTGACAAAATTCCTCCAGAAGTTATAAAATATAGCTTTTTGCAGAAACTAAATGTAAAGTTATAAGTTTTCTCACTGAAAAGACAAAAAATCAGCATCAGTAACATTAATAATGTGTTAAAAGAATTTATCCGTCATAAGTCATAATACACAAAACACTGAATACATTAAATTTGAAGTTTGTCAAAAAGTTTAATTCATTATCATCATTATGCCTTAATTATTTATTTCATTTATTCTTTTTACATAGTTATCATAATCTAGTTCATTACTTCTAATTAGAGTTATGTCTACTTTACCAGTCCACGTGGATTTAACATTTATCAAATTATTTTAAATTAATTTTTATTGAAAGAATTAATAATATCAAATAACACAGATATAGTTCTCATTATTTACATTAAAAGAACTCAGTATATGTTTGAACAGGTCAGCGGTTCAAATCGTGAAGAGATTCTACTTTTTTTTTCACTCCAGGGTTTGAATAACTGAGCAACAAACTAATTACAATTTCATTTTATGTGAATATGTGAGACACCCAGACCTTCGGTTCTTCAAGTTTATTTACATAAACAGGATTCCGAATTTCTTCGGTGCAAATTCCATAATTTTTTATGCAACATTTATGAAATTGTTTGGATGAAAACGATTTTTCTGTCAAAGTGAGCATGCAAATACAAAAATGTATTACGATATTAAATACATTTATAGAAAAAAACACATACTTTCCAGGGGCACTGGACTGAAGGAGACTATAGGACGGATGGAAGGACAGATAGATGGACAGATGGACGGGCGGACAGATGAGAACCAATTCAGTAAAACCCTCACGGACTTAATATGACATTTTGACCTGAAAGAAAGACTTTAAGCTGCACCATCACACATCTGTGGGCTATTGTGATAAGCAGCATCATTTCACATCTTCAACACATTCAGCTGTGTTGCATGAAAAACACTTTTTTACAAATGAAGGTTGATTTGATCCTAACCAACACTCTAAAATATAGTGTCATGGGTGTTAAAGTGAAAGCACTTGACTGGGATTCTCATGTGGACAAACAATTAAAACGATGAGACAGAAGAGTTTTAATGACTCTTAAGTGCTTCAAACTCATTTAAATCAACATTTGATTCATTTCTCAGTTCATTTCTGGTACTTTTCAAACTGTAAAGATGCATGTGGGAACATCAACCTCACTCCAGTTTTCTCCTCTTTTTGGCTAAAACAATCTCCTCCTCTCACTATGATTTTGCTTCTGGCCTCCATGGGGCTCAAGCATCCTCCCACTCCTCCTCCTCCTCTTTCTCCTCCAGGCTTCCTGATGTCCCTGGATGATTTTTACCTGCTAGGAAGCGGCCTGCTGATGACTCAGACCTCCATTGGCGTCTTCAACGCCTCCCTGTTCTCTGGGCTCAACCCTCACAGCCTGCTGGCCTGGCAGAGAGTCCGCCTGGCCAACAGTTTGGCAAACAGCGGAGAGGAGTGGGCTGAGGTTTTCTCAAAACACAACTCAGGTGAGACGCTGCAAAGTTGAAGAGGGACTTTGCATTTAGATTCCCTCCAAAATAAAGGAAACAGCAAGCCCCTAGCAGAGTAAAAGAAGTCAATGTGTTTTGACAGATTTTGTAGCCTGCTTTCAAGCTTCCAAAAAGCTCACTCCTGTAGTCAACTCAGTTGCCATTTTTCCCGATGTGGACATTGGTGCCAGACATCGTCAGTAAGCAATAATTGATCTGAGTCGGTCTGAGTCAACAATTCTTTTGACTTCATTTGGTTGGAGCTGAAAGTAAACCATTGTCCATGGGTAACACTAAGTCCAGTTTTCAGAAACAGTAAATTATGTTTCACTAAAGTCTTTCTTCTGCTGTTTTGGAGGTATACAATTTTGCTGTATTTTGCTATACAATTAATGCAACTTCTTTGGTTTGGATCACCAGCTTGCATAGATTTTTTCAACCCTGCAATTCAAACACTCATCTCCATGAAGGATTCCAGTCAGGAGATTCCTCAATTATGATTGAAATGTCCTGATTTGTTTTCTAATTGTGCCCTCCCATCACACAAGGCATGATCGGGTCAGAGTTTATTCACATGATTGAAGGAATGAGTAGCTAAAAGTCATAAAAAAACAAGAAACTCGTCTTTTTAGAGTAAAAAAACATTGTTTGACATTCATCTTTGCACTCTTCTACTCTTTTACTTTGCTTTCAGAAGTTCATTGGTGTGTGTTCTGTTTTGAGTCTTTTAGCGCAATACGAACACCTGTCTGTTTTTAGGTACATATAATAGCCAGTACATGGTGGTGGACTTGAGCAAAGTTTCTCTGCGTCACAGCATCAGGAACGGAGCTCTGACTGTAGTGGAGCAGATCCCAGGAAAGGTGGTGTATTCAGATCAGACCCAAGCTCTGCGTAGAGGTAAAGATTCTTCCGATCACTTCTTGTAATCCAGTGGTTTTGAGAAAAACATCGCTTGCTGCTTCTGCTCCACATTTGACAGGTTACTGGCCGTCATACAACATACCGTTCAACACTGAGATCTACAACCTCAGTGGCTATGGAGTGATGAGGAAACGATATGGGGAAGATTTTTCATATGATCTTTGTCCTCGAGCTAAAATCCTCCGCAGGGACCAGGCTAAAGTGTCCAACCTTAACTCCCTGAAATACATAATGAGATACAACAGTAAGCATACAAAAAAAGCTATTTATTTCTGAGCTATCCGACAGAGAACAGAGACAGCTCTTTTTAGGCACAAATGTTCAGATATAAAATTTTTTTTTCCAGATTATAAGAGGGATCCTTACTCCAAGGGCCATCCGTGCAAAACCATCTGTTGCAGGAACGACCTGAGACCAAGGAGGCCACGATCCGGAGGCTGCTATGACACAAAGGTACATCCTTTCCTTGGAAATTTTGCTCACTGATTATGGGGTACCAGCTGGACCAAAATTTGCTTCATGCCCACTTTCTTTGGTTCATTGTTACTGTATATGGTCCTTTGTCTGCTGAGCAAGTTTATTGAACATTTGTTTATATTTATATAATACTAACAACCTCTTAAATTGTCTATGCTTCATTGAGGAAACTGCAAGACCAAATGACCGTAGCAACAGTTACCAAGGGGTTTCCTGACAACATTAGGAAACAACTGGACCAAATGACTATAGGAACAGCTACCAAGGGGTTTCATGATGTTTGGAAATGACAAGACCAAACAACCATAGCGACGGTTACCTAGGACTTTTCTGACAACTACAGGACCAATTGACCATAGCAATGGTTACCAAGATCTTTCCAGGAAACTTTGGGAAACTCCTGGACCACAGAGTAAAACAAGCAGAAAAATCACAAAGCAAACACAAACCAAGCATCCAATAAGCATAGATGGGCTGAAGATGTTGGGCAGTATTTCATAAACTTATATTCAATAAACCTGTTCAGTAGACATAGACAGTGGAGTTAAGGCTGAAACAATGGACCAAGGAAATAGAAAGAGGAAACAAAAACATATTTTTGGCACAAATAGAATCTCAAAACTGACAGGCACCAAAAATTTGAGTGCAGGAAGACCATGAATTTGTTTACAGTTTTCACTTGAGTTTTTATACCTATTTGTGCAGCGTTCTTTAACTGCGAGTCCAAATTATTGCTAACCTTCCTTGATTTTTTTCAGTGTTGTTTGCCGTGCAGTGAGATGAAGCCATTTGAGTTTGCACTTTTAAATTACTCGTAATTCCCTGTATGCCATCCACGGAGGCTGCACAATAGTGTAGTGGTTAACCCTGTTACCTTACTGTCGGAAAGCTTTGGTTTCTTTGTGGAATTTGCATGTTTTTCTTGGGAATTTTCTCCCAGAGTCCAAAATCATGCTTCATAGTTTAATCGGTGATTCTTAACATTTACCTAGGTGTAAATGTGAGTGTGTAGTTATGTGACCCTGCAACAGACTGGCAGCTGAACCAGGGTATACCATCCCTTGGACCAAAAGTAACTGAGATAGTCTTCAACAACCCTGTAACCTTGACAGGGATTCTGCAGTTTGGAAGGTGGATGGATGGATGGATGGATGGATGGATGGATGGGTGGGTGGCCAATGGACTGTAGAAGCTGTACTATTAAAGCTTCTTTATGATATACATATATTGTAATTACACATTTGTCAAAAGTATTGCCATTAATTACAGTAATAAACAAAGTTCTACCAGGAATCCCAGGCTATTAAGCTTTATGATCACATTTAACACCCCTTGCTAACTTCAATCTGAAAATGTTTAGATACTTCCTATTTCCTTAAGAGGGTCCTTATTATAAAGGATGGTCTTTTGAATAATCTAAAATAAAGCATTTAGATAAAGCCTCTCAGGCTGAAAATACTTTTTTATATCTTTCCTTTTATTTCTGCACCACGTTAAAGGTGACGGACTACCAGATGGCTCTCCAACTGGCTGCTGAGGCTATTAATGGCCCCACCACGCAGGGGGGGCTGCGTCCATTCGCATGGCAGTCCTTCAACCTCACTGCTCACCAGGGTCTCCCTCACACGTACAACTTTAGCTTTGTCACCATGAAGCCAGCACTCTTCCAACCCTGAGAAAGTAAACGCGCCACATGAAGGTGGAGGAAGATTATAGTTCAAATGCATTAGTGAAAATGTAATTAGCCCTGATTTAAAGCAGGAAAGGGTTTCATCTTCAGTTTTGGTAAGACTTTGCTAATATAGGCTTCCGCACTGTTGTGACCAATTTGCTTGTGTTAAACTCTCCTTACTCAAATGTTTATAATTTGACCAATTTTCTAAAACTTCACAGTTTCGATTGATGTTCTTAAAGGAAATGCTGATCGTTTGTTTCCTTAATGCCAGGGACAGGTAACTCCAGGCCTTGAGGGCCGCATTCCTGCATGTTTTCCAACATACCATGCTCTGGTAAGTTCTAATTGGCTGGACACACCTGAACCAGGTAATCAGTCTTGAGTAGGGCTTGGATTTCTGGAGATCATGCAGACACTGCAGCTTTCATTGCCTGGAGTTGCCTATACCTGATCTATGCAGTATTTACTCAGGTTTACAGGCCAGAAACTACAAAATAACACTATGTATAATACATTTGTTTAATTAATTTTGTACTTATTGTCGTCATACATTCCTAATCTGTCTTTAAACACTCGATAACTATTGTTTGTCTCTTTTGAAAGGATGGTGAGACATTGGAGTAATTTTTCTTTTCTTCTCAATTTTAATTTTTTTCAGAATAAATACAGTTCCGACAGGTTTGGCAAGTTTGACAAGTTATAAAGACTCCAGCAGTGAAAAAATAAAGAGTAGATAAAACCAAATCTAATGTGATTTTTTTTTTAACCTGTGAACTCTATTTCATGAATTTAGAACAGTATTTGCCATTCATCTGTGTCTTTTGATTCAGAATTAGTGAAAAATGTCTGAAATAAATTCCATCTATTAATCCATCTTCTTCGTCTCATCCGGGACTGGGTCACAGGGACAGTAGTCTAAGCAACGATGCCCAGACTTCCCTCTCTCCGGCCACTTCCTCCAGCTCCCCAGGGGGACCCCGAGACGTTCCCAGCAGGCCGGCCGAGAGACTTGGTCTCTTCAGCGTGTCCTGGGTCTTCTCTGGGGCCCAGAGAGGTGTCCAGGAGGCATCCGGATCAGATCACCTGATCTTTAAGAGATCACCCAGCCATCCTACAGAGGAAGCTCATTTTAGCCGCTTGTATTTGGGACCTTGTTCTTTCGGTCATGACCCAGAGCTCATGATGACCATATTTGAGTATTGGAACAAAGGTAAATTGAGAGCTTTGCTTTCTGGCTCAGCTCTCTCCACAAAAGACTGTCAAATCCTGTTGATCTCACGGTCCGATCATCCCTCACTTGTGAACAAGACCCCAAGATACTCCTCCTACTGAGGCGGGAGCACTCCACCCACCCAGAGAGGGAAAACTACCTTTCTCTGGTCAACTGTGGTCCCAAACCAGACTCCCTCTGGCCCCTGGCTGCGCCTAGAAATTCTATTCATAAAGACTGTGAACAGAACTGGTGATAAAGGGCAGCCCTGCTGGAGTCCAACATGCACCGGGAGGAGGGAACAGGTTTGATTCACTGCCGGCTATGCAAACGTAGCCAGCTGAAACAAATTTTAAAATGTAAATGCTTGACAAACAAGCCTAGTTTGAAGAGCTGAGCAAAATCAACAAAGGAAAAAGGATACAGAAAGGCCCCAATCCAAAAGGTTTTACTTTAAGTGAAGTACAGTTTAATGATGGTGTTGGATTCCTTCAAGTGTTGCCAGTAAAAAACAAAATTATAATGTAATTATGAGACGATCAAAGAATTTTGAGTCTAAACAAATTCTCTTTTGTCTTGTAGTTTAATTTTCACTATTCCGACATTTTTTTCTCTTTTTTATTTATTTTTTTAATAAAACCAATATTGCTACAAATTACTTCAATTAAAGCTTATTCATCTAAGCTCTGACTGCTCTAATATTGCTCAGCATTTTTGCTGCACTGGTAATGTTAGGTTGGGGGTTTGAAGGGCTGTTAGTGAGTGGAGCGTGTCCAACCAGAGAGCTCCTGGTATGCCTTAATCATAATTAAAAGAATGTTTTTACAACAGATCTAAAGATGATCGGAGCGGGTCTTTAAATGCCACGAGAAATTGCTTTAAAGTCCATGGTGTGAATTTCACAAAATGTTCAAGTTTTGTCTCTTATTTTGAAAGGGACAAGATGTTACTTTAAAAACACTTTTGATATGAAGGCCCTGCTTGCTGGTGGGTTGAAGGCATTGACTGTATATAAAGAACTGGACAGGGTGGTTGGGCCGTCACCCAGAGAAATGTTTCCATGGCAACTACAGTCTCCAGTCATGAGTAAACTTGTTCAAAGTCCACACCCCTTCCACTGAAAGCGGGCTCGGGGGGATGCGTCAATCAACTATTTTAGGTGGGGGCCAGTGGGCACCACATACTTTTACTGAGGCATCTAATTGGTCAGAATAACTTGAATTTTTATTCGACTTTTGTAATATAAAGAAAAAATATCATTCAAGTGGATGTTAATAAAAAGTAATCAGAGCAAGCAGGGTTATTCTGACCAATAGAATGACTGAGTAATAGCTGCTTATTTATCAATAGAAGTCTATGGGATTTTAGCTTCTTGGAGCCAGCAGGTACTTCCTGTTTAGAACACGAGGGGGGAGGAGTCACCCAGTCCAGCTCTCTATATACAGTCAATTAGGAAGAGACATGCTCGTTTCTCCCACAAAACAAACAGAAAAAAACGTCTCCAGACATTTCTGAAGCCTCACTATTAGTGACGTAAATATGAGATTATCAAGGGGTTTTCAAACAATATAAAATCCTTTTTATAGCATTTCTTTCTTCATTATTCTGACCATTTTAATTTTTTCCAGAAACAAATGAATACTGATCCCAATTGCTTCAACCAAGACTTTGTTTTCAAATAAATGAATAAATATATTTTGAATGGCACTCGGTTAAAAATCCCTGGAGGAAATTTCACAAAAATGTTCAAGTTGCGTCTCTTATTTTGAAGGGGGACAAATATTTTCAGTTTGTGGGCGGAGCCTGCTGGCGGGTGGAAGAAGGAAAAACGCGCTCTTCACCAGCTGCGGAACGGACGCGCTCGTCCCCCACCCCCCGCATCCCCCGTCGGTTCGGCGGTTCGGTATTAATGGCAACGACCGCGGACCAGCCGCGGGAAGTGGCGGACGTTGCGGCGCCGCAGCGCGGCGGCCCGCGACACAACAGCAACAACAACAATAACAACAACAACAACAAAGACAGCGAGGCGGGAGAGAGCACGAGCTCTGCGACCACGGCCGAGTCCGGCGGGAAGGCGCCGCACAACAACGGCTCGCTGGGGACCAACGGGAAGTGGGTCCGGCTGAACGTGGGCGGAACCGTGTTCCTCACGACGCGGCAGACGCTCCTGAAGGAGCAGACCTCCTTTCTGTACCGGCTGTGCCAGCAGCAGGACCTGCACTCGGACACGGTGAGCCTCATGCACCGGGGGGGATAATAACCCTGTTTCTGACCCCCTGCTCGTCCTGAAGGCATCTCCAGCCTCCAGACATTTCTGAAGCCCAACTATGAAACCACGTGACTAAAACCAGATTTAAATCCTTTTAAGTAGCCTTCATCTGCACCTTTTCCTCTAAGAATGTACGTTCATGCTCTTAAAGTCACCGCTCCTGCCCGAAAAATCTCTTATTGTCGATTTATTTTGGTAATATCTCTGCTCAGTACTGATTTATAATGAATGCCTCAACTGTTGCCTTCAAAGACCGTCCGGTTTTTGAGTCCTCCTCATCCCGGACGTTTGTTTTGGAGCATCCCACGGTGGTGGTGGAGCGGCTGCCATCAGATGCATGAACACGTGCTGCCTCTGCTGCAGTGCTGCTCAGTGAGAAGCTGCAAAGCTGCCAGGCTTTGGGATGGAGCAGAGGGGATGACTTAAGTGTCCGCCTGCACGCGAACGCACCGTGGCGCCTGAAAACACTCATAAATGATGCAAATGTGGCTTTTTTTTTGGGGGGTGTCATGTGGGTAACATACTGTAACAGAGAAGGTCATTGAAAGCAAATGAACGTGTATGTCTTTTAGCAACAAAAGGGAAATAATATAAAGCTTAGATTAGAAATCAGATTTTTGAAAACATTATTTTAGACGGGAAAATGCTTTTATTTGGCCATTAATATGAGAATTCAGAGTAAAAATGAAGTGGGTTGACCTTCAGTGAAATGTAAACCAATGAAGATCCCAGACCTGCAGCAACAGGACACTCGGGAGGTTCTCATCGGTCTAAAGCTGCTGCTGAGCTGCTGAATAATTAGATTTTCAGCTTGACTGGATCAGAGTGACTACAAGATTAGGTGTAGAATTAGATTTGATCTTCTTTTTTTTTCTTTCAGTCAGTGAACGCATCATGCTGCAGCACATCATAAGTAAAAGCATCAGGATGTGCTTCTGCTTACCGCTCGGAATATTTCCGATTTTTTTTAGACCCTCTGAAGTCAATGATCTGTGGTTCCTGATGGTGAAAGAATGAACAGCAAGCGCCTGACCCCACTGAGCACGCCCAGTAGAATGAGACTAACGATTCAGCTGAAACTCCAGTTGAGCTGAATGTATCAAATGTGGCGGCGTGTAGTCTTAGTTTTTGCCAAAGACCATTTGATACTTCCTGTCAGGGAATATAATAAACATGTAAAGCCAATTTTAGGACATTTTAATTAGCAAAATCTACAAAGGAGTGTTGGGGCCACTAAAAAAATAAATACTTAAATCAGAATAAACCTGTAAAATCATGACAAAAAAATAACAATTTTACAGGAAATACTTAGCATCTCCTTATTTGAGAAATGCTGAAGTAACAACTTGCGCTCTACGTCTCATGATATTATTTCTTGGTTGTTTTTATTTTTCTTAGTAAACAAACTTTTGCCTGTTAAAATTACGACTTTAATCTTGTAAATTCTCAATTTTCAACTTAAGAAGTTATAACTTAAGTATTGTAAAATATTTACTCTTTTACCCATATATTTATAAGTTTATTCTTGGGAAATCTTTCTTGTAATTCCACTAGTTTATTCTCGTAAAATTTTGACTTTTCTTTTGTAATTTTATTACTTTATTCTCATAAAATAACTTTTTTAATGACTATTATTTTACAAATGTATTATTGCAAAAACATTGTTTCCTGACACTTTTATAAATTAATTCTCTTAAAAAAACTAAATCATAATTGTACAGGTTTATTTTTGTAAAATTACACATTTTTTATTATAAAGTAAAAAAAAATTCTTGTATAATTGCAATATTTTAATCTCAATTTTGCTACTTTATTTGTCTGAATTTGTTTATTTTTCAATTTTTACTCTGTTGGACAAATCTAGTTGTATATTTTAGTTTTTTAATTTGTGAGCATCACATTTGTCCCCTGTGGTATTTAAAGTTAAATTAACTGACATGTCTCCTGATTTTTGCATAAAAACTCGTTTAAGTCATTGCCTGTGACCACACTCGCAACAGCACCGCCTGATGACAGGGATTTGAGCTCCAGGCCTATTACTGAGTCACTGAAGCTGCTTCCTCTCGCCGACACGCCTCAGTGGGACAGAAATATCCAACTTGTGTCGTCCACCTCTCTCTAAACGTCAGCAGTAACTTTAATTGTTCAAAGACGGAGGTTACCAGTATCATCTGGTCGGTCTTCTTTCAGAAACGTCAGATCAGTCTGACCATTATTTCATGTTTCATATTCCTGCTAAACTAGCAGGAAGTTTTTCTCTTCCTCTGTTGTGCAATCAGCCGCATGACCTTCTGCGCTCCTGACCTTCAGCCCAAACCCTCAGCCGTGCTCTCCTCTCTGCTCCACACTCATCTCTCAGTTCTCTTTGATCCGCACTTGTTTATTTCTGCTCACGCGTTCTCAAAGGCGAGTTCTGGAAGGGGCTTTGAACCCTCCAGTGACTGAGGAGTGCGTTGGTTGCGTAGCAGCCTGAGTCAGTGTTTAGTGTTTGTACAGAAAGACAAAGTCGACTAAATATAGTCACTAGAAAAAGAGCCGTTTCACGTTAGTATGAGAGCTTCAGGGATGGATCTCACACATCCCTCCAAATCTTTCCTCTCGGTTGTTTAAGATCCTCCAATTCACTAATGCAGGAGATCTTTTCCATGTTCCTGATAACACTTTAAGTAAAGAACATTGATACATAAGAGCAGAACTTTACTGTATGCTTGTTAAAGTGGAAACTAGAGTAAATATGCTGTCTGTACTTGCTTGTAGCTAAATGGGTCATATTGCACCATCAGCTGATGAGTAACATTTCACCTCTAAAAACAGAGAGGCTGCTGGGATTTCCATGACCAAAAAATAAATTAAAAAATCAGAATTTATACTGAAGAATGTTGAGGAGGAATAAGTGTTACTCTAAGCTAATCTACTACAAAAATCATTTAGTCAGCTGACTGGATTAAACCATTGACTGTCCAAAATTCTGATGAAATGAGTGAGACGTCATCCATAAAACATGTTTTTTCTGGCTCCAGCAAAATAAAGTCAATTCAGTCACAGTCCAATTAGGTAAGCCTTTTTGACTTATTTTTAACAGGCCTATTTTATCAGTGTAAGAAGTGATTGATCAAAGTTGGTCTAAGAGTCTGTTTCTATGGCAACCACTCCCACCACTCCCACCACACAGCTTCTTGGTTTTTTTAACATGTTCTTGTGGCATTTTTTCTGATGATGAAGGACATTATGAAATTTAAATGTATAATTGCATTTCTGAGTATTTCTTTATTTAAATTGTTGTGAATCAGGAGCAAACGGAAAAAGGCCATTTGAAAAAGATTGTATTTGTGATGCAGGGGCTACTGTGGGTGGGCAGCAAGCTCCATTCTGATGGATCCACTTTTTGATGAATAGATCCTGGCTAGCTCTAATATTGCTCGCCATTTTTGTTGCCCCGCTAATGTTAGCTTGGGGATGTGAGGGGTTGTAAACTAGCAGGAGAGAGAGAGAGAACAGAGAACTCTCAGCAACAGGAAGGGGAAGGCGTGGGTGTGGTTGCTTCACCCCAACAGTCCCGCCCACAGTTCAGAGGGGAATTTCTAATGACCTCTTGCCGCTCTGCAGAAACCATGTCCTAGAAAACGACACAGTTTAATTGATTTTTGTATGATGAAAAGACCACTGGGAACATTTTGAAAATGGATCAAAATTTGATCGTGGGTCGGTTTTTGTGGGGTTTTGGGCTCTTGGACGCCAGTACTTCCTGTTTGGAATGCCAGGCAGGAGGGGTCACTCTGTCCTGTAGTCATAGACAGTCTGATCTTCACTTCAGTGGTGGTTGTTTACTACGCCTCCTCTAAAATCATCTCCTCCATCACAGCTACACCCAAGTGTTTTCAAGCCCCTCTCATTCGCAGACGCTCTCCGGATGCTGCTGTAATAAGATTACCTTGCCTCAGATGCCAGACTCCCCACAGTCCTCTGCCCAAAATGACCCCCTCCCCATCTCAAGCAAATAACATGATGCGTCTGAAGAACAGGAGGCACAGCAGCAGGATGTCTGCGTACTAAGCCTGGCTACAGATGAGATTTTTTTCAAGTTCAGAAATTCTTTCATTTGAACTGAAAGGGTTGTTGGAGTTCTCATTATGCAAGAGCTGACTCGGTCACATGCTCCAGCTTGACTGCGGCTCTCATCCATGTTGAAATATGTGCTGAGAAATGCTGGCAGTGGCCTGAGCTGTTCTTGGAAGAAAATGAGACACCACTAAACTTTTACATGAAAGTTGTGTGAACTTGTCTTCAGAGGTTTGCAGAAGAAAGAGTTTCAACTTCTGGTCCCATCTGTAATTTATAGTTTTGTCTTGTAGCTGCATGTTTTTGCTAAAGGAGTCAAACCAGGATCAGTCTAAAGTGAATGAAGACCAGATTGTAAAATGGAAATAAAAAAATAGACAATTGCAAAACAGGTTTAAACTTAAATTAAATCTAAAAATGTGAAAAAATACATTTGAAGAAAACTGAAAACTTCAAAAACTGGTTACCTGTTCATTTATAAAAGCACCTGCTTTTTATTTACATCCATCCATCCATTTTCTAAACCAGTTTTGTCCCTTATGGGTTCAGGGGGCTGCCAGAGTCAAACCCGGCTCCAGACACCCTGGAGAGTTCTCCAGGGCCAAATTCCCACACCCATACACACTCACACCTAATGACAATTTAGAAGCATATGTTTGGACGGTGGGAGGAAACCCACGTATGTACAGGGAGAACATGCAAACTCCACACAGAAAGGTCCCACGTTTGTGATGCTTTTTCAGGTCCCTCAGGCGGGACTTGAACTGGGGGCCGTCTTGCTGTGAGGCAAGGGCGTTAACCACTGCGCCACCAAGCAGCTTGTTCGAATTTTGGTCTTTTCATTTTTTTGTCTCTCTCACTTCCAGCCCTTGACTTACTTTTTTAATTCAGACTTTTTGTTTTCAGAGTTGGAAGTTGCTAGAAGCAGTAATGCTACATTCACACCGGGTTTGGAAACTCATGTTAGAGCAACTTTTTCAAGAAAAAGTCTAGGTAAATGTGCAGATATGCGAGTTTCAGACTTCCGCTTTCAAAACTCTCAAGCTGCGTTCACGCCGGCCGAGTTGACTCATGTTCAAGAGGTCACTTTTAATGAAAAGTCTATGCAAACATGTAGACCAGAATGTTAGGCTTCCACGTTCAGAACGCTCATGGTTGTGCTTCACTGCGCAAGATTTTAAGTCCGGTTGCAGGCCCTGCATACAAGGCGTTCATTGATTGTGTTCTGGAAGTTCAACCGGTTGAAATTTTTGACACTTAATTGCTGCAAAGCGGCACTGTGATGAATAGGGAACTTGGATTTGGTGGTGACGTGTGGGTAGCGTCCTTTTCATAACATGGAAGTTACAACCGTTGTAAATATTATCACAAAGGGGAAATAAATAACTGTTTTTTTTTTTTTTTTTTTTTTTTTGCTAGGCTGGAATATTATGACGCTAAGACAGACCTTTATTGGAACAGAGCTGTGAAAACAAAAAGTCTGGAGCAAGATTTGTGGGATTTGCACCGCTTTGACTTCTTCCTCCAAGCCTTTACCTAATGTACGTGGCGAATAAGCACTAGTAAACAGTAAAAACACAATTCCCGCCCTACCTGCTTGTCTGGCGCTGGTCTGGTGCGAATACCACCTGCAGCAGAATGCGAGCTCGTGAAAGCGGCCGGTGTAAATGCTGCATTACGTTCACGTCTCACTACTCTGCAAGTCCTTTTCAAGGTCTGTTCAAAATGTGTGGCAATCTGTGCACGGGTCAAAAGTTAAACCAGTTAAACTTTGACTAATCATGGCCTCGGATTTGTATAGTGGATAGTGTCCTTTTCAAATCACAAAATTGCCAACCATTTTAAAAGTGACTAGGAACAGAAATGAATAATTGCAGCCTGTGCCTGGACAGAGTTGTATCACACCAAGAGATTGGCACCATTTTGACATTTCGCACCAAGCCTCGTCCAACTGTGAGAACGTGTGAACGTAGCTTTAGCGGTCCAGCTTGATCCTTAAAGAAAAAAAAATTACATTTTTGTTCAGGAAAACACTTTAAACACAAATATTGAGTTTTTGCATCAAAATTCAACTGAAATTGAACATTTTCAATGTAAAGATCAATTCCAATGTAACAATGCAATAGGTTCGTTTTAAAAGTTTTGTAGTCTACCCATGAAAGCAAATCAGTTTTCATGATGAAGCTGTGAAGGTCTAAACAGGAACATTTGATGGTTTTGTCTGAATGCGCTGGAGGTGTTTTGGTTTCTGAGGTCTGTCAGAAGAAGGCAGCTGAACTGGTGTCAGGGATGCCAGCCCAAAGCATTTTTCAGCCGTTTTTAACCCTGCAGGTTCCTGCAGACTGCAGCCGCTGCCTTCAGCGGTTAAAGGGGTTTCCTAATCAACATCTTTCTGAGGAACTCAGCATGTTAGAAGATGCTGATGCAGCAGTTCAGCTCTGAAAACTAGAACAGACCAGAAAGATTAGCTTTTTGAAAATATAGTTTTGTGTACTTCAGAAAAAAAAACTTGAGCTTATTCCTGTTTTAACCCCACCCCCTTTTAGGATTGTTGTCTCTGAAAACATATGGTTTATCTTTTTAATTCCAACATTAAAGAAAAATGTTGCATTTAATAATGATTTTCAGCATTTTAAAAGATGATTATTATTTTGAATTTTTAGAAAACACAAGAAAACCATCCAACAAATAAAATAATAATAAACTCAATATGTCATTATTTGTTTGAAGAATTCACTGTTCTTATATAAAAACAGATGCTTGTAGATCTTTGTTTCCCCTCTGTGGGAAATTAAACGACTCTTATAAGGATTGTGTCTCAGTTTTGTTTGTGTCACATCTTCAGGAGTTCCTTGTGTCGCCGTCTTCCTCTATCCTGATGATTTTCTCATCCATTAGGTTCATTTCTTCATCATTGTGGGTCATTTCCTGCCCTTTGTTTCCTTACATTTCTGATTTCCAGCTTCTAAATGCTCTTGTTGTCATCGGTTCTCGTTGGTTCTGGCCTTCCCTTTGCCACGTTCCTCTGCAGGCTGCTGCTCTGTCTGAACCCACATGTGTTTGCAGCTCTTCCCTCAGTCACGACTTTGCAACGGCTGACAGAGAAAGGATTACTGTCGCAGAAATGGAAGGTGTGGAAATCGCTCAGACTGTCCGTCAGTGGAACATTTCAGGTCGCTGCAGAACGTTGCTGCCTGCAGCTCACTGAAAACTGCTGATGGTTTGATGGAAGCAGGACATTTTAAGCTTTTTTCTCTCTTAAGTCTCAGAAATGCGGCAGGAAAACTTCATTTATGTCACAAAAACCTTTGATTTTCAGGTCAGCGTCGGTGCTCCCCACAATCCCCCAGTCTGAGGAGCAAAAGTAGCTTCATGTTAGTTCATTTTTGGATATTTTCAGAGCTGAATTTAAGATGAACCTGCCGTCATGTCTGCTGCTGTATGGTTTCATCTAAATCCGCTGTTTTAAGATATTTAAAATAAAGGAAATTTGACACAGCATCCATCCAGTATCCAACATTTAGGTCATAAAAACGACTGTTTCTCTGTTTTTTTTTATTTTTTTATTTTTAAAAGCAATAGTTTAGGTCAAAGCTGTACTGTGACAGCTTAGCTCCTGAAGGATCAGTAAATCCGTCACTTTTTTCTCAAGCAGCCGAGGATGCCATTAGTCCTCTGGATTAAAATAAAAACTGATGCTTTGGGAAACGGTATTGTTCAGGTTCAAACCCTGTGAATAACAGGAATCTGATGGAGAAGCTGCTGGGGGTGTGTGGGGGTGTGTGTGTGTGCGCGTGCGTGTGTGTGTGTGCGTGCGTGCGTGCGTGTGTGTATCTCACTGCTCAAGTTAGCAGCTAAAAGAAACATGTCACATGCATACCTCGTGTGTGCAGCGTTTGTGCGGTCAGATCACTAATGACTAGAGTAAAGCGTAGGGTAACCGTACGACAGCATCACCTGTGCTTCACAAATATACTTAGCACACGTATGACAATGGTATGTTCCATTTTTTATGATGTCCCTTAAAGATGCATGTGACTAAGGCCCTAACACTCCGCCAAAACACTTTAACCATTGACACAACTAACGTCATTCCAGTGGATTCTGAAGCAGAGAAAAAGCAGCTTTGCGTCATGATGCAACTTTTTACGTTAGTACTGTGTTGCATCGGTGCAGAGCTGCTTTTCTCTGCATCAGAATCAGCTGGTTCATGTTGATCACGTAAATATTTGAAGATATACGGTATGTCAAAGGGCGTGTGTTATGTAGGTATTAAAGCATTTATATATTCCTCTATCTATTTCCAATCTGCCCAGTGTCTTTGGCAGAGGTTTCTTGGTGAAGTTGAAAGCGGGTTTGTGCTTAACGCAGCAGGATAGTGTGTGTGAACGGCATAACGTTGAGGGGTGGAGGTGAAGGGAGCATCATCTGGACAGACCAGAATCTACCAACTGTTTTAGGAAGAAACCAAATTGTCATGCACCTGCAGAACTTTTTACCCTCACTTCTGTCAAACACCTGACGTGCTGCTGCTCCTCAGGATGAGACCGGGGCCTATGTGATTGACAGGGACCCCACCTACTTTGGCCCCATCCTCAACTACTTACGACATGGAAAGCTGGTCTACAACAAGGAGCTGGCGGAGGAAGGTATCTCGCTTTGACTTCATGATCAGATTAGAGGTAAAGGATGTCCTGCGCGGCAGCTGACCTCAGGGTTTTTCCTCCGTTCCAGGTGTCCTGGAGGAGGCGGAGTTTTACAACATCACCCCTCTGATCAAACTGATCAAGGAGAGGATCACGGAGAGGGATTCCAAAGCAACGCAGGTAATGCCAGTGGAAATAGTCTGCATTTTTCATTTTCTCTTATATAATCTTCCAACAGCGTTCTGCTCTGACAGACTTCCTGCCCCCCAGGAGAGAAACATATGAAAATAGAAGTGCAGCGTTTGGAGTTTGTACATGAACATTATAGGCTCTGTGAACAAAAGCCGTCTCTGCTCCATTAAGAGAAGCTTCCAGCGCCTCAGATTCCCTTTGTGTTTTATTCTGAGCTTTTGCTCTGAAATGCATCTCCGCAGCGAGCTCACGTTCGGGGCCAAACGTGCACGTTTTTGCTCAGTTTCTTTGCTGCTCTGAAATGTTGGATTAAAATAGTACTGCAGTTGAGGTTGAGCCTCAGTTCTGTCCTCCCTCCACCATCAGGGGAGTGTCCAAATTTAGAAATGATTCCTGCTGAACATTTAATAGAGCCAGATCAGACGGAGAATGAAGCCCCCCCATACAGTTACATTTCTCCCACTTTTTTTCTGCTGAACGTCCTGTGCTCCTTCTCCCAGCAGGTGCCCCCCAAGCACGTCTACAGGGTCCTGCAGTGCCAGGAGGAGGAGCTGACTCAGATGGTCTCCACCATGTCCGACGGCTGGAAGTTTGAGCAGGTCAGCGTGCGCACCTGCAGAAAGCCCCGCACCGGACTGCTCTGGACTGTGGGTTGGACTCATGCTGCTGCTGACCCTTCAAACCCCACCCCCATCATATCTGACCTGAGCTCCCCTGTCTGCCCCTTCATTAAAACACATCATCAAATTTTCCTCTGGAAACATTTTTACTCTGCAAAACCCTAAAAAAAGCTTCAAATGTAAACAAATCAAAATGAAACCAGCGAATTAGTCAGTGTTAGATAGTAAAAGAACAGTGCCGTTCAGATAATGAACGATTCACTGAGCGTGGCGAAATCAAACTCTGAACATTAAACACTAACGACTAAAAGGTCAAAACAATTTAAAGTAAAATATATATGAAAAACATAAGACATAATCACATAATAACATGGATAAAAGCAAAAACAAAAATAAAACAGCAGCAGAGCAGAAACTAAGGCTGTGTCAAAAACCTGCTTATAAAAATGAACTTTAAGATACATTTTAAAAACAGACTAAAAATTCTGCTGAAAGCTGAGTGGTAAAGCGCTCCACAGCTTCGGTGGACAGATTGAAAACACTCTCTCCTCTCTGGGCTTCCACCTGGACCCAGTCAGACCGGCATTTATTAGAGACCGGCGTTTATTACATCACAGACAGAATGGTGATGGTTATGGGGTTCATTTTGTGGTGACACAAATGCAGACAACACCACCAGATGAACATTTCTAATCTTATTGAAATGATGAGAACATTGTATTCTGTTCTGATTAGCATGGCGCTAAATGTTTCTTTTCTCTTTGAAGCGTCATCAATCTCTGCATCAAAAATCCTCTTCACTTTCATGCTGATCATTTTGCTGGAGACACGCCCACCTTTTTGTCTTTGCTCAATCATCCATGTTTAAACCAGTTCTTCTTATTCACTCACTTATTTTGCACCTCCACCAGGAAATTGTTTTCCTTTTTCTGCAGCCGTCTTTCCAATGTCACTCATCTGCTTGCGACATTCGTGCAGATTCCTCAACAGAATGTTCTTTGGGGTATGCCACCGCACAAAGTTTAAACGCTAAATCGAATGAACGCTTCTTGGCCATCGTTACACAACACAAACACCACAGACAGCCGGCATCTGCACAACTGTGCACGACCGGAGGGTGGTTTCTTAAAGGAGCCTAGCCACAATAAAGTGTGGCGTCCAACAGTAACGAACATGTACTAGACCTGGCGGATACTGCTCGTTTTTGTAAGTTCGGGAGGGGCTGGTGCTTAGAGCGCAGGTTTTTAGTGGAATACTCACAAATGCGTTAACGGATCAAAATACTGTTGTTGGGTTGTATATAGTGAGAAATGTCATACATTTATAGTAAAAGCTCAAAAAGTTGATTTTCAGGCCTTTTAAAACATAAGAGCCACCCAGTCTGTGATGTTTTTTAACCGAGACAGAAGTGGTGTAATCATTGACTGTACATGATATCTGGACTGAGTGACCCTGGTGTTCCAGACTGGGAGTACCTGCTGGCTCCAAGAGGGCAAAAAGTCCCATAGACTTCTTTAGAGAAATAGACAGCGGTTACTCAGTCTTTCTATTGGAGATAAAGGCCATTCTTGCTCTGATGCCTTTTTATTAACACGTTCTTGTTAATCCTCTGTGTTTCCTGTAGTTTAAGTTATTTAGAGTTGACAGTCAAATGCCTCCATAAAAATAGGTGGTCTCACGTCAAGCATTTGAAATGTTTGATTGACAGATTTTGTGAAGCCCGCTTTCAAGTGGGTAGGTGTGGGAACCTCCAACAAGCTCACTCCTGATTGGTGAGAGTGGTTGCCATAGAAACGTTCACTCAGACCAACTTGGACCAATCACTGCTTACTGGCAATGTCTGGCTCCAACATGGCGGCATCAGTAAAAAATCTAAAAAAAAACTGAATTGACTTGATTTTGTCGGGTGACATCACACTCGCTTCGGTTCTCAGATCCAGTCAATGGGAGTAGGAGAGCAACTTTTCTTAAAATAATCTTTTTTTATCTTTGTTTTTTCATAGCTCAGTTCCATTATTTGGATGACTTGGAATCATGGAATTCCAGCCGGGCACAAACGGGAAGAATTAATTTCTCCTTCATGGTCCGTTTTCGAACGGTTGGCACTTCAGTTAATTAAAAAGGGTGCTATCTATAAGTCACTGCCAAATCCGAGTCCCTGATTGGTAAACTGTTATAATTTTCAACGTGCGTTCAGCTGTCACGCCATTTGTGGCCAAAAATGGACTCGGACTCAAAAACCTGCGTAGCGGCGCATGAACACATACGTTTAGCACGTGGAAGCCCAAAACGCGTATTTATGCAGTTCGACATGGAATTTTCATTGGAAGTGGTTAATTGAATGTGCGTTTCTGAGCCCGATGTGAACATAGCACCACTCATGTAATCTAGGTGAAACCATGACTCTGTATTAATCTGCTGAGTCATGTTCCAAACAGATCAGGTATTTGCTTCTTTGAGCCATTTTCTTCTCTAACATAATTTTCCTCGTCTATATTTTGGTTTAATAATCACATAAACCATTTCCCCTTTCCCAGCTTCCTCTGCTTCATCCCCCGCTCCTGTGCATGCTGCGCAGTTTACCTGCAGACGCTGGCTCAGCTGTTTTGCACATCAGCGACAACTCCACACCTGCACCCCCCCACCCCATCCTCCTTGCATGAGCACAGAAGTCGTGTGGATGTCTGCTCTGTCAGCAACGTTCTGTTCTTTCTGCTGGTCGTTCCTCGCTGACGCTGTCTCTTTGCACCCCCCCATTCATTCAGATGGTGAACATCGGCTCGTCTTACAGCTACGGCACAGAAGACCAGGCAGAGTTTCTGTGTGTGGTTTCCAAGGAGCTTCACACTCCTGGATCCGGTCTCAGTACGGAGCAGAGCCACAAAACCAAGGTAAAGCCCGCCGTTTCCTCTGGTGCCTCCCCCCGTTTTTTCATGGCGTTGATGGAAATGTGCGAGCAGAGCAGCGTCTCCTGAGGGCTTTGATCTCCACCAAGACCTCTAAATGTCACTCTCCTCCAAATGTCATCCCCAAGCGCTCTCCATGGACACGTGTGCCGCTCATCAACTCATCTTTGCTTTCTGTCCCGATCCTCTTTTTTTTCTTTCCTTTGTCCCCCCCCCACCGCACCACGTTCTTCATACCAAATGAAGCCGGCTGAGATGCAGGAGGAGGAAGCAGCGAAGGAGGAGGAGGAGGAGGAGGGAGGGAGAGAAACTACACCAAATGAATGGCTTAGAGAATGAGGGAATCATGATTCTTTGTTCCAAAGAGAGGCGGGAATGGGTGAGGACACGCGCACAGCTGTTAGTGGGTAGATGTGCTGGATGTGTGTGTGTGTGTGTTGTGTGTCTGTTATGGATACCCGGCGCTCTCAGGTGACCTCACACCAGCAGCATCTTCCCTGTCGGGGCATTCGGTCCTGCCTCTTTGTTTTAAGGAAGCTGCTTCAGATAAAGAGCCTCCATGAAAACTTTGGTCCATGTGGAGACGAGAACATCCAACTGTCAGAAGAACATCAGACATCCAGAAACAAAACAGATCCAGTTAGAAGTCGGAAGAAATATTTGAGTCTGTTAAGTCCCACTTTCATCATCTTTTGATGTATTTTCCAAGCAGTGGTCTGTTAATTAAATATGCGACATTCTTAATAAAAATCGTGAAACCTGTGTTGTTTTCTAGGACATAGTTTCTGCAGAGCGGCAGGAGTTCATTAGAAATTCACCTCTGAGCTGTGGACAGGACCATTGATGCAGAGAGCTCTCTATTTACATGCTCTCTTGCTAGCTTACAGCCCCTCACACCCCTAACTTAACATTACTGGTGCAACAAAAATGACCAGCAATGTTGGAGTTATCCAGCCGTACAGTTTTGATCCAGATTCCAGCTCAGACGAAGAAAAACAAAGACATACATGGATCTATTTGTCTGCAAGTACATGCATCAGAATAGAGTGGAGCAGGGAGCTTGAAGCCTGCCCATAGTATTTTCTACGTCACAAATACAATCTTTTTTAAACTGTGTATTTTCATCTGCTGATTCATGACAATTTGAATAAAAGAAAAATACACAGAAATGCAATTTTAAGCTTAAGTTTCTCATTACGTGTCCTCCATCATGCCACAAGAACATGTTAAAAACACAATTTTCTTCAGGGTGGGTCTTTAATAAGCCAAATCTCTGACTTTAAGGTTATTAAGGTATTTAAGGTTATACATGTGATGAGCTCATCACATGTAGAGAAGATGTCTGTCTATGGAAACAGTTGTTTTCCAAACGTGTTGGAGAAGACCTGGACATGACTGGAAGGACCTACAAGACATGACATCCAAGCGACCTCGCTGACAGAAGAAAATGAAAGACCTCAGCTCACACTGCAAAAACTGATCCTTGTTTATAAAAATGGCTTGCTTCCTGTTTGGCAAGAAAAATAATCTTAACAAGAAAGTTTATCAACTGCAAATAATTTTAGCTTGAGAAAACATGTCTCAGTGAGTAGAAGTTTTTTCTTAAAATAGGAATTCTTAGTAAAACGATTTTTTTTTACCCCACTGGCAGAATTTTTCAAGGAAAATGTTGAAAGAGTTTTTGTCTCATTTCTTAGGGGACGGTTTTTGCAGCTCAGTGAGTCCAGATCCACATGGAGGATCTTAAATTGAGAAACCTCACTTCATGATGAAGGACAAAAATACTACAGCACCCACAAGATCTGCAGCTCCACCTGTAGTTTGCTTCAATGAACATATGAAGGAGTCAGAAGAGACCTGGAGGATCACAACTGTCTAGGATCTTTAGAGCTGATCTTTAGGTCCAAGAGCCCGGCTTGGATTAGAACCTCCTAAGAGGAAGCACAGTAAAGTCCAGGAGGAGTCTGACAAACATCCAGATGATCATATTCATGTGGATGGAGCTGAAGGTTGGAGCTCTCATTTCTCAGCCTTTGTAACTTCTAAACTACTGCAGAGGACTTCTGCCTCCAACTGCGGTGCTGTCTGAGGAAGACTGTCCTGGATGTCTGATGTCATTCTCACTCAAGTCAACTTTTATACTACAGACTAAAAATGATGTTTGTTTGTCTTGTGAACAAACCAAAAACATCAGAAGATTAGAGATGTTTTTATTTTTTAAAACTAGATTTACAGAGATGTGCAAATGTACAGATAAATGCAAAAAACCGCCATTAAATGCTTCTAGATGTCTTTTTAACCCCAAATATTTCGGGGAAAAACAATCAAATTAATCCCTGAGTGTAATCAGATTAAGATTAGTGGTGGGTGTCTTTAATTGTCCGTCTTTGGAAGAAATCTGCTGCAAAATTGAGGCTCAAAAGCAAGTGAAATGTAAAGACGAGTTGCTGACATGAGGTTAGAAGGAGCTCTCCTGAAATCGCCCTGTTGAGCAGCAGATGCCCCTCCAGTCTCTGCAGATAACCTCAGAGGGTCATCAGAGGAAAAGTTGCGCTCTATTGGCCTTTCAGTCATTCTGTCAGTCATTTGCTGTCATCCTGTTTCCATACGCAGCATCAGCATCATGTCAGCTCCCGTGGAATTGTCTCCACCGCCGTCTGTAACTCTCGTTTGTTTTGTTTTTTTTACAGCTCTTCCAGATCCACGGCGCTCGGATGTAGAGATGTTTTTTTTTCTTGGCTCATCTGAGACGGGCATAAGTTTTTGTGGTGTTCATCTTAAGAAAAGTAGGTTTTCCACTCTGCACCCCCCAGCTTGCAGCAACAGCATTTTCTGAGGTGAATCAGATGTGGGCGCCCACAGAAGAAACCAAAAATCATTTCTGAGGGTGGAGCTGGACTCATGAATCATCTCAGATCTGCATGCTTTCCCCCGAATTTTATGCTCAAACTGCTGTCTGGTATATTTCTGAGCCTCTACGCGTCTCATCCAAGTTTTCTTTTTGTGGTTAATGATCGGCTCCTCCATACAAACTCAGAATTTGATTTTGGCGTAGAAACAAAAATTCACTTTTATCTGAAGGCGAAGATCTTCCTGTTGAGTCCTTCTTCAGGAGCTGCAGGGCTGGATGTGGTCTGACACTTTCAACAGATCACAACCTGTTTTCATAAAGTCTCATCACCGTCTGGTTTCCAGAATGATCCAACTTTAGCGACATTTCTGATCATTAAATTTGATAATATACACACACAAACCTGTTTTTTCCTGACCACCGTAACTGGATCAAAACCAATCACATTTGACTTCTGCCAGATAACAGATTTTTGTTGCCTTGTAAACAGGCTAGTTCAGCTTCAAACCAGATTAGTTCCATACATGTAAACTGACCCATTCAGAGGAGAAAATCCGTTCAGTTTAATATTTGTTTTTTGAAGTAATTGAAGCTAAAAACCAGTTCATTTTAAACAACAAATATTTGTTCTGGTTTGACTTCATGTCTATCTAAACGTCAAAAACAAGATGATTTAAAGTTTATGCTTGAATTAGATTTTGATTGACATCCTTTCCCAAATTTTTTTTTTGTAATTCATTTGTCAAATGTTTCTTCCAAATGTCATTTTTAGTATTTCTAAAAACATTTTCACATTGCAAGTAAAGGTTGAACTTTCTCTAAGACAAACAGAAAAGCTTTTTTTTAACCAAAAAAAACAAACAAACAATAAAATTGTTTATTTATCCAAACATAGTTTTTTGAAGAAAAGATAAGTTTAGTTTGGATTCGTATTTTCCTTTTGCTTTCATCAGTCTTATTGTTGTTCATTTTTCACTTGAGTACTAATAATCAATTAAAGCAACAAAAAGTTTTAGTTTTGTTTAAAAAAAAAGTCAGAAAATAGTTTTGCTGCTGAGGCAGTACAAAGGAGCAAGTTTCCTAGATCGAAAACAGGGTGTTTAATACAAAGAAATAATTTTGTAAATATGAATTTAGACTAGACTGTGCCTGAGAATATTTCAGAATAAACTTAGTAAGTGAACAGCAGAATCACAGATGTTAACCGGCGTTTAGGTGCTTAGCATCAATGCACAGCAAGGAAACAATAAACTTCAGCTGTAAATACAGAGACAATCAGAACTTTAGACTGAAAAATAGTGGGGTTTTTTTGTTTTTTTTTTTGATTAATTTGAGAAAAACAGTGAAAATCACAGTGGGAGTATATTGTACTGAGATGACCGTATTTGTGTGTATTGTTAATTTCTAGCAATAATTAGAAATGCGAGCCTCTTATGATCGTCATGGTGTGTTGGATTATCAGTAGATAAGGTAGAAATGTTAGCAGAACCGATGTTAGCAGGTCTTCTCAGCTCTTTCCTTTTGGATCATTCAGTGCCTTGAGTTCAAGCAGACGGCCACAGGCGTTCTTTTCCTTCAAAATAAAGGTCTAGTCCAGTGTCTTTTAGAGCTGAGGTTTTTTCTTTGTAACTTTCTGTGCATTTCCTACTCAGTGTTCAAATAGACAGAAATGTGCAGCAAAGCAGCTGTTTGTTTCAGACTGTTGGAGAAACTTCAGTTTTTATTCTTTTTTTAAAAGTACATTTAGTTTTTTTTTATTTATTCTCAATGTTTCTGAAAAAAAGTGACTGCAGGGTGAGGGGGTCATCTTTATGTGGGTTCAGCATTTTCTACAGATCTTCAGGATGTTTTAAGAAAAATCATCTACCTGTGGAATATTGTGTCTAAAATACCTTTTTTTTATTCAGATGCCGTCTAAAGATGTTGGGTTTTTTTTTCTTCCAGATTCAAAACCTTTCTTGTACTTCTTGACAGGTTTGTGTTGTACATAAACTTTAGCTGTGCAGCTTCATCAGCAAAAACTTTTTTTTAATCAAGTTCTGAATGATGGGACGCAGCTTCTCCATCCATAGAGCCTCAATGTACCTCATCTGTAAATGATGTGACACACGAATTGTAAAAGACCTTTTGGCTGCTTTGTTTCTACAGGGTCGGTGCAACACCAACGAAGTCACACGCTGCCATCATTTATTTTTTCTGTAGCTTTTTGTCACTGCTGTAATCAAATAAAACTTGTTTAGGATACGTGTTTCAGTCTGAAATTATATTCTTGTGTATGATGAACTTGTTTTGTCACAGCGATACAAATCCAAACTTGAAAAAAATAAATATCGTCCAAAAAAGTTTCCCAATATAAAGTAAAGCAGTCACAAAGGGTTGAAGTTTTTCTTTTAAGTAAAAAGATACTTTTTGTTCATTCTAAACAACCAACTCTTTAATTTCCAAGTTGAACCTCATTTAAAATGAAAGTGGAGTCAGATCAGTTTATCAAACAATTGCTAGGGGTCCTAAAACAAATTTATACTGGTCCAATAATGCAGTCTCAGTTTAAAATGTATTTTATATTTATATATTTTTTTCTTTGTGTACTTTGACAAACTTGAGTTTCTGGATTGACATTAAATCTTCAGTTCTGAAAGGGCTTTAGAGGATGCGTTCAACAGCATTAAAAAAAGAAAAGAGAAATGCATCTTTAAACCACTGATGCTAAAAAATGTTTGTTTACTCAAAAAGGGAAACATCTTCAGAAACCTTTGAGAATGACTTCATTGTGTGTAAAAGACTATAAATCAGATTTGACTGAAGATGAATGAATCAGCTTCAGCGCAGAGCATGGCATTCTTTCGGGGTTATGGGTCTCCTGTGGGATGGAGTCATCTCTGCCATTGATCACAGCACCAGGACCGGATCAAGTTCTTAAGAGAGCAGGACAGGAGGGGGACCCAACCAATTCAATTGCCAATGAAACTGCTCTTCAGAGTTTACGACAAGTGCGGCTCTTTCCTATGAGCAAGTTTTTGTAATTCCTCTTTCTTTTTAATCTTCAAGTCGCACATGATTGATCAATACATATGTGCAATCGCCTAGAGTTTGCTCTGAGCGGAGGCGTGCGTGGGGGGTGGGCGTTACACGCACAGCAGCACATGAAGCGAGTACCACAACACCGAAACGTAAAGAAAATGAGTGAGAACGGGAAAGGAACTAAAATCAAGAACCATTTCATTTTATTGATGATGCAAAGGAAGAGTGTAGAGTCTGCAGGAAAGTCATTTCATCTAAAACATGTTCCACAACCAACCTGTACAGAGACCTGAGAACTGAGAGAACCTTCTTCAAAACTGGATTTCTAACTGCAAACCTTTATTGTAAAATGTAAGTCTTTTTTATTCTGGTTTTGAACCAGAACCAGAATTCCCATCACTACAACCAATGAGAACGAGGATGAAAAAGTAAAGGCTGAGCAACTTTATATTTTTCTAATAATAGGCCTACAATGTAACTCATTTGAAAATATAACATTACCCAGAAGTCATCAGTGTTCCTAGTTAAAGCTTCCTGCTTAAATCTAAAGTGCAGCAATCATACCCGGTATATCGATGGCAGCGATAAAGAGAACCATGGCAAGTTTTTTTTTTTTTTTTTTTTTTTTTTTTTAAACTTGTCCTGTCCAACAGCTGAGCAAACAGATATGAGCTGAGAGCCTCTTGCATTAGACAGATTTTACTCTTACAATCGGGGGTTATAAATCATTGGGAACACAAAATGTATGTTGGTATAAGCCCCTTTTGTAATTTCAACGAAACTTTATTAATATTAATTTTGTTTGTGTTCTTTTTGTTGGACCGGACGGAAAAAGAAAGGGGGAAAAGGGGGGGGGGGTGTTATAGATTTTAGAGGATGACTAATGGAAGGAGAAAGTAGAATTGTAAGTCTACAGGCAACAAAATGCTGAAGCTTATACCCATTACAATAGTGAGTGTTGGTCTAAAATGGGCGGGGCCTGTCCACACACTCAGCTGTTACAAACATACCTGCCGGCTCCAAGAGTGTTCACAAACTTGTCCACAACCAGTTTACACGCACACTTGTGCATACCAACCCACACATGTAAAGCATTACATTCTGACACGCACACTATTTGAAGGTGCAAATGTGAGCTGACGCCTGTGCTCAGGTGAATGTTATGTTAAGCTGAAGTGGATGAAGGAATGGAAAGAAAAAAAAGGAGGGAGAGCTCCCAGACATCCCCACACCAAGACCCCCGCCGAGGCAGCAGCGCCGACCAGGGCCCGCCCCCGCACCCATACTGTGGGGTCAATGGAGGTGATCCGCCCGCCAGGTAGTCCGGCCAAGCACCCAGACCAGGGCCCGCAGGACCACTACATGGGCCCCCAACACCCGAGCGCAGTGAGGTACGGAAGCGCAGAGCGCAGGGCCCAGCCCAGTCAGGAGACCAGCCCCCCCACCGCGCCGGGCGGTCCAGCGCGGGGCCCCACCCCTGAGAGCCCCACCACCCCAGACAAGCCGCCCACCACCACCCAGGAGTTCTGAGCATCCCCCCACCCCAGCCCCAGGTACGAGCCAGGACCCCCCAAGGGAGACCCGCTCCTAAGCTCCAGGCAGTTGCGGAGATCCAGAAGAGAGCACAGCAGGGGTCGGCTACCCCCACCTAGAGGAGGGATGACCAAGAGAAGTGGGGGTCCCCGAAGGAGTACGTAGCCTGACCAGGCTCTCCTATGGGGCCCGTCACCCGAGGGTAAGGACCAGAACCCGCACCACAAGGACACAGACACCCTCCAGGCTCAGATGGAATATGATCCCCCGCTCATGGACTTGCCAGAGGACTGAGGGATCCCTCTCCCCGCGTGGGGAGGGGGCCGC
Source organism: Oryzias celebensis (assembly GCA_014656515.1). NCBI lineage: Eukaryota > Metazoa > Chordata > Actinopteri > Beloniformes > Adrianichthyidae > Oryzias > Oryzias celebensis. The sequence goes on from BNCR01000001.1 coordinate 55,438,672, forward strand.
CGGGCCCAGGAGGCCGACACCCAAGAGACAAGGCCGCCACCGCTGAAGGTCCTGTTCCCCCCACCGGGGATGGGGTAGGGGACAGAAGATCAGTATTCCCATCTTCCTTGTGTAATGTATTTGTGTGTGTATGTTGAGGTGTGTTTCTTGTGGTTGAAGGGTGTGTGTCATAAAGGGTGCAGTTAAAATTGGCGAGCAACGAGGATGAAAAAGTAAAGGCTGAGCAACTTTATATTTTTCTAATAATAGGCCTACAATGTAACTCATTTGAAAATATAACATTACCCAGAAGTCATCAGTGTTCCTAGTTAAAGCTTCCTGCTTAAATCTAAAGTGCAGCAATCATACCCGGTATATCGATGGCAGCGATAAAGAGAACCATGGCAAGTTTGATAACAGAAAAAAATCACACCCAGAGAAGAGTAAAGATAAGACTTTTCTGTTGAAGTCAGAAAGCTGGTAGGAAGTCAGACAGAATAAAAAAATGTATGAGAGCTCAGTGTGATAGTAACAACGTCATATGCAGCTTGTAATTAAAGATTACAATGTAATTTGACTTACAAATTAAAACACAAAAACGTCACATTAAAATGACAGTTACATGTAATATTTTACAAAATGATAAAAAAAAGAAAGCGAGACAGGAGCGGGATTATTTTGAACGAGAGTGGGAGTCAGATTACCAGAAACAAGACGGGACAGGATTATTTTTTAAACTTTGGTCTAGGAGCGGGACGGGAATGAAAATCCACTCGCGTCTTATTCTCTACTTCAGAAGGAAGATAGAAAAAAATCAAAGTTTTTTTTCCTTTCAAAGTTCATGAGGTTCTAGTTTTCAGCGGCTGCTTCTCTGTGAGGATCAACAAACTAAACTCGGTCGGTCAGTCATAATAAGAAATCATAGCTGCAATTCAAAACACAACCATGACCGGTACAAACACCTCATGTTTACACGCCGCAACATCTCCACAGTAAAGGAATTCTCCTCTAAAGGAAGGTGCTCAGCGTGTTGTCCACTGTGGCCAAGTAAAGATACTCAGGATGGCTGCTCTCAGACTCCACCCCTGACTCCTCGTCTTCATCATTTTTGCCCTGGTCTGTTTGCTGCTTCTTCCTTCGGACGGATCCTTGAGAGCGGTGCTCCAGACACGCGAGGATCATGTGTGCGAGGTCCTGCTGCAGGCGCTGGACGTTCTCCCTGCCAGAAGAAAGCAGCAGAAGCTCAAACACCAAAGAAACTGCTGTACCTGGATCCAGCTGCAGGCCCGTTCACCAGATGTGAGAGGTACTAGGGTTTCCAGACAAACCCTTCACAACCGACTCCACCGCTTTGAGTTGAATGACAAACAACCATTGTAGGTGACATTATCTCCAATGACACCAAGACACGGCCCTGAACGTTTGAGCGTTGCTAGAGAAGACGAGCTGAGTGATACGCTGAGGTCAACATGGTCAATCAGAGTTAGCTTCGGTGGAGAAGGTGCAATAGTCTGGGCAGACATCACCAGTCAGTGTAAAACTGGTTTGGTTCTGTAGATGGTCCAGTCATTGTACACTCTTACCTCAGAGACATCATAGAACCATCCTCCTCCTCCAATTCCACTAGCACACCCTTAACCTTCTGTTCATGGATGATAACTGTCACAGCTGGATTTCAGGAAGTGGGAGTGTCTCATATGGTATGACCCCTGACCTGAATATCAAAGGGCAGGTCTGGGACCAGCTGAACCAGAGACTGGATGATCAGAGCCCCTGTAGAAGTGACCTGGAAGAACTGCATGTATAACTAGTGGAAGAGTGGAACGCCTCAGAACCTCCTCATGAGTCTGGTGAGGAGCATGAGACGTCTTTGTCACTCTGTCATTACAGCAAATGGTGGACACGCGTGCTACTGACATGATCAATGCTTGTTTTTTAGGGCTATCTTTATTATTGTCTTCATTTTTTTAGTAATCAATATTAAACTAATAAAATTTGTGCTTCTTCTCATTTATTATAAGTAGCCTAATGTCTAAGGAAATCATTGTCTTCATTTAAATCCAGAAAAAATAGTAATAACATGTGCAAACAACAATATCCCTAACTTACTGTGAGACATGTATTTACTTTAAGATACCCAAACATTTCTTTGAAACCCAAAATGTAAAATCCCAGTGAACAAGTTCAGTAAATTTTTGATAGACGTTTGTTAGAAAATGCAAATGAAAATTCTCCCATTTTTAACTTTGAAAGAACAATAAAAGTTAAAAAAAAAAATAGCAGTGAAACTGATGTTGTCCTAAATGCTCATGTCAGATTGATAGTATTTTTCCTGCAGACTAACTTGTGTTGTTGTGGGAATGCTGGTACATTTTTTTAGAGCACACAGGAAGTTATTATGGAGCAAAACTTGTGCTTCAAAACATGTGCAGACAGACTTACTTATTTCAAGACGATTTTTAAAGCAAAGTTTAATGTTTCAGGACTTCTTTTTTGTGCTTACGTTGTGGGCGGAGTCGGAAGGTCATAGTCCTGCCCACTTTCTCCTATCAGCCAGTATGTCATCTCCATACCTTTGCCCTGAAACAGATGTTTGTGGGGTCAGGATATTTTGAAGGACTGTAAATGTTGGATACAAGAAACCTGTCTGCACCTTCAGATACGTCTCTCCTCTCATCTCATACTCAAACTTGCAGTTGGTCCTCTGCAGGATGTTGATGGTTGGCTCACTGACGTGGATCCTCAAAGCTGGAGGACGCAAAGATAAAACAGAAAGACCCACTGCAGGTTTGCTTCCCCAGATGTGTCTGCATCAGCTGCTGGGAGCATCATTGTGACTCTGTTTCATCATCAACTCTGTGAGTGTTTCTGCTCACGATGTCCTGTAGACTCCATGCGAGACGCCGTGTTGACCGTGTCTCCAAACAAACAGTATCTGGGCATCTTTACCCCAACCACGCCGGCGGCACACGGACCTGCACGCACAAACACGTCAAACATCTCCTCAAAAGTAAAACTGGAAACCGGGTGTCTGTGCATGTGTGCTTTACCTGAGTGCACACCGATGCGTATCCACACCGGAATGCCGACAAGATGTCGCAGCTGGAAGGTCCCCATGAACTCCAAGATGTCCAGGGCCATGCGGCAGATGTCCACCGCATGCATGTTCCCATTTCTGTTGGGCAGCCCAGAGGCGACCATGTAAGCATCGCCGATGGTCTCCACCTGCAGACCAGAAATCTGAACTTTTACTTTGAACTTTTGTCTAGAAAAGTAAGTGAAGAGGACAAAGAAATGAAAGTTAGTGCTTTCATAACAAAATCAAGAACACAGGAGAACATCCATTATGGTACACTTCCGTGAATTAAAGGGGATGCCATCCAAACATCACTACCAAATCCGAGTGTCTGGTTGGTCACAGATCTTCTGGCTTAACTTTCAACAGGAGTTCAATGAGTGCACGTTTTGTACGTAGAACCCAAAATGATTGTAGAAACTTACGTAGCTTTGCATGAACGCGAAAGTTTTAAACGCAGAAGCCCAAAATGTGCATGTACACGTGTTTACAGGGACTTTTCATTGGAAAAAGCTGCTGCAATGCACGTTGCTGAGGGGGACGTGTGCACCGCTTAAGGAGAAAGACATTGCTGAACAACAAGAACAGAACATCTGGACCAATGTTCTGAAAGAACCGAAGAGAAATCTTCTGGAAGGTAGAGCATCTGGAGCCAAACCGATTTCAGATCAGAACTGAGCAACTGTCAAGCGTGGTGGAATGGTATGGAGGTATTTTGCAATGCAACTTCAGGACCTGGAGGAATATAAGGAGGAATCGTAGATTTTTGCAATGGCGCAGCATTGATTGTTATGGAATTCAGTACCTTGTACACATCATGATGGTCCACGATGCTGTCAAAGCTCTTGTAGATGTCATTGAGCATATCCACCACCTCCATGGGTGTGCTGTACTGGCACAGCGTGGTGAAGCCCACGATGTCGCTGAAGTAAATCGTCACCTCGTCGTACAACTCTGGCTCCACCATACCGGACTCCTTCAGGCTCTTCACCACTGGGCTTCAAAGGAGGACAGAAGATGAATAGATGAACCACTTCAACTTGTTTTTCTGCTCTGAACTGCAGGTAGAAGCCATGAACTCCAGAAGACAAAACACTGTTTCTACATACTGTAAATGGGCAAGTAAATGACAAGCTATTTACAACAACAATGAGGTAATGATCACATCTACATAATATTTAAAATTAAACTGAAAAAATCACAGAAAAAGTACCCCCCTCCCCCCATGGCTGCTTTTTCACACATTAAATGAATCCAGTGATGTTAGAAAAGGATGTGGTGCCAGATTGTGTGTGGGTTTTTTTTGTGAAATGGTGCCATTTTTGTACAACATTTTGTACATTTTACAAATGAATATATTAATTGGATTGGCTAAAATGTGCGTTTTTGATGTCTTTAACATGTTCTTGTGACATTTTTCTAATGATGCAAAGAAAGAAAATTACATTTCTGAGCATTTATATAATTCTAATCATTGGGAATCAGGAGCAGATGAAAAGAGTTTGAAAAAGATCACAGAAAATATGTGGGCCACAACCTTCCTGCTCCGCTTCATTCTTAAGCATCAGCTTGCAGACAAATAGATCCATGTGCGTCTTTGTTTTCCAAGTCTGATCTGGAATCTGGATCAAAACTGTACGGCTGGATAGCTCCAATATTGCTCGCCATTTTTGTTGCACCTCTGATGTTAAGTTGGGGGTGTGAGGGGCTATAAGCTAGCTAGAGAGCATGTAAATAGAGAGTTCTAAGCAACTGGGAGGGGAATGGGGAGTAGGGTTACTCCACACCAAAAAGCTTCACAGGAAGTGCCTGCTGCTCTAACCTGCTTTCAGGTTTGTCTTCAAACCCCTTTACTAAAAAACAAAACTGCCAAAAGCATAAGTCATTAGTTTTACCTATTTTTAGTCATGTTTTTAGAGGTTCTGAACTTTGATCTGTACAGCTGGATTTTGATCCTGCATGCATACCAGCAGGAATATCAAAACCCCACAGGTGATGCTCTTGAATGTCTGAAGCATCACCTGTCAAATATCTTTATTTTGAAAACTAGTGGTTTCTTTTTGCTTTCTTTCTGATTCTTCCACTTTGTCTAAAGCATCTTTTAAAGCTGTTCTATTAACTGACTTCTTTTCCTCCCGTTGATTCGTTCATGCAGGAGGGTCTCTCGAGTGCAGAACAGGTTTTCCATCAACACTGCTGTGCCAGTGCCGGCTGTCATCCCATGAGGCTCTATACCCTTTTTGCCGTCTCAGTAATCGTAATTAGCGTTTCAGTGAACAGACCGAGGAAGCAGCATGAAGTTGAGGCAATCGGCTCGATCCCTCTCGGCTTTGTACAGCGCTGTTCTCTCCTCCACCAGGTGCTCCAGGTTCTTGGAGTACATCTGCAGCCGCCGTATCATGTTGTCCATGTAGCTCTCATTGTCCTGGTTGTGTATTTTACTATAAAAGGCATAAAAAAGATCTATTTTTGGTGACAGTCTCTTATGCAGAAAATGAGTGGCTGCAGAATACCTGATGAGTTTGCCCAGCAGGTTTTCCACTTTCTTAAAGTCAGGTCTCTTTTCTGGATCTTCTTCCCAGCAGCTTCGAATTAACATATAAACCTAATAACAGTATTCAGATGTCAACGAGCTCTTAGGGTACTTTTGACAGAAAAGATCTGAATTAAACGGTGGACACCTCTGATTCTTTCTCTGAAGCAGTCTCAAGGTTAAGATCAGGCCTGAAGTAGGATGTGATGACTCTGTTCAGCTTCTCTGTTTGGAAACACAGATGTTACCCCTCTGTAGTTGCTCTGTATTTGTGCAGTTCAGGATCTGACACCTGATCTTTTCAAGCAGGCTTCAGTGTAGAAGGTGTTCCTCCTGAGGACGATCTCCTGGCAGATGATGGCAAAGCTGTAGACGTCTCCTTTCTGAGAGGCGCCCTCCTTTCTCAGGTGCTCCGGAGCCGTCCACAAGTCTGAGGGAGGGCAGAGCGTTGAGAGGATTTTATGGGACCATGGATGGGTGAGGCAGACTTTGTACCGTGCTCCTGGCTGAGAAAGGCGTTGCAGCCGAAGTCTGTGATCTTCACCACCATGCGGTTGTCCACCACACAGTTGGTGGACTTCAGGCGGCCGTGAACTTGGATGTCACTGGTGTGAAGGTAGGACATGCCCTGCACACAACAGGCCATCAAGACTTCAAGCAATCTATTTCGTTTTACTGACATCTAGTGGCGGCAAGGAGAACTGCAATTACTTGAAATCAAAGCTCGATACAGAATTTTTATCATAGACTCGAGGTCAAAATATCATCACAATAAACAAAGCATGTATCATATAACAGAACTCAAATACAAGTAAAACATAAACCTAAAACTTAAAAGGTCAGGAATTTAAGGGCCTATCCATGTCAGTACTTAGGGACTGGTAGAGTACTGTGCCTGATGTTGGAAAGAGTAAGAATGATTTCATCCTTTGACACATTAGAACGTTAAGTAAAACCCTAAATAATATTGAAACAAGCAAGATGTTTCCAAAAATTGGATTAAAAGTTAAAAACTGACAGTGGGAGAATCCATTATAAAAAGAGAGGGGCCAAAATCTCTTGTGGGGCTCAGAAAACAGAGCAATGTACAACACTTGAAAAAGAAACTTTTGTTTGACTAATTTACATAAAATTTCAGTCACACACCGCCAGCTTACATCTACAACCACAACCAGAATTTTGTTGACCTTTGACCTTGGTAAGAGACTGCCATTTTGAAAAAACATTTAAATTGAAAAAAAAAATCACATACTCTTCAAGGGACTTCGATCTATCCCCTCCTAACACCTTATTTATCATTGGGATGTAATTTGGAAGAAAATGTTGGAAATTAAAAGTTGTTGATTTTGAAAGATGTGGGAAGCTTCCAAAAGTGACATTCCCGTGTTGCTCTCATATTTTTTTACCCGAATAGTGTGAAACTTTAATACAGGAATTGTTGGCTCAACCTGAACGAAACTATATGACACAACATGAACATATTTGGAATGTGGGCGTGGTAAACAAAACCCTAAGTTGCCAAGGAAATCCAAAAGTTTACGTTTGCTGATTCTTCTAAAAATTACATAGATCTTTTCTTTATTATTTTTTTTTCCATAGATTTGTTGCATGCAGCTCTGACCAGGGTGGGAGTGGCAGAAAGGGAGAGTGAGGGGCATGTAGCAGCCACTCAGCCAGTGAGGGGGGGGTAAAAAGGGGCAGTAAGGGTGAAGGCAGGTTGTGCCTGAAGGCCATACAAGGCCATACGGTTGAGACTTTAATTTTTCACTTCTTTTCCTTAACACTTTTTTGCAACCAGATTTCCAAATCTTTTTTATAATGATCATGATTTATTTTCCCTGTTTCTAGAGTGTAACGCTGATATTAAAAAAAAAAAAAAAAAAAGATTGAAAATAAGTCAATAAGTGTGTTTAAGTGAAGGCCTATTTGCCTGCTTGATCTCCATTGTTTGGTGAATCCTTGACTTGGATGACTGACGTCTATATCAGTGTAAACCAGAAGCTAAAACACACAGTTGCTCCTGTTCTCTGCTGACCCAGTTCTCACCTTTGCAATGTCGTACATGACGGTTATTTTGAACTCCCAGTCCATGAAGGTCCCATCTGGGTACGACACTTTATCGTTCAGCACATACTGGAATAAGGAAAGGATCATTAAGTCTCTCTTATCTCTTTCCTGTATATTATTTAGAATTATTGTTATTCTTCAAGGTTAGATTTACAGACCCGCAGTGACCCCCGCTGTCCGTACTCAAAGACTCCGAACACTCCCTGATCAAACTTCACCGTGCCATAAAACTTTGTGAGGCTGTAATAGTCGATGTGCAGAAGCTGCAGGAGAAGCCTGGACTTTAGTGGCTTTGGATAAAAATTAACAAACGAGCCATAAAAGTCTGAAATGGCTTCAAAAGATGAAAGAGAAATGAAGAAGTTTCTCACTGCGTTGAGCTCTATCCTCTGAGCTTTGTTGAAGTTTCCATCAGACTTCTTGAGCTCTTTCAGGATCACAATCTGGAACAGAATCAAAGTTCATCTGCATGTGAAGCTTGGTGGGATGTCGGTTTGAAAACCGCGGCAGCTGGAGAGTACCTTCTTATCGTAGAGGGCCCGGCGGATCTGAAATATTTTCTTCCTCTCTTCTTCTATCTGAGGAGGGGAAACATTTGATCAGAAGCTTCCAGCACTGAAAAGCATCTTCATAAACTTCCTTACCTTCAGGGAGACGATGTTGTGTTCATTGTTCTCCAGCAGTGAGATGAGATCAGGGTTAATGTGAGACCAGCGTTTCCTCAGCAGACGATCTTTTCTGTTTTGTCTGAGCAGCAGAGATATATTTATGGATGCAGTTTATTCTGGTTTTCTTTGCCATAAGTTTTCCTGATATATGTTTTTGCCTCACAACTACAAATGAATAACAAAAAAAATGTAGTTTTCATCAACTTAACCAAAAACAAGCGTCTGAAGTGACAAACCACCCAAAAGTAAGAAACTTGCAACAATACCCACTTAAACTTACACAAAATTGGTTTAGTGTCACTCAAAAATGATAACATTTCAGGCAAAATGCACAACTTTCACGTTGGTGACTTGTTTGTATTTGTTGAGTCCGATTTAAGTCAAAGATAAATTTAATTTATAAATAAAATAATTTCAGACAAACCTAAAACAGCCACAAAACAAGAAAAGATTAAGTTTGTCACACATGATAAAAACTCAAAACAATTTAAAGTCTGAAGGAACACGGGAGGGTTGATGTAGAGAGGAGAGGCTGCATTTTTGTCATGAAAATGGATCGTACCATTGCCGTAAGTGTGGTTGGTGCATCGTGAAGGAGCAGCACGTATCATGTGAACAGCACTAACGGGCTGGTTTTCAAGAAATTAGAAAACCAGTAGGGCACGGCCCTGGAGGACACTGTGCAACACAGCATGGCAGTATGGGTTCTGTTGTTGTAGCTGGAGCTAATGTAGTGTATTTTGCTCTCTAATGTAATTTTAAAAAACCTATCAAAACAGCTTTCAAAAATGTTACTCTCAGCTTCACTTTTTCTTCATATTAGCATCACAGTTCTGTTAAAATAAAATGAAATGTTTCAGAGTCCTATTTCTTAATGTTCTTGTTAGCTTGTGCATGTTTGTGAATGCTAAGATTAGGGGGTTATTCGTAAAAACAACATTTTTAACGCAATCCTGTGGTTTTCAACAAAAGCAGGTAAAGAAAATTACAAAAGATTGACCTAAATCAGAATCCACTCAATTAAAAAAGTCAGACCATACAGTTTAATGAATAAACACAAAATTACAAAACAGTAAATTTCTTTTTTTAGGAATTGACCACATCTTGTATTATGGGACATTAATTGCAAACAACAAGCCTATGCTTCACCCATTCACAAAATGATGCTTTAGTTTTTTTGTTTTAAAGAATAGTATTGATAATAAGAATAATAAATTATTTGTATTTATTTTCCTAAATGTTTATGGCGAAAGCATGATGTAAACATTTAGAAAGATTCATTAGATTCATTTACATGAATCATAATCTCAATCCAGCTGTAATATTATGTTACTTACAGGATTTACCTGTAAAAAATAAAGGCAAGTGTGGCGACCACAGCCACCGTGACGCCCAGCACCACAACGATGATGTCTTGAGTTTCTAGCTCTATAAAACACAAACAGATACAAATGAGATGCTTGATTCAAAAACATTGAAAATGTTGGCGAGGAAATGTTAAAAGTTAACGGTTAAAAGTAACTCTTTATTGCAGGTGAGTTGGCTTTGCTGCACGATTGCACACATCACCTGCAGTTATTTCAAGATGACATTTTCTATCATCAGTTCTGTAGGTGTGTCTGTTTGTGTGCAGGTCAGTCATTAACCATCAGGATTGGGTCTCAGCTGGTGTGTGTGTCTGTGTGTGTGGGTTTCAGTTGTACCGCTGCCTGGTTTGTCGTCAGGAAGCGCCTTTGCCCAAACGAAGGTTGGAGATGAATCCATCTGCTTGGTCTTGTTGTTTTCAGTGTCAAAGGAGAATAAAATCTTGTACTGAGCAAAGATAAAAGTAAGAGAAATACTAGTTTCTTCTTATTACTGGTCACTAAATTACAACAGACCATTTAATGCAAGAATTATTTAGCGTTACTTTGAATGGAAAAAAACACAGAAGAATATTTCTTATCCTCCTGACTGCCGCCAATGCAAGTGTGTTCTCTGTAAAGGACATTTCTAAATCTCCTTTTGGTGTCTACAGAGGACATTTGAGACTTTTCATGATACCAAATGTGAAGGGGTGGTGCTCTGGGAATTGTAAATGGTGGATTTAAAACAGTTTTGACTGAACTTCTTTTTTTTCTCTCTGGTACTCCAAAAATTTAATTGGAAATAAATTCAGGCATGAAGGGTGAAATCCGAGATCTGCTTTTTGGAACTTGATATTTCCTGGAATTTGAAACAGAACCATAACTCACCTTGTTGTCAGTTGTGGTATAAATAATCGAGAAGTTCACGTCTCTGTCTCCATGACGGTCCAGTTTGTATTGGCCACCAATTCCTGATTAAAGTCATAAAAACATATTTATTGGTGCTCAGCAAGCTGCAGTTCCCAACCTGGTGTTTTAAATCAGCAGCAATAAATTTAAAGTTTAAAGTCCTCTTCTCCTCTCACCATTAAATGAGATGTTCCGAAAGTAATTTGAGTTGACATATTCCATCACTTGCATCTCGGACTCATTTTTTCTTGCGATTTCTCTCATGATTTGACCAACAAGCAGCACCGAGTCGTGATATGCAGCCATATAGTCATTCATCTGCAGGAAAAGAATCCAAACAAATAAAAGAACTTTCTTGTACAGCAGTGTCAGCGATTTTTTTTCAGAGTCTACATCACAGTCATTGATCTTATGCCTTCATCTCAACTGTTTTCACGGGAAGATATGGGTAGATTGCTTGTGGTCATTAAGGGTCAGTATTCACACCTTACTAATGAGAGTGGAACACACTAGAACACAGTGTAAGAGCAACGTACAACAGCATCAATCTACGTATTAATTAAGTGTAATTTACATTATTCTTATGAATACTTGATGAAACATTTACGTGCATGATCGAAGTACGTTCCATTTTCATGACATAACTTAAGGTGGCACCAGGAACCACAAGGGAACTGCAAGACACACCTGTGCTCCCTTTAAAATACGGCCACTCCTCTATGGGCCCGTACAACCTAAAACCTGCAGTACTTGTACTGGTCAACCCCCGTATGAGTGCATGTGACCATTTCTTTAGATGGAGTAAGATAACAGTTTAAAGTTCTTTGCAGAGAAGCTTTTATCAAATACTGTCTTATTTGTTCTCCACTCTAACAAATGAATTATCAGAATAAAGTTCTTCTTGCTGTAGCTGTAGCGTTTCTGTCTGCTGGATGTCTGAAACTTCCTTCTAAAAACATTTCAGTCTCAAAAATGCAGCTTATGAAGGATAAGTTCAGCATTTTAGAGAGTTTGGGTTCTCACCGTGTCGTTGCCTGTGAGGTCCGGATTGATGGTGTAGGTTCTGGTGTCGGGCATGGTCAGCACCAACACGTTCCTCATCTCTGGTATTGATGTTGTGTTGGTGTAGTAAATATCACTGTGTGAAGCAGGAACAAACTGAGAACTTAAAAAAAAACATTTACGGAGCTAGAAGCTTTAGAGAGCTTGAAGCTTTCATCATAAAAACCAAACCAAGGAGTGAATTCTTCTGAATTTTTCTAATCAGCAACCTTACATTAATCCAACATGTTTAGAGAAAGCACAGTGAAAGTCGTTGGAAAAAGGCAAGGCGAGTGTATTTGTACAGCACATTTCATGTACAAAGGCTATTCAAAGTGCTTTACATAAAACATGAAAGAAAGAAAACAATCAAAGTATCAAAGGTGTGATCTTTACAATAAAATTTAAAGAAAGTTATAAAGAAGTGAATTTTAGTGCGGATGCAAACTTTTGAATACAAAGGAATCAAATGTAGCTGAGAACATGTGGGTCTTTAACTTGGATTTAAATACACAGAGTGTTTCAGCTTATCTAAGTGTTTCTGTTCCAGATCTGTGGAGCATAGAAACTGAATACGGTTTCTCCATGTCTAGTTTTGACTCTTGGAACTGACACAAGACTGGATCCAGATGAGCGGAGAGGTCTGGCTGATTTATACTGGGTCAGGAGGTCAGTCATGTACTTTGGTGATAAACCATTCAAAGCTTTATAAACCAGTAGCACAACGTTAAAGTCTATTCTCTGGTAGACAGGCAGCCAGTGGAAAGTCCTCAGAACTAGACTGATAAATAAACAAATAAATACAAAAGTAGCTCCATTGGGAAATTTCTATGTGGAAATCAGATTTTTTTTTTGTGGAATTCACTTTAGAAACATGTTAGTTTGTATATTTTAGTTCATGTCTGTTCATTTCTCATATTTTTTACAAACATGATCAAGGAAACAATTGTAGATAAATCAAATTCCCCTTACTGGTAGGGGTGTGATGGTTTGGACTGAACGGCTATGACATCATCCATAGAAAATGCCTTCCTTCCAGCGAAATAAAGCCAATTTTAGTCACTGCTTTTCCGCGATTCGGACATTGCCATGTTGGAGCAAGTCGACACTGATTGAAACTGAGTCGGTCTGAGTCAATGTTTTTAGGGCAACTATTGTCACCAATCACAACTAAGCATATTTGAAGTCCACACCCCTTCCACTGAACGTGACTCAGGAGAATCTGTCAATCAAATGTTTAAGGTAGGGGCCAGCGAGCATCACGTTGTTTTACTAAGGCATCTGATTGGTCATTTTATAAGTTTGATAACCTGCAATAGCTAAGTGTTTTTTACTCTAGAGAGGTCTATGAAGTTTTGGCTTCTTGGAGCAGATGTTTCCTATTTTTTTAAACGAGGGAAAGGGGTCGCTCAGTCCAGTTCTCTATATTCAGTCAATGGAGCCAACCTGGAGCTGTCCAGACGAACAGCTTTGATCCAGATTCCAGCTAAGACGAGGAAAACTAAGACGTACATGGATCTATTTGTCTACAAGTGGATGCTTTAGATTGAAGCAGAGCACGGAGCTTGTGACCCATCCAGTGTATTTTCTTCTTCACAAATACGACCTTTTTCAAACAGCTTCTTGTCATCTGTTTCTAATTCACAACAGTTAGAATAAGGAAATACTCATAATTGTAAATTTGATCTTATTTTTTTTTTTTACGTATGTCCTCCATCGTCAGAAAAAGTCCACAAGAACGAGTTAAAAACAACAAAAACACTATTTTCATCGGCACTGGTCTTTAAGATTTAACTATGACACTCCTCATATGTAAATTAATAACTGAATAACTTTTAAAAGTTTTGAAAATGTTTTCATATTTACATTTCTCCAGAAGTATTATGTTTTTTTAAATTCAATTATATCTTATCTTACCCTTTTAACTTCAGGTTTAAGTCTTTCTGTTAAAGGCCTTTCAGCCTTTTTGAAATCTATAGTTTTCTGTTTTTTACATCCTTACATGTTCAACACACTGGGAACACATGTTCAATTGATGCCTTCCTTGTACCTCTTAGACAATTGTTATGCTGTACTTGTACTTTCTGCTATTGCAAGAACTTTAATTCATTAACTTTTATTGCACATTTGTAAAGTTTTGAATGTTGCAAAAGGAGCTAATTTAATCAGATAGAGGACTTTGCAGACTCTATGATGTGTTTGCTTCTTGTTTCTGTTTTTCAGGGACTTGATTGACTTTAAGGGCTGCTGCTCTTCTACCATTCAACTGGAAAAAGCAAAGCTGCTTTAAAAATCTCTCTGAAAAATCTACACATGAATGTCTTATATGAGATATTATTTTCTTATTTGATAACCCTTTTTTAATATTGTTATTCATGGTAGGAAGATAATCATTATACGTGTGATACAACATTTTTGCTGGTGTTACTGAGGTCAAAAATATATTTTAAAATTGTATGGTTTGCATTTGACACAATCTAATTCTTATTTGTAAAAGATTTTGAGCTAAACAACATTACCTCAGAGAATCAAGCTTTAATAGAAGGAAAAAAAAAACAGAAAATGTGGTGAAAGCATCATGTGGAGGTTTATAGAAAATCTTTACTGACTTGTAAAGGTCGATGAGAATGAAGAGAATATCCAAGTTGTCTGCAGCATCAGAGATGTTTTTCACTTCCTTCAGGTCCGTCGGTGAGCCGCACAGGATGAACACTGCACACAGAGGACACGCATGGAACAGCAAATGGAACAAATGCTTCCCTCAAAGGAATCAAACACCAACTCGTATTTAAAACTCCAGTTTAACCTTCAATCTGAAGTTAATAGAAAAACCAAAGTATGTTCTTTTCATGCCTGGATTGACTTAAGGCAAATCTATCATTTCTCAGATTAAGATACAGACCCAACAAAATCATCGGCTGTTGCAACAGAGGTCACTGAGTCAAACTCACGATTGCTGCTTCTGTTCTCCTGAGAGTCCAGAACGTCCTTCAGGTCACTGGGATGGCGCAGTATTGTTCTGCTCACGTTTACTTCAAACCTGCCGTCTGCTTCCAGCGCTCCGATATACCTGAGGAGGGAAATCAGGTCAACGAAAGGGCTCACCTGACAGCCACTTTTCAAAATAAGAGGTGCTCTGACTTTTTGAGTACTAAATCCAACTAAGATGGGACTTTTTCTCCAGGTTTTCAAGGTTTCTATTGGTGTTGACTGCATGCTGACACATCAAATCAACTTAATTAAAACTATACTCCATACTTTCAAAATACGACAAATTTTTGACTTGTCAGTTGGAATACTTTACTTTGGTTTTAGTTTTGGATCATCTTTACATCCACTACATCTGTCCTGTGATCCTAAAAGAGCTGGTCTCAAACTCATTTTTATTCAGATTAAAAATCTCTTAAACATTTTGCAACCACCTAAAAACACCAAAGTAAACAAAAAATTTCATGTAAATAAAGTTTTTATCCAAAAAATACCAAAAATGTATTTCCAGCTTCTTCTTTTTTTTTTAAACCCATTATAAAAGACAAAAGCTGCAGTTTTTAAGGCTTTTGTGCAAAACATTACAGCTTTAAAATAACACTTTTAGAGCTAAATTTAGAGCAAATGTTTTCTCTGGTGTGATTTATTCATCAGTGACACCTCTTTGTCAAAGCAAAGTTGTTTTTCCAAGAAAAGTAGCAGAGCTGGATATTCCTCTGGCAATGACAAAAATCCTATAATGGTCTTAAACTGCAAGAAACTGTACGTTTTGAGGAGAGTTTGGATCTGAGAATTGCACCAACCAATGTTGACAACAAAGTAAATCAGTTTAAAAAGGAAACTGAAGATTTTTTTTTTGTTTTTGCTAAAAAGTGTTGTTACAACAATGCCACCCACCAAACACAGACACACAATTTACACAATTTTACATTTTCTATGCAAAATGTAACCAAATTCTTCACAAAATGAAAAAATCTTAGTCTGAGTGACTTACCATAAGCAGTCTTCAGTGTTACTCTGTCTTTTGTAGACATAGGCTGTCTTCCACTTTGGTTTGATGGATAATTTTTCTTTCCAGAAGTTGATGAAAAAGTCGGAGATCTTGCGGGCCGGCGGCAGGAGGCGTTGCAGATTCATGGCGTAGTCGCAGGAGGAGCCAAAGCTTCCTGCTGAGATGATGGGTGTGCTGAGGTTAAAGCCTTTTTCTACACTGACAGGAGAGAAAAAGAGACAACATGAGAGGAAGAGTTTGAGCAACTACACTGCAAAAACTGAATCTTAAGAAAGTAAGAAGTTCTAAGAAAAAACTTTTCTGTCTTGTAAAAAATATCTTATCAAGAAAGTTTTCATTTTTGAGAAACCATGTCTTAGAGACTAGAATTTAAAAAAAAAAATTGGGAAAAACTAAGAGTGTATTGGGACTGGACACATTTGGTTCATTTAAAGTGAACCAGAGTTTGTGTCCTTCAATAA
This sequence comes from Oryzias celebensis, assembly GCA_014656515.1. NCBI lineage: Eukaryota > Metazoa > Chordata > Actinopteri > Beloniformes > Adrianichthyidae > Oryzias > Oryzias celebensis. The sequence goes on from BNCR01000001.1 coordinate 55,454,752, forward strand.
TGCGGAACAGAGTTTCAGTCTGAAAACAACCAAACAAACCCTGGCCCAAGACCAGAAACTGCTCTCTGACCCATCTTTAGAGATGGTCTCAGTTTGTTTCCAATTGGACTGAGCTTTGGTTGGCTCTGACATTCCTCAGTCTGAATACGAAAAGTGCAAAGACCAGAATAACTGAACCAAAACAGCCAGCACAGTCAGCGGTCACATGATGTAAATATGTTAGAAATGAGGCGATCTGTGGACCGTGGACAAATGTAAAGCTTTGATTGTTGTGTTAGCAAAAAGGAAAGAATTAGTCCAACTGATTACTTGTCAAAACGTGACAAGTAATTTTTAGGTGCTGCTCTGACGTCACCCTTAAAGCTGTATTGTATTGTATTATTGCCATAGTCCCCAGTAACCATCTTGCAGCAAAGTAGCAGGAAAAAGGGTTGAACATGGCCTTCATACAGACGCTCAAAATCCTGGCAAGGATTTGCAAAGTGCAGCAGCTCCATCTTTCTCCTTTTGTTTTGACCCGCCCCATAACTGCTGGCCAATGACTGAAGAGATCTTTAGTCACAGAGGAAATTAGTAGAAATCTCCAGTAGACGCCAGCCTGAATACAGACCAAATGCAATCTTCAGGACTCGATCCAGAACAAATAAGTGGACTCGAACCGAACCAATGGACTTTCCCAGTCTGAATACACCATTAGTTTTCTTGCTGAATTTGCAATTTTTTGCTTATTTAAAGATAATCTGCCAATTGGATAAAAATGTTTAACTTATTTCTAAGCGGCCTGTTTTGGTTCTAGATGAAAGTGTGTTGGAGCACAGGTGATTTCAATGATGGCGTCAAAACTTCATTGATAACTGGAGGGTTCTTTGAAGTCTTTATTGCATCAGGGTGTAAAATGTCCATAAAAATGGACCGTGTGATCACATGACCATCATCACGCAATAGACCAGTGAACAGTTATCAAAGCATCCTCACTCTAAGGGATGAAGCCAAAAAACGAACTTTTAGATTAAGATTTGTTTGGTTTGTGCAGCTCTGTGACGCTTCACTGAAACCAGAATCATATACTGCAAGGAAGCTTTGATGCCATAAAAAGGATCATTATTGTTGAGTTCATTTGTCACGGGATATCAAACAGCTGGAAAAACAATCTCTCACTCACTCGGTTATTGCAAAAGTGGCGTAGGTGCAGGTGGGTCCAAGCACAGCACATCCCAGCTCACCTGAAACCTGCAGTCAGACAGCAGAGTGACTCCCACGGCTAACGAAAAACTTTAACGTTAACTATCAGGAAGCATTGACTGTAAATCAGGATGTTGATAAAAAAAAACTATCAAATGCAATGAAAGAAAAACCTAAGAGTATTTTAAAACAAAATTCAGCACATGCAGAGAACTATGACATTAAAGACCTACTCTGATGAAAATTGTGTTTTTAAGAGGTTCTTGTGGCATTTTTCTGATGATGGAAGACATATTTAAAGAAAATTGAGATTAAAATTAAATTTCTTTATTTAATGTTTTTATCACAGCAGCTTGGTATACTTCCTGGTAACACTCTTAAATCGTATTGTATGTCAAATAAGGCTGACAATACTCTATATATAAACAAGTACCTTTCTAGTCCAACACAACGGTAGCGGTCCTTGTTGATCGTACACAGTAAAGCGTGAACAGTCCAGGCTGCTGTCCCTGAATGACATATGTGTACAACGTCATTGGCTACTCCAATTACTGTCGCTAGAGGCGCTGCATGTCCTATTTGGCAAAACTGCAGGAAAATGACGACTTCCATGATTGTTACAGAACATTCAAAATTATTTTTATATAGGAAATGTCACGCATGAATCGACAAAATAATGGCATGATTTTAGCAAGAACTATTCAATGTTTAATGGAAATTTTTTTGTTGGATGGTGATAGTCCTCCTTTAAGCTTGATGAGAGCCATGCCCACCAGCAGCGGTGTACAAAGGAAAATTGATCAGGAAAATTGAGTTTTTCAAACAAGATGTCAAACAGATTATTTGATCCTAGAATTTAAAGACAAACCCATGTGCCTAGTTAGATTAGTACCTAGTAAGATTTGCACGACTGCAAGTACTTCTCGTTGGCCCTGGATGAGAGTACTGATGTGATGGATGTTGTCCAGCTAGTGATCTTTGCAAGAACCATTGACAATTGATTTGAAGTGCACAAAGAGTTACTGAAATTGGTGTCTCTGCATGACACCGCTGGGGCACAGGCATTTTCAACGCCGTTAATGATGCTGCAAGTGCATGTAGTCGCTTGACAAGCTGTCAACTGGTGTTACGGGTGGCACACCCGTGGTGCAGGGGAAACGCTAGTTTTGCAGAGCTCCTCCAACAGAGTGGAGGACGCTGTGAAATCAGGGTAATAAAACTCAGTCTGAAATAAATGTAATCTTATTTGAATATTCTGTGATTGAAATTCTATTGAAGCAAACAAAGAGAGAATGTGGAATTTATTTGTAGTTTTTGAACAAAAGTGATCTTTTAATTTAATAAGTAGGACAAAGGATAAACATCAATTAGAGAGCTTCAGCAGAACGCCTGAAATCCATCTGGATCAAACTGATTTGCTAAAAAGATTTTCTTATTTTCCAGGAAACAATTTAAGAAAATGTGTTTTTCTTCTTGCTGGTGTTGTACAGCCTGCTTTTAATGCTGTAGAGTTGGCGCATGAGCTCAGTGAGTTCCATCAGAGTGAACGCACCTCATCATCAAGCTGTGCAGAGACAATGATTGATTGAATACAGCAGACTTTAACAACAAAACCAGTGAAAACTATCATTATAGCCCTGAAAAAGCATGTCTCCTGGATCAGCGAGTGTGCCCCATGTTCCTCAGAAAGTTTCTCATGCTGGTGTTAGAATCAAATGAATGACTCACCATCAGTTTGTTGAGCTTCTCTGCTCCCTCACACGCGCTCGTTATGCAGCCTCTTTGGCGATAAACAGTTGTGTTGAACCCTTCAAAGTTGATTGTGAGGTTGAACTCCATACCTTCATGTTGGATGAAGAGGGAAGAAGATGCAATGATTGGGTGTTTCAAAGCAGAAGACGAGCAGGAGGCATCTGAATCTAATTCCTAATCTATTCTGGGACGATTACTGTCCAGATTATGAAGGTGAGACTTTTGTAGTTCCAGCCTCACAGTTATAAACATGCCTGTAAACTTGCTGCATACGCTCACTGGTCACTTTATTAGGTACACCTTACTAGTACTGGGTTGGACCCCATTTTTCATTCAGAGCTGTCTTAATCCTTGGTAGCATATATTCAACAAGGTACTGGAAAGATTTCTCAGAGTTTGGTTCATATTGACATGACAGCATCATACAGTTGCTGCAGATTTGTCGGCTGCAGATCCATGATGTTAATCTTCTGTTCCACCAAATCCCAAAGCTGCTCTTTTGGGTTGAGATGGTGACTGTGGAGGTCATTGAAGTTCAGTGAATTCATTGTCATGTTCAAGAAACAAGTCTCAGATGATTCCAGCTTTATGACATGGCGCCTTATCCTGCTGGAAGTAGCATCAGAAGATGGTACACTGTGGTCATAAAGGGATGGACATGGTCAGCAACAATACTCAGGTAGGCTGTGGTCTTGTAACCATGCTCAAATTGTACTAAAGTGTGACAAGAAAAATCCCCCTCACCATTACACCAACCATTGATACAAGGCAGGATGGATCCCTGCTTTCATGTGGTTGATGCCAAATTCTGACCCAAACATCTGGATGTCACAGCAGAATTCCAGACTACTCAGACCAGACAACGTCTTCCACGCTTCAATTGTCCAGTTATAGTGATCCTGTGTGAATTGTAGCCTCATTTTACTGTTTTTAGCTGACATGACTGACACTCGGTGTGGTTTTCTGAAGCTGCAGACCATCTGCCTCAAAGCTGGACGTGTTGTAGATTCAGAGATGCTCTTCTGCAGACCGCGGTTGTAACCAGTGGTTATTTGAGTTACTGTTGCCTTTCTGTCAGCTGGAACCAGTCTGGCTGTTCTCCTCTAGCCTCTGGCATCAACAAGACATTTCCACCCATAGAGCTGCTGCTCACTGGATATTTTCTCTGTTTCTGACCATTCTCTATAAACCCTAGAGATGGTTGTGGGTGAAAATCCCAGAAGATCAGCAGTTTCTGAAATACTCAGACCAGCCCGTCTGTGACCAACACCTATGTGGTTCAAGGTCACTTCCATCACCTTTCTTCCTCATTCTGATGCTTGATTTGAACTGATCAGATCATTTTTACCATGTCTAAATGCATTGACTTGATGCCATATGACTGGCTGATTCGAAATTTGTGTCAATTAGTAGTTGGAAAGGTGTACTTAATAAAGTGGCCAATAGCTGTATAAGCCAAATAAGCATGACAGTGACTGAGGAAGGAAACACTCGTTTCTAATCAATTTCTTGTCATTTGGAATTCTTTGTAAAAACTCCAAACTTCACAAAAGCAAAAATAAAAGCAATGCTCTCTTCCATGGATCAAAGGTCAGGCTTAGTTTACAGGAAGCCAGTGAGCATCACTATTGACTGTTGCTGATATCGCCTAATGACTGTCAAATCAATCAACGTCAAAATCCCGCTAAAAAACCTGGTTCATATCTTTGTGTATTAGTTGAGTTTTTGTGTTTGTAAAAAACAAACATTCTCAAAGCTGAAGAACCTCAAATGTTCTTGCCTAATTCTGGACTGAATTAAAATATTTTTGCTACAAATGGATTAGAAAAGCCACAAAGGCATGTTAGCATGGTACTCTTAATAATTGTGGACACGGATGATCGATTGTCCTTTTTTTCGGAGTTACCTTCTGCAGCATTGATAGCTGCATCCTTTTTGACGGCCTCCAGGATTTGTCCCCCCACATACTTCAAGCTCCAGGGAGACTCCTCGTCCTCCAGCAGGATCACATTGACTGTGATCCCATCCATGCACTGTCCAGTATCTTGACCACGAGATGCGGAGACCCCGAAGGCGCACAGCACAGACAGCCACAAGTTAAATATGCTCATTGTCAGCTCTGGATCAGTGTGTTAGGGTGAGTCCATGTTAGGGAGAGAACTCTCCCTTTTACACTGAATCCTCTCAGTTTGTGTATCTGCAGAACTGAAAAACATCAGATTCTTTCTCTAATGTGTTGATCTTCAGAAGGAAAGTCAACTAGTGAAAAAAATCAAAATCCAGACGTCTTCTTTCTTTGTGCTGCGCACTTTTAACCAGCACTGCCTTCTACCTCTGAGCTTTCTTTTCCTTGTCAATGTGTTAATATACAACCTTTAAAGACACACAGACCGGCTGTATAACTCCCCTGTGTGGGTGTGCAAAGGTCTGTGTGTGCGCTGTAGGCTGCAAACTGAAAAACACATAACAGACTTGTTTTGGATAGAGATGGCCACTGTTCACATAGCAACATGTTATAGTACTGACAATAACGGCTTCATGCTTCATGTGCTTTGAGCTGAAAATATTTACCTGGAATTTCAGTTAAACTTTTTGTAAAAACCTGAAGTGAATTTAGTCGTCATATTAACTTTACTGAGCAGCAGGTAACACTCAAAGCATCTTTGACAGATCATTTTAATTGAAAACCCCATCAAACATGGATTCAATGAAAATGAAAAACTCATGATGCTGATTAAAGACAGAAATAAAGTGTGACAAGGTTACCTATGAAACAGGAAAGAAGAAGAAGAAAATGGAAGAGATAAAACCAACTTTAAAGTTCTATATAACAGTTTTCTCTGGTTGTGCTCAGTTTAAAGTGACTGAGAGATGACAGGGGTGAATCCAGGTCATCCAATGTCAAACCAAATTCGATTATGTGAATAATGGACAGTATTTTCATACTGGATTGGTCGTGGACCAGATTAAAAACGACCACCACTGGTATTTTTGATCCACAAGGCAGAAAACTGACTTCCACTAGTGGAAGAACAAGAGCAAATTACACTAACAAATCACTCAACATAAAAATATATTAAAGATTACAACGACAATTGAAAAAGCAAAACAAAAAAGAAAAAACCTTTATTTCAGAAATAAAACAAAATTCCAGAAACCAAAACTCGATTCCAAAAATTGAAACAAATAAAACGAAATGTTTTGGAAAACAAAAGTAATTTCCAGAAATAAAAAAAATGAAAAGTTGAAAAAAGAAACACAATAAGAAAACAGAAAAGGAGGTTACAATGGGACGTGGCTGATTGGATGATGATGTTTGATTTTTGACGTTTACGTTTTTTCAAATGTGTCTTCACTAACCTCACATGAGTAGAACGAATCATATCCAGTACTGCTTCATGACAAATAACTTTCGGTTGAAATAGTAGACAAACGTCATTATCCAATCAGCGATTGGTACCTAACTTATTTTGAGTCTTTCCTCACTACATCTCCCAATCATCCTCTGCCATCAGTTCCCTCGGCCTTAGAGCAACTGCTCCAGGCTCGGTATTTCACCAAAATCAACAAATGTCCCTAAGACTGAAGTATTATTCGGGGAATTAAGATCACTCTTGGTCTGGGACAAACATCCTGTTTTATTGCGTACTTGAGGCAGAGAGAGTATAACACATTACAGCATACGCGACGGAGCTGGTTTACATATCACTCCGCGTGACGCACTATATACGCTCGCCTGATATATATTACAACATCCCCTCTGTTAACAAAAGAGTCTATCAGACTAAAATAAATCAACGCACAGTCTATGGTTATGCTTTTTCTTACTAACCGATTCAAAAAAAACACATCTCAGGTGTCTGTCGTTAAGAGAATAAACATGAGTAAACATTTAACGTAATGTATTTTCATTTTCACTCAGGTGTTCCTCTGTTTTTTCCTAAACAAAATCTTTGTAGTGAACAGGTTTGTTTACTATCCTGCCAGATCTTGTGCGAATACATGGTAAACTGCTTTGTCCATCATCACCATGCTCGAGGTTTTCAGGAGATTTGGTGTCCTTTTCTGCGTGGTGATGCGGAGTTGGATGTGGATCGGTTTGTTGTTCCGGCTCAGCAAGGTGGATTCTCCTGGTGTTGGGTTGCATGTTTGGTTTGAACAGTTCCCGTAGGTGGCTTCTACAGCGTCTGATTTGGTTTCCGTTAGGTGTCTGTACAATGTAGCTTCTTGGTTCGTTGCTCTTTTTCACAATAGTCGCAGGGTGCCACGTTCCCCTTTCCTTGTTCAGCACGGTCACATGTTGTCCAGGGTGGAGTGGTGGTAACTCTCTGCGGCAGCTTCTGTCGTGGTGAACTTTCATGTTTGTAGAACTCTGCTCCAGTTGCACTCTGTGTTGTTCCTTTCCAGGGTCCGTTCGGCTTGGCAGTAAGGTGGTGATGGGTCGACCAAAAATCAGTTCTGCAGGTGACGGGAGTTTACTGTCGATTGGTGTTGCTCTGATCTGTAGTAGTGCTATTTGCAGATTTCCTCCATGCTTTAGGATTTTCTTCACAGTAGATTTGATGTGTCGGACATGTCTCTCAATGAATCCATTGCTTTGTGGGAAATGTGGAGAACTTGTGACATGTCTGATTCCCCAGTCAGCCACAAATTTCTGGAAGGCTTCTCCTGTGTACTGGGGTCCATTGTCTGTTAATATTTCATCTGGACGTCCAAACAATGACATGTATGTCTGCATCTTTTTTGCCACTGCATGACTGGATGCTCTGTGTAGTTCGTCTAACACAGGAAATTTGGAAAATCTGTCCACAGTCAGAAGATACTGATGACCATTAACTTCAAACATGTCTGAAGCTAGTGACTGCCAGGGCTTCGCGGGTATTTTGTGTGGATGGAGAGGCTGTTTTGGGTTTGCATCCTGATATTCCGTGCACACGCTGCAAGATCTGCACATCTTCTCAATGTCCTCATTTATCTTTATCCAATACACGCTTTCTCTGGCAAGGCGCCGTGTTTTCTCAATTCCTTGATGACTTGCATGTAGTTGTTCCAGTATGCTGGTAATCATTGAGTCGGGAATGAGTATCTGTCTGCCTTTAAAGATGACTCCTGACTCCACAGCCAATTCATCTCTGAAGGACCAGTAAGCGCGTAGTTTCTTTGGTAATCCAGATATTTCTTCTGGCCACCCTTCGTGAATGATTTCCTTTAATGTGCTGAGACAGAGATCTTTGGTTGTTTCTACACGTAGGGTGTTTTGTTTCTCTGGTGAAAAGTTTATAAGTCCTACTGTGTGCATTTCAGGGTCTTCTGTTTCAAAGAATATACCATCTATGCGTTCATCTAGTGCTATTTCGCTGTTGTTTTCAGGGTTTGGTAACCGACTGAGAGTATCTGCAAGGATCATCTGTGGCCCAGGCCTGTATAAAACCTCAAAATTGTACCCTTGCACCTGTACTAGCATCCGCTGTAATCTGGGTGGAGCTGCATGTAGTGGTTTTTCACATATCGTAACAAGTGGCTTGTGATCTGTGATCACTCTGAATGATTTTCCATACAGATATGTATGGTATCGCTGTATCCCATACACAATAGCAAGCATTTCTCGCTCTATGTTGCTGTATCTAGACTGGGTGTCTGTAAGCGTTTTTGAGCCAAAGGCTATAGGCTGGTTGTCTTGCACGAGAGCTACGCCTAGTCCTTTCTGTGATGCATCTACTTCCAGAGTAAGAGTCATGTTTGGATTATAATATTTTAGACATGCATCTTCAGTGACTATTGCTTTTAGGTCTTCAAAACACTTTTGGTGACTGGAATCCCAGAACCATGGTACATCATTTTTCAGCAGACCTCTGAGGGTATGCGCTTTGTCCGCAAACTTAGGTATGTATGGGGACAGGTAGGATAGCATTCCGATAAATCGGTGTAACTCATCCTTATTTTGTGGAGTTGGCATTTTCTGAATATCCCGGATTTTATCTGGGTCTGGTCGAATACCACTAGCTGTGTATTGGTTGCCAAAGAAGGAGATTTCATTTTGCTTGATGGTGCATTTGTCGCTGTTGAACACTAGACCTGATTTGGCTGCACGTTCCATCAAGTTGATCAGGTTCCTGTCGTGCTCCTCATCATTCTCTCCATAGACCGCGATGTCATCGGCTATGCTGACCACACCTTGTATTCCTTCCAGGATTTGATCCATCTTGGCCTGAAAGATATCTTGAGACACACTTAAACCAAATGGTAATCGCTTCCAACAATATCTGCCAAATGGAGTGCGAAATGTGGTCAAAAGTTGTGAGTCTTGGTCCAGATGTACTGACCAATATCCTGCTTTTGCATCAAGTTTGCTGAATATCTTTGCGTTTGTAAACTTTGGGTTGAGTTCCTCTACTGTCGGAATCTTGTGTGGACATCTTTTTAAGCTATTGTTCAACTTTTTGGGGTCAAGGCATATCCGTAAGGAACCATCTTTTTTCGTGCTGTATGCTAGACTGGAGCACCAATCTGTGTGCTCTTCCACTTTACATAGCACGTCTTGTTCCACCAGGCTATTCAACTCTTTCTGGAGCTTGTCTTTGATGTGTATGCTGCATTTCCTTGGGGGATCTTGGAATGGTTCTGCACCTTCCTTGAGCAAAAGTTTTGCTGATCCACTGAAGTTTCCAATTTGGTCAAACTGGTCTGGGTATGCTCGCTTTAAATCCTCTATTGTAGCTATGTACTTTGGCAGGTTAGCTTCTTTTGGCTTTGTTGTGGCCTGTTTGTTGGTTTCTTTGTCAGCTACTGTGTTAGCATTGAGGGTTATAGAGTCCACATTCACAGTGACCAGTTTGAGAGCCTCGCTCGTAGGTAGTCCTACTACTGCTGGTCCAGGTACATCTACAACGTAGAATTGGGCCTTGATCCACTTAGAGTCTTTCCACTTGCATGGGATGTCTATTTTCCCATAACATCTAATTCTGTGTCCACTGTAAGCTGATAACTTGGCATTGCTCTGTTGTAGTCGGTTCATTGCTTGACGGCCTCTGCCATACATTTGTCTGTATGTACGTAGTGGGAGGGTATTTCCTGATGCACCTGTATCAATCTTTAGGCGGAGTGTGTGTCCACGGCCAGGTAGGTCAGGTGGTTTCACATTTAGTACTGTGTATGCCTCCTCTCTAGGTGGTTCAGTCTCGATGCTGCTCATACATTTCTCACTAACTGTGACTGAGTGAAACTGTCTTTGATATACGTCATCTTCCCCAGACTCATTTTCCTGTATGGTATCTATGCGGGGTTTATTGTATTGTTTATGGTCTTCTCTAAATGATTGACGTTGGTATTTACTTTTGTGGGACCAGTCTTTCTGAGTTCTTGACTTGCTCTTTAAGTGAGATTCAGATTGTCTTTGTTTTGTCTGTTGTCTGCCTCTTTTGCAACATTTTGCCCAGTGTCCTTTATTACCACACAAGTGGCATTCATCAAAGAATGCTGGACATTGACGTGGTTTGTGGTCTATTCCACATTTTTGACATGCTCTTATTTTATTTCTGTTTATAACATCAACTCTTTCACACTTTCCGGTGGTGGTTGCTTCAAGTTGGTGTAGCTGCAGGTTTCCTGCTGTCAGCGCTTCATGTTTTCGTCCCTCCGTTAATATTTCAGCCAGGGAACATCCTAGGGGTTTGCTGTAGAGCTCATTCCGGAAAGCTTCATGTGGTGTGCTTATAATAATAAGCTCGATCAGACGTTCATTTAACTCCTCTTCTGTAAACTGGCATTTTAATGCTAGTGTTCTCGCTCTGGTGACAAAATCATCGATGCTTTCACCATGCTTTTGTCTGTACTGCATAAGATGGAGTCTATGTATCCTGAAGTTCACATCCAACTTTAATTGACCTTCGAAAAACTTCCACAAGTTAGCTGGAGTTTTTTTCTCATCTTCTGTAAGTCCGCTAGCATTTAGCCTCTTTAATCCCTCGTCTCCAATGCCTCTGCATATTTTCCTTGCCTGTTTTGCTCTATCCGTTATTTCTTCGTCTTCGAGGTATAGACTCATTTTCTGCTTGAACAATGAGATCGCCTCGCTCAGATCCGAGTCGGACCAGTTCATCATGGGTAGATGGGACGCCATTTTTATAGCTTAGCTACGCAGTTAGCTTTTCTTCTCCGGAGCAACGATAATAGTGATTATCCTCGGACAACACTCTTTTTTTTTTTCTTTTTTTTTTTTTCTTCACTCACTGCGCGTGATGAGAAGCTCGTCGTCCGGGTTTCTGAGTTTCCGTAACCGCTGCCACCATGAAGTATTATTCGGGGAATTAAGATCACTCTTGGTCTGGGACAAACATCCTGTTTTATTGCGTACTTGAGGCAGAGAGAGTATAACACATTACAGCATACGCGACGGAGCTGGTTTACATATCACTCCGCGTGACGCACTATATACGCTCGCCTGATATATATTACAACAAAGACCAGCGCAGAAATCTTGAACGCTGGACCTCCGCTGCTTCGCCAGCGTTGCACTGGGGGCAATTAAATGTTGCACAAACGTCAGTGAGCGGTCATTAGCGTCTTACGAGGAGACACAACGTTGCTGGAACAGTGTCTGCCGTTGAAGCAGCGATCCCCGCCAGCGATGAACTTTGATGTGACGTTGCCATAGCGGAGCTGATTGGGACCAGTAATTCTAATTCTAAAAATACGGGGAGAAATGGATATCGAATTAGCCCAAAAACGGCATCACCATGGATCCTGAGAGACGCCCGCATGCGCAGAACGCCTTATACCTACGCTGAAGCAACCAACGCTACATCAACGCTCGCTATAGCTCGCTACTGCTAAACCAATGCTAAAGCCACGCCGGCTTCAGCGGTACATTGCTACACCAACGCCCGTGTGTTCAATTTTTTTCCCCCATTTTGTGCGCGGTGAAGAGCGTTGTCAAAATTCTGAGCCGCTCCAGGTACGTTCCAGCAAAGTTCGGGCGGTGTGACCAGGCCCTTAGAACCAACATTTACAATGAAGCTTTCAAGTTTTTGAAGGAAGGATCAACACCTTTTTAATCTGACTTTTACATAGAAATCAGGAAGGTTTTATTATAGACTCAAATAATTCAATTGACATTAATGTTTCATATTAGTATCAAATAAGTCAGTCATCCAAAAATACTCTGAGTTTATATAGATATTACAATGTATTTTTGGAAATTACAGGCAAATGTGTCTTCTTTTTTCTTTCATATTCTAGAAAAAATGTGAATAAAGTTAGGGATTATTTATAAGTTGATCCATGTTTTTTTTTTTTATTATTGTATTCTTTAATGAAAATCATACAATGCTTTGCAGATATACTTTTAATTGGAGCAACTTGATTAATGATAGTTGCAGCAGAAAGTTGTGGGGGGGGCAAGAAAGGGTAAATTCTTTAAGGGGGGGGTGTAAGAGAAAATGATTGAGAAGCACTGCAGTAAGGTAAGGGGCCCGGTGTGGCTCCTTGCTATGCTTTGGGGGGTGGGGGTGGAATATATCTCACCTCCTCAAAAACTCATCAAGTGTGTCTGCGTGATAAGAAGATGCTTTACATTGTGTTCTTTCAGAAACCTGCTCTTTCACATTGTTTTGTTTCTCTGTGCAATTTGTTTTTTTAAACAGAAATGACTACAGAAATGTTGCATGAATATGTCTCTGGTGTGAACAGGTCCCCAAAAATCGATTTACCCACTTAAGTATCAAGTCAGAGTTCTACTTTGCATCTTACTTATGATTCATATTATGCTGTGTGTGTTGGAGTCTGGGGGCTTGTGGGGATTGTATGTGTTTCATATTTTTTATGTGCCTGAAGGTCCTTGTTTTGCCTTGGGTTTTTAAACTGGAAAATGTTACCATGTAAAGCACTTTGAGTCACTAAGCTGTAAAAGGGCTTTAAAATAAAGCTTGGTTTGATTTATTATTCATTTTATAGCTGCTTCAAACGCTCAAAAGCAGAGTTAGCGGCCTCAGACCAACGTGGGTTTGGGCCAATTAACCACCATGCTCACTTTACCAGGATCTGGCCTCACTTCGCTGCCAGCAATAACAAAGCCCATGAGACAGGAGAAGAGTGAAACTGACACTTTTCAGCTTTGACAAACAGCTTGTTCACTATCAAACTTTGAAGAACCAGATGACCATGCCGTCAATGTACGCCAGGGTCTCTAGAAAAAAAAGGATGTTGTCAAGATACACAAACACAAAACGATGAAGAAAATCACGTAGATCATTTATCATACTCTGGAAGACAGCATTGGTGAGGCCAAACAGCATCACCAGATACTCAAAATGTCCCAAAGGCATGGTGAAGGCAGTCTTCCACTCTTCCCTTAGCCCGGATGCGGACCAGGTGATAGGCACTATGTCGATCCAGTTTGGTGAACATCCGGGCTTCCTGAAAAACTTTGAAGGCGGAGTCCATGAGTGTCAACGGATACCAGTTTCTTAACAGTAATGTCGTTAAGACCACGGTAGTCAATGCACGGTCTAGGCGCCCCATCCTTCTTGCCCACAAAAAAGAACCTCACCCCAACAGGCGAAGAAGAGGGCCAGATAATGCCTGAGGCCAGGGACTCAGAGATCATTCATTTATGTTATAAAGGAGGTTTCACTCTGGAGAAATGGTTTAGCAACAGTTGTGTAATTTACAAGTCATCAGTTCTGACCCAAGTGCTAAAGACTTCATCAAATTAGATTTAAATTGTAACAAACTTTCAGTGGAGAGAGCTTTGGGTCTGCAATGGTGTCCTAAAAACGGTATCTTTGAACTTAAGCAGAACAAATAGGCAAACACAAGGCAGGGCATCTTATCTGTTACTTGTTCAATTTAAGACCCCCTAGAGTAGGGGTTGGGGCACCTCAGGATGAGAGGAAGGAAATTTCATCTGTGCTGTGTATCATGTGTATATAGTATAATTGACAATAAAGCTGACTTGTCTTGACTGTATTATATTAACTGTACAAAATTACAAAAAAAAAACCTCAAATACATAAATCAAATAAAAAATCAATAAGTACATTATCAGTAATACATTTTTGTTTTCTATATCTACTTTATTCAGATTTAAACACAGTTCAGTGTTCACTGTCAAATTTTTATTGTTAAACACAAGATCCTTGGTAAAATGGTAAATGACGACTACTTATATAGCGCTTTTCTACCTTCATTATAGGCCCAAAGCGATTTACAGTCACGGTCCCATTCACCCATGCACACACACATTCACACAACAGAGATAAGACTAGATAAGACTTCAATTTGACATTTTTTTAACCTTCATCAGTGGGTTCTTCTGAACATGGCTTTTTTTGCCTGCTTCTTCTGAATAACTCACAGTGATGCAGATGTAACCCAATGTGTTTTTTATGGAAAAAAGTAACAAAATTATCATTTCTAATACTATTTATTTTTTTCTTTTTCACATTACAAAAAATAAGGGTAGGATTGCATTTTTTTCCAAGTCTTCTACATAGAACAAGGATGTTTTTTTGTGATTAAAAAATGACCTTTGTTTGGCTGATTGAGGATAAGTACGATTTATGAAAGTGACTTTGTTATGGAAGCATGTAACTACAGATAATTGATAAATAGTTGTTGAAACTACTGAAAATTATTGGGGAGCACAGATTCTGGCAGGCAGGATCAGTAGCCAGACAGAATTCGTGCCCTCTCTTGTTGTTTTACATAGAATATGTGGGAAAAATTCAAATATAACAATAAACTAAAAAAGCCCCAGAATTAAGTACAGTATTCCCCCCTTATTCGCAGAGGTTAGGGACTGGAGACACCCGTGAGTAAGCCGAATCTGCAAATACGGAGAACCTCCCCACCTCCGGCTCAAACCCACCCCCCAGTCAAAGAATGTACATTACCCATCCAAACAGATTATGTAGATCAGTATCTTTGTAGGCTAAAACATTTATTCATGTACATTAGAGTATTACTTAACATAAAGACGTTTTTTTTTTTAATTCGTAGCAGTAGACTGTGTACTTTACATGGGTGTCTGTCTATGCCTTAAAACCAGGAGGGTGTGCTTCATCCTTCATCAGTTAAGTGTGAGAGGTCATCTTGTACCAGAATTTGCCGGTTTCATTCAGAAAAACACATCTGCTCTGGATGATAAATATCTTCCACGATTATCCTTGATATCAGATGTTTCAAGCCTAACTAGTAAAATCTAAAGTACAACTAGTTAACTAATGACAGCAAAAATGTGAACTAGTTAGCTAGTAATGTTTAAAAGATTGCACTAGCTCACAAGTGGGAACTATTTGTGCTCACTAGTGAACTAGTGACCATCTAAAAAGGTATGGAAAGCCTTAACATTTATTAGATATCCTTGATATCAGATGTTTTAAACCTAACTAGTAATGCCAAAAGTGCAACTAGTTAACTAGTAATAGCAAAAAATGTGAACTAGTTAACTAGTAATCATTAAAAATGTGCACTAGCTCACTAGTGGACACTATTTGTGCTCACTAGTGAGCTAGTGTCAATCTAAAAAGGCCACTAGTTAACTAGTTACTTGCTAATTTTCTACGAGTTTACTAGTAATTGTCCTGTAAAGCTCACTAGTTACCTAGTGTCACCAAAATATTGTACTAGTTCCCTAGTGACATGCAAAATGTTAACTAGCTGACTAGTGAGGCATATTTAAGTCTTACTAGTTAACTAGTGGGACAGAAAAAATGCACTAGTTAACTAGTTGGCACCAATTCTTCTCACTAGTTAACTAGTTCATCCTTGTAAGAGTCACTAGCTAACTAGTGAAAAACTACATGTGAGCTAGTTAACTAGTGCTTGAGTATGCTAATGTGGAGGAGTGCTGGAATTCAGAAAAAGTCCTCCTATTGGCTCTGCAGCAAAGCTCCAACCCTCTCAACCCAGGATTAACCATTTCAGTCCCAGTGTGCTTTTACTGTTGAAAACTGAAGCCATGTGGTTTTTATTATTCTTTCAGAATAAAAAGAAATATGTGAACATTGCATCATCATCATAAAAAATAACGTGTACATAATGTCCTTGTGGCCAGAGAGAAAAAGAGGAGGAAAAATCTCGGATCTGCAAAGTAATGTTGGATCACTCACAAAATATAATCAATTGTCCCTCTACCCATTTCTATCATTTTATGAACATTTGTTGAAATTTTCATAACTTCAAGCGACAAGTTGCCAACAGACAAACAGACCTTGATGAAAACAAAATCTTCTCGGCATAGGCAAGGAAGAAAGAGGTTTTCTATTAAACCTGTGCTCACTCTGCTATTATCCATCTAGTGAGCATTTTAGGTATTATAACAATGCATTCCTCAAAAAAGTTCAGGAAATATTAGGGTATCATTGCTAAAAGTTGCTAAATAAAAAGAGAAGCATTGTTTTTTTTTTTTAATTTCTTGAAAACTAATCATATCTGCATTTTTAATTGTGAATCCCTGTTCACATCTCATAAATATTTGTAAGTGACAGACTTTATCATACGCCTTGTTCTTTTCTGTCATTTCACTTTTGTCCTTTATCCCAGCTGCCTTACTCTCTCAAGATAACACTTCTATTATTATAAAAACAAATCTTAAAACTTTGTCTCAATTTCTGTTAATTCCCTAAGCAAAATCACCAGCTGTTATTGAGGCATCTGATTGGTCAGTTTATATTAACTTGAATAACTTTAATAGCGATTAAAAAAAAGTGTCTTTTTAAAAAATTTTTGGATGATAAAGAACAATTTAGGAAGAATGTATCAGAGCAAGAATGGTTATTCTGTCAAATAAAATGACTGAGCTATAACTGTCTATTTCTCAAAAGTCTATGGGATTCTTTGGGTCTTTTTGGGGAGTGGTTGCTATGTCCATTATTTTTACAGTGTAAGGTTCAAATAACCTAAAACATTTATTTCTGAAAAACTCTTTTCACTTGCAAGGAGAGATAGAAGGAGATGCTCCAACCGCCTCTGCCACCCCCTTCCGGTCCCTTGCTTTTCATTAAAATCTGGGAGTGCCCTATTTACATATTCAGATGCAGCTCTGAAGGAGGGATGAAGGAACACAGAAAACCAGCTGCACCTGGAGATAGAAGTTATACATAATTTCAGCTTCTCAGTTCAGCATGTTTTCTCTGTTGTGCCTCGCCATTCTCCCCGCAGCCAGTCTCTTGATCACAGGCCATCAGGATAAGCAAAACAGCACACTGCACAGTTTCAGAGCAAGCAACATTATTCTAACACACTAACACAATAATAAGAAGAATATAAGAACTCTCTTTTGCATGCAAAGCTTTTGCTTCATTGCGAAAAGCACAGCATGGGCATTATCACGTTTCGGGCGCTGATTGTAAGTCCTGCAAATGGATGACAAAAACATTTAGAACCTAAATATGCACAGTTAACTCTAACATACAATCAATGAGTTAGCCCTAAAAATTGCCACTAGTCAACTAGTAAGAGTTAAAAAGCGTTCTAGTGAACAAGTGAAGATACAATTGTATCACCAGTTAGCTAGTAAGACCCAAAAATCTTACTAGCTAACCAGTTATTTGAACATATTTTGCTAATTTCCTTGTTAAAGCATTGTGAGCTCTACATGTGAACTTGTAAGACCAAAAAAGCAGTTTGATTGTTCTTGTGGGATGTGTATGTATGGTGGGTTTTTCAATATGTTTTTTCTTTCTTTTTTCTTTTGATTTGTATTTTAACTACTATTTTTTAAATTCTCTGTAGCAGGAAAATTGCTATACAAATAAAGTTGAATTTAATGTGATTGTCTGTCTTAATGACATATAAAATGTGGGATAAAATTCCCCTCAGTGTCAAAAAGTACGTCCAAGGATTACTTTTAGGTAAAATCATCTTTCTCTTGTTTTCAGGACCAATGAATAAAATGTATATTGTGTGGTGTTGGATGTTCTCTGCCGTACATGACTTTATGTCTAAAATACAGTTCATGCGAACATTAATGAGTTCAAGGTCATCAGAGGACACAGCGATGTAAAGCTGTGTATCATCAGCATAGCTGTAAAACAAGGCTGTCTCCTGGTAACGTCCCCCAGGTGCAGCATACAGTATATAAGTTTAAAAAGATTGGGCCTTAAATTCATACTTGGGGAACCCCACTCGTGATTTTATGAGTTCTTGAAGCACATGTATCCATACTTACACAAAAGTGTCAATCTGTGAGATGGGAGTAAAACCAATTAAGAACAGTTCCTGAGGGACCCACTACACCAGGGGTCGGCAACCCGCGACTCCGGAGCTGCATGCGGCTCTTTCATCCTCATGTTGCGGCTCTGTGTGGCCTGGGAAAATAAATTATAAGTGTCTGATTGAAGTATATGTTATTTGTCTCAAAAACGTGTATCGTGTCTTCTTATTTAGTTCAAGTTTGTAACGTCTTTCTTCAGACCTTGTGCAATTTTGGTGATCAGCATTTGGCCTCTTGGCGTGTCAGCAGGCAGCCGGCATGAGCGGAAAGCCAAGTGACACTGAAACTGCCCAATATCTGAACAAAGTATTTTATTCATTTATTTTTTTGTTTGTTTAATTGTAGTTGTAAATTGTAAAATTATTGTGATCTTGAAATATTGATTTACAACCATGACTTTAGTTGCCTGCCTTCCCTCACACCTTGCTACCACAAACATCCATTCCAGAGTTTGTTCAAACATTTAATTCTGACTTTTTTGCGCAGATTTGATCTTCACATTCGTCACAACAACTGGTACATTCAGGGGCTGTATAGAATGTTTGCACTTATGCACCATCATTTGCTGCATTCAGGTGCGTTGGTCATTTCTACTATTTGCTCACACAGATCTCAGGCAACACACACACATACTTACTTAAAGACAATGACCCTAAACACACAGCTAAAATAATTAAGGAGTGGCTTCACAACAACTCAGTGACTGTTCTTGAATGGCCCAGTCAGAGCCCTGACTTAAACCCAATTGAGCATCTCTGGAGAGACCTGAAAATGGCTGTGCACCAACGTTTACCATCCAACCTGACAGAACTGGAAAGGATCTGCAAGGAGGAATGGCAGAGGATCCCCAAATCCACTTGTGAAAAACTTGTTGCATCTTTCCCAAAAAGACTCATGGCTGTATTAGATCAAAAGGGTGCTGCGACTAAATACTGAGCAAAAGGTCTGAATACTTTGAACCATGTGATATTTCAGTTTTTCTTTTTTAATAAATCTGCAAATGTCAACAATTCTGGGTTTTTTGTGGTCAATATGGGTGCTGTGTGTACATTAATGAGGAAGAAAATGAACCTTTTCTGCAATGTAACAAAAGTGAAAAATTTAAGGGGGTCTGAATAGTTTCCATACCCACTGTAGTTTTGCAACACAAAGACACTTGAGAAGTCTGTAGAAAAATGATTGAATTTTAGAAAACAACTAATGACACACCTATCTTTGCACCATCCAATCAGGTTTCATTCCAATGCATTTAAAAGGAGTCAGCATAGACACTTTCTGCATCTGAACAGAAACTTGTTCAACAAGTGCTTGCCAACCAGAAGACTGTCTTTGAACCAGTAACAGCTGAAGGTAATTCTGTCTTTATCACATTTTATCAATATTCTTACAAATTATATATATATATATATATTTTTACCATATTTTGATCAAATGTTTTGCAAATGTATTGTTTGCTTTCATTATGTATCATTCTATAAGTGACTAAATACTTTTGAAGACTTTATGCACATGTAAATTGAAATCATTAACTTTATTAAGGCCAGATTACTACATTCTTGCAGGAAACACATTGATTAGTGATTTATTTGGAAAGTTTTGCTTTGAAGAAGCTTCAGTTTAATAAAAAGTGAGACATGAAAAGCCTCAGTGATGCTGACAGTAAAACTAACACAAACTCTACTTTTACCAAGTCAAACATTTGAAATCAGTTAAAATCAGGAGCTGAATGTGCAGTCCGCCCTACTAAAACTGATTTCTGCGAAGGAAGGTTGTTTCTTGTGGTCCAAGCCGTGTGTAGGTGTCTAGAACCTGGAAACACCAAGCGTCTCCAGACAGTTGTACCATAAGCAAAGGTCACTGTCTCATGATATTAACTTAAATTTATCACAACAGATGACAAAATAAGAGCTTCACTGTGTGTCTGCAGCAGTGAACCTACTGTTTATGTCAGGATAAAAAAGACATTTAAGGGAAATGCATCTTGATCTGAATAAAAAATGTGTTTGGAGAAGTTTAGTAGACTCCAATACATACCTGATTAGAATACCTGTGGGTCATTGTTGAGAGCTGATGAGCTGAATCAGACAAGGAAAAAAGACCATGACTGGGAAATAAAACTGCTCAGAATCTTATCACTAATGAGACGCGTTGTAATTTTAAGTAGATGATAATCTCTAAATAAATTCTTCTTACCAACAGAACTCATAAAAACAGCATTTTCTTCAAAACAATATTTTTTTAAAAATTGCACATCAAGTAGAATTCTTGCATGTTTAGCATTTTATTTTCATCAGTATAATCATCATTTTATTTTCATTTTATTTTTCATGTAAACTGATAACTTATGCATCTCTGAAAAGCACATTGCAAAGCTTAAAAAGAAAACTTCCTGATTTAATGATTTAATATTTCTTTTTGTAGATAATTTGACTTTTCTTTTTCTCAGCTCCATACTGAAGCTGTTGCTGTTTTTATTCAATCTTACCCTTCAAACCTATTTTTCATAGATTTATTTAATACTTCTCCGCTCCTTCATTGAACTTCATCTTGACAGCCTGAAATCATTCTGGCATCAACTGTTTTTTTTTTTTATCTTTCTTGTTTTCTTTTCCACCACTGAAAAAGTAAGTTATTGATTTCGTGTGGTTGTAAAAAAGCAGCAAATTTGTAATTCAACTTATTTTTCTCTGCTCTTTTAAAAGGAAATGGATTCCCAAATTGCAAAGGTCACTCGGAGTCTGACCACATCCGGAAACATGCGGAAAACTACCCAGATGCTGATGCAGCCAAATGCAAACTGGGAGGAGTATCTGGCTCCTGCTCCCCTCTCCATCGCCATCTTGGGGGAGTTAGTCTTCATCTCCTCAGGCACAGACTTCTCCATTAACAAGAAGCCCCCAAAAGATGGATTCAAGCACATACGTTACCCAGACTCCTTCAGGGCTTGTCTTATGCAAGTCTGTAACTCAGGCTGGCAAGCCTTTAACATCGCCCACAAGAATATGGATCAAATCCGTATATATACAGCCTCTGTTCCAGACTACATGAAAGAAACAGTGAAAATCCTCTTTCAGGGAGATGATGAAGTTATGAACGCTCTTCTCCCAAACCAGCTGGAAAGCATCCGCAACGTTGCAGATGAATGTGTGAAGCTAGCAGATGGTGTTGAAAAGAAATATAATGATGTCATCAGTTTAATCCAGGAGTTGCTGGAAGCCTGCATCAATGCTAAACACATCTATGGAGATGAACTAGAAAAGGTAAAAAATAAAATTATGGAAAATGAATTGAGGGAAAAGAGTGCAAAAGAGCTAAATGAAAAATATGCTAAAGCAATGGAGGCCATGGGAAAACAGGTTGAAGAAGCACAAGAAGAGTTCAGAACATCAATGAACTCCATCCCAACAGGGATGCAAATGGTTGCCATGGAGTTTGCTAGCATACTGGCACAGACAGTGGCTACAGTTGGGAGTGCAGTTGTTGCAATAGCCACGCAACGTCCCCAATTTCAACAATGTACAGAGGATGGATCTTCAGGACAACAGACCAAGACTGAAGAAGATGACCCGGCCTCAGCAGCAGAAATCTACTGCAGGTCCTCACAGATTCTTCAACAAGTAAAATCAATCCTAAACTTCACAAATAAAAATGAGATAAACTGGGAAACGCTGTATGACCAGAAGAACAAGAAACCATGCACTACATTTGCTGAAGATCAATTTAAAAGGCTATCTAGAGAAATAGAGAACGCAGAATATAGCAAAGCCAAAGAAAAAGCTCTGTCTTTGTGCAAAAGGGGAATCGCCATCTGTGAACAGCTTGATGATTATTCTCCAGAAAAGAAATGGGATGAGAAAACAACACAAAAGCTGATCAAAGATATAAATAAGCTATATGAAGATGTTCAGAAGTTTGACTCTAGAAGTACAATGAAAACTGGTGCTCCAGCTATTGCTCCCACACCTCCATTTATGGCCAAAGCAGAAGGGAATGCTGGACAGCAGAGTGTCAGTGCGAAAGCAGTTGAGAATGCACATTTCCGCATCGAGCAGAGCCGTGAACAGCTGAAGCAATCCAGAGAAGAATACAACAAGGCTGTAGAGAGAATGGAGAGAAACCAGAAAGAGCTGACCGACATCCTGGTGGAGATGAACCAATGCAAGATTGAAGAGATTGACTTTGACACCACAATCAAAATGCTGGTCAAAGGTATGGATGCCATGGGCAAAGTGAAAGAGCAGTGGGAGAAGATGGTGCGCTTCTTCCAGATGGTGGCCAACCTTGTTAAAACCAGTCTTGGAACGACCATGAAGCAGTTTGCACAGAAAGCTGAGAATGTACAAAATCTGTCCTACAATTCTAAGCTATTTGCCAAAGACCTGCTGTACAACCAGGCCTTTCAAGCTTCCAACATCTCCAGCCTGGTCCATATGATCTCAGGGACCTACTGTGAAGTGTCCAACACATATCTGATGGACAGGGTCAGCAGTCTGGGTAAGCTCATGACTATGGATACGGAGAAGCAAGAGTTCAAAGAAGAGCGCCTAAACCTGCAGAAATCCTGCACAGAGGCTCAAGAAAACATCCTAAAATTGGTCCTAGACAACAAGAAAGAGTTTGAGAAAAATACCGATACCAGAATGGCACAAATTGAAGGTGGGCTGAAGGCCATTCTGCCTGCTGCTGACCCAGAGGAAACTAAAAGGATCAAAGAAGCTGTTCAGGCCAGCATTGAAGACATTGATGATTTTGTTTGAAAACAGTTTGTTGCATATTACGTAATAACCAAAGGACATATCTAGATTAAGGGGATGTGGTGATAAAACTCTAATCATGTTTGGGTGTTTCAGTTTCTAGATAAACAGATTTCATGTAATCAAACTAGCAACTTATTTCTACAAAATCGCAGGTGCTGAGGTGGCAGGATTAGAAATAAAGAATAATCTTTGGGGGTTTTTTTGTTTTTGTTTTGTTTTTTGGGTTTTTTTGGGGGGGGGGGTGTTTTTGGTTGTAAATAAACAAATTACAGAAAATATTAAATAAAACTAGCGACTTATTTACTAATAATCACTCTTGTTGAAGTTGCAGGGTTTTGTTGATCTGTAACTTACTCTGTTAACCTGATGGTAATCAGTAAAATGGTCAAATAGAAAATGTAAACTGAAGCTGATGTTTGTATGTATGAACTCAGAGGAAAAAGCATTAAAAAGGAAAAAGACTTGTTGTGATTCACCAGAGGTGTACATGTGTTTCCTGATAGATAACTATCCCTCTATGGCATGATGTTGCTTTCTGGTTTCCTAAAGTTCAGCCTACTGTTGTTTTTCCACATCAAAATAACCCAAATGGATTGGTTCAACCGCAGGGGTAGAAATCGATTAATCAATTAACAGTTAGACCCCTACTGATTACCCAGAATGGAATCATTAAAATGAAATGATTGGAATGAGACTAGTGAATAAAACCAGAGAAGTGAATGAATAAGTGAATAAAAAACTTCAATATTAGTGTAGCGTATATACACACAGCTGGGAAGCGAGCCTGCGCTCATTTCCCATCATGCATTTGTTTACAAGGTTTTCAAATGTGTGTTCCTGATTCACAATTTGAACAACAAAATACTCAGAAAGGCAGAGTTACTCTTAATTGTCTTCATATATTTCCTCCATCATGAGAAAAATGCTACAAGAACATGTTAGAAACATTATTTTCACTGAAGAGGTTCTTTAAATTCTCATGTGTCATTGTGGTCAGAACATATTTCAGCAATTCCTCCTCGGAAACCCCATTGCTCTGTAGAACTTTGTGTCTCTTGGACTTTTGCACACAATCTTTTCTACTAAATCACAAGATCTCGGCTGCAAAAAACAAATTCTTTGCTGTAGCCGCCGGAACGCCGGTGAGGAAGGAGACCACTATGAAAAACAACGGGTTAACCATGACCTTAACAAACGTCAAAAATACGTCTGACACACCATCTCCCGAGCTGCTTAAAGAGGAGGAATGTCCATAAGCGGCAGTTAATAATAATCATTTCAGTATTATTTCACAGTATTTTTTATAGCTGTTATTAATAAACATTACTATATGAAAAATGTATGAATGTTAATTTTTTTATTTACAAAGAATAATAAATTATGGTGAAATTGTCATATCTTATCCAGGCGTGTCAGACGTCTTTTTGACGTTCATTAAGATCATTAAGATAGTGCTCTCCTTCCTCATTTTTTTAATGTAAAGCAAGGTGCTCTCCTTAAGTCCGTAATGTCGCCCAACCGATGGTAACTAAAATCTACATGTATATTTACCTAATAAAGTGATTTACACATGAGTCAACTTAAAGCACAAAAAACCTGCTGCACTTTTTTATCTTGTTCTTGGTCCTTCCTTAACGTTTTAATCCACGTTTCATCCGCCCCTGAATGAAAACCCCGCCCAGTTGCCTCGCGGATAAACTCAGGAAGTAATTCAGCAAACCTCTAATTATATTTGGATGTGTTAGATTAAATCATCTCTAATCTAGAAATTGTGAACACAGAAGTAACTCTGATTAGATGTGATGGAATGGTCATCTTTTTTTGACACATTTATGTGTGTGTTTTTTAAACAGGTAAAGAACTTTTGTTTAAACTTTTAGTCCCATTAATACTAATGTAAAATAACATTTTTTTCCTCTACTTGAGTAAATATACCTTTGAAGTAACTCCTCTTATATCTGAGAACAATGTGTGTTACCTACACTGTAAAAACTCAATCTTAAGAAAGTAAAAGACCTTTTTCAAGAAAAATTGCCTTATTTTCAATGGTGTAGGGAAAATAATATTATCTTAAAAAGTGTTTCAACAGCAAGATTACAGTTTGAGAAATCATAAATAAGAATTCTGAGTCAGACCAAAGTCAAAATTTGACAAAGGAGATGCCTCTTTAAAACCTACAGTGCTTCCTATTCCAACTCTTATGGTGGTGCAGCAGTTAGTCCCTCCACCTCTGAGCTCTGCTTTGAGAGTGATGTTTTGTTTTGTTTTTTTACAATAATCACAAGTGGTTATTATTTAAGTTTTGAGAGTTAAAATACATTTCCTGAATAAATTCTTATTCATATTCCAGGCAGTTATGTTGTTTCTGTTTTGGAAGGTGGTGGGGGTGTTGTGGAGATGTGGGGGTGTGGTGGTGGTTCGGCGGGAGGGCAAAATACTTTTTCGCCTAGGGGGCCGTGCAGTCCAGGGCAGGGCCTGCTCTCCGTGCATGTGTGGGCTTTCTCCGGGGACTCCAGGTTCCGCCCATCGTCTAAAATCATGTTTCATAGGGTCAATCTAAATTGTCCCTAGGTGTGAATGCGAGTGTGTATGGGGGTGTGATTGTGGTCCTGCAACAGACTGCCCACGAGTGGCTGGGTTAGGCTCCAGCAACCCCTTGACCCCAAAAGGGACAAAAACGGGTTTAGAAAATGAATGGATGGAAATACTGATTGCTTATGGTGTGTATCCACCTTTATCTGACATATTTTATACTTTTAAATCTGCACGTGTGAACAAAACGTACAGAAAAAAGTCACGACAACCTAGAGAGTTTTAGACATTCATGAAAACTGCAGTTTCCGCTTTACTAATTTCTACAAATGGAGAGCAGAGTATGTAAAAAATATTAAATTGCGCACCAACAAGAAAGCTCTTAAAACAGTAAAAGCTTTGTCTCATTTAAAGCTTTATTAGTCATTTTTTTACTTTTGTTTTTTTTAATCTTTTAGTTATTATTGGTTTTATTGATTTTTTTTTTTTTTTTTTTTTTTTTTATCATTATTTGACCTCTTGGAGCGTTCAAAAATGTGATGTTACTTTGCTTGTGTTCTCTACCGTCAATCAAATTTGCACTTAACATGGTGTGTTACAATTGACAGCATATTTACTGTAGAACTGGACTCACCGGGTGTGATATCACCCAGAGAAAATGCCCTACTTCCAGCTCCAGTGAAATAAAGCCAATTTTAGTCGCCATTTTTAGTGATTGGCTCTGAGTCTGAGATCCGTATCAGCGTTTCTATGGTAACTACTGTTGCCAATCATGAGTAAGCTTGTTCAAAGCCCACACCCCTCAAGAGAATCTGCCAATCAACCGTTTGAGGTGGGGCCAGCAGGGACCACATGCTTTTACTGAGGCAACTGATTACCCAGCTATAACTTGAATACCTTGTGATAAAAAAAATATTGTGAAAAAAATGAGGATTATCAAGAAGATGTTATAAAAGGTATCAAAGCAAGAATGGTTATTCTGACCACTAGACTGACTGAGTAACAGCTGTTTATTTCTCTATATAAGTCTATGGGATTTTAGCTTCTTGGGGCCAGCAGGTACTTCCTGTTTGGAACACGAGGGAGGATGAGTCAGTCTGTCCAGTTCTCTTATACAGTCAATGAGTGTCACTGTATGATATTCTATGTGCAATATTTGTCAATAAAGTTCATTATAAAACAAACAAAAGGAACAGAGAGCAGCAACAATGCAGCGTTTATATTGCAAGCGTAATAGTTCCACATTAGCAAAGCTGACACTAGACTGAAGGTGCTTTTAAAATGTTTTTACAAATCTGATTTTTTTTTTTTACTTTATTGAAATTAGACACAAGAAAACAGAAAAAAATACTTTACATACTGTACAGGTTGCTCTTACACAATAAAAATGAATAGTCCAGAGGTTTACAATGCATTAGTGAACTTGATATAGATACATAATTGAAAAATATCTGGTTCCCTTAAAAGAAAAAAATGTTCTTGTAGCTTTCAGAGTTAACATGTGTTCTATTGTGTTGTAATTTGATTCAAACTATCACTTACATGGATCTTGGATATTTACATCAAGTTTTTTACGATCACTAATGTTGAAAGTCACTGCAAGATTTGAAACTACGTCATCACGTGTGTACGTGCTAATTAAAAATAATAAATAAGGTTTCTATTGGTCCTCTGAGGGAGGTAAGATTTTTAGTGCAGTTAATAAACTCAAGGTTGCAAAACTTTTTAAACTAACTTAGTTTTTATTTTTATTTCAACTTTGCTAAATGTTTAGTTTATTTGAACTTTCCTTCACTTTAGCGCGATATTTATTATGTGGGCTTTTGTCAGTTTAACTAATTTAACTTTTGTATCAGCATGTGCCCAATATTTTCTGATAATTCCCTCAGATATTTTGGATTTTTAAAACATGTTTGTTGATATAAATATGAGGGGAAACGATCGAGTTTCCGGCAGAGCTGCTTCTGTTTGGTGATTGTGGTCCTGATGCTGAGAATAAACCCAAACATCTGATGATACCAGAGGATGGACTGACAGCATTAAGAGGATGCAGAAACTTCACAAACTGAACTCTTTTTAGTCTGTTTTTATAGCCGGATGGAAAGAGGAGGAGGAAGGAGGTCTGAGAAAAGGCCAAAGTGCCTCCCTGAGGAGCATCAGCAGGAGAAACGCATCCTTCACTCAGAAAAATGCCTTCAACTTTTAAATGAGATGTTTTTCAGGAAATGATTTCGACCCGATACCCGATCCGAGAAGGGAAAAAAGCCAACAAAATGACTCAGTTCGGAACCCAGGCTCCGCAGGCGGGTCTTTCCAGAAGATTCCACTGTGACACAAGCCGGGGAGGATGCTCCGGTACCATTCAGCGGGTCAACGCTCCGCGTTTGTAATGGATAATCCGGGTGAGGGAGTCCGGTCTCAAAGAATCCTTCAAAAAAATATCTAACTATGAGTGAAAGTAACCTTTAAAATTCCACTATGATCATCTTTTGATCTATTTTCAAAATGTTCCTAGTGGTCTATGCCATTTCACCCAAAATCTAAAAATCTGTGCCGTGTTCTAGAACATAGTTCCTGCAGAGCGGCAGGAATTCATTAGAAATTCACCTCTGAGCTGTGTGCGGGATCAGCGGGGGAGTAAGCCCCCTTTCCTCTCCCTATTAGTAAAGTGGCCATACCATGAAAAAACAACAAGAAAAACTTTTTGAGCTTTTAAGTGTATTAAATGTGTGTGCAATACAAGCACTTGTACTTAATAAACACATTTTCCCAACATGGAAGACCTTTTATATTTTACCCTGACTTTTCCTTGTTCTATCAAAGTTTTATAAATGATTTTTTAATATTTTTAATAGTTTTGTGACTAAGAAATCATCGAAAAAAACAAAATTTAATTGCTAAAAAAGAAAAAAGACTTTATAAACGCTGTGTTTGCTCTGGAGTCTCTTCAATTATCTATTATGTATTTTAACAGTTAATTGGTGAAAAATCAACAAAAAATGCAACCAGATAAGATCAGTGAATTTTTATTTTACAACCCATCAGTACTTCTGTAACACAGAAACAATTATGTGGGAGAAAAACATCCAAATGCACACAGATACTTTTAAAAGGGCTGCCGGCTGATGGGAACCATTAGGAAATGATGTGAAAACGAGCCTTTCCCCAAAAAAACTTTAGTTCTTTAAACAAATAAAAACTGATTTTCCTCCAAAATGATCCACTATAATCCTCTCCTTTGGAACAAACAGCATCATTTCTTTCAAAAATGGCATTTCACCCCACAAAAAAGGGTTTGACAATAAAAGTGAACCAAATGAGCAGAAAAATGATTCAGACTGACTGCAGAAAAATAAATAAAGAACGGAAGTGCTTGATCTTGTAAGGAACTATTGAGGAGCAGAGCAGGAAAAAATTAACAAAAATAAAAATATGGGTCCATTGGTTAATTAGCAAGTGAATTGATGTAAAGAAAATAACCTTTAACGCAGGATAAAAATGCAAAAATGACCATTAATGCTCTCTTTCAGAAATACAAATCATGTATAAACATTTTTAGAAACTAATGACTATGTTAAATAATCAAGTATTTTCGTTGAATATTTAGTAATTATCCCTACTGACAGATATAAGATGATTGTTGCTTTTAGAAGAGGATTTTGTTCTGCTACCTACAGTACATCGTTGCAGCCACTAGGAGGCAGAAAGGCTCAAAGTTAGAATGATTCTCAAGAATCAGATCCAGAGATGCAACCAGATGACTGAAAGTGTCAAAATGAAGCTGGGTGCAGCTACAGACTGCTTCTAATGGGTGGGTCTGTGCACCTCCTTTGTGTTTTTAGAACAGAATGTGGAACCGATCGTCCCTGTTTGAAAGAGCAGCTGAGGATCACATTAGAAAAGCTGATGAATGAAAATCGAACCGAAGAACAGGCAGCGTTGTCGCATCATCAGCGTTAGCTTGAAGCTCAGAATTATTCCTAATTTGTTCCTACGTCAAAGCTTCAACCTACCGCAGCCAATGAAACCGTCATTTACATTCCAAACCACCTTCTTAAAACTGAAACCAGTCTTCCTCAGTGGCGCTGGAGCTCCTTCATCCTGTTGAGGGCGGAGCCAGCGCGGAACCACTCAATCTGTGTCTCGTTGAAGCTGTGGTTCAGCTGCAGCGTCTCCTCGCTGCCATCGCTGTGTTTCACCACCGCCGTCAAAGGCTGCAGGAAAACAGCAGGTTAAAGCAGGATCTGTTAGCGCGTCGCTTCCCCTGCCGCCCCAAGCACTTACCTTTCCTGGAGTGAAGGTTTTGAGTCCTCGGATGGAGATCTTGTCATCTGGGCGGATTCGGTCGTAGTCTGAAGGGTTGGAGAATGTGAGGGGCAGCAGGCCCTGCTTCTTCAAGTTTGTTTCTAAAACAGTGTAGTTAGAACACGTCTGAGAGGGGAATTGTCGACCATTAAGCAGGGAATTTGCTGCATAAAGTCTGCCGTACCGTGAATTCTAGCGAAACTCTTAACAATTATGGCTCTTCCTCCCAAGTGCCGGGGCTCCAGCGCGGCGTGCTCTCTGCTGGAGCCCTCGCCGTAGTTATCATCTCCAACCACAACCCATGACAGCCCGTTGGCCTGCAGAAAAAAGGAAACAACCGGATGGTTCAATCACAGTCTGCTGGGCTTTCTCGAACTCTGTCATTCAGTCAGACTAGCTAGACATCCCAAAACCTACAATCTGATAACCAGATCACTTTTATCTTTACAAGTCCTTGTGTTTCTATCCCGTCAAGTCTGCTTCTCTTTGGATTTTGTCTCATTCATAGTTCGCTTTTAAGACCCACTCACTTCGATGAAAATAGTGTTTTTAACATGTTCCTGTGGCATTTCCTAATGGTTATGGGAATTTATAAAGAAAATTAAGCCTAAAACTGCATTTCAGAGTTTTTCTTTATTCAAATCTTCATGAATCACAAGCAGACGAAAAAAATACTGTTTGAAAAAAAAGCTTATTTGTTATAGAAAAAAAGTTGTGTGGGCCATAAGCTCCCAGCTTTGAGCTCTCATCAATAGGGAGAGGAAGGGGGGCGGGGTTACTATGTGCCAACAGTCCCGCCCACAACTCAGAGGCGAATTTCTAATGAACTCCTGCTGCTCTGCAGAGAATATGTTCTAGAAAACAATACAAGTTTTTGTATTTTGGCTAAAGATGACATAATCATAATTAAAGGACCACTGTGAACACTATGAATATAGTGTAAAGTAAAGATGATCAGAGTGGGACTTTACTGACGCATAATTCAGGCCTTAGACACATGTCGTCATACGACCTGTATGGAGGCTGTAGGTTTTTAGGTTGTTCGGGCCCGTGGAGGCTCACAGAGAGGAGCGGCGGTATCTTAACCGGAATGCACGTGTTTCCGTTTCTTTGAGGCTCATACACACGTGGACAAAATTGTTGGTACCCCTCAGTTAAAGAAGGAAAAACCCACAGTTCTCACTGAAATCACTTGAAACTTACAAAAGTAACAATAAATAAAAAATTATTGAAAATTAAATAATCAAAATCAGCCATGACTTTTGAATTGCTGATTAACATAATTATTAAAAAAAACAAACTAATGAAAGGTAGATGCTTCCAACACAGGTGTCAGAGCGGGGATGTTATCCCAACGTCAAAGCCTTCCAACCAAAATGTATCTATGCGCCTATTTCTCCCACAAGCTCAACAGCCCTGAACGAAATTACGATGTGGATGGCAGAGAATTGCTTGCTATGAAAAAGGCCTTCACAGAATGGCGGCACTTGCTGGAGGGGGCTGCTCAACTTTTCCTGGTGCTCACTTCTGGTTACCACCCCAATCCAATGGTCAGATGAAATGGCTGAATCAGGAAATCCTCAGATTCTTGCGGACCTACTGTCACAACCATCAAAAGAACTGGAGCCTTTTTCCTGGTTTGGGCTAAGTACACTCAAAACTTACTTAAGAAGGCATCCATGGGGCTCTCATTGTTCCAATGCGTACTAGGTGTCCAACCTTCCTTCGTGCCCTGGTCCGGAGCTCCATCTGAACTACCAGCTGTGGATGACTGGTTTTGTCGTAAGGAGACCTGGGACGCTGCGCACGTTCAACTCCGTCCGTCAGTTCCTGATGCTGGGGCACCACGGTACTTGGTGGCTTGGGAGGGGTACGGACCAGAAGAATGTTCAGGGGTCTGCTCTGACAACATTCTTGACCCCTCTCTCATCTCTGACTTCCATCACCGGTTCCCCTCCAAGCTGGCTCCACCTCCATGTTGCAGGTCCCGGTGTCGTGTGTTTCCTTGTTTCCAAAGCCGCTCACAGAAAGGGGGCTGTCAGGACTCAGGCGTCCGCCTCTCCCTCCAACCACCAGGCAGAGCCATCCCCTTGACATTTTCCTGAGTCTCATCCTCACTACATCTCCCAATCATCCTCTACCCTCTCTCCTATCTCCACCAGCTGTTCCATATTCTGTCACTACCAACAATATTATATAGTCTGGCACTGAGCTCTGCTCGGTGCGAAGTCTTGTTTTGCCCTGCAGACAATGCTCACCCTATGATCTCTTCTTGTGTTTTGACTTCTGCCTGTTTTGACCACATCTTGCCTTGCCTCCGTCTGCTCATGTTTGCCAGTAAACACATTGCACATGGATCCATACACCTCCGCCTCTTTGTTACATTGATGGAGATGGGGCATACCCTGGACATTTCATTTTATTCTATTTTGTTTTGTTTGAAAAAAGTATGAAAAAAAAAACGTTTAAGCTTTTATTTTGTTTTACACGTTCACTATATATGCAGACGCTTATCTTGAAAAGGCACGCAAATCCTGTCTGATGTGGTTTATGTGACTAGCAACAGTCAATCTGATTTTTGCAGAAAAAAATAAGTCTTTCATGTCTGGAGCATCCACGTACCGGTTTATGGGAACATGGAAAAAAACAAGAGAGAAATAATTGTATGTTTTTTTATTTATTTTAGTGATTTAGCTGTTTTTCCATTTCAAACCTGTCCTTGCTAAGAATTTTTTTTTTTTTTGTCAAGCAGGATTTGGTGAGTAAATTCAAAAGTTTTGTTGTTCTTGCAAATTATTTTGACTTTCCTATACTTTTCATTGACGTTAAGTAAAAAAGTCTAAGGCAGTGAATTTATGTTGTTTTATGCTATAATTGTGGAGATATTGACAGTTTTGATTCACAGAGGAGTCTTGGTTTTGTCTGGACTAGTGGTTCAGTCTGCGATTTTTATGCTGCGTGATTTCAGAAAACTCTGGTGTAGGGAGAAAATATAGTTTATAAACTGTGTAGACTGCTTCCAATATTTATTTTACTAATGTGAGTCAATTTTGTGTTGATGTGTTAGGCCATCAAGATTGGGCCAAAGGAATGAATGTTGTTCTGGTTCTGAGAACCACGTGCAATGAAACGAGATGGCGAGTCAATCCTGAATCTTTGAACTGAGCTGTGTCCTAGTTTGGGATGAGTCGATATAATTTCTTCCAACTGATACCAATAACCGATGTTTTCCCTGCAACTGTGACCAATAGTCAATATTTGCAGATACCGATATTTATGTGTTAGAGATGTGACGTTCACGAACGACTTGAATCTTTTGAACGGTTCATTAACATGAACAATGGGAATCAATTTGCTGTCGACTGGGTACCGTTCTTTATTTCGTTCTTTTTTCCTCCCTCTCCTGAGCTTTATATGCTCACATGAAAGCTAAAACAAGCTCATCCTTCTAACTTCAGATGTAAATATCACGTGAGAATTCGGATTCACAGAAGTACCTTCATGAAAGAAGAAAAGAGGACAGAGCCTTTTGCGTGCGGGGCAGGGTGGGGTGAGGTGCTCAGTCATCGTTCTGGAGTTGTAGTCATGGGTTTGAGTTTTTCTGTTTATTAAAAATGTTCTTGTGTTAAAATTTCATACCAGAAGCATTTGCATGAAGCTTAAATGTAGCCTGATTTGTTTCTTATTGTGTATCAACAATGGATTTGTTAGTTACATGTTATCGTATTTAAGTTAATTTTTTTAATGAGATGATCTTATAATAGTAAGATAAACATGTTTTTAATCATCCTTCTGACATGACACTAAAATAATATTTATTTAGTATATATTATTAATAATTTATATTATATATTAAATTATTAATAATATAATAATAATATATAATTTATATTAATATATTATTTATATAATAGTATCAATCCCCCAAATTGATTCTGCTGCACAGCAGTACCTATAGTTTCTGTTCAGAAGTTTGAATTGAATAGTAGTAAGTAAAGCAAATTTACTGCTTTAGGCGGATCTTTTTTGAGACTGAATTTAATTTTGAAAGGAACTTGAATGTGCTGCTGTCAGATTAAAATACATCATTATTGTTATATAGCCTTTTGAAAAATATATCACTGTTATTGTATATTAATTGTAAAAAAATAAAAGCTACATCTTATAAATAAATGACCTAATGGCTGCAAAAAAAGTGTATTTTCATAAAAAGTGTAGTGAAATGTTGCGACTCTAGCTTTATTTTTTCAGTAAGAAACTGGACCAAATGGTTCTTTTAGAGATTGAGGAGCCCTGGTTTGCTGTTGCATTCATAGCATAATTCAAAGTAGACATAGACACTTTTTATACATTTACTGTACACGCTGTATATACAGGCAGTGAAATATAAACAATGAATCCATATCAGACTTTAACGTTTTGTCCACAGATGTTAAATTAAGCTATAATTGATATTTCAAAAATTATTCAAACTCAATTGTTGGTGGGAAATTTGAATTTGAATGATTCTGCTCCAGATCTAAGCCGATTAATCCTCCCTGTGATTGTTTCCAGGATTAAATGAATAACCTTCAGCCCGACTTCTTTAAAGTGAATAAATATAAAAAGAGCCAAATGAGCCAGTCTTTAGAACGGCTCTTTGAAATGAATTGATTCCAAAGATCCTGCTCCCTAAAAAGAGCCAGAAATCCCAGCTCTAATGTGTGTGGAACACAAGTCGGCAATAAAAGGCACGTGTGCTCACGCCTCCTGCGCGTGCCTTGGCAAATGTCTGCTGTTGGTCTCAGTTGCAAGTGGCACCACCATGTACTGGGTTAATGAATAAAGTTTGCTGACCTAGTTCTCATCTGCTGCTCAATTCAGTGCAATGGGGACTTGGGAAGACTTCTGCTGGTGAGATAACAGATGGAGCGGTATGAGCGTGTGTCTGTGGAAGGAATGTGAGCACATGCATAAGAGGGAAAAGCATGAAGCTGTTGGACATGTTTATGACCACACAGCTGGATTTTTTGTCATGTTTTTGGCGTTGCTGACATTTACGAAGTTATGTTTCCATAGACCTAGATCTTTTGTAACAGGGCTTGCAGACTTGGTCGGTGTTTATATTGTTATGCTGCTCGTCCTTGCTGGGGCGGCTGGGTTCTAACATTGCAAACTCAAGACGCTGTGCATTATCTTGGGGCTGCCATGACCCGACCATTGTATGGTTGTCAAAAAGCTCAAGTTAGAGTCCATGTCCTGCCTACAACGTCATCATGTCCAACAGCGCCAGCTATCTATCACAGAGCTTGCCATGGGCAACACCACCACCAAACATCACTCTGCCACTTCATTGGGATTTACAAGAGGCATTTAACAACCAACGTGCCTCACATCTGCCTCCTCATCGGTCCTATGACTGTGCCATTGACTTGCTGCCTGGGGCCACCCCAGCAAGAGTGAGGGTGTTTCCTCTGTTACAACCAGATACTGAAGCTATGCAGGTCTATATCCAGGAGGAGCTACAGAAGGGCTTTATCCAACCTTCCACATTACCTGCCTGCCTCCACAAGCTTTTTCTTATTCAAAAAGAAAGACGGCAGTCTTTGTCCCTGCATAGACTTATGTAGTCTTACTGAAAGTACAGTCAAGTGCCGCTATCCTCTACCACTGTTCCCACCAGCCCTGGAACAACTGAGTCAGGCTTGATACTTCACCAAGTTGGACCTGCACACTGCTTACAATCTTGTATGCATCTGTTAGGGCGACGAGTGGAAGAAAGCGTTTTCAACTATTTCTGTACATTGTGGAATATCTGGTCATGCCTTTCAGACTCTGCAGCACCCCCGCGGTATTCCAAGCCTTCGTCACCGACGTCTTCAGAGACATGTTCCAACGGTTTGTCATAGTATACATCGATGACATACTTGTCTACTCCACCAACTTTGAGGAACATGTCTCTCATGTCTGGCAGGTCCTTCAGCTGTCTGTTTTGTTAATCATGAAATCCTGTTGCACATTGATCCTCTGCCTCTTTGTCACATATACTTCATATGAACAATCACATTTATTTATCCACTTTATTCTGAAGCTGAAATTCTCTATTCTACGGTGGCCCTGAAGTGCAAATCACATTCACGAAGCAATTTAAATGTCAGGGTTGACGTGCGGACACAAATGCAGACGGTAATATCAAATGAAAAAAGTCTTTTATTCAAATCATTTCTCAAAAACGCAACACAAAACCATGAAGGTACAAAAACCACCCGACAACCAGTCCAGGGGAGAAGAGGACTTACAACCAGGAGGAGAGGATGAGGTAAGTGAAAACAGGTGTGCCAATTAAGGAGGAAGGGAACACACACTAGGAGGGATGTGTCAAGAGACCTGAATGGCAGAGGTGAAACACAGGAAGTACAACAATAAAATAAAACAGGAAGTGAACACCAAACACAACAACAACCAATGTCCTGGGTCCATAACCCCACATTAAATATAACAACGATGATTAGAAAAGCAAAACAAATAATATAAAAAACAAAATTACATTTTAGAAATCAAAAAGAAAAGTTCAGAAACCAGAAATAAATAAACCAAAAACTTTTCAGAAAAGAAAATTAAATGAAACATTTCAAAAGTCACAATGACAATAAAAAAAGTCAAATAAATGTTTAAAAATAAAATTACATTTTAGAAATCAAAACCAAATCCCAGAAACATAAACAAACAAAAGAAAACGTTTAAAAAAAATATAACAAAATGAAACATTTTAAAGATCACAACGAAAATGTAAAAACAAAAACAAAAACATAAAAATAACAATACATTTTAGAAATCAAAACAAAATTCCAGAAACCAAAATATTTTTCTTTGCAAAACAAATTAAATGAAACATTTCAAAGATCACAACAACAATTTAGAAAAGTAAAACAAAAAGTGAGAAAACAAGATTACATTTGGGAACTCACGACCAAAATTTCTAAACCGAAACTTAAAAAAAAAAGGGTTTCTTCAAAAATATATAGGCTTAGAGGCTTTTCAGTTTTTAGTCCTTTAAGATCACAAAGAAGGTTGTTAGGTTATTTTTATGTAATAAATAGTGTTACTTTATTAAAAGAAAAAATATTTCCTAACTTTTCTTCTGTAAATATCCCAGAAAGAGTTAATAACATTTGGTTATGTGTGGCTTTCTGGAAAACCATTCATGTTCTAAGGACCCCCTGCAATTGTTACACTTTTTCC
Organism: Oryzias celebensis; assembly: GCA_014656515.1. Lineage (NCBI taxonomy): Eukaryota > Metazoa > Chordata > Actinopteri > Beloniformes > Adrianichthyidae > Oryzias > Oryzias celebensis. The sequence continues at coordinate 55,491,715 of BNCR01000001.1, forward strand.
ATTAGCCTACAAACTAACCCGGGCCCCGCATCAGAGAAGAAAGGAGCTATGTGACCCTCAGAAGAATAAGGTTGGGGACCACTGATCTAAAGGACAGAATGTTGAGTTTTCATCATACAAACACATTTTCACACATTCTGGCAAATGCCGTTTTACATTTTAATCTAGCTACTTACAACTGAAAAACAAACATCACAGTGGTTTGACAAAAATAGAAGTGTTTGGAAAGAAAGACAAATCAAAGATGCACAGAAGAATGAGAGCATCACTCTGAAGGCGCCAGAAAAATGCACAATAGAACAGAATTGACACTGACTTTTAAAACAACCAAATCAACAAATACATGCATTTATCAAAGTTACTGAAAGATTACATAACAGGAAGAAATCATTTGTTTATTTGTTTTTGATGACATAATAGAAGCAAAAGAGATTTAAACAAAAAAGTATAACTATAACACAGAATGCCAAAGTGCATTCAAACAATAAAGAATTTATTGTTTAGAGCCTTTAGGGGCTCCGTAGATGTCTCTCAAATGATAATCAAATTTTTTGTTACTTGAAAACTTGATTTCCAGTGTGTAGGGATGATTTCTGGATTAATATAAAATTGTATTCTAATGATCATCAGTGAGTGTTACATAACTGTTACATGATGTGTGAAATGAAATAACTATGTAAGGGTGGGATAATATAAGTTTTCTTCTTCCCACTTCTTTTCAAGCAATTAATCAAGCTCTGCTAGACTTTACTTATTAATCACTATATTTAATGAATGCTACAGATGTGACTTAAGTACGTTGTTTTTGTTTGTTTCTTTGTTTTTATTTGCTTGTTTGTTTCTTTATTTTCTCGCACTCAATGGATTTCATTGTCTCGGTAATGAGTTTGATAATTCGGTGTGATTATTTTCGTGTACTGTCCAATTTATGCTTGAAATAAACCAATCAATCAATGCAAAAAAGTTTTTGCCACCTTCCCCCTATTACAGACTTGTTTATTAAAATAATGTCTGACCTTAAATTGATTCGGGACCTAAAACAGGTTGGGGACCACTGCAAATGATTTACACAAATAGATTTATATGAAACTGCCTCAGACACTGTTCAGTTTTCATCATAAAAAATAATAAAAAAGACATTTTCACATATTCTGGCAAATGCAGTTTTACATTTTATTCCAACTGCTTACAGCTGAGAAACAAACATCACAGTGGTTTGACAAAAATAAAAGTGTATGGAAGAAAAACAAATCCAAGGTGCACAGAAGAATGAGAGCATCACTCTGTAAGCTCCAGCTGATGAATACATGATGGAACAGAATCAACACTTTGACTTTTAAAACAACCAAACCAACATCTACATGCATTTATTAAAAGTTACTGAAAGATTACATAACGGGAAGAAATAATGTGTTAATTTGTCTTTGATTACATAAAAGTAGCAAAAGGGATTTAAATAAAAGAGTAGCACTATATTACGACTTATAACAAACTTATCAGCTGATTACTTTTGTCTGAAATCTCATGTAAAGAGAATATTTTTGCATCAAACTGAGTGAGAAAATAAAATTATGTCCAAAGTTGTTGATGAAACTAGTATATTCCTTTCTATTTTGCCTCTGCATGTATCAGTGTGACAGAGACCCAACTATTATTAATTTCAACCAATCAGCAGGTTTTCTGTCTTTTATTCTGGTGAAGGTCACAGTCGCTCATATGCACATAAAGGAAAGATCAGAAATGAATTTAAAGAAAATAGAAACCTGTTACTTTTACAATGTTGTCAAGTGAAACTATGACATACTTGTACATATCAGTAATAATCATTTTTTTCTTCACTCAGATTTGCTTTCAGTTTTCTGTTGTTGGTGTTCAGATCCTCCATTATGCTTTTTAAGCCTTCATTGGGCAGAAGACAGTTTTCAATTATCTTGGTCAACTCCTTTGTCAAATTGTCCATCACCTTTGTTACGGTCTTCCCCAGGATCAGCTTTCTGGTCTGCAACTCAGCTGCGTTCCCCACCCCAGAGAGAAGCCCCAGATGATGGACAACTTTTCTGGTTTGACTCTGAAGGTCTGCAACAGTTTTCCGTTTCACAGACAAGGCCTGCAGTTCTGCTTCAGTCTGTGACATTCTCCTATTTACCTCTTTGATTTCCTCCTCAGCTTTAGAAATTAAATGATTACAGTCAGATACCTTTTTAGCGTAAGCCTTCATCTGAGATTCACATTTCTCCACCATCATATTAGCTTTGTGTACTTGTTCCCTGGATGAGCTTAAGTCTGCTTCGCCAACACCCACCATGATTCCCCCTGGAAAACAGTGAATGACATTTAGCAGCTCCTCACATTTAATTTTAAAAAGTGTATTATCGAAAAGCTGTTTTATCTGATTTAAAATAGATTTTACTTACCGGCAATCCATCCAACAATTGGGATGGCGAATATACCAATCCCAACATCCCTTACTGTCTGTCCGCGAGCTCTCCTGTCTTCCATTGCTTTCAGGGTCTTGTTTGCAGATTCCAGGTTTCTCTTCTCAGTATCTCGAGCTTCAGTGTTTCTTTTTAAAATGGACTCATGTGAGTCCAGAAATGTTTTTAATTCTTTTAACTTAGCATCTTGATCCTTTCTCTTTTTCTCTAAGTTATTTTTTTCTACAGTGAGAGTCTCAGTCTTCTTATCAAGATCCTGTAGCTCCTTACTGGCTATCTTTTCTGACTCATTCAAGTGATTCTTCATTTCCTGAACCTCTCGTCTGAAGTCATCAAAGGTCTGACATCCACGAGTGACAACGTCTGCAACTATACTGATGAGTATCTCTGACAGGCGGTTGAAGGACAGCAGTCCATCCTCAAGAGGCTTGATGACAGCCTGCAGGGCCATCAGATTAGATTGCTGCAGCATCATAGATGTGCTGGAGGAGATAAAAGTTTGTAGAATGAGTTCTAATTGTTCAAGTTTGTTCTTTAGTTATGAAAATACCTTTACCATCTTTCTCCAACAATAGTCTTCAAATAATGTCTGTTCACATCAGACTGTGTGCAGTCCAGAATGATAGAAACATGTTCAATCTAAGAATCTCTTCATTTTAACAGAAATATTTTTTTTCAGCATTTATTGACTTCCGTTGCACAACTATGCTTTGAGAAAACACATATATAGTAATTGATGACCCTTAACTTTTACTGGGGTTTTATGAGGATCAATACTTTCTTAAAGGAAGGAACTCTATCCACACAAAAAAACATTTGGGGATCAGCAGATAAAACAAAATAAAAAAAGAAATGTGTTTTTAATGTTGGTGAACTAAAATAAATCTGCTTTGTGGTTGTAAGACAAGTAATCAATAAGTACCGGTACATATTTTTTTCTTCGCACTACTTACCCTAGATCGGAAGATTTTAGCAAGACTGTTGTTTCAAAATTGCGATCTGGTGCGAGGTGATCTTGAAAAGCAAAAACTGGATGGTGCTCTGTCACTGGCTCTTCCTACAAAAAACTAATAGTATCAGTATATATAGGAGGTGAATCCACAAGAGGTGAGCTAATACAGATGGTATTTTTTGTCCATTTAGAACAAAACTGATCAGTGTTAAGATCGTTCGTGTTTCTTCTGATTTCAGACTTCTTTCTGCTCAGTTTTTAAACTCTAAGTGGGAAGGTTCAAACTCTGGTTTCTTTGTTCGTCACATCTGTGAAATGTAATAAGGCAGCATTCCTGAGAATCAACAAATCAGCGTGTTCTGTAGGTAAAGAGTCTTTCAGTGAAATTCAGAAATTCTTTGATGTGATTGTTAACCACAGAAAAACAAACCCTGAAACAGACTTACTACAGAGCTACATGTTTTTCTATTTTTTTGTCTGTTATGATGTTACATGAGAAAAAATGTCCAAAAAAGAGAACAGTGTGATAAATCAACTGCTTTCACCAGGGAGACATCATTAGCTGTGTTTACATTGACATGAGTAATCTGAATTAAAGAATAAAAATTTGTCATGTAAACGCGCCATTCAGAATACTCTGGCCCGATCAGACTAATTCGGATTAAAAATTCTTCTTGATGGAGATAGGTGGGTTATACCGATTGTTGATCGGTGCATGAAAACAACTTTTACTTATAAACAACAGTTATGTGTCATTACTGTGCTGACTTTTACGGTATGTGCTCCAGAGGAGGCTTTGAAGCGCGACCAACAAGGACCAACCAGCTGCTCCACGCGAATGAACCTGACCCATAGCTTCATGTCTGTGAGCAGCGGAGGGTGCTTTGTTACGGTATGCGCTCCGGAGGAGGTTTCAGAACCGTATCTCCTTTTATTATTGTATTCTTTAATGATAATCATACAATGCTTTGCAGATATACTTTTAATTGGAGCAACTTGATTAATGATAGTTGCAGCAGAAAGTTGTGGGGGGGGCAAGAAAAGGTAAATTCTTTAAGGGGGGGGGTGTAAGAGAAAATGATTGAGAAGCACTGCAGTAAGGTAAGGGGCCAGGTGTGGCTCCTTGCTATGCTTTGGGGGGTGGGGGTGGAATATATCTCACCTCCTCAAAAACTCATCAAGTGTGTCTGCGTGATAAGAAGATGCTTTACATTGTGTTCTGTCAGAAACCTGCTCTTTCACATTGTTTTGTTTCTCTGTGCAATTTGTTTTTTTAAACAGAAATGACTACAGAAATGTTGCATGAATATGTCTCTGGTGTGAACAGGTCCCCAAAAATCGATTTACCCACTTAAGTATCAAGTCAGAGTTCTACTTTGCATCTTACTTATGATTCATATTATGCTGTATTATGTTGTGTGTGTTGGAGTCTGGGGGCTTGTGGGGATTGTATGTGTTTTGTAAGGTTTTTTTTTTTTTTTTTTATGTGTGAAGGTCTTTATTTTGCTTTTGATGACTGCTAAAATGATTGATTTGTGATCACCACTTCACTTGGTTTACCAAAATTTGACTAACTACTGATTTTTCAAATGAAAATAATCTGCACATATTAATGTGATGATTGTTGATTGTTATGCGGTGAGCAGGAAGGGGAGGATCCACGCGCAGGACACAATTTAAGTTTTAAGGTTTAATAAGGGGTAAGGTGATGAATGTTGATGGGGAAAGTCCGGTATGGATTGGTCTTGCGTCGGGAGCGGAGTTGGATGAGCTCGGGGAGGCAGCAGGGGTAGTGGAGAGAAGGCGGGAGCCACTGGCAAACAAACACACAAGTTAGAAAAGCAAATCTATGACAAGAGTGAGTCCTAAGACACGTCTTGGGAGCCAGCACGTTACCGTCTTGGGCAAGCTAACAGTCTGGCGCCGGAACTGGGATCTCCACCATCCTTTATACATCTGCTGGAGACCCAGGTGCAGGTAATCATGGAGGCCATACCTGGTGGCTGATTGAGCACAGGTGGGTGCTGTCATGGCATCTGACGACCCACAACAGTACCCCCCCCCTCAACGGGAGCCACCAGGCGACAGGAATCGATCCGGACGCCGACGCCGAAGATCACGGACCAGAGAGGCATCCAGGATAGCGGAATGGGGAACCCAGGACCGCTCCTCTGGGCCATAGCCCTCCCAGTCCACCAGGAACTGCAAGCCCCGACCACGGCGCCGGACGTCCAGGAGGCGCCGCACGGAGTAGGCAGGACGCCCAGCCACCAACCGGGCGGGCGGAGGGGCAGCAGCAGGAGGGGCCAAGGCAGAGGAGGCGACCGGCCTTATCTGGGACACATGAAAGGACGGATGCACCCGCATGGTACGGGGCAGGCGTAGCTTGACCACTGTCGGGTTGATCACCCGGAGGATTTCGAAGGGGCCTAGAAACTTCGGGGAAAGCTTGCGAGAGTCAGTGCGGAGAGGAATGTTCTTGGCGGACAGCCAAACCATCTGTCCCGGGGCATAAGCAGGAGCTGGGGTCCTATGGGAGTCAGCATTGCTGCGAGCCCGATCCTGAGCCCGAATCAGGGCAGCTCGGGCTGCTTTCCAAACCCGCTTACACCTGCGCATGTGGGCCTGGACGGAGGGGACAGCTACCTCCTCCTCCTGGGTCGGGAAAGATGGGGGCTGGAAACCTAGGGAGCATTCAAAAGGGGAGAGGCCAGAAGCTGAACACGTGAGGGAGTTGTGTGCATACTCGACCCAGTCCAGGAAATCACTCCAGGAGGAGGGGTTGCCCTCAGCCATACATCGCAGGGCGGCCTCCAGACATTGGTTGGCACGCTCCGCTTGGCCGTTGGTCTGGGGGTGAAATCCAGACGAGAGGCTCGAGGTGGCATCGATCAACTGACAGAACGATTTCCAGACAAGGGAGGTGAACTGTGGACTGTCAGAGACAATGTCCGTGGGGATCCCATGCAGACGGAGGACGTGATGAGTGAGGAGGTTGGCAGTTTCCCTGGCCGTGGGAAGTTTTGGGAGAGCCACATAGTGTACAGCCTTTGAGAACCGGTCAACGATTGTGAGTATGACGGTGTTACCTCGTGAAGGGGGCAGGCCAGTAACAAAGTCCAAGGCTATATGGGACCAGGGGCGGCCAGGAACAGGCAGAGGGCGGAGGAGACCAGAGGGTGGCCGGTGCGGAGTCTTGTTCCGGGAGCATGTGGGACACGCCGCAACGAACTCCCGGACGTCGTTGTCCATGGTGGGCCACCAAAAACGGCGTCTTAATAAGGACAGAGTCCGGAAACCACCCGGGTGGCAGGTACGGCGGGAAGAGTGCCCCCACTGGATAACCTGGGAACGTACAGAGTCAGGGACAAACAAACGATTTGGTGGGCCGGTACCTGGGTCAGGTTGCTGTCTATGTGCCTCTCGGACTTGTGACTCGACCTCCCAAGATACAGCGGCTACCACACACGACGGAGGGAGGATGGGGTCCAGGGTGACTGGAGTGTCTGGGGCAAACTGACGGGACAATGCATTGGGTTTCTGGTTCTTTGAGCCGGGTCTATAAGACAGGGTGAAGTTGAATCTCAGGAAGAAAAGTGACCAGCGGGCTTGACGGGGATTCAACTGTCGTGCTGATTGCAGGTAGGCCAGGTTCCGGTGATCGGTCCAAATCAAGAAAGGAAGTTCGGAGCCCTCCAGCCAATGCCTCCAGTGTTCCAAGGCCAGTTTCACTGCAAGTAATTCACGGTCACCTACGTGGTAGTTGCGTTCGGCTGGTGACAGTCGTCGAGAGAAAAATGCACAGGGGTGTAATTTCTGTGTCTCTGCAGAACGCTGGGATAGAACTGCCCCCACTCCCGTCTCAGAGGCATCAACCTCTACCACGAACTGTCGAGTTGGATCCGGATGGCGCAGGACTGGGGCAGTAGTGAACAGACTCTTTAGCTTGGCAAAGGCGGCAGCTGCTTCTGTGGACCAAGAGAAAGAAACAGACGGTGAAGTTAATTTGGTTAGGGGTGCAGCGATGCGGCTATAGCCCCGAATGAATCTCCGGTAGAAATTGGCAAAGCCGAGGAAGCGTTGGAGGTGTTTCACGGTTGTGGGTACGGGCCACTCCACCACGGCCTTTATCTTGTCTGGATCGGCCCTCACCTGGCCTCCCTCGAAAATGAACCCGAGGAAGGAGATAGTGTCTTTATGGAAATCACATTTCTCGGCCTTTACGTACAATCGGTTCTCAAGGAGTCGCTGTAGAACTTGGCGGACGTGGCGAATGTGGTCAGGGAGGCTGGAGGAAAAGATCAAAATATCATCCAAATATACGAAGACAAAGCGGTTCAGGTAATCACGGAGGACATCATTTACTAGGGCCTGGAAGGTTGCTGGTGCATTACACAGTCCAAAAGGCATCACCAGATACTCAAAATGGCCTAATGGGGTGTTAAAGGCCGTTTTCCATTCATCTCCCTGCCTTATTCGGACTAGGTGATAAGCATTTCTGAGGTCGAGTTTAGTGAAAAAGGAGGCACCATGAAGGGAACTGAAGGCGGAGTCAATGAGGGGCAAAGGGTATCGATTCTTTACGGTTATGTTGTTTAATCCCCGGTAATTGATACATGGCCGGAGCAATCCCTCCTTCTTTGTCACGAAGAAGAAACCGGCACCGACAGGTAAGGATGAGGGTCTGATTAGCCCGGAGGCCAGGGAGTCATTGATGTAGGTCTCCATGGCCTCCGTCTCGGGCCGGGAGAGATTATACAGGTGACTGGAGGGGAGAGGAGCCCCAGGGAGCAGCTCGATGGCGCAATCATAAGGCCGGTGGGGAGGAAGGGTAACAGCTTTGTCCTTGCTAAAAACCTCAGCCAGATCATGGTACTCCACTGGAACATTGGATAGGTCGACTGACTCGGGTGACCTGACGGTGACAGGGGAAGGCCTGGGAAGTGCTGAGCGAAGACAGGAGGAGTGACAAGAGGGGTCCCAACTGAGAATACAGCCTGTGCGCCAGTTCACATGGGGGTTGTGGAGCGAAAGCCATGGATGCCCGAGGACCACAGGGGTATTAGGAGTGTCCACAATAAGAAAACGGAGTAGCTCCTGATGATTTCCTGAAACGATCAGTTTGGTTGGTGCGGACTTGACATGAACAGTGTACAGCTGCTGTCCGTTCAGGGCTTTAGCAATGACTGGGGGGTCTACAGGCTCTGTTGCCAGCTTGAGTTTATGGGCCAAGCTTCGGTCCAGGAAGTTGCCCTCAGCTCCAGAATCCAAAAGGACATGAACTGGATGCGTTAACTGAGGGAGACATAAAGTGGCAGGAAGCAGGGTCATGGATGGCAGGATGGAACTGCTTGGGGTCGCCAGTACTCCCGCCTTCACTGGTGACCCTGGTCTTTTGGCCGCTGAATACAAGTCGCCACACGATGGCCCCCTTCGCCACAGTAAAAACATAACCTGTTCTGGAGCCGGCGTTGTCTCTCCTCCCAGGGGAGCTGGGTGCGGCCCAATTGCATGGGTTCCTCTCCCTCCGACGGAACGCTAGTGGGCGGAGCCAGGGCTGCAAAGGACGCTGGTGTGGGAAGCGGCCGACCTTGGCGTTCTCGTGCCCTCTCCCGGAGTCGGTTGTCCAGTCTGATGGTCAGGGAGATCAGTTCATCCAGGGAGTGTGGGGGATCTCTGGTGGCAAGTTCGTCTTTTAGTTGTTCTCGGAGTCCTCTTGTAAAAACACCCTGCAGAGCTGCGTCGTTCCAGCCAGCCTCTGCAGCTATTGTGCGAAACTCTATGGCGTACGCAGCCGCGCTGAGAGATCCCTGTCGTATCTGTAGGAGTTGTTTAGCCGCCTCACCGCCCCTGACCGGATGGTCAAACACAGTCTTCAATTTATTGATAAAGTCAGCATAAGTCATCTGCCCCAGGCCTTGGGATTCATAAGCTGCCTCCGCCCAGCTCAAAGCCTTTCCCTCCAAAAGACCGATAACAAAGGATATCCGCGACTGATCGGTGGCGTACGTGACGGGCTTTTGTTGGAAAACCAAAAAACACTGTAATAAAAATCCTCTACATTTACCTGGATCTCCGGAATAAGGCTTCGGATCAGGTATGTGTACCTCTCTCACAGGTGTGGGAACTGCTGGCGAGCTGGCAGCTGGGGGCACAGAAGAAGCAGCCGTGGCGGTGAGCGCCGCAACAGTGTTGGTGAGCTGCTGCAGCTGTGAGAGAACCGCGTTGTGTTTGTGGTCCAGGGCCTGCAGCAACTGCTCATGCCGGGCAAGATCGGGATGGGTCGGGGTTGCATCCGCTGGATCCATGAATGGCCAGACTGTTCTGTTATGCGGTGAGCAGGAAGGGGAGGATCCACGCGCAGGACACAATTTAAGTTTTAAGGTTTAATAAGGGGTAAGGTGATGAATGTTGATGGGGAAAGTCCGGTATGGATTGGTCTTGCGTCGGGAGCGGAGTTGGATGAGCTCGGGGAGGCAGCAGGGGTAGTGGAGAGAAGGCGGGAGCCACTGGCAAACAAACACACAAGTTAGAAAAGCAAATCTATGACAAGAGTGAGTCCTAAGACACGTCTTGGGAGCCAGCACGTTACCGTCTTGGGCAAGCTAACAGTCTGGCGCCGGAACTGGGATCTCCACCATCCTTTATACATCTGCTGGAGACCCAGGTGCAGGCAATCATGGAGGCCATACCTGGTGGCTGATTGAGCACAGGTGGGTGCTGTCATGGCATCTGACGACCCACAACAGTTGATTGTACTGTTTAGGTACTATTTATTGCTTTGATTGTTTGAAATAAACCATTTCAAATCAGATATTTTAAAGTTTGAATCACAAACCAAACAACTCTGTATTCAGTTAAAGTTTATTTGTTCAGGTCAATAAGGTCACATTTATCATTTCAATCCACTAAAATGTTTATGCATGCCATGATCTTGGCACATGTAGCATATTGTATTACAGTGTGGTCACAATCAAATGATGCAAAGGTTAAACAATTAAAGTCACTTTACAAACAAACAATCAGAGTACTGGACACAAAACCATCGAGATGTGTGTGGAAACATCAAATATTAAACTGGAAACATCTCATCAAGTTCTTTGTCTGACATATAAAATCATCAACGGTCTATCCTTTCCTCCCTCCACTTAATCAGTTTGTGCACACAGAGAAACACGAGGGTCAAACCGAGAAAACTGCATTAGCCCTCTGCAAAAGAGTATCTTTGGTCAAAGAGCTTTTTTTTTTTCAAAGAGCAAAAAAATCTAATGAATAAATCAAATAAACGGATTGGATAAAACAGAGGCACAACTCTGTGCTATTCTAATTAAAAATGTGATCTGAGAGAGAGGAGAGTTTTTGTTTTGCTGTTAAGCTTAGTTGGGTCGAGTGACTTCAGTTGTTTGGACACAACAGATTCTGCTCTGAAGCTTTTATGTCTATTTACCAGAAATTGACTTTTTTTTTTTTACTTGCTTTTACAAATTCAAAGTTCAATGCCAATTATGATTCAGCACAAACAGGAAAATCTAGAACATCCCTCAAGTACATTGGAAAACATTCCTAGATGTCACAGATTTGTTTTTATAACTAACCTTTGACTCCAAGTGTCAGTTTGATGACATTTACTGCACCTGTTTTTAACCTCCTTAAAGTCTCATCAAGTGTATCATCATGATCAGAAGATGTTTTACATTGTGTTCATTCTCAGAAACCTGCTCATTCTCATTGCTTTCTTGCTCTGTGCTCTTTGGTTTTTAACAGAAATGACTTTTTTTTCCTGTTTCAAATGTAGAGATCCACACAAGCACACGTTACACTTCTTATTAAGAGAAGTTGCCCCAAGAAACATCACTTGAAATGTTTTACAAGACAACAACAAGGCTTTAAGAGTCTAATTTAACAACACTGGTATATTCAAACCCCGACAAAGCCGTGTGTTTTGTGAGGAGTCTCTAAACCAACACTAAATTGTTAAAGTTCTTTTATTGATTTATAGATGTTTCTATGGTCTTAAGCCATCATATATATCTCATAGGATTTCCCAGTATGAGTTGTGGACCTTAAGGTCCTTTTGGTTCAGGCCTCTTAGTGATTCCTAAGGTCTTCCTAAGTTAGGGCCCGGTCACACCGCCCGAACTTTGCTGGAGCGTTCCTGGAGCAGTGAAAAAAATCCCTCACCGCTCGTGACCGTTCATCACCATTTAACAAAAGTGGGCTTCCGTTAAAGCAGCGCCGCATACGCTCGGCCACCGCTGATGTTCCTCGAGGGTCCCTCCCACCGCTCCGAAAGTTTTGAGCTGCACAAAATATTGCGAGCGGTGAGGAGAGGTCCATTCTCCGCTCCAGCAAAGTTTACCCCTGCTCCACCGACGCCCAGTCAAAGTTTGGCTCCGCTAGACGCAAGTATGTGGACGCTTGGGTCCCTTAGACCAGCGCAGAAATCTTGAACGCTGGACCTCCGCTGCTTCGCCAGCGTTGCACTGGGGGCAATTAAATGTTGCACAAACGTCAGTGAGCGGTCATTAGCGTCTTACAAGGAGACACAACGTTGCTGGAACAGTGTCTGCCGTTGAAGCAGCGATCCCCGCCAGCGATGAACTTTGATGTGGCGTTGCCATAGCGGAGCTGACTGGGACCAGTAATTCTAATTCTAAAAATACGGGGAGAAATGGATATCGAATTAGCCCAAAAACGGCATCACCATGGATCCTGAGAGACGCCCGCATGCGCAGAACGCCTTATACCTACGCTGAAACAACCAACGCTACATCAACGCTCGCTATAGCTCGCTACTGCTAAACCAATGCTAAAGCTACGCCGGCTTCAGCGGTACATTGCTACACCAACGCCCGTGTGTTCAATTTTTTTCCCCCATTTTGTGCGCGGTGAAGAGCGTTGTCAAAATTCTGAGCCGCTCCAGGTACGTTCCAGCAAAGTTCGGGCGGTGTGACCAGGCCCTTAGAACCAACATTTACAATGAGGCTTTATTCAGTTATCACAAACCTCGCCTGTAGAACAACCTCTGAGAACGCCACAGGGTTGCAGTGATGGTTCATGTTTTTGAAGGACGGATCAACACCTTTTTAATCTGACTTTTACATAGAAATCAGGAAGGTTTTATTATAGACTTAATAATTCAATTGACATTAATGTTTCATATTAGTATCAAATAAGTCAGTCATCCAAAAATACTCTGAGTTTAGATAGATATTACAATTTATTTTTGGAAATTACAGGCAAATGTGTCTTCTTTTTTCTTTCATATTCTAGAAAAAATTTGAATAAAGTTAGGGATTATTTATAAGTTGATCCATGTTTTGTTTTTTTTATTATTGTATTCTTTAATGATAATCATACAATGCTTTGCAGATATACTTTTAATTGGAGCAACTTGATTAATGATAGTTGCAGCAGAAAGTTGTGGGGGGGCAAGAAAGGGTAAATTCTTTAAGGGGGGGGGTGTAAGAGAAAATGATTGAGAAGCACTGCAGTAAGGTAAGGGGCCCGGTGTGGCTCCTTGCTATGCTTTGGGGGGTGGGGGTGGAATATATCTCACCTCCTCAAAAACTCATCAAGTGTGTCTGCGTGATAAGAAGATGCTTTACATTGTGTTCTTTCAGAAACCTGCTCTTTCACATTGTTTTGTTTCTCTGTGCAATTTGTTTTTTTAAACAGAAATGACTACAGAAATGTTGCATGAATATGTCTCTGGTGTGAACAGGTCCCCAAAAATCGATTTACCCACTTAAGTATCAAGTCAGAGTTCTACTTTGCATCTTACTTATGATTCATATTATGCTGTATTATGTTGTGTGTGTTGGAGTCTGGGGGCTTGTGGGGATTGTATGTGTTTTGTAAGGTTTTTTTTTTTTTTTTTTTTATGTGTGAAGGTCTTTATTTTGCTTTTGATGACTGCTAAAATGATTGATTTGTGATCACCACTTCACTTGGTTTACCAAAATTTGACTAACCACTGATTTTTCAAATGAAAATAATCTGCACATATTAATGTGATGATTGTTGATTGTACTGTTTAGGTACTATTTATTGCTTTGATTGTTTGAAATAAACCATTTCAAATCAGATATTTTAAAGTTTGAATCACAAACCAAACAACTCTGTATTCAGTTAAAGTTTATTTGTTCAGGTCAATAAGGTCACATTTATCATTTCAATCCACTAAAATGTTTATGCATGCCATGATCTTGGCACATGTAGCATATTGTATTACAGTGTGGTCACAATCAAATGATGCAAAGGTTAAACAATTAAAGTCACTTTACAAACAAACAATCAGAGTACTGGACACAAAACCATCGAGATGTGTGTGGAAACATCAAATATTAAACTGGAAACATCTCATCAAGTTCTTTGTCTGACATATAAAATCATCAACGGTCTATCCTTTCCTCCCTCCACTTAATCAGTTTGTGCACACAGAGAAACACGAGGGTCAAACCGAGAAAACTGCATTAGCCCTCTGCAAAAGAGTATCTTTGGTCAAAGAGCTTTTTTTTTTTCAAAGAGCAAAAAAATCTAATGAATAAATCAAATAAACGGATTGGATAAAACAGAGGCACAACTCTGTGCTATTCTAATTAAAAATGTGATCTGAGAGAGAGGAGAGTTTTTGTTTTGCTGTTAAGCTTAGTTGGGTCGAGTGACTTCAGTTGTTTGGACACAACAGATTCTACTCTGAAGCTTTTATGTCTATTTACCAGAAATTGACTTTTTTTTTTTACTTCCTTTTACAAGTTCAAAGTTCAATGCCAATTATGATTCAGCACAAACAGGAAAATCTAGAACATCCCTCAAGTACATTGGAAAACATTCCTAGATGTCACAGATTTGTTTTTATAACTAACCTTTGACTCCAAGTGTCAGTTTGATGACATTTACTGCACCTGTTTTTAACCTCCTTAAAGTCTCATCAAGTGTATCATCATGATCAGAAGATGTTTTACATTGTGTTCATTCTCAGAAACCTGCTCATTCTCATTGCTTTCTTGCTCTGTGCTCTTTGGTTTTTAACAGAAATGACTTTTTTTTTCCTGTTTCAAATGTAGAGATCCACACAAGCACACGTTACACTTCTTATTAAGAGAAGTTGCCCCAAGAAACATCACTTGAAATGTTTTACAAGACAACAACAAGGCTTTAAGAGTCTAATTTAACAACACTGGTATATTCAAACCCCGACAAAGCCGTGTGTTTTGTGAGGAGTCTCTAAACCAACACTAAATTGTTAAAGTTCTTTTATTGATTTATAGATGTTTCTATGGTCTTAAGCCATCATATATATCTCATAGGATTTCCCAGTATGAGTTGTGGACCTTAAGGTCCTTTTGGTTCAGGCCTCTTAGTGATTCCTAAGGTCTTCCTAAGTTAGGGCCCGGTCACACCGCCCGAACTTTGCTGGAGCGTTCCTGGAGCAGTGAAAAAAATCCCTCACCGCTCGTGACCGTTCATCACCATTTAACAAAAGTGGGCTTCCGTTAAAGCAGCGCCGCATACGCTCGGCCACCGCTGATGTTCCTCGAGGGTCCCTCCCACCGCTCCGAAAGTTTTGAGCTGCACAAAATATTGCGAGCGGTGAGGAGAGGTCCATTCTCCGCTCCAGCAAAGTTTACCCCTGCTCCACCGACGCCCAGTCAAAGTTTGGCTCCGCTAGACGCAAGTATGTGGACGCTTGGGTCCCTTAGACCAGCGCAGAAATCTTGAACGCTGGACCTCCGCTGCTTCGCCAGCGTTGCACTGGGGGCAATTAAATGTTGCACAAACGTCAGTGAGCGGTCATTAGCGTCTTACAAGGAGACACAACGTTGCTGGAACAGTGTCTGCCGTTGAAGCAGCGATCCCCGCCAGCGATGAACTTTGATGTGGCGTTGCCATAGCGGAGCTGACTGGGACCAGTAATTCTAATTCTAAAAATACGGGGAGAAATGGATATCGAATTAGCCCAAAAACGGCATCACCATGGATCCTGAGAGACGCCCGCATGCGCAGAACGCCTTATACCTACGCTGAAACAACCAACGCTACATCAACGCTCGCTATAGCTCGCTACTGCTAAACCAATGCTAAAGCTACGCCGGCTTCAGCGGTACATTGCTACACCAACGCCCGTGTGTTCAATTTTTTTCCCCCATTTTGTGCGCGGTGAAGAGCGTTGTCAAAATTCTGAGCCGCTCCAGGTACGTTCCAGCAAAGTTCGGGCGGTGTGACCAGGCCCTTAGAACCAACATTTACAATGAGGCTTTATTCAGTTATCACAAACCTCGCCTGTAGAACAACCTCTGAGAACGCCACAGGGTTGCAGAGATGGTTCATGTTTTTGAAGGAAAGATCAACACCTTTTTAATCTGACTTTTACATAGAAATCAGGAAGGTTTTATTATAGACTTAATAATTCAATTGACATTAATGTTTCATATTAGTATCAAATAAGTCAGTCATCCAAAAATACTCTGAGTTTAGATAGATATTACAATTTATTTTTGGAAATTACAGGCAAATGTGTCTTCTTTTTTCTTTCATATTCTAGAAAAAATTTGAATAAAGTTAGGGATTATTTATAAGTTGATCCATGTTTTGTTTTTTTTATTATTGTATTCTTTAATGATAATCATACAATGCTTTGCAGATATACTTTTAATTGGAGCAACTTGATTAATGATAGTTGCAGCAGAAAGTTGTGGGGGGGGCAAGAAAGGGTAAATTCTTTAAGGGGGGGGTGTAAGAGAAAATGATTGAGAAGCACTGCAGTAAGGTAAGGGGCCCGGTGTGGCTCCTTGCTATGCTTTGGGGGGTGGGGGTGGAATATATCTCACCTCCTCAAAAACTCATCAAGTGTGTCTGCGTGATAAGAAGATGCTTTACATTGTGTTCTTTCAGAAACCTGCTCTTTCACATTGTTTTGTTTCTCTGTGCAATTTGTTTTTTTAAACAGAAATGACTACAGAAATGTTGCATGAATATGTCTCTGGTGTGAACAGGTCCCCAAAAATCGATTTACCCACTTAAGTATCAAGTCAGAGTTCTACTTTGCATCTTACTTATGATTCATATTATGCTGTATTATGTTGTGTGTGTTGGAGTCTGGGGGCTTGTGGGGATTGTATGTGTTTTGTAAGGTTTTTTTTTTTTTTTTTTTTATGTGTGAAGGTCTTTATTTTGCTTTTGATGACTGCTAAAATGATTGATTTGTGATCACCACTTCACTTGGTTTACCAAAATTTGACTAACCACTGATTTTTCAAATGAAAATAATCTGCACATATTAATGTGATGATTGTTGATTGTACTGTTTAGGTACTATTTATTGCTTTGATTGTTTGAAATAAACCATTTCAAATCAGATATTTTAAAGTTTGAATCACAAACCAAACAACTCTGTATTCAGTTAAAGTTTATTTGTTCAGGTCAATAAGGTCACATTTATCATTTCAATCCACTAAAATGTTTATGCATGCCATGATCTTGGCACATGTAGCATATTGTATTACAGTGTGGTCACAATCAAATGATGCAAAGGTTAAACAATTAAAGTCACTTTACAAACAAACAATCAGAGTACTGGACACAAAACCATCGAGATGTGTGTGGAAACATCAAATATTAAACTGGAAACATCTCATCAAGTTCTTTGTCTGACATATAAAATCATCAACGGTCTATCCTTTCCTCCCTCCACTTAATCAGTTTGTGCACACAGAGAAACACGAGGGTCAAACCGAGAAAACTGCATTAGCCCTCTGCAAAAGAGTATCTTTGGTCAAAGAGCTTTTTTTTTTTCAAAGAGCAAAAAAATCTAATGAATAAATCAAATAAACGGATTGGATAAAACAGAGGCACAACTCTGTGCTATTCTAATTAAAAATGTGATCTGAGAGAGAGGAGAGTTTTTGTTTTGCTGTTAAGCTTAGTTGGGTCGAGTGACTTCAGTTGTTTGGACACAACAGATTCTGCTCTGAAGCTTTTATGTCTATTTACCAGAAATTGACTTTTTTTTTTTACTTCCTTTTACAAGTTCAAAGTTCAATGCCAATTATGATTCAGCACAAACAGGAAAATCTAGAACATCCCTCAAGTACATTGGAAAACATTCCTAGATGTCACAGATTTGTTTTTATAACTAACCTTTGACTCCAAGTGTCAGTTTGATGACATTTACTGCACCTGTTTTTAACCTCCTTAAAGTCTCATCAAGTGTATCATCATGATCAGAAGATGTTTTACATTGTGTTCATTCTCAGAAACCTGCTCATTCTCATTGCTTTCTTGCTCTGTGCTCTTTGGTTTTTAACAGAAATGACTTTTTTTTTCCTGTTTCAAATGTAGAGATCCACACAAGCACACGTTACACTTCTTATTAAGAGAAGTTGCCCCAAGAAACATCACTTGAAATGTTTTACAAGACAACAACAAGGCTTTAAGAGTCTAATTTAACAACACTGGTATATTCAAACCCCGACAAAGCCGTGTGTTTTGTGAGGAGTCTCTAAACCAACACTAAATTGTTAAAGTTCTTTTATTGATTTATAGATGTTTCTATGGTCTTAAGCCATCATATATATCTCATAGGATTTCCCAGTATGAGTTGTGGACCTTAAGGTCCTTTTGGTTCAGGCCTCTTAGTGATTCCTAAGGTCTTCCTAAGTTAGGGCCCGGTCACACCGCCCGAACTTTGCTGGAGCGTTCCTGGAGCAGTGAAAAAAATCCCTCACCGCTCGTGACCGTTCATCACCATTTAACAAAAGTGGGCTTCCGTTAAAGCAGCGCCGCATACGCTCGGCCACCGCTGATGTTCCTCGAGGGTCCCTCCCACCGCTCCGAAAGTTTTGAGCTGCACAAAATATTGCGAGCGGTGAGGAGAGGTCCATTCTCCGCTCCAGCAAAGTTTACCCCTGCTCCACCGACGCCCAGTCAAAGTTTGGCTCCGCTAGACGCAAGTATGTGGACGCTTGGGTCCCTTAGACCAGCGCAGAAATCTTGAACGCTGGACCTCCGCTGCTTCGCCAGCGTTGCACTGGGGGCAATTAAATGTTGCACAAACGTCAGTGAGCGGTCATTAGCGTCTTACAAGGAGACACAACGTTGCTGGAACAGTGTCTGCCGTTGAAGCAGCGATCCCCGCCAGCGATGAACTTTGATGTGGCGTTGCCATAGCGGAGCTGACTGGGACCAGTAATTCTAATTCTAAAAATACGGGGAGAAATGGATATCGAATTAGCCCAAAAACGGCATCACCATGGATCCTGAGAGACGCCCGCATGCGCAGAACGCCTCATACCTACGCTGAAGCAACCAACGCTACATCAACGCTCGCTATAGCTCGCTACTGCTAAACCAATGCTAAAGCTACGCCGGCTTCAGCGGTACATTGCTACACCAACGCCCGTGTGTTCAATTTTTTTCCCCCATTTTGTGCGCGGTGAAGAGCGTTGTCAAAATTCTGAGCCGCTCCAGGTACGTTCCAGCAAAGTTCGGGCGGTGTGACCAGGCCCTTAGAACCAACATTTACAATGAGGCTTTATTCAGTTATCACAAACCTCGCCTGTAGAACAACCTCTGAGAACGCCACAGGGTTGCAGAGATGGTTCATGTTTTTGAAGGAAGGATCAACACCTTTTTAATCTGACTTTTACATAGAAATCAGGAAGGTTTTATTATAGACTTAATAATTCAATTGACATTAATGTTTCATATTAGTATCAAATAAGTCAGTCATCCAAAAATACTCTGAGTTTAGATAGATATTACAATTTATTTTTGGAAATTACAGGCAAATGTGTCTTCTTTTTTCTTTCATATTCTAGAAAAAATTTGAATAAAGTTAGGGATTATTTATAAGTTGATCCATGTTTTGTTTTTTTTATTATTGTATTCTTTAATGATAATCATACAATGCTTTGCAGATATACTTTTAATTGGAGCAACTTGATTAATGATAGTTGCAGCAGAAAGTTGTGGGGGGGGCAAGAAAGGGTAAATTCTTTAAGGGGGGGGGTGTAAGAGAAAATGATTGAGAAGCACTGCAGTAAGGTAAGGGGCCCGGTGTGGCTCCTTGCTATGCTTTGGGGGGTGGGGGTGGAATATATCTCACCTCCTCAAAAACTCATCAAGTGTGTCTGCGTGATAAGAAGATGCTTTACATTGTGTTCTTTCAGAAACCTGCTCTTTCACATTGTTTTGTTTCTCTGTGCAATTTGTTTTTTTAAACAGAAATGACTACAGAAATGTTGCATGAATATGTCTCTGGTGTGAACAGGTCCCCAAAAATCGATTTACCCACTTAAGTATCAAGTCAGAGTTCTACTTTGCATCTTACTTATGATTCATATTATGCTGTATTATGTTGTGTGTGTTGGAGTCTGGGGGCTTGTGGGGATTGTATGTGTTTTGTAAGGTTTTTTTTTTTTTTATGTGTGAAGGTCTTTATTTTGCTTTTGATGACTGCTAAAATGATTGATTTGTGATCACCACTTCACTTGGTTTACCAAAATTTGACTAACCACTGATTTTTCAAATGAAAATAATCTGCACATATTAATGTGATGATTGTTGATTGTACTGTTTAGGTACTATTTATTGCTTTGATTGTTTGAAATAAACCATTTCAAATCAGATATTTTAAAGTTTGAATCACAAACCAAACAACTCTGTATTCAGTTAAAGTTTATTTGTTCAGGTCAATAAGGTCACATTTATCATTTCAATCCACTAAAATGTTTATGCATGCCATGATCTTGGCACATGTAGCATATTGTATTACAGTGTGGTCACAATCAAATGATGCAAAGGTTAAACAATTAAAGTCACTTTACAAACAAACAATCAGAGTACTGGACACAAAACCATCGAGATGTGTGTGGAAACATCAAATATTAAACTGGAAACATCTCATCAAGTTCTTTGTCTGACATATAAAATCATCAACGGTCTATCCTTTCCTCCCTCCACTTAATCAGTTTGTGCACACAGAGAAACACGAGGGTCAAACCGAGAAAACTGCATTAGCCCTCTGCAAAAGAGTATCTTTGGTCAAAGAGCTTTTTTTTTTTCAAAGAGCAAAAAAATCTAATGAATAAATCAAATAAACGGATTGGATAAAACAGAGGCACAACTCTGTGCTATTCTAATTAAAAATGTGATCTGAGAGAGAGGAGAGTTTTTGTTTTGCTGTTAAGCTTAGTTGGGTCGAGTGACTTCAGTTGTTTGGACACAACAGATTCTGCTCTGAAGCTTTTATGTCTATTTACCAGAAATTGACTTTTTTTTTTACTTCCTTTTACAAATTCAAAGTTCAATGCCAATTATGATTCAGCACAAACAGGAAAATCTAGAACATCCCTCAAGTACATTGGAAAACATTCCTAGATGTCACAGATTTGTTTTTATAACTAACCTTTGACTCCAAGTGTCAGTTTGATGACATTTACTGCACCTGTTTTTAACCTCCTTAAAGTCTCATCAAGTGTATCATCATGATCAGAAGATGTTTTACATTGTGTTCATTCTCAGAAACCTGCTCATTCTCATTGCTTTCTTGCTCTGTGCTCTTTGGTTTTTAACAGAAATGACTTTTTTTTTCCTGTTTCAAATGTAGAGATCCACACAAGCACACGTTACACTTCTTATTAAGAGAAGTTGCCCCAAGAAACATCACTTGAAATGTTTTACAAGACAACAACAAGGCTTTAAGAGTCTAATTTAACAACACTGGTATATTCAAACCCCGACAAAGCCGTGTGTTTTGTGAGGAGTCTCTAAACCAACACTAAATTGTTAAAGTTCTTTTATTGATTTATAGATGTTTCTATGGTCTTAAGCCATCATATATATCTCATAGGATTTCCCAGTATGAGTTGTGGACCTTAAGGTCCTTTTGGTTCAGGCCTCTTAGTGATTCCTAAGGTCTTCCTAAGTTAGGGCCCGGTCACACCGCCCGAACTTTGCTGGAGCGTTCCTGGAGCAGTGAAAAAAATCCCTCACCGCTCGTGACCGTTCATCACCATTTAACAAAAGTGGGCTTCCGTTAAAGCAGCGCCGCATACGCTCGGCCACCGCTGATGTTCCTCGAGGGTCCCTCCCACCGCTCCGAAAGTTTTGAGCTGCACAAAATATTGCGAGCGGTGAGGAGAGGTCCATTCTCCGCTCCAGCAAAGTTTACCCCTGCTCCACCGACGCCCAGTCAAAGTTTGGCTCCGCTAGACGCAAGTATGTGGACGCTTGGGTCCCTTAGACCAGCGCAGAAATCTTGAACGCTGGACCTCCGCTGCTTCGCCAGCGTTGCACTGGGGGCAATTAAATGTTGCACAAACGTCAGTGAGCGGTCATTAGCGTCTTACGAGGAGACACAACGTTGCTGGAACAGTGTCTGCCGTTGAAGCAGCGATCCCCGCCAGCGATGAACTTTGATGTGGCGTTGCCATAGCGGAGCTGACTGGGACCAGTAATTCTAATTCTAAAAATACGGGGAGAAATGGATATCGAATTAGCCCAAAAACGGCATCACCATGGATCCTGAGAGACGCCCGCATGCGTAGAACGCCTCATACCTACGCTGAAGCAACCAACGCTACATCAACGCTCGCTATAGCTCGCTACTGCTAAACCAATGCTAAAGCCACGCCGGCTTCAGCGGTACATTGCTACACCAACGCCCGTGTGTTCAATTTTTTCCCCCATTTTGTGCGCGGTGAAGAGCGTTGTCAAAATTCTGAGCCGCTCCAGGTACGTTCCAGCAAAGTTCGGGCGGTGTGACCAGGCCCTTAGAACCAACATTTACAATGAGGCTTTATTCAGTTATCACAAACCTCGCCTGTAGAACAACCTCTGAGAACGCCACAGGGTTGCAGAGATGGTTCATGTTTTTGAAGGAAGGATCAACACCTTTTTAATCTGACTTTTACATAGAAATCAGGAAGGTTTTATTATAGACTTAATAATTCAATTGACATTAATGTTTCATATTAGTATCAAATAAGTCAGTCATCCAAAAATACTCTGAGTTTAGATATTACAATTTATTTTTGGAAATTACAGGCAAATGTGTCTTCTTTTTTCTTTCATATTCTAGAAAAAATGTGAATAAAGTTAGGGATTATTTATAAGTTGATCCATGTTTTGTTTTTTTTATTATTGTATTCTTTAATGATAATCATACAATGCTTTGCAGATATACTTTTAATTGGAGCAACTTGATTAATGATAGTTGCAGCAGAAAGTTGTGGGGGGGGCAAGAAAGGGTAAATTCTTTAAGGGGGGGGTGTAAGAGAAAATGATTGAGAAGCACTGCAGTAAGGTAAGGGGCCAGGTGTGGCTCCTTGCTATGCTTTGGGGGGTGGGGGTGGAATATATCTCACCTCCTCAAAAACTCATCAAGTGTGTCTGTGTGATAAGAAGATGCTTTACATTGTGTTCTTTCAGAAACCTGCTCTTTCACATTGTTTTGTTTCTCTGTGCAATTTGTTTTTTTAAACAGAAATGACTACAGAAATGTTGCATGAATATGTCTCTGGTGTGAACAGGTCCCCAAAAATCGATTTACCCACTTAAGTATCAAGTCAGAGTTCTACTTTGCATCTTACTTATGATTCATATTATGCTGTATTATGTTGTGTGTGTTGGAGTCTGGGGGCTTGTGGGTATTGTATGTGTTTCATATTTTTTATGTGCCTGAAGGTCCTTGTTTTGCCTTGGGTTTTTAAACTGGAAAATGTTACCATGTAAAGCACTTTGAGTCACTAAGCTGTAAAAGGGCTTTAAAATAAAACTTGGTTTGAATTATTATTTATTTTATAGCTGCTTCAAACGCTCAAAAGCAGAGTTAGCGGCCTCAGACCAACGGAACGGAGAGGTAGTTGAGGTCAGAGCCGTACGGGGTGCTGCAGAGCTGAAGTTACGGATAAACTGACGGAGGAAATTGGCAAACTCCAAGAAACGCTGGAGTTATTTACGTGTAGTGGGTATGGGCCAATTAACCACCATGCTCACTTTACCAGGATCTGGCCTCACTTCGCTGCCAGCAATAACAAAGCCCATGAGACAGGAGAAGAGTGAAACTGACACTTTTCAGCTTTGACAAACAGCTTGTTCTCTATCAAACTTTGAAGAACCAGATGACCATGCCGTCAATGTACGCCAGGGTCTCTAGAAAAAAAAGGATGTTGTCAAGATACACAAACACAGAACGATGAAGAAAATCACGTAGATCATTTATCATACTCTGGAAGACAGCATTGGTGAGGCCAAACAGCATCACCAGATACTCAAAATGTCCCAAAGGCATGGTGAAGGCAGTCTTCCACTCTTCCCTTAGCCCGGATGCGGACCAGGTGATAGGCACTATGTCGATCCAGTTTGGTGAACATCCGGGCCTCCTGAAAAACTTTGAAGGCGGAGTCCATGAGTGGCAACGGATACCAGTTTCTTAACAGCAATGTCGTTAAGACCACGGTAGTCAATGCACGGTCTAGGCGCCCCATCCTTCTTGCCCACAAAAAAGAACCTCACCCCAACAGGCGAAGAAGAGGGCCTGATAATGCCTGAGGCCAGGGACTCAGAGATCATTCATTTATGTTATAAAGGAGGTTTCACTCTGGAGAAATGGTTTAGCAACAGTTGTGTAATTTACAAGTCATCAGTTCTGACCCAAGTGCTAAAGACTTCATCAAATTAGATTTAAATTGTAACAAACTTTCAGTGGAGAGAGCTTTGGGTCTGCAATGGTGTCCTAAAAACGGTATCTTTGAACTTAAGCAGAACAAATAGGCAAACACAAGGCAGGGCATCTTATCTGTTACTTGTTCAATTTAAGACCCCCTAGAGTAGGGGTAGGGGCACCTCAGGATGAGAGGAAGGAAATTTCATCTGTGCTGTGTATCATGTGTATATAGTATAATTGACAATAAAGCTGACTTGTCTTGACTGTATTATATTAACTGTACAAAATTACAAAAATAAAAAACTCAAATACATAAATCAAATAAAAAATCAATAAGGACATTATCAGTAATACATTTTTGTTTTCTATATCTGCTTTATTCAGATTTAAACACAGTTCAGTGTTCACTGTCAAATTTTTATCCTTTTAAGATCCTTGGTAAAATGGTAAATGACGACTACTTATATAGCGCTTTTCTACCTTCATTATAGGCCCAAAGCGATTTACAGTCACGGTCCCATTCACCCATGCACACACACATTCACACACCAGAGATAAGACTAGATAAGACTTCAATTTGACATTTTTTTAACCTTCATCAGTGGGTTCTTCTGAACATGGCTTTTTTTGCCTGCTTGTTCTGAATAACTCACAGTGATGCAGATGTAACCCAATGTGTTTTTTATGGAAAAAAGTAACAAAATTATAATTTCTAATACTATTTATTTTTTTCTTTTTCACATTACAAAAAATAAGGGTAGGATTGCATTTTTTTCCAAGTCTTCTACATAGAACAAGGATGTTTTTTTGTGATTAAAAAATGACCTTTGTTTGGCTGATTGAGGATAAGTACGATTTATGAAAGTGACTTTGTTATGGAGGCATGTAACTACAGATAATTGATAAATAGTTGTTGAAACTACTGAAAATTATTGGGGAGCACAGATTCTGGCAGGCAGGATCAGTAGCCAGACAGAATTCGTGCCCTCTCTTGTTGTTTTACATAGAATACGTGGGAAAAAATTCAAATATTACAATAAACTAAAAAAGCCCCAGAATTAAGTACAGTATTCCCCCCTTATTCGCAGAGGTTAGGGACTGGAGACACCCGTGAGTAAGCCGAATCTGCAAATACGGAGAACCTCCCCACCTCCGGCTCAAACCCACCCCCCAGTCAAAGAATGTACATTACCCATCCATACTGATTATGTAGATCAGTATCTTTGTAGGCTAAAACATTTATTCATGTACATTAGAGTATTACTTAACATAAAGACGTTTTTTTTTTAATTCATAGCAGTAGACTGTGTACTTTACATGGGTGTCTGTCTATGCCTTAAAACCAGGAGGGTGTGCTTCATCCTTCATCAGTTAAGTGTGAGAGGTCATCTTGTACCAGGATTTGCCGGTTTCATTCAGAAAAACACATCTGCTCTGGATGATAAATATCTTCCACGATTATCCTTGAGATCAGATGTTTCAAGCCTAACTAGTAAAATCTAAAGTACAACTAGTTAACTAATGACAGCAAAAATGTGAACTAGTTAGCTAGTAATGTTTAAAAGATTGCACTAGCTCACAAGTGGGAACTATTTGTGCTCACTAGTGAACTAGTGACCATCTAAAAAGGTATGGAAAGCCTTAACATTTATTAGATATCCTTGATATCAGATGTTTTAAACCTAACTAGTAATGCCAAAAGTCCAACTAGTTAACTAGTAATAGCAAAAAATGTGAACTAGTTAACTAGTAATCATTAAAAATGTGCACTAGCTCACTAGTGGACACTATTTGTGCTCACTAGTGAGCTAGTGTCAATCTAAAAAGGCCACTAGTTAACTAGTTACTTGCTAATTTTCTACGAGTTTACTAGTAAATGTCCTGTAAAGCTCACTAGTTACCTAGTGTCACCAAAATATTGTACTAGTTCCCTAGTGACATGCAAAATGTTAACTAGTTGACTAGTGAGGCATATTTAAGTCTTACTAGTTAACTAGTGGGACAGAAAAAATGCACTAGTTAACTAGTTGGCACCATTTCTTCTCACTAGTTAACTAGTTCATCCTTGTAAGAGTCACTAGCTAACTAGTGAAAAACTACATGTGAGCTAGTTAACTAGTGCTTGAGTATGCTAATGTGGAGGAGTGCTGGAATTCAGAAAAAGTCCTCCTATTGGCTCTGCAGCAAAGCTCCAACCCTCTCAACCCAGGATTAACCATTTCAGTCCCAGTGTGCTTTTACTGTTGAAAACTGAAGCCATGTGGTTTTTATTATTCTTTCAGAATAAAGAGAAATATGTGAACATTGCATCATCATAAAAAATAACGTGTACATAATGTCCTTGTGGCCAGAGAGAAAAAGAGGAGGAAAAATCTCGGATCTGCAAAGTAATGTTGGATCACTCACAAAATATAATCAATTGTCCCTCTAGCCATTTCTATCATTTTCTGAACATTTGTTGAAATTTTCATAACTTCAAGCGACAAGTTGCCAACAGACAAACAGACCTTGATGAAAACAAAATTTTCTCGGCATAGGCAAGGAAGAAAGAGGTTTTCTATAAAACCTGTGCTCACTCTGCTATTATCCATATAGTGAGCATTTTAGGTATTATAACAATGCATTCCTCAAAAAAGTTCAGGAAATATTAGGGTATCATTGCTAAAAGTTGCTAAATAAAAAGAGAAGCATTGTTTTTTTTTTTTTATTTCTTGAAAACTAATCATATCTGCATTTTTAATTGTGAATCCCTGTTCACATCTCATAAATATTTGTAAGTGACAGACTTTATCATACGCCTTGTTCTTTTCTGTCATTTCACTTTTGTCCTTTATCCCAGCTGCCTTACTCTCTCAAGATAACACTTCTATTATTATAAAAACAAATCTTAAAACTTTGTCTCAATTTCTGTTAATTCCCTAAGCAAAATCAGCATGCTGTTATTGAGGCATCTGATTGGTCAGTTTATATTAACTTGAATAACTTTAATAGCGATTAAAAAAAAGTGTCTTTTTAAAAACTTTTTGGATGATAAAGAACAATTTAGGAAGAATGTATCAGAGCAAGAATGGTTATTCTGTCAAATAAAATGACTGAGCAATAACTGTCTATTTCTCAAAAGTCTATGGGATTCTTTGGGTCTTTTTGGGGAGTGGTTGCTATGTCCATTATTTTTACAGTGTAAGGTTCAAATAACCTAAAACATTTATTTCTGAAAAACTCTTTTCACTTGCAAGGAGAGATAGAAGGAGATGCTCCAACCGCCTCTGCCACCCCCTTCCGGTCCCTTGCTTTTCATTAAAATCTGGGAGTGCCCTATTTACACATTCAGATGCAGCTCTGAAGGAGGGATGAAGGAACACAGAAAACCAGCTGCACCTGGAGATAGAAGTTATACATAATTTCAGCTTCTCAGTTCAGCATGTTATCTCTGTTGTGCCTCGCCATTCTCCCCGCAGCCAGTCTCTTGATCACAGGCCATCAGGATAAGCAAAACAGCACACTGCACAGTTTCAGAGCAAGCAACATTATTCTAACACACTAACACAATAATAAGAAGAATATAAGAACTCTCTTTTGCATGCAAAGCTTTTGCTTCATTGCGAAAAGCACAGCATGGGCATTATCACGTTTCGGGCGCTGATTGTAAGTCCTGCAAATGGATGACAAAAACATTTAGAACCTAAATATGCACAGTTAACTCTAACATACAATCAATGAGTTAGCCCTAAAAATTGCCACTAGTCAACTAGTAAGAGTTAAAAAGCGTTCTAGTGAATTAGTGAAGATACAATTGTATCACCAGTTAGCTAGTAAGACCCAAAAATCTTACTAGCTAACCAGTTATTTGAACATATTTTGCTAATTTCCTTGTTAAAGCATTGTTAGCTCTACATGTGAACTTGTAAGACCAAAAAAGCAGTTTGATTGTTCTTGTGGGATGTGTATGTATGGTGGGTTTTTCAATATGTTTTTTCTTTCTTTTTTCTTTTGATTTGTATTTTAACTACTATTTTTTAAATTCTCTGTAGCAGGAAAATTGCTACACAAATAAAGTTGAATTTAATGTGATTGTCTGTCTTAATGACATATAAAATGTGGGATAAAATTCCCCTCAGTGTCAA